>CP124711.1:13970000-15290000 GCA_031232105.1 Capsicum rhomboideum
TTAGTAGAAACTATGTTATATAGATTAAAAAATAAAAATTGTGTTTATAAAGAATTTTATTGTTTTAAAAAAAAAAAAAATACAAACGTTGATATAAATACAAGGATAAAGTAGGTATTTTGAAAAATCAAATAGGAAAAAGGGGAAGAATGATTATCGTTCAAAGTTGAGGGGGATGTTTGATTTTTAAAGCAAAGTTTGGGGTATAAACGATTTTCACCCTTATTAGTAATGTAACAAAAAGATACTCCCTACGTATTGTCGACTATTTTCTTGACACACATATTAAGAAATAGTAAATAATCATGGTAATTTTATTATATTTTTTTTAAAATATAATAAATTTCATGCTTTGGGAAATGGATTGAATAATAAATTATATTTAATGTTAAAGGTGAAATTGGTAAAAATAAGTAAATCATTCACTAATTTTTCAAATTAAACAAAAATTATTTGATTATTTATTTTTAGTATAATAGACAAATAAAAATAAACAGAGGAATACTTCCTCGTACTCATTTCATTTGTCATTAGTGACGGAGTCACATGTTTTAAGCCACCCTCGAGAACTGCTTACGAATGGTTAATGATCATAAAAGTCTTTTTATCATTTTGTATAAATGAGCTATTCTATTTAATGTATTTACCCTAAAGAATCTGGAGTTTTTTATAGATACATGTATTTTATTAGAACATTGATATAAAATTTGATATCCTGCCTAATTTTTCTTCTGCTTTCACTTTAGCTTTCCGCAGCAAAGCAAGCCTCACAAGTTATTGCAGTAAGGTTATAAGTCTGATTTCTTTCTTGTATTGAAATTTTTTAAAAATTTTATGATAACTCTATAAGAGGCCTTAATTTTTAAATATAAAAGATCTAAAAAGATTGCTTCTTATTTAATTTGTAATGACCTAAATATTTCATTTCTTCTATACTATATGTTGTATGAGGCCCTACTTGTAGAGTTTCATTAGATGTAATTGTTGTATATATGTGTTTTATCTCTTAAATTTCGTTGTGTGTTTATTTTTCATATTTTGACACCTTCGGTAAAAAATTGACTTCGACCGCTATTTGTCATGGTTAAATACAACAACAACAACAGCAATAACATACCCAGCAAAATCCCATAAGTGAGGTTTGGGAAGGGTAAAGTGTATGCAAACCTTGCTACTACCTCGAGGAGGTAGAGAGCCTATTTTCGGATGACCTTCGGCTCAAGTGTAGCAAATCCAGGTACAAAGAAGAGATAAACAGTGAAGAAAATATGACAACTAATCCGCCACAGAAAAATAATAATCCGCCACAAAATAGTGCGATAATTGAAACACAATAGACAATAACAATAATAGATATCTACGGCTAAACTCTAAGCTACCATACTACGGTGCACGATAACACTCCTACCTGGCTAACCTCATACTCTAATACGCGTCCTCCACATCCCTCTATCTAAGGTCATGTCCTACGTAAGCTGAATATGCGTCATATCCTGTCTAATCACCTCACCCCAATATTTTTTCGGCCTACCTTTACCCCTCTTCGTACATACTATATCCAACTACTCGCACCTCCCCACTAGAGCGTCTGCACCTTGCCTCATCACATGTTCAAACCATCTCAATCTCGCTTCCTTCATCTTGTCCACCATGGAGGCCACTCCCACCTTATCTCGAATAACCTCATTCCTGATTAATTCTATCACACCTAGTATGTCCACACATCCATCTGAACATTCTCATCTCTGCAATATGCATCTTTTGAACATGAAAGTTTTTGACTGGCCAACACTCTATCCCATATAGCAACGTCGGTCTAACCACCACTCTATAAAACTTACCCTTAAGTTTCGGTGGTATCTTTTTATCACATAAGACTCTGGAGGCAAGCCTCCACTTCATCCACGCCGCATCAATACGATGAGTGACATCATCGTATATGACCCTACTACCCTAGATAATAGGGCCAAGATATTTGAAACGATCGTTCTTGGAGAGAGCTTGTGTGTCCAAACGCACATCCACGTCTTCTTTGTTCAACCCTTTACTGAATTTGCACTTCAGATACTCCATTTTGGTCCTGCTCAACTTAAACCCTTTAGCTTTCAGAGTTTGTCTCCACACCTCCAACCTATCATTCACATCACTACGTGTCTTATCAATAAGTACTATGTCATCTGTAAATAACATACACCAAGGCACCTCATCTTGAATGCCCCGTGTCAATACATCCATTACCACGACAAACAGAAAAGGACTAAGAGTTGATCCCTGGGGCAACCCCATTTTCATAGAAAAATGCTTTGAGTCTTCTCTAACCGTCCTAACCTGCGTCTCAGCTCTATCATACATGTCCTTTATCGCCCTAATGTAAGTCATCGGTACACCTCTAGCCTCTTGGCATCTCCAAAGGACTTCCCTCGGAACTTTGTCCTAGGTTTTCTCAATGTCAATGAACACAATATGTAAGTCCCGCTTCTTTTCTCGGTATTGCTCCATCAATCTCCTCACCAGATGGATAGCTTCCGTAGTAGAACGCCCCAACATGAATCCAAACTGGTTCTCGGATATGGACACTTCCCTCCTCACCCTCAACTCCACCACTCGCTCCCAAACTTTCATAGTGTAACTTAACAACTTGATACCCCTATAATTGTTACAATTCTAGTCGTACCCCTTATTCTTGTACAACGGGACCATTGTACTCCACCTCCATTCTTCAGGCATCTTAGCCGTCTTAAAAATGACATTGAACAAATCTGTCAATCACTCCATACCTTCCCTTCCAGAGCTCTTCCAAAACTCCATCGGGATCTCACTCGGTCCAGTCGTTCTCCCTCTACTCATCTTACTAATAGCTCACGTCACTTCCTCAACCATAATACATCCACAATACGCAAAGTCCACATGTCTCTCAGAGATATTTGTTACTTTTAGAAAAATTAAGATAGAATAAAATTAATTAAAAATTTTATTTTTACCCGATTGTAATAAATATTAAGTAATTAATAGTATTAAATTAAATTTTAAAATATATAATTTTATTTTTTTTTAATGAGAGAAGCTTCCATTTATATCAAAACGTTTTTACACTTGGTACGTATTTTAGCGTAGAAAAATTGTTTGTATGCAATATGGTCCATAGTGATTCTTGTGAAAAAGGACGACCTTTTTATATGTCATTTTGTAGCATAGTATATAACGCCAAATTTGTCACCTAGTAATGACACTGACGTTACGCGTCCTCTCTGCTGATTTTCTCTCCATTCTATTTTGTCCAATAGATAATGTCACCACTCTCTCCATTTTGTTTTAGTTGATCATTTTGCTAAAAATAAAATTATTTTATTTTAATTATTCAATTTATTAAATCAAAAGAAATTTATTATATTCTTTCAATACTAATCCTATTGTTTAATAATTACATAAAGTGTATGTACTCAAATTTATATTTTTAAAACATAATTAATAAAGTTAATTTGATAAAATAAGCTCCTAATAAATATTTTCTTAAGGAGGGTGTCAAGTCAACAAGGGCCAACTATTTTGAAATGGAGAGAGTAAATATTTACACCTTACCTGGAGGTTGTTACACATTATTTTTGTATTATATTATACTCCCGCCGTTCCTAAATGTTTGTCGTCCTTATTAAAAATAGATATTCCATAACACTTTATCCGTTTCAAAATAGTTGACCCTCTTGCTAAAAATGTTTGTTTCAATTTAGTTGTTCAGGTTATGAAATCAAGAAAATTTATTATGTTTTTTCAATACTATCTCTATCATTAAATGACTACATAAGGTGTATATATTCAAATTTATATTATCAAAGCATAATTAATAAGGTTAATTTGATAAAATAAACTTCTAATAAATATTTTCTTAAGGAGAGTGTCAAGTCAACAAGGGCCAACTATTTTGAAACGGAGGGAGTAGTACTTGTCATTTTAGAATATCAAAACATAATTAGTTGTTTATTTTCATATTTACCCTTAGTCATAAATACAGAGAGATATTATTATAGTACAAAAAAATAGAAGTATTAAATAAAGATGAATAATAAATAAAAATAATTTAATTAAATTTCCTTCTAATTAATAGTTTTTAAGGAGGTGTGCAACTTAAAAAGATAACAAGTAAATAGGAATGGAGGGAGTATTTACATCGTGTTGCATCATATTGTATTGCTTTGATAAATATGATCTTTGAATAATATTTATTGATTTTTATTATTACATAATGCTACTCATCAGTAATTCGAAGGATAAAACTGCAAGAAAAGTAGGATATGAGACATAGTCATTTTAAAAAGATAGGATAAAAGATAAGATAGAATTGTTAAAAATTAAATAAAGCCAAAATGAAGAAGTAATAATAAGATAATTAATGACGTGATTACACTGTAAGAATGGAGAAAATAGAACGAGTTTTGGAAAAGAAATACAAAGAATTTGTGAAAAAAAAATTTCTCCTTTTCTTGAATGACTAATTGAATAAATGATTGAGTAATTTGAATGACTTGAGTGAATTCAATATAACTTGAATAAATTGAATTCAATATTCTGAGTTGATTGGGTAAATAAAATTGATGTACAATGCTCTATTTATATAAGTAATGGATTGAAATAAACCTAAATCAAAACTAACATCAAATCGATTTAAGGAGTCTAAATAAGGTACAAAATAATTATAGAGATACACTTTTAAATAAGTTAGGATTAGGATACACTATTAAATAAGATACAAGATATTAGAGAATACACAATGGAGTAATATTTTTGACATATATATAAAGATTTACCTAGAGGGTGTAAGGAGAAAATAATATCTACAAGGATTTTTTGAATCTGGATCAAATTAATATGTTAAGATTGACTCAAAATTGTGTAATACAGCAGATGAAGCCACCAGTGAGATAAAATAAGTAAACCAACCCGATCCAATGAACAAATACAACGGACGAGATCATCAATGAATAATCATCTCAATACACACCAAATAGGTTATTGCATAAAATATAGCTTTTTGTCATTACATAACAATAAATTTAACAATACATATTAAAACAATAAAATTTTAAGTAATTATTAAAACAAATATATATTTGTACTAAATTATTAAAACAAATATATATTTGTACTAACAGGCAACAGCACAATAGGTAAAAGCCATCCAAATAAACTTCTATTAATGACCAAAATCTGCTTAGCAGTTTGCGAAGTCTCTCTCTAACTTGTTCTATTGTTATCCAAATCCTTCATCAACGTTGTTCTAAGCTGAGCTAAAATTTATTTTGATAATTCATAAATAATTATAAAAGAATCAAGTCATTAGTTAACAAGTTTTTAAAAAGAACTCTAGTTAACTGACAATCGGGTTGCACAAGAGTTATGCAAATATTGATATTAAGGGCCCGTTTGGCCATGTGAGATGAAATTGTAATATGAAATCATAATTTGACTAATACCATAGGTTTCTATGTATTAGTAGTACACTCCTTGATACCAAATAGAGTACATAACTAATGCAAACATTGATAATACATAGGATGAAAAAGTGTACCAAACAATGTATTAGTAATACACAAAGCTAATGCTTGCATTATTTTTGTTAATACATTCTACCAAACGATAGCATATACTATGAGGGAAAATTTCAATGGATCATCTAATATATTATACATCTGACTCTCAATACCTCCATCTTTATTATATTAATTAATTATGGGAGATTGATTTTATGAGTAAATACAAATGTTTTTTTATAAGTTATATTGCTTTCTATACGAGAAATTTGTAAAATATAATACAAGGGATTGATAATAAAACGCATTCGATTTTTAAGTCATTCTCTTCTCTGCATCTCTCTTTTCCCCCTAATCGAACTCACAACCGCAGGATTGAAAGTAAAAGATGTTTACCATTCGAGGAATCTCCTCTTGTCCATTTTCTTCTGACTCGTTATTTATTTGACGCGTTTTTTTTTACTCTTCTCTCAACTGTGGTCACATATCCTTCATCAATTAATAAGATAAAATAAAAATTATTGGTCTGATTTTGTTGGACTAGTGATTATGTACTAATTGGTTTGTCCACATTATGCAGAGAAAGGGGGACCGTGGGGATACCAAAATCTTCCAAGCAAATATAGTTCAAGATTCAAGGTGCAAATAAATAATATTGTTAATTCTTAAAAACAAAAATGAATTCTATATTTTTTTAAAATTTATTTATTTATTTATTTATTTTTGGTGAGAGATGCAAGCAGTAAGGTAGAAATATGAATGAAAAATTGCGTCGTATAAATTTATCAATCATAGGTTTTTATATAGGTACATAAATAAGGTACTTCTTCCGTTCCATTTTACTTGGCCTCTTTTGACTTGACACACCCATTAAGAAAACATTAATTAGAAGTGTATTTTATAAAATTAACCCTATTAATGATGTTTTGCAATTCTAAATCTAACTATTACTATTTTCTTTAGTTATTAAATATTGAGGATAATATGAAAAAAAAGTAATAAAACACTCTTGATTTGCGAAAATAGACAACTAATTTGAAATAAACATATTTAGAAAGAAGGCCAACTAAAATAAAATGGAGGGAATAGTAGAGATGCTTAATATTTTTAACGTATCAAACTTTTTTTTTTTTAGAAAAGATAGATTACATAATAACAAAATTATAGGGACAAAGATTGTGGCAATGCCACTACCAGTCGTAGTAGAAGGTTGTGGCAATGTCACTACAGCAGTACTAGAGGTATTCACACAGCTACATCTAATACGTACAGCCTAAGAAGTTAGATTATTTATATTACAAAAGAGTGGGTTGGGTATCGACTCCCTAACCCTCATAACCATTGAGTCTCCATTCTTATCAGCACGCAAAATATTCAAGACGGATGTAGGAGGCACCCAAAGTAGCATGGTAACAGTAGTAGTAGTAGTAGTAAAAGTAGAAGCTATAGGTAGTGTCGTTAACGCATTAGCTAGTCTGTTTTGTTCCCTGTATTCCCTGTAGACATGTTGCACTGAAGGATTATCCAGCCTTTGAAGAAGGCACATGCAATCATCAAGTAGGGAGTTAAAATGAGTTGAGCTAGCCAACTGGTATACAAGCTGTTGCATGTCAACATTAATTTCTAATGCCTGATACTGGAATTGTAAGGCTAAAGAAAGGCCTAGTACAAGAGTATGTAATTCAGCCTCAAGTGAATTTAAATAATAAACCTAGCTCACATAGGCCTAAATCTAGTCCCCACGTGCATTCCTATAAACCCCAGCTAAACAGGAAACGCCAGTAATAGAGCTTGTACTGCTGTCCGTGTTGAGCATGAAGTTTGTCTAGAAGGAGGATTCCATTTAACATACACTGGTAGCGTAACCTTTTTAGGCTTAACAGTGCCAGCCAAGAACCAGTATTCAGCAGTGAGGTGAAAAACCTTAGTGAGAGTAAGATTAAAAGGGATACCATCAAAAATACTCTCGTTACGAGCTAGCCAGATTGACCAGAGAGTATAAGGAATGAGGATTATAGGATGGATGTGGTGGATGAGAGTTGTATAGGGTGGAAAATGTAGGAAAAGAGGCAACCATTCAGACGGTGATTTCATTGTGAGCTGCAGTACTTGGCTAAGGATATGTAATTCATTCCAAAGAGGAAGCAACTTAGGATAGGATAAGATAAGAAGTGGTGGTTGATGATTTCCTCATCTCTAGTGGTACAAAGGGTACAGAGTGGGGAGTCAACACATTTAATATGATGAAGATAAGAGGCAGTTGGAAGACGCCCATGATTCAAAAGCCATAGAAAAAACTTCAATTTTGGGTGTAAGTCCAGTTTCCAAAGCCAAGCAAAGCTCGGGTTGGGTACCAGTGACATGACAGTGGTGTCATCATTTGATTTCTTCAGGGAGTCATAACAAGACTTAACCGTGAAGACTCTAGAGTCTGTTAGACCCCACCTCAGCCGATCAAAGATGAAGTATCAAATCTAGGAAAGTGCAGACAACTTCGTCAGGGATTTAAAAAGACAGGGTAGAGAGAGTCCAATTGTTATTGTGTCTAAACTTGGATATAGTAGTTGTCATTTCATGGCGCTGTAAAGGTCCTTGTAGGATGCTACGTAGAGGAAAGTTAGGCTTTACCCAAGAGTCATGAAGAAAGTTAATATTGTTACCAGGGGCAGGTTGCCATTGAAGCCCAACTTGACAGTAGCTCCAACCCAAAATAATGGCTTTCTAGATCTGGAGTGAGAACTATGTCTGTTGAGGTACCTCCCACGCAAGAGTATAGCCCAAAGGGAGTTTGAATGAAAAGCACGCCACGATGTAGAAGCAAGAAGAGCTTTATTCTTTATGGCTAGGCTTTGGATACCCAGTCCACCACACTCTTTGGGCGTGGTGATGGTCCACCATTTAAGAAGGTGAAATTTCCTATGATTTGGAGTAGTTCCCCAAAGAAAATTATGCTTATAAGATTCTAATGTAGTAATAATACGAGCAGGCAATTTAATTAGTTGCATGACATGATTAGGGAGGCTATTAAGGGTTGATCGAAATAGAGTAGCTCTCCCCACAGTTGTCAAGAATTTAGTCTTCCAGTTTGCCAGATGATTTTTAAAATTTTCAAGAATGAATTGGAAGTGCTCAGGAGAGGGTTTAGACATGATGATAGGGTAGCCACGGTATTTCCCAAAGTTGGATCCTTCATCTATATGGAATGTATTCCTCATTAGTACCTTATCATTAAAAGACGCATTCTTAGAGAAAAAACTTTGGACTTGGCAAAGTTTATCTTTTGACCCGAGATAGGGCTAAAATGGGTAAAAATAGCAAAGATCGAAGTAATAGAGGCTGCATCTATCTCGGCAGCAAGGATGATGTCATCAGCGAAAAGGAGATGGGATAATGAGGGTCTTGTTGGACTTAGCTTAACTGGATTCCATAAACAGTAGTCCACAACAATATCTATTCTATGAGAAAGTCATTCCACACATAAAATAAAGATGTACGGTGAGAGTGGGACCCCTTGTCAAATTCCACGTGATAGATGGAAAAAAAGGGTAGAAGAACCATAATGAGAATAGATACGTAGGTGGTAGTGATAGACAACATGATGAGGTTAACAATCTTACTGGGAAACCTGAAGAAAAGAAGAGTATCATGGATAAAGGACTATTCTAGACGATTAAAAGCCTTTTTCAAGTCTAATTTGAGGAGCATATATGAGCTTCTTCCTTTCATATTGTGGAAAAAATAGAGGAGTTCTTGAACTATTAAAGCATTGTCACTAGCTCTCCTATTAAAAAAAAACTAGCTTGAGTTGGGCCTATCAAATCACCCAAGAGGGGCTTAATATGGTTAACTAAAATCTTTGTAATAATCTTATAAAGAGTATTACAAAGGCTTATAGGCCTGTAATGAGAGATGGAAGAGGCATTAGGATATTTAGGAACTAGACAAATGAAGGTTTTGTTAATGTCCTCAGGAATTTCCCAATTTGTGAAAACATGCGCACAGAAGTTCTTAACTGAACCACCCACTATATGCTAATACCTTTGAAAGAAAAAAAGGTGTATGCCATCAGGTCCTGGGGCCTTGTAAGGATTAAAGGAGTAAACAACATGAAGGAGTTTTCTGTGAGATAGCGGTGTCTCCAAAATTGAGAGTCCAAAGCAGAAATAGCTCTCGAGGGAAAGAGTTGAAACTGTCTATTGGACAGAAAGAGGTCAGTACTATAAAGATGTGAGTAATAATTCAAGATATGATTCTAAAATATCTTGCTTGTTTGAGATCTAGTTTCCCATAGAGTCTTTGAGGCAAATAACACTGTTTTTGCGCCTTCTTTGGAGAGTAGAGATATGAAGAAACTTTGTGTATGCATCTCCTTCATTAAGCCACTGGAATTTAGATTTAAGCTTTCAGAATTCATACTCCAAGTGAATAAGAGAATTGTATTCCTAAGTAAGTGATTGCTCAAGATTTTGTAAGAAAAGACTTGTAGGATAATGGACGGAAGCCTGAATACCCCCAAGTTGAGCCAAAAACTTTTTTTTTTTTTGTAGAAAATGTTCCCAAACACATGTTTGTTCCAAAGAGTGATTTGGTCTTGGAAACAAGAAATAGCTGGTAAAAAGAAATTATTCATCGCCGTCCACGAATCAGCAACAATAGAAGGAAATTGCGGATGAGAAGTCCAAATAGTTTCTAAACTAAATAGCTTATTGGGAATAGCAGGGCGAGGCAAAAGATCCAACATTAAGGGATAATGATCTGAGTGTGTTCTTGGGAGATGTTTAACACAAGAGTTAGGGAATAACTTAAGCCAAGCAGTGTTACTGTTAAGCCTGTCTAAGCGTTTAAGAATAATCCTATTATACATTCTAAGATTCGACCAAGTAAACCTACTACCATTGAACCCCAAATCGAGAATGTTACAGTAATTAAGACAGTTCAAGAATCTATTAACCCTAGCTTGGTTTAGGGGTAAACCACTAAATTTTTTAGAAGTCTGACCTACCTTATTAAAGTCACCCCCCAATAACCAACGACCTGAATAAGCATCAACAATATTTCTCAAATTATCCCAAAGAATTTCCCTAGCATAAGTACGATTTTGGGCGTAAATAGCTGAAAAAAGCCATATATTAGGATTAGGTATTACCTGCACCATGCAATGGATTTCTTGATGAGTAAGCGCCATATCAGTAATGTTGAGAAGGTCAGCATGCCATAAGATGACAATACCTCTTGCGTGCCCCTCAGCAAGGACAACAATAACATTAGAGAAGTGGAATTCATGAGATATCGATTGATGGTTATCCCTATGAGTTTCAAGCAGAACAACTAAAGCTGGCTTATGATAATCTAAAAGCTGTCTAAAGGTCACCCTAAATTCTTGAGTGGAGGAGCCCCTACAATTCCATACAAGAAAATTCATAGGATGTTTGAAAGAAAGGGGTTCTTTAGTCTTGCTCAAAAGACCATTTTCCCTCAGAGAGGGATTCATTATCAGAGCATATTTCCCTACATTCAGGTTGAGGGTTGGCCTCACATGAATGGAGCATTTGAACATTTTTAGCGGGCAGTTTATGCTTATTTTTTTTTCCGCACAACTCTTTAAGGAGGAATACTCGTACTTGAGCCAAGAAGGCAGTCACTGTTTCGTGCATCTCATCGAGTACATCCTCCATGTCGATTACCTGTCCATTTCCCTCGTTGTTCTGAACTTGAGCCTCTTGTGGGTGTAGTTCTTGGTTGATGTTCTCTTGTGGTAATGACTCCTGATTGATGTTCTCCTGATTGACATGCAAGTTCATGTCGGGTTCCATTTGAGCCACAGTGACATGTTGTTGTATCCATGGGACTATGTCTATCCCCTGAGGAGGCTGGGGGTAGAACGGTAGGCCCGACATGGCTACCAATGGTGGGTTGCCATTCGAGGTTGAAGCTTCGAATGGGTTTGGGATGTCCTGCTGAGTCACAAACCAATGGTACTTGGCATAAGCCTCCATCCTTAAACGTATACCCTCTGCTATGATTTGTGCAAGGTCGTTGGGGTTCTGAATCATTATCAAGTATTGCTGGCCATTGACATGCATGTTGATAGTCAATGCCTGACCCGTCAAGGCCAGCTCCAGCCAAGACTAAGAAGGGTATGGGGCTAGAGATTTCGAGGTTGAGTAGATAGGACGAGGGTCCTGATGGTTCTCCTGATCCATGGCTGATTGCTGAACAAGAGAGTGATGTGGAGATGCAAGTTTACGGTGGAGATGAATTCCCTTGTAAGGGCAAAAATGACGGTGATGGTTCATTGTATAGAGGAGGAAGGGGAGTAATAGAGTGGAGAATGACGTGGCTAGAGGAGGGGAATGAAGGTGTCTATGCAGGAGGGGAAAGGAGAGGTGTTGAATTTTATTCCTTAATCAGTTCACATGGCATGCAATGATTAATAAGATCAACATGCAAATCTAAGGATTTTTCTAGAGTAGGTCTTGAGTGAGTTTGAGGGGTTGGAGCGTGCATGGTGGCCACGTGGGAATAAGCTAACGATTGAGTGACCAAGTAAGAAGGCGGTTGAGTGCTTAGCTAGAGTAGGGTCTTAAGATTTTTGGGAAAGGCGGAGATACTTAGAGATTGTCGTTATCAGAAAGGCAAGAGCAGAGTGGGTAGAAGAAGCCTTGTGGGCCTTAGCAATATCCACATAATCATCGTTAATACTTAACTTTTCCAAATTTGTTTGATTAAAAAATTTAGGGGTAGAAAAGTCTTTGTCAATAAAGCTGGGGTTTGAGGTAGACTTACCTGTAGCAACACCTGAGGAGCTTACCTGGTAGCCTTTTAATTGGGAGTGATTTGTCACGCCCCGAGTTCCAACGAGGCGGACTGGCACCCGAAGCCGTTGAGGCCCCGAGAGAACCAACTATCACCCTGTACATTCATACACACGTCATTCATTGACTATCACTACCATGTATAGACGCAAGACACCAATGGCGGAAATCATGGCAAAACAGGTGATTTATATATACATATGTGAAACTTGGCTTTTAGGGCCATCATGACATGACATACATTTTTCATTTGTCCAACATCGTCTACAAAGCCTCTATACATACATGAACATAACCATCCTAAAGTCGGGACAAGTCCCCGCTTTAGACAACTGTGATACATTATCAAAACCAACATGTGTATAGGACTCGGGAAGCCCCGAAGCAAACTGGAGCTTACCAACAAAACCGCAGATTATTCCAAGTACTACTGTGGGGGCCTATTGGTACCTGTGCCTGCAAAAAGTAAGGGAAGTCCCACAAGGGACGTCAGTACGAAGAATGTACTGAGTATGTAAGGTTATAGGTAAGATATAGAAACTTTGATAAAATTAAGTACAAGTGAACACATTATGTGAATAAATTACCATAGGTATATATGTGGAATCATGTGCATTACTTTATTTACTTTTATTTCACTTTACTTTACGTCGTCGTCAATCAAGTGATCATCAATCATGTAATGCCCGGGCCCAACTGATCAGTGGGAAATAAAATTGGGATCGTCTCTAGCTAGGCTTATGCCCCTTTGAGCTGCCACCCATAAATCAATAAAGCAGGTTCGTCTCTAGCTAGGCTTATGCCCCTTTGAGCTGCCCCCTGTATCCAATATTCATTCGGGATCTCCCCTAGCTAGGCTTATGCCCCTTTGGGTTGCCACCCGTTCTCAACAAGTGTTTATTACTTCAATTCTTTTGTTATGAGATTGGTACATTAGTAGTTACAATGTTATGGAAACTTTGGAACATTATTGGAACATTAATCAATGAACATGAGTCATATGAATTACATTTAATCAATGTATAAGGAACATGTGTGTAACAATGATTAACAACCGGGAATGGAATACCTTTGGACATTTCGGAATGGAACATGTATAATGACAATGTGATACTATGTGCCGCCGAAGGATTCGAAAAGAGTAACCTTACATACCTTAATTCCCCAATATGGAGACACAATCTTATTCGTGAATATAACACTCCAGCTTTCTCCTTACGTGTTACTCTACATAAGCACATAACGGAGCTCACGTTAACCACTAACTACATTACAAGTTCACAAGACGGTAAGTAGGTGCTTAACGGAAAGTAAAAACCGTCCAACCTCCAAAACACATGGTGCATCACTCCCCCCTTCATTATACTACTAAATCACATTATTCCACCACATTACACTATAACTTACTGCTTTAGCAAGACAACAACACCAAATCAGTCCACGCACCACCAAAACAGTCCACACATCACCGTAGACATCACAAACCGATAGGATTTTACACCAAGTTTCTACTTTACATTTTTGCCTCAATACAACTCCACATATTTATCCCATCAAGTCACATATATACCTTCCACAACAATATACCAAAAACAGCCCACACAAGTTTATAATTCACTTTAACATAACAAGAAAGTATTCTTTTTTCACTACGCCAAACGTTCCATGCTCAATTAAGTAAAAACATTTCCATCAAGCCATACACAAAAGTAACGAATTAGGGACAGTACAATACTTAAATATACTGAAATTTCATCCATATAATTCAATTCCTTCAAGACCTTAAATTCCCTTTCAAGTTTAAATCACATAGAAGGCAAATCCTTTACCGATTTAGCAAAAGTGGACTGTTTTACACATAGTGGACTGCTCAACACTTTTTCAACATAACCAACATGATTTACACACCCTCTTATGCATATAATATAGTAATCTACAAGAGTAAACATTTACCACACACATAAACATCACCAAACTCACATTTTCCTCTCAATACGTCACCAATTCCACACACTTTTTCTATAGCAACAATTTCCAAAAATAACATACAAAGAGAAATTAAATTAGGGACATAACCACATCATACTTGTTGATGTCCAATCCATCAAATCACTTTCTTCAAGACCACAAGGCCACTTTCAAGTTCAAATCACCAAAATACACAACTTGTGTCACATAAGCCAAAGTGCACCAATCAACCCCTTTTAAACATAACTATCATAACCCATACAATTTCTCATGAACATAACATATTAAATCACAAGAATATACACTTACCAACACTTGCAAGGTGATGATCTTGGCCAAAATAAGTATAGTTGCCTTAGGCTTGAAAGGGTTTCTTTTTGATCTTCTTGGAAAGTCTAGAAATTTCAAGAAATGGCAAGGTGTTCCTTATGATTAAAATCTGATTTTTGAGCTATATATATATATATCATCCTTAGTCAATTTTAAGTCAAGGATGAGGTGTCCAAGTGGGTCAAGGAAGAATGGGTCATTTTTCCTTGTTTTGGGCCATGTCTTCCTTATCATTTTTGGGGCAATTTAGAGCCCAATACCCAATATACATTAAATCCAACACTTTGCATGTATTATATACCCTTTATTACATGTTCACAAATTTTTTTCACGTAGTCGCATACATTCGAAAATTTACGGGGTGTTACATTCTCCCCCCCTTAAGAACATTCGTCCTCGAATGTTAATAGTAGTAGTATTCAACCTAAACAATATAAATTTCCATACATTCGTCACACCGTCACATATTTATAATGCTCATATATACTTACTTTTTAGTCCTTCAAGTCGGCGTCTTGGACCTTCTCTTTGGTTTGGAACAAATACGGGTACTTTGCTTTTATTCTTTCTTCGGCTTCCCATGTAATTTCCTCTATTTGTTGATTCCTCCAAAGTACTTTGACGGAAGCTACATCTTTATTCCTTAACCTCTTGACTTGTCTATCTAGAATAGCAATGGGCACTTCTTCGTATGTAAGATCTTCCATGATTTTCACATCTTCAATGGGAGTAATTTGAGACGGATCTCCTATGCATTTTCGAAGCATCGAAACATGAAACACTGGGTGGACTGCAGAGAGTTCTTGGGGTAAAGATAATTCATACGCCACTTGACCAAATCTTCGAGTAATTTCATATGGCCCTACATACCGTGGACTTAGCTTTCCTTTCTTTCCGAATCGCATCACTCCTTTCATTGGTGACACTTTCAAAAATACCCAATCACCTATAGCAAATTCAAGCCCTCTTCTTCTAACATCAGCATATGATTTATGGCGGCTTTGAGCTGTTTGTAATCGCTGCTGTATTACTTTAACTTTTTCCATAGCTTGATGTACTAGATCTGGTCCAAATAAAGCAGTTTCTCCTGCTTCAAACCATCCGATAGGTGATCTACATTTTCTCCCATACAACGCTTCGTAAGGAGACATCTTAATACTTGAATGATAGCTATTGTTGTAGGCAAATTCCACAAGAGGTAGATGATCATCCCAATTGCCTTTAAAGTCTAGTGCACACGCTCGAAGCATATCTTCAAGTGTTTGAATTGTACGTTCTGCTTGTCCATCTGTCTGAGGATGGAAAGCCGTACTCAAATTCACCTGTGTTCCCAAGCTCCTCTGGAAGGATTTCCAAAAATGCGCTGTAAACTGTGCTCCTCTGTCTGATATAATGGAAAGTGGAATACCATGCAATCGCACTATCTCCTTCACATACAATCTTGCATAATCTTCAGCTGTATAGGTGGTCTTGACTGGTAGAAAATGCGCTGACTTGGTAAGCCTGTCCACTATAACCCATATAGAATCGACTTTCCTCAGTGTACGAGGCAAACCTGTAATAAAGTCCATGTTAATCATATCCCACTTCCAGACTGGAAGATTGATACATTGCATGTAACCTCCTGGTTTCTGATGTTCCACTTTAACCTGTTGACAATTTGGACATTGAGCTACAAATTTCGCAATGTTCTTTTTCATATTTCCCCACCAATACACGTCTTTCAAATCATGATACATTTTTGTAGCTCCCGGATGAATAGAATACCGTGAATGATGTGCTTCTGCCATAATCCGCTTTCTCAGCTCATCTACATCCGGTACACATAATCGATCTCAGCATTGAAGTACTCCCTCTTGCGTAAGATCGAATGCCTTTGTTAACTCTTGCTGCACATTCTCTCTCAGCTGCAACAAAATAGGATCTGCATACTGTTTCTCCTTTACTTCAGCTATTAATGAAGATTTTGCTGCATTCTTGACAATAACCCCTTCATCCGGAGATTCAATAAGGCAAACTCCCAAGCTGGCTAGTTGGTGTAAATCTTTGATTATCTCCTGCTTTTCAATCAACTGACCACTAGTGCTTTTTACTGCTTTGCGGCTCAATGCATCCGCTACTACATTTGCTTTACCCGGATGATAAAGAATATCAATATCATAGTCCTTTAAAAGCTCTAACCACCTTCGTTGCCTCAAATTGAGTTCCTTCTGCTTAAAGAGATACTGTAAACTTTTGTGATCCGTATAGATATCAACATGAACTCCATACAAATAATGACGCCATATCTTTAAAGCAAAAACTACCGCTGCCAATTCAAGATCATGTGTGGGATAATTTTTCTCATGTGGCCGCAACTGTCGTGAGGCATATGCTATGACGTTACCGTGTTGCGTCAACACACATCCGAGGCCAACCCCGGAAGCATCACAATACACTACATAACCTTCGGTACCCTCGGGAAGCACTAAAACTGGTGTGGAGGTTAATTTATCTTTCAACTTTTGGAAGCTTTTCTCACACGCATCATTCCACTGAAATTTAACTGCCTTATGTGTAAGCTTTGTTAACGGTGCAGCAACGGAGGAAAAACCTTCCACAAATCTTCTGTAATAACCTGCCAGTCCAAGAAAACTACGAATCTCTGTGGGTGTCGTAGGTCTTGGCCAATTCTTCACCGCCTCAATCTTTTGGGTATCAACCCGTATGCCTTCATCCGATACAATATGACCCAAGAATGCTACGGATTTCAACCAAAATTCACATTTAGAGAACTTCGCGTATAACTTACGATCACGAAGAATCTGTAACACTTGTCGTAAGTGATTAACGTGGTCCTCTTGTGATTTTGAGTAAACCAAAATATCATCAATAAATACCGTCACGAACACGTCGAGAAATGACTTGAACACCCTATTTATTAAATCCATAAAAACTGCAGGTGCATTTGTTAGTCCAAATAACATAACTAAAAATTCATAATGTCCATACCGTGTTCGGAAAGCTGTCTTGGGTATATCTTCTTCTCTAACCCTCACCTGATGATAGCCCGATCTCGAATCAATCTTTGAAAAGCATTTAGCGCCCTGTAGCTGATCAAATAAATCATCAATTCTAGGGAGAGGATATTTGTTCTTGATAGTTACTTTATTCAATTGCCGGTAGTCAATACACATTCTCAATGTGCCATCTTTCTTCCGTACAAATAATACCGGCGCACCCCACGGAGACATACTAGGTCTGATGAAACCTTTGTCCAACAAATCTTTCAATTGCTCCTTCAATTCACGCAATTCTGCTGGAGCCATTCTATATGGAGGGATAGAAATAGGCTGAGTGCCTGAAATCACATCAATGCCAAATTCCACTTCCCGTTCTGGAGGTAAACCTGGATGATCTTCAGGAAATACATCAAGAAATTCATTTACCACTGGAACTGATTGAGGAGTTGGTGGTTTGGCTTCAACATCATGCACCCGCACTAAGTGGCATATATAACCTTTGGACATCATTTTCCTAGCCTTAAGATAGAAAATAAATTTGTCTCTCGGTGCTCCCACGTTACCCATCCATTCAAAAACATCCTTTTATGGAAAATGAAATTGTACTCTCTTAGCTCGGTAATCTACCGTGGCATAACAAGAGGCTAACCAATCCATTCCCATGATAACATCAAAATCTGTCAACAAGATCGGCCAATGTATCATAACCACAAACAGTGACTTTACAATCCCGATAAACTCTCTTTGCTATAATAGATTCACCAACTGGTGTCGTTACTTCAATTGACTTAACTAATAATTTCGGCGTTCTTTTAAATTTTTCAGCAATCAAGGGAGTAACATATGATAATGTAGAACTCGGATCAATCAATGCATACACATTATGTGAAAATATGGATAAGATACCTGTAACAACATCAGGTGATGCCTCCGAATTCAGACGGTCAGTTAGTACATAAGTACGATTCTGAGTCCCGCTGGAACTAGTTGCTCCTCTAGCACCTCTACCTCGTCTCATAGGCTGTGCTCCTCTACCTAAGGAAGGTACAGATGATGATAATGCCACGGCTGATCCCACAGGTCGTGCTATGCCACCCATGCTCCTCTGTGGACACTCTCTCACTATGTGCCCTGGCTCACCGCAAAAATAACAAACAGTCCTCCCAATTCGGCATTCACCTAAATGAGACCTCCCACAGTGCTGACACAGCTGGCGAGGAAATCCTGATGTTTGCGAACCTCGAACTACACTGTTGCGCCCGACATAACTGCCTCTAGACCCTCGAAATTGAGGTGGAGTACCTGCCGTGGAATAAGAAAATGAGGGTCTCGGCGGCCTGTGGAAACTCCGGTGTCTAAACTCTCCTTGGGACGCCATAGACTGTCCCGTAGATCTAGCCCTCTTTGATGGCCCTTCATCATACCCTTGTGTTCTTCTTCGTTGCCTTTGATCTTCCATTTTCTGCGCAAAGGCCTGTATTCTAGCTATGTCCATGTCCCTGTTTAACGCAGCAATAGTACAATCTCGAACCAAATATGGCTCTAATCTGTCCACATACCGATGAACTCTATCGGTCATAGTCGTAACCACATTTGGAGCATACCGGGCCAAGGAATTAAACTTCAGGCTGTACTCTCTAACACTCATGTTACCCTGTCGCAGATTCAAAAATTGGTCCGCACGAGCCTCTCGGACCTCATAGGGGAGATAGTGATCAAGGAATGCCATTTTAAATTCTTCCCAACTATCTGGGAGTGCATCAATGCCCCTCGACCGTCTCCAATCTTCATACCACAGAATAGCTTCACCCTTCAATCTATAGACCGCAAGCTCGACCGTTTCCACACCAAAAACATGCATCACCTCCAAAGCCCTTTGGATTTGATCTATATAATCCTGCGGGTCTTCATTCGGATCTGATCCAGTAAAGGTAGGAGGGTCTAATTTTAGAAAATCCTGTGTCCGTCTACTAGCTGCTCTAGCTGCACTATCATCATGTGTTGTTGGACCACCCTGTCCCTGAACTTGTGCAGCAATTATTCGGGTCAACATCTGCACTGCATTCTTTAAGTCCTGGTCAGTAGTATTCACTGGTGGTTCTACAGGTATTTTTCTTCCTCTTAACCCCTCTGAAACTGGAAGAGTAGAAGAAGACTGTGATGCAAACTCTGGTTCAGCGCCGCCTTGATTAACTGGTTCAGGCGGGGCTCTACTGGTTCCTTCTCCAGCAATTTCGTCTAACCTTTTACTTTTTTCTCTTCTTGTCATCGGCATTTTTACTATAATATAAGAAAAACAATTTCAACAGTCAGTTATGGTTCCACCTACAATTTTGGCTCTAATGCACGATCTAGAAAATGAAGAAATGAAACAACTCCTAAATGTCACGTAGCCTCCTACTTATAAATGTGATGCACAACACATCGATAAGCAAGACTCTACTCAGACACGGCTTTGTAGACACCCTAGGACAACCTCGCTCTGATACCACTTTTGTTGCGCCCCGAGTTCCAACGAGGCGGACTGGCACCCGAAGCCGTTGAGGCCCCGAGAGAACCAACTATCACCCTGTACATTCATACACACGTCATTCATTGACTATCACTACCATGTATAGACGCAAGACACCAATGGCGGAAATCATGGCAAAACAGGTGATTTATATATACATATGTGAAACTTGGCTTTTAGGGCCATCATGACATGACATACATTTTTCATTTGTCCAACATCGTCTACAAAGCCTCTATACATACATGAACATAACCATTCTAAAGTCGAGACAAGTCCCCGCTTTAGACAACTGTGATACATTATCAAAACCAACATGTGCATAGGACTCGGGAAGCCCCGAAGCAAACTGGAGCTTACTAACAAAACCGCAGATTATTCCAAGTACTACTGTGGGGGCCTATTGGTACCTGTGCCTGCAAAAAGTAAGGGAAGTCCCACAAGGGACGTCAGTACGAAGAATGTACTGAGTATGTAAGGTTATAGGTAAGATATAGAAACTTTGATAAAATTAAGTACAAGTGAACACATTATGTGAATAAATTACCATTGGTATATATGTGGAATCATGTGCATTACTTTATTTACTTTTATTTCACTTTACTTTACGTCGTCGTCAATCAAGTGATCATCAATCATGTAATGCCCGGGCCCAACTGATCAGTGGGAAATAAAATTGGGATCGTCTCTAGCTAGGCTTATGCCCCTTTGAGCTGCCACCCATAAATCAATAAAGCAGGTTCGTCTCTAGCTAGGCTTATGCCCCTTTGAGCTGCCCCCTGTATCCAATATTCATTCGGGATCTCCCCTAGCTAGGCTTATGCCCCTTTGGGTTGCCACCCGTTCTCAACAAGTGTTTATTACTTCAATTCTTTTGTTATGAGATTGGTACATTGTTACAATGTTATGGAAACTTTGGAACATTATTGGAACATTAATCAATGAACATGAGTCATATGAATTACATTTAATCAATGTATAAGGAACATGTGTGTAACAATGATTAACAACCGGGAATGGAATACCTTTGGACATTTCGGAATGGAACATGTATAATGACAATGTGATACTATGTGCCGCCGAAGGATTCGGAAAGAGTAACCTTACATACCTTAATTCCCCAATATGGAGACACAATCTTATTCGTGAATATAACACTCCAGCTTTCTCCTTACGTGTTACTCTACATAAGCACATAACGGAGCTCACGTTAACCACTAACTACATTACAAGTTCACAAGACGGTAAGTAGGTGCTTAACGGAAAGTAAAAACCGTCCAACCTCCAAAACACATGGTGCATCACTCCCCCCTTCATTATACTACTAAATCACATTATTCCACCACATTACACTATAACTTACTGCTTTAGCAAAACAACAACACCAAATCAGTCCACGCACCACCAAAACAGTCCACACATCACCGTAGACATCACAAACCGATAGGATTTTACACCAAGTTTCTACTTTACATTTCCGCCTCAATACAACTCCACATATTTATCCCATCAAGTCACATATATACCTTCCACAACAATATACCAAAAACAGCCCACACAAGTTTATAATTCACTTTAACATAACAAGAAAGTATTCTTTTTTCACTACGCCAAACGTTCCATGCTCAATTAAGTAAAAACATTTCCATCAAGCCATACACAAAAGTAATGAATTAGGGACAGTACAATACTTAAATATATTGAAATTTCATCCATATAATTCAATTCCTTCAAGACCTTAAATTCCCTTTCAAGTTTAAATCACATAGAAGGCAAATCCTTTACCGATTTAGCAAAAGTGGACTGTTTTACACATAGTGGACTGCTCAACACTTTTTCAACATAACCAACATGATTTACACACCCTCTTATGCATATAATATAGTAATCTACAAGAGTAAACATTTACCACACACATAAACATCACCAAACTCACATTTTCCTCTCAATACGTCACCAATTCCACACACTTTTTCTATAGCAACAATTTCCAAAAATAACATACAAAGAGAAATTAAATTAGGGACATAACCACATCATACTTGTTGATGTCCAATCCATCAAATCACTTTCTTCAAGACCACAAGGCCACTTTCAAGTTCAAATCACCAAAATACACAACTTGTGTCACATAAGCCAAAGTACACCAATCAACCCCTTTTAAACATAACCATCATAACCCATACAATTTCTCATGAACATAACATATTAAATCACAAGAATATACACTTACCAACACTTGCAAGGTGATGATCTTGGCCAAAATAAGTATAGTTGCCTTAGGCTTGAAAGGGTTTCTTTTTGGTCTTCTTGGAAAGTCTAGAAATTTCAAGAAATGGCAAGGTGCTCCTTATGATTAAAATCTGATTTTTGAGCTATATATATATCATCCTTAGTCAATTTTAAGTCAAGGATGAGGTGTCCAAGTGGGTCAAGGAAGAATGGGTCATTTTTTCTTGTTTTGGGCCATGTCTTCCTTATCATTTTTGGGGCAATTTAGAGCCCAATACCCAATATACATTAAATCCAACACTTTGCATGTATTATATACCCTTTATTACATGTTCACAAATTTTTTTCACGTAGTCGCATACATTCGAAAATCTACGGGGTGTTACATGATTTGCCCTGTTCTCCGGTGAACGATCAACAACTCTCTTCTTCTCAGGCGAGCATCTTTGTTTCTGTGGAAAATGTACAAATTCCAACCGTCTTTCTTGTCTTCGCTTTGCCTTTGCAATGTGTTGGACCCAATTTTTTGATTGTCAATATTTTTTTTAAGCGAGTTCTATGTAAGAGCATCTCAAAGGTGCATGACCTAGACGTCCACAGTGAGTACATAGCATACCAGCAGCTTCATATTGAATTTGTTGTCTATATATAGATGTTGCTGCAAAGGTTGTTCTAAAGGAACTTGGACACATAGACGAGTATAGCTTCCCCTTGAGGTGGTAGAGGTGGGTACAGGAATCGACCTTTAGCAGGGTGCCTATTTTGTTACCCACACGCAGTAAAATCTCGGTATCATAGAATTCTGTTGGTAATTCAGGGAGACGGACCCAAGTGGCTGAGTAAGCTAAGGTCGCTTGGGAAGCTACAAACTTAGGTTCCCAATTTTGGACTGAGATAAAACTGTTAGGGGTCGTTTGGTAGGGTGGATAAGAATAATGTAAAATATGGTGTATTAATAATGCAAACATTACTAATGCTTGCGTTAGTTATGCTTGCATTAGTTATGTTGAAATTTTTCTTATGCAGTATTTGATTTGGTGTATTAAAAATAACATGAATTGCATAATTTCTAAAAGAAATATATTTGTTTCCATAAATACTCTTCATAAATATTGTGGAAAAGATTTTGAAGGACAATTGTGTCTTTAATCATGTCAATGCATGCATTAGAATCCATTGCATTACTAATATCATGAATTTTAAGGTATTAATAATACACACTCAATACACAATAGAGTGAAAAAGTATACCAAATAATGTATTAATAATATACAAAGCTAATACATACATTATTCTTTTTAATACATTCTACCAAATGACCCCTTAAAGATAAACCATGGACCATCGTGCAGCGCATGGAGCATGTTCAGCTCATGGTTAAACTTAGTAGGCGTTTGTTCATGAAAATTAATTTTTTTGGAGTTGGAGTTATGTTTGGCCATGAAAAAAATTAGAGTTTTTTCTGACTTTTTGTGAGAGAAGTAGGAGTGAAAACAAGTTTTTACTTGTTTTTACTTTTCTAAAAAAATATTTCACTTTAATGAAATAAATTTTATGATCAAACATTATAAAATTATAATTTTTTCATTAAAGTGAAATAAATTTTCGAAAAAAAAATAATTTTTTTTTAATTTTTTTTTTCAATTATCAAACGAGTTCTTAATTAGAAAGAAGTCATATCCCAGATCCATTAGGGAAAAGTCTTCGGAAGACTGTCATAGGAGTTGAAGTTTCTTTTTCAATAGCTGGAGGCCCACTTTTCGTCCTACCACCTTAATTAAAATTGATTTTTGCTAAGTTGAGTAGACTGGATTTTTGTCCTCCGCTGTAATAGGAATAAATTTATCTTCAGCCTTTACAGGTGTAGTCTCATCCAACAAGTCACCGCACCTAGTTGGAGGGATGATGGAGTGTTGCAGATTTGGGAAAAGGTCATTATGTATCAGTTTTTGCAGGAAATAGTATTTACAGGGTTAGTAGCTTCATGAACTGTCAACTTCCATAGCTTGTGCAGCGTAGGTAAAGGTGGAGTTTGAGAGAGATTACATCTTTTCGAAATAATTATACTGCTGAATTAATTATTATACTCTTCCTAAGACTATATAAACAACTAATTATTCTAGAAATATAGCAATAATAGATACAACATTCAACATTCTATATTCTATGGCGTTATGGTAATTAATTCGGCATTTTATATGATGGTCAAATATT
This sequence comes from Capsicum rhomboideum, assembly GCA_031232105.1. Taxonomy (NCBI): domain Eukaryota; kingdom Viridiplantae; phylum Streptophyta; class Magnoliopsida; order Solanales; family Solanaceae; genus Capsicum; species Capsicum rhomboideum. Next base: position 13,994,599 of record CP124711.1, read on the forward strand.
CTTCTAGCCAAATACAAAGTAGGCATTTGGCCGTAAATATTATTCTAATATTTTGAAATACGTTTTTACTTTATTTTAAAATATTTATTTGATCATAAATATTTTTGAAAAACACCTCAAGAGGTATTTTTATTATTTTTGGATTTATTTTTTTCACTTTTTAATTTATTTATTTTTCAAAAAAAAATAATTTTTTTTTCCATAAAATAATTCAATTTTCATAAAACTCTAAAGAAAAATTAAATTTATTTTCACTTTTTATATTTTTAAACTTCAAAAATACTCCATTTCAAAAATATTATGGCCAAACACAACTCCAACTCTATTTTCAACTTCGAAAATATCAAATATAGTGAATATGTTTTTTATTTTTATGGTCAAACGGGGCCTAAAACAATAAGACCATGATGGTACACATCTCGGTTGATATACAGTGGATTGTAACTTGTAAGTACTGTTATATTTTTAATTAGAAGTTTTGAGTTCGATTCTGGGAAATGGAGTCAATCGCCTTTAACATATGAAGCGTCTTACTCCAAAGTGAAATTTCTCAATGCATGAGACTCTGAAATATCAAGTTCTAAATTGAGTATACGTAATGAATACTGAATTGAAACCAAAATTGACTGGTTAGGGAATTGGTCGTCATTTTTTTGATTTACAAAATACAATGTGCATCACAGAATCAGAACAAATATCTGCATACATACGTTTTTGAATTTGAATGAAACAGAGAGTCGTGCAAGAGAAAAAAGCCTTTGGCGTAGTGGCTTAAAATAAATATAAATGCGATAAATTAATGAGAAAATTACGCTCTATGTCTATTGGGAATGATATTTATGCCACGTAACTCAAATGTTATACAAAAAAAATACATGTTATATATTACTATACACTTTTACACAAGATTGACACATTATGTATAATGCTTTCCATACATAATGTTGCATAATATTATATATTGAGCTACATGACATAATATTTTATGGTGGACTGTTTATTTTTTGAAAATTTCCCTAAATTAACTATGAATCAAATCCTCATCTCCTTTACAATTGAATCAAAAAAATTTCAACTTCCAGACTAGTTTTTTTTTCTCGTTTTTTTCAAATAAAATTGACATGCAAACACAAATATTTCCACAAAGTTTCTTTCAACCAGCTCACTTCAAATTCTGTCCAAATCAAAAGATAAGGACTTATCAACAAAGCCAATGTGCTTATCAACAAAGACAATGTGCTTTCTCTCCAAGAGTACTATTCAACATAAGAAAGTGAAGTAGATATGTCCAAAAATGACTACGAATATCTTGGAAATGTGTGTATATATATATGGACGGAAATCAATGGCGCAATTGAAGAAAAGACGTGGAGTACTGGAGATATTGGCAATCAAATTCGGAGAACCTAGTGTTGTCTATTCATGACTCGTGGTAACTACATACTCCCTTCGTCCAAATTTAAGAGGTCGTTTGGTTGGTAACAAGTTTTTCTGAAATTAATTATTCGGGGATAAGTTATCTTCAGATAAGTTATCTCAATGTATATGGGATAACTTATTTCTGTTATTTTTCGATTTTAGTAAAATTTGTATTTTTTGAAAAAGTGGTGCTTTAAAAGAGAAGTAATGATTCATAAAAAGAGATAACTTTCTGAAATGTCGCGACCACCTGCGTTCGCAGGTGCTTAATTCGACAATTTTCAGAAGCTGCCAGTGGCCTGCGCGTAGGTCGCTTCTCAGAGGCCAACCAGTGTGTCCCTTCATCGAATGGATGCATCCCTTTGAGGTGCGTTGTGACATGCGTCTGCACATGCTCGGGTGCGTCCGCAAATGGAGAAAACTTTCTATATCGGATTTTTGGATTAAAAACTTCACTAATGATCAAGTTTCAAATGAATTTTGTCCAAAAAGATAATCCAAATCCGAAGCCGAGCGAGCAACGACGACAACGGTGCGAGACTTGCCTTGTTCTTGCCTCAGTTTTCACATGAAGGAATGCATCTCAATATATGCATAAGAAAGTTTCTTTCTCCCACCAATGTGAGAGAAACAGAATCTTTAAAATGAAAACACAATTCACTTTTTTTCTCTATTTGTTCCCTCAATTTTTTACTCACATTTCATCACTAGAACCCAACAATCTCATCACTAAGATATAAATAGTAGGATGAATAATTTTGGGACTAATTAATATTTCCAATCAGACGCCGAATAAAATAATCCTCCATTTTATTGATCCCCATATTATTATACCTTATACTTCATACCAAACAACTTCTAAGTGCCTTAGTTTAATTGGTCATAAAATTTAAGAAATAAAGAGAGATTTTCAAATTTTATAATCTTAAACTTCACAGGTAAAATATTGGAATTAAAAAACTTACTAAATGTAGAAAGATGTACTTTTTTTAAGGACAAATCCAAAAAAAAAAAAAAAAGTAAGACAGTTAAATTGGGCGAATGGAATAATATAGTACATTGTCATTAGCTCTTTGCTTTTTCTTTTCTTCTTGCCTTATAACTACTACTCTTTCCATTTAAAAAAGAATGATATATTTTGATTTAACACAGAGTTTAAGAAAATAAAGATATTTTTGAATCTTATGGTCTTAAATTAAAGTTATGTTAAATTTGTCAAAATATCCTTTAATCTTGTGATCTTAAACATGTCAAGTGGAAAGTTAAAATTAAAGTATTATAAAAAAAAAAAGGGTCATTCTTTTTTAAATGGATTAAAAAGAAAAATAGGTCATTCTATTTTAAATTGATTAAAAAAGAAAATAAGTTATTCTTTTTTAAATGGAGGGAGTATAATTTAGTGCAAACGAAGCTTGTATGAAAACATTGTTTTTTTGGGAAGGAACTAACCTTGTATGAAAGCATTGTCTTTTGGTAAGGAACTATAAATTGGTTTTGTTTTCTACACTATATATTATATATGCTTGCTATCTATTAGTGAAAATGATGACTTCCTCAAGGCCTAATAATCCCAATCATAAACTGACTAGATCCTTTGTATGTAAACTTATTATTTCCTTCTTGCTGTGGTATTCTAATTTCTAGAAGCTGGGGATTATTTTGAACTCTTAGACCTTTTAGTCTAATTATTTGTTGACTTATAAATAAGGATTGTGATGGGATAGATAGAATCACATAGAATAATCTCTACCTTAATCAGAAATCTCGTTTGTTGGGATGCCAATACAAGCATTGAAAATCAAATGAGAAATAATAATAGAAAAAAAAAAATTAAAACCGAAAGAAGTTAAGAGTCGTCTTTTCAGATATCCTTTTTGTGTTTTGAATTCCCATAGTTAAATAAATAAATAAAAATTAGGTATACATATTAAAATTTCAAATTTTAAAACAATAATTTAGTTTGGATTCTGAATAGTATTGTGGAATTGGTACTCCACAGCAAGTATATATGCATGTGTTTATTTGAATTTAATATTTATATAATATGAAGTACTTCCTTCATTTCAAAAAGAATGACTTATTTTGACTTGACACGAAATTTAAAAAAATAAAAAAAAAATTTAAATCTTGTGGTCCTAAATTAAAATTATGGCAAATATATCAAAATGTCCTTTAATCTTGTAGTCTTAAATATGTCATGTGAAAAGTTAGAATTAAAGTGTTGCCAAAAAAGAAAAAGATTATTCTTTTTGAAACGAACTAAAAAGAAAAATAGGTCATTCTTTTTAAAATGGAGGGAGTATTATAAATCTATATAAAAGAAAAAATTACTAAAATTAAAATAAATGATAATTTAAATTCATAACTTTAAAAAGAGTAATAAAATTGAACTAGTATAATTAAAATTTTAAATCCGCCTTTAATATTACTGCTACTACTCCAGTCGTCACTGCTTACGCTACCATTGCTAGATACTCTGACTCACTCAGTTACTCTATTAAAAATGTATTGATGTAACCTTTCTGAGTACTATGTCTAGTTGACCAAAAATAGTATCTTTTGTTTTATTCCGCTTATATGCAAGATAAAACTTAAAAAATTGACAAAAAATATCGAGTGGATTAATATTAGTTTGAAAGAAGAATAGTTTATTAATCAGGGGAATAGTAAGTCATAAATTTATGATTTTTATTTTCTGAAAAAAGAAATATCTCCTCCATTTTTAAAAAAATAACTTATTTTAAATTGATATGGAGTTTAAAAAAATAAAGAAAACCTTTGAATCTTGTGGTCACAAATTAAAGTTGTGTCAAATGTATCAAAATACTCTTTAATCTTGTGTACTTAAACATGTCATGTGAAAAGTTAAAATTAAAGTATTATCAAAAAAGAAAAGGGTCATTCTTTTTTAAACATACTAAAAAAAAAAGTAGGTTATTCTTTTTAAAAAGGAGAAAATATTTTTTTTTTTAATCACTTCATAGGAGTTTCCACCTCTTTTTACTCCCTTAGTAATTCAAACTCACAATCCTCAAATTGTGAGTAAATAATAATTATTATCCGAGCAACTTTTCTTATAAAAGAAATATGTCTGTTGATATCATGATTTTCTATTTTTTCACATTTTTTTTAACTTGCAAGAGAGATATTATGTTCTTTCAAGATGTACGAAAATGTAGATATCAGTTGTCACGTGTTTTAGAAGGACGATGTTTGTGAGGTTGATAGCAACTAGTCAATAAAGTTTATCCGTCCATCCCCATTTAGATAACTTTTCTTTATTAATCAGTTCAGGAAAAAATATAATACTACTACCTTTTATATCTATCACTATTATAGTTACTTCAAATTTTTTATTTTTAATAAAATGATTTATAGACACAAATATTTAGATTTATAGACACAAATATTTACTCTCTTTATTTTAATTAATGTGGCATATTTGACTTTTTAAAATTCAAACAAATTAAGTTTGACCATGAATTTAAATATGAAATTTTTAATTTTTTTGAACTAAAACTTATATATTTAAAACTATGTAAAAGGTATTATAATTCACAATAATTGACTATTCAAAATATTTGAAATATACATGAAGAAATTACGATCAAACATAGACATGTTTGAATCTCGAGAAGCAAAATATGTCACATAAATTAAGACGGAGGGAGTATGACTTATTTTAGATCGCAAATTTAAAATTTTTGAATGTCTTTCTTAAACTTCATAGCCAGTCATATACTTTAATTTAAATTGAGACCGAGAAAGTAATAGATTAGTAAACGCATTGAACAGTTTATTAACATAATTTTAAGGATGAAGGTGCACTTGGTACGAAGAAAATATCTACGAAAATATTTTTTTTTAAAATAAACAAAAACATTTATATATAATCAAAACAATATTATAGAGTTACGAGGTTGAGTAGTTGAAGGTGGGGTGGAAGAGGCAGAAGGTGCATATTAGAGTTTGGAGTTGGGGGGTTGAGTGGCTACAGGGTGGGTTGGTGGGGGTTTGGGAGTGGAAGTTCAAGGTGTTAGGTTCTAGTGATGCAATGTGAATAGAAAATGGAGGAAAAAAGTGAATTGTGGTTTCACTTTAAAGAAGAGTGTTTCTCCCACATTGGTGGGAGAAAGGAACTTTCTTATGCATGTATTGAGATGCATTCCTTCATGTGGATAGTGAGGCAAGAACATGGCAAGCCTCGCGCCGTCGTCACTGTCGTTCATTTGGCTCGGCTCGACTTACCTGCCCGCGCGTAGGTGGCCAGCGCAAATGATTCTGGTTTGGGTCAAGTGTCGCCTGCGGTGTCACCTGCGGACGCAGGTGGCCGCGACTGTCTGAAACAGTGCATTTTTTGGAACCATTGCTTCTCTTCTGAAGCACCACCTTTTGACTATAAATACCTTAATTTTTCTTCAGGTATGGTGACAAAATTTTTGAAGTAAAAAACATCTTCTTCTTGAAAAAACTCAAGTGTGATCATCAAATTGTTGAGTGAGTTCGTTGTTCGGTAGAATTTGAGGTACCACTATTCTATTGAAGTGAATCATTTTATCTTGGGAGGAAAGATTACATAATCTCAAGTACTTGAGGGGAATAAATTTCTTACGGACACACTATGAATTCGGTGGACTTGATTCTCCATTTATGTCTTCATCTTTTTCTTATGGTTTTGCTATTTTTTTCAGAAAATAGTAGAAACTTCATTTTGATAGTTCATAGTTGTTGAACTTGTGTTTGAAGTTGTTGAACTTCTTTGTTGTTCTTGAACTTGTTCATGAACTTAAAAGTCGAAGTTTTTGTTGTTTAAATACAAAGTTACAATTTTATGTGATTGTTCTTAATTTATTTTGAACATGTGATTGAAGTTATTATTGGAAAATACAGATTTTACTAAACCCGAAAAACAACAATTTTAAGGAATTTATAAGTACTTGTTAATCTGTATAGTGTCTGATTTTGTGGAGATTAAATCTTTTGATTTCTACTCTCTCGATTTAAAGAATACAAAAACTTTGCTGAGAAATTGAACTGTGAATTCAGTTAGAAGAATATAAAAACTTCACCGATTTGTTAAATTCTTTGTATTAGTTTCTGAAGTTTAAAATCTATGGATTTTTACTCTGTTTGAATTTATTTTTGATTTGAAGAATATAAAAACTTCGTCAGATTTCAAAGTTCATTCGGTTGATAATTTGAAGACATAAAAACTTCATTGTTGACTAGAAACAAGTGTTTAAAAATTAAAGTTTTTATAGTTAGTATTCTGAAATACTAAAGTGTTTGTCAAAGCTTGACAAGGAAATGATGAATGAAAATGAACAATGAATTGATTCGGTTGTGATTGGTGTTGTCCCAACGGCAACCAATGTTGCATCATTAATTCATTCAGATATTGCTAAAGCAATGGAAACGATAGAGAAACCGAAAAAATATTCTGGTGTGAACTTCAAAGAATGGCTGCAAATGATATTATTTTGGCTGACCAAACTTGAAATGCAAATGTTCACAAGTAGATATCCTCATGTTCCAGAAAAAGGAATGTTTGAAAACTAAGTGTTTGGTTTAGAAGATCTTGTGATTCATCTCAAGATAGAAGAGGACATTAAGTTGCGTGAGAAATCAGCAATGATATGTGTAAATCTTGTTAAAGATAATGTTGCACATAATATGAAGAGGAAGAATTCTTCTAGACAAGAGAAAGAGCGAAACAAGAAAAAGTTCATAGGAAAGTGCTACAATTGTAGTAAAGTTGGGCCACAAAGCTCTAAGTTGTCAAGTTCTGAAAAGGAACAAGAAAAAAAAAAAGATAAACATGTTGAAAGCAACTGGAAAGATTGAAAATCTGTGTGCAATGATCACAAAATATAATCTAGTTAGAAATCCAAATGAATGGTGGTTAGATTCTGGAGCCACTAGACATGTTTGTGCGGACAAAGAAGCTTTTGCCACGTATGATACCGTTGGTCCCAAATAAGTGATCTTCATGAGAAATAATTCAACAGCCAAAGTTGAAGGAAGTGGGAAGATATTCCTAAAAATGACTTCCGGCAAGGTGTTGACTCTCAAGAATGTTCTCCATGTTCCTACTATTAGGAATAACTTAGTGTCGACAACACTACTCGTTAAAAATGAATTTAAATGTGTGTTTGTTTCGGAGAAAGTTGAAATAAGCAAGAATGAAATGTATGTAGGAAAGGGATACCTCTATGAGGGCCTTTTCAAACTTCATGTAATGGCTATTGAAATGAATAAAGCTGAGGCTTCTTCTACTTGTTTGAGTCAAATGAATTATAACATGAACGTTTGAGACATGTCAATTACAAAACCTTGCGAAAACTAATTAACTTGGAAGTTTTGCCTAACTTTGAGTGTAGTAAATCAAAGTATAAAACATATGTTGAATCGAAGTATGCTAGACATCCGCATAAGTCTGTTGAAAGTAATTTCAATCCCTTAGTCTTAATTCACACAGATATTTGTGATATGAAGTCGACACCATCTCGTGGTGGGAAAAAGTATTTCATAACTTTTATTGACGACTGCATTAGATACTATTATGTCTATTTGCTGAATAGTAAGGATGAGGCAATGGATGTATTTAGGCAATATAAAACTGAAGTTGAAAATCAGTTGGATAAAAGAATCAAAATGATAAGAAGTGATAGGGGTGCAGAATATGAATCTCCTTTTGCGGAGATATGTTTGGAAATGGAATTGTCCATAAAATTACTGCCCCATACTCACCTCAATCTAATGGGATTGCGGAAAGGAAAAACCGATCCTTAAAGGAAATGATGAATGTCTTACTTATAAGTTCAGGTTTACCGCAAAACTTGTGGGGGGAAGCTATCCTTATAGCTAATCGAATACTCAATAGAGTGCCCCATAGAAAGACACAATCTATTTCATATGAGAAATGGAAATGAAGGAAACCCAACTTGAAATATTTCAAAGTGTGGGGGTGTCTAACGAAAGTCCAAGTTCCTATACCCAAAAAGGTGAAAATAGGACCAAAGACTGTGGACTATATTTTCATCGGATATGCTACAAATAGTAAATCATGTCGATTTTTGGTTCATAAATCCTAACATCCGGATATCCATGATAACACGGTAATGAATCAGATAATGCTGAGTTCTTTGAACACATTTTGATACAAGCCAAATCGGCGTTAACCTTTCAAGGACTATAATTCAAGGCCGATACAAAGGGTCCCAAGCAACGATCATCCCAAGGATGCAAGGATACATTTGGAGGACCTTTTTCAAGCTCCCAAAAGCTCAATACCACGTGTGGAGGATAGCTTGGAGCTGGGAGCCAAATTCATCTCAAGACTTCAACAAAGAAGCAAGCCTGAGAACTACAAACACTCCAAGGAAGATAGATGTGTTTCAAACCATCTTGATACCATTTAAGGAGTGTTATGTGTTGCCCAATGCATTCAAGAAGGATCGAGGGCCATTGGAGGGTAAAAGGGATCTAGGAGACATTCTGGAGTGACCTGCGAAGTCACCTGCGCCCGCAGGTGACTGACCTGCGCCCACAGATGACATTTGCGCCCTTCACCTACGCCAGCAGATGGCCATCTGCGTGGGCATGTGGGCCAAAGCAGCCAACTTGCTCTCTTTTGATGAAATGGGTCACTTGTGGGCCCATAAATGTAATAAATAGCCCATGGCTATAAATAGTAGTTTCCTTCTTCATTTTTAGTTAGCTTTTGTTGAATTAAGATGAAATATACACTTGAGAGTGTGAGAGCTAGGATTAGCTTATTTTGAACTTTCGTTTTGAAACGTTGGTTACGTGGGAGATTGATTCCCTCGTTGTTTACGTTAGAGAATTGGTGCTTTGTAGGATTAATTCAATAGAGGTTTTAGCGTTTGAAACACCCTTTAGTTTCTTTGATTTTCCTATCTTTGTGTCATTCTATCTATCCTTATTTTTTGCCTTGTTATCTTAGCTTGTTTTCGTTATTTTCGTGTTTTATTTCTCTTCTCGTATTTAATACCGCTGTATCATTTGGTATTAGAGCCGAGCTTGAGTTCGTTCCCACGAATTCAATCTTGGGTTCTTGTCATCTAGAAAGAAAAAACATTTTTGGTGTTTTTGGAAATTTTGAGTTTTGATTTTGGTGTCTTCTTGAGTTTCTTATGCTAGATTAGTGTTCTCTAGCATAAATCGAGTCTAGATCTGAGATTTGAGCTTAATCGGTGGTTGATTTGAGGATTCTACCATTGTTGGGTTAAGCTTTGAAGAAAATGGAAATCGATCTTTAAATCTGGGAATTTTGGAGTGAAATTGAAGGTTGAAAGATAGTGGGGTTTGTTCCCCATACCAAAAGGAGCCTGGATCTCTAATTTGAAGCAATTTCGAGTTAAATCGAGTGAGTTGGAAATTTGGAAGTTCACCATCTTCATGGTGTTCTTCAAATTTTGAAGTGGGTTTAATTTTCGGGAACAAATGGATGGGAATTAGGGCCTACAAATGTTTCGATCTTATTCGTGAGGTCAAAAGGAGCTCGTGGTTAAAATTTCATTGCATTTGAAGCTCATTTGATCGAGGGTCAAAAATTTGAAGTCCTTGGTGTTCTTGAGGATCTTCAAATCTTTAAGAAGAAGATTCATCCAAAAGTTGTTGTTAGATCCAAAAAGGTCCAAAAAGAAGTAAAGGAAAGTGTTAGTACTAAAGAATATTCCAAAAAGGGAATGTACTAGGAAAGAGAAACCAAGCGGGCCACAAAAAGGTGAAAAATTGGAGTTTCTAGGTATGCTGTCTGGCCACCTGTGCCCTCACCTGCGTGGGCAGGTGACCATCTGCATGTGCAGGTGACCAAAGAAGGTCACTCTGGTTTCACCTGTGCCCTCACCTGCGAGGGCAGGTCACCACCTGCGGGGGCGGGTCACTTGAACGCACCTCAATGATCCCAAAACTCATTTTGCTCATGTTCTAACATCTTAGTTTCATTTCCTTGATTCTTAATCACTTTCTTTGATTCCTAAACTAATTTTCAACTAGTAATTATCCTACTTAGTTGTTGATTAGTTCTTGAGTCCTATTTCTTTCTTAGTCTATTTTCTTTGTGTGCTTTTCTATTTTAATTTCATAGTTAACTTCTTTATTCAAGTTTGTGGTTGTTTGTTTGAGTCATTTATTCTTCTTCAAAACAAGAGTCCATTCCAACCACGAGTAGCAATTGACACCACGTCTTCCATTGTAGTAGAAATGATCTTTCAATGCGAGCAACTCCTATTGCGAGACATACAAAGGTGAGGATCTTACGAGTGTGGTGAGGAGTTTTTGCTACTAACCTTGTTTGTTCATTTTTTAGGTACAAAGGAGTTATAAGGAAGTATGTCTTCGATAGCCTCGGATACTTGTGACTACGACATATGAGACTAGATTGTGGTGAAGAAGACAATGGTTATGACGAAGATGAAGATTATGGAGGCTATGAATATAGCCATGATCAAGAGCCGTGTGGGAGTGAGAGCTACTATCCCGAAGAAGGAGATGAGGCAAATGGTGAGTTTAGCTCTTATGTAGAGTATGGAGAGGATGAAGAGCCTTGTGATGGTTCTTATGAGGATGGAGGGGCATGTGAGGAGCCTTCCACTTCCCGCTCTGAGCATAAGGAAATTGAAAGGTATAATCATTTCTCCTATGCACCTTATAATAGTCATAGTAGGAATGCACATGAGGATTGCGAAGATTCCTATTCCTCTTCTTATGGTACTTCTTATCGTATTACGAGTGGCTATACTACCTATAGTAGGAGTCATCCAACAAGAAGAAGAGAGTGTGAACCTCCAAGGTCAAAGGAAACTACATCCTATCCTTCTTGTTCTAGTGCTCAAACATTGAGAAATCGAAACCAAGGTAGATACGAGGGATATAGTAAGAGTCATGATTTCACTAGAACCCCTCTTCCTATCTTCAAAGGAGGACATGATCCCGAAGTTTATCTTGATTGGGAATGGCAATGTGAAAGGTTTTTCAAGGACTATGATATGAGCGAAGTTGAACAAGCCACATATGCCCTTAAGTACATTCAAGGTCCGGCATTGAGGTGGTGGGAACTTGTAAAAGGGCCCAATCAAACATGGAGTACCTTGAAGGGGTTCATGAAGTCCAACTTTGTGCCAAAAAGATACACAAAGCTCTATAATGTTAATCCAAGAAGACAAGTTGACTTTAGAAAGGTGAGTATCTATGGAGTTCCGGGATGCATTCTTGTTTTCGATGATAGGTGCTATGTAAAGTACATCACTCCCTCTATGGTCGACTATTTAGGGATACCTCGAGTGTCCAAGCATTATCCATATTTCTTGGAGGGCTATAGGGTGTCTAAGAGTGTGAAGGTTTCCTTCACCCGAAATGAGTACTATGAAGAGGTGTGGTGTGATATATTTCCCTTGGATTTCAGACACTTATGCTTGGGTGCTAATTAGTTTGTGAAACATAGAGTTTCGAATGAGCAAAATTGGCCTAAGATTGTAATGGACCAATGGGGAAATCATCTCTTTCCACCTACCCCTCCCAAGCCTCAAGGAAATGTGACCACTTACTGTAAGTCCCCTGATAAAGAGAGACAAAAGATTGAGAGGAGTAAGAGAGTGCAAAGTGGTAACCCAAGAGCGGAAAAATGAGAGGTTGTGAGGAGTGAAGTGAGGGGGTTACCACAAATTCAATCTAACTTTGTTTGTACTTCTCTTAGTAAGGACACTTGTGCAGGTACTAATGTTGTAAATGGAGGAGGAATACAAGGTTCAAACATAGGGTCTAATCTAAAAGATTGGGAGATTAATTTGGACCTATGTCTCAAACCATACGAAGTGTATTCCGACACTTTGAAAGGAACCTTGCACAAAGGTAAAGAAGAATCTTCTCATGAGCTTCAAGGTAACAAAGCTAACTCTTGCACTTTAGTAGACATGAATTATGAGGCTAGTAGCCAATTGAGTGCGAATGATAGCTTATTTATTTATGAGTCTAATAATTCTTTGCCTCGTGTTGACAATGTACATGTTGAATGTGTGGATACACTAGTTGATCCTATTAATGACCAAATTGACTCTTCTTGTAAGATTGATTTGTGTCCACCTAGTGTTGAAGCCTTGGTGTTGAATGATGATTCATTGTCTTATAAAGATTGTATTGATCAACTTGCTTGGGAATCTAGCCCACTACTTGAGGGTGTTTGTGATGTGATTAATGAACCTCAAGTTAGTGATGATAATGATAATGTTGATCATTTGAAAAGGAGTGAACCCTTGAGCATGCCATTAAATGAAAATTCTATTACTTGCTTGGCTCATAGGGATGATCATGTGTTTGAAACTTCTTCAAAATTTGATAATTGTCTTTTTGAGAGTGAACTTACATGTTCCAATTCTCCTTCTTGGATTGATTCTTCTCTCTTTAAGTACAATTTCTTATTTGAGGTTGATGAAATCACTCCTTTTGGATTAACTAATGGTGGGGATCATGTTAGTGATGTAGCTCCTCTTGAGGGCTATATTCTATATAACAACCCACTATGGTGTGACAACATTCCTCCTAAATATGGAAATCTCTTCTTGGAAGATGAGAGTACTCTTATGAGAATGGAATGTGAAGAAATGGAAGGTGCTCTTTGTGGCCCAATTATTTCTTCTTCTTTGAATGTTCCAATTCTTGAGCATACTCTTGATAATGTTCTTGCACGTAGTAGTGAGCATGCACTTGAGGACACCTTAGACGAAATCAATTTGCGTGACACCTTTCTTTACTCTCTATTTGCCTTTGATGATGCTTATGCTAGTGTGGAGAGTATAACTTTATGTCTTGGTGGTACCTTTGGGGGAAAAGAGTGTTTTCTATACCCATGTCTATGGCCACTCTGTCCATTTGACCCCGGTGACCATTTGAAATGTGGTGGTTGTAAGACACCCCACTTGGTGCTTGTTCAAGATGACAAGCAAGATTTGGTTGGAGTTGTTGGTAATATTCCCTATGATAGAGAGTCTTTCTTGAGGATTTCTAATCCATTTGAGAGACCAAAGTTGTGTAAGGGAAAGGTCTCCAATAAAGCTGAATGCTCTTTAAAGAAGGGGAATAATGAAAAGATTTAAGAGAATTCACCATTGTTTGTTTCCATTCTTGACCAAGGTTTTACAACTTGTAGGTTGGAGAGTGAACCTTGTTTTGAAAACACCTTGAAAGAATTCCAATTATGTGATACCTTTCTTTATTACCTTTTTGCATATGCTATTATTCATGATCGTGTGGAATCAATATCTTATGTGAGAATGGAATGTTTTGAATGGGAGAGCATTGTGAGCTTAAATAAAATATGTTTGTTGACTTGTATGGGGAATACCTTTGTATTTGACCCCGGTGATGATTTGGGAGTAATCCCATTCTTGGAGATAGCTAGTGCATTGAGTGGAGTCTTAAATTGGAATGATCTTGTTCATGACATTGCACTTAGCTTTAGAGATTTTCATGTGACTCTTGACTTAAAAGGGATTGTGTGTTTGTTTAGACATGGAACCAATGTGAGTTTTCATGATTGGTTGACTAGTAACCTTGGTTCTTTTAACTTTTCCTTTTGTCAAAGTCTCTTGAGTGGCCAAGTAGGTTTTATTTTGTGGGGTTACACACCCTTGATCGACTATTTTGATTCTTGGCTATATGTTAAGTGTGTTCCTCCTTGGCTTGGTGATAAGTTTATTGCTTTATTGTTTCTAACCCTAACCCTCATGCCATGAGGATATTGTTGTTGCTTTTTTTCCCTATGGTTTTGCAAGATTTGGATTCGAGGTCGAATCATTTTCAAGAAGGGGAGGATGATACAAGCCAGATCAGCGTTAACCTTTCAAGGACTATAATTCAAGGCCGATACAAAGGGTCCCAAACAACGATCATCCCAAGGATGCAAGGATACATTTGGAGGACCCTTTTCAAGCTCTCAAAAGCTCAATACCACGTGTGGAGGATAGCTTGGAGCTGGGAGCCAAATTCACCTCAAGACTTCAACAAAAAAGCAAGCCCGAGAACTACAAACACTCCAAGGAAGCTAGATGTGTTTCAAACCATCTTGATACCATTTAAGGAGTGTTACGTATTGCCCAATGCATTCAATAAGGATCGAGGGCCATTGGAGGGCAAAAAAGATCTCGAAGACATTTTGGCGTGACTTGCGAAGTCACCTGCGCCCGCAGGTGACTGACCTAAGCCCACAGATGGCATTTACGCCCTTCACCTGCGCCAGCAGATGGCCATCTGCGTGGGCATGTGGGCCAAAGCGGTCAACTTGCTCTCTTTTGATGAAATAGGTCACTTTTGGGCCCATAAATGTAATAAATAGCCCATGGCTATAAATAGTAGTTTCCTTTTTCATTTTTAGTTAGTTTTTTTTGAATTAAGATGAAATATACACTTGAGAGTGTGAGAGTTAGGATTAACTTGTTTTGAACTTTCGTTTTGAAACGTTGGTTACGTGGGAGATTGATTCCCTCGTGATTTACGTAATAGAATTGATGCTTTGTAGGATTAATTCAATAGAGGTTTTAGGGTTTGAAACACGCTTTAGTTTCTTTGATTTTCCTATCTTTGTGTCATTCTATCTATCCTTGTTTATTGCCTTGTTATCTTAGCTTGTTTTCGTGATTTTCGTGTCTTATTTCTCTTTTCGTATTTTATCCGATATCAAATTTATCCGTATAAGACTAGACATGAGTTTTCTAGAGAAGGGTCTAAATGACCTAGGGATGAACCAAGGGAGAATGTACTTAATGAAGAGAATCCAAAGCGTAGTAAGCGACAAAGAATGTCGACTTCCTTCGGATCATATTTTGTAACATTTCTTCTTGAAAATGAACCTCTAACGTTTAAAGAAACGATGTCATCTGCAGACTCATCCTTTTGGAAAGAGGCTGTCAATAGTGAGATTGATTCAATCTTGAGCAACCATACTTGGGAGTTGGTTGATCTTCCTCCAGAGAATAAACCTTTAGGTTCTAAATGGATCTTCAAAAGAAAAATGAAAGTTGATGGTACTATTGACAATTACAAGGCAAGACTTGTTGTGAAAGGGTTTAGACAAAAAGAAGGCCTTGATTATTTTGACACATACTCTCCAGTAACAAGGATAATATCCATTCGGATGTTAGTTGCATTAGTTGCGGCATATGGTCTTGAAATCCACCAAATGGATGTGAAAACTGCATTCTTAAATGGAGAATTAGAGGAAGAAATTTACATGGAACAACCTGAGGATTTTGTAGTTCCTGGTAAAGAAAGAAATGTGTGCAAACTTGTTAAGTCACTCTATGGACTAAAACAAGCACCCAAACAGTGGCATGCAAAGTTTGACCAAACCATGTTGGTAAACGAATTCAAAATAAATGAATGTGATAAATGTGTTTATATTAAAGACACTCTAAATCACAAAGTCATTATTTTTTTGTATGTGGATGACATGTTGATCATCAGTAAAGACATTTTTTGACATAAATGCTACGAAACGAATGCTTGAGAGCAAGTTTGATATGAAAGACCTTGGAGTTGCGGATGTGATCTTAGGGATAAGAATTCATAGAACTCCACAAGGGTTGGCACTGTTACAGTCTCATTACATTGAAAAAGTACTTGAGAAGTTCAACTATTTGGATTTCAATATTGCCAAGACTCCATTGGATATGAGCTATGCAATTCGAAAGAATGAAGGTGAAAGTGACTCACAATTGGAGTATGCAAGAGTGTTGGAAAGTTTGATGTACGTTATGAATTGTACACAACCAGATATAGCATGCACAATTAGTAAATTGAGTTGATACACGAGTAATCCCAATCAAACTCATTGGATGGCAATGAAAAGAGTCTTGGGGTATATAAAACATACTCAAGACTATGCTTTGCATTATAACAAATATCCTGCGGTAATTGAAGGATATAGTGATGCAAATTGGATCACCAGATCAAATGAAGTAAAATCCACGAGTGGATATGTATTTACTTTAGGTGGAGGAGCAATCTCTTGGAAATCATCCAAACAGACATATATTGCCTGCTCTACAATGGAGTTTGAATTTATCGCATTACATAAAGCCGGTGAAGAAGCTGAATGTCTCCGGAATTTCTTGGAAGATATTCCTTATTGGCCTAAACCTTTGGCATCAATATGGATACATTGTGATAGCCAAACTGCGATAGGTAGGGCAGAGAGCATGATGTATAACGATAAATCTTGTCATATAAGACGGAGACATAATACCGTTCGAGAACTACTCTTTAGTGGAATTATCACTATTGACTATGTAAAGTCAAAATATAATGTGTCGAATCCACTTACAAAAGGCATATCTAGAGAGGGAGTTGAGAGATCATTGAAGGGAATGGATTTACGGCCTAGGACAAGTCATCACGGCGGTAACTCTACCTAGCGGACTGGAGATCCCAAGAGCTAGGTTCAAAGAGATCAAATAAAATTGTGACTGATGGTTCAATATTGTCAATAAACTCAACCAATTCTCATGATGAAGAGAATGTTCAGGAAACAAGGATAAGACTTATGGTTGGTAGTCTTTTAATGGTTTCTAAGTTTAGAAGATAGGATTGAAATATTTAGGAATCACCTATGTGAGGGTGAAGTGGAAGCCGCTTCAAGGAGAATGATAATAAAGGCCTATTCTCTAAGCTCTTATGAAACCAGGTAGTGTTTATGGCTGAAACGAACAAAATCGTGAGAACCATAAACGGTAAAAGGCTAGTTGTGTGACTTACATTTTCTAGGTGTACATTAAAGTTTGACGGTTTAAATATATCATATTTACTGACTGACCGAGTGCATCCGATGTAAGTTCACCGAAAAGTTCAAAGGAAAACCTACTTATCTAGATGCAGTTAGTTTTTACTTATAGATCACACACTTGTCCGAATATTTTTAAATAAAATAGGCATTCTCCATTCATGTGGGGGATTGTTGGGTTCTAGTGATGAAATATGAATAGAAAATGGAGGAAAAAAGTGAATTGTGGCTTCACTTTAAAGAAGAGTGTTGTGGGAGAAAGAAACTTTCTTATGCATATATTGAAATGCATTCCTTCATGTGGATAGTGAGGCAAGAACAAGGCTTGCCTCACGCCTTCGTCGTAGTCTCTTGCTCTGCTCGACTTCGGATTTGGATTTATCAAATGATCGATCGAGAAACTATTTTTTTGGATAAAATTCATTTGAAACTTGAGAGTTAATGATCCAAAAAATTCAATCTGAAATTTATTCATTTATAGACACACATAAGGAAGTGCGGACGCACGTCACAACGCACCTTGAAGGGACGTGACCATTCGAGACATAGTTTGAAGGAGGAAAAATCGACCTGCCCGCGCAGGTGGCCAACGCAGATGCTTCTGGTTCGGGTCAAATGTCACCTGTGGGCGCCCGCAGGTGGCAGCGACGGTCTGAAATAGTGCATTTTTCTGGAACCATTGCTTCTCTTCTGAAGCACCACCTTCTAACTATAAATACCTTAATTTTTCCTCAGGTATGGTGACGAAATTTTTGAAGTAAAAAACATCTTCTTCTTGAAAAAACTCAAGTGTGATCATCAAATTGTTGAGTGAGTTCGTTGTTCGGTAGAATTTGAGGTACCACTATTCTACTGAAGTGAATCATTTTATCCTGGGAGGAAAGATTCCAGAACCTCGGGCATTTGAGGGGAATAAATTCTTTAAGGACACATCGTGAATTCGGTGGACTTGATTCTCCATTTCTTTATTCATTTTTTTCTTACGGTTTTGCTATTTTTCAGAAAATAGTAGAAACTTCATTTTGATAGTTCATAGTTGTTGAACTTCTTTTTTTTTTTTTCTTAAACTTGTTCTTGAACTTAAAAATTGAAGTTCTTGTTGTTTAAATTCAAAGTTACAACTTCATGTGATTGTTCTTAATTTATTTTGAACATGTGATTGAAGTTATTATTGAAAAATATAGATTTTACTAAATCCAAAAAATAACACAAGGATGGAGTGAAGGAGGGCAAGGGTTAGGATAGAAAATTAATGGAGCGTAAGGAGGAGACAATCTATATAAAAAAAAAATATCATTTGGAGCTGGTTTTTCTATGCTCCCCTAAACAAAAGATATTTTTTCTATTGTGAAGGAACTTTTCTTTTTTTGAGAAAATAATTCTCTAAATTTTTCGATCAATTAAATATGTAGAAGTTATAACAATTTAATCACAATTTTTGTGACCACAAAATTAAAGAACGGTGTAGCTTTATATTAATAACTATTTAACTTATAAATTTTTTATTTTAAAAGAACATCTGACTACACCAATATATTTGTGACCACAAAATTTAAAAAGTTAATATATTGTTACTATGTCTGTTTCATAATTTTAAAATTTAAATAAATAAATTAAAATAATTATTTTTATTATAGAGCTATGTGATATAAAATGGAGGGAGTATTTAAAGAGGCCTTTGGCCACAAAATTTTTTGACTTTTTTTGGAGTTGGATTTCGAAAAACACGTTTGATCATAAAATTTCAAAAATCTTGTTTTCACTTTATTTATTTTTTTCAAGAAATTTCAAAAACAACAAAAAACTATTTTCACTCTAAAGTACTAATAAAAATTTAAAAACAACTCTAATTTATTTTATGATCAAATACAACTCTAATTTTTAAATATTATTTTTTTTCAAAAATAAAAATTATTCCTTTTTCTATTTTTAAGATGAAACATGATCAAACGCCTACTAAAAAATTGATATACGGTTGTTTAACAGTAGTCTACGACTTCTCAAGAGGGGTCCTACTTCTACGACGGTATGGTCAAATTTATTTGGTCATAGTATATATTAATAATAAGACTACTGTTTTCATGAGATTCTGTAATTGATGGTTATTTATTGTCCACAATTTATATAAAGTTGGACATCTGTACAGAGAGAATAATACTACCAATAGTTATTGTACCAATTCTTTATTTAAATTAAATGACTTGTCCTCATCTTTTTCTTTCCGGAACTGAAAGAGATATGTATGAACTATGAAAAAGGAGATGATGAAATATTGTACTTTGTAGAGAAGAGTAGTAGTACTAGTATATAATGTACTAATAAGTAACATTAGTAAAAGGTACTCCTCCATTCATTTTTAAGTGCATGCTTCATTTTTTGTGAGTAAATTTGATTAATATTTAAAGTTAAATTAAATTAAATTAACTCAATTTTTTAAAATTAAAATTTAGATATTTAAAAACTATATAAAAAGTACTATAAATTGCAATTTTTATTTTTTTAATTTGATTAAGAAATACATCTTAAAATATTAATCAAAGTTATATTATTTAACTTTAAAAAAAAAAAAGAAACCATGCACTTATTTAAAAACGGAGGGAGTACTATATTAGTCAACTCTAGTACTCTCTTCGGTTCCATTTTATCTTGCCCCCTTATTAAAAATAGTTATTTCAATTTACTTGTCCAATTCATAAAATCAAGAGAAGTTTTATCATATTCTTTCAATATTACCCTTATCATTTTTTAATTTTTAATTGTATTTAAAAAAAATTGGGGGTAGGGGAAAGGGAATGGGGGAGGGGATTACATTGTGGGAACGAACCCTCACCAACAAGGTGGAGTTCAGGTAACTAACCAACTAAGCTACTAAGATTTCCTATTACCTTTATCATTTAATGACTATATAAAGTATTAATAGTTAAACTTAGATTTTCTTAAGAGAAGTGGCACGTCAGTATGGACCAAGTAAAATGAAACGAAGAGAGTAAAAGGTACATTAATTATAGCCCGTTTGATCAATCTTGTAAGATCAATTTATTTTAAAAAGTATTTTTCAAAAAAATATTTTTGATTAAAAAATAATTTGTATTTGATCAATAAATTTAAAAAAATACTTTTAAGCCGTAATTAATATTTGGTCAAATTTTTTTGAAAGTGTATTTTAAGTTATTTTTCCCAAAACTGTCTTTGGAAAAAAACTACTATTTTAATTTTTGAAAAATAATTTTTGCTACTCCTCAAAAATACTACTCCCTCTGTCCCAATTTATATGACACACTTTTCTTTTTAGTCAGTCCCAAAAAGAATGACACATTTCTATATTTGGTAACAATTTAACTTTAAAATACCTACTTTACCCTTAATGAAATGATTTACAACCACACAAATATCTATGACTCATTTTAGACCACAAGTTTCAAAAATCTTCCTTTCTTTCTTAAACTCCGTGTCAAATCAAAATATATCACATAAATTGAAACGAAAAAAATACTACTTTCTTTTTAAAATTTAGCTAAACATCTCATTTTTAAAAAATAAATACTTTTAGAGAAAAATAAGTTTAACCACATGCTATTAAGTGATCATGAATATATCATGCAAGAAAAAGTGTGTGAAGTACATGTTATTTTGACTTGTGGGTACATGTTTTTTCTCAAAAGTCGCAAAGTTTCAATAATGTAGGGACTAAAATTTGTACTTTTCCTTCTTTAAAAAATAAATAAATTAATATACAATACATGCAACTTTCCACAAAGCTTCTTTCAACCCCACCTCAAATTATGTCTAAATGCATCAAGACTTTTCAACAAAGACAATATGCTGTTTTCTCTACAAGGAAAGTGAAGTGAATTTGATTAAATTGAGTTCCAATTTCTTGGAAATGCACTGGAAGAAAAGTCGTGGAGATATGGTACAAAGAGAACCATTTGTCTATACAAAATTATTAAATTAATAATTTTTAAATATTTTTATTTATAACGCCTATATAAAATTTAAACATCAAATAACAGTATATACATATAACAATATTTTACTATAACAGTCATAAAAACTTAAGAGAAACGTCATCACTATAATGATGTTTGACTGTATTGGTTTTGCGGTCTACACTATGTTTGCCGCCTATTCTAAGTGAAAATGACAACTTTCCTTTCTCAAGGGCTAATAATATATCCCTATTATAGACTAGTATTAGTGGTGTTTACACCTCCTTAATATATATATATATGTAAACCATTACTTTGTACAAATTACTCGTTACTTCTACAAGTAACCTAATCTAATCCATGTCATCAGTAACAAATTTATAATTAATTTAGAACCTTGGCAAAATAAGTGTTTCGAATTCCAACTATTTATGTGTGTGAAAAAATAAATATAACAAAGTTAGGTACACATTTAATTATTTGGTGTCAAGGACTAAAGTTGACAAGTTAACAAACCGCCGAATGTGGAGCCACTCAAGTCGTCACCCCTTACGTTAATTTTGCTTCGTTTTTTTGAACCGACGACCAAAATAAGCCACAATAAGTTAAAAGTAATACAAATAAGCCACTGATTTAGTTTATAACCAAAATAGGCTACCCGGATTTTTTTTTTCCCGTTTTACCATATTTTGTTAACGTCCCATTAACTGACGGGAACAGTAAATAAGTCAAAAAAACTGAGTAAAAAATTCCGTGTTATAAAACGAAACTAAAAGTTCCGAGTTTTGAATTAATTTATTCTTAACCCGGAACTATTTGTTCCGTGTAATTTTTTTAAATTTTTTTTACGTAAAACGGAATTATTTATTCCGGGATATAAATTAAATTTTTTTTTTTTAAAAAAAAATATGGAACACGGACCAATTTGTTCCAACAAGGTATACTACTAATCCTTACTCATCCAAACTATCCACCAAACACCACCGCACTTCAACACACTTCTCCTACAACACATACTCTGCCGATTTTACTTTTTAAATTCTCATACTCTTACAGCTTTGTTCTTTTGTTTTTTGTTCTCTCTTACTGTGAGGCCTATCTCCATTCGACCTTCCACATACCAGGCCACGCAGGTAAACACCCCTTATTATGTTCTTTATAGAGAAATCTGTCATTGACATCTGCAATAGGAAATAGAGATATCAATAAAAGAGACTCTAAAATCCCTTATAATTTGTTCTTAACAGTATATTGACATCTGAAAGAGGGAATAGAGATATAACTAACAGAGTATCTTAATAGACTTATAAATGGTTTTTCAAAAAAAATATTATCTTGGTTGCCATTGATTTTTTTTTAAAAAACGGTTCTCTGTACGCATACACGGAATAGTGAAGTCCAACAATAACGGATCTTAAGGTTGGTAGATGCGACCCCTTTACGTCCGTTGATCTTTTTTATTGGACGATGAAGATGAATTTCAACTTGTTTTCGAGTTTGACAATGCGGGGGGACCAGATTTGGGGAAAAAAACAATGAAAATGGCGTTTTCATGGTGGAGCCGATGATGTAAAGGCTTTTCACCTAAAACGGAATAATATTTTCCGGGTTCCCAAATAAAATTAACCGAACACGGAACAAATTGTTCCGTGTTCCGTATTTTTTTAAAAAAAAAAATTTTAATTCATACCCCGGAATAAATAATTCCGTTTTACGTTAAAAAAATTACACGGAACAAATAGTTTCGGGTTAAGAATAAATTAATTCAAAACCCGGAACTTTTAGTTCCGTTTTATAACACGGAATTTTTTCCTCCATTTTTTCGACTTATTCACTGTTCCCGTCAGCTAACGGGACGTTAACAAAATATGGTAAAACGAAAAAAAAAAATCCGGGTAGCCTATTTTGGTTACAAACTAAATCAGTGGCTTATTTGTGTCACTTTTAACTTATTGTGGCTCATTTTGGTCGCCGGTTCCGTTTTTTTCGTTTCCCATTTAGTATTTCCTATTTATATATAGGGTATGATTAATTAATTCGTATTTACATTACGTATAATTTTAGAGAAGAAAGTACTTTTTATTAGAATTTTTTTTAATTATAGACTTGAACTTGAAATTTCTTATTAAAAATAAATAAATTTTATCAATCTCAGCATAATTCCTAATATCGGCGATTACTTTGTTAGATGCTCTCACACACACTTTATTGAGCGTTTAAAAATATACAGTCTTACCCCTTTTCTTTTATTTTTCCTTCACCTGAACAAATGTCAAAAGTAGATCATTTTATTTGTTGACAAAAAAAAATTATATAATTTTATCCAGCTTATTAGAGAACTTGAAATCAGGGGCAAATTTATAGCATAAAATATGGAACACGTGAACTAGTGATCTGTCTGTAAAATTAGATATTTTATGTATATAATTTTTAAAATTAGTATAATATTTTATATATATATTTTCTACAACTGAATAGATATTGAGTTATTTATCTAAAGGAATAAAGTTCAACTTAACACATTTGTTCTATTTTTCTTTTAATGGTATCACTTTTTTCTTTTTTCATTTGCATGCATGGGAGATACTAGAATATTCTCTTAAGATGTAGGAAAATATTGAGATCACGTGGGTAAAAAGGACAATATCGATCAATGGTGCCTGTAATTGTTCATAAAAGCTGTCATGTTTTAGCACTGAGATTTTCATCAAAAGTTTCTATGTAACTTTTATCACCCAAATCGCATAAGTCCAACATAATCCTTCAAACAGATAGCCAAAAATGGGCTAAGATAGCAACTAGTCATTAAATTGTGTACGAAGACCCCTACGTATTACTCCCTTCATTTCAAAATAAATGAATTATTAAGATAATACACATCTATTAAGAAAAATAATTAAGGACATAAATTTAAGACTACTTTCTACTATTACCCTTTTGATTATTCAACCTATTCTCCTAGAAAAATATAAAGTAGTTAAGAACATGATTAAAACAAAAGGTAAATATGGAAAAAAGTCCAAACAATTCTCTTGAACTTTGAACAATTCAATTATTTTGAACTATAAAAAAAATCTCAACAATTCATTTATTTTGAAATGGAGGGAGTACAACAAAATATATTTATTACACGTAGGACAATTCTTTGCTGAATCGAGACCCCATATGTCACATGATGATAGATTGGATCGACAACAAAAAAGGTTAATGGAATAAGAAAGAGAGTAGCCTATTTATCAACTAATATCTACAAGTTTTTAATCAAACATGGTTGTTTCTTCTTTTATTTCTTCTGTTTTAATTTATATGATATTAATTTTTTATTAGTTAGAGTTCAAAGAGAATTATATATTTCTATAAATCAAAGTAATTATTTAACTTTAAACTTCTGATTTTATGATCCCAACATTAATTCTGGCAGTGATCCTTTCAAATAAAGACATACACTGGCTGATTGTTAGTTTTTTGGGATGAGAGGAACACCCCCAACTCCCAAGTACTTAAAGGGGAGACTCCCAAGTGGAGAAGTGCATCTCTACCATAATTTGATCTCTAACGGCTCGTTGGGTTGGGAAACAAGTTATTTCGGGATTAATTTTCTCGAAATTAATTATTTCAGAATTGTTATTCCATCCTCAATATGGGATAAAAATAACACTACAATTTCGGAATAATTGATTTCAGAATAAGTTATCCCGCAATTTTATGCCAAGCAAACATGAAATAAACTCATTCTAAGATTCCGTTATCCGTCGTACCAAACGACCCCTAAGCTCATCATTTATACCTAACCACATATAGCATTTTATTTTATTTTTTGTCCAAAAGAGCTTTCAATTTCGAGACACTTGAGAAGTGCTCAAATATGTCTAGTAACAGTTTGATAGCTAGAAACAATATCAGCCCTACAATGCATGATAAGGTCATCAGAAAAATATACAGTATATATAAAAGAACTAGCTAGGTTCATTTTTGCACATCTTGGGTGGTAATTGAAGTCTGGTTGAGTATTAAGTTACTTGTGTGATATGTTTGGGTGAAAATCATTTACACCTTCTAACTTTGCTTTAAAAATCAAACTTTCCCCCCTCAGTTTTGAACAATAATCAAACTCCCCCTTTTATCCTATCTGATTTTTCAAAATACCTATTTTACCCTTATAATCAACCTTTATATCTTTTTAAAAAAACTTCTCTATAATCATGATTTTTATTTTTTTAAATCTATATAATGTATTTTCTATGAAAAAATAAATAGTATTATTTTATAGACGAAAAAAAGTGAGAACTACTAATCGAGAATATAAGTTAATGACATTCTATAATGAAATAAATGACCAAAATAAAAAAATATTAATAATAATCAAAATTCTAATATTTATTTACAAGTGAAAATAACAGGTAATTTATATATTTATAAATATATCTCAATGCAGGTAAGACAAAGTAATAATAATAACAATAATAATAATAATAATAATAATAATAATAATAATAATAGAGGTATATTTTATAACAAATTCGACAAGATTATTGTAAATAAACTTTAAATTATAATTTAAAAAATGTTTCATATTGATAATCAAAATTTGTTTATCTACATAGACATTAGAGAATAAGAGATAATTCAAACATTCATCTATCTACATAATTACATATATATATGTAGGTATATATATATATATATATATATCAAAATATCAATCATAAAAAAAAGCATTAAATTTTGTGATAAATTTATAAAAGAACTATTCTACTTATAATATTAATGAATTTAAATAAAAATGGTAACTACCGAGGTGAAGAAAATA
This sequence comes from Capsicum rhomboideum, assembly GCA_031232105.1. Lineage (NCBI taxonomy): Eukaryota > Viridiplantae > Streptophyta > Magnoliopsida > Solanales > Solanaceae > Capsicum > Capsicum rhomboideum. The sequence goes on from CP124711.1 coordinate 14,020,553, forward strand.
ATAATAATAATAATAATAATAATAATAATAATAATAATAATATAAAAAGATATTACATAAATGAAAGATTAAAAATGTTAAGGATAAAATAGACATTGCATTGAATAAAGGGGGAAGTTTGATTATTGCTCAAAACTAAGGGGGGAGTTTAATTTTTAAAACAAAGTTAGGCAGTGTAAACGATTTTCACCCGATATGTTTAGGTATTTGATGGACAAAACTAATAAGTACAAGGATATTGGGTCTTCTTGTCGGAATCCTCTCCTAGCTTTAAATGTGCGTGTTAGTACATCATTAATCAACTAAGAGTATAAGTGGCAAAGTTGATACGCTCCATAGTCAAGTCAACAAAACTCCGAGACAAGTCAAACTTCAAGAGAAGCATCATTAAAAAAGATCATTTTATATATAGAGTCATAGGCTTTTCTAATGTCTATCTTAATTAGGCATCTTGGTGAAACTCATTTTAGTGTATTGTCCTTGAGCAACTCATGGTCTATAATCACATCATCTAATATACTCTTCCCCTTTATAAATATGGCTGATTGTGAAGGACCAACTATATAATCAACCACTATTTTGAACTTCTTAGTGAGAATTTTAGCAAGAAATTAATTTATATAAAGTGGTACAACATGCTAGGAGTCTATATTTTTCAAATAATTGAGATAATTACACAAACATTACATCAACTTTGTCACGAAGAATCGCATGCTAACTGAATGAATAATTTGTAAATATTGCAAATCTTTTACATGAATTAATATATTTTTTAATAGTGTTAGTAGAATCATACTTCCTATTACATAGTTATACATTCTGATTAACAAATCCATAGGGTAACTAATTCCTCAATGCCTATTAGCACCATTTAACCAAAATCTTTATAAGATCAAATTATGTTTCCTATTTCTGCCTTCTGGATAGTATAGAACAATTTATTTATGACTTTTTGGGGATTTCTCCTTTTGAAATGGTCCTAACTAGATTCTCTTAAGTTGCCACTTATTAAGTTGCAAATCGAAGACTCAAGTTTAAAAAAAAAACACTCAGTTGTCAGCTATTAAAGGAGCTTGAAGCCCGGGTTTGAAAAATTGATTAGTCCAGTGAACTTCGTTTTGAGTGGGTGGTATATCAAAAGATTTGAAACGTCGAGGGGGGTTCAAATCTAAAATTTGAGGCTATTTGAATAAGATTTGAGCTAGTTTTGTACTTAATTTTGGTCTTAGTTCGTTGAAAGTCGAAGTTATAGTTGATTATGTTGTGTTGTATGAAAATTGTATTTTAAATTTGTATGTTGATGTTGTATTAAATTTATATGAAAGTTGTATACAATGTTGTTATTAAATTTTTAGAAACCAACATAAACTTTATACAAAATTTATACAATTATATACAGATTTTATACATGACATAGTGAGTGAGATTCAAAACGTAGTTTATTTTTAGAAACCTTAATGCAAAATTTATACCGTTATATACATATTTCATATCGATTTTATACAGTTTTTATATATGAAATTGCGAGCGAAATTCTAAGCCTTGAGCAAAGATCGAAGTGTGATTTCGTATATATTTTGAAAAAGTTCTCCTACTGTATTTGATTTACAAAAATCTTCTACCACGATTGATAAATATGAGTCTTATTTTGTATATATATGATTTTTCCTAAACTTCCAAACCCAAGTATCAATGCCTATTTCGCTATTTGCTGATCAATTCCATTGCGAAGTTCTTTTTGTCACAATTAATGCTTATTTCATTGAGAAAACACTTAATTTTTTATTTCTTTTAAATTAGGCCTTAAGGATCAGCTTACTAGTGACTGCTAATTTTCAGCACTTGCATGGAAGGTTTGAACATTGAAATAGTATTCAATACATAGAAAATAGTTTATTTTTACTAATAATTTCAAATATATACAATAAACTAATTAGTTTACAACAAATATAACCTTGTTTTTATTAAAATAAAAGTAGCCGAAAGTAAAAAAATCACGGCTTTTAGCCACGCGTGGCTAAAGGGTAGAGAAACTATGGTTAATAGTTATGCATATACAATGTATCGATATTGTATAAGTAGTTATGTAATGTATCGATATTGTATAAACGTGTATCAAAATTGTATAAATGGTGTATAAATATGTATAGATATTACATAAATAGTAATAGTATATAAATATATATCGATATTGTATAAAAGGTGTATAAATATGTATAGATATTGTATAAATATGAGTAGTATATAAATGTGTATCAATGTTATATAAAAGTTATGTCATATATCGATATTTTATAAATAGTATATAAACGTATATATATAGCGATGCTACGAGTGATATACGACATGTCCTGGAGGACCACCAAGAGGAACTAATGTTAAAAGTAGATCATACAGCTAACGTAATCACATGCAATGGCCTGTCAAATAATTATGTTCCATATAATATGTACACAACTTCCACAACATACAATAACAAGTATTTGATCAGACACCAAATACTCATCTAATCAAAATCACAAATAACAGAATTAATCATCACAGACGTCACAAACAGAGGCTAATCAAATAAAATTACCTACTGGAAATCAACATTAATACTTCTATACAAGCTCTTAGGTCTTAATCAATGCTTCTACGATCACTGTATGATGTGAGCAAATCCTGAACATTTAGAAATCATCAAGATCATACGGGAAAAGAAGCACTCATCAACAAACCATGAGTTAATTGATATATAGTTACCATGATCAGGTTGTTTTGACCAAATTAAACGAAATAGAGTTTCTAATAAGAGGAAATCATTTGACACATCATCAAGAGAAAATAGCAATTCGGCGTGGGATAACACATGAAAATTCAGAACCTGGTACTCTTTACTTTAGACCAATTACCAATTATGAGAGCAAAAAAATAGCTTTCTACGCAAAATAAAATCAAAAGGAGTTCAACCATATCTAAGCTATAATGTCCTTCTTTGACTTAAAACAAAAATTAGGCCAGGCTTAAATTCAAGTGCAACAACCATTAAAGAACTTGATTTGCGCATTTTTTCAATCCCACCAACTCAAAATCTCTTCTAAACAGTATCATATTTTAAATATGAACTCCTCTAGATATTTTGAGTCTTTTGATATGTTATTCACCCAAAATGGTTCACATTTGCGATATATCATTTTAAAATGAGCGTATAATAGTAGAAAGTAGCGAAAAAGAAGGAACAAAAAGGGAAATCAATGAAGAGGAAGAGATGAAGAAAGGAAGTAGTACTAGTAGTAGAAGAACAAGAAGAAAAGAAGCAGATGGTGAAAGTAGGAACAAAGAAGAAGAAAGGAAATTGTACATTTTGGGCAATAGTATTTTGTCGAAAGGCCATTTTAAAAAATAAAACCAGCAGAATGACGATTTCAAAAAATAACAAATATGGAGGTGTTATGAATTATATGTGATAGTGTGGATGTCCTGCCATTGTATAAATTATATATATGTCAATAAGGATGTCATGTCAATGTAATGTGGCATAAAATTAGACCAAGTAGTTATATGTGGGATTTGAGGAAACCACAATATCACTACTATATGTGGAGTGTAATTAGATCAAGTGATAATATGTGGGATTTAAAGAGACCACATTATCATCAATATAGTCTTTTAAGTGAAAATCTTACTTATAAAAGGGCATTGTCCATAACAATGTAAGAACACACAAAAAAAACTTACTGAAAGAAAAGTTATTACTCTCTCATTCTCTTATTAGTATTTTAAGTTCAATATATTATTTTATCTCATGACACGTTATCATCACGAGCTTTGATTTATATTCACACTATTGTCACTCTGCTAAGTTGGTAAGTTCCTCTACAATACTAATCCAACTAAAAGAAAAATTAACCCAAACAACCAACACACACAATTTTGACCCCATTATATTTCTTCCTTGCTGACAAATCTAACATTACTATTCACTATTAATCTTACCAATGTAGCACTCAATTTCAAACTAAATTTCTCTTCATTTCTTGACACGTTGCAATTATACGTTTACTATGAATTTGTTTAACAAATGTATCATCATTTTTTTTTCTTTTGTTTCAAATTTTATTTCTTTTGCAAAGTGATTACTCAAATTTATAGGAAATGAAAAAACGGGGCTCTCAAAAAAAAGAAAAATTAATTCTTGCAAGATAAAGTTTAAGAGATATTATTAGTAACTTTAATATATTCAATACTCATCAAATGGTATATGGTGTTTGCTGTAAATTGCGAAGGAAAATAAATATGCATGTATTCAATACTAGTTCACTTTTAATATGAGCATTTATTGAACTAAATCACACTTTCATATCAAAGACAAATTGATTAATTTTACCAACTCTAAAAACAAATTTTAAAAAATAATAATTAAAAAAATGTGGATTTATGAATGAGATTTTCTTACAATTATTGATAGCTTTCATCATGTCAACCTTATCAAAATTTTAATTTGTGGCACTCGACATTATCGGGAAGAACTATTTATCATGGGTCCTTGATGCTGAAATTCTTCTTGACGCTAAAGGCCTTGGGATACCATTAAACAAGAAAATAATGCATCAAGGGGATACCATTAAACAAGGAAATAATGCATCAAGTCAAGATAAAGCTAAGGTTATAATTTTTCTTCGTCATCACCTCCATGAAGGATTAAAAACTAAATATTTAACTGTGAAAGATCAACTTGAATTATGGATCAACTTGAAGGATCAATATCACCATCTAAAATTGAAGGTAAAATTATGCGGAGACACTATCAATGATGAGGACTTACTGGAGAATACTCTTTCTACTTTTCATGCTTCAAATGTATTGCTACAACAGTAATATCGTGAAAAAGGGTTTAAGAAATATTCTAAATTGATTACATGCTTACTTGTGGCAAAGCAGAATAATACTCTGTTAATGAAAAATCATGAAGCTCGTCTTGCTGGATCTGCTCCATTCCCTAAAGCGAATGTTGTAACAACGCATGATCAGCCTGAAATAAGGCAAAATTATTACCGTGGTCGTAATCATGGCCATGATCGAGGACGTAAGCGAGGACGTGGTAGAGGAAGAAATAATTATCATCATAATGGTGGAAATAAACAGGAGAACAATAAAGGTTCTCAAAATAATTCTTCAAGGGGTAAAGTTAATATTTGCCACCGATGTGGTGTGAAAGGTCATTGGGCATGTGCTTGTCATACGCCTGATCATTCTATCAAACTTTATCAAGCTTCCCTCAAAAGGAAAGAAAATAATGTGGAAGCGCACTTCACCTTTTGAGGTGATGATGATGAAGCAGCTCCATCAAATGCATGTAAGGATATTAAGGCAAATTTTGCTTATAAAAATGATGACTTTAAAGGCCTCTCAAATATTACTCATTTGAAAACTGAAGATTTTTATGAGGATATTGATTGAAGAATTGATCACTTTACTGGGGAATAAATTTATGAAAAAAGATATTGTTTTTCTTTCCTGTTTACAATTATGTTGTTCTTATTAAATATGTTTTCCTAAAGTACTATGTATTTCTAATTTCCACATTTCTAATGCAATTTCTTATGTCATTAGTTTTTCAAACTTCTCATAATATGCTTTTTTTTTTAATCATGAAGATAATGTCGCATGCATAGCTCAATTAAGAGAAGGATACATCAAAGGAGACAGAACAAAACACATTTCACCAAAAATCTTTTTTACTCATGATCTTCAAAAGAATGGTGAAATAGATGTTCAACAAGTTCGTTCAAGTGATAATTTAACAGATATGTTCACTAAAGCATTGCCAACTTCAACCTTTGAGAAGCTGAGATACAAGATTGGAATGCATCGTTTCCAAGATATTAAGTGATGTTTTTATCAGGGGAGTAAATATGCGCTGCACTCTTTTTCCCTTAACCAAGGTTTTGTCTCACTGGGTTTTCCTGATAAGGTTTTTAATGAGGCAACAAATAATGCGTATTACGAATAATTATGTAGATTTTAATTTTTTTTTAATACATAGACATTCAAGGGGGAGTGTTATGAATTATATGAGATAGTGTGGATGTCATGCCATTGTATAAATTATATATGTCAATAAGGATGCCATGTCAATGTAATGTGGCATAAAATTAGACCAAATAATTATATGTGGGATTTGAGGAAATCTCACTATCACTACTATATGTGGAGTTTAATTAGATCAAGTGATAATATGTGGGATTTAAAGAGACCACATTATCATCAATATAGTCTTTCAAGTGAAAATTTTACTTATAAAAGGGCATTGTCCATAGCAATGTAAGAACACACAAAAGACTTATTGAAAGAAAATTTACTACTCTCTCATTCTCTTCTTATCATTTTAAGTTCAATATATTGTTTTATCTCATAACAGGAGGGTTATTTTTTTGGTAAATTTTTTAACCCAATGGACATTTTGTTTAATTTTCCCTTATTTTTATGCAAGTTACATATATATAACATTTGGTCAACTAATATACGAACATGATTGAAATATACACAACATACATATAGCTGATAGTGTATAACTGTATATGTTGTGTGTAAGTATGTATATTATATGTCCATCACATGTAGTATATGTATGTTTAATATAAAATATACACTACCTATACACTTGTGATTGTTTTTTTTTTTTACATAAGGAATTATTTATTGTGCTTCGTTTATATTTGACTGTTAAGTTAATTTTTAGACTATATTGCAGTTGAAAGTTTATATTAATAGGCATTTTGTAATATTTGAAACAAAATATATATCTTTTGAATATTATATATCTTTGTAATGGAGATCAGTTCTTCTGTAATATTATATCTTTTGTAATGGAAACTAGTTCTTCATAATTCTTCCTTCATACATTTATACTTGTCACTCATATTAAGAAATAATAAATAAAATAATAGTTTTACTATATTATTCTTTTAGTATAATAAATTCAATATTTTGATAAATGCATAGAGAAGTGACAATAATTAATAATAAGGACAAATTAGAAATTAATGGCGAATTATCTTTTGATTTTTAAAACTAAAAAATAGAAATGAATATCTATTTTAAGCATAGTGAATGGACGGAGTATTACAAGTATCTTTTCTCCTGCTATTAGTTGATTGACTGACCAAATAATGGAAACAAAACTTCAATTCTTCAATGCTGCAAATCAGAATGGGCTACATGTGCTATAATTGCCACATTCAATTACACAATTTGTTCTTTAAATAGGCCAGTTTTAAGTTTTGTCATTTAAATAGGTTCACCTTTAATTTTTATCTTTAGTAATTGAATTATGCTTGGCAGAGCATAAATTCGTTAAGAACGCACGGCATAACTTGTAAGATATTATGATATGAAAATATAAATTTATGCCTCACAAAAAGTTATTTGCTTTAAAGGACAAAAATTAACGACCAAACACAAAATAGAAGCAGAGGTGCAAATGACCTATTATGCCACACACAATCTTTTGGGCCACAATGTCGAATGATAATAATCCGTCCCGTCATGGCATATTGTGGGCCTCATCCATTTGTTACGTCACTAAACGAAGAAAAATATTGGAAGTTTAATAAGTATTGAGGTTTTTAATCAATTACTTTCCCTCAAAACATACTCCTTAAAATTACTTACACACTTAAAATAGATTACACACTTAAAGTTTAATATGGGCATTCTTTCATCTCCTTGAAATAAATACAATCATAATGGATCGAAACCTCCAATTTTTCCAAGTGCCGCGTGCAATGATTATGTGGAGCATGACTATTGCATGACTTGAGGCATTTTCAATTGCTAATGACAAAATATTTTTAATCATGAGACCGGCTATATATATGTTTTGGATTGTTATTTTCATGTTGAACAACAATAAATAGTTAGATACACATTACACATAAAAATTAAGGTGTATAATTGACTTTTCAATGCTCTCTCCAGACATAATTTATGTGGCATATTTTGATTTTCGAGATTCAAATAAGATAAATTTGACCATGAGTTTGAAAATAAAATCTTCAATTTTTTAAAAATAAAATTTATATATTCGGAAACTATATAAAAAGTACTATAAGTCACAATAATTGACTATTTAAAATATTTGAAACATATATGAAAAAATTATCATTAAATATAAACATGTTTGAATCTCAAAAAACGAAATATGCCACGTAAATTGGAAAAGGAGACTACAAGTTTATGGAGGCAATTTATGTATTACTCAAAAAGAAATGGTCATCAAGATAATAAAATATAGAAAATTAAACCTAGTTTTTAAATAAAAAAAGTAGCAGGGTATAATTGGAATACTTTGGAAAGTGAGCTCACACCTTTGAACTATTACTTATAGGGTTCTGTATGTGGTGCTGTGCCGATTAGGGTTTTTCAGTGTCTCTCTTCTCTTGCTTTTACCGCTTCTCCTCTCAGTCGACAGCAAAAAAATTCCAAATATGAGGTAAAAATAATATCTCTTCATCTTCCTTTTACTATTAGTACTGAATTCGACTTGTTTGTTTTTGTTTTTGTTTCTTTTAATTTGTATTTTGGTGAGATCTCAGTTTGTTATTCTTTTATTTGGGATTTTTTTTGTTTTTTTATGATGAATCTTTCTTCGTTGAATTACACTCTGTATGTTGGTTGTCGATTTATGTATAACGGTGTTTTGTTTGCACTATGCGACTATTTATCATTCATTTTTTTTTTTTGTATAAATTAATGTTATGTATGGTGAGAAAATAAGGTATAATACATGAATTAGACACTCAAACTTGGCTTTAATTGGCAATTAAGCACTCAGATTCGTCTCGTTTCCATTGACGTGACACATAAATTTTGAACTAGTCTAGATGATTATTTTGTAAGTTGGAGTGTTCGACTTACAATAGAGACAAGTTGAGGTGCCTAGATGTGCATACTCAAAGTTTGAGTGCTTACTTGTTGGCTGAGATCAAGTTTTGAGTGTCTGATTATGTGTTATGCCAAAAAAGAAACTAACCGTCACCTGTTTCCGAGAAGAAAAAAAGGTAGTGGTATCCGTAATAATAGCATACCTTGTTGATTTAGGATTAATTTGAGTAAATTATTCGTTCTCAGGGCAAGTAGTTGCACCACATATGTTTTACGATTTCTAGTAGTTGTGTATTTTCAGGGATTAGTCAGGACTCATGAGCAACTTATATACATGCTTCCCGGGATAACCTACTACGCAATTTTCGTCATTAATTCTCCTTTGCTTTCTATCTAGTTAGAGTAGTAAATTTTTGCTATCTTAACTATGATAGGTTTAGATGAAAGTTGACATGGTAGTTGATCTATTAAAATGATTGAACGAATTTGTATTTTAGTTCGTATATTGGTTTGGTGATGCCACATTGCTTATCTGCTTAAAGAATTTCTTTTGTCATCATCTGTATGTGAATATATTGGGTCTCATTTGATTTGCACTAGATCCTACATATATATTAAAAATTCCTCTTTTAGCTAAAGATCAACTTTTCTTGGTCGACAGCCTCCATCCAGAAGTCAAGTGGGCACAAAGGCCAGATGTGGTGTATCTCACTGTGATGTTACCAGATGCTAAAGATCCAAAAGTAAACTTGGACCCAGAAGGAGTTTTTAACTTTTCTGCTACTGCTGGGGCTGGAGACCGTCTCTATGAATTGAAACTTGAGCTCCAGGATAAAGTTAATGTTGAGGTAGGAGGCAATTATTTGATTTGGCTACATAATCGGATTTATTAGTATTTTTAGTTACTCATACATGCTTGTCTGTATTATATTTCCCATTGGGGCCGGCTAGCGTGGAAATGTTGTAAATCATGCGTTTAGAAGCCAAATCACAAGAGTTACTGAACCAATCCGAAAGGCTTACTTTATAATTTAGTAACAGTAAGATTTAACAAGGTGATGACAGTATATGTGATTTGGTAATCATTAAATAATGACAAGGTGACGTCAATTTGTGTGATTCAGATACCATAATATAGTATCTAGTGGAGAATGGAACTGGGTCGCTTAATCGCTACACTTCTCTATCCCAGTTATATAAAATTGCATTGTAATTTTGCAATTTTGTTTTGAAGGAGAGCAAAATTAGTATTGGCGTGAGAAGTGTCGTCTGCGTTTTGGAAAAAGCAGAGCCAAAATGGTGGACAAAATTATTGCGTGGAAATGGAAAAACACCTCATTATGTGAAAGTAGATTGGGACAAGTGGGTGGATGAAGATGATGAACCTGATGCTGGTATCATCTCTATTATCTTCTGTCAAATCTCTTACCATAGTTGTTATAACACATGCAGAAAGTGACTTTGTTACTGCTTCTCACTTTTTTTTAGGTCCTGGAGATATGGATATGAATTCAATGGATTTCTCCGTAAGAGTTTACGGCATTACTCTATTTGTTTGTTGCATATTTAATTTGGAATATCTTTTGATCTTTCTCCTCACTGGTTTAATTTGTAGAAATTCGGTGATATGGGTGGAATGATGGGTGGAATGGGAGGTGATATGGCTGGAATGATGGGTGGAATGGGTGGCATGGGTGGAATGATGGGCGGAATGGGTGGCATGATGGGTGGAATGGGAGGTGATATGGCTGGAATGATGGGTGGAATGGGAGGTGATATGGGGGATGACCTTGATGATAGCGACAATGAAGGTAATTTGACAACTCTGAAGCATGTACAGATTGTTGATTCTGGTTATGTTGATGCATTGTTGGTTTTAGTATCCTCATGGAGTCTTTGATTACATATTTTGCTCTATTACTTTTGGCCCTTCTTAATGCATAAAAAAATTCTCGTTGTTTCTTTCTCTCCTCCAGAATGCACAGGGTGGGGTAGAATTCAATAGCAAACCTATCCTAGCATGTTACTTTTAAAGAAAATAACTATTAAATTTTAGAAATGATTGAGGAATTTATGCGTTCTGTGATATAAATTCATGCCTGGTATCGTATGTGATTCTTCAAGATTGACGTGGTTGAAATGGCAGAACTTAGCCAACTCCTTGTTGTACCAAATGTTTCTGTTTGTAGTCAATTCAGACCTCCCGGGTTCTATTCGACAATTTCAGATCTCCAAGTATGTCTATAAGAAATATTTCTTCTGCATTGACAAATTTATTTTACTGTCCTCAATTTGCCCCTCTTGACCGGCTGGGGGGTGGGGAGTAGTTTTTATAGTAGAAAACAAGTTCGGGTATGGCACAATTGTATGACTTGAGAGGAAGACCGAAGAGAGTAGAACTTTAAGTAGATCATACAGAATCAGGTATTTGTCATAAACGAAATTCTTCGAAGAAAAAGGGAATATAAGTTATAACTCATTAACTTTCTTTTGAAATAATTTATAATGACCATCAGCAACCTTTTAATATCAATAAATTTCACTGGTAAGTCTTCTAATTTCTTAAAGCCATATTCACTTTAGCTGTCACATTAGAGACGACAACAATCATACCCGGTGTAATCCCACAAGTGGGACCTGGGAGGGGAGGGCGGTGTGTACGCAGCCTTAGACCTTGTGAAGGCAGTGGGGCTGTTTCAGGTAGACCCTCCACTCAAGTAAGCTATCACATTAGTTGCATAGAGTCACAATTGTATTGTTTTAGTTGATAAGTTTAAGGTACTTGAATTGATGTTAAGTTGTTGATCTGAGGACATTTCAAAGACAGTTATTGAGAAATCAAGAACTAGAAAGATTCTAGGACTTGAGAAGTAGATGAATCATCTCTTGGTGTTTGAATGACTTGAGACGATAGCTGATTTCTCTCTTGGTGTGTTTCAGGATAAAGTTTTGACTCTCAGTGTTGCCCTTTTCGAATAGTTGATGGTAGCGGATAAATTGGAATATATGCTAATCAGGATATTTCCTGAAGGAAGTATTTGCGTACTTCACCTTAGGCTATTAGTATTTAAAGGCGTATCCAACATGTTTATGTTGTCTAGATGCTGTCTGAGGTTTATTGATGTTATGAGAATTCTCCTCCATCTACCTTGGGGTTTATATAGTGTTCTTTTTTAACGTGTCATATGGTACTGTATATAAAAGTCTAAGCTCATTCTCTTCTGCAGAGCAAGAAGTGATGAAGCCTTCAGCTAAAGCTGCTGAGACAGCAGATGGGAAACCAAAAGTTGAAGAAGTCAGCAAGGCAGCAGGTGAGACTGCATAGGGAAGAAGTGGAAGCTCAGCCAGGCTCTTGAGTGCATAAGTAGTAGACGTTGCTGAAGAGATCCGCTGGCTTGCATTCTAGAGTGGCATGGTTATTAGTTGTCCCTTTCAGTTCATGAAAGTAAAGACGCTTATCGCTCATGGGAGTTCTTCGTGAGGGGCATTATTAACATTTTCATCCACCTGAGCTGGATAACATACCTCTACGCTTCTAATTTGTGGGCTTCTGTACTATTGTTTTAGTTAGACTGATAATTGTGTTTGAATGACTTGGATCAAATATCTGTATCTTCCTGGCCTGCCATATCTCTTTTAGTTGCTTCTGCCTAAACTAGCTCAACATTCTAGATAAACAAAAACATGTTTGATGAATGATCGTTTGTCTCCATTTTGTTTCAGTTTCATTATCCTTAAATCCATAGTATTTAACTAGGTGGAAGAAATTGAGAGGGGAACAAGCAGGGCTGTTTAGTTTTGAATTGGTTCATATATCAGGTTGAGAGGTTGGCATAGGAATGCATCCTCGTGGTTTGGTTGATAAAGTTTGCTTCAACTTGATTTTGTACTAGTAGATTTGAAGTAATTTTAGCACAAAGCAGTCAGTACTTCATGGATTTTCCCTCTTAAATAAGGCTATTATGTTCCCAACTGTTAATCAATATATGGCAAGTATTTTTTTATTGTTGTGAAATTCTTACGAAGCCAAGTTCCAAGTTCTCACCTAAAATAGGAGAAAGCTTGCAAATGTAAGCATAATCCAGCTCTGATAAATGTGTTGATGGTGTGTAAGCCATCAACCCAGTTGGTCCTATCTTCATTATTGTAGTCGTGCAAAAACAGTGTACAACAAATTGGTCCAACTCAAAGCTGAAAAGTATAGTGATATCGTTGGTTCTCTCTTCTCTATTAGCTGCGTAATAGCTGCTACTTACTTTCTGTATTCTACTTCATGTGCTACTATTTTGTTATTACCTATTCAATGTGGTCATGCATGTAATAAGATTCAATGAGAAGACCCCTCCTTGTTGGACCCAAACTGTGATGGTAGTGAATTTGGCCTTTGCTCCCACAAATGCAGGCACCTATATGTACCTCGTGAGCTCTGACTAATCCAAATTAAAATAGAACGAGCACTACGACTAACATGAATGAAATGTCTATCCCAGGGTGGGAGAATCTTTTGGGGTAATCGCACATCCTTCCCATGCTTTGGAGATTCCATAGAGGAGATAGAACTGATAAAAATGACCAACAGAAGCCTCAACAAAGAAAGAATTTTGCACGATATAACAAACGTCAAAGTATAACTATTGACGCTAGTAATAAGTCCGTAGTCCTTTCTCCAATGTCTCCCGTTCATTGTTCTTCATTTCATCATTTTGACATGTTGTTTCTCCCGTTCATTGTTCTTCATTTCATCATTCTCCCGTTCATTCTTCTTCCGCTACATCATCTTAATACTAACTCAACTTTCTACAATCCTTTGTATGATAAAGCAACACCAATCAATACTAACATGAATTATTTCATCCTAAGAAATAATATCTTTATACATTTAAAAATAATTTAACTTTGTACTTCAAATTTTAACATATTTAAATTTCAAAATAGTTATAAGCTTTGACATCTAGACATATGATATATAACAAATTTAAAACCACAAATATATTTCTTTCATTTTTAAACTCAAGTGAAATCAAGGATCTTGCATTAGGACAGAGTCCAACCTTAAACCCTAATAAATTAATAAATAAATAAATCAACAAAATATAAAATTCCAACCCTAAAACCCTTTGTGTTTGTTTGTTCACTGTTTTTTCTCCCAGCACAGAGAGAGTAGAGTAGTAGTAGAAGAAGAAAATGGATGGGGCAGAAGAAATGGACATAGAACAACACTCCCAGCCGCTCCCAATACCCAACAATTCCAAGCGCTTTGGTATCAGAAACTCCATTCAGACTAATCTCGCCGACGATTACGTTTTCCAAATCATTCCCAAGTATCTATCCCACTTTTTTTTTTTTTTTTTTTTTTTGAAGTTTTTAATTATTATATTGGGTGTAGGGGTAAGGGGAGTCTTGACGTAGCTGATAAAGTTGTTGTCACGTGATCAGGCCGTGGAAACGGTCTCTTGCAGAAATGCAGGGTAAGACAGCTTACAATAAACTCTTGTGGTCCGGCCCGACCGCCCATAGAGGGAGCTTTAGTGCACAGGGCACCCCTTACATGGGGTGTAGGGGTAGGGGAAATGGGGAGTAGATTATGAGGTGAGAATTGAATACTCACCAACAAGGTGAAAATTCGAGTAGCCAATCAACTGAACTACTACGATTTCCTGTGTCTCCCTTAATTTTCCTTTCAACTTCTCGATTGATTCTTGAGTATTAATTTTTTGTTCTAAAGTTCTTGCTGAACGTACGTGTTTATAGGAATGACTGGACATCAATGGCGGTATCACTCTCAACCAATGCAATTAAGTTATACTCTTTAGCTACTGGACAGTACATTGGGGAATGTAATGGTCATTCTTCGACGATCAATCAAATTACCTTCTCGGGTCCTTCATCGCCACATGTTCTGCATTCTTGTTCCTCCGATGGGACACTCAGAGCTTGGGATACTAGGTCTTTTCAGCAGGTTCCAGTTTTTAACTTCTATATGCATTTCTGTGCTTTCAGGTTTTGTTGTATTTCGTTTTGATTTCGAATAGATGGAATGCAGGTTTATTCCGTAAGTTGTGGCCCTTCGCAAGAGATATTTAGTTTCTCCTTTGGTGGAGCTAATCACAATCTGCTTGCTGCCGGCTGTAATTCTCAGGTACTACGCCTTGTGGAATCTTAAGTTTGTACATGTAGATTCTACTAATTCACTCTATTCAGTATTATTATACGGTGTATAACTAATACATAACAAATTATGGTATTAGTAATACAAGGGTTATTAATACATGGATAAGCATGGTTAAAGACGGAACTGCCTTTAATACACCAAACCAAATAGTGGATAAGAAATAATCTCAGCGTTACTAATCCCAAAATTACTAATACACCCTATTCAGTATTGTTCTTATACACTCTACCAAACGACCCCTTAGTGTCTCTCTCTGTGTGTGTATATTTGAGAAATGAATGTTCTAACTATATATATGATTCAAGAAAAGGACACTGAGTGGCACCTGCTGGTTGGTCCCCAAATACTATATCCTCTTTGGAAATTAGTTAGTTTGGTCTGTCATGAACTACTTACTATTTGCTTCAGCCTTCCAACAAGAATTTAAATTGTTTGGAACTACAAAAAGGATTCTACTTTGCCGGATATAGTTCCTAAGAATTCTTTTATTATATGAGAGATGTGATTGGGCTTATTCTTTTGACTGAGGCACATGAAATTTCTAAGCTCTATTTAGTTGTATGAGATATGTGGCAATTGACGTTGGTATTGTGATTATCTTTGTACAGATACTCTTTTGGGATTGGAGGACCAAGCGTCAGGTTGCGTGCTTGGAGGAATCTCATACAGAAGATGTTACTCAGGTTTGTTGCTCTACTAGTTTATTGACTCATTTCCCGTGCATTGTTGGTAGTAAACCATTGAGTTTATTGTGTTTGTCAATGTTCTGTTAGTTAATAATAGTTTTTGATCAGTGCTAGAACAATTCACACCCATGTTAATACAACATTTCAAAATTTTTTTCAAAGAGATGAATAATCTGAAGTTTCTTTGTAGTAGCATGATTGTAGAGAAAATTTCAGCGTGGTCAAGTTTTCTGAATTATTATTTAATACCAGAGGTGCTCTTTGAGTATTTTTTCTTATTTCTAATAGTCCGTTTTGTATTCTAATGATGACACAAAAAGGGGTAAAATATAGGCCTACTGGTATTATCTTACTGTAAATTATTAGCTTGTTTTGAAGTTAGAGCGCGTGAGGCTTAATTATACTATTAAGTGCTAATTTTCCATCTCTCTTGAAGTAGTTGGAAGTTGTGCTGAACCTGCTAAGACTGTCGTTCATCTGATCACTGCTCCTCCACCATTTGCGGATGTGATTGTGGCGTTCATTTCATATTTCCTTAACTATCTGAGAAAGAGGAGAAAAAAATAATGACTGACCTAGTTGGGATTACTAAATGCAAAACCTGTTGGAGTCTTTTATCTTCTTTTTTTCTCGTTCAGAAGTATTGCAATATTGTGTCTTGAAGTCTCTTTTGTTTCTTGTGGTCACTTTTAGGTGCACTTTGTTCCAGGCTATGATGATAGACTCATTTCTGCATCGGTTGATGGATTGATGTGTCTATTTGATACTGGTGGAGATATCAACGACGATGATCAACTGGTATCAGTATGTCAAAATCACATCTTTTGCAGTCCTTCATATTTTCTGTTTATTTCATTTAAAACTTATAACTACAAGTACTTTGGGAAGGTGCAGTCCCCGCTGAACACTTAAGGTGGAAAAGTGTACACTAGGTGTAGATTGATAGTATGTCTTATGTCTTACCATACTGTTACGCTTTTACTGAAATCCATGCTGTAACCCTGTAGAGATATGCCAGACTGCTAGTGAAAACTTCCATGATCTCAATTAACTTGTACTCAAAAGAAAAAATGGTAGTTCATGTGTATTCTAGTTGTAAATTTTTGGCATCGACCTCCATCTATGCTCAGTATATGACACCTTGTCCTCTTCTCACGATGATTTTGAATTTCTTTTTTTTTTTTCTTTACTTCTGAAATTGCTAGTTTTGACATCAGTACATTGTAGACGTTTAGCTAACTTTGAAGCAAAAGCGTGGCTTATTGCAGTTTTATGGATTAATGAGCGATTAAGTAGATTTCTGTTCTTTTTGATTGTATGCTACTTATACCAAGATATAATTACAGGTACTCAATGTGGGAACCTCTATTGGAAAAATGGGATTTCTTGGGGAGAAGAATCAGAAGCTTTGGTGTTTGACACACATTGAAACTTTAAGGTTTTATATATCCATATCATCCTAATATACTCCATAGCTCCATTTTGATTTGTATTTTATGCCAAATTTTTGGTCCTTATGGAAAAGTTGGTGTAATTTGTATATTGTACATCTCCCCTTGTTATAGTTATCTCTGAACATTTACTTTTGGAGGAAAAATCTCAAAGCCTCACCTTTTCCTTTTTTACGTCTTTTTCTGGTGCAGTGTGTGGGACTGGAAAGATGAAAGAACTGAGGCCAGTTTTGAGGATGCTAGATCCTTGGCCTCTAAGAGTTGGATGGCAGACAGTGTATGTGACTTAAACACCTATTCATTTTCTCTATGCCGGGAAACTTCTTACTCTGATCATGTTAAAAATCTAATACATGTATGCGTTCAAAAAGAAGACAAACTATTCCTAGTTTGCACTTGGCAGTGATTTTCCATACTTGGCAACTGCAATGTTCTGCACTTGGAATTTTTTCTTGAAAAAAAATATCAAAAGATTCATCAGATAACTTGGAAAATCTTATATTCAATGTGTTGTGCTATTGAAGGCATTATTTCTGAGTTTAGATAGAGCTTAAACTGACTACTCCGGCTTAAATTTGATGGCAGGTTGACTATTTTGTTGATTGCCACTATTCAGTGGAGGAAGACCGTTTCTGGGTAATTGGTGGTACGAATGGTGGTTCCTTGGGCTATTTCCCTGTAAGTTATAAAGAGACGCAATCTATTGGTCCTCCAGAAGCAGTTTTGTGCGGTGGACATGAAGGCATCGTTAGGAGCGTCTTGTCTGGTGTACCAGGTGAGACCATGGATAACCACGGTATCTTTGGATGGACTGGTGGTGAAGATGGCCGCCTTTGTTGCTGGTTGTCTGATGGTTCTGGTACAAGCCAATCATGGATCTCAACTCTTGCTCTGAAATCGGAGAAGACCCGCCGAAAGAGCAGACATTCTCCGTACTAGCAATTTTTCCTTTGAATGGAAGATTATGTTGTATATTAGTTCCTCATATTGGCGTTGTCTTGTATCAATGTTCTCTTAATTCATTGGTCAGGCGTGCTTCATTTAAAATGTCATCTTTCTTGGTAATTTTTTTTTGGTTGGTTGAGCTCGTATAAGATTGTGAGGGCTCACAAGAGCTGTGTGTCATACTACGACTTTGAAATATCCTAATGGAAGCCAGTAATTGCCCAGTTACTGAATTTTTGATTGTATACTCTGCCTGTGTAACGTGTAAAGTATAGTTGATCCAAATCTGAATGCGATTTTTGATAGGCTGATAATAACCGTGAAGAAAATTGATCTATTATAAATCTTCGTAATAATAAAATGCAAAGTTAACACAGCTGATTTTAATTCAAGATTTGAGGCATTGGTTCTCTACCTCACAAAGGTAGGGGTAATGTCTGTATACGCTCCCGGGAATCACATCGGTGATGTTGTTTTGAGGTATTGGCTCATTGACTCTATTTGATTGTTGACGCTGTGTATTCTCTTTCTAGCAAGCGATTGTTGGTACAAATAATATCATGAAAGACGCTCCACTTTGGCACGCACTTGATCCTCCTGTTCATTGTGGAAATGGAGAAAAGCTACCAAATAATATCATGAAAAAAACAAGAAGAATGTTAAATTGACCGCAATGTATCGTCCTCAGTCACCCAAAATTGTGGCCCCCTCTCTGAACAGAAAGAAACGCATCTAATGCAACAAAAAAAGTATTAAAGTATTATGCGAGAAGGGTAAAGAATATTGTTCTCTAAGTAAATAGAAAAAGCAATGTGTAAAATGGAACAGATGGAAAGGCAAAAGACCCCCTTCATGTATTCTCAGTGTAGATAATTCTATTTCCACAGGCAAAATGCAGTCTCAATTTACAGGTGTCCAATAATTTACAGAAAGACGTCCCTGCTTCAATTCGGTAGCCGGTAGGCAATGTTACCAACTGGAATTTATAAGGTGGTCTCATCCGCTTCAATTCTTTTATGTACAGTCCTCAGATCAACCAAGTGACGCATTGTTGGTCTACCATGTGGACAATTCCACGGAGACTTGAGGCGTGAGAGATTATCAAGTATCTGAAACAACGAATTTTATAACTTGGATCATAAAGCAAGCCAGAGGCAAGCAGAAGATTTTTTTTTGGCCAAAAAAAAAAACAGAATTCAGCTAACTCCCTTCAAAAAGAAATATTTTTGTGACAGCTGATGATCATGCATCCTCAAAATCCACAATTAACAGGCAAATAAATTGGAATGCTTTTACTTGATATAGTGCATATTTTTCACCAACTGTTAGTTGTGCACAAATTCTATATTAAACTAGACAATTGCTGAAGTACGAAGCAGAGAGGATGATATCTTTTTTTTTCTTTCTTTTTGATGAAGGTAAGCAGAGAGGATTATATATAAGATACCATGATATGAACATACTTTCAAGAACAACGGTAAAATGAACAAAAGTACCTTTTGCATCTCATTTCTGTCCAGTGGATCTCCAACAACGACAGATGATTTGCAGGCACGCGATGCCAACATTGCACGAACTCTAGGAGGACATAATGAATCGGCAGTATCATTCCTATAAGTACCCATTATGGAACATTCTTCCTCACTATCAGCAAGAATGGAAATGAGTTCTTTCACGTCTGCAAGAACAACAAAGTAATGAAAAAAATGAGCCAAAATTCTTTAACGCAATAAAGCAGACGCAAGAGCTAACACGACTTGTCCTCCCTTACATAGTTAGCTTACATCAGGCCCAACTAACTGCCAATAGAATGACCAAAGGGAAATTTGTCCAGTAATGCGAAGTGCATTCCACATTATGAAGTTCTCCCTCCTTAGTTATCTTTCTATGACGCTCTTCTTAGCTATCATATCACGTACAGATCCGAAATTCCGACTCTAATTACTTGTAAACGGTGTGTATCAAGGATTGGCAACTTGTGTGGTCGTTTCTGAAGTAGCGACTCAAGGATGAAACAATGACCTATGTCCTACGGGCCTTCAAGTTCATAGTAGTATGGAATGCATCTGAGTGATTACCTGCGATTCCAAAAGTTATATTTTTGCTGAAGGGAACTGCTTTTAGCTTAAAACGATGCCCTGGAGGAGCACAGGGATCCTCTTCTAATAGAAATCCATTTCTCCTGCGAGCCCAAAGATAGAAATGATATTGTCACCACTCTAGGAGAGCACACATGGCACCAAATAGATTTAGTTCATCAGAGGAAGTGCTTGTAGACTGCATTTGGCTGCTATATTAAAAGCTAAGCTTTATTTTTCTGTCAAACTATTTGATTAAGTAGATAAAGAACCTTTTTTTTGGGCACTTCTACTTGACTAAACCTTACAGACTTTTTTACTCTTTTTCTTTTCCAGTTTCCTTATTCTCCATGGAGAGCCTACGGGATGTCACTTTCTATTGCATTTCCAAAGTTAAGAGCTTAATATGATGGAATCTGGCGAGTTAGGAGAGTAGTCATAGCTCAATCTTGCCTAGGGGAGGGTGATTGCAGGGGCTAGTGAGGGGTTTGATGAGGTCTAGAACATGGGCTTATAGGTAAGGGTTGAGGAGGGCAAACTAGCTAGGGGTTAGAAAGCTGGTATTAGGGGCACTAAGGCTGAAGTGCGGCAGCTATCTCATTTCATACTTAACGGCATGACAACAGAAAAAACAATGAAGTTAAAACTATCAGATAGAAAAGGAACCACACCACAGTGTAAGGTGCAAAAAAGTACAGTTCATCCAAATTCTTCACATTTTATAGACCAATTTGGTGAAAGAGTGAAGACAACAGACATCTCAGAAGTGGATTAATATGCGATACGGGTGCAAAGAATGAGAGGACATGATAATCATACATCAGACAACGAATTATTATAGAAAATAGAAAGTAAAGGACTAGTTATCCCTGACACCATGTTTTTGACTTTTCAAACAGGTTGATAAGGTTACGAAAAAAAATGCAGAGGTTGAAAACATGTCATCTTAACCTCATAAGTTGAGCATAACCATACTTCAGATCATTCAGGAAGAAACAAATCCAAAAAATAAAAAGAAATGCCAATACGAACTCACAATAAACAAGAGCAATAAGGATTCTCAAGCACCTGAAAGTATCATTGTGGATGGAAATAACTATTTCTTCTTCAGGAGATAACTCCATCGTCAAGGGCCTAAATCAAAGAAAGAAAAAAGAATCAAATTTGAAGCCAAGAACAAAAATTCTCGAGCAGTGCAAAAGAGAATTATTATAACTTCATCATCCCTTCAATTTTACATGGTTTGGTTCATTAAATGTGTCTATCTAACAATTGCAGCTCCAATCCACAAAAATTCTGAAATGTGTCTACCTAACAATAGCAGCTCCCATCCACAATAATTCTACAATATAAAATAGCATCACACCTTCATAGATAACTGATATTAATAACACTACACCCACAACCCACTGTGCCGCCAGAAGGAGAAGACGTATGATATGGGAGAAAGATAAAGGTTTTGAAATCACAGCAATTAATTATCATGCATTAAAAACTTATAAGCATGTATACAAACAGATTGCATGACTCTCAATAGATCAACATGTCAATGGAGTATGTCACATAGAGAACTTGCACCAGTATAAATAATAGAGACCGAGTCTTGGGACTTAAAAAAATTTCAGGTCGGAGAACATAAAATGAAATTGAGAGATATGTACTCAATTTTGAGAGGCCTAAAATTGCTGATTTATCATTTTTAGATGATAAAAAATAGGGCCAGTTAGATCTTAAGTTCTCACCTTCGAATAATATGGAGAAGGTGAATTACAAGGACTGTAATTTTGACCTAGGGGCCAACTTATGACATACATCAACCTAATGGGCCTGCTGTCCGTACTTACTACTTTAAGGTCAAGATCGGATTTGACATGAAAGATGGTTTAGTCACTTAAGAGTAAAAGCAGCTCAAATCCCATACAAATCAATTAAAGAAACCAACCACAAGTTTAAGGCACCAAAGCAAAGTCTTCTCCTAATCCCTGCTCGTAACAACTATGTTGCTCTTTTTTTACTGTGCAAACAACTTATTAGAAGGAAAAAGAGAAGGTATTCCCTTACTTCTTTTGATCGAGTAAGTAACATCTTTGGCTTAACATAAACATTTCACTTTCCAGCTACTATTGCGCTGGTGGGGATTGCATCTATCTTGATAAAAATAAATTTAAAATAGCTTAACCAAACACATAGCAGGAGAGTGTAGACCCTCACCGAAGTAAAGGTTGCTGATTCAAGATAGTTGATTGTGACAGACGCTCAAAATTATACTTCTCATCTGCGGCATGCTAACCAACCAAAGAAGAATGAAAAAAAGAAGAGAGAGAGTCCAATGCAAATCACATAAGCAACTTTCAAAAACCAAAATCAAATGAAAGATTAGTTTACTACTCCATTAACTACAGAGAGGTCAGTACACAAAACCAAGGGAATAATACCTGATCAACAATAAAAAGGTCTTGATCCAATCTACCTATAATGAATCCAAGATTGAATTGCCCAATCACCTGCATAACTAAAATAGAAGTTGAGAATTTTTGAATGCTGATATTAAAACTCTGCATTTCTGCTGAAACTGCTGATGACAAAACTAAACATGGACAAGGAGTAATTACCAATTGCATGTAAATAAACTAGTGCTTGACCGAATTTAACGTTGGAAGTATCACAACCAAATAGCATACAAATAAAACTCACATTTTGCAGATGTAAAGCACAAAAAATGAGCTCTGGAAATATTCAGAAGTTCAAAAGAGTAGGTTTATATCAGCATATCCAACAGAGGATGACAAAAATCACTTATTATGGACTAAGGAATCTGTTACAATATTTTAAGTCGGAATGCTTAAGGTTTCTTGGTGTAAGGAGAGGAAAAAAGAGAACAGAAAAATTCTGCAGTAAAAAAAAAATCAAAATGCAAATGGTGACTTCTGTCATGTCTTGAATGGATAGTTTCTCAACAGAAAAGCTGAGAATGAGTAATACATGTGTTAAAGGAGGAACATGTTCAGACTGTACCTTATAAGGTACAACTAAACTGTCCCTCATCCAAAGAAAAAAAAGATTTGAACTGCCACTTTTAAAGAAATCGATATTATTTATTAGGCAGAAGTAAGAGGTGGACAAATTCAATTTCCCGGGGGAGTTTATAAGTGTTGTTGATTAGAAAAAGACAATGAAGCGTCAGAACATCCCCAGTACCACAAGATCCTCAACTGAACCAACTAAGGAAGATTGAACAGTAACATTCACATGCAAATAAAAAAAAAAGATTTGGATTAGAAGCAGGGTCTAGTAAGGTAGAGGTATGGATAAAAGAAAAGAATGCCCTAAGGAGATCTTGAAACAGTCTCACCTTCCAGCCAGAATCAGGAAATAAAATTATAGCCGAATCAAAATCATAATACAGGTTTGATTTTAAATACTATAAATGGATGAGTTTGGACCTTCATTCTAGTAAAATCTTCTTTCTTGAAAAGTCTTTCCAATTCATTTGTAGCAGCAACCAATGCCCTTGCCTTAGCCTCTTCATTTTCTGATTCAGAGAGCTCCAGGGTTGCTGCAGCATAATCCCTATAGAAACCATTAAAGACCTTTTATTAACTAATTGAAAGGCCAAAAGCTCTTTTCCCAAGCCAAGAGAAATTACCGTGTAGTACCTCTTTGTTTTCATTCTTTGAGATGTAGGATTAAGGAGTTGCAATCTTGACAGTCTCTGCTTTCTTCTTGATATAAGTTCTTTCACACTAAATTGCAATGTCGAAACAATCTTTAAATCAGATGAAGCCTTAGGAGCATCCAGAGTCGGATTAACAGGCTGTTCAGAAGAAGCAGCATCTACCATATTTTCTGGCACATCATGGATGTTGTTGCATGTAGAATCAAGAGGCACTGGTTCAGCTACACATATTTCATTCATTTGAACCTCATGCTCCTGAAAATAAAATGGTTCAAACCTAAAAGGACTAAACCAAAAATAGCATAGAGAATGAATTGAAATTGTCTGTGGTAACTATCCTTCCTTATCCAATTCCACTGAACAACATGCAAGGAGAGTTAAAAGTTAAAAGTCAAAACCATTCAGAAAGGTATTTTCTGTTAGTTTTCTCTTACCTCCTGAAATTTTCCATTTTGTATACTATTTCCAGGTGGAGATAAATTGTTTGTTTGATCAAGGACTGTACTGATTCTTGAGTGCTTCATTTGATGAAGAAATCTGTCTATCTTTGAGAACTTGGAAGATCCAGACTCATTGATGGTCACTCCATCACACTTATCAGCCTTTACTGGATTATCTGGAGATCTTAGGGATGCGGTATCCTTCAAAGAATTGTCTTCTCCTGATGGACACACAGACAATCCATTTCTCAGGAGCGGTACCTCAGATAACGTAGTACTCATACTCTCATGCTTTCTCTTATTTACTGTAACAAATTTGGTGAGTGATGACTGCACAGTGCTTGCACGATCGACATCACATGCATTATCGATACAGCTTTTCTTTTTTGAGCCTGGGGTGAGTGCATGTCTGTCGGTTATAGCAGTAGTCAGACCTCCGACTTCCTGCCAGGAACTTCTGGAACTGTTATTGTCTTTCTTCTTTCCATGGAATCGAAGACTGAAGTCTTTCTCAGTTGACCTGTTTCCATCATTTAGCATCACCTCCATGACAGACGTATCTTTTAATTCCGGAGCTTTTTTGAGAAAATGACCATCTTTACGTAGTTCTCCAACACAGTCACCTTTCTGAGTATCAGCGCTATCTGACAATAATTGCTTTGGTTGAAACTGAAAGGCCTCAAGATGGGAATGAGTAGATGTATGTTTTTCTTCAACCTCTTGGAGACTATTAACAGCATAAATAGCATAATTAGATGAGTATATCTTTTCTAAAGCTTCTCTCAAAGAGCGTAATATGGAGCCTTCGTCAGACAAAAATATTTTTCTTTTATCAGGAGTTACATTGACATCAAATGCTCTTGGTGGGATCACAAAGTTCATGATTGCAATGGGATATTGCCGAGAGTTTGCACCTCTATACAACTCATTTACAAGCTTGCCAACTTTTGGCATATCTACTGGCCGTCCATTCACAAAAAAGTATTGTCGATCTCCTAAGTTGCGTCCACTACCATTGCCAGGCTTGGAAATGAATCCTTCAACAGTGCAACCATCAGACATACATACTTTGAGAGGCTCCAGACAAGTAAAGGTACTCATACCAAATACTGTTATAATGTTGTCTTTCAGAGATCCACTTCCCTGAGTCTTCAGAACTACAGATTTTGCATTTTTTAGAGCTGAGTTGGTGCAAACTAGTCTGACTCCCTTAGAAATTAGTGCATATGCCTAGAAGTGCAACCAAAAAAACAAAAAACAAAAAAACTTAAACAACAGAGGCATAAAAATACTTCTTCAGCAGGAAACCATGGCTATACTCTCTTAAGATTAAGAATCTTGACAAGAACAAATTATAAAGAAGCTTAACATGGATGATGTGGTCACCAAAGTTAATAGCACAATGCGACTTAGAATTGCCAGAAGCAAAAAGCTGTTTTGGTGAAGTAAATCAATTTAAAGAGGGAAATCACCCCCATACAAGAAGTATCCCAAAAAAGTGGAGAGCTTACACAAAAGTATGATTCTCTACAAATTGCACTACAAGTTGCACCGATCTTCAATTTAGATAGGAACCTCATTTTCCTAAGAAGATCTCTATTTTTCACCCCTCGTAGAGTTTCAAAAGGGACTCAAATTCACTCAGGTAGGTTTCGAACTTACTTTAAGCTTTTCCAAATGAAAAGAATTAGCAGATACTAAAGGATCTCTAAGAAACTACAGCACCAACACCGCATAACTGCTATGACAAACAAATTCATCTAGATAATATGATAATATTCATTACCAGATACTTCAAATAGAATCATAAAAAGAAAATTTCAATATGGTGAAGAAATTCACTTTTTTACCTCTTTCTTTTTCCTTTTGGTTGCAATAGTGATCAACAAATTTCTAAATTTAGAAAACAATTTCCTCCAAAAGGACAAAGAACAAGATAGCTACTGTAACACAAATTGACGCTGGAAGTTTGAACCAACTTGAACTGAATTGGATTATACCATCACGAAGTGCCCTAAGATTTGAAGGCACCAGTTGACATTCCCATCTTCAGTCTTAAGTTTCATTACAAGTAAACCATCCTAAGAAATCAAAGCCAAACATGATTAAGATAATACAGATTAGAGGGATCTTACATTCAGCAATGTAATAAGCTTTCCATATTCCTTCCGGATGTTGCGGTGGAACTCTTTACTTCGCACCGGTAAAGTGGAGAACAACTTCTTAACAGTGACAGTGGTACCAACTTGGCGAGCTGTGTTCCTTTCAGCTATCAGAAGGCCCGAATTATCAAAAGTCAAGTGTGTCGCAATTTGCTCATTCTTCGTTCTTGTTTCAACCGTCAAATCCCCTAAAGCACAAAGTGAACTCAATGCCTCCCCTCTAAATCCAAAAGTCGCTAATGACTGAAGATCAGGAAAATCTGATAGTTTTGAGGTATGATGCTTTAGCGCCAGTACCTGCAATACCAAAATACACACACCAATTAGTACCAAATTAGACCAATATAATATGGACAGGACAAGCAGTTAATTAATCAACAAAAATGAAGAAACATAAACAAAACAGTGAAAATTAGCAGCAAGTGAGCTGCAGCAAAGCAGAAGCAACCTTGACTGGAGATAGAGATTACTATGGTGAATATTTACACATGAATGCGCATGCACATTTAACATTTGTATATACAGATAGAGACAGCCTTGATTGAAAATAGAAAGTAGTATAGAGAAAGCCACATATACATGCATAAGTGTGTGTGTCCATGTATACATATTACACACACATATACATATATTTATACAGACACATCCTTGACTAAAAATATATAGTATACGGAAAGCTCTTACATACACAACAACATACCCAGTGTAATCCCACAAGTGGGGTCTGGGAAGGGCAGAGTGTACCTAGACCTTACCCATACCTCGTAGAACGCTAAGGGAAACATAATATGATAACTGAAGCAATGAAAACAATAGGTAATACTAAAATCAAGAATACTATAGTAGGGGAGTAATAATAGCACTTCTGATAAGGGAACTCGACAACGCTCAACTACCTAGTAACCTTTTACCCTAATCCTCAACCTCCACATCTTCCTATCTAGGATTTCTAAAACATTGGTGCAACACACACACACACACACAAAAAAAAAAAAAAAAAGGGAAAAAATGTATTTAGTGGGAATAGATCCTAGTCCTCTAGCTCAATAACTCAACCTTCAACCATTTAGTGTTCTTGTAGCATGGGTGACAACAGATAATATTATACTAATTTTAGAAAATATATACATAAAATACCTAGTTTTACAAAGAGACCACAACTTCACGTGCTCTAGTTTTCCCCTATAAATTCACCAGTGTGTGCCATGTCTTGCCTAATCACCTCTCTGCAAGACTTCTTTGGTCTACTTCTACGGTTCTACCCCCTCCTTATTCCCATTATAGCAAGCCAACCAACCTCTCACACCTCCTCACTGGAGCAACTATGCATCTTCTCTTACACACACATACACACCAAATATACCCTTTGTCCTAATTTATATGTCACACTTTCCTTTTTAGTCCGTCCCAAAAAGAATGACACATTTCTATATTTAGCATCAATTTAACTTCAAAACGTCAATTTCACCCTTAATGAGATAGATTTATAGCCACATATACACCTATCACTTATTTTAAACCACAAATTTCAAAAGTCTTCCCATATTTCTTAAATTCCGTGTTCAGTCAAACTACATCATATAAATTAGAACAGAGAAAGTACTAATTTAGGGCACAGAGCAGAGTATAGAAAGGAAAAGACCTTGAAATTGTGAGGCGATATGCCACAACCGTTATCGATAACCTGGAAGGATTCGGCGCCATAGTCTTTGAGTGAGACTTCGATGCTAGTAGCGCCGGCGTCCAAGCTATTCTCAACCAATTCCTTGACGGCGGAAGGAAGGTCGAGAATAACCTGACCAGCACAAATTCTATGTACTACGCCTTTGTTTATAGGCTTTATAGTCGACGGTGAACCTGCCGCTGCTGCTGTTGGTGCTCCGTCCATTTCCATGGCGATCAATTGTAGGGGAAATTCAGGGATTCATGTGTGCAATTTCTGAGCTTCAACAATGAAGAAAAAATGGAGGAAAGAAACCCTATATATGGTTTCAACTTTATTGTTGATGAGAAAATTACTTATTTGCCGCCAAAACAAAACTGTCTTTGCTTAAGGAAGTATTCCAATATTTTGGAGCTAAAGGGACGTAAAGGTGTCGTGGTGTAGTTGGTTATCACGTCAGTCTAACACACTGAAGGTCTCCGGTTCGAGTCCGGGCGACGCCATACATTTGTAAGTTCATTTTGTTTCTTAACTTGGAGCTTGTTTTGATTAATTTTTAAGCATTTTTGTAGTGTTTGGGTAAAATAAAAAATGTTGGCCAATATAAACAGGTTCTTGTAAGGGAAAATTAGACAAAACGTGATTAAATTAATTACACAAAAAAATAACCCACTTATTTTTAATAGTAATTACTCAAATTGGCCACTTAGCCATTTTTCATTACCAATATTGACCAGATTTCTTCTAGTGAATCAATTAAACGAAAGAGGTGACAAACTGACCCTAATATTTGAGGAATAACTGACACTCACATTGGATCTAATGAATGTTATTACATCTTACACGCGAAAAAGTACAAGACATAGACATGTATTTTTATACTAAGCAAATTAAATACAAGAGGTACATATATGTGTCTTACAAATGAATACAAGACGTCGAAATGTGTCTTGCATGTATATTTAACGTATAAGTTATGTTTTAAAGTTCAGTTACCATATCAACTTTCATTTGATTTTAGAAAATTATGATAAAGTAGCAACGTTTAGAGGAGCAGCAAACTTTTATGAATTCCTCCTTTAGTCCTTCTATTGAAGGGAGAGAGAGAGAAAAGAAATATATGTTAAGAGCATATAACACCTTAAATAGAGGGAGATGCATTGGCATTTTACCAATGCAATAATCCTTCGACATTTCACAGAATCAGATGTGACCATGTTTCATCAACATTACATTTTTTAATACTAAATCATCTATTAACTTATAACCATTCTAATCTTTTTGACGAATGAAATCCCAGGTGGAGACGGATGAGTTTCCTTGGACTCTTAAGATGGTTCGAGCAATCCTCCCCTCCTGAGCGAACTTTTGAAATTGAGTTACGCCCAAGATCCATTTAACACTTTTTAGCAGCACATATTTCTTAAACATTGCCGAGAAAGTTTGGAACTTTGACAGAAAAAGAACAATAGTAATAACTAAATCTCCTTCATATTCATTGTTGTGGCAAAAGATTAATGTAATACAAAACATTCGGAAACAGCTACCAAATGTGTGTAAAGAATCAAGCATATAAGCAGAAGTTGACGATCAAAATTAACCTGCTACAAGCACTCTTACTCTTACACACCGTGTTGTTCGTTTTCCCAAGACTACTGCAATACAGGCACTTGATGCCAAAGAAATCTGCTGCTGTGTCAGCACACAAACGGACTGGAAAGATACCTTCGTCTTCACAAAAAAAGTAAAGAAGCACTCCAACATTCTCAAACTCTAGTAAACATTTTTATCTGAAAGAACTGAACAGAAAATGGAGGTCAGCGTCCACTATTCATCTAGTAAACTTTCGTATAACGGTTCATACTTGACATCTGCAAGCTGCATCCTTCATTCTTTTTTGATTGAAATTGTCCATAGGAGGTCAGAATCAGATTGCACTGTTACTATGTTCTCTTTCACAATATTTGATGTACTGACTAAGCCACCAAATCTCATTTCTGTATTATCTGAATGAAAGCCAAGTAAAGGCAAATCAGTATAGCAGGAAAACTAGATAATCGCAAGATACAACGGCATCAACCATAATGTTAGCATTGGCTATCTGGAGAGAATTCTATCCCTCTTGTAAATGAACCAATAGCTAAACAGAAATGTCCAGGGCATAGAGCATTAGACTGTAACAAAATGAAGTAGGTTGAATCTAAACCACTCATAAAATTTTATAAGGAAAGAGTAGATGGAGCGACTCACCCAGATTCCATTTGAGACCCGTAGTAGTGGTACTTCCGGCAACCATTCCAATGGGTATGAGTCCACAATGTGGGCCCTCAACCGAGGAATGTATATGAATCTTATGATGATGTGTACTTGGAAGAAGTTGAATTAGGCAATCATCAGAGAGAAGAGTAATCCGCATGGACGGGAAACGGCATATGACATTAATATTGCCCATTTCATGGTCAAACCTTCCACCAAGTGCTCCCGTGACTAGAATAGACAACTGTAATTACACACAGATATAGTTAATTCCACTGGAACTCCATTTGGCCATTTTTTCCAGCGACAGAAACCTAATATTCATCTCACTATGTTGACCTGTAATACTGCATCTGACCTTTAGTCTTCATATAGTCGCTTTTCTCCAATGTCAGTAGATGCAATAATGCACTCAAATAATAATAATAACAATGGCAACAATAAAAAGGTAACAACAAATATATCCAATTAATACCACTTCATGTTATAGAAGTACGATACCACTGTATAATGTTTATAACCAATACCCAATGAGTCACTTTTAAATTTGCCATTGCGTGATGATCCAGCACCATTCAGGGCCGTGGTAGAGATGTTGAATAATTGAATTGTTCAACTTGTCATTGCAAATCTCCTATAATTTGTAGCAAAAGCAATAGAAATTGGACAAATCATGTTTACAAATAGTAAAATTACCACCATATATATACTAATGCATATCACATTCCTTTTCACTGTAAAAGCCTTACAACATACCCTACAAGCAAGAACAGGGAAGAAGTTAAAAGGGTTATTGTATTTATTGGAGATGACTACACCTTGCAACCTTATATCCACAGTCAAATAAGATTGTGCATATAATGGTGTCCCTGGTAACTGGTTCCAAATTTAATTCAATGGAATGAGGAAAGAAGCAACCATGTAGCTTATCATCAATACAAATTGAACAATGACGGATAACCAATCATCTGAATCTGATTCCCACCACCGAATGATTTTTCTAATGAATTGTTCATTTTAAGTATCCATTCTAAAAATGAGTAATTTGATTATTTGGAGTAATTATAACTGCAAAACAATTAAATTACAGATATCCCATAAGGAAATGATGGAGATATGGTTTGGACAACTATTCAGTGAAATGATACTTTTAACAGATGTAAACTAGATACCATATTGATAATGATGGGAAAAGGTTAAAATTTGCCAGAGCTATGTTGAAAAGCTTAACTTACATTTGGATGCTCTGGGTTTATTAAGTCGCGAATATATGCAACACATTTATGAAGATCTGTAGTCTCTTGATCCTGAGATTCATCAATTATCTTGGTGCCCTGCATGTGGTCAGCAAGAAAATCTTCACCATATAGTTTTTCCTAATCGTTAAATCTTCAAATTATGATTCTAACATGCTTTGTAATGAAATGCACAAACATACTGAACAAGAACAGTACCACAAAGAAAGATCTTGAGCTACATGCTAATTATATTCAAAAGTGTAATATCCTATGTATCTAGTGCCGGAAAATGAAAGACGTGTGCAGATCTAGCTAAGCATCCTCATAAATAGGGTTCTAACATGCTTCAAAATGAAAAAAAAAATAAAAAAAATGCACATGTACAATTCTGTAATAGACTATAAAGAAATTTAAACAAGAGAATATACATTTGATTTGATCACCACACAAAAACTAGTATCGGAAAGTGCAATAATGGCTGTAAGCAAATTTCTCATTTTCGGATAGAGGAAGACAGGAAATCCCTTAACACATCATACGCTAGTAAACAGTTAAATGGAGTTCCACTACACTGCAATATGATCCACCACACACAACAAAAGACTCACTGTTACTTTTCTCTAAAAAGATACAAGGCCAGGGTTTCAACACCAAATTCTTTGAAGGCTGATCCTCCTTGGAATTGGAGGTAAGCATTTAAGCCAAAGTGATGATTCAACTTAAAGTAGGATAAATCCTACTAGAAGAGACAAATTTTGAAATAGGATTTTTTGGGGTGATGGTGGAAAAGTTGCCAGATAAGTCACCCTTATTGCCACTCTACAGAACCGTATCAATCAACTAGACCTCAATCCCAAATTAGTTGAGACCAGCTACATCAATCCTTTGTATCCATTCCGCCGCACTATTCAGGTTTGATTTCATTTCAACTAAATAAATTGAAGGGGAGCCTTGGAGTAACTGGTAAAGTTGCTATCATGTGACCAGGAGGTCACGGGTTCAAGCCTTGGAAACAGCCCCTTGCAGAAATGTAAGGTGAGGCTGCGTACAACAGATCCTTGTGGTCGGGCCCTTCCCCGGACCCTGCGCATAACGGGAGCTTAGTGCACCGGGCTGCCCTTTAAATTGTCCTTAACCCAAACTAGGGCTTCTGTAGAATTAGATGTTCTCTAAATTTTACACTTATCCCTACACAAATTGCTTTTAAAATATTCCATTGAAAATTAAAGAAAATTGATGAGCAACTACAGAACCACCACAAGCAAATTCTAGCTTACCAGGCCTCTATAATAGTCAAGAACTTCAGTTCTGATTGAATCCATATCTCCTTTTATAGCATATGGCTTGTACCTGCAATAAAATCACAATTTAGGCTAATTCAATCTATAACAACAGACCAAATTTTTCCAAATAGAAAAAAAATGTGGCTTTAGCCCAACAAAAAGATAAAATGTGAAGGCTTTTATATATAGTCAGAATGTGTTTTAGTACATGTAAAGCTCAATCCTAATATGGAATGAAAATTTTCAAATAATGACAAACTGATTCTTTCCTAATGTACAAATCGAAGTTTTGGTTTCCTTTTGTCCATCTTGGTCCAAGAAAAAATAAATGAGGATCGAACATGAAGAAGTGTTGTAAAACTAACTAAATAAGAATTATGTTACTCGGACTCTTCAAAAATGTCTACGGGTGCGTGTCGGATACTCCAAAAGTGCAATCCAATATCCATGAAACGAAAACCAAAATCAGAATAACGAAGAAAAAGACATCGTGATGTAATCTCTTATTCCTTGCATTATTGGTGTTGCTACGTCTTGAGAACCTAATTGCCATGGTTCCGCTGCATCACAAGGAGGAATCATGAGGAATAGCCATTCTAGAACAATCGTTTAGTTTGGTTCATTCTTTGACTGCTCAGCTCCCCCCCCCCCCACACACAAAGAAGATAGACTAAATTTCTTCCCTGTATGAGTAGTAACCCCCTCTCTTTTTTATAAACTCAAACTGTGGTACAGGACTTCCTTTTATTAGAAAGACCTCTATCGGATGGGAAGTAGCGCGGAAAGTATGAAATGCTCATATGCTAGTTAAGTAGATCCATCATAAAGTGTATTCCTTCCTTGGATGTATGGAAAGTTTGTATCTATAAGGAAGTCTCAGGGCTCCCAAGCAGAGGCAAATCCAGAATTTCGAAAGGAGTGTACTATTACGAAAAGGTGGATCTAAGATATAAATTTAACCGATTTGACCTTTAGGTTCTTATCATTGAACCCATATAAACTTTTAAAATTATAGGTCCAAAAATTAATTCTTATTTTTTAAAATAGTAAATTTTTTTAATTATATAGCTATATTTCGTGTCGAAGGTATTTAGAAAGGTGTTACCCAATTTAGAAAGAAAAAAAAAACAAGATAGATATAAGATTTAAATTTCTAACCTCACCTGTAGAGGTGCACCCAATCATCATCGCATTATATGATACTTCGAGAGTGTGTTCACACATCTATATTTAAGTATTTTTTAAAAACATATAATACTACTATATATGATCTAGGGAGGGAAGCATGGGTTCACGTGACCCTAGGGAACCCCCTAGATACACCCCTGGCTCCCAAATACACGATTGTTTAGGTGTGTGCTGAAAGTGCATCCTTTAATGCCAGCCTGTATCTGAACCCCCTTTCCATATCTCGAAGAAGGTATGCAAGCAAGTCAACTGTGATCTATGTTGTTCGGACTCTTCAAAAATATCATCAGGTGCGTGTCATGTCAGATCCTTCAAAAGTAGCACATTTTCGGAACATCCGACACGGGTGTG
This sequence comes from Capsicum rhomboideum, assembly GCA_031232105.1. NCBI lineage: Eukaryota > Viridiplantae > Streptophyta > Magnoliopsida > Solanales > Solanaceae > Capsicum > Capsicum rhomboideum. Next base: position 14,055,010 of record CP124711.1, read on the forward strand.
GAACGTTTTTGGAGAGTCAGCAGCTTCTTGTGCTTTTTTTAAAAGTTAAAAAGTAGTGCATTTTGGAGAATCCGACATCGGTGTGACAATATTTTTGGAGAGTTAGAGCAAACATAGAATAAGAATAAAATTTCTCTAGGAGCTAAACATTTGGCGAGGTGATTCAAGCAGTTCAAATCCAATACAAAAAAATATTATTAGCAGTGACTAAAAGTAAAATTTTCCTCACGTAGAAATCTCTATTTAATTCCTTTTGGCCAACTTGCAAACATGCTTAATGAATTTTTCATCAAAGCAAATAAGCTACTAAACTCCGAAACCAGAGAATTTGCTTAACAAAATTGAAAAGCACCTTTCACGAATATGAGAAGGCTCCTCATGAGGGAAGAAGCCTGGCAATTCATCAAACACCCTGTTAGCTCCACCATCAGCGCAAATATGAACCTGTGCTGTTCTAAACAAACAACATCATACGCACCATATTCAGCCAAAACACACAAACTGATGACAAAGGAAGGGAAGAGACAGCGAGGCGCAGGGGCATTACCGTGCTCCCAAAGCAGAGGAGTAAATCGAGGGAGGCGTTGGTTAAGGATAACAAGGGCGTACGTTAGAGCAGGTCCCTTGTTGTTATTGTCGGTGGGAAGATTTGGGAGGAGGAAGGTAGATGAATGAGATAGCAAACTCATCGTTGCTAACTTGCGGCCCCTCCAAATCAACAAAGATGTTTCTTTCTGTTTATGAAATTAATGGAGGAGAAGAATAATCAATAGTACTATGTACGATATGAACAACCAATTAATACGAGCACACTATAATACACATCCCATCCCATACTATATTTGATTTCTTATAAATAAATACTCTCTCCGCTTCATTATATTTGGCATCTTTTTGAGTTGGCATTAATTGGAAATATATTTTATAAAATTAACTCTATTATTAATAATGATGTTTACTAAATTTAATTATTATTTTTTTTTTTAATTACTTAATATTGAGAATGATACAAAAAAAAAAGTGATAACATATTTTTGATTTATAAAAATTGACAAGTAATTTAAAATAAATAAATTTAGAAAAAAAGCCAAGTATTTTAAAACGAAGGGAGTATATATTTCTAATAAATAAATATACGCATTCCATCAATCAACCAGCTACCTCGCATTGCCCCCATACTATATTTAATTTCTAATAAATAAAAACTCAATCCGTCTAACTTTTATTTGTCCAAATGAATTTGATATATTTTTAAAATAAAAAATACTTATTCAGTTCAATTTTTCTTGTCCACTTTAAGGCCCGTTTCATCATAAGAATTTTTTACTTTTTTGAAAAAAGTTATTTCACTTTATTAAAAAATTATTGTTTGATAATAAAATTTGTAAATACAGCTTCAAATTTTATTTGAAAAAGTGAAAATAATATATACTTATTTTCACTTTTTTCATTTTTCTTTTTCACCTTTTAATTATTTTAAGTATAATTAATTCAAAAAAGTTTTTTAAAAAAAGATATGATCAAACACAACTCCAACTTTAAAAGTTTCAAATAAAGTGAATTTTTTTTTTTTTCATCGCCAAACACCTACTAAAATTTACACTCCTAAACAATGATTGATATGAATATTTCAACATAATAACTATATTAATTGATGTTTAGTGCTACTATATCTTGAAAATAATTTGTTGAATAAGTAATTGATATTAAGAGTAAAATACGAAAAAAATAATTATATTTTTTTTTGATATTTTAAAACTGATAAGTAAAAGTGAAAATCTAGTTTTAAAATAGCGGACTAATAAAAATGAACGAAGGGACTAATAAATAGAACACTACTTTTGTTATTTCATTTTTAATATAATAAATTTAATATTTTAAAAATTATATTAATAAATAAATATATTTTATAATAAATTAGAAATTAAGTAATAGTAATTATTTTTAAAATTTTTAAATTAAACAAAAAAAAAATAAACATTTATTTTTTATAGTACACAACTAAAAGTGAACAGACAAAGCACAGATACGAAGACTGCTATAAACCAAAAAGAGAAAATTCTGAACCTTCCAGAAAATGGAACATGGATTAGCTAGTTAATTTGGATTCTTTGGTGGAAGAGATATATACTCCTCCTTCCCAAAATAATTATCATCCTTGTTTAAAAAATATTTTTTCTTTTATTTTTTACAGTAATTATTCTCAAAAAACTATAAATATCTCAAATATGACATGTAAATATAATAAATATTCAATAAAAAAATTACATATATTAAGATATAAATAAAGTAAATAAAAAACAAGTATTTTGAGATGGAAGAAATATCTACCGTTACTATAAGATATTTTTATATCATTAATCTCTTTTAATTATAATAATAGATAGTTTATCATATTTTTCAGATTATAAATTTTACATATAAATATCTAATATCAATGTCTCAATAATATTAAAAAAGACCTCACATTTCTGTAATAGGTTATTTTCACGGCTTGAACCTGTGACCTTCTGATCAAATGACAAGAATTTTAGCAATTATTTCAAGATTTCCCTCCAAAAAAAAAACAGTATACATAATAGAAATATATTCCCTCTATCCCAATTTATATGAGTCACTTTCTTTTTTAGTTAGTCTAAAAAGAAATGACACATTTTAATAACAATTTAACTTTAAAATACTCATTTTATTCTAAATGATTTATAGTCACACAAACATCTATCACTTATTTTAGACTATAAATTTCAAATTTCGTACAAATTAAACTAACTCATATAAATTGAGACGAATGGAGTAACTATCAATTGGTCAACTTTTTAAATTTACGAATGGAGTAACTATCAATTGGTCAACTTTTTAAATTTTTGAGAGAAAACTTACACCAAATTGGTTGACGTCACCAGCAGATAGCTGGTCAAACACTGCTGCTAATTATTTCACGGAGAGTTAGTGATATAAAAGAACTTTACCAACCTAATTTTCTTCTTGTAATTCAACTGCACATAAAGTTAAAAATATAATTAAGATGATCGTTTAAGTTGATGTTATACGAAAATTATAACACATATTGGTTTTCATAATACGGGATTATCATGCGGAGAATAAATAATATAAAAATTATTTTTATGAATTGCCTATTAGAAGGGTATTTTTGTTATTAGATATTTTTACACACATATTGCTGATGCTCCATATTTCACTTTCTGATATTCAAATAAAATAAATTTGACCATGAATTTGGACATGAAATTTTCAATGTTTTTGAAATAAAATTTATATATTTAAAAACTACATAAAAAGAAATGTAAGTCACAATAATTGACTATTCAAAATATTTAAAACATATATCAAAAAATTACGGTCAAACATAGACATATTTGAATCTCAAAAAGTGAAATATGCCACATAAATTGAGACGGAGAGAGTATAAGTTTCCATACAACTTGTACTCGTACTAATTATATAACGTTTGGTTTCTGAAATCCAAACATGATATAAAATAATATCAATTTATAAACTAAGATTAATTTGGCTTATACATCAGAACAAACTACCCTTTAAAAGATATTAATACAAAATAAATAAATCTTGTGGCGTGTATATTATAACAAAAATATTCATTAATCTTTGTGACTTTATATATATCACGTTATACTCATAAAAATGTTATTTAGGGTAACTTAAAATGTTGAAATTAAAATTACACATAACGAAGATAATCTCTTTCAAGGAGATTATAATGAAAATAAGACACATAAATTAACACGGAATCCAAACAGATTGTCAAAGCACAAGTATTGAATTCAATTATTTGATAGAAACACATCGAATTGTCAAGGTCAACATTCGTACAGGAGGAAAACTAAGAATGAAGCAACCCATACCCCAATCAAGACTCCAGAGGCCATGAATCTTGGACTATATGAATAATTAATTGGATGAGAATTATTTATACCCCTAAAATTTTATTTTTTAAAATAAAATATTATATATAATATAAAAAGATATTACATAAATAAACGATTGAAAATGTCAAAAGTAAACTAGACATTGCATGAATGAATGCCTTATTTATTTTTCAAAACTGAGGAAACTTTTTTTTTTTTTTTTTTAAATAAATGGAAAGTGTAAACGATTATTTTCATCCGTATTTAATTATTTGATGTCTGTACACAGCTTTTAGTTGTAGACAATTGTAAGTTTAGAAACCTCTTCAGATTCGTAAACAGACCACTACTCTCTATTGCTTACTTTTCTTCTTTTCTTTTCCTTATTGTGAGGAATTTTATGGCCATGTTTCCATAACATAATATACTAGCAATAGCTTTTATAGCCATGTTATCCAGATAAGCAATAACTAACTGGTAAAGAGGAACCATTAACAAAATCCTTCCTAATAATCAATAGGAGAAAAATTTCACAGAGGCTCCTTCCTACTAATACAGACACGTTAAAACTTTAGGTTGTATAGGGTGGTTAATTTTTTTTGAAAAATTAGGAAAACAAGCTCTTTGAAAATAAGGAAAGCAACTTCCTTCATGAACGTAAGGAAAACAAGTGACATTGTCAACGCTAGTGATGAAGATTTGACAACGCAAAGGCCCTTTCGCTATTGATCAAAGTAATAAGGCTCAAGTGGTGATGCCTATGGCGCTCCCATCTCAAGGGAGGTATGGATGACAATACCAAACGAATGTGCTATTAAACCAACTCAAGTTCCCACTACAGGGTGCTTATTGTGGTGTTCTTGTAGCAGGTACTAGACAAAATGAAAAGGGGCAAAGTAGTAGCGAAGGGAGTTCTACAACCTACTCAACCGATATTGATTGTTGCAACTTGGAATGTGAGAGGTTTGAATCAAGTGTGCAAACACAAGGAGCCAAGTAGATAAAGATACTAAAATTTTGTATTCTAGAAATAGTCGAACATAGAGTTACTGAAGCTAGAGCTACTCCAACAATGAAGAAAACCTTCCCGGTATGTGCTTCTTGTACTAACTATGATGTTTGCACTCGAGGAAGAATTTGAGTTATGTGGAATCTCCATTTGGTGAGGTTCAGTGTTGGAAAAACACCCTCAGTTCATTCATGGTAGAAACTCCTTTCTACTACAATCTATTGTTATGTTGAGACAAGGACTTATTGTCATCTTTGAGGCAGCTCCACTCTACTATTAACACACCCTGTATTACTATGGAAGATTACGATGTCGTACTGTCTGATAATGATATGGCCCTAGGTAGTCCAGGGGCAAGAAGCTGAAACTAAGGGACTTAATGCAAGACACTGGGATGACTGATCTTAATAAAGTATGTGGGCAAGGAATTAACTTGGACTAACAACCATGTTCATGGTAGAATTGATAGGGCTTTGGTGAATGCCTCTTGGATGCTGACTGCTTAACTAGTTATGCAATGACTAACTGGTAAAGAGGAGCCACTAACAAAATCCTTCCTAGTAATTAATCAGTAGTAGATAAATTTCACACAGGCTTCTTTGTAATCCTCCCTAGTAATACAAACACAAGTTAAACTTTAGTATCAAGGGACTTCACTTCTACGCCTTGAAGAAAAATTACCCATCCATGGATGTCGGTGACCTTCTAGACGTACTAACAGACGAAAGCATTCTGCAGTCAAATATCGATCAATAGAGACCGGACGGAGGAGGGGGAGGGGGAGGCAACGAAAGCAAAATACTATCCAAAGTAAATCAAACTATACAAAACTCAAATACAGAAAAGAATATTAGATTATGCTTTCCTTAAATTACTCAACTCATATGTACAGAGAAGAGACCTAGAAATGAGAAAATTGGGTGAGACGAGAGATTGAGGGAGACTTGCAATTGGCAAAAACTCCTATCAACTAAATATGATACACAAGGGTCAGGGCCAAGGCCAATTGGACTTTGGGGAACCTGGAACAGATTATCCACGCATGCTGGTCTCGCTGCTATCTCGGGTTGCAGAACAGGAAAATAAATAAACCAATGCTTGCTCTATAGTTATTCATATCTCCTCTACATGAAGTAACTGAGAGATGTTTTCTTTCTTGATCCACCTTCTCCATATAAATCATTCCACTGGAGAAGCTCATTCATATTTGAAGATTCTGATGATACACTGGCATGTACCTGCATTTGTTGACACACAAACAAGTCATGAATCTACTTAATGCATTCAAAGCACACTATACCAAAGTATTCTCCACAGTGATGAATGATGGTAATGGTAGGAAACCATACAAGGGCCCTAAAGAGTGTAGTAGTACGTCACTTTTTTTTTTTACGTACACTAACAAGTAGTAACAATTTCATTTTGCATAAATCGGAACAAAACCATCAAGCTTCCTGGTATGTTAAATTGACAAAAGTTCATAATAAGAACATGATATCAACATCCAACCATCACCTATGCAGCAAGGTATTTCTCAGAAGAACATGATATTTTTAAGGTAGAGGAGGTTAGGTCTGCGTACACCCTACCCTCCCCAGACCCCACTTTGTGGGATTACACTGGGTATGTTGTTGTTATCAAATTAGCTGCTGCTATTATGGAGGCATCACTTGTGATTGTCATTTGATCGCATTATCTCAACTTTTCTTCATAACAGATGAGGGTCTTCTGGAGTGTGCAAGCATAATAACACAGAGAAGACTTGAGAGATGAGTGTAGGTTTATGTAAGGAGACCTGCTAGAATTGACCAAAATGAGGCACCAGAATAAGATCAGTTGCCTAAAGAATGACATTTGAGTTCACAAGGCCAAGTGACCGAGTTCCTCGGACCCCCAACATGGCTTTACCCAGTGGATATCCTCTTATTCACTCTTATCAACCCTATTAGCAGGCATTGTACCGTTACAAAGATGGTGATGCCGTGTAAAGGCCAAAGCAGTCAGCTCATAAAACTAAGACGCACGGAATACAATTAGGCTACATACCATTAAAAAACCACTGGGTATACCAGTGTAGAAGAGAAGACTATTGGAATTTATCTCTATATTTTGACTGTCAGATTAAGGGCCAGCCAGTGCAGGTAAAGGTACCTATACTAATGGCTGACTAGGAGATGCTAGTGTAACAAAGAATCTTTAGACTTGCAATTCATGTTCCATGATATGTGAGGAAAGAAGCCACTAGTAAGAGAGAATTATCTCAGTTGAAGGGGCTATTGATCTTCCAAGAGACATTCATTCACAGACATGCTATGGAAGATCTCCATTAGCCTCAGAGAGGTATTGTTTGGACAATGGCAAGGAAGATTACTGAGATCTTGCTCAGAAGGGAAGAAGCAGGTGTAGGATCGACACACAGAGATAGATGCAGGATTGACCGAGCAGCTTGCATTTGGTGGACAATCTGGAAGACAGAAATTCCAAATGTTTTGAAGACGTTAGCAGTTCAGTTCAGAGGATTAAGTTTGAATTGCCTTAGACTTTTCTGTTTTTGGTCTAAGCAGAGATACATAGAAGATATTGCTTCATTGACAGAGACCACAATTTTTTGTTTAGGTTTCCGAAGCAGTTTTCTTCTTTTTTACATGTACATATGGTGGTTTCAGTACAACCTATGTGATGTTTTGATAAATATATACAAAACGTTACCTTCTCAAAAAAAAAGAAGAAGAAGAAGAAGATACATTCAGGCTACCTGATTGAAACCACAAAATGTGGTGGTGGACCCTAGTTCAATCACATGAACCAAATTCCGTTAACTACTTCACCAATAGCATGTAATAAGACGTGAGAAACCAACATCATTCTACCAGTTCAACATGGTTTACCCTTAAATCTTATGACGACAGCTCCCGAATCCCAGTATATCCCACCAACAAATAAAAGGGCAGCCCGGTGCACCAAAGCTCCCGCTATGCGCGGGGTCCGGGGAAGGACCGACCACAAGGGCCTATTGCACGCAGCCTTACCAGATATATAAATAAAATAAAAACTGATCATTTGAGTACATATCTATCTGCCGTTGACGATCTGCAACAGGTTGACATCTGAAAGGATCCATGAGAAAGTCCCAAAGTCTACTTGGCAGTAAATAAAGCTACCAACCTTTCTCCTGAACCCCAAGTAACTTTTGCAAAGAAAGTAGAATGCAACACATTATAATCAGCTTAACAACCAGAGTATGTACTATTGTACCTGTTCATGTGCATACTTAAAATCATCCATGTTAAGAGGACGAATGTCTGCGCTACTATGCAATGCCGGTGTTGGCCTGTTCTCTGCAATTGCCGATGCTTTCTCCTGAAATCATGCCCCAAAAGTTTAAAAAAGAAGAAAAGAATCATCAATAGATAAGCATATTAAAGTGTAAAGACACCTAGCAGATGCTGATGACCCAATAATTTCAAACATCACGAAAGGAAACACACATCATGAAGCTATATCTAAACGACTTCCAAATAAAATTAGTAATAGTAGCATTTTTGTATGTCGTGGATCCAGGTCACCAATTCAACCAAATGTTGGAAGGTTACAGAATTATAAGGAACGACAAGACTGAACTCAGTAAACTGACCTTCTTCTCCTTCTCCAAAATTTCTCTAATAGGGCAATGCGCAGCGCTCACACATAAATTCTGGGATTGAGAATTTGAAGTGGCAGTGAGTATGATATGCAATATAGAGCATAAATGCAGTTATTTTGAAGGAGGGATTGCAAAACTAATGCATTAGGAAGTACAAGTGATCTTGATCCAGACCTTCAAATCACTCCCTGAATACCCTTCCGTCATATTAGCAATAGCTTGTGCATCGACATTTGCGGCTAATTCTTCCTTCGCCAATATGACTCCCAGTATTTTCTCCCTATTTGAAGCATCTGGCAAGTTTACCATCAACCTGCATCAAAGGTACACTAACGGCATCACTATCTATATATCTCTTAGAAATCATCATCAATCAATCAGTTACACAAATCATAAGAAAATAATCTCATTTAAGTTTACCTACGGGGAAGCCTCCTAATAACTGCTTCATCAAGGTCGAAGGGTCTATTTGTTGCAGCAAGTACAAGAACTCGTTCCTTGTCTTTTGTACGCAAACCATCCCAATTAACCATGAATTCATTCTTCATTTTCCGCATAGCTTCATGCTCTCCAGGATTTTCTCGTCTTCCCAACATGCTGTCCACCTAGTAGACAAGAAGAAATGGAGGAAAATGAAAATATAAACAAGAATGACATAAAGAAGAAAACATAATAACTTTAAAGGGAAAAGGAAAATCTGTCAACTATTTAGGAAATAAATTTGGCCCAGCGATGGCTGCATTGCAGAGAAAATGTCACCTACCTCGTCAACGAAAACAACACTAGGCGCTATTTTACTAGCTAATGTGAAGACTGCTTTGACATACTTCTCTCCTTCACCGAACCACTGGCAAGAAAAGTTGTCAACCATTTTTAAAAAGGCCAGTCAAAGAAAAAAAAGGGCAAAAAGCACTTTTTTTTATAATCAAAACGGCAGAAACCACATATCGCTAGTACCTTCGATGTAATGCTTGACATTGATATGTTGATAAAGTTTGCACCAGCCTCGGTAGCAACAGCTTTTGCAAGCATTGTTTTACCAGTACCTGGAGGTCCAAAGAGCAATATTCCCTTGCAAGGCTGCAAATGGCTCATATTAAGAAACATAAGTGCATACTTGATGACCAAGTTCTAATAACCTAGATCAACCCCCCCACCCAAAAAAAAAAAAAAAAAAAAGAAGAAGAAGAGGGAGGGGGGATGAAGATCCCAATGGACTTCAACATAAAGCAAATCATTTCTTTTTTCCTTGATCAGCTACCCCAAGGAGGACGAAGAGAGAATAAAGAAGGAAGATCTCAATGGATTTCAACATAAAGCAAATTCCTTTTACCTTGGTCAGCTGTCCTTTACAAAACAATTCTGGTCTCTGAAGAGGCAGCATCACCAGTTCTTTCAGAGTATCCTTGACAGTTTCCAAGGCCCCAATGTCATTGAAAGTAACACCAATATCACTAGGCGGAATTACATCCCCAAGTAGTTTCTTCTCGAACTCATTTTCAGTAACCACATCCTGAAAGTCAAGCATCCATCTCACGATTCAGGAAATTCAGAATGAGAAGCACCTTTTCTAAATTAGTAAATTAGCACAGTCGAGAAAAAAATCAGAGCCTTCACCTTGAGGGATTTCTTTAAACTCTTGGTTTCACTCTGAATGCCTTGCAACATATTGAGCCCATAAGCAATGCTGCGAACAAAAAGACATTTCAGTGACATGTAAACCAACTGAAAAGAACCTTCGGCCCCTAGACAAGTGAAATAAGAGAACATTTTTTCTACATAAAAAAAGGACAGTCCGGTGCACTAAAGCTCCCGCTATGCGCGGGGTCCGGGGAAGGGCTGAACCACAAGGGTTTATTGTACGCAGCCTTACCTTACATTTCTTCTACATGTTACAACATGATGGACTAGAGAGTGAAAATTAAATTTGACCTTTCACTGGAGATGACTAGCTTCGGCTCTTTCATAGAAGACTCAGATTCATGCATAAAGTGATGACTCAAAGCCCAGCCGATTATCTTTTCAACGCCTTGACAACCACATCAAGAAACAAGACAGACTATTATGATCAAGTAAAGTATTTCAAATCTAAAAGGACTAAGACAATGAGAAATTACTTACTTTCGTTCGTCAGTGCTTGATCTTTTATGCATAAAGTTTCAAGGTCATTGCAATTAATTCTGATTCGATTCAAAACCTGAAATCACCCATATAGTCAGAGCAACTCAGTAAACCAGTTCATTGAGGATACAATTTCATAAACTAGGGTCGAACAAAATTAACTTCCTCATCCCACAAGAGATGGCACTGATGAGAAGGTCGTTTCAACCTTTCAGGTGAATCCAGTATAAGACAGTAAGAATATGAAAATTGAAGTGCTAAGAAATGTTCATGATGTTGCCTATGTAAGTAATTAGAATGTGACAGAACATAGAATATTTCATATCGTCCTATATAATCCACGACTGGAGAACATTGAAGGGATCTAAGATAAAAGGTTTTTTCCCTTCGCTGGTAAGTATAGAGAACTCACATTGCGAATGCTTGCTATGTTTGACTGAGATTTCATAGTTTCCATATCCCGATCTAACTGTTGCTTCCAGTCTGATAATAAGATTTCATCCTGCCACAAGACCTAATATTAAATGCTTGAATCAAAATTAATACAGTTGGCAGTCTAAACATATACTGAAAGTTACCTGAGGGATCTGTATGGTAACTTTGTTGGGAAACAGTCGTGTGAGCTGCTTCATTGTCTTGGGGGTTTCTTTGCTTCTATCATGCAACCTACCAAAACTATCCTGCAAAGATATGCCATTCGATGCATTAATATCAAACATTTTACAGGTGCATGTATTTCTAGAATGTAATCAGACGTTCACCTAACTTCAAGGAGATGCCAATAATAATAAGAATAAGAACAATAATCTTCATAGAAAGGATAACATCAATAACAACTGTTTTTGATAACCAATAACTTGTTAAAAAAATATTATTAGCAACGACAACGTCTCCTCTCTACTTTACAACTCTCAGTAGAGCTAGCAAGTTAAACCCAAGCCCCTAAGCCTGTCCATTCCTGACCCATATTAGTTCATAAAAACGGTTTAGCACACAATGATTAAAATAGGTTTCAAAATCCATTTTTATTGAGTTGGTTCAAGAAATGCTAAGTTTCTTTTGTTAGATTCTTTGGGAATTGATTTATAACCCCCCCCCCCCCAAACCTTCATACATACGGACATATCACATGTGTGCATCTAACTACACACACACGTGAGAGAGTGTGTGTGTGTATGCACGTGGCTGAAAGAAAATTTCTAGAGGCCATTGGTAGTAGCTTCAGTGATTGAAAGATAAAAGAGATATGAGTGAGTTGAAAGGTATGCCGATACTATAAAGTCAGAATAGAAATATTTGTCTCATATAAGAAGACAGAATGAGGACATGGATTAAATGGGTGTCGGGTTGGTTAGTAAGGCCTGTACTGATTACTAAACCCAATTTATTCCCGCTCATACCCGACCTAATCCACAAATTTGACATCACTATGCCTGACAATTTCATGTAATGTAGTTAAGAGTTTGAGTCATATGCTCAACCATGCAATGGGTGAGTGTAATACTTTTTGGAACCTAGTATCAGCCATAGGGAAATAGAAGACAGATTTGGATTTTGTGATTTCTCACAAGCATACACATTCAAATAAATATATGAAACCATTTGCGATTGTAGACACATCATATATACATATATCTGTGTTAAAAAAATAACTTTTTGATGGCAATTGGTGTGTGAAGTACATGAAAGACAAGAGACATGGATGGGTAAAAGTAGTTTGGGTAATTGAAAGATGTGAAATAAGGACAGGAATCGGCCTCGGGGGCTTTGTCTAACGGTAAGAGCGCAGCGGGTGATGTGTAATTAAGCACACATTACGGGTTCGAACCCTGCCGCAGACAAAAGTCCAGCACTTGAGTGGAGAGTAGAGCTATAGGCCCATTACCCACCAAGTTTCGAGCATGTGCTAGCTAGCTGGCCTTTGGGATTTGTGGATTAGACTAGAGAAGAATGTATTGTATAAGAAAAAAGTATTGAGGAAAGGGTTTTGGTGGGTTGGGTAAAGCTGGCATCCATTTTCTTAAAACTCAATTGACACCCAATCCTTTAACTCCTATTCCTCAGCATATTGAGGAAAAAGAATCTGTTTTGTATTGTATGCTCTTCAACTATGCAATTTGTAATGACCAAATCTAAAGCTTGGAGAATCCATAGTGTCAGTCATGGGTAATTACAAACTAAAAGAAAAGAAAATCCATATTAGCACATTGACAACCTCCCCTAAGATGTGCAGTTGCAGTGCTTACATTCCCTCATAGTTCTTAGATACAACACTGAGAACAAGAAATGGAAAACCAAAACAAAAGGGAATGGAAGATAAAGCTTTACATACTGGGAAGGCAAGGTCAAGCAATGCCGTTTGGTTGCTTCCAAATTTTGTAAATAGCAAGCCACCAGGATGCGACTGTAATGGATAAAATAAGGCTATCAGAATCACAAGTCAAATTTTTATCAGGAAGGAATGAAAAATAACTACGACTTTGCATACTTTCTCCTTTCGGTTGTCCGACTGGGCATGGGAAGCTATGGCAACGACATTCTCTGGCAAATGCTCAAGTTTAATCTTGAAAGCAGCATAGGCTTCAGGATTACCTACCAATGACTTCTCAATGTCTTTGATGAATAGAACTAGAGGACTACTCTTACTTTCTTTTGAAGCAACCTACATAGGTAAAACATATAAATAAACCAAGGACACACGGCTTAGAAATGGAATAGTACCATATGGAGAGGTATATTAGGAAATACCTCAAAGAGTTCATTGATAGCAAGTTTATCAAGTTCATCAGTGCTTGAGCTATCAAGACGGAGCAAGTCAGCTGTGGAAAAAGAAAAGATAAGGCCACCAAAAATGCATGCTCTGTTATTCAACATAGCTGAGCCAGGCGACAAAAAATAAACAATGGAACTTTCTGATATAAACCAGGCATCAGACAAATACCAGCACAAAAGAACCCATGATCGTCATCACACAAACCACCAAGATCATTACCCTCTGGAATTGATCTATCAAATCTGACACCAATTTTAGAGGACCCATTTTCTTCAAATGCAAGAACCACTTTGCCCCTGTAGCCATATGTCGGACCCCTGCAATCATGCATATTCATGCCGTGATTTTTAAAATAAAGGACTGACTGAAAAATTTCAATAGAGAGCATTCTGTTCACAAAAAAAAAAAAATAACAAGAAAATCAATTACACAAGAAGTCAATCCTGACATAGAGCATTCTGTTCACAAAGAATAACAAATAGACTAACTAAACAAGTCAATCCACACCAAACAACTAATATCACAGGTATAGCTCTCATCCTAAAGGACTACTTGATAATACTAGAGACAGAAATCTAAATAGTGATCCTTCAAACATTGAAGTAAAATGGTTACTTTATTATCATTCTCGTCAAACAAAAGTAAACACTATCCCCTTTAGAACTGGTATTACATTGAACACAAGAACATGCAGCCTTCGTAAGAAAGTAACACAATTGATCAACATTCGTTTAAAGAAAGAGATTAATAATCAATTAGTATTTTAAACCACATATAAACATAACCATAATGGAATCTCTATCCTAGAACAATTATTATGCCAGAATATCTAGGTGATCCCTATACACATCACTTTTTCTACGGAACATATGATTGGCTAATTGTAGGCATATTAGCTACAACCAATGGGAGACTTTTGTTAGGTCAGATCTTTTGGGAAGCTGTTGGATCTAATGAAAAGATAACAGGGAAGTGCATTAGGAATTATTATTAAATATTTTCTACAAGAAGTGGTTAGTGAACTTTTTATTGTACTTCATCCAAGAAAAATGGCAGGTTCCGGAGTAGGAGAGTCAATGTGCTTAATTTTCAAGAGTGGAACTCGAATAATGATTCCATATCTTTTTAAGACAAACTTTGAACATTCAAAAAATATTACATAATACAACCAAAACTTTCTATAGTCAAAAAACTTTTTACTAGAGAAAGAAATAAAATTTATCAAACGAAAGGCAAAAACACACCCGCATAAGAGAGATATGGTTTTCTACAGAAGACCCAATTTTCTACACAAATAGAAATCTCGTGATTGCACAAAAACGAAATAAGAGATAAGAGGTTATTCCTCAAGTATACGAAACTATGTTCATAGCCAAGTACCAAAAGCCCAGATTTTGAAGAATGGAGTTCATGGACACACACTACGCTCGTGGCCACGAAGTGCCCAACTTGGGCATTTTTGTCCAAAATTTTGACGGGTTATAAATAGAAGTTTAGGTTGTTTCTCATTCATTTTAACATTTGTTCAAATGTAGAAGGCTCTCTTTTGCTATTTTGAGAAGGAAAAGGTGGAAGACAAAAAAGTTCAGATTACTTTTCTTTATGTTAATAATTATGTCTATTTCCTCTTTAATTTCTCGTCCTTTTCCTCTTATTGTGAGTAGCTAAAACT
The DNA here is from genome assembly GCA_031232105.1 of Capsicum rhomboideum. NCBI lineage: Eukaryota > Viridiplantae > Streptophyta > Magnoliopsida > Solanales > Solanaceae > Capsicum > Capsicum rhomboideum. Next base: position 14,070,115 of record CP124711.1, read on the forward strand.
CAGATTCTAGGGTTGCAACCAACCCTAGTGTGTGATTCCTAATGGGTCTAATTATGGGATGATGGTTATTTAGTCATTTACTTGCTTAATTGTGAATTTGTGGTTCCAAACATAGATTCATTCCCAATTGCCTAAGTTCTTGATTGAGAAAGAGGAACTAAGGTTGGGTAAATTAGCTAACAAGAAATTAGGTGAATCAAGAGATTGATATGCTTAATTAATGGGTTTGAGCTAGAAACAGCAATTACCCAACTTGGGTCACTAACCAATTGCCCTAATTTCATTTTGAGATTGTAATTTTGAGTTAGACCACTCAAAATCACTAAAATATTGAGTGGGTGATCTAGATATAGATGACCATGACTTTTTTTTTTTGGATGAATTAAGGTGAATTCATTAAGAAAAAGCATCAGGAAGACACAGTAGTTACAAGATGCCATTGAAGCTTACAAATAAATTCCTGGCTTTTATACAAAAAACTGACTCTCAACTCCTTTTTGTCCAAATACTCCAAAACTAGACCAATCTACCATCAAGCCTAATCTAGTTACCCAATTGGAATTACACCTAGGCGAAGGAAGCAACCCTGGACCTTAAAATTCACACTAGTCACAACTCTTAGGGTCTGTTTGGAAAGCCACCTGGTAATTGGAATTGGTGTAATTACTAGGGTAGTAATTACCAGCCTAGTAATTACACAGCCTAGTAATTACGATGACTTGTTTGTTTGCCACAATGTAATTACAGTGTAATTACAAGTGTATTGTTTGGTTGCACAAGTGTAATTACATGGTTATATTCAATTTTTAAAATAAAAGTTAATTATCAAAAACTAAAAATTTATATTAGACAAATAAGTGCCTTTATAAATGATATTAAATTAAATATTATATATATATATATAAGCATATGTTCTTATAAAAAAAATAATTGATTTATATTTTTCAAACTAGTATATTTTAATTAAATTAATCATAAAAACATAAAGTACATAATTTTTAAGAACATCATGAAATGCATGTTTGACAAAAAGATGAATATTATAAATATAATGTCATAAAATTATTAAAACATTTGACAAAAAGATAATCTTGATCTAACTAAAAAATGAATGGCTAGCAATGTGAATTATCATGTCAATACTAGTAAAACAAATAAATTGAAACTGAAAACATAGCATAAGTTCAAAATTCAAAAAAAAATAATATGTCAAATTTCAACATAACGTAAATATGATTTAAAAGAAAAGGAAAACCTAAGTCTATAACCTTATTCAACAATGAATTCTACTTAATCTAAAAATTAGAGTACTAACTAAATTATGCTAAATGAAAAAAATAAACATAAAAAAATTAAAAAATAGATAATACGAAAAATTGCATGGAATCACAAGAAGTAAAGGTTAGGAAATGAGAAGAAATGAAATATAAATAATATAAAATAAAAATCTTTTTAAAAAAATATTAGAATAATAAAAATAGTAAGAATTTAAAATAATAGAAAATTAAAATAAATTAAAACGAAAAAAAAAGTAGAAATAAAAGGAAGAGATTAAAAAGTAATCAGCTTGTAATTACACCATGTAATTATCAGCAATTCTCAGCTCTCCCTGTGAATTGGAGAGTGTAATTACCCCTTGCCAATTACACCAATTACTTGCTGACCAAGTAATTACCTGGCCAACCAAACATGACAGACAATATAATTACACCCAATAGTGGCTTTCCAAACAGGCCCTTAGTGACTTATTTTGCATTCTTAATTGCTTAGTTAATTGTTGCTTTCAATTCTTAGTTAAAAATACAAAAACATCTTTTAATTTGGGTAATAGTTAATTTAGTTGACCAATTACACACGAGTACATCTTTCGCATGACACCTAAGATTCCCTGTGGAATTCGATCTCAACCTTGTTGGGTTCTATATTTGGCCGCAAACGCTAGCACCATGGGCATACCACACCACAAACTAGACACTTCAGCAATGTAAAAAGAGGTGATTCATGTCTTCACTCAAGTTGCTACACATGAAATGCCAACAAACACAACTAATCTTCCTCTTCCACAAATTCTTAGCCATCAAGATCACCCCTCTCGGAGCTAACCAGTTCAAAAATACACCCTTTTGATACCCTTGGTTTCCATACAACGAGGTGTGAAGACGTTGACTTCTCCCTAGTCAAAAGCTTCTTCAAATAGGACTCGACAAAAAAAGTTATAATTCCCAATTTCGCATCTCCATGCAATCATGACTACCCGATATAGTTCTTTTGTTAGTGAAGCAATTCAACCTTACTCTAAAATTCTGTGATCTCACAGTCTTACAAGTTCATACTAGATCTCAAATTCCAATGCACTTCTCCCCTTGTAGGCTCCATATGTTGGACGCAGGCATCTCATTTTGGTATGTAATTTGTACATGATTTGGAAATGTAATTCTCAAAGTGTTGCTTCCACACCATCTATGTTTCCAAGAACTTACCCTCCTCTACCCTAAACAATTGGTTCTTATTGAACTCTTCCCACTCCTCCAGATATTCGAATGAAGGCCGCACCAATAAGTGAGACTTTTAATTCTCCAACACCCCATATTTCTCCATGGTCACCCCCTCCAACAACCATTTCTCCACTACCCCAAATCTTCATAATCACTTTCCCAATAATGCCTCTTTAAAACCCTTAAATCTTTAATCACAAGTCCACCCCAACACTTAGATGTCGTGACAATCTCCCAACTTACCAAGTGGAACTTCCTCTTCCTGCTTGAAGTATCCTTGGCATCAACCATTGCGGATATATTAACCGTGGATTCCGACGAGAACTTTTTATCAACATGCCTTCTAATGCCCCCCTCCGCACTTCCCTTTTTACCACTCTTTTCCTCCCCCCGTCCATTAAGACTTCTGTAGGAAACAACCATAATCCGGAACCCAGTGCACCATCATGAACCATCGAGACAAGAATCCCACCCACATTCCTTAATAGAGTATTCTAACTCTCATCATGTCATGCATGATGTGTGCATCATGCATAAATTCCCCACATAAATTTCCAACATTCTTGAATAGTTTGATAGACCCCAAATGTACGGGTTAAAGCTTTTTTTAACGAGGTACTCCTAAAACTATTTATAAGACTTTCATGGTGAATATGTATGTACCCATGCTCCTATTTTGTTTTTTCACATTTAGAGAAAGAAATCAAGAATATGGCCAAGGGAAGGAATCAAAAGATTTCAAATGATTCTACTTCTTCCCAACACTTTATATTTACATTTTTTTTAAAAAAAAAAACAATTTTGTGTATGTTTAAGACTGATGTAAGACAAATTCAAAATTTCTCTCTAATAACTAATGCTCCAAATGGACTTTTTGACAAAACATTGGTCCATTTTAGAAAAATGATTCCATGAAACTTTTGAAGTTATTCCAGATTCCACAGAGTAGCAATATCAGAGTGTGGACTACTACAGGATACTTTTATCTGCACATAAGACCGCTTAATTCATTCAACTAAAAAGAGTATAAGCGCTATTAAACACTAACTCAATTACATAATTGATTAATGTTCCAACTGATTCATTAAAAAGGATCCATATCATGAACTCAAGTAAACAGCCACCATAAGACACTAAGGGACTTAGGTAGCAACGTATCCCGAGACATGCAAATAATATTTGTGTAAGTAGTAAATTATAAATATCAAAAAAAACTCAGGCAAATAACAGAAATCAATAATTCTATTCACATATATATGAAGATTTGAACAAGGAATCGTATTTAAACGGCAAGTTTTCAGAACTGATTCAAATGCATCATCAAGCATACCATATATGAGAATTAATGAGAGTACTGAGCAGACATCACCAGAAAAAAAAAAAATTAACAGAACTTATTGCAGTTACCTCAAAGGTGCTTGCAATGGAGAGAAGCCTGATGTTAAAGATCCGACATACTTCACTCTATCACCTGTCAAAATGACAGGTTTAGCATTAAGCACCAAACTGCCACCTCAAAAGGATATTTTATAACCCAACATATATAATTAAGTGATGTTCTCTATCTTTATCAGAGAGAAAGAATACTCTAAAAGGAGGTCTCACTATGAAAGCAACTATTACCTTTCTTGAAAGTGTAGGTTTTTGACGAGGCAGTAGATGCCTCCTGCTTGGGCTGAGCATGAGAACTTAAAATTGAACCACCAGTTATATCAGCCTCAACACTTGAAGCTGGCTTCTTATTAAGATGCAGTGCTGCCGCTTGTGCAGCACGTTTAGCAAATACACTAGCTCTCTCTGGTTTTGAACTTACTTTTACAGGCTCGACATCTTTGGCAATTGAACCCTACATATTATTAAAGAAATGCAAATGAATTGCAGGATAATAAAAACTCAATTACATTCACCTGTTCTTACACAAATAATAACAGAAATTTTCAAAGTGCCCATCCCTCCCATTTCACTTAACACTGCACAATAACTCTCAGGTGGGCAGCAGTTAAGTTGATAAAATACTCTTCAAAAAGTCTGACCACCATCCAAATGGGAAAAATTTTGTAGAACTTTAGATTGGATTGCCCTGAGCCTGCCGTCAGGCACCTCCCCAATTACTTCTAATCTGGCTTGCAGTGGACAGTGGATGCTCTGCGTTGATTGACACGAGCAAACTAACAAAATCCCTAAAGAAACAAGGATATATCGCTGATTTACACGAGCAAACTAACAATTTTGCAACCAAAGTTTCTGTCCCATTCTCTAATTCCCCATTGAAATGATATCCCTATTGATCTCGAGGTTCAAACAAAAATGCTTTCCTTTCTTTCCCCCTTACCCAAAGCTGTTTTTCCCTGCTTCTCAAAGCCATTTTGCATATATCCTGTCAGTAAGTCTAGATGAAACGAACAGAAATACATGGGGTAGTTGATCTCTTAATCGTTACACTAGAAAAAAGCAACATTTGGCCATTATACAAAGGAGCCCATGGTCTGTAATAATTTTAGATAGAAGTTTCCCTTTTTAACCCCAATAAAGAGGCTTTCCTATTTCTATTTATTACTATGAAAATAAAATGGAAAACCAGAAATGGCATGTGATCCAAACAGTCTTAGCTTCTTGTGTATTTCTCGTATAGCTTTCAACTACATTTCCACTATTCATGAATTAAGACGGTAGGAAGTAAGATAAACCAATATAAAGGACCATCTGGGGTGTGCAAGTGGTAAAAAAGTATGAGCCCTTCAAATGAGGAGTATACACAAATGAGCCAAGTAACAGAAGACACTTACACCAGGCAGCAAGAGAGAATCAACTATCAGTATCTTAGCACCAAAGTATTTAGCAAGTGCTTTGGCCAATGTCTCCTGATAAATTTCTGAACCTGTGAGCAGCAAGTCAAAAATGCGATTTTTAGGGCGGGATTGAACTCAACAAACCTAGATAAGTGATTTTCATGGGCAGCAACTACCTGCTGGACCTGATAGCAAAATCCTAGGGCAAACTGTGGGGAGATCTGATGTATATTTTGCAAACTTGTTACACTTCAAGTGTATATAAGTGGAAGCAATCAGAATATTCTTTGTGTTTTCACTGTCATAGAAAAAAAATAGCAAGGACAGAAATCAATGAAACAAGTTCCAGAAATACACGAGTACCAACTTTAACTTGAACAAACTTAATGTTGCAGCGAGAAGTAATGAACAAGGCAATGAAAGCAATATCAACCAGAAAATTGGAGGGAAAAGAGAGAGAGAGAGACCAATATTTACCATAAATAATATGGAAAATTGTCAAATGAAACCTCAATAGTGTTGACATCAATTACTCCTTGCTCTAAGGCATTTTTAAATGTTTGGCGCCTAGTTAAAACCGAAACTGGAGGATCAAAATCCTTGAATAGTTCTCGGAAATTCCTTTGCTCCTCGAAAATTTTGGAAATGCTACCACTCAAATCAAACTCAGACGCAGAAGATCCAGCGAGCACTCGAAGGAGAGGTCGTACCTTCCCAATCTCTGCATCAACTGAATCTAGTGCAACATTATCAAGACTCAAGTTACCATTTTCAACACCAGGTGATATCACATCATTCTTCTCATCCATAAAAGCACCAGGTACGTCATTACAATCAGAAGCATCCTTCATATTAGTATCTAAACAATTTTTCTCTGTCACTCCACTGGCAGGGGGTAGTATTGGCACCTCTGAACCTTGTTTTACATCCTTACCATTTTGAGATGATGGTGGGAGAAGGGACAAGTCTTTCCGAAGATTTGACAAAGATGCCAGGGTCGATGCAACTGCTACAGTGGAGGGATCCCCGGACCTTGCCTCAAGATGCAGTCCCTTGATTGATCCACTATGAGCTTCCAATATGCTAACAGGATGAACCAAACTTGGAGCAGATAAGTCGTTATCAAATATCTAAAGTACAAGTCAAGGAAAAGCTGGTAATTCCAGTTCTTACATCCAAAATGGATTTCACATTTTTGACATGTATATGAACTCTCAAACATTGTAAATTAAGGATACGTAAGCATGTTGGCCAGATGAGCCAAAAACAACCTCATCACCTCCTTGGAGAGGGACAGTAGAATTCTTTGGGTAGACCTTGCCATTAACTTGCACATCGCCTTTTTTCCCCGTAACTTCAAGCAGAGTAATGGATACCCCTTTCTAGTCATAAAGAAACCATAAACAGAATGAATAATGTGGATTTTTTTAACTAGAAGTGGGGAACAATGTTAAACGATGAAGAAACACTACTTTTGAGCCAGGATAAGATAGTGTCTTAAGAAAAACACAAGTTTACCTCTGACTCAGTGTGCTTGAGATTACATAAAGTTTTACTAACAGTAGAATCTCCCATCCACAAGTCACTGCCACGACCTTGACCTACAGTATAAGTTGGGCGATGCATGATAAAATGAGGATTCTGCAAAAGCAAGTAGAAGCTCATTAGTGTATTAGGTGGTTTAATTCAGAAGAAAAACCATTAACAAGTTACCATCTCAGATCTTCTTCTTGTTTTTTTTTTTGAAGGTAACAATTGTATTTCTATTAAACAAAAACTTAAACACCCCAAAAAAAGGTGTTAAGTTGAGATCTTTACAAAAACAGCAAAAAGGTACTACTAAAAACCTATATTCTTAAACGTTGCCAATTAAGTCAACTACTACTTTCCCCCCATATATTCTGTTTACACCAAAAAAAGAACAGACTAAGACAATTCATCCTAATTTTCTGGATCTTGGATCTTGGATCTTGTTGATATTTGGTACGGTAAATATGTAAATTGATCCCACCAACTTTTGAAAGTGAAAAGCATTTTGAGTATATTTAAGTTTTTAACAGTGTAAAGAAACTTTCTAATTGTTAACTTCCATAAGGTTAATGTTGAGAGACAGCCAATCGAGTTTGCCAGGGCCAAGCCTCGTCTCCCCTCAACACACTAAAAATAAAATTATCTCCCAGACTCCCATATCAAAAGAAGAATTATAACCAGAATTAAGCTAGTGAATGATACCAAAGCAGTCTGGAGACATTATAAACTGCAGCTTCGTGTAAAGTCTAATTCGACTTTCAACATGTTTCCAACACCAACCCCACTCGACTTTCAACATGTTTCCAACACCAACCCCACCATGTCTATATCTTTTATATTTTCACATTTTTTTAAAATGTGTTGTTCGTGCCAGCTAGGGTGCACCTTGACTACTTCCACAAGCTACCTGTTACCTCCCACCAGTACAGGTATTGAGTAACTTTGTCCACCAAGACTTGGATAGAGTAGACGGGAAGAAATCACCTAGTGTTTTTGCCTCGGCTGAAATTTGAGCTTGAGACCTCATGTCTCTTAACTCACTCCACCGACCACTAGGAGTCCATGCTAGTTGCACTTAACTGTGGTGCAAAGCCAACTTGCACTTCAGCACTCATCTCACCTACCTGGCCACTCATGTTGGTTTGTTGGACAACATTGAGACACTACCTCACACAATCTTATGCTTTTCTAGAAGTTCTTTTCCAGCACACAACACAAGCTTCCACAGAAGCGAAATGGAGTCTTCGCATAATGAGACCTTTTCAGAATGTCAAATCCACCCTTCTTTGAACAAGTCTTCAATTAAGTTTATCAAAAGAAAAACTAGAAAGAACAACAACAACAACAACAACATACCCAGTGTATTCCCACCAGGTGGGGTCTGGGGAGGGTAAAGTGTACGCAGTCAATACCACTACCTCAGATGAAGTAGAGAGGTTGTTTCCGATAGACCCCCAGCTCAGAACAGATAACAATAACAAACAAAAATCATAAAAACAAACAACAAAAAAGAGATGACACATCGCTAGATAATAAAAAAAGCAAGACACCCACAGAGTAATACTATAGACTATTTATTCGAAATCACAAACATCACCAAAACAACACGAACAAGAATCTTAAAAAAAAAAACTAGAAAGAACAACCAAACAAAAACAAAAAGAATATCTTTAATCAACAATGAATATCAAGACTTCGCAACTACATTTAGAAATTTAATACCCCCATACCAGACTACAGATCCACATCTACTCTTTTTTTATACAACTTTACAGAAAACAAAAAGTAGTAGGATCCCTATACCAGTCTTCCCAATCATTCTGATTTTTCCTAAAACCTATGCACTAGATGCCCTGATTTTTGTAGTCTGCCAATGTTGCATCTGATTGAGTGACCAGTCTGTATGTATCTGGCCATACTTTCAGCCGAATTGGCCTGGCCAAATATCTTTAATGTCACCTAATCTTTTCCGACTTCAAACTATGAAGTTAAAACTCCTTTCAAAGAGTCCATGCTAACGGCAATGGTTCATGCATTCTACCACCTTCTTAAGCCATCCAGACCACGCACGTTATCTCCCAAGCAACTTCCCAGAGCTTGAGCACTCACTTGAAAGTAAGATAACTTGGCTGAATAGTTTCTCCAAATCTTCCCTATAGTTAATTTTTTGTGTGTGTGATACTTGATTTTAAAAAAAAAAAAGTATGTGCGCGTGAAAAGTAACTTCGTTCAACATTGGTCCCCAAATCCTCCCTCTCCTTATAGAAGTTGCAATAATAGGTGAGAGTACGCTCCTAATATCTTCCTGCACTAATACCTCCCTTTTATAAATAATAAGACACTTTACAAAATTATTTTTCTATGAGTGTTAGTCATCCTAGAGAAGAAATTCATTTCGCTATCGCCAGTTATAACCATTTAATGTGTGATTTCATGGGAGGCATATATTGATATTGGAAGTTCGTTGACAGCACCTTTCTTTTCTCCAGGGGTGTTTCAATAATACCTCTCCGTACACAAACTTATCTTCGTTGCTTGATCCAACAAAAAAAAAAACCATTTAATGTGTGATTTTTGCCTCATTTATCTCTTGAGCCATGCACTACACATCACTTTTTGATGGTTTCTCTTGTAATTTCCTCATCGTCACTTAGGCCTTTCCTTTCATCCTTTTAATCCAGCCACTTCAATGCCCAATGCCCAGAATAGGTTCGAAATCTTAATCTCCATGATCCCAAAAGCCTCTTTCTTCCATTTCTCCAATCCTTCTTCCGCAACTTCACTTTTCTCACCAATACATTGCAGTCACCCAAAATGGAGTACCTACCACACCAAGATTTCACGTCCACGTTAAAATTCTGATGTTCTGCCTACATATTCCAAATCTGAAGGGGACTAGAAGTCTAGAACCTTGTGCATGACTCTATTAACAGATGAAAACAAGCATAGTCTCTGTAAGTGTCTTCTCTTTAAAAAAGAGAGATTATGCTTGTTTTAATTAATTATGGCTCTTCTTTTTGAATTTTTTGGAGTATATGAATCTAGAGAGGTAGTTGTGAAACTGTAGCTACTCCTATTATATTCTGCAATACCTTCATGGTTTAAGGAAATACATTTACTTCATCAACCAAAAGTAAAAAAAAAATGTCTGAAATCGCCTCGATAAATCCTTTTGGATGAAATGAGAAATTTTTCCTCCCATTTTGTGGAGATCAGAAAATGATAAGATATGGACTCTCCCATTTCTCCATGTGAATTTTGCCTCAATGCAAGCTGATAGCATTGAATTCCTGTCTTCCACATATCTAACAAAAGGTATGCCCTCAGGAATGATAAGATATGGACTACCCAGGAATGTCATTTCCAACATACTTCATATTGTTTCTCCCCAAGCTCCCTCGTCATTGATCAGAAGGCCATGTGTGCAGTCACTGTAATCCTTGAGAAACCACAAAATTTCTTTGACACGTTATAAAGTACATCTCAAAGAATGTGTCCGTGGAAGCACCTTATACTTTCGAGCATCCTTTTGTCCCACTTAATTAACACTCCTGAGATCTATTTACCGAGAAAGTCCAGCCCACAAATCTATTTTTCCATAACAATGACTTCTTTAAAAATAAAGATTTCCCCATGAAGGTTACATTTGCGGATCAAAAAGAAAGGTTTCCCCATAGCGATGATACTATAGTATTTCTTACATCTTCAGTCCCTGTCTTTGCCAAATTTGGTCCCCATTTCTTCAACATGGCTTTAACTACTACCTTTTTCAAGAGATCATTTACACTTCTCGTGTTCGACGTCATAACGTTCCTCTACTTGTTGGAAGATCACTATAGCCTATTGCCCCCTCCCTTGGCTTCCCCTATCCACATTAATTCTGAGCTCACCCTCTTCCCTTTTCCTCAATTTCAGATTTTACCATATCCATAATTTTTTTGAGCTTGTTCTAAAATTGAACTTTCACTCACTTGTTACGCGGCAATGAGCAAGATAATGGGTTACTATTTTGGCGCCAAATCATCAACATTCCATAACATATGTCCTACTTACTCATCTTAAAATTCTTCTGGAATCTTTACTAACTTTACCCAGTTATAAGAGTCGAAGATAATCATACAGAAAGCTTAAGAAGCAAAACCCACCTGCAAAAGTCAAAGATAAACATACAGAAAGCTTAAAAGCAATACTTACCTGAGAGCACTGCGAAAGAAGTTTACCCCAGGTAGCACCAACATTAGATTTCAGCTGCCGTTTCTTTCCACGATTCAATGCGGACCCATTTGACTTGGACTTCTCCACATCAATAGCAGAATCACCTAAAACCCATCACACAAAAGTTCAAGAATCCATCCAAAAAGATCAAATTTTTGATAAAGTTGAAGCACATGCAAAGTAAAAAAAAAGGTACCTAAAGTCATCGGTGATACCAAAGGCTCGTTTGCCCCTTCAGTTTCCGTCGATTTCTGTGCCACAGCCGCAGCAGGAACAGCAGCAGCATCCGACGATTTCAATGCACTGGCACCAGCAAGATCAGCTGATCGAACCTCTTGCTCAGCAGATTCAGGCCCTGAATCATTTACTCCACCCTGGGATTTCTCCCCAACAAGGGTATCATTAGTCGATGACAATGCTTCCACCGCCTACAAGGCGGATCAAATTACATACAAAATTCCAACAATGCAAGAACCCCCAAATTCAAAAAAATCCAAGATTTTGAGTCCAAGTTAAATTACATACAAAATACCAACAACTCACAAACCCCAAATTCAAAAATCCAAGATTTGCAGTAAAATTAAACAATATAAACAAAATTCCAACAATTCAAAAAAACCCAAATTCAAAAAAAATCCAAGCTTTTGAATTCAAATTAAATTACATACAAAACTCAAACAACTCACAAACCCCAAATCCGAAAAAATCCAAGCTTTAGAGTCTCTAGTTAAATTACATACAAAATTCCAACAATTCATGAAACCCCAAATCCAAAAAAATCCAAGATTTTCAGTAAAGTTAATTAAAACATACAAAATTCTAACAATTCAAGAAACCCCAAATCCAAAAAAAAAAAAAAACCAAATCTTTCTTGCATGTTTTGGTCGAAACCCAAAATCTAAATCAACAACAGATTAAAAAAAAAAAAAGACAGCTCCCGCTATGCGCGGTTCCAAAATCAATAATCAAATATCAAAAAAAAAAAATTTAAAAAAAGCCCTAACCTTTGAGCGTTTGCCATTATTTTGAAGAGAAGATGAAGGCGAACGCTTTGATGAAGAAGAACTTCTTCTGGTCTCCACCATGTTGTACAGATCCAAACAATGAAACCAAAAAAAAAAAGGCGATTTGGATTTGTGTTGTGAGAGGAAAAAATGATGATTGCGTGAATAGCAGTTACCGAGCTCCGCCTGTTGCTGAGAATTTATGTTGTATATATATAGCTGGGCTACTTTTAAAATGGCAACTGGCAAAGGACCAGCTAAGCTAGCAGTAGCAACTTTTTTTTTTTTAGGAGCCGTTTCGCCGTGAAAATCAAAAATATATTCACTTTAAAACGTAATTTCGTATTCATGGTTTAATTTTCATGGCAAAATAAGTATTTTGAAATAAAATGAAAACATATATCATAATATTATAAATAATATTTATGGCCAAACGCCTACTTACAATAAGGTCGTGTTCTTTATCTTTTTGGTACTTAGGGGGTCGTTTGGTGGAAACAAGTTATATCGAAATTAGTTATTTTATCATGTATATGGGATAATTTATTTCATTACTAAGATATAAATGGTGGGATAAATAATCTCGAGACTAATTAATACCTCCAACCAAACGCAAGATAAAATAATCCTACATTTTATTCCAAAATTGGTATACATTATCCACCATACCAAACGATCCCTTAATATTTACACTAAGGTCTCTCCGTAAGAAAATGGTCAAATAGGGGCTTAGACTATGCAGTCCTCTGATTAATAGGAATGTTAATCACTCCTCACCTTGTAACTTTAATTCTAAATCAACATTTTAGATGTGTAATTTAGGATTATAATTTAAAATCGTGATTTCAAATTTCAATTTTTGAATCAGCATTTTAGATATACAATTTAAGATTATGATTTAAAATCACGATTTCAAATCCAGTCCTTGATAAATAGGAATGATAATCACTCCTCACGTAAACATTAATTTCAAATCAACATTTTAGATATGCAATTTAGGAATGATTTAAAATCATGATTTCAAATTTCAAATTCTTTAAGAAATATGATTTGAAATTTTAAATCATAATTTTATATTTTGTAAAAAAAAAAAAAAAAAGATAATCATGTTGGGCGTAGAGAGATTGCTTGTACCATGTGAAAAGATTATATTAAAGAATAACTAGTTATTACTATTGTTGAGTAGTGGATCTTTATAAGATTATGTGCATTTGGAAGTTTGTATTGACAAACGTTTTTTTTTTAAATGAATATGAAAATCTACAATTTATCAAGGTGGCACCTGATGATATTTCGATATTTTATTTATGAACTATGGTTTGCTCATTTAGTAAGATTATATAAGAATTGGGGAAAGTTTTGATAGTTTTCACAACTTATAGGGTTTTCATATTTATGAGAGAAAAAATCAAATTGCATATCCAAACAAAATGTCAACTTCAAATCAATGTGACTTCAAATCATGATTCTATATCACATGTCCAAATAGGCTCTAAAATTTTGGATTCAAATCACCAAGAAATCAAAAAGAATAAAGCTTCTATGGAAGAGTTATATAGACTGCATCTTTCTATTATCTATGTGAATAAAAATCATAATAAAAAATATTCAAAAAGTAACAGTTTCATCCTTCTGTTATCTGTTAAAGAACTAACAGTTGCAATCACTTAAATATTACAACTCAAATCACTTCCCCATCAAATCTCCTTAAATTTTACATGAATGTATAATGATATCACTGTGAAATTGAGAAAATTGAAAGCAAATGATAACAGTAAAATGCATGAAATCAAAGCATCTTTCAACACAATATCTGAGTATATGTGTTGATCCATCTCTTTTTGATGTTTTATTTTGATAATAATATGATTCATTCTTTTCTCTTCCTTCCTCTTCTTCTTCTTGGTCCAGTGAACGACATAATATTTGATGCATTCAATTAGATGATGTAAAATATCACTCAAACGATAAACTATGATTTTGTTATTGCTAAAAATATCAAAATCGTTTATATTAAAGATTTTGCAATGAAAACTCATAATCTTCTAGCACATTTTGATTTAACAAGTACCAATTTTCATTTCATCTTCTAGTTGATATGCATTTAGAGTAGATACTCCAATTCTGTATAGATTTTTAGTATCATAGGAAAAGAATTCTTCGTTCAATTGAGCATTCCTAGTACTGATTTTTCTTTATATATGTAAGTGTAGTAGAAATAGTCCTAAATCATATCTAAAGTTACATGTTTTAGTAGGGGAATGAGTGATTGATCATGTGAAATTTAGAGATCTTTCATAGAGAACTCATGGAAATCATTAGTTCATTAATATGTTTTAACGGTATGATGAAAGTTATCACCTTTTGAGATTAAGAATGTTTTTTGTTTCCATGGATAATTAAAGGATGTAGTTTAAGTTGTGAGTATAATTTAGAGATGTTTTTGGGTCAAAATTTGAATACAACTTTGCATTGTATCGTTAGTGTTTGTAGTTTTTTTTAAAAACTTGCACCTTTATCATAAATAATTTTAGTGATTTGCACACTAACATTTTTATTTTCTTGCAAGCTCATAACAAGGGTCCTTTTTTCTTCTTTTCTTTTTTTTTTTTTTTTTTTTTACACACGATGACAAATTTGAATAAAGTAATTAGAGAGGTTAAACTTTTAATGAAAGAGTTGTGTTTGAAAATCAAAGATTTATGTCCATATCGATATTGAATGAAAAGAAAATTCACAAGCTTACATTTTCGATGAGTCACATAAATAATGTTACACTTAGTTGGACCTATAAAAAATATCCCGTTGAGAATTGAATTCTTTGATGGCATTATTTCTTTTTTCAGATCAATTGAATTTAATGAATCACATAATTTTTAATAAAGATTTTGAATTTTTTTTTAGAAAGAATTAGTTGCACATATCATTTAAATTTCATGAAGAATTTGGTTTTCTCAAGCTATTTTTCATTCTAGCAAAATTCAGGCCATATCTCATATTTTTCTACTACACAAGATTTGTCTTCACTAGAATGTGACTTTCAGAGTTTTTTTATTGTACATTCGTTAGGACTTAATTTAATATCACACAAATATATGAGAGATGTTAGAAAAAATACTCATTCAACCTCTAACACGTAAATCTGAAAAGAAAAAACTCCAGCACTTAAGATTAATTTTAGAGATAATTAAATTTCATATTTTCTATTTTACCTTTGTAAGTAATTAAAAAATGATCATTTTTATGATTTTTATAAATAAATAAAAAAATCAGGATGCAAATTTTAAAAATATATATAATATTATGTAAAATTACAACAAAGTGCATACATAAATGGTGCAAAAAAAAACCCATAAAATTCATATATCGTTCATAACAATAGGATATAACCAAGTGGACCAATCAGTCTACTACTGTCCCTAGATTAAGACCTCGAAATCAATAAAGGGATTATAATTTGACTTAGAAGGGAGGATTGGGAAGGATTTTTATGAATTGTTGGACCGCAAGACTAGGATTTTTATGAATTGTTGGACCGCAAGACTATCTACCACAGATTCGTTTTCTAAATTTCTTATTGAACCTACTAGAAAACATCAAAATTAGGGAGGAAAGAAAATTGTTGATGTTCTTAGTCGCTGACAAACGATTAAAAATGACCATCTTTGCTACTTAATTCCTAATTATGTTTTAACTTTAATTTATTAGTTTATAATTTGAGCCTAGTTTTTAACTTTAAATATCTCGATTTTTTTAAATTTTTTCACAACCATCTTATTATATCTCTCATTCTTTGCTATAAAATTATTATTTTAACGAAAAAGGGTCAAAACTACCCCTGAACTATTCGAAATAGAGCAAAAATACCCTCCGTTTGTTTTTTGGCTCAAAAATACCCCTCCATTTGTTTTTTGGCTTAAAAATACCCCTCCATTTATTTTTTGGCTCAAAAATGCCCCTCATTTTAACGGAGTGCCAAAAAGGGCCAAAATTATCCCTGATCTATTTGAAATGGAGCAAAAATACCCCTCCATTTGTTTTTTGGCTCAAAAATACCCCTCACATTAATGGAGTGCCACCAAGCACACCACGTGAAAAATTGTCACATGGTTAGTCCACGTCAGTGTCCCATTTATTACCCAACCAGCCCGCTTAACCATATTCCAACTTAACAGTCATTTAATACCTGTACCCGACCCACCTTAAAAAAAACCCGACCCGTTAAATGACTATTAAGTTGGAATATGGTTAAGTGGGCTGGTGGGTAATAAATGGGACACTCACGTGGACTAACCATGTGACAATTTTTCACGTGGTGTGCTTGGTGGCACTCCATTAATGTGAGGGGTATTTTTGAGCCAAAAAATAAATGGAGGGGTATTTTTGATCCATTTCGGATAGTTCAGGGGTAGTTTGGCCCTTTTTGGCACTCCGTTAAAATGAGTGGCATTTTTGAGCCAAAAAATAAACGGAGGGGTATTTTTGAGCTAAAAAACAAACAGAGGGTATTTTTACTCTATTTCGAATAGTTCAGGGGTAGTTTTGACCCTTTTCCGTTATTTTAATTATTTGGGATGAAGTCAATAACTAGCACGAGCAAGTTTCAATTTTCAATTTCAATTTATAGTTATATTTTTTCTGCTTTTACTCAGATTTTTGATACACTTTTCATTTTTTTAATTATAGTTCAGATTTTTTTTAGCTCTTTATGCTAAATAAAATACGAGAATATTACTATTAATTACATTTTTGTAATTATTAAAATATTATTTGAAAGGTTCAAGTATGAGTAAACAAAAGATTGAATTCTCATAATCCAATAGAGGGATTAAACTAATTTAGTATAAATAAGGTGTTCAAACGGTAATAGGTTGAGTTAAGTATTTAAGTGATTATCCCAAAATATTAATACTTGGAAGGATAAGAGCTTATTTCATTGTAAATAAAGCTATTTCATTGTAAATAAAGCTATGGCATAATTTGGCTAAGTATTTGAGATGGTGATATTATACAAAATATTTAATTGGTTTACACTATTTCGAACGTGTAATTGAGGAAGTTTGTGCCTTTTAAACATGATGATTGATCTGATCTCAAATGCTAATAAATCCCAAGTACCCTAAAGTGAGATTATATAATTGATGGACCCAAATATTGTATTCTTGCTTTTTTAATCCCACATCATTGGAATAAATTTATTTAATTGTATTTCACGAGTAATATTTAATAATGTTAAGTTAAAACGGTAGTCCGATGCTTTAAAGCTCCCTCTATGCGAGGAGTTCGAGAAAAGGCCAGATCACAAGTATCTATTGTACGCAGCCTTATCCTGCATTTTCGAAAGATGTTGTTTATGCATTAAGCCTTGCGTTATTTTCTCTAGAATTTTGTGTACCAAAGTAAATATAACATCACTAACTACTCAACATATATTTTGTGTACCAAAGTAAATATAACAAATATATGTACCAAAGTAAATATAACATCTTTCATCACTTACGTATTGTCTCATTCAACAAATTTATAAATTACACTCTAATTTCATATTTTTGCTGCAACATAGTTTTAAAAGAAAATGACGATGACAGATGATGCATTAGAACTATTGATAGTGTCATGGTTTATATAACCTATACCTTATTGTCGTATATTACATTTTCTTTCTATTTTAAGATATGTCTAAAAATATGAGACCAATAATACTAAATCATTTTATATTGCATCCAAACGAGTGTTTTAAAAGGCAGTTTTGAGGCTCGCCCCGGGGTAGGGTACTGGCAAAACCCCTAGAGGCATAAGTGTAAGGCTTAGTCCTGTGAGGCATACGCCTTAAGCGCCCGACTATATGCCCTGAGCACGCCTAACACCCAATGCTTTCAAATTATGTATTGAATTCTTTAATTGACATTGTTGACCCTTTAATTCTCTAATAAATAAATGATGTTTAATAGTTTTTTTTCATTTATAGAAATAAGAAGATTGAGAATTACCCAAACAACAAGTTATTGTATTGCATATTTACTATTTGAAAGCACCGTGAGGGTGAATATCATTTAACATTTCTTTTAAAAATACTTAATTAGCCGAATTTTACATCTTCACTTATCATTGGTCTTCGTATTATTTTCATACAACTCAAAATCATCATATTTTATCATTTGTAATACGTCACAAAATAATCGTCATTTGAAAGTAAATTATTGTGTTTTATTATCTTAAAATTATTGTGGGGGTACTAATAAAGTTTATTGATTATTTTCTTTTATGGATGTAAATTGTATAGTACGATAGTAATATTTTTTACAAAAATGTGATTCTTTTATTAATTAAAAGTTAAGATGTTAGAGTTGATTTGCATCTCATAGTAGCTATTACAATATTTTTTTAATTTATATTTGTAAAATTATATTAAAAGTTTTTGTGGGATTCTAGTGATGAAATGTGAATGAAAAATAGAGGGACAGATAGAGGGAAAAAGTGAATTGTGCTTTCACTCTAAGGAAGTAAAGTTCTCCACATTGGTGGGAGAAAAGAACTTTCTTATGCTTATAGTGAGAAGCATTCCTTCATGTGGATAGTGAGACAAGAACAAGACAAGCCTCGCGTCGTCGTCGCTAACTTGGCTCAGCCTCGGCTTGGAATTTGAAATTTGGTTTGTGCCAAACACTGACCTGCGGCAGCATGTGGCCATATGCGGACGCAGATACCGGTACAGGTCAGGCAACGTTTCAGAAACAGATGCAATTTTTCATGAACCATTGTTTCTTTTTAGAAGCAACTCTTTATGGCTATAGATATCTGATTTTTCCTCAGGTTTTGGCACAAAATTTGAGAAGCAAAACACTCTCTTCTTCTTAAAAACTCAAGTGTGATCTTCAATCGTTGAGTGAGTTCGAAGTTCAACAGATTTTAGGTACCACTATTTGTTGAAGTGAATCATTTTATCCTGGGAGGATATATTTCATTAGCCTCGGGTACTTGAGGGGAATAAATTCCTTAAGGACACACCATGAATTCGGTGGACTTGATTCTTTTCTGTTTCATCTCTTTTCTTTATGGTTTTTCTATTTTCCAGAAAATAGTTAAACTTCATTTTGATAGTTCATTGATGTTTGAAGTTGTTTGAACTTCTTTGTTGTTCTTGAAGCTATTCTTGAACTTAGTGTAGAAGTTGATGTTGTAATACAGATTTTGTACCCCGGAAACAACTATCTTAAGGAATTTATTATAATCTTTTTTTTGGTTTCTGGAGATTAAAACCATTTATTTTTCTACTCTGTTTGAACTTGATAGTGATTTGAAGATATAAAAACTTCATCACGAGTCAAAGATCATTCGGTTGACGATTAAAAGAATATAAAAACTCCGTTGTTAAACTAGAAACAAGTTTAAAGTTTAAAAACTTTGTTGTTAGTATTTAAGATACTAAATTGATGTCTCTTTGTGACAGCAAAATGACTAATGAAAATCAAGTTAATGATGGAATGACGAATGTTGCAGCAACAAACATTGCTAATTCAAACTGTTCGAATGCTGCTCCTGTCATGACACCGGCGAAAAAACTAGAAAAAATTTCTGGTGTTGATTTCAAACGACGGCAGTAGAAGATGTTCTTTTATTTGACCACACTATGTCTGTAAAAGTTCATCACGGAAAGCATTTCTGAATTACTGGACGAGACTCTGGAAAAGGATCACTTCGTAGTAACTGAAGCTTGGAAGCACTCAGTTTTTTTATGTAAGAATTACATTTTGAGTGGCCTACAAGATGATTTGTACAACATGTACAACAACATGAAGACCTCGAAGGAAACTCTGTGATGCTTTGGAAAAGATGTAAAAAACAGCGGATACCGGAATGAAGAAATTCATTGTTGTAAAATTTCTGGACTTCAAGATGGTAGACAGCAAAGCTGTAGTTACCCAAGTACAAGAATTGCAAGTCATAATCCACGATCTCCTTGCTGAAGGTAGAACTTTAGTTAATATATTTGTTAAACATTTTAAGAATGTTCTAAATATTCACTTAACCTTTGTTGTAGGTTTGATTGTGAATGATGCTTTTCAAGTGGCTGCTATAATCGAGAAGTTACCACCGTTATGGAAAGACTTCAAGAACTACTTAAAGCGTAAATGCAAAGAGATGTCTGTTGAAGATCTCATTGTGAGTTTGAGGATTGAAGAAGACAATAAGGTAGCGGAGAAGAGGTCTGGTGGGAATTCTGCAATAAATGGAGCAAATATAGTGGAAGATGATCCCAACAAATCAAAGAAGAGAAAGAAAGCACAATAAGGTAATCCTCCTAAGAAGAAGTTCAAAGGAAATTGCTTCAATTGTGGCAAAGTTGGCCACAAGTCTGCTGATTGTCGGGCTCTGAAAAAGGGCAACAAAAAGGACCAAGCAAACATGACTAAATCCAAAGAAGAAATGGACAATCTATGTGCTATGCTTTCGGAATGCAATCTAGATAGAAATCCTAGAGAGTGGTGGATGGATTCCGGTGCCTCCCGCCACGTGTGTTCCAACACATTTATTCGTATAAAGCTAGACATGAATTGTCTAGTGAAGGGTCTAAACGACCTAGGAATGAACCAAGGGAGAATATACTTAATCAAGAGAATCCAAGGCGTAGTAAACGTCAAAGGACATCAATTTCCTTCGGATCAGATTTTGTAACATTTCTTCTTGAAAATAAACCTCAAACATTCAAAGAAGCGATGTCGTCTGTGGACTAATCCTTTTGGAAAGAGGCAGTCAATAGTGAGATAAATTCAATCTTAAGCAACCATACTTGAAAGTTGGTTGATCTTCCTCCAGGAAATAAACCTTTAGGTTGTAAATGGATCTTCAAAAGGAAAATGAAAGCTGATGATACTATTGACAAATACAAGGCAAGACTTGTTGTGAAAGGCTTTAGACAAAAAGAAGGCCTTGATTATTTTGACACATACTCACCAGTAACAAGGATAACTTCTATTCAAATGTTAGTTGCATTAGCTGCAGTATATGGTCTTAAAATCCATCAAATGGATATGAAAACTGCATTCTTAAATGGAGAATTGACGGAAGAAATTTACATGGATCAATCTGAGGGTTTTGTGGTTCCTGGTAAACTTTATGGACTAAAACAAGCAACCAAACAGTGGCATGCAAAGTTTCACCAAACCATGTTGGCAAACGGATTCAAGATAAATAAATGTGATAAATATGTTTACATTAAAGACACTCCAAATCACAAAGTCATTGTTTGTTTGTATGTGGATGACATGTTGATCATCAGTAGAGACATTTCTGACATAACTGCGACTAAACGAATGCTTGAGAGTAAGTTTGATATGAAAGACCTTGGAGTTGCTGATGTGATCTTAGGAATAAGAATTAATAAAACTCCACAAAGGTTGGCATTGTCACAGTCTCATTACATTGAAAAGGTACTTGACAAGTTCAAGTATTTGGATTTCAATATTGCCAAGACTCCATTAGACGTGAGCTTTGCACTTCAAAAGAATGAAGGTGAAAGTGACTCACAATTGGATTATGCAAGAGTGTTGGGAAGTTTGATGTATATCATAAATTATACACGACCAGATATAGCATGCACTATTAGAAAATTGAGTCGGTACACGAGTAATCCTAATCAAACTCATTGGATGGCAATGAAAAGAGTTTTGGGGTATCTAAAACATACTCAAGACTTTGCTTTGCATTATAACAAATATCCAGCGGTAATTGAAGGATATAGTGATACAAATTGGATCACCGAATCGAATGAAGTAAAATCCATGAGTGGATATGTGTTTACTCTTGGTGGAGGAGAAGTCTCTTGGAAATCATCCAAACAGACATGTATTGCCCGCTCTACTATGGAATCTGAATTTATCGCATTAGATAAAATCGGTGAAGAAGTTGAATGGCTCCAAAATTTCTTGGGAGATATTCCTTATTGGCCCAAACCATTGGCACCAGTATGCATACATTGTAATAGTCAAGTGACAATAGGTAGGGCAGGGAGCATGATGTATAAAGGTAAATCTGGTCATATAAAACGGAGATATAATACCGTTAGAGAACTTTCCTCTAGTAGAATTATCACGATTGACTATGTAAAGTCAAAGGATAATGTGTCGGATCCACTTACAAATGGTCTATCTAGAGAGGGAGTTGAGAGATCATCGAAGGGAATGTATTTAAGGCCTATGACAAGTCATTACAGCAGTAACTCTACCTAGCGGATTGGAGATCCCAAGAGCTAGGTTCAAGAAGATTAAACAAAGTTGTGACTGACGGTTCAACATTGTCGATTAAATCAACTCATTCTCATGATGAAGACAATGTTCAGGAAACAAGGATAAGACTTATGGTTGAAAGCTTTTTAACGGTTTCTAAGTTTGGCAGGTTTGACCAAATTGTTTGATCTATAGGATTAAATGTTTAGGAATCACCTATGCGAGAGTGAAGTGGAAGCCGCTTCAAGAAGAATGATAGTAAAGGTTTATTCTCTAAGCTCTCATGAAACCAGATTGTGTTCATGGATGAAACGAACAAAATCGTGAGAACCATAAATGATAAAAGGTTGGTTGTGTGACTTGTGTTGTCTAGGTGTACATTAAAGTTCGATTGTTCAAAGATATCACGTCTATCGATTAACTGAGTGCATCCGATGCAAGTTCACTACTAAAAGTTCAAAGGGAAACCTACTTATCCAGATGCAATTAGTCTTTGCCTGCAGATCACACACTTATCCGTAAATTCTTTGATGCAATAGTCATTCCCCATTTATGTGGGGGATTGTTGGGTTCTAGTGATAAAATGTGAATGAAAAATGGAGGAAAAAAGTAAATTGTGTTTTCACTTTAAAAAAGTAAAGTTCTCCCACATTGGTGGGAGAAAGGAAATTTCTCATGATTATATTGAGAAGCATTCCTTCATATGGAAAGTGAGGCAAGAACAAGACAAGCCTCTTGCCGTCGTCGTCAGCGGCTCGGCTTCGAATTTGGATTTGTCAAATGATCAATCGAGAGATTATCTTTTTGGACAAAATTCATTTGAAAGGTGAGAATTAGTGATATTTTAATTCAAAAATCCAATATGAAGTAATTTTCCCCATTTGCGGATGCACCCGGGCACGTGCGAACGCATGTCACAATGCACCTCGAAGAGACGCGACCCTTCGAGGCACTGTTTGCGAATGAATTGAAGACCTGCGTGCGCACCTGGCATTTGCGGACGCAGATGACCAATGCAAGTCAAACCCGAACGTACTGGTTTGTGCCAAACACTGACTTGCGGCCGCAGATGCCGGCCCAGGTTAGGCGACGTTTCAGAAACAGATGCAATTTTTCATGAACCATTGTTTCTTTTCAAAAGCAACTCTTTATGGCTATAAATAACTGGTTTTTCCTCAGGTTTTGGCATGGAATTTGTGAAGTAAAAACACTCTCATTTTCTTAAAACTCAAGTGTGATCTTCAATCGTTGAGTGAGTTTGAAGTTCAGTAGATTTGAGGTATCATTATTTGCTGAAGTGAACCATTTTATCATGGGAGGATATATTTCATTAACTTCGGGTACTTGTGAGGAATAAATTCCTTAAGAATACACCGTGAATTCGGTGGACTTGATTCTTTTCTGTTTCATCTCTTTCTTTATGGTTTTGCTTTTTTTCCGAAAATAGTTAAACTTCACTTTGATAGCTTGTTGATGTTTGAACTTGTGTTTGAAGTTGTTTGAACTTCTTTGTTGTTCTTGAAGTTATTCTTGAACTTTAGTGTAGAAGTTGATATTGTAATACATATTTTGTACCCCGAAAACAATAATTTTATTTTTTATGAGTTTGTTTAATCATATTTTTAATTGTTTTAACTATTAATTTATTATTTATAATTTTTTCTTTATAACACTATTTTACTATATTATAAATTAAAATTTTAAAGTTCCAAAGGGCTTACGCCCTATCGCCTCGAGGCTTATGTCTCCCCCCGTGCTAAGTAAAACGTCCCGCCTCACGCCCCCGCATTTTAAAACACTGATCCAAACTGTATTGTCTTTATCTCTTTGGGATATATTTTATTTGCTTGTTGTCACATATGGAAAACTCAACTATTTGGACATACACTTTTACTATTATTTTATTCTATTTTTGCCCTTTTTTTTGGACATATAGTTTTACCATTATTTCATTCTATTTTTGTTATTCCTGGGGGACAATGAATGGTGTAGGAAGAAACAATGGTTGACACCCAATTTTGG
Organism: Capsicum rhomboideum; assembly: GCA_031232105.1. Classification (NCBI taxonomy): domain Eukaryota; kingdom Viridiplantae; phylum Streptophyta; class Magnoliopsida; order Solanales; family Solanaceae; genus Capsicum; species Capsicum rhomboideum. The sequence goes on from CP124711.1 coordinate 14,094,396, forward strand.
CTCTCCTTTTTCCTAAAATTAATTTCTCGAAGCTTATGAGTCCTAAATATTTGTTTTCCCTATTTTTAACATTAATTTAAGTATAATTAACACCAATAATAATTTTTCAAAAATAATATCTTCTTCTTATAATTATTATTCTTCTATCAAATTACTTATATCATATGTTGTAAAATTACCCTTAAAAATGAATTAATGATAATAATATATCTTAATTCATTATTTTTACTATTCTTTTTTTTTCTCTCCGAAAATATATATATAAAAATATATGCTAGCGTATTAACTTTTTTTTTCAAAGACTCTAAATAATCCCTGCTATACTATTATAGTTTTTTGCAAATTTACTTTATTTTACTTTTGGACTATAGCTATACGTATTTAAAATCGCGCACATGTGTATATGCATTTAGATGTGTGAAAATGTATATGTATGTACACTGTAGTTGAAATTAACGAAGACGACACAAGCATCGTTTAATTTACTAAGCGAAAAATAACAATTGGAAAAATCAGATTTCCTAAATTAATTTACCTACACTTTTGGGCCAATCCTTTACCTAAAACTACCCAGCCCAACCCAACTTAAAGACCTAACCCGGCCCAAATCCCTTTTAATTAACCAAATCATCCCCTAATCCCCTTTCTCCCCTCACTTCTCCATCGTCAAATTACAACCAGAAAAAGAAACATCAACATCGACCCATCCTCTCTCCTCTCAGCCCAACGTCAAGACCACCGGACAGTAGTGAAATCCGGTGGTTTTCAATTGCCCCTCTCCTATTCTATCATCTCGTAGCCCCCATCAACTTTATATCTCTTCCATCACCTTTTCTGAAGCAAATCAACCTTGAAAATATGCTTCACCGCCACTGCCGCTCCTAGGGAAGGAAAGAACGTGAAGGACCACCGAATTCGAGGTCGCTTACTCTCTAGTCCGATGGATTCGAACTTGAATCATCCCTTTTTCCCTCAAATCGATCTGAAAAGGTAAACCCAACTTTTCTTTCTCCAATTTCATCATTACATCTCTGAAATTAGCTTTCCGAAAATTCAAATTTTGAATTCTTGGAGCTTCCATTAGATCTGTTGTAGCCCAAACATCGGCTATAAAAGGAGAGCTTTGGCTTCCATTAGAAAAACAGAGAAAAAAACATACACTTGGGCACTCAAACTTCACTTTTGTTGCTTTCTATTTCCCTCATCTCTAATTAATTTCTTTTCTTCTCGGAATACTTTGAGTCAGAGTGGGAATCGCTAGTTTGGAACTCGACACTCAACGGCCTCAATCGCTTCCCAACAAAAGGTGTGAATCTGTCCCTTCATTTTTTTTATTATTCTCGTCCTCGTCTTCTTCATTATTTTTCAGTTATGCAAACATACAATTTTGCTTTAACTTTGATTACGCCCGTGTTGTTTTTTTTTCTTGGATTCCGAGGGTAGACGCAATTCTGATTCTGGAAATTTGTTTCATACATAAACACACAAATTTGTAAGTTTATCAATATACGATTTTTGGCTTCAAATTTGGTTGTTGTATTGTTGTTCGTTCTTCGTGAAATCAAGTCCAAATGTGATTTTATTTTAAATTTAATGGCTGCTTCCACCTAAGCGTGTGAAAATTTTCATCAAATTTCTATTTTCGTATATATATATATATGTCACAAATTTCACCGTTTTGTCGAGTTGAGAATGTGTTGGAGTTTCGTCTTGCTTCGAGTTGATCACTGTAGGGGGCTGCTTTGTCATGTGGATTGGATTCTTGAATATATTTTGAAAGTTAGCTTTTGTGGTTAAACGAGATGGGTGGAACCGTGTTGCATCTATTATGTGAATTCGTTATTCATTTTTCTTTACTCTCTTTCTGTTTTCTCCTATCCGACTCTTTAAACATGTGTAGATAAGTGTTTATCTTGTTTTATGTGGCTGCCCGGGTTTTTTTTTCTTTTTCATAGTTTAAGTTTGAGAATATCGTATTGTCTAAATCCCCTTGTTGGTTTCGAAATGTGTTTGCGTCATGTTTGAATATGAGGAACGATGTAGAATCCATGTTTACTTCTCTATTTTTATTTTTCTTCTTGATTAACACGTCCACATGAATCCATTGCAAGAACTCTCTCTCTGTTATGTTAAACTTCCAAAATCAAATGATCTATTGGGGTGTACTCGTAGCCTTAAAAATAATAATCTATTAAGATAACACTATTGTTTAGAAATCCTACATATTTCCTTAGAAAGTTTTTCTTTGATTTTTATTGCCACCTTACATGCTTTGTTTTCCATAGAATGTATGTTTTATCTCACTGTGAATAGTGTGATTTGTTTAATTGGTTAATTATGAATTTTGGACAAATAGTAAGTGGGCGTTTTTTTTAAAAAAATAAAATAAAAATTGTTTGGGTGTTTGTAAATAAGCTTACATGTTCAGATTCCTAGCATCATTTGCTTAGGACTCAATGTTTTACTAATGTATGTATCCATATGATCTTATCATATTATTTTCGATTACTTAATTGATCTTTCTTATCCTTATCATCTTTTATTTTGCATGTGAACTCGGGATTTGGAGTTCCAATCGGAACTCCATTTCGATCCGAACATCGGGTTGGAAGTTATAGGATGATCGCAGAGCCTCGGAGTCTTGAAAATTAAAAACTCAAACTCCGTTAGGAGTATATTATCTCTTAGTCCCTTCTCTTTATTTATCATTCATGTTATATTGTTAGTTCTTGAAACTCGGAATGATAATTAAGTACTATTGTTTATTTGGAATTGCATTATTTGCTTATTGTTTATATTGCCTTATTGTTGTTGATCCTTTAAATAGTTTAACGTCCTCACTTTTCGCAATTAATATATGACTAGTTAAATGAATTTTTATTAAATAAAAGTGGGCTTTAGCAATTTAGATATTCGGCTAACCTTTTTTTTTTTTTGAAACTAATTACTCGCCTCAAAAACTTTTTTTTAATAAAGAACAAATGTCGCAACTTTAACATTTTCTTAAAAACAAAAGAGAGTTTTAATAGTATTTTGCGAAGAGCAAAAATTTATACCTTTGAGATCTAATATTATTCAATTCCGACTCATTTTTAATAAATTAAATTATACCAACATGTTACTTCACTTTCACTCGTTTTCCTCAATATTTATTCCAAGATCTCTAAACTTTAAAAAGTTCAAAATGCAAGGTATATATGTATACACTACCATATACAAAATATTTTCATCACTATTCTTATCTATTTATTTATTTTTAACAAAATGATTGTTATTATTATTTACACTTTATTTCAACCATACATTTATGTGTGTATTTTACTATTACATTTATTTTATTTACTTTAAACCATTACCCTCATAATCTTTACAAATAAATAAATATTAGCATGATTTTTATATCTTAAATATGCGCAAGTCTATTTTACTCAAGAACTAACATATTACCGCATTTCGACATTTTTATAAATATCTTTATTTTGTGATAAACGCATTTACATCAACTCATTTTCAAAATAAAAAAAATTGATTCTTCTTAATATACATGCTTATTTTATAATAAATCCTTACACGTTTTCAAAACTATATTTTCTCTATTTTTGCATAAACTTTGTTTGTATACTTTACTTTATACGCCATTAAACATTATATTTTTGTAAAATTATGAAACTTTATACCCTTTTCTTAATATACATATTAGAACAAAATATTAGTGTTAACTTTTTCTTAATATACATATTAGAACAAAATATTAGTGTTAACTTTTACTCTTCATTTTCATATTTTTGAAGCATGCACCTATTTGCTACAGTAAATTACGTTATATTTTTTTTCGTATATCGTAAGTGTATATTTATATACCTTGTATGTTTTTCTTTGATTTTTAAATTTGAAAAATTTCTATAGTTATCACTATTTTAGCAAGTAATAAAACAAATATTTTTCGAATATTTTTCTTAAACTGAGTTTACGGACTATCTTCGGATAGACTCTGAGGGGTGTCTAACACCTTCTCTTCGAGTAACCAAAACCCTTACTCAGAATCTCGAATGTTTTTCCAAAGACCAAAAAAACAGAGTCTCACATTTCAAAAAATGGTTTTCCTAGTTTTTTCCTAAAAGTTAGGTGGCGACTCTAAAAAATGAATTTTCAAAAAACCAGAGAGTTACGACCACCACATCATTGTGTGCTGTTTCGACCGGTTCAAAATAGGGCGCGACAGCATGGCGAATCTGCTAGGGACGTAACTTAGGTTTTTATCTTAGCATGCTTAGTTTAAGATTATTACGTGGGATCATCTGCTTTTATTTACGTTAATTGCTTTGTTTACGTTATATTCTGCTTTGTCTGAAAGGAAGCAAGCCAAATTCAAACTTGCCTTCCTTATTTGTCTAATCAACACTACTTGTTACTGCTTTCTCATTTGCACTTTCTATCGAGTCTTTGGCCGTACACAAACACACACTGAACACGCGAGGGGTATCCTACACTCCTCCGAACCTTCCTTGGATTCTTTAGTTTCAGAGTCCACGCAGTTAGGATAGTGCGCCTTCTCGCAATTATTCAGTCCTACTCTAAAACACCAAGGGAAAACTCTTACTCTAGAAATAGGTCATGTTGCATATACCTTAGGCGGGACGATCCAGGGCATCGTCTCTGTAATTAGAAAGCCACCCTTCACATCAACGGGTTCTTCATAAACCCAACGATGCTCTTTGTTTGAAAAAATGACTGATTGATCCAAATGTTAAAACCGTAACAGATTCAGGACTTTAGGCTTACTTCTTTTTTTTATTATTATTATTATTTTTATTTTTTATGTTTTATTTTACTCAGATGCAAATCAATCAAAACCTTGCAAACATCCAGATTATGTTTGAGGTCCCTCGAATTCTAAGGCACTGGTGGGGGAACATTCGGGTGGCTCATGGAGAAGAAATAATGTCGCATCTAGGATCATTGACCGATTTGTTGGAGCTGAGGGTGAATATGTTATTGATTCGGCTAATGATTGAATTTTGGGATCCAATCTCGGTTACCTTCAGGTTCTCGGACTTTGAAATCACGCCTACATTGGAGGAAGTGAGCCAAATCGCTAACTTACCCTTGGTCGGACGGGTGCCTTTGGCCCCACGTACTACATCCGAAAGTGGTTTCCTTCGTTCGTTGGGGATAAGAGTTGGTCCAGGATTGAGAATGGTCGAGGCAGGATGGGTCAACCTAGATTATCTTTTTGAGATATTTGGTCGGAGAGAAAGTTACGATCGATTTCAGAGTGATTTTTTCTTCTCCAGGATTGATTTGGAAAGACACAGGGATATCGTCTTCACAATGGCTTTTTTAGGGATCATGGTGTTCCCAATGAGAAGAAACCAAATCAACATTAATCTGCTCCCAATGGTTCTTTTCATGTTCAGAGGACCACTCAGGGTGACAATCGTACCGATGATCTTAGCAAAAAAAATTCAATCACTGTCTACATGCTCCAGGGGGTATGACTTTTTTAGAGGGTGCAATTTAATGCTACAAATATGGGCAATGGAGCATTTTTACAGGAGAAATGCACATGATGGCATCAGAGAGGCTGGATGCAAAAAAATTAGAAGCCATGAACTCAGAATGAACATGTGGGATGTCCCAAACAGTAAAGAACAATGGCGCATTTTTCTGACTCACCTCACTGGAAATCTCATCCAATGGCGGCTACCATGGGTCAATAGTCGAGTAAAATTGAGGAGACACTACTGTTACTGCCTCGAATTGATCGGGCTAGAAGGGATCCAGCCATATGCACCTTTGAGGGTTCTTCGTCAGTTTGGGATAACGCAGGATGTCCCTTTATGGTCAAACATTGCACTAGCAGAAGGAGACTATGAAGGAAGAATCCCTCTAGATAGACTCATGGACTTAATAGAAGAATGGGGAGACATTTTTAGCCCAGGCATGGGGGTTGATTCACGGTGCACTCCAGAGTACTACACATGGTATGTGGCAGGATGAATTTTAGCGAGGCCGAGTTGTGAAGGACTCCAGGGGATCGCCGAAATCCACAGGGCGAATCAGATCCGAAATCAACTCTTGCATTTAATGCACATATCCACTACTATGTACCAGCAACTGAGTCCAGGGTCAGTTGACCATCTAATACCCTTGGTTGACAATGGACCAGAAGAAGAGATGAAAGAAGACCCGAAATAAGATCCGAAAGAAAACCCGGAGGAAGATCCAATGGGAGATATGGAGGAAGATCCAGAGGAGGTGCCAATGGAAGAAATGGAGGAAGATCCAGAAGAAGAGATAGAACATGATGAGTACGGACCCATAGGATTTGATAGTGAAGAGAATGCAGATCACCAGGAGTGGCAGCCTAACGAGTCTCCAGAGTACCACCCTGGGCCTTATTATGATTTGGATGACGACAACGAGGATCCCCCAACCTGGCCTTAGGTTTTTGTTTCCCATCTTTAATTTTCCTAAAGGTCTTGCATGACCTATTTTGATATTTATGTACTTTATTTCCTATCTTTTACTTTTCCTAAAGGTCTTACATGACCTATATTGATATCTCTGTACCAACTATTATGTAATCTTGAAGTCAAGACTTTTCTTGAATTCAATTTTCATTTTGTAACTCAGGGTTTTCCACCCTCTTCGGATATTAATGAAGTTAGACTTGTCCTGAATCTAAAAACGTGTTGAAAACTCTGGATCAATTAATCATTAATGCTTGAATCGTAGGCCCACCTCTGGCAAGAAGAGGACCCATATTAGGACACGTTTTGAATGTCGCTGATTTGGTGTATATACGTGTTACTTATTTGTTACATTTTCCAATATCTCCCGAACTAACATGGTTTCCTTTTTTCTTTTCTTTCCTCTTTCTTTCATTATTAATCCCCAAGAAAAGAACGTTAATTTGTGTCGACTTACAAACTGGCTGAATCACAATACAACCTCCGATCTAAAGGAAAAATGACGAAAAAATCCAACAATGCCTCGATAGTACCGCTAGATGGTGCTGAAAGTTTCCAAAAACTGATAGATACTTAAAACAACGACGAACAAATGGCCAACATGGCACAAGAAATGGAGATCTTAAATAAAGAACTGCGCCAAGTGCGATACTTGACTAAGCTCACGGTTGCTGCCTTCCCCACTCAATTCCAATTTCTAAATAGTAAACTACCTCATATCACTCCCGACGACTTGACAGATCCGCCCAAGCAAACACCACAAATTCCTACTTATGCTCAAGCTCCACTTGTTCCTCTACCCGCCTCTAGGGCTGCGCTTAATCTGTCATCGCCTACTCAGAACTTCACCATTCCAGTTCACCCAGCAATGCAACACATACCTGAGGCACACGTCACTTGTGAGATACCTGTGCCACCCGCATATGCTACTGAAGCTCCTACTTTTGCGACATCCGCGACTGTCAAAATCCCGTATGAAGTCGATCAGTACGTGGGATTTGAGAAGGACATCCAATTGAATGGAGAAAGGTCAATCGTAACTTAGCTTGAAAGTTTGAAAAGGGCATTTAGAAACATGCAAGTCACTAGAGGAACCGAGAGCCTGGATTATGACGACCTATGCATCCATCCAGACATCGACATGCCAGTCGGGTACAAACCACCGAAATTCGATGTATTTGATGGAAAGGGCGACCCTCATGCACACCTAAGAGCCTATTGTGACAAGTTGGTCCGCGTGGGAAGGAACAAGAAGTTGAGGGTGGAACTATTCATTCGAAGTTTGTCGGGAGAAGCTCTGACTTGGTACACTCGCCAAGACCCTCGTAAATGGCATGACTGGCAAGAAATGGCTGAAGATTTCATGAGTCGTTTCAGGTTTAATACCGAAAGCACCCCAGATAGGTTCTCATTGGCCAACATACAGAATAAGCTATCGGAGTCATTTCAGGAATATGTATGGCGATGAAGGACTGAGGCTGCCAGGATCCAACCCCTACTGGACTAGGGTGAACTCTCCAAGTACTTTATCCGAGCCCAAGAAGGTGTTTACTTTGACAAGATGATGTCGATAATGGGACAGAAGTTTGCAGAGTTGGTCAAGATGGGAGATTTCATAGAAGAAGGCATCAAATCAGGAAAGATTCAGTCTATGGTTGCATTGCAAGCGGCAAGTAAAGCCATACAGTCAGGTTCCATCGGCATTAACAAGAAGAAGAAAAAAGATGTCTCAACTATTACACCATACTACCAGCCTCGAAGTTCTTCCTACCATTACCCTAACAACCCCCAAATTGTCGCACATGTCCCTGTATACAATACTCAGCCACACTATAATCCACTTCGAGCTCCAGTACACCAAAATTCACCAAGACCATATGCCCCTGTCCAAGGTCCAGTTCACCAAAATAGACCAGCATATGCACCAAGGCCACGTCCAAATCTTGAAGCCAGAAATATCCACACCTATACACTTATTGCCGAACCTTTGGCTCAACTATTTGAAAGGTTGAGGGCAGCATGATTGTTGCACCCAGTTGAAGGAAAGACCCCTAATCCAACCTCTCGAAACTTTGATGGAAACAAGCGATGTGCTTATCACTCGGGAGTCTAGGGGCATGACACGGAAGAGTGTTATGGTTTGAAGAACCAGATTGAGTCTCTGATCAGAAAAGGAGTAATCAAATGCACCACAACTCCTCCAAATATGAATAATAACTCCTTACCGAATCATGAGAATTGAGAAGTTAACATGATTACTCTGGCGGAAGGGTATGATGGCATGGAGGCAACTATTGTGCCTACTTGGAATACGAAAGAAGTTGCCACTACATCTCCAGCACAACCCTTTATCACAGTTCAGTTAAGGGAGCCGTTGAACGTTCAAACCTACCTGCTGAGAGTTGTAGTAACCACTATAGCCTCTGGAAAGCCTGACTATAACACTAAAGCAGTCCCATGGGACTATCGAGCAGAAGCTGAAGGCAAGACTATAGACGCTGCTGTAGCCCACGGTATGACCAGGTCAGGAAGATGTTATGCCCCGGAGGATCTAAATCGAAGGGTTTCTGGGAAAGAACAAAATCAAAAGAAGAATGTTACTAATGTTGAAGCCGCAGAATTTTGGAAGAAGATGCAACCTAAGGACTATTCAGTCGAGGAGCAGCTGAATAAAACGCCGGCCCACATATCCATTATGTCCTTGCTTATGAGTTCTGAAGCCCATAGCAATGCTTTGATGGAAGTATTAAGCGGAGTTAGCATACCGAAAGACACTACAAGTGAAACTTTGGCTGCCACAATCGGACGTATGGTGGAAGCAAATAAGGTCTCTTTCCATGATGATGAGCTACCGTCAGAAGGGTCTGGACACAACAAAGCACTTTATATTACCGTCAGATACTGCAATAAGGTCATGAATAGGGTTCTAATCGATGGTGGTTCTGGTTGTAATATCTGTCCATTCTCCACTCTGAGAGATTTAGGTGTGAATATAGAAGAGATAAGGGAGAGTCGGGTGAAGGTCAGAGCTTTTGATGGATCGCAAAGGAGCGTCATTGGAGAAATCTACCTAACATTGCAAGTAGGGCCACCTGAATTTCCCATTTTATTAAAGTGATGGACTTAGCATCCAGTTACAACCTATTGTTGGGAAGTCCATGGGACCACATGGCGAGAGCAGTTCCCACAACTCTCCATCAGTGTGTAAAGTTTGAGTGGGGTTGCACAGAAGTTACCATTCATGGGGAGCTCAGTCATCCCATATATTCTGTTAATTCTATTCCAGTTACAGAGGAGTTAGATGGAGCCACTTTTCATACTCTCGAGATCATGCAAGTTGTAAGGATCAATAAGGAAGTAGAGTCGGCTGAAGTAAAAATGTCGAGTGTAGCAAAGATGGTTGCGTCTGAGATGTTAAAATATGGGTATCAGCCTAAGACAGGACTAGGACTAAATGCCAACGGTATAATTGAGCTGATTCAACTAAAACATCAGAGAGGTACCACTGGGCTAGGAGATGAACCCACTCTAGGAGAGGTGCGTGGTATAGAATCAGGTAAGACAGTATTTGTGCCAACCGAAGTTCCAGTTTTAGACCAAGCAGTTTATGAGGACATCATAGAAGGAATAGGGAATCTATTTGTGGCCGTGATCGAGGAAGGACTGGAGATAGATCTCAAGGAGCTGACTATCCGTGATGCTGAGCCTGGGGAAGTCTTGCGGAATTGGACCATCAACCCAACCCTGTTTCGACAGGGGTCCTGGTAGTGTGGAATTGTAATTGATAAAGTTGTTTTTGCATGATCAATTGAGGCTTGAATCATGCCTAAGCCCTTTTTGCTACTCGTCTCTTGCTAAAGATAAGTGCTTTTCTTTAACAAAAGTCTTTATTTTCTAAAAAAAAAAAAGGGGAAAAAATATATACTTTCATTATTTTCCATTAAAATATATATTTATTCTGCTCACCTTTTATACTTTCAGCGCTAATATTAGTAACAATCCTCGTTCAACGATTATGACGTGTAATGAATCCACTGAGCAAAATACGATCAATGAGCATGATTATGAGGAATATGACGAAAGCATGATGCCTGAAAACCTGCCACATGAGATTGAGCAACTTGAAAGTCAGAAGAAGCCTAATCTGGATGAAATTGAGGTTGTCAATTTGGGTGACGGAGAAACGGTGAAGGAAACGTGAGTCAGCATACACTTGGAAGCCGAAAGGAAGAAAGAATTGATAAAATTGCTCAAGCAATACGTTGATGTGTTGGCTTGGTCTTATGACAACATGCAAGGGTTAAGCACCGATATCGTCTCACACAGGCTGCCAGTTGATCCCGCCTGTCCTCCTGTGAAGCAAAAGACGAGCAAATTCAAACTCAATTTGAGTTTGAGAATCAAAGAGGAGGTGAACAAGCAGATAGAAGCAAATGTCGTAAAGGTCACAAATTACCCTACATGGTTGGCCAATATTGTGCCGGTGCCGAAGAAGGATGGAAAGATAAGGATATGTGTAGATTATCGAGATCTTAACAGGGCTAGCCCGAAAGATGATTTTCCTCTTCCAAACATTCACATACTCGTTGATAATTGCGCGAAACATGAGTTGCAGTCATTTGTTGATTGCTTTGCGGGATATCATCAAATCTTGATGAATGAAGATGATGCTAAGAAGACAGCTTTTATAACTCCATGGGGAGTATATTGCTATAGGGTAATGCCCTTTGGACTCAAAAATTTTGGTGTAACTTACATGAGGGCCATGACTACCTTTTTCCATGATATGATTCACAAAGAGATTAAGGTATACGTGGATGATGTTGTTATCAAGTCCAAGAAGAGTTTAGATCACCTGGATGATTTATGGAAGTTCATCGAAAGGTTGCGGAGGTACGACCTGAAGTTGAATCCAGCCAAATGCGCTTTTGGAGTCCCCACTGGGAAATTATTGGGGTTCATTATTAGCAGGAGAGGTATAGAGTTGGATCCGTCCAAAATCAAGGCAATCCAGGAGTTACCACCCCCTAAGACCAAGAAGGACGTGATGAGTTTCTTGGGAAGACTCAATTACATCAGCCGGTTTATAGCTCAGTCCACGATAATATGTGAGCCCATATTTAAGTTGCTGAAGAAGGACGCCACCACGAGATGGACGGAAGAATGTCAAAAAGCTTTTGATAGAATTAAGGAGTACTTGTCCAACCCGCCGGTATTGGTTCCACCAGAGCCCGGGAAGCCGTTGCTGTTGTACATATCCATTATGGATGGCACATTTGGGTGTGTGTTGGGACAGCATGATGAGACAGGAAAGAAAGATCAAGCCATTTACTACCAAAGCAAGAAGTTTACACCATATGAAGCAAAATATAGGCTGTTGGAACGAACCTGTTGCGCGTTGACTTAGGTGGCACAAAAGTTGAGGCACTACCTGTCTGCATACATCACGTACTTGATTTCAAGAATGGATCCGCTCAAGTACATCTTCCAGAAACCAATGCCTACTGGAAAATTAGCAAAATGGCAGATTTTATTGAGTGAGTTTGACATTGTGTATGTGACACAAAAGGTTGTTAAGGGACAAGGTTTGGCTGATCATCTGGCAGAAAATCCTGTTGAACAAGATTACCAGCCACTCAGGACCTACTTCCCCAATGAAGAGGTATTGTTCATAGGGGAGGACATCTCAGAGTAGTATGATGGATGAAGGATGTTCTTTGATGGGGCATCTAACTTTAAAGGAGTCGGAATTGGGGCAGTCCTAGTTTTAGAAACAAGTCAACATTATCCAATCTCAGCAAAGATTAGGTTTCCTTGTACGAATAACATGGCTGAATACAAAGCTTGTATTCTCAAACTCAGAATGGCTGTAGACATGGACATCAAAGAGTTGTTGGTCATATGAGATTCTGATTTGTTGATTCATCAAGTACAAAGGGAATGGACCACTAAGAATGTCAAGATCCTTCCCTACGTGCAATGTGTCAAAGAGTTGAGCAAAAGATTCACGAAGATTGAGTTCAAACATGTCCCTCGAATTCAAAATGGGTTTGTCGACGCCCAGGCAACACTATCTTCGATGATCCAGCATCCAGATAAGAATTACATCGGTCCCATTAAGGTAGAGATTCACGATTAATATGTATACTTTTTCCATGTTGATGAAGAACCAGATGGAAAGCTGTGGTATTATGACATCAGAAGGTTGCCCGAAGCAGGAGAATATCCAGAAAGCGCCACCAGCAAGCAAAAACGAACTTTGAGAAGGATGGCTAATCACTTCTTCCTCAACGGAGAAATTCTATATAGGAGGACTCCAGATTTGGGATTGTTATGATGTGTAGATGCCACAGAGGCAACCAGGCTGTTGGAGGAAATACATGCAAGGACCTGTGGTCCCCATATGAATGGGTTCATGCTAGCAAAAAAGATTTTGAGAGCCGGATACTTTTGGATGACCATCGAGAGGGATAGCATTCGATACGTGCAGAAATGTCATCAGTGTCAAGTTCATGGGGATTGAGTTCCACCAAACGAGCTCAATATGATGGGTTTTCTTTAGCCATTTGCTGCATGGGGCATAGACGTTATCGGGCCCACTGAGCCTCCACCATTGAGCGGACACCGTTTCATCCTAGTAGCTATCGACTATTTCACAAAATGGGTTGAAGCATCAACGCACAAGGCAGTAACGAAGAAGGTGGTAGCAAATTTTGTTCGCAATAACATAGTCTGTCGGTTCGAAATTCCAGAGTCAATTATAACAGATAATGGGGCCAATCTTAATAGCGATCTCATGAGAGAGACTTGTGAAAGGTTTAAGATCTCTCATCGAAACTCCACAGCATATCGTCCACAAACGAATGGAGCAGTTGAGGCCGTGAACAAGAATGTTAAGAGAATTTTGAGGAAAATAGTGGCTGTAATAGAGAATGGCATGAGAAGCTGCCCTATGCTTTGCTTGGTTATCGCACCACGATCAGAACATACACTAGGGCAACTCCCTATGTGTTGGTCTATGGTTCAGAAGCAGTGATACCCGCAGAAGTGGAGATACCTTCCGTAAGAATCATCCAAGAGGTCGGTCTAGATGATGCTGAATGGATTCGTAATAGGATCGAACAGTTGATGCTCATTGATGAGAAAAGAATGGACGCAGTCTGTCATGTTCAACTCTATCAAAATAGAATGATCAAGGCATTCAACAAGAAAGTCAAGCCTCGACGATTCACACTGGGACAATTAGTTGAAGAAGATATTCCCTCACCAAGATGAAGCTAAGGGAAGTTTGTTCCAAATTGGCAAGGTCCCTACGTGGTTCACCGAGTACTCTCAGGAGGAGCAGTAATCCTCGCAGAAATGGATGGTACAGTGACAAGAAGCCGATTAATTCAGATGCTATCAAGAAATACTATATTTGAAGACATCAGGACTAGTTGTTATTTCCTTGTACTTTTGCATTTTTCCCTAAATGTAACAGAACTTCGTATTAGCCTAACTTCCCACGATGGATACGTAGGCAATCCTCATCGGAATCGATCCCTTCATATCTTACTCTTTTATTGTACTTGAACTACGTCATGACCTGATTCCACCTGGATACGTAGGTAGACTGAGTCAGGCTCGGTCATTGCGTTTCATATTTTCATTTCTTCTCTTGTACTTAAACTATGTCATGACCTGATTCCACTTGGATACGTAGGCAGCCTGAGTCAGGCTCGGTCATTGCATTTCATATTTCTTTCTTTACCTTCAAACTACGTACAGACAAGATTCCTGTTTGAGGATACGTAGGCAACCAAAAAGGTTCGGTCATACCCTTAGGGAAAAACCTTCCTTTACCCACCGCATAGCCTCAGAATATAAGAGATCTCTCCATCAGAATCGTTTTAGCATTTGCATATCCAGAGAAGCGTTATCCGAATGATACGGCTACATGTGTATACGATTGACAAATTGAGGCTCGATGGATTTTGAAACATGTCATAATCTAAAAACAATAAAGGATTAATATATAAACTCAATATATCCATAATATATTTGCGGAAAATATTTTTCAAAAATTACTTTCCTACTTTGCCACCTACCAAGTCTCCAAATTTGGGAAGATCGAGCAGTCAAGGAAGTACTGAAGGATTTCGATGACAAAGCCAGGATCCCCGAGTCGACACAAATCAACACCCCCTCCCAACTAAAAATTTTTCTCTGAGCGCAGGAAAACAGGAATTAGGAGAGATGATATCAAGTCAAGCTCTTAGAAATGATCGAAAACATCATGCGGCTTATCATGATGACATGAGCCAAAATATTCTCTCCCTACTCTATTTTTAGGATATTTATACTGATTCTCACAAAGCTCTAAGAGTTTTATTTGAATTCTTATGCAGGTAAGTCAAAGATTCGGACCAGAGATAACAAAGAAAAGGGCCTCTCATAGGACAGTTAGGCTATTTTACTTTTTTCAATAAACTCCTCCAGTCGGAGCTCACCACCTAACTGCGTCGAATAACTTCATCAATCGAAGAATCACCGTCTAATGCGTCAAATAACTCCCCAATCAGAGAATGTCGTCTAACTTCATCAAGCTCCTGTATTCAAAGACTGTGTATAAGCAAACAAAGTCAAACTCCAGCATTCCGAGGACTGTATATAAGCAAATGAAGTCAAACTCCCGTATTTCAAGGACTGTACATAAGCAAGAAAATTTTGTGTTTCGAAGATTGTACATAAGAAAGCGAAGCGACCCTCTGTCGTGTCGGATGATGTAAATAAGCAGAGCGACTCTCTGCCATATCGGAGGTTGTATATGAACAAAACGACACTCTGCCACATCGTAGATTGCAGATAAGCAAAACGATGCTCCGCCATATCGGAGAATTGTATTTCAGCAAGCAAAGCACGCTCTGCCAATCAGATATTCACACCATAGCAAAGCAGTATCAGAAATCCTCTATAGTAGCAGCATCAGATTCCAATAGCAACATCATCATTAAGTTTGCGTTGGAGTTTACCTTTCTAGAAGAAGGCATTTACTTCTAAGCAACTGCCCCATCAGTTGGAGGCTTTTATTCTTCAGCAATCGCCCCGCCAGTCGGAGGTTTTTAATTTTCAGCAATCGCTCTGCCAACAGAGGCTGTTATATTCCAGCAATTTCCCAGCCGACGGAGTCTTTTACATTCCAACTGTTGCCCCGCCATTCGGAGGCATCTACACTACAAAACAGAGATTACAATCTTAGTTTGAATATCTACACTCTACTCTTTACATTACAATTTCAATTTACGATTTTTACACCACAACAAGTACTTTTCACCCTTTTTACCTATTTTGCAGGACAACACATTACAATGTGGAACTACCTCTAAGCAGCGATTGAGGCCTTGCTTGATGAGGAATACCAAACTCACAAGCTAGAGTTCAAAACTAGCACTCCGACTCCGATTCTCATAAGCATTCGTCTGCACTTCCAAAGCAGAGCATATCCACTCTTATGATATCAATACTCTTTTCTTCTTCGTCTCTCAGGATTCTCACTAGAGATTTTGGAGGACCCTACACGCATCCATTCTGACACAATCTTGTAGAGATGCGAGACACACGTAAGTAGAGTCCCGCTTATGGGTGTGTCGCGCGCCACATTTATAATCGGGAGGCTATGAGGTATGCCCCATCCCAAAAGGATTCTGTTATGCAAAAGTTCATTCTATCATTAACACCACGAAGTTCTTTCCAAAGAAACTAGCGTCAACCATAAATCTTACACAGGGGCAAATTTTGAGGACCGCCTCAAAACATTTGTTGTAATTCTTCATTCCAGAACTACAACCGATTTGATTTTGTTAAAGATATGTATGCATCTCAATTTCAAACGTGGTTGGACCCACTCCATTCATGCTGATGTACTCTTATCTCCAGTATAATTAATACAAGTGTCATCATAAACCCGACACTGGGGCAAATTTTGAGGACCTCTCAAAATTTTATAATTCCTGAACTACATCGGCCTGATTCTCATGAAACCTGAGATATGTAGGCTACTCAAAGACCAGAGTTCGATCAAATCTATAATCACAATCATGGTGGCTTTAGCTTCACCATTCCACTTTTAGGGTGCAGCTTTTCTGAAACTAACCTAACTTACCAGTCGAGACAAAATTGGTTTATGTCAACGTCTTCGCCCATAGACTCTTTCATTATCTATGTACGAAGAGGGGCAAGTTGTTGACACCCAATTTTGGCTTTCCTTTATCCTAAAATTAATTTCTCGATGCTTATGAGTCCTAAATATTTGTTTTCCTTATTTTTAACATTAATTTAAGTAAAATTAACACCAATAACAATTTTTTAAAAATAATATCTTCTTCTTATAATTATTATTCTTCTATCAAATTACTTATATCGTATGTTGTAAAATTACCCGCAAAAATGAATTAATGATAATAATATATCTTAATTCATTATTTTCACTATTCTTTTTTTTTCTCTCCGAAAAAATAAAATAATATATATATATATAAATATATGCTAGCGTATTAACTTTTATTTCAAAGACTCTAAATAATCCCTGCTATACTATTATATTTTTTTTTACAAATTTACTTTATTTTACTTTTGGACTATACCTATACGTATTTAAAATCGTGCACGTGTGTATATGCATTTAGATGTGTGAAAATGTATATATATATATGTACACTATAGTTGAAATTAACTAGGACGAAACAAGCATCGTTTAATTAATTAAACGAAAAATAACAATTGGAAAAATCAGATTTCCCAAATTAATTTATCTACACTTTTGGGCCAATCCTTTACCTAAAACTACCCAGCCCAACCCAACTTAAAGACCTAACCCGGCCCAAATCCCTTTTAATTAACCAAATCAGCCCATAATCCCCCTTCTCCCCTCACTTCTCCATCGTCAAATTGCAACCAGAAAAAGAAACATCAACATCGACCCATCCTTTCTCCTCTCTGCCCAATGTCAATACCACCAAGACCACCGGACAACGTCAAACATGTGTAGATAAGTGCTTATCTTGTTTTATGTGGCTGCCCGGATTTTTTTTTATTTTCATAGTTTAAGTTTGAGAATATTGTATTGTCTAAATCCCCTTGTTGGTTTTGAAATGTGTTTGCGTCGTGTTTGAATATGAGGAACGATGTAGAATCCATGTTTCCTTCTCTATTTTTATTTTTCTTCTTGATTAACACGTCCACATGAATCCATTACAAGAACTCTCTCTTTGTTATGTTAAACTTCCAAAATCAAATGATCTATTGGGGTGTACTTGTAGCCTTAAGAATAATAATCTATTAAGATAACACTACTGTTTAGAAATCCTACATATTTCCTTAGAAAGTTTTTCTTTGATTTTTATTGCCACCTTACATGCTTTGTTTTCCATAGAATGTATGTTTTATCTCACTGTGAATAGTGTGATTTGTTTAATTGGTTAATTGTGAATTTTGGACAAATAGTAAGTGGGCATTTTTTTTTTGTTTTTTTAAAAAAAAATTGTTTGGGTGTTTGTAAACAAGCTTACATGTTCATATTCCTAGCATTGTTTGCTTAGGACTCAATGTTATACTAATGTATGTATCCATATGATCTTATCATACTATTTCGATTACTTAATTGATCTTTCTTATCCTTATCATCTTTTATTTTGCATGTGAACTCGGGATTTGGAGTTTCAATTGAAACTCCATTTCGACCCAAACATCGGGTTGGAAGCTATAGGATGATCGTTGTCACGCCCCAAATCCCATTGAGGCGGACTGACACCCGAAGCCGATATGGCCCGAGAGAACCAATCTTTGCTCATGTACATTTGTATGCATATTCTTATATGAATCTTATCATATCTCATGCAACTATGCGGAAGTCATGAAAATCATGTTATATATGAAACTTGGCCGTTGGGGCCATTACGTCAAAATGAACATACTTATCTTACATACATGTTCCCACATAAGTCTACAAAGCCTCTACGGATACATAACTATGACAGTTCTAGAGTCGGGCCAACACCCCGCTCTATACTCATATACAACATCAAAATAAATATACATCTGACTCGGAAAGCCCCGAACCAACTGGAGCTCACCAAAAATCTGCAAATGATCCACAGCCTACAGAGGAGGTCTACTAACACCTGCGCCTGCAGCCAATAAAGTAAGTGCCCCCAAGAGGGGTCAGTACGAAGAATGTACTGAGTATGTAAGGCTCATAAGAACTGTATCATACATAATAATAACAATAATGGAGTCAATATAAGAGAAATAATGAAAGGAAATAAATTCTCTTTCTGTATGTGAGGAACCATGTACATTACATGGTGCTATTGTTATTTATGATTACTCTTTTATATCCTTATTATTCATATACTATTCTCTATATACCCCTTCATTCAAGAGAATTACTTTCACTCAAGAGACTTGCCTCCACGAGGTTCTTCTATTCAAGAGTCTCTTTTACTTAGAAGATTATTCTTTTGCTTTTATGCTCATCATCGTCATTATTATTCATATACAAGATTAGAAGATTAATAATATAATATACATCTACTCTTTGGTGGGTTTATAACACACTTCCACTCTTGGTGGGTTAACATACATCCATTCTTTGGTGGGTTAACATACATCCACTCTTTGGTGGGTTTAGAACGTACATCCACTCTTTGGTGGGTTAACATATATCCACTCTTTGGTGGGTTAACATACATCCACTCTTTGGTGGGTTTATAACGTACATCTATTCTTTAGTGGGTTAACATACATCCACTCTTTGGTGGGTTAACATACATCCACTCTTTGGTGGGTTTATAACGTACATCCATTCTTTAGTGGGTTAACATACATCCACTCTTTGGTGGGTTAACATACATCCACTCTTTGGTGGGTTTATAACGTAATCCACTCTTTAGTGGGTTAACATACATCCACTCTTTGGTGGGTAATGATATATTATATGTAGACACACTTCTTCACTCCTTACTTATGAGAGATCAATACGCTCACTCATGAGAGATTGATACTTTTACTTGTGTGAGATTGATACATTGAGGATCATGATAATATTGGAAACATACATATATGCTACTTCACTCCTTTACTTCATGAGATTAACACCTTAACTTGTGAGGGATAGATATATTAGCTCGCATACTCCATCTTCACTACTCTTATGAGATTTTATGAGATTTGTACCTTTATACTTATGAGAGATTGGTACAAACATAATCATAATAATATTGGACTTTGGAACAAGACATGATTGGAAAATACTATTCAAGATTAAATAGATTCTCTTACATTATTCCCTCTTTGAGATAGTTCTTTGAGATAGATCGGTAGTTTTTTTTAGAAATTACCACGTTATGACATCTTTGGAACTTCAGTCAATGAATAAGAGGTAAGTGAATCATAAGTCATCTAAGAATAGGTCACATATAAATAACAATATATCTCAACCTGAACTGGAATACTTTAGAACACTTCGGACATGAGTAAGTACCATAATAAGGTGAATACTCTATGCTGCAGAAAGATACGAAAAGAGTAACCTTACATACCTTGTCTTCCCAATGCGTATACACAGTCCTATATAACAATCCAGCTTCTTCCTTACGTTTTACTCTACAACACAAGTACATTACGAAGCTCAAGTCAACTATTAACCATATTAGAAGTGCATAAAACGACAATGGATTACATGACTACCATATAATGTCATTTCTCCCTCTTATATTACCATTATTGCATCACCAAACCAACAATACCATAACATGTCACACCTCGATCAAGGCATCACAAACCAATAACATTTCACACCAACTTTACCCTTTATACTCCCATATTAACACTACGTCACAATTACTCCTTCAAGTCATCTCAATACCTTCCGTAACAACACATGAACAACAATCCATAATTGATACCATCCAAAATACCTCTGGGATACTCCTTTAAAGTAATTCAAAAGGTATCACAAGTTGATAATTGCATCCATGAAGGGTATAGGGGTTTCGGGGGGTCAAAGGGATGCAAAAATAATAAATTCGGAGTTATGGGCCGACCCGATAAGCCACCTACACCCACAAGTGCCCTTTGGCAATAGACAGAGGCACCTGCGTTGGCGCAGGTGCTCCAGTCTCGAGGGCGTATGCCCGTTTCAGCCTCCGGGGGTCATTTTAGGGTCTTTTTTTGCCATGAATGATCCATGATCATAATTAAACTTCTCATAACATATTTTAGATCATCTTAGATTCCAATGAACAACCATGTCTCCACAACGCACATAAACATCACCAAACTACATGTTTTTTTCAATACGTCACCAATTCCATGCCCAATTTCGAAATAAAAATTCCAATCATTATGTACAAGAATAAAACAAGTTGAGGCTATAATTACATTTTACATGTCAATATTAAATCCATCAAGTCCACTTTCTTCAAGATCACAAGTCTCCTTTCAAGTTACAAGGCAAAACCCTTTACCGATTTAGCAAAACTAGCCTATTTTACACATAGTGAATTTCTCAATACTTTATCAACATAACCAACATCATCTAAACCATATTCCATGCATATCATATATTAAACCATAATAATAAACACTTACCAAGTCTTGCAAGATGATGATCTTGGCCAAAGGAATGAAGAGTTAGGGTTTGTGAAAATGTTGAGAAAATTCTAGAAAAGGCATGGGAGTCCAAATGAATTAAAAATCTGATTTGGTGCCCTTTTTATAGCCCCTTTAAGCCTCTTTTTATCCAAACACTTGGTCCAATAATAATATAGGGACTTGGTCATACAAGAATGGGTCATTATTCCCTTGTTGGGCCATGTCTTTATACTAATTTTGGGCCTCATTTAGCCAATTAACAAAATATTAATTGAGCCCACTAATTTAATGCATAATTCACCAACACTCTCATGTCCAAATAATTCCATAAATGTATACGTAGTCGTATAAGTTCGGAAACGTATGGGGTGTTACAATCGCAGAGCCTCGGAGCCTTGAAAATTAAAAACTCAAACTCCGTTAGGAGTATAGTATCTCTTAGTCCCTTCTCTTTATTTATCATTCATGTTATGTTGTTAGTTCTTGAAACCCGGAATGATAATTAAGTACTGTTGTTTATTTGGAATTGCATTATTTGCTTATTATTTATATTGCTTTATTGTTGTTGATCCTTTAAATAGTTTAACGTCCTCACTTTTCGCAATTAATATATGACTAGTTAAATGAATTTTTATTAAATAAAAGTGGGCTTTAGCAATTTAGATATTCGGCTAACCTTTTTTTGTGTGTGTGAAACTAATTACTCGCCTCAAATTTTTTTTTTTTAATAAAGAACAAATGTCGCAACTTTAACATTTTCTTAAAAACAAAAGAGAGTTTTAATAGTATTTTGCGAATAGCAAAAATTTATACCTTTGAGATCTAATATTATTCAATTCCGACTCATTTTTAATAAATTAAATTATACCAACATGTTACTTCACTTTCACTCATTTTCCTCAATATTTATTCCAAGATCTCTAAACTTTAAAAAGTTCAAAATGCAAGGTATATATTTATACACTACCATATACAAAATATTTTCATCACAATTCTTGTCTATTTATTTATTTTTAACAAAATGATTGTTATTATTATTTATACTTTATTTCAATCATATATTTATATGTGTATTTTACTACTACATTTATTTTATTTACTTTAAACCATTACCCTCATAATCTTTACAAATAAATAAATATTAGCATGATTTTTATATCTTAAATATGCGCAAGTCTATTTTACTCAAGAACTAACATATTACCGCACTTCGACATTTTTATAAATATCTTTATTTTGTGATAAACGCATTTACATCAACTCATTTTCAAATTAAATAAATTTTATTCTTCTTAATATACATGTTTATTTTATAATAAATCCTTACATGTTTTCAAAACTATATTTTCTTTATTTTTGCATAAACTTTGTTTGTATACTTTACTTTATACGCCATTAAACATTATATTTTTGTAAAATTATGAAACTTTATACCCCTTTCTTAATATACATATTAGAACAAAATATTAGTGTTAACTTTTACTCTTCATTTTCATATTTTTGAAGCATGCACCTATGTGCTACAATAAATTACGTTATATTTTTTTCGTATATCGTAAGTGTATATTTATATACCTTGTATGTTTTTCTTTGATTTTTAAATTTGACAAATTTCTATAGTTATCACTATTTTAGCAAGTAATAAAACAAATATTTTCCGAATATTTTTTCTAAACTGAGTTTAAGGACTATCTTCGGATAGGCTCTGAGGGGTGCCTAACACCTTCCCCTCGAGTAACCAAAACCCCTACTCAGAATCTCTAATGTTTTTCTAAAGACCAAAAAAACAGAGTCTCACATTTCAAAAAATGGTTTTCCTAGTTTTTTCCTAAAAGTTAGGTGGCGACTCTAAAAAATGAATTTTCCAAAAATCAGAGAGTTACGACCATCACATCATTTGTGTGTTGTTTCGACCGGTTCAAAATAGGGCGCGACAACAACCAATCGTAAATTTTTCACTTACAACTAAAAAGGATAAGAACAAAGCCTTTTCATATGAAAAAATATTTTTTATATTTGCCTATACTAAATGACATTATTTATATCTAGTAGTATTTTTTTTCTATCTAGAAAGCCAACTTGCAGAATGTCTGAATTACAATACTGTAACAAGGGGCTTAAACCTATGGATTGGGCAGAACTAAAGATGGCAAAATCAGTTCATAAAATATTATTTATTTAAGTTTGAATAGGTTCATTAGCTTAGCTTATCTCCGTATAATTTATTTTAGTTCATAAAAAACTAAATTGATATATAGATCATATTAATTCAAGAGAAATTTTGTCAAATTTTTTTTTAAAAAAAATTTCAGTACTAAATAATCCTAAAAGAACTAATAAAATAATTAAAATTTAATAATATATGGGTTGATTGAATGACCCACATTTTATGCTATTTCAGCCCAAAGAATTTTTAGGCGAGTCAATAATCCACTAATTGCCTAACTTAATCTATTATGATCTGCTCAAATTCAGTTTAACCCGCTTATTTCACACTTTTAGATAGAATGTTGTAGCTTTGACTCAAACTCTATATTTATAATAAAATTTTATTTGATATATTTAAATAATATATGTAAAATTATATTTATTCAAAGTTTATAAACTAACTAGTTATGAGAAGCTCGTGCAATGCACAGGCCCAACATCTATCCTAAATTAATATTGTAGTAATAATAATAATTATATTATAATATTTATTTATTTAAAGGAATTTTTGTTTTTATTCTTACATTAAATGTGAACAATTACAATTTCAATGATTATTTCTATGCCTAATGAATATCATTAATATGGATAAAAGGTAAAATAGTAAAATTTATCATTCAATTTATGATTTTTTAATCACCATGTAAAATGGAATGTGTCCAACTAAAATGGAACGAAGGGAGCATATGTTGTTGATACTTCATCCAATCTTAATTGATCCTTTTAATTGCGAACTTCACATGTTTAGAGTAATTTTCATATATTTTTTAAATATTTTGAAACGTCAACTATTTTGACTCAAATATATAATTTTGTTTAAAAAATTTGTAGTTTCTGTGTTCGAATCCATAATTAAATTTAAACATTTCACTATCAAAATCTGAACTAAGTCACTTAAATTGGGACACAAAAAATATGTTTTTCTGTTTCATTACTCTAGAAAGATTTACAATTATTCACAATTGCAAGAAATATATAAATTACTAAAATATGGAAAAAAAAGAAAAAACAAAGAGATATAGCAGCCAACCCAAATAATCAATGCAAAGCCTAGCATTTAAATGCATTGATTTGTGGGTCCCAGAGTATGCACTAACAGCAGCAGCCCCAGCAAACCCCAATTATAAGACTAAAAAAATAATGTTGCTACAGCAGTTCAATCTAGCAACCTTTAACACAAAATATAAAACTTCAACCACCAGATCAAAAGCCCCACATATTCATGAATTATACAATTAAAGCAGACATGTTGACGCTTAGCTGTGTGCTTCTCTCTCCCCTTTTCCCTCTTATTAGATAGTAAACATTGAATTCACTTTTTACCTACTTTATTTCATTCCCTGTTTTGTTGATTAGTATGAAGGCAATATGACACACTAAGCTAGTAATAATATAATATTATTGTCACAATTATAATAAACGGATGAGATGTTGTTTGGACACAATCATTGTATATTGACATCCATTTTTATATTATTATCACAACTTGCTCTGTATGAATGCATGCATGTACATAGGTCGGCCTTAACAAGGAAAAGGAAAAGGAAAAAAACAAAAGATCACTAATATTGTTGTATCTGTAATTAAATACTGATGAAGAATAATTGTTGTCATCATATGTACAACAGCGTTATTCCACTAAATATTCAAGTTTCATAAGAGTGGGACTAACAAGTGATAGATTAAAAAAAGTTTAAGCAAGTGTTTTTGAGCGGTTATTTAAAAATTATGTTAGCGATGCACTATTTTTCGTAAGTTGATCAGCGAATTCAGAATGATCAGGTAAAATCTTTTTTTTATTAGCATAAATGAATTGATTACATCTCGTTTTTATAAATTATCGAATAGAGATCAGTCTAAAGATCTAAAGAGATCTAGTCATAGATTTGATCGGGTATTATTCGTCCACAAACAAAACGAAAACAAAATATATAGGTTTTTAGTAGTAATTCATGTAAAAGAATTTCTTTAGATTATATTTATTAAAATACTTGTGATACTAAAATATAAATAGTTCTCTTTAAGGAGTGTGGTGATGAACCGGTGGGAAAGTTAGAATTCCTTAGACCTTAATTAAAACTTTTAGATTTGATCATAATTAAAAATGAAGAATTTTTTGATAACAAAATAAGTTACTTCCATTAAAAAATCTGTTCGGCGCGATTATAAGTGAGTCACGACCAGTTAATTTCGAATAATTTAAGTAAAAATAGATAATATAAAGTATATAAAATAGTTCTGTCATTTTATTTTCACTACAATCTCTATTTCCAAAAAAAAAAATTGTTATCTTCATCCAGTTCTTAATTTTATTGATGGAGTAGGAATGTAGCGTCTGATAATAAGTGATCATTTTAAAATATGTTTTAAATCTATTATATTTGCTATTTCCTGAAACTTAATTCAGTTCATTATAATAAGTTAACCTTTTAAAATTGGGAAAGAGACATGGTGTGGGCGTGTGGCCATTAGAAATTCAAATACGCCAGCTTTGACCCATGTACCCCTAATAGAGACAATTTATAGCCAAACACTCTCTTTCTCTCTCTCACTTTCTCTCACTTCTCTCTCTCTCTCTCACCTCTCTCCCCCTCTCTCACCTCTTTCTCTTTCTCTCTCTCTCTCTCTCTCTCACACACACACACCTATCCCTCTCTTACCTCTTTTCCTTTCTCATCTCTCTCGCCTCTTTCTCTCTCTCTCTCTCTCCCTAACTCGCATATCTCATTTCTTGCAGCTGAACTTACCCTTGGATTTAAGCTGTCTTTCTTTAGTTTTACTTCTTCAAATAGTTGATTTGAAATGAAGGATGAAAAGTAGATTTTGCTTCCCGAAGAAATTGGAGGAATGAAGGAAAACCTTTCTTTTTGTCGTTAAGGCCTCACTTTTACACCGTACTTCAACAACAACAACAACATCTGAGTGTAATTGCACAAGTGGGGTCTGGAGAGGGTAGAATGTACACAGACTTTGGTAGAATGTACACAGACTTTACCTTTACCTTGTAAAGGTAGAGGGGCTATTTCGATAGACCCTCAGCTTAACTGGTACATGCCAAACAATCTGAAAAGGGGGATACACATGTGGGAGAAATCACAATATAGAATAATCGAAATGAAAAGCGTTACACAACAAACAATAGAAAGGACAATAATGAAAATGAAATAATGCAATAATCGGTACACAAAGCACCAATGAAAGTAGAAATTGAAGCTCAAGAAACTGTAAGCATAGTGCTAATAATACTGAAAATATGGGAGGTGCAAGAATAACCACCGAGCCTATCTCACAGGGAAGTGAGAGAATGTTCAAATATCAACTAAACTTCTACCCTAATACACGACCTACAAACTCTCATATCTAAGACGGTCATGTCTTCGGTAAGGTCAAGATGAACCATGTCCTGCCTACTCACTTCCCCCAATACTTTTTTGGCCTGCCTTTTCTTCTCCTGATACCCGCCAATACCAATCGCTCACACCTCCTCACTGGGGCATCTACATTTTTTCTCCCCATATGCTCAAAGAATCTCAATTTCACTTTTCTCATCTTGTCCACCACGGGAGACACTCCCACCTTATCTCTTATCTCATCATTCCTAATCTTGTCTCTTCTAGTATGACCATACATCCACCTCAATATTTTCATCTCTGCAACTTTCATTTTATGAATTTAAGAGTTCGCAACAGGCCAACACTTCATCACATACAACATAGTCGGTCAAACAATCGCTCTGTAGAACTTACCTTCCTGCTTAGCTAAATAGTACTTGCTTATTACACAAGACCCTAGAATCTAGTCTTCATTTCGCCCATTTTGCACCAATACAGTGTGTGACATCCTCGTCGATCTTGTTATTATCTTAAATCAAAGATCGCAGTTACTTGAAACAATCTCTCTTGGGGATGACTAGCGACTCAAGCCTTATTTCCACATCGATCTCAGGTGCAACATCACTGAACTTACATTCCAAATATTCCGTCTTGGTCCTGTTAGACTCCAGTGTTTGTCTCCAAACCTCTAGCCTACTGTTAACTCCACTTTTGTTCTCATTCAAGCAACACTATGTCATTGGCAAATAACATACACCACGACACCTCACCTCGGATATGATGCGACAGTTTATCCATAACTAGTGCGAAAAGAAATGGGCTAAGAGCCAATCCTCGATGCAACCCAAGCATGACTGCAAAGTGCTTAGAGTCTCCTTCCACAGAGTCTCCTTCCACAGTCCTCACCCTAGTCTTGTCTCCCTCATACATGTCCTTAATCGTTGTAGTGTAAGCCACATGTGCACTTTTATCCTCTAAGTATCTCCAAAGAACCTCCCTAGGGACTTTGTCATATGTCTTTTCTAGATTAATGAATACTATATGTAGATCTCTCTTTCCCCCTCTATACTTTTCCACCAGTCTCCTCACAAGGTGGATGGCTTCTTTGGTAGATCGACCAAGTATAAAATCGAACTGGTTCTCGGTAATGAACACACTTCTCCTCAACCTCATCTCCACCACCTTCTCCCACACTTTCATAGTATGGCTCAACAACTTAATGCCTTTTTAGTTATTGTAGTTTTGGATATCACCTTTGTTCTTGTACAACGAAATCATTGTACTCCACCTCCATGCTTCAGGCATCTTCGTTGTTCTAAAAACGACAGTAAACAACCTGGTTAACCACTCCAAGCCTGCCATGACAATGGTCTTCCAGAATTTCACTGGTATCTTGTATGGCCCGGTTGCTCTTCCCCTGCTTATCCTATAGATAACAAAATTAAGCTCTTCAACCTGTATAGATCCACAATACCTAAACTTCCCATGTTTTTCTAGTGCTCTAACTCTCCTAGCACAACATTTTGTCCTTTTCATTGTTCAAGATTGTATAGTAGTATGTCTTCCACCTTTATCGAATGAGTCTCATTCGTCAAAACTCTGTCTTCCTCATCTTTAATGCACTTCACTTGGTCTAGATTTCGAGCCTTCATTTCCCTTGCCTTAACTAGCCTGTACAACTTCTATTATCGCCTTTGTCTACAAACTCTTGGTACAATCATTCAAAATCTGTCATTTTTACCGTCGTAACTGCTAACTTAGACTCATTTTTCACCACTTTATAAACTTCTCTATTCACCCTCTTATCCTCCTTCTCCTTTCTCTTGATCAACTTCACAAATTTCGCCTTCTTAGCCTCTACCTTTTGTTGGACTTCACCATTCCACCACCAGTCTCCTCAGTGACCACCGGAGTTGCCCTTCGAAACTCCTAATACCTGTCTAGCTGCCTCTCTTATGCAACTATCCCACATATCTATCATATCATCACTACTTCTCGAAAATTCCATATCCACCAACTTCTCCCTCATACCTTGGGCTTTGTCAAACGTTAAGCCACCTCATTTGATCTGGCAGGCCATACCCCGACCTCTTCTTTCTTTTAAACTCAATCTCCAAATTTATAACCAGAAGCTTATGTTGAGTCGTAAGGTTCTTTCCCGAAATAACCTTAGCTTACGATCCTTGCAAAGGCCTCTATCACCATTCCTAAGAAGAAAGAAATCAATCTTGATCTTGGCCACTATGCTATGGAAGGTAACTAAGTGATTCTCCTTCTTTGGGAAACACAAATTTGCCACCGCACTTAAGGAGATAATATGAATATGAGATGTATACAATAACATTGTTCCCCAAAAAGCATAACATTGTATCTCTCTCTCGCCCCTCTCCCCCTCTCTCTATCTCGTATTTATAATTTCTCTCTATCTTTAATTACAACTTACTTTTTTCAGATAACTTGGCAGTTAAAGTCTATTTAGGATGTGTATAGAAACTGTGTAATTGTTGCATAGATTACACTGTTGTATCTTGAGCCGGGGGTCTTTCGAAAACAGCCTCTTTATCTCACATCTGAGGTAGTGGTATGGACTGCGTACACCTACCCTCACCAGACCCCACGTGGTGGGAATATACTAGGTATGTTGTTGTTGTTGTAATATGTATCTGTATAGGATGTGTATAGAAACTGTATCATTGTTGTATAAAAATGCATCTATCACGATCGTATATAAATAGAAAATGTATCATTGTTGTATAAAATGTATATTCTTCTTATATGTTTCAACGGAACTAGCACATTATCATTTGTATGTTTTAAATATATATTGTGTATAATAAATGTATATATTCTATAATATATATATTGTGTAATTAGTATATTAAAGGACAAATCTCAATCATCAATTTGATAATATAACAACAAACTTAACAAACTCATTTTAACACCCTTTTAATTTTTTCATATATGTTTGCACTCACTCATACTACACATGTTAAAATTGATTAAAGTTTCAGTTATGTGTGTCTGAATGCGCAAAAACAAGTATATTATTTCACCTGAAAGTGTCTAATATTAACGACCAAAACAGGATACCCCGTGAAACTTTTACATTAAACGACACCTTTGTAATAAGAAATAAAAAACTTCAGAAGATCTGAAGCGAACCTCGCTGGACGGCCCAAACTGAAAGAGATAGGGTCATTTACATAAATAGTATATATATGTATATAATCTTATTTGTCAATTATAGTACATTTTTATTTTTATAGTTGATAGCCTGATTTTTTTTTTTTACTAAATACATATATAATACATTTTAAAACACAAGTTTAACATCATTAATAAGAGAAAAATAAACAAAAAATTTAATACATTTTGAATTCAATACATCATACGTATTAAAGACATTTCAATATACGTGGTGAATATATATAACTAAAATATTTTTAATACAAATGTATTATACGTATTATATGTGAATTTCAAACATCCCGTTACAATTTAAATTAGTTTACATTGTTAGAAATGTATTATATTTGTTATGAAATAACAACTATTGAATTCATAAAAATGTATAATATTGAATTCGAATTGTATTACAACGATCCATTACTTTTAATACAGTTTAAATACAACCTTAATATAATTTTTCTATTTGCCCACTAATTCCGGCGAACTCACGACGCCTGAGCAACCACAACACTCTTTCACAACCCCCCTCTTTATCTCGTCTCCTCCACTGCTCCGGCAAACTAGAGCAGCCATTCGGATTTGGAGTCTTCTCTATTTTTTCCGGCAAAGAGCTTCAAGCTCCGGTGAACCGGAGCAAACCAACAACGACGAACCAGCTCCCTCCCCTTTCACCTCTCCACATCACTTTCTCTATTCTTTAGGTAACCAGTTACAATCTTCAATTCCAGCGAAACTCCGACAAAACTTCGACGAAAACCCAACCACTTACCCGACGAAGCAACAGTACCACGATAGACCCATCATGAGCACAAACGACCAACTCCGTTCGTCTTCTCTCCTCCTTTTTCCTTTCCACTTCTGAATCTTGCCATGGATTAAAATTTTAACAACTTTATTTCAGATCTGTAATGGGAGTGGGGAGTTGGAGTCGTACAACGACGGGGGTAGTTGTTTGGTGGTGGTTAAGTGGGGTTTCAGTGGAGAGGAATTTTCAGTGATGTTAATGGAGGTGTAAAAAAAATGGAGTGGTGTTTGTTGCTCTGTTAATGGTGTGAGTTGATGGAAGATAGATGGGCGGCGTCTGGTGGTTATTGACGGAGGGTGTTTGGTGGTGTGGTGGGGTTTGCTATGGTTCACCGTAGAGATGAAGGTTGGAGCATGCTCCAAAGTACATTTTAGCTATTAAAGATAAACCTATGCTCTAGGCCGTAATTAAAAAAAAAAGTATACCATAAAAGGTAATAATTGATTTAAAAAAATTCATTTATGTAATTATTCCAAAGATATAGTTGAAAAGCCCAATTAAATTGGACTTAGACCTCGGTTCTCTAAAAAGCCCAAGAAGGGAGAAAATTGAAGATTTTAAATTTTAACTTTTTAATAATATTGTGTACAATTTTTCTCATATTCTTAAAATATCTCTATTAAATGCATCAAAATGAAAAAGAAAAAAAACACTCATAATTCAGTATGAAATTCCAAAATAGATTTTATTTTCTCTCTTCCATGAACTAGAAAAATTAACTCAATGTAAATTTAAATTTGATATATAGTATACAACATATAAATAATGTATTGTGCTTTTTTAATATACCTAATATATGAATACAATAATATCATGTATATGTACTGACGTCCAAGCTCAAGGGAGCTGCATACCATTTCTTAAATTATGATATAAAATCATATATATCATGTATACCTTGTAGATAATATAATTTAATTTATAATTATAAAATATAAAATATTTTATTTATTTACTAATACTTTATGTAACTTCCCCAAGATTTTTTTCATTTGAAGATAATTTAGGGATTTGGAGCTGGAAAAGAGAAGGCCATACATTTGGAGATGAGAAAGCAGAGGTCCACAAAGAAACAGTAAAACCCAAGTTATGACAAAATTTTAAAAAGCACATTCAAACAATACAAAAAGAAAAAAAAGGGTTTTGTTGGAAACCCAAATCCCCCAAGATATTATCATTTTTATTTTTTGGTAATGCTACCAAGATATTATGATTATCATCATGACCATCCAAAGCCTGCAGTTACAACCAAACAAATAGCAAATCCAAAATCTTCAGTAAGATGACTTGGCTGCTCTCCATTTTCTCCAATTTCTTGCTTGGATTGAAGACATATGTCATAATTTAAAATTTATGGTTAAGATTTAATTAATTAAAGTAAAATCCTAATTATAATTAAAATAATTAATTACATCCATATATTTATTCCTAAAATATTTTTACAATCCCACAATTTTAAATCTATATTATATCTTTCCTAGATATATATTTTTTTTAAAAGTTCTAAGCAAGAGTAAACTTTTGCTCGCATAATTTTTTGTTTATTGTGTCCTTTTTTTTTTAATAGTATAGTTTAATTTTTTTTTTAATTCGAATATTTAAAAGAAGATGTTTTATAAATGATAGTTGATCCACCTTAAGGGAGTACCAAAGAATTTAAAGTTGGGGTGCCTAAAATTATTTAAGTTTACTCATTTTTTTGCCAATGAATGATAACATGAACATATTAAGGGATGGTAAAAGGTAGCGAATTTTTTTTAAAAAAATTCGATAGACGGAAATAATTTACTCTAGGGAAAAAAAGAAAAGTTTAGGAAAGATATAAGGCTAAGATATAATATAGATTTAGAATTATGAGATTGTAAAAATATTTTAGGAGTAAATACATGAAAGTAATTAATTATTCTAACTCTAGTTAAGGCTTTACTTTAATTAATTAAATCTCAACTATTAATTTTAAATTATGACATGTGTCTCCAATCCAACCAAGGACTTGAGGAAATGGAGAGAGAGGAAATGGAGAGGAGCCAAATTTGTGACATTTCTCTAAAGTCTTTCCCCAATCCAAGTTGCCACCCATCTCGTTATAGTCTGTTTGATTAAACTTTTGAAATAAATTATTTTAAGGAGTTGAGGCATTTGAATATGACTTTAAGTAGAAGAAAAAAATAAACGCATTTGAAAATAGCATTGAAAGAATATTTTTTTTAAAAGCATTTTCAAAATCTTGAGTAAAAAAAAATAAATTAATTATCCAGATACGTGCTACTTTTCAAAAGTACCTTTTTTTTTCCTTCGTACTTTTTAAGATAAACAAATTTTAAAAATTTGATCAAATAAACTACATAGTGTAATACTGTAAATTTTATTATTCTACAAGAATTCGATCATCAACCGTTTCACAGACATTTTGCCTAAAAAGAAAACTTATATAACTTATTTTTCATGACGATAAAATCATTATTTTGATAGTCAATTTGTGTACTATATTTTTCTATAATCAAGCAATGCTCAGAGTGTCAACTAAGCAAAGGTCCAAGGCTCAATATGTAAGTGATAGGTTTGTCCCACTACCTAAATAGACTTCAATTCGTGAGAAAATTCAAACTAGTAACGTGCACTTTATTCACACTTTACGTGTTTTATTTTTCATTATCAAATCAAAGTTACACTTTAGAAAATATGAAAATGAAAGCTCTAGTATTAAAAACTATGTGGAATTTAACTACACAAATGAACATGAATTTTGTTGGATGGAGCTTGTTAAACACATTTATAACAAAATTATGGGGTCACTTAGAATAGATGTGCATACCTCTATAGCGAAAAAAGACATAAACAAGCAAGTAATCAATATCTAGAAATTAAAACTCAACAAAAAATAGTAATTAATTTGAATCCACTAAATTCACAGTGTGTCTTTAAAGAATTTAGGGGTCGTTTGGTAGAGTGCATTAGAAAAAATAATGCATGTGTTAGCTTTGTGTTTTACTAGTACCTATTTTGTACATTTTTTTCAACCTATGCACAACTAATACTAGCATTAGTTATTCACTCTATTTGGTATTAAGGTGTGTATAACTAATACATGAAAATCAATGGTATGAAATTATTTACTCCATTATAAAACGGAATCAACAGATGAATTACACTAATGTAGCGGTACAAAAAAACATCTAAATCATACTTCAAACTTACTTTGCAAGTGCAGAAAGTAATGCTGAAAGGAAAGTATTTCAGAATTTTGCAAGTAAAAACCTGAATGGAAAGACAGGTTATAACAATTTCTGGAACCAAATATATAATATATTTATTATTTAAATCATGGTTAGGGATTTACTTTAGTTAATCATATCTTAGCTATTAAATTTAATATATGCTATATATCATCAATCAGAGTAGGAACTTGAGAAAAATGAAGAGGAGCTAGATCCGACCGTAGTTCTTTTATTTTTAAAAAAAAAACATTTTCTTCCATTTTCTAATTTGTCATTTCCCTTCATTTCGCACTCTTCGGTTTCCCATTCACATCACTTCCAAACCCAACAAAAATTTCATTGAATCAATGTAGTAGGGGTGGATGTTTGGTTCTTCGGTTTGGTTTTATCAAATTTCGGTTAGGTTATTTGGTTTTCAATTTTGGCAAAATGTGCACCGAACACCGAACCAAACTACTTCGATTCGGTTCGATTTTTTCAACTTCGGTTCGATTTAGTTCGGTGTTTTTAAATCGATTTTTCAATGCTAAACAAAAAATAAAATGAGAACAAAATTAAAATATAAGACACTAAAAAATCTAAAACATTGTAAATAGACTATCAAATGAGGACAACGTTTAAAACTATCATTGTAGTGCTCCATTTTTCATATCACAATACGGCGGTAGTAGTTGTGTGAATTTTTTTTTCGAAATTAAAGTTATAAATTAGGAGTATTTGTGTAAAAATTTATAGGAATTACAATTAGAAATATAAATATATTAGGAATTAAAATTAAAAATTAGGAAAATATAAAAGTAATAAGGGTGGAAGTTAAATGTTGATGGGGTAATTGAGTATGAGCTTTGAGACTTGGTCTTGAAAAGTTTTGGGCCAAACATGAGCTAAATAAAAATAAAAAAAAACTTTTAATAAAAGTTTGGTTCTTCGGTGTACCAAAGAATCATTACTCCTAAACCGAACACCGAATCGAAGAATTGAACTACCCAAAAAAAAAACCAAAATTAAACCGAGGAACTGAACTATTCCATTCGGTATAATTTTTCGATTTTTTGATTTTTATGACCACCCGTACAACGAAGCAATACATTGCTTTCCTCATTGCTAAAGGGCCCCCACATTTTGTTACTTGTCTTTACTATCTTCATTTCATTGATTAATTAATGCTCTATTTTCTTATTATTGCACCTTTGTTTCCCTTTAATTGGTAATGTCTATTTGTCTTTTTCACGAGACACCCCAATGCATCAAAAAGTTCTCACCAAACTTGCTTTCACATTCTTTAATTAGCTTTGTGTCCCAATTGCATTGAATAGTAGAATAATAAATTATTCACTCTTATTTAGTGACATCAATATCTTCTTTTGTTCAATAATTTGAGAGGTGGGATAAAATAATAATTTTGAAATAACATGGGATAAATTTTATTTCATATTTATTTTGAGGTATTATCATTCTCGAAAAATTATTTTATCCCATATTTGATTTGAGGTACTAGTTAATCTCGAAATTTTTTTATTCCATCATTTATATTAAAATGATGGAATAACTATTCTGTATAAGAAATTAAAAAGAATAATCTCATAAAATATCCTTACTTATTTCATCCCACGGATCAAACTGTAGGACATATTATTAATCATGTGGTTTATGTTATAGTATTATATTTTCATCCCATGTAAAGACTATTTATTTTATTTACTTAATTTAATAAAGTCTTTATTTGAATAAATCATTGTGTTGACATGTGTGTTCTTTACTTATATAGTAGATGATTTTGTGTATGGAGTTATTTAACTCATGCATGGAAGATTAAAATTGTTAGTTCTTATAAGTTCTAAATTAATGTTCACACTCAAAGATGAAGTTGGACAAACATCTTGATGATTGTAGCACAAGATTAAATATAATTTGATCTTGAATATGGGAATGGTAATATTCCAACTTCTTGTGCTAGTACATTTCGTATGTACTGAACGGACTAAGTAGAGATGTTTGTTTATATTCTGAATATTAATAAACAACTTCTCTAGTCCATTACATGTACTTATACTATTAATCTTGATATAATTATTATGATCTATCTAATTTAGATAATTATTTTAATCTATTAAAAGGTGAGACTCTATTATGAGTCAATATATTCCTAATAGATTGGATAGTGACAAATTACTTAGTGAAATAATAATTAGTTGATAGAATCATGTCTCGGACTTGAGATATAAGACACCTATATATAGTTGCTTATAAGTTTTCACGTGTAAACCCTGCAGGTGGATTAATATCCGTCACGTGAAATAAGTTGAGCATCGTAATAAAGGATTAAGTTAGTCAATAAATTAATTTTTCAAAAAAATTGATTTAATTGATTGGCGTCGGTAATTCTAACATGGGGAGTTAAATAAGATGTAATGGTAGATTTTGAAATTAAATCGAGGAGTGCAATTACAGATTTTTAGTGGAATAATTTATAATTTATTGTGATATGATAATTCATTCATTTGAGAATTAATATCATAATTCGAAGCCTCAGTTAATAAATATGTGGTCCCTACTATGCCTGATTAGCTAATCGAATTTGGAAAAGAAAAGGAGTATTCTAGAGGAAGTACTATTGATTTTACTAGTCCTCCAGAAGAACAAAACGTGTGTTTTAAAATAGGAAAAACGTTTTAGTAATTAAATAAAAATGTTTTCCTTATTAAACAATTGTCTTAAAAGACAGAAACGTTTTTACATTAAACGTTTATCTTAAAGACAAAAACGTTTTGTGGCTTTCAAGACAGAAAAACTGCCTAACTCTTCACCTTCTTCAGCAAGAAAATTGTGAATAAAAGGGACTTGTTTTTCAAAAGAAAGCGGATCCTTTTTCTTAAAAAAATAATAATTTGTCCACACAAGTGTTGATTAGAAAAGGTTAACTAGGAAGTAGTAGAAGACTGTAGACCTGGCGAACAAGGCAAGCAAGGAGTTGAATGAGTTGTGTGAAAGCTTTAACAGGTAAGTAGCTTTTTCAGAATTTCGTTCTAAGTTTATGTTATCATGTTATTATGTAAGTTTGTGATCCGTGAATTTATGCTTTCGCTGCGTGTATGAATTATACGTTCTAGGACAAACGACCGACACATCGGGTAACTAGGACTTTTTAATTAAGGGTGACAAAAAAGTTTGAAAATTAAAAAATGGTGACACAAGTTTTAATCGCTAATTAACAAAAGATTTGACTTGGGTTGGTCAAACCTGTCACCAATTTTAATTTCAAAACTTATTTGTCACCCTACACTCAATTCTCTCGAGTAACTATTAGTTCCTCCATCCCAAAAAGGGAACATATGGAAGTCAAAATATGATTGGTGTCAAATATCTTTTTTAACAGGTTTCAAGTGAATTGTTCGTACTTCGCACAACTATAATCAAAATTATAAATTCATATATTTTTTACTTTTTTCTACATAAAATTTTTTATGTAGATTGATACTAATTTCTTTTATTTTTAATGAATAGTATGTAATATTTATATTCAGACCAATGGTTGAGAAGACAATGTAGATCTTTGTCGTCGTCACCAAAAACATGATTTATTCTTTCATCTTTTTTCAATATACAAAATAGAATTTTTTTGCTTTTTTTTTTTTAAAGTACAAATTATTCATATTTACAGAGTAGAATAAAAAATTTAGGCCGGATGAGTGGTGAAGTAAATAGAATAAAAGTATATTCAAGTAGTAATTTTTTTTAAAAAGCTTTTAAGTTCTAAAAATTATGGATATTATTATGTTCGAGTTTTTAAAATTTAAAGATTATTTTGAACTTTGATTGACATTAACGCTAAATAAAGATGATTGGGTTGAAACTATAATTCGCAATATTTCCCAACTATATATCAGTAACAACACATAAAGACAGTGAAATGTGAATATAACTATATTATATGACTTATACAAGTTCAAATTTTTAACGTGGAGTTTCTCTCTCTCAAAGTTTTAGAGAATAGGATTCTTATTCCTACAAAAAAAAAATGGACCGCTTAAGTATCTTTAATCTCAAAATATCTAAAAGATAACATATTACTAGATATGCATATTCAAGTTTGTCTATAAAAATCGAAAAGATAAATAACTCGAATCATTAATCCAAAATTGAAGAAACCGATCAATTTATTCTATTTGGGCAGAGTGGCACCGGAAACCTCCAAATCCCTGATTCGCCTCTGATTATTTAATATTACTTCTGATAGAGGCTCGACTCAATATAAAATAATTCAAAGCAATCTGAAAAAGAAATAACGTAAAATACTAAAGAAAACATGACAAAACATTAAATGGACATGCATTGTTTAATCACCTCTCTCTAATACTTTTTTGACCTACTCTACCTCTCCTAAAATCATCCATATTCAATCTCTCACACTTCCTCACAAAGACATCCGTGCATCTCTTCTTCACATGTCCGAACCTTCTCAACTTCGCTCACCCATCTTGTCATCCACCGAGGTTACTCTCATCTTGTCACAAATATAGTCATCTCTAATTTTATCTCTAGAGTATGCCCACATATCTATCTTTACATACATCTTCCTTTCTGCAGCTTTCATCCTCTGAACATAAGAGTTCTTGTCTAGCCAACACTTCGCCACATATATCATTGTCCGTCTAACCATCACTATGTAAAATTTGCGTTTAAGTTTTGGTGGTACTTTTGTCATGCAAGACTTAAGATGCGAGCCTCTATTTCATCTATCCTGCGTCAATACAATGTGTGACGTCGTCATCAATCTCATTATTACCTTGAATAATAGATTCAAGATACTTAAAACTTCCTTTCTTTTGGATGATCTGCGTATCCAGCCTCACTTCCACACCAATTTCATGCATTACGTCGCTAAACTTGCATTTCAAATATTCTGTTTTGGTCCTGCTCAACCTAAACTCATCGACTCTAAAATCTGTTACCAACCCTCCAACTTAGCATTAACTCTGTAGTGACTCTCATCAATCAGAACTATGTCATCTGCAAATAACATACACCATTACACCTCACTTTATATTTATCGCGTCAATTCATCTATCACCAAGACAAACAAAAATGAATTAATAGTCAAATCCCCATCACAACTGGAAAGTGCTCTGAGATCTTTCCACGGTCCTTACCCGAATATTGACTCCATCGTACATGTCCTTAATCGCCCTAATATTTCCCACAAGTAAATCTATGGCCTTCAAACACCTCCATATAATTTCCCTCGAGACTTTATATACCCTATTTAGATCGCTGAGCATCATATTTAAGTCCCCCTTTCTCTCCATATACTACTCCATCTATCTCCTTACAAGATGAAAGACCTCTTTGAGTTGAACGCCCCAATATAAATTTGAACTAGTTCTTGAAAATAAACACACTCCTTTGAAAATCTAAGTTTAACAATTTAGTATCTCATGTAGTTATTTGATGACAAGAATAATATTTGAAGAAAATAATAATCTTTTCTTAATTTATTAAATGGAAAAGGGACAAATATATCCCCGAACTATGATAAATGGTATGTATATATCCTCCGTCATACTTTGGATACACATATGCTCCTACCGCTAATGAAATGGTACGTATATGCCCCTCACACTAACGGTAGGGGCATATGTGTACCCAAAGTATAACGGAGGGTATATACATATCATTTATCATAGTTCGAGGGTATATTTGTCTCTTTTCAATTTTAATTTTTATTGAACACCCCAATAAAAATTTGAACTTGTTCTTGAAAATAAACACGCTCCTTTGAAAATCTCTAAATTTAACTATTAGTATCTCATGTAGTTACTTGATGCTAAAAATAACATTTGAAAAAACAATACTTGTTAATCTATTGAAATGGATAAATAAGTAAAAAGAATCTATTTTTTTTAATACAAAGTTTTCAAGTAAAGTGAAATGAAAGGATTAGTAATAACAAAGATAAATTTGGTAAATATCTATTTTCATGTGTAAAGAATGAAAATGAAAAATCTCAAAAACCCCAATAAGCCCATAGTGTGTCTATTAGAAGTATAAACCTTATCATCTACTCTTATCTCCAAAGCCCTTAGAGAACTCTACTTCCTATCTTGCCACACTTGAGAAGCGAAGTTGTTGCTGTTTTTGGCTCCATGGACTCTGAAGAAGCGACGTCGTTTCCTCCTCTTGCTCCTACTGTATCTTCTTCAGGTTCTTCTCCCATCAACAATTCTTCTTCTTCTATTGATACTCAAATTGAAAATGTCTCCAAAATTAATCTAGAAAGTAATAATTCCGATATTAATAGTAATGGTGTTAGTGGTGTTTCTGATGATGGAAAAATTGTGAGTGGTCAGCAAGAAAAGCCAGTTCTTGCTGACCCAGATGAGGGAATTCTTGAAAAGCCAATTCTTGCTGATCCAGATGAGGGAATTCTTGAAAAATCTATTGGTGATGAGAAGTTGAATGATTCCTTTGTGGGTTCTGCGGATGTTTCGATGTTGAAGTCAGAGAAACCTGTTTCTGAGGTTTCTATGAATGAGGGTGTTGAAAAAAGTGAGGTTTTGGGGGGAGAAAAGGGTGAAAAGGTTATCTTGAATGAGGATTCTGGTGTGGTTGGTGAAGTTGTTGATTCTCTGGGGGCGGGAATCGAGGGTTCTGGGGGAAATACTGAAGAATTTGACTCAGTTGGCAAGTCGAATTCGATTGAGCAGGTGAAAGAAAGTGGTGGTGAGGTTGTAGTAGGTGTAGAATTGAAAGAGGGTGAGAATAGGTCCACTCAGGAGGAGGGGTTGAAGGAGATTGTGGGGGATGAAAAGATAGATTTGAAAGAGGGTGAGGATAGGTCTACGACTCGGGAAGAGGTGAAGGAAACTGTGGAGAATCAAAAGAATGAAGCTTTAACTAGTGTTGCTGCTTCATCTGATTTGAAGGAGGCCGAGGAACCTGAGAAAGTTATAAATAGTGATGATGCCGAAAAATCCAATAAGGCGGTAGTTGAGCAGTCAGAGTCTTTGTTGGTTGAAGCAGATGGTGAGAAATTTACTTCGGAAGGAGATGCAGTTGTGGATGCTATTGAGGTTAATGTCTCAGGGCGAGGGGTTGCTGTTGTTGGAGATGTGGAAGAGAGTAAGGAAGTGGAAGAACATGGTGAAGGTACTACTGATGAGACTGTGACATCAGTAAATGGTGTTGGTGAGACCAGAGAACTTATTGAAGAAGTGGCTAATATGACAGTTGATGAAATAGATGCACAGAACTCTAAGCCTGCTGTGGATGATGTTGTTGCAGCTGCAGAATCAAAGCCTGTGGATAACATTGTTGGTGCTGGAGGTGATGGCAAACTAGATTCCGGAGACGTTCAGACTGGTAATGTGGTAGCTGCTACCGAAGAAATCAAAGAAGCTGATCCTGAAACTGTTAATAAACAGCTGGATGCAAAGGATGTTGAAGTGGAACCTGAGCAGGAAGCGTCTGAAACTATATATGCTAATGGTGATCATTCCGGGGAAAGCATTGAGGGAGATGTAGTGGAAGCTGAAGTCTCTGTTCAAACATCTGCCATATCAAGGTCAATCATTGGCTCAGAGCAAGATGGAGAAGCTAAAGATCATATAGATGAAAAAGCTGATCTTGAAGACTCAGCTTCAGATGGAGAGACAGACGGTATGATTTTTGGAAGCTCTGAAGCGGCCAAACAGTTTATTGAGGAGCTGGAAAGGGAATCTGGTGGTGGCTCCTATGCTGGTGCTGAGGCTTCGCGTGAAATGGACGGTCAGATTGTCACCGACTCAGATGAGGAGGCTGATACTGACGAAGAAGGAGATGGGAAGGAGTTGTTTGATTCAGCTGCCTTAGCTGCCCTTCTAAAAGCAGCAACAGGTAGTGATTCTGATGGTGGCAGCATAACAATCACATCTCAAGATGGATCAAGACTATTCTCTGTTGAACGTCCTGCTGGTCTTGGGTCATCACTCCGGTCACTGAGGCCAGCTCCCAGACCAAACCAACCCAATCTTTTTACTCCTTCCAGTCTTCAGAACAGTGGAGAATCTGAGAGCAACTTGAGTGAAGAAGAGAAGAAGAAACTGGAGAAACTCCAGCAGATTAGGATCAAGTTCTTGAGGCTTATTCACAGGTTGGGGCTTTCTTCTGATGAACCCATAGCTGCACAAGTTTTGTACCGGATGGCACTTATTGCACGAAGGCAAAACAGTCCACTTTTTAGCATGGAGGCTGCCAAGATGAGAGCTCTCCAGCTTGAAGCAGAGGGGAAAGATGATTTGGACTTCTCTGTGAATATCCTGGTTATTGGAAAATCTGGGGTGGGTAAGAGCGCTACCATAAACTCAATCTTTGGAGAGGAAAGAACATCAATTGATGCCTTTGGACCTGCTACCACAAGTGTGAAAGAGATTAGTGCTGTTATAGATGGTGTTAAGATTCGAGTTTTTGATACACCTGGTCTCAGGTCCTCTGTGATGGAACAGGGTTTCAATCGCAGTGTCTTGTCTTCAGCAAAGAAGTTTACTAAGAAGAACCCCCCTGATATTTACCTCTATGTTGATAGGCTGGATGCCCAAACTAGAGATCTCAATGATCTTCCTATGCTGAAGACTATCACAAGTTGTCTTGGCCCTTCAATATGGCGAAGTGCGATAGTCACCCTCACACATGGAGCTTCTGCACCTCCGGATGGACCTTCTGGATCCCCTTTAAGTTATGATGTGTTTGTTACTCAAAGATCTCATGTTGTTCAGCAGTCTATTGGGCAAGCAGTAGGAGATTTACGAATGATGAGTCCAAGTTTGATGAATCCTGTCTCTCTGGTAGAAAATCATCCATCTTGTAGGAAAAATAGGGATGGACAGAAGATACTACCTAATGGCCAGAGCTGGAGGCCTCAATTACTGCTATTATGCTACTCAATGAAGATCTTATCTGAAGCAAGTGCACTTTCAAAGCCTGAAGATCCATTCGATCACCGTAAGCTCTTTGGTTTCCGCACACGCTCACCACCTCTTCCCTACATGCTTTCTTCAATGTTGCAGTCACGTGCGCATCCAAAGCTTTCTGCTGAGCAGGGTGGTGATAATGGTGATTCAGACATTGATTTGGATGATTTGTCAGACTCTGACCAAGAAGAAGAAGATGAGTACGATCAGCTTCCTCCCTTTAAGCCTCTTCGGAAGGTTCAGCTTGCTAAGCTCAGCAAAGAACAGAGGAAGGCGTATTTTGAGGAGTATGACTATAGGGTCAAGCTCCTTCAGAAGAAACAATTTAGAGAGGAGTTAAGAAGAATGAAAGAAATGAAAAGCAAGGGAAAAGAGGCGGCAATTGAATATGGTTATGGAGAGGAAGAAACTGATGCCGGTGCAGCAGCTCCTGTAGCAGTTCCCCTACCAGACATGGCCCTCCCACCTTCTTTTGACAGCGATAATCCTGCTTACAGGTACCGATTTTTGGAGCCCACGTCACAGTTTCTTGCAAGGCCTGTTCTGGACACGCATGGTTGGGATCATGATTGTGGCTATGATGGTGTTAATGTGGAACAGAGTTTAGCCATTGCAAGTCGTTTCCCTGCTGCAGTTACTGTCCAAATCACCAAAGATAAGAAGGATTTCAGTATCAATTTGGACTCTTCTGTTGCTGCTAAGCACGGTGATAATGGATCAACCATGGCTGGCTTTGATATTCAAAGCATAGGAAAGCAACTTGCCTATATTGTCCGAGGAGAAACCAAATTCAAAAATTTGAAGAAGAACAAGACTGCTTGCGGAGTTTCTGTTACATTTTTAGGTGAAAATATGGTTACTGGGCTGAAAGTTGAAGATCAAATCATCTTAGGCAAGCAATACGTTCTAGTTGGCAGTGCTGGCACTGTTCGATCTCAGACTGACACAGCTTATGGAGCGAACTTTGAACTGCAGAGGAGGGAGGCAGATTTT
Organism: Capsicum rhomboideum; assembly: GCA_031232105.1. Lineage (NCBI taxonomy): Eukaryota > Viridiplantae > Streptophyta > Magnoliopsida > Solanales > Solanaceae > Capsicum > Capsicum rhomboideum. Next base: position 14,138,193 of record CP124711.1, read on the forward strand.
CCAATTGGTCAGGTGCAGTCTACATTGTCTATGTCTGTCATAAAGTGGAGAGGTGATTTGGCTTTGGGGTTCAATAGTATGGCGCAATTTGCTGTGGGACGTAATTCGAAGGTAGCTGTTCGAGCAGGAATCAATAACAAACTGAGTGGGCAAGTAACTGTGAGGACAAGCAGTTCAGACCATCTCTCTCTTGCTCTTACTGCTATAATTCCAACTGCAATTGCCATCTACAGGAAGCTTTGGCCGGATGCTGGCGAGAAGTACTCAATCTACTAAATTTCATTTCATATCAGCATTGCATTTTTGGTTCATTAGACTTTATGATGGCATATATATCTTTGTCATTTTATTGAATAATGCTTTTGTTAATTTCCCATCTATCTAGGGATTCCTGCTGTTATGAGTTAAGAGTCAATTTTGCGTGATTGAATGTACTTTTTTGCCTGATGAAATCAAGAGGTTCGTGTTGTTTAAATGCTTCGTTGTTCGTACAATATATTCTATATTGATGAATTGGGATTCTGTTTTTATTGGTTGAGTGTATGGAAGTAACATTTAATGTACTTATATAGTTTTATTCAACAGCACATATCTTACAAAGAGGGTCCACAGGGATATGACAGAGCTTCCATGATTCTTTTGATATGCATTGCTTCATAACGTGATATTACTAAAACCAATTGACATTTTGAGTGGTCACGTTACAAGGTCCTTTACCTGCCAAGGTAAGGGTATTGGTAGGGGTAAAGTCTGCATACACTCTATGCTCCTCAGACCCTCATTTATGGGACTATACTGGTATATTGTTGTTGTTACATTACAAGGTCCAATATTTGAGGAGAATTTGGGTTAGGTCTTCTTGACTTGTCAGTACTAAAGTCTTGTAGACCTGTGACTTGGGCGAGGACATGTTAAATGGATTGTGTCATAGAAGCATTTGTTGGAAAATTTTCCAAAATCGAGTTGCAAATTCAGTTTTGATTTTCTGGAGTAAGTGTTTGTTTTTATCTGAGCAAAGGGTCTATTGAAACAACTTATCTACCTTCACGAGGTAGGGATAAGGTATGTGTACACACCACCATCCCCATATTCTGTGGAATTACACTGGATGTGTTGTTGTTAAGTGTTTGTTTGAGCTGTTTATGTTTCTGAAGTTTCTAAAAGATTTAAAAAACTAAGTAGGTTTTATTTTTTGGTGCAAAAATGTCCAACCAAACAATTAGTCTTATAAGTGGCCGTATTGTATAAATATTTTTACATCATCAATGCATAAAACTTAAAATGAAAAAATAGCTATTTCTTTACCTTGTTCTGCTATAATTTCTTTGAAAATAAAATTGTCAACTTTCTTGATATGGATACAATCAATCAATCATTCTCTAGTAATACCAGATAGCATTTTGTATATTTTACACAAAATGGAAGTTATAATCGTGATGGATGTTGACTCATTTTCGTGTTATTTGATGCTTGCAACAGAATCATAAGTGTGATCCTATTAATGGAGTTCGGAAAGGATAAATTATATGTAGACCTTAATCCTAACTTGTGTTAGCTAGAGACGACTTGTGATAGAGATGTTACTTGTTGCTTCTTCATGTAAAATTACTTGTCTCGTTCTCTCCGCTACAATATTCTATTGAACTTGTGCCAAATAAATATTTTAAAATGACATTTATGAACATTTTATGGTCGTACCAAGAGTGCCTGTTCTCTCCGCTACAATATTCTATTGAACTTGTGCCAAATAAACATTTGAAAATGATCTATATGTAACATTTTATGGTCGTACCAAGAGTGCCTATTTACCGAACTATTCTCAACTCTTTTTTACTTGTCATATTTCAGTTCACGAGAGTGCCTATAACCACGGATATATATTAGATCCTAAAGCCTCTTTATTTTTGAGAAAATTTGAACCATTTTTCGATTAGCGCATATCATCCTTGCACGTATCGTTTCAATTTTACTAGATTTCCTCAAGGGACATTCTTATATTTTGTTTAAAGTATTTGATTAAAACGTGATATAATATGGTTTGTTCCAGAACCTAAATTTGGCGATTTAGAATATTATCAACCAACGTACTTTGTCAAACCACAAAACGTAAATTTGTGGAGCTTGCCCATGTCTCCTAACGTCCCAGTTCCCACCCCATTTCTTTTACAAACACAGCTCAAACCATAGTAAAAAAAAAAGGAGTAAATACAGTTATATTAAGGAAATTGAGAAATGGCATATGATATAAAGATGAACAATTACTACTACCAACAAACAAAATCCAAGTTATTAACCCCCACAGCCCATTAATCAAAATGCAAAATGATCATTGCGCCGAGGCAACAGGCTGCTTGTTCTCCGCGGCGGCAGCGCCTTCAAACACCTTCGCTATTCTCTCAACAGAAATAATCGGAAGATAACGCGCCGCTGCGTAGCCGCTCTCCGAAGCATAATTCACCGCTTGATTGTACTTCTCACTCCAATAAGCAGCCGTTGGCACCAAAATCTGAGCCACTTGAGGGAACAAAGGAAGTTTGTTCAATGATCGCCATGCTGAAACTGCATTTTTCTCGGCTACTGGCTCATATTTTGCGTATAGTTCCTTGGCCGTGGGCTCGTACTTTGTGTAGAGTGTTTTAGCTATGTTACTTGCTGTGTCTGCTAAGCCGTCGCGCTGTACCTCGCTGGTGAGATCTCGAGCTATTTGTGGAGCCTTGTGAGCTATTAATAGAGCTTTGGATGATGCTTGCTTTAGTAGAGAAGGCACATGGCTATCTACTTCTGTTATCAAGTCTGCTACCTGCATAGATTTTCAATCATTCAAATCCTTGCCACTGAAATTCATTGCTCATGACTTTAAAATTTACAACAAAAAGGGCAAAAGTACAGCCCATTGTACTAACGCTTCCCCTATGCAAGGGTTCGAGAAAAGGCTGGACCACAAGGATCTATAGCCTTATCTTGCAGAGCTTATTTTGTATTTCTGCTTGATATTAACCTAAGTTGCTTGTGCTCTCCGAAAAGGTTGCCATGCTCTTGTGAGATCCTTCAAAAATGTACCGCTTTTAAAGGATTCGACACACATCGGATGACATTTTTGAAAAGTCCGAGAAACATAGGTTTCTTCGGCTTGAACCTCATGATCACATGACAAAAACTTTACTAGTTACGTCAATCTCCCTTCAACTTCAAAATTTACAATATTTATTCTATTATAGTGAATTTTCACGTGTATATCAATGCTCCGTCTCAACATCAATTTTTATGGTACATTCGCCTTCTGCAAATGAAATTCATCTAATATTGATAGATCTAGGTAGCATTTCAAGTTATTTTGGAGAAAGAAGGTGAACCTTTAGATCTATGAACTTGAGAAGATCAAAAGGGACGTCATGGAACTTCCCATAAACGGGTCCAATGACGGTTTTAACACTGGCTTCTACTGCCTGGACACCAGGTTTCAATGGGCCGGAGTTTGCTTTGCCGTATTCATACAAAGTTGAGAAGCAAACAATCACATAGATCGCTGCAACTTGAATGAAATCCAGATATTTGAGTTTCCTCTCATCTTCTGCTACCTTCAATTATAAAAAACAATAAGGTACAAAGTTAAAACTTGAACTTCTGAATCTCAGCGTAGAGATTGTAAAAACACATCTTGAACTTACCGGGGAAAAAGAAATTAAAATCAACAAAGTATACTACTCTACCTCTACATCACCTTTGTTCGTAAGGATTCACAGTGGTAGAGTCAAGATTTTCACCAACGAGGTTCAAAAATAGGAAGAGATAAAAACACAGAGAAATTGAGGTAATTCAACACTGAATCACTATATATACATGAAAAAATACTTCCTTATGATGTATATAGTTTAATTTTTGACGAAGGGATTCATATTGCAATAGCTTGGCTCCGCCCTTAGAGGATTCATTTTCGAAAATGGAAATTTCGCTCTAATTTCAAAATCTAACCATGAGGTAAAGATTGTGATCAAGGACACATCTCGTTCATCAATTAATATGGAATTAGTGGCGGATCCAGAATTTTCGACAGGTTTAAAATATAGAAAAGTCATGAACCTACGAAGAAGCATTCTAACACATATACGTACCATACATAAAAGATAATTTTAACTATGTATAAAACATGTAATTTTCTATCAAACGTATTTAGATGAACCCCTGGATCCTATCTAGCTCTTCCCTATATGGGATGATTTAACACCTCAAAATAACTAAATAAGAAACAATTCATCCACGTAACTAATATGGGTAATTGAATATCTTAGATCTAAATATATGGAGCGTGAATAATATAATATGAGCTCACGATGCTTACCTCTAGATGTCCAATAACGAACAATTGAAAATTACAACGGATTTGACTCTGATATCATGATAAGAAAATTACGACAAACGTAGAAGACGTTATTGTACTTACTGGATCAGTAGTAGTTGATGGTGGAACAACATCGGTAGATGGCGTGACAGCTGCGTCGGCCATGGTGCAGGAAAATGAGAATAGAGAATAGTGATGGAGAAAACTAAGGTCTTATTAATGGAATTATACAAGGAAGCTTAGAAAAGGGAGGCAGTTAGCATGTGCCCTTTTATAAGGGTGCCGGCACGTAATGATCGTGTGCGGAGAACTCGATGAAGTTTTACCTTCATTAAAATTATACTCCCTTCGTTCCATTTTAGTTGGACACATTTTATTTTATATGGTGATTAAAAAATCATAAATAAAATGATAAATTTTACTATTTTACCCTTTACCCATATTAATGATATTCATTGGGTATAGGAATAGACATTAGAATTATAATTAATTATAGGGATAAAATAAAAAAAATAATTAATTATATTTTAATTTAATAAGTGATTAACTAATATGAAATATTTATTTTTAGTAAGATTATCAATTAAAATGAGATGAAGGAGTACATCGGATTGAAGAAGGTCACTATTTTTTAAAAGGAAAAAGTAAGCTCTAATTAATGTTTGGGGAAAGAAAGGAGTACATTTTAGGTGTGTTTGGTAGGAAGGAAAATATCTTTCATGAAAAATAAGTTGGTTTCTTAATTATTTTTATATTTGATTGGTGAGTGAAAAACAATTTCTAGAAAATATCTTTTAGTGTTTGACTAGAGAGTAGAAAATACTTTTTAGGAAAATAGTTTCTGACTCGGGAACCAACCCCAACGATTGATCCGTGACTTGACTCAGACACACGATCCAGAACCCAATCTAGATATCCGAACTGAGACCCGACCCCGATACCTGAGTTAACATCAGAAATTGATACTCGAGCTTGAATTAGGGTGGAAAGTTGAGGTGTGAGGTTGAAAAAGAATTTTGAAAAATATTTTCCTTACTTTTTAAAAGAAAGTCATTTTCCTTAAATTTAAAAAAAATAAGTTCTTTCGAAAAATATTTTCAAAACATTTAAGCCAATCAAACATGAAAAAATTAAAAAATATTTTCTAGAAATATTTTCCTTCGTACCAAACACACTCTTAATATAAAATATTGTCTAACATTTAGCTCATATTTCTGTATGAGGACAAAGAAAATATATTTAATGTAAAATATTGTATAATATTTAGCTTATATTTCTGGATATGCACAATTTTTTCTGTATAAGCACAATTTTTTTTGTTTTTAATAATCATGGTATCCGAGCCAACTCTATCCACTAAGGATAAGACTGATGGAAAGAATCAACTTGTATTTTTGTCTCTAAAATTTAAATTGAGACCTCAGATTTTCAATTTATTTCATTAATCACTAGCTCATACTCTTGGATGCTAAGTAAATTTTTTATATTATTATATATATTTATATAAGATGGACATGTTATATATAAATATTACTCTCTCCATTCCATTTTATGTGGCCTAATTTGACTGAGCATGGAGTTTAAGAAATAAGGTTAGGCTTGATAGTATTTACCATATTGTCCTTTGCAATTAAAAATGTACATGTATTAATTTTATTTAAAAAATAAAAGGTAATGGATTCACTTTTTAATTAAGTGAGACCAATAAGGGTAAAAGAGTAATTGTGCCTTTAAAAAATTATCAAATAAGAAAATGTAACATTCTTTTTGGGACGAACCAAAAATAAAAGTAGGAAGAAGCATATAATATTATATATTGAGTTACGTCGCGTAATATAATATCCTATGTAGAGCCGTACCTATTTGAAAATTCCCTTTTCAAATGTGATGTCCCATCATCTGTTACTCACTTCAATTAATATAAATCGAAAGAAATAGTACTCCCTCCGTTTCAAAAAGAATGACCTAGTTTGACTTGACACGGAGTTTAAGAAAATAAAGAAGACTTTTAAATCATGTGGTCATAAATTAAAGTCGTGTTAAATGTACCAAAATGCCCTTTAATCTTGTGGTCTTAAACATGCCACGTGGAAAGTTGGAATTAAAGTATTGTCAAAAAAAGAAAGGGTCATTCTTTTTGAAACAGACTAAAAAGGAAAGTAGGTCATTCTTTTTGAAACTGAGGGAGTAATATTTATTTGTCTAGAGCAACGTTTTAAAAGGCAAAGTCTAAATTCATTTCGGGATTTTTTTTGGGGCGCGGTACTAATAAAATGCCTCGAAGCTTATGTGTGAGACTTAGTTTTGTGAGATTTATATCCTAATCGCTTGACTGTACATCCTAAATACGGCTAACGCCCAAAGTCCGGGACACACCTAATAGTTCTTACACAAATTATGTCAAATTCCTTAATCAACGTTGTTGATACTCATAATTCTCTACTAAATAAATGATGCTTAGAAGTTTTTTTCATCTGTTGAAATGAGAAAATTAAGAGTAACTAACTTATTTACTAATTGAGAATGTCGTGAGGGTGAATATGACTTAACATTTCTGTTTAAAAATACATATCCGAATTTTACATCTTCACTTGTAATTGGTCATTATGTTTTTGTCCTATATTTCAAAATTATCATTTTTTTGGGTTCTTTGAAAGTATTTTTTTTTATTCATGAAAGAGTTGATGTTTTGAATTATAATATTAATAGTTTATTGATTATTTCTTTTATGAAGGTAAATTGCATAGTATGATATTATATAGTTTAAGAAATTGTGATTCTTTTATTATTTGTAAGTTAAGATGTTAGAGTTGATTTGTATCACATAATAATTTTTATATCATTACACTGTTTCTACTTATAAATGATGTTAAAAGTTTTGCTTTTTATGAATTTTTTTAATCATGTTTTAAATTTTTTAAGATTAATAATGCATTTTTTATATAATTTTATGTTATTATATTATTTTTATTATATTATAAATTATAAATTATAAATTCATGGGATTTATACCCCATATTCCGAGGCTTACGCCTTGCCTTATGCTATATAACACGCCTCACCTCACGTCCACATCTTTTAAAACACTCGTCTAGAGTATTACTCTTAAGTCTTAACCCACTTTATTAATTAATAGCCACACCCTTAAATTCATGTCACTTTTTCAGTAAGTAACGTTATTCTCACCTGATTAGCTAGCTGTTCCAACATCTGACAGAGTCACGCATTTAACCTGTTTATTTTAAAATATTTTGTTTACCAATTGAAATATTCCTCCATTCATTTTTACTTTTTGACATCACATACTCATGAAAATAATAATTAATATAGTGAATTTATAATATTATCCTTATTAATTGATGTTTAGTAATAAGTATTGAAAAATAATTTAAAGAATATGTAATTAATGCTAAAGGTAAAATATAAAAAAAAATTATCTTTTTTTGATTTGCCAAAAATAATAAGTAAAAATAAAAATCAAATTAAAAAAATAGTGACAAGTAAATCCAAACGGGAGTAATTAAATTTAACCTGATCGGATTCGGGGTACTAACTTTTAGTAAGATTCAGTTTAGATTTTCTAGATCTGAAATTGATTCCGTTTGCTGTACTTCTTTTCCAAAATTTCATTTGCTAGTACTAGTATATTGACAAGGAGATTAAATAAGTAAAACTAAACTTTTTTCCTTATAATATCGTTAACGAGGAGATTAAATAAGCAAAACTAAACTTTTTATCTTTTTATATCGTTGACAACGTTAACACGGAGATTAAATAAGTAAGATTAATTTTCTTTTGTTTTTTTATATCGTTAACATGGAGGTTAAATAAGCAAAATTAAACTTTCTCCATTTTTATATCATTAACAAGGAGATTAAATAAGTAAAACTAAACTTTTTCCTTTTTTATATCGTTAACAAAGAGATTACAAAAAGTAAAACTAAATTTTCCCTTTTTAATACCATTAATTAATAAAACTAAATTTTCCCTTTTTAATACCATTAATTAATAAGGAGATTAAATAAGCAAAAGACTAAATTTTTTCTTTTTTGTATATCATTAATAAGGAGATTAAATAAGCAAAACTAAACGGGTACTACTCAAACTTAATTAATTATGAGGACGGTCTTTCAATGTCTTCGCAATTAAGTTTGAAGACTTCACTTTTTGATCGTATTTGATGACAATATGTATCGAAGTATTGAAATGGTTCTTTTATTAATTTGTCACTTTAATTAAAATAATTTGAATTGAAATTCTTGTTATTTTAAAAAAAAATAAGACTGCATTAATTTTTAAGAATGCATTAATTTTTCTTTTCAATTCAACCCATACTACACTAAAATGCACATTCATCTAATTAGGCCATTTAGAAAAAGAGATAAAACTAATTTGGTCAACTACTATTGATTAATGTTTTTAAGTGGTCCACAATAAGTGATTTTCTACCATTCCAAAGTTGGTTTCAAATAGGTGTTTTTCTTACAAAAGAATAAAATGTCAAGAAGGTATACCTAAATTTCCTTTTTTTTTTTTTTTTTTTTTTTTTTTACAAATTTACCGTTGTTCAATAAATAACTGGACAAGCTTCTTAACTCTTCAAATAAGTGTTTTACAAAAAAATAAAAAGTTAAGAAGGTCGACTTAAATTTCCTTTTTCCAATTTTACTTTGTTCAATAAATAATTGAACAAATTTCTTAATGGGTATATGTCAACTTATCATGGATGGGAGGAGGTAATTTCTTCCTGATTTTTTTTTGATTTCTCACTTGATATCTGATATTAGCATTGAGGCTAGATTAAATTTGAATTTACGCATTACATGGTCTATTTTTAAAAATCGATGCTTCCAAAATGATTTTTTCGTTCCAAAATGGGTCACTAATGTCTTGCTTGTTTCTTTGTTATTTCAGAAAATAAATGATACTCTAAGAACAAGAAGAGAAAGATGGGGATATAGTATACCATAGTACTCGAAAACTTTTAATATGAGTGAGGCACAACCAACAATAGTTGTATGAGTCACCATTTACTTATTGACAAGTGTTTTTATGAGTCCCGTAATGTCAGTAAATGTCCCTCTGTCGTCATTTCCTCATATTTCTTTCCCTTTCGTTCATTTTATTTCCTCATATTTCTTTACGTTCCGCATTTGCAGTTCATTTTTTGTCTTTTTTTTTTTTTTTTTTGCAACACTACTTCTTTATTTTGTATCTTAATTTTTTTTTTTTTTAATTTTTTTTTTTGGGGGGGGGGGGGGATTAATCGGTCTCTGTCTCTCACATATACTTCCCAAACTCTTAGTTATATACTTATATTCCTATCATGAAAATGGATCCATACCAATATACCATTAATATCTGTTCCTCTATTCTACTTTAGTCATACTCCTTTGTGTTTTTATTAATTAACTTGGTTGATTCTTTCTTTTTATTATATGTATTTTTTTTTGTATTACTTATCAACTTTATTCACTTGATTAAAGCATATCGATATTAAGATTTTTTTTTTATAATCTAAGAAAATTATAGCCACCACAAATTCATAATAAAAGGTTAATAACAAATTATAAGTTGTAAAATGATGGGCAATTTTTTTCTAACTGCAGGGAAAAAAAATAAAAGACACAAATATCATTATGTTTCTTAAAAATCGAAACAAATCGAACCAAACAAATAAATATGAATTAAATTGGTTTGGTATGATTTTATTATTAAAAAGCTGAATAAATTTAATTGATTTTGGTTTTACCCCAAACTCAACCCGAACTGAACTATGAACACCCCTACCCTCAACTAGATCAATTTTTTTTTTTAAAAAAAATTAACCCTTGTACCCAAAAAAAAAAAGGCATTGAAATTTTTAATTTTACGTCAAGAAAATCGAATCAATCCTTAAGGAATCCTCAAAAAGATAAATTTTAAACAAGGAACTCACACAAAATTTATATTAACAAATAGAGGTATTCATGAAAAATCAAAAAATTTAATCAAATTAAAGATTGATATTTTAAAAAAAAATTAGTTAATATATATAAGTTTTGTATATTATTCTTTTACCTTTTTGAACTGTACTATAAAATTTTAATTTTACTATATTAGTGTTGTACTCATCGTTAAAAAAAAATTAAGTTATGAAGTCTAAAAGACCAATCAAATCAAAAGAAGATATAATTTAGGTCAGTATTAATCTATTTATCTCTCTTTTGGTTTTTGATAAATAAAAACTAAAACTATAAAAAGAGATGGGAAATGAAATACGGAGTACATAAGAGGAAAAATAAATGGCCTGTGAAAACAAAATGGAAGAAAGTGGGGAAGGGGACAAGAGAAAGGAAAAGTTACACTGAAGTGGGACCCATGTACTTTTTCAATTAAAAAAAATCCTCACACATCTATGACATCACACCATCAAATTCTTCAATAGTACTCTATATTATCACTGCATGTCATGTTCAGTAGAGGGTACTGATTGATGATTATGTTGAACAATTGCTAATAATATTGCGGCACGCTGATCGAGGATAGTGTATGCTAGTACTGGCTCACTATCTCCTGAATTTTTTACTCCATTCGTCCCATTTTATGTGACATTCTTTAATTTGATATGATATTTAAAAAAAAAAGATTTTTTAAATTTATGAATTAAAATATTCTTTAAATATTTATATAATTATAAATTATTTTATTAAGAATAAAAAATTACTTTTAAAATTAAATTATTTTTAATTATAATAAAATAACATTCTTTCTAAGACATATCGAAAAGAAAAGTGTGACACATACGGAGGAAGTATTTAATTATCACCTTCTAGAGGGTTATGGGCTCATCTTGATTTATTTCTACTTTTCTTTGCTGAAAGGATAGAGATAAGGTTCTCTTTTTCTTTGTATTTGTCTTTGTGCATGACATTTTTTTAGTTTTGTCGATAGGTTAAAATATTATCGCCGTTGGCGGGCCAATAAACATAAGGGTGCAAGGGGATTCTCTTAATTCTTTAATTCTATTGATAGGTAAAAATATTGTCAGCCAGAGAGATGATGTAAGGGGTTCAATTCTTTATTGTGCTGATATATGGGGCAAAGTTAATTCATTTTTTTCAAATGTATATAATTTTTGGGAAAAAGTCAAATATACTTCCGAACTTTTATAAATGATATATAAATATCCTTCATTATACTTTTTAGGCTGTTAATGTCCTTACCATCATACTTTTGGCCATATATGTCATCGAACTTTCAAAAATGGTATACAAATGTCCTTCGTTATACTTTTAGTTTATCAATGTCCTTACCTTCATACTTTTCGGTCATATTAAGTTACTTGGAGAGACACATAGCATTATCACTGTGCATATACCTGATTTTTATTTATTTTACCCAAAATTTAAAAATCCACCCATATCATAGCATTCTACCCGTATTAAACCCGACTAAAAGAAAATCGTGTACATGCATGGTGATAATGCTACGTGTCTCTCCAGGTAACTTAATATGGCCCCAAAAGTATGACGGTAAGGACATTGACAAACTAAAAGTATAACGAAGGGCATTTGCATATCATTTTTGAAAGTTTGGGGGTATATATGACCCAAAAGTATGATAATAAGGGCATTAACAACCTAAAAGTATAACGAAGGATATTTGCATTCCATTTCTGAAAGTTTGGAGGTATATTTAGCCTTTTGCAGATAAAGTTTTAAAATTCTCTTGTTTGAATTTCTAATTACACCATTCGTTGGTTATTAATAACACTAATTTAAATTAGTAATCGTGTTGAATTATGTACATGCGACTTTGCAACAAATATTTTTTCTTTTACTACTTCAACATAATAAGGGGAAAAAGTCGAAATGAATCTAGTTTAATCACATTGGAAACGACCCACAAACATTTGTTATTTGGAAGTGTGGAATCTTCGGCCCTCAACATTCTGTCCGAATTGCTTGCTTGCTTTCCTTCCTCACCATTCGATTCGCCTTGACTTCACAGAGCTGCAAAAAAAGCAATTGGGTTAGTTTGGCCTTTAAAGTTAAGAGAATCCCCTCCAAAAAATGACGTATGCCACTAATTGCAACACATAGTTCGTTGTGTGCTCACTGCGTGGCTGCATGATTTTTCCATTACCAGCGCAAGCTCCTTATATACTGTGTCCAGCTTTCCGTTTACACCTTATATTTATGTAATTCCAATATATGGGCTTTGTGCCTTGGTTGGATCCAATACTTTTAAGTTTGGGGACCCTTTCTGTATTAGCCCACCTTTTGATTGTAAAACCATGTAAACGCTTCTTTAATAAGAAAAAAAAAAAGGAAGAAGATGTTATAGAATAAAGACAAAATATCAATGTCAAACTTAAAGAAAAAAGATAACTTTAGAGAATTTTAGTAGTACTTTTATTTACTACTTGGATTTATATATCAATATGTACAAAAGGTGGTTATTTATAAGCCACCAAATTTTCTCCTTAAGCATGTTACAATGAGGCAACAATCTTGACTTCATGTTGACTATTTGGTCAAGTAACTTTGATGTTCAAGTTCAATTTGATTAAGTAACTCTCATCTCTCATTAATGGCATTCACACACACAGATATATATATATGCCACATGACATTCATATTATACAAGAAAAGATACATTTTACTACTTTTAAATTAAAATCCTGTTGAATTTGTAACAATTAATCGGTTGAGGGATCAAAAGTTAATTGAAAGTTAGAAATGTATCACTCAGTGCTCCTCCGTTTTAATTTATTTGTCTTACATTTCTTTTTAGTTTATTTGACTCTTTCCAAAAAGCGTGAATGCAAATAAAAAACATCTCCTAAATAAGCTTCACGACCGGACGGTTTTCATAATAATAAACAGGAGCGTGGGTACATACAAACCTGATGGATGGGATAAGAATCATTTTTTGGGCGATCATTTTATTTTTTTTTGGGCAACTCTTTAGTTTTAACTTTACACTGACATGTTTAAGACTATAAAATTAAATAACATTTTGATACATTTAACATATCTTTAGCTAAAGACCACAAGATTCAAATTTTTTTTTACTATTTTTAAACTTCGTATGTCAAGTTAGAATCAGCCAAACAAATTGAAACGAATGGAGTATTACTTATTAATACTACTGCAAAATCAAGTTTTGTCAACCAAAATTGCATATTTGCGGAGGTATTAAACTTTTAACTTTCCCAAAAATAAGAGTTTGTTTGAATTAGTTGACCGTAAATACGGATTTAAGTATTATTTCCTGATTATATTTTTAAGTGCTAAAATTAATTTTATAAATAAGATAGTCATGTATAAATAAACTAGTGGCATGTGGCCCGTGCTCAACACGGGCCCAATATTAATATTTTTTAATCTTAATTTATGTGGTATGCTCTCTTTTTTTTATTTGTTCTAAAATGAATATCATTTTTTTATATTTAAAAATAATTTGATTTTAAAATTTTTATTTTATTCTAATGCAATAATTTATGACCATATAAATATTTGAGACTTATTTTAAATCACAGATTTCAAAAGCTTTCCATTCTTTCTACTTTGTGTTTAGTCAAATAATGTCACATGCCCTTTATCTAATGCCAACTAGCATATACCTTTCTTCTTCTTTCATGTCTTCTTTGTCATTTTATTTTTCCTTTTACGTTGATTGAAACATTTTTTATCTCCTTTCCTTTTTTCCCAAACTCATGAAGTTGCATTTCCTCAAATTGAGTTTGGTATTGTAATTTGTAAATGGAGCAAATACATGTACTTCTACTGATGGCTTGCTTTTTAAATATTTTATCCATCTTATGTTTTAAATATTCTATTTTAGTTCATTTTTTACATTAGCATAGCATGAATGATTGCATCATAAGTTAAACTAAGGAAGTGCCTCATATTTCCATTACATTATTTTCCTTTAGCAAAATAGCATGTTTAAATATTAAAAAGGCTCAACAGAGTAACATGTTAAAAGTTCTTTTCGTAATCCATTAATAGATTTTCAAGAAAGAAAACTAAGAATGGTGTCACATAATTCTTAGTAGGCGTTTGGTCATAAATATTATTCACAATATTCTGAAATACATTTTCATTTTATTTTGAAATACTTGTTTGGCCATAAATATTTCGAACTGCGTTTTCATAATATTTAGATTTTTAAAATTCACTATTTTTGGAATCACTTTTTGTAATTTTTAATTTAATTTTTTTCAAAAAAAATTAAATTTTTTATTTTCATAAAATAGCCTAATTTTCATAAAACTCTAAAAAAAAATAAAATTATTTTCACTTTTTATATTTTAAAAAATATATATTTAAACTCTAAATATTAACTCCAAAATATTATGGCTAAACATAATTTCAACTCTAGTTTCAACTTTAAAAATATCAAATAAAATAAATATATTTTTAATTTTCATGCCAAACAGATCCTACATTTCAAGAAAAAATTACTTACAAATAGACTTTTGGAACAAGAAGAAATTCAATAAAAATTAGAGTAGATGCAGAGTTATGGCCCATAAATGCCACATGTCCAAGTGATATACAACTTCACATAACAAGAGTACAATTTGGTGGATGTGGCCTCCTGCACGTGACACCCATCATCGCCTTTTCAGGCATTTAAAGTGCCCCCTGTTTTGCCTCTATCTCTATTATATTAAAAATATGAAACGTTTTATAAATTTTGTTTGAATCTTTTATTCTTTATTAAAAGATTTTGATTTAGATAAAATTATTTTTTAAAAGGACTTGATTTAGATAAAATTATTTTTTTACTTTTTTTCTCTAATTATTATACCAATATTTTTATAATATTCACAACAATTTAAAGAATCCTAAAAACATATGGTAAGAGAAAAATATATAGAAAATTAATATTGATAGATTTTATTTTCCTTAATTACGTGAAAAAGAATCCTAAAATTTATGATAATAATTAAAGAGTGCTTAAAAGAAAAGAAAAACTACTAATACATACGCTACACAAGTTTTTTAAGTCTTAATGCTAATAAACTAGATTTAATCGTTATTTTCTGTTGTTTTTAATTTTTTGATTGCTTTTCTTTTCTGTGATTTAAGTTACATATATATTGACATTGTGAAAATTGTTTTAGCTTGCTTTGGTTCTAAATATTTTTGATATTTTATTTGCAGGGTTGTTTAAGATGACTTCAAAGAGATTGTTGTTTCATTATAAAATTGATAGTTGTAGAAACAAACTTTCGATCATGTCATGCAATGCAGAGGATATGTTGCTCCCTCGGAGTAATTTTACATTTTAAGGTAAAATTGTTCAATTTATAAACTTCAATTAACTTCTCTTAAGTTTCTTCTTTTTTACTGTTAATTTTAGAGTAATTAAACAAGTCTTTATATGGGGAATTAGAATTAATGAAAGGAAATATTTATTTGTAAAAACTGAAGTTCGTGTAGATAGTTTAGGTTTCCTCAAAAGTAAAGAAATTAAAACAGAATTAAGCTTTTTCCTTGTAATAATATGTTTCTTTTTGGACAAAGTCAATGGATTGTAGTGGGATGATTGGGATTTCTCCTTTCTTAATTACGAAGTTTTCATATTCGAGTTTCTAGATACGGAAAAGGGTCAAAAATACCCTTAAAGTATTAAAAAAGGCTCAAAAATACCCTTCTTCCACCTATTGGCTCAGAAATGCCCCTCCATCCATCTATTTGGATCAAAAATGCCCTTAAGGTTAAATTTAAGTTCTAAATTGCCCCTTCTTTTAACATATGGAATAAATAAATTTTTAAATTAAATATGTGACATTATTTTTATGGTTTCACATATAATTAAACTCAAATTCATTCACAATCCTACCCATTAACTCAAACCCAATTAAAAGACCGACACGAAACATGTTTATCAAAAATGTAAACAGATTTTAAATAAGTAAGCAATTTACAAACAAGAATCCAAATGGATCACCTTATATCCACTATATGTTGTTTTTCTTTTTTACTTTTTTTAAAAAAAAAATAAAATTAATTGTTCCTTTGTTTCAAAGCTAGTGGATTTTCAATATTCCCTTCATACTTTTTTATTTCAACGAATATAATATGAAGAAACTAAAATAATGAAATAACTGATTTACAAAGAAATATTCAAAGAATAAATTTTTAGAAGAGAAAAATAAGGCAGGAAAAGAAAAGGGTATTGAGAAACTGAGGGTTAAGTTTCATTTGAATGTGAAAAGAGGGAGAATGAGAATTGGAATGAATTAATTTAAGAGTATGCAGAAACACGAGGTTGTAACAAACATAGGTTGGAGGAAGATGGAGAAATGGTGGGTTTTTTAATTGGGTTTGAGTTAATGGGTAGGATTGTGAATGAATTTGAGTCTAATTATATGTGAAACAATAAAAATAATGTCACATATTTAATTTAAAAATTCATTTATTCCATATGTTAAAAGGAGGGGCAATTTAGAGCTTAAATTTAACCTTAAGGGCATTTTTGATCCAAATAGGTGGATGGAGGGGCATTTTTGAGCCAATAGGTGGAAGAAGGGTATTTTTGAGCCTTTTCTAATACTTTAAGGGTATTTTAGACCCTTTTCCGTTCTAGATATGAAAAAAGTCCGATTGAGATTGCCGCCCCCCAAAAATCGTCCTTGCAATATGCAAATTCGGAATTTAATCGGGTCATTGACAAAAGAAAAAAAGGTGCTTTTTCTTTTTGCTTCCTGTTTTTTTTTCTGTTGTTGGTCTGCATAAAAGTTAAATCCCTAGAATAATACTATTAGATCATTAAATTGTCATAATATTAAACTAATGTCTAAATTAATTTAATTTAAAACAAGGAGGAGAGATAAAGACCTGACCTTTTTCCTGGTATATGTTTTCAGTGATCCAATTCTATGTCAATTTAATGTAATATTTTTTTCATTTTACCTAATGTAAATATTGTACAATGTACTAGAATTCTAGAAATTCTTAAATTGTATGAAGATGAACGGAGGAGTGGTTGTGTGTACATTCGTTATATTTTGGAGCTTATTAGATGGCTTTATCAAGTAGTACAAGTCTTATGAATTTGAAAAGCCTTGACATGTCTGTACACGTCTTATTAATTAATGAGAAAGATTTTAACTCATTAAACAACTATCTAAATTTTATTTATTTTTTCTTATACTTCATTTTTTTTTCCATGTAACCTTTTCTATTGTCCTTCATTAAAAGATTTAGCAATAGATCAAATCGTTTTTGCAGCTGCATCTGAATAGGGTGTTGCAATTTTGGATCGGAAGTTTCTGGAAAGAATCTAACAAATTCTTAATTTTTTGGGAAGTAAGCCACGGTCCATGTGATGAAGAATTGTGGCTTTCAATAAAAGTATGAATTTGTTTTAAGAAATTTGTGACTTTTTTATACGGGTGCATTAGATAGAGTGATATTCAGGTTACGAATTAGAGTAGAAGGTTAAATTCTTTTTGATTTATGAATCATATTTTTTGTAATGTCGTAGCTTTTCTGTGCAATTTAGTTCTTATATTATTGCATGCTCGTAGTATATTTATTTTCAAAAAATTATGATTCTTTTTTATACAGGTGCATTAAATAAGAGGGTATGAAGGTCACAAATTTGGTTAGAAGGTTATTTTGTTTTTGATTTATGAATCATGTTTTTTGTAATGTCGTAGGTTTTATGTGCAATTTAGTTCTAAAATTGTTGCATGCCCATAGTATATTTATTTTCAGAAATTTGTGATTCTTTTTTATACACGTGCATTAACTAGAAGGATAAGAAGGTAACAGATTAGGGTAGAAGATTAAATTATTTTTGATTTATGAATCATGTTTTTTGTAATGTCAAACTTTTATGTGCAATTTAGTTCTTATGTTGTTGCATGCCAGTAGTAGTATATTTGTTTTAAGAAATTTATGATTCTTTTTTTTATACGGGTACATTAGATAGGAGGGTATGGATGTCACAAATTAGGATAGAAGGTTAGTAGGTAGTTATGTTTTGACTTGCTTTTCGATAAATTTAGATTTGATGGGAGTCTGGGAGCATTGTGTCTGTCGTAGTTTTAGCCACATAGATGTATTTTCTTGCTTTTGATGTATATTATCATCTATTGTATATTGTGTTTCAGTTAACCGCATTATTTCGTGCATTATTTTTCTAAATGCTATCCACTGTTTTCCATACTAATTGACATGTTTTCTTCACTGTCGTTTTTCATTTTTGTAATATTTCCTTAATGCGGGTACTAATGTTGATATTTCTTGAAGTAGAGCAAATAATAGTTTTATTGTTAGAAATTCTCATAAATTCAATCTATAGTATCAAATTAGCTTAAAACATATGTAAGTATCTTTTTACATCTAATTCATATATAATAATGTTATCCCGTTCTAGATTATAAATATTTTCTATGTGCTGGTGAAATTACAATTGAAAAATACAAAAGAAATGAAGAAAATACAATAATCTTCTTCTTGGCTGAGGCACGGATATCTCGCTCTCTTTAAGGAGATTCAAGTCCACTGCAGCAAATGTTTTCACCGGTCCAGCAGTAAACTTCTTGACTTGTCCCCTCCAGGATACAACAGCCTTCTCACAAAGTACAACTCAACAAACTCTGGACAAGAGTTGAGTTCAAAGCTCCACAAAAAAGAACACCTCCCTTCAACTAATAAACTCTCTTTTTTACTAACTTTTGTGAACTCTATATTATTTTGTACTTAAAAAATATGCAAGACCATCACTATTTATAGGTGAGAAAATCTTCCATGCAATGAATAGGAAGAATAAATGGGAAGATTAATGTGATAGATGAATGGCCTAGAAGTTACAAATGTTACAAGAGTTACAAAGAACTTATGACCACATTCTACCACCACTAACTAATAAGATTAATGGCACATAATACCATTAGTAAATGAGAAGTTAGTAGCTGAAAGTGCAGCACTGAACGGATGGAGTAAAGTCATATCATGCACCCAAATAATGAAGTCAAAACTGCTGCACATGATGTACAAACGGATTAGGAGTAAAAAGGCTTCACAAATTGTAACATAAAGCCATTAACTCCATATGGAGTAATACAACATTATGCCCAACTTTGTAACCTCCCAGCCATCACTAACGTGGTGCTAATGCAGAATTTGACCAAGTGATAGTAACTTACAACCACCAACATTAGAAACAAATGCTCTATAATGAAGAAGGCAAATAATAATATATAAAAATAATATTAAAATGCTTAAATCCATCAATCCCCCACTCATTTTAATATTAACACAAGAGAGTCTACTAGCTGAAGGAAGACTACTATGCATAATAAAGGTGTGCTCTGCATTGAACCTCCATTTAGTAAACAGTAATTTTTACTCCAGAGTCGTAGTGGTCTCAGACTTGAACTATGACTGCTTTAGGGAAATAAAAAAAAATCACTGCTTACACATAATAGTCAAGGTGTTGACTTGAGCTTAATAGCCAGCACATTACGGCCTTGTGCTATCCCGATTTCATGAGTGTATTTGAGAATGAGCCTAGTTCTCATAGGAAACGACATACCTCCACAATCACATAGGTGAAATCTGTCGAGAGTGCTCCTGTAATTTTAGCACCCCACTCATACGAGCTACAGATTTTCATTAAGAGTTTTTTAAACTCAACCTCACAAATCATTACAGGTAAATGCACTCACATCATAGGGAGGGAAAAAATAGTGCATTTTTTCACAACAAGTCATCAAGTGATTCGTTTTTTCCATTGAACCTGGTTATAGGATCTCTAGTCCCCAGGTTGGGTTTCCTCACATATGACTTAGAAATTTGTAGGCTTCAATCCCATCCCCCTCGATGTGCTCCAGACCTTTTCTCTTGCTAAGGCCTTAGTCAATGGATCTGCAAGATTATCACAAGATTTGACATAATCAACATTAATGGTACCATTTGTCAAATATGATCTCATATTACTGTGTTTTCTCCTTATAGGTCTGGATTTACCATTGTAATAACGGTTTTGAACTCTACCAATTGCAGCGGTGCTATCACAATGAATTAAAATAGGAGGAATTGGTTTTTCAAAATAAGGTATTTGAAATAACAAATCTCTCAACCAATTCGCTTCCTCACTAGCTGAAGCTAAAGCAATTAGTTCAGCCTCCATGGTAGAGTTAGCAATAATTGTTTGTTTTTTAGATTTCCAACAAATAGCACCACCACCCAAAATAAATACATAATCAGTAGTAGATAAAGAATCACCTAATAAAGTGTTCCAATCCGCGTCACAAAAGCCTTCAAGTACAGCAGGATATTTTTTATAGAACAAACCACAATTTTTTGTTCCTATTAAATATCTCATTACTCTCGTTATAGCATGCCAATGTTCATTACCTGGCTTGCTAGTAAACCTGCTAAGTACTCCTACTGCATACGCAATATCAGGCCTAGTGTAATCAGTCACATATCTCAAACTTTCGATTATGCTAGCATATTCCTTTTGATTTATAACATCATTTTCACTTTCAACAGGAAACAAGTGAACACTAGAATCAAAAGGAGTTACAACATACTTGCAATCAAGAAAATTATATTTTTTCAAAATTTTCTCAACATAATGTGACTGGTCAAGAAAAATTCCATCACATGTTCTAGTAATTTTTATTCCTAGAATTATATTTGCCTCACCAAGATCTTTCATATCAAAATGGCTTCTAAGAATATTTTTAGTTTCTCTAATAACATTCATGTTAGAGTCAAAGATCAACAAGTCATCAACATATAGGCAAATAATAACAAGTGAATTATTCCAAGACTTATGATATATGCACTTATCACACTCATTTGTTTTAAAATCATTATCAATCATGCAGGAATCAAACTTTTCATGCCATTGCTTAGGTGCTTGTTTCAAGCCATATAGGGATTTAGTAAGTTTACACACTTTGCTTTCTTGGCCAGCTTCAACAAAACACTCGGGTTGTTCCATGTAAATCTCCTCATTTAGGTCTCCATTTAGAAAAGCAGTTTTTACATCCATTTGATGAATTTGCAAATCAAAAATTGCAGCAATAGCAATTAAAAGTCTAATGGATGTAATTCTAGTTACCGGAGAAAAAGTATCAAAAAATTCTAGGCCTTCTAGTTGCTTAAAACCTTTAGCCACTAGTCTAGCCTTTATATTTATCAACGGATCCATCCGGTTTTAACTTTTTTCGTAAGACCCATTTACATCCAATTGTTTTACAACCCGGTGGTAAATCAACTAGCTTCCAAGTTTTATTGGAAATTAGTGATTCCATTTCATCATTTACAGTCTCTTTCCAAAAAATAGCATCATGTGAAGATAAAGCTTCTTTTAAAGTGAGAGGGTCATCTCCAATATTAAAAACATAATAGTCAGGACCAAAATCTTTTTCTACTCTAGCTCTTTTACTTCTTCTTAACTCAAAATCATCATTTTCTTTATTTTTCAAAATAAAAGTAGAAGAACTAGGTAGTTGCAAAATATTTTCTTGAATCCTTTGACCCCCACTATTTTTAGAATCAAAAGAAAATTTATTTTCATGAAAAATAGCATCACGAGATTCTATTATAATACTATCTTCAAGATTAAAAAATCTATAGGCTGTACTATTTAAAGCATAACCAAGGAAAGCACAAGTAGTAACTTTTTTACCCAACTTAGAGATTTTAGGATCCATCAACCTCACATAGGCTAAGCAACCCCAAACTCTTAAATATCCCAAATTTGGCTTATGACCTTTCCACAACTCAAAAGGTGTCAATTTAGTTTTTTTATGAGGCACACGATTTAACACATAACAAGCAGTCAAAAGAGCTTCACCCCAAAAATTTAAAGGTGCACTAGACTCAATTAACATGGCATTAGTTAACTCAACCAAAGTTCTATTTTTCCTTTCCGCTACACCGTTAGATGCAGGCGAATAAGGAGGAGTAGTTTCATGAACTATACCCAATGATCTAACAAAAGAATTAAATTCATTTGACTCGTATTCACGACCTCTATCACTTCTTATTCTTTTTATTTTTCTATTAAACTGATTTTCAACTTCATGGAGAAAAGTTTTAAAATTCTCAAAAGCATCACTTTTATTTTTCATTAAGTAAACATATGTAAACTTAGAAAAATCATCAATAAAAGTGATAAAATATCTATTTCCTCCACGAGTTAAAATTCCTCCAAGTTCACAAATATCAGTATGAACTAATTCTAATAAATCAATTTTTCTTTCAACTTGATAATGAGGTCTTTTTGTGATTTTGGCTTTACTACAAGCCTCACATTTTTCAAAATTCTTTTTGATCATTGGAATTAATCCTAAACTACTCATGATTCCCACATAACGATCATTAATATGACACAAACGAGCATGCCAAAAATTAGTAGAAGAAAGCATATAAACAGAAGTAGAAGTTTTATTCATTTTAACATTCAACTTGAACATCCCATCACATGCATATCCCCTACCCACAAAAAATAATTGGAAGCACTAATGAAATAAATAAAAAAAGCAGGGGTTACAGGTAGCCGGGGAAAGGGGACATGTGAAGGGACGAAAGTGGAATTGAATGTGAAGAAATGATTTTCCAGTCAACAGGAGATATAGTACAAATATGGTCGGCAAGTATGTCGACTATCACCTGTGTGGGGTGATGGTTATCACCATTATATATGGGTGAAAATTATTTTATCCGTTCAACTTTATTTTAAAAATCAAACTTCCTCTCAACTAATAAGCATTCTTCCCTCTTTAATCTTGACAATATCTATTTTAACCTTGATATTTATAATATTTTCTAATATTATATATAATTTATTTTAATCAAAGTATTTATATATATTTTATTAAATTTTTTAATATTATAAGTAGAATAAATTTTTTTAATGCACTTGACACAAAAGCTAATATTATTTTTTATGATTGTTATTTTATTGAGATAAGACACAAGTACCCCTTCCCCTCCTCCTCCTCCCAAACTATACTCGAAGTCGCTATGACACACCTAAATTTTTCGGGGGTTCTATTATCCCCTTAAATTCATTTTTTTCTGTATTTTTGTGATTCTTTTTGCTGACATGGCTGCCAAGTATCAGAATATATTTATACTCACATAAAAGGAAGAAAAAAATATTCTGATACTTGACAGCCACGTCGGCAAAAAGGAGCACAAAAATACAGAAAAAATAAGTTTAGGGGGTAATAGGACCCCCGTAAAATCTAGGTGTATCATAGAAATTACGGGTATAGTTTAGGGGGTACTTGTACCTTATCTCTTATTTTATTATATGCAATAAGTATGTGTGTGTGTATATATATACACACACACACACACATATGTATACACATGTATGTGTGCATATTTAAGTTTCGTTCTTATTTTCTATTGTTTATATAGATAAATGAATTTCGATTGTCACTAATAAAATATTTTAAATAATAAATTAAAATTTATTTACAATATAAGTAAACTTTTGAAATTAATTTGTTATAAAATATATCTTCATTTTTATTATATATTATTGTATTACATCCATTGGAATATGTTTACAAAGTTATTTTTATTTGTTATTTTCACTAGTATAAATAGATATTATAATTTTAATTATTATTAAAAAATTAATTTCATTATCCTGATCATTTATTTCATTTAGAACATCATTAACTATATACTAAATATATATTTCTCATTTTTCTTTTTTTTTTTTGTCTAGAAAATAATATTTCTTTTTATTTAAAGAAATTTAATATACATATTAAAAAATAAAAAAATATCATGATTTTAAAGAGGTAAAGGAAATAAAGATTAATAGTGTAAGGATTAAATAGATATTTAAAAAAGACACATAGGAAAAAGGGGGAGAATACTTATTGTTTAAAGTTAAGAGGGGAATTTAATTTTTAATGTAAAGTTGAGGAGGAAATAATTTTTACCCTTTACATATTAGTAGTAGAAATGTTAAATTGATAATAAACAATTAAAATATTTGATTTAAAAAAAAAAAGAAACTTATAAATTTAGAAGTATCAACAACTGTTATGAAATAGCGAGTACAAGTTGAAGAGATTTTATTTTGAAAAATGTCTTGATCAAATTAAAAGTAATCATAAGTTGAAAAAAAAAACACTTTAATAATTAGGTTATAAGATCTTAGTTGAGAGATGCAATTAAAAGTGATAAATAAGTTTATCAATTAAGTAGGATTCTTTAAATTTTAAAAATTAGATAAAAATAATATTTTAAAAGGTAGAGTCTGGACTCTTCTCGGGATGGGGCACTGACAAAACGTTTCGAGGCTCATATGTGAGACTTAGTTCTTTGAGGCTTACGCCTTATGCGCCCGATTGTACGCCTTGAATATGCCTAAAGCCCAATGCCCGTGACTCGCCTAAGAGTTCTTACACAAATTGTATCAAATTCCTTAATTAACATTGCTAGATACTAATAATTCTCTACTAAATGAATGATGTTAATAATTTTTTTCATCTGTTGAAATAAGAAAATTAAGAGTTGATACTAGAGTTTTATTATTTGTAAGTTAAGATATTAGAGTTGATTTGTATCACATAATAATTTTTATATCATTGCACTATTTCTACTTATAAATGATGTTAAAAGTTTTGTTTTCTATGAATTTTTTAAATTATGTTTTAAATTTTTTAAAATTAATAATACATTTTTTTGTATAATAAATTATAAATTAAAGATCATGTTCTGAGATTTCGTCCCGTACTATGTAAAATGCCTCACTTCATGGCTAATTTTTTTAAAATATTGAGTAAAAATGACATTTTTTTTGTCAATTTTTTATTTTTAATTTATACTTTCACTCTAATAACTATAAAAATTATCTCAACAACTATAAAAATTATTTATTATCTCAACAACAGAATAAAGTTATTGAACAAGTGAATAGTTATAGGGACAAGTACACTTATTTAAAAGACTTGATCCACTAATATTATGAGACCCACAATTGAATTGAAGAGCAGCTCATTTTAAATATTTATCAAATCAAAATGCTTAGATAAGCCAAAATTAATGAACCGTAAAGAGAATTAGATTTTAAGGAGGACATGGATGAGCTGCAGACGATTTTAACGGAAGCATTTGGCGAATCATCAGACAGCGAAGGCGAAGAAGAAGAACAATTTCACCATGACCATTCCCCAGAGAATCTGGAAAATGGACAAGCCCAATCATCCGGTTCAATGTTTGGAGAAAGTCATAGCTGGGAAAGTATCAGTGGAATCGATGGACTTTGGCTGTGTAAGGACTTTTTATCTACTGATCAACAATCAAAGTTGTTATCATCAATACAAAAAGGTAATAGCCTGTCTTGCTCATATTCAGATTTATAATCCTCTGTTTTACTCCCTCCGTTTGGATTTACTTGTCACATTTTGCCTTGGTGCACCATTAAGAAAAATAATTATTGACATGAATATTTTACCATAGTAGCCTTGTTAAATGATGTTTAATATTGTGTCTTGAAATTAATTTGAAGAACAAAAATTTTCTTTTCTTGATATGTCAAAAATAATAAGTAAAAATGAAAAATCAATTAGGAAATAAGTGATAAGTAAAAGCGAATGCACGAAGTATATTATTTGACCTCTATTGATCTGACACAATTAAAAACCTTTAATTTGCTGTATATTTACTAAATTAGTTTTATTAATGATGATTTGGAACTCTAAATTTGACTACAATCACTATCACTTTATGTACTTATTTAATACTCCTTCCGTTCGAATTTATTTATCACTATTTTCCTAATTTAATTTTCATTTTTACTTGTTATTTTTGACAAATCATGAAAAGATATTTTTTTTTTTCATGTTTTATGCTTAACATTGATTACTTATTCTCCAAATTATTTTTTAATATTTATTACTAAATATCAATTAATAGGGGTAATATGGTAAAACCACTATACCAATCATTGTTCTCTTAATAGGTGTGCCAAGTAAATCCAAACAGAGGGAGTAGTAAGGATAGGATACAAAAAAAATAATGAAATTCTTTTGATTTGCTAAAATGGACAAGTAAAATGAAACATCTATTTTTGATACAAGGGCCAAGTAAAATGAAACAGAGGGAATATACAAACAACACCACCAACATACCCAGTGTGATTCCACAAAGTGGGGGTCTGGGGAGGGTAGAGTGTACATGGACGTTAGCCCTTACGCAGAGGTAGAGTGGCTAGAATAATGTGAAAAAAAAAAGAGTAAAATGTATGGGTTTAGATAACACTCATTCTGAATCACGGGTTTAGAATTTTTAATAATTCATTTACTACTCATCTAAACTTGAGTAGACATGACATGGAGCAGTTACAGCTTATTGAGGACATGACCCTAGATAGAAAGGTGTGGAGGATGCGAATTAGAATAGAGGGTTAGTGGGTAGGAGTGCGTCCTTGCTAGTAGGAAGGAGTGCTTTGTTTGTAATTGTGTCTGTAGTTGTAGTGTTATGCGTGTGTCTTGTAGTTTCTTGTTCGTGGTGTTTTGGTGATGTTTGTGATTTCCAGATAGTTTGTGTATCACATTACTCTGTGGGTGTGTTGTTTCTTTTATCATCTATTGGTGTGTTATTCCACTTTGTTTGTTGTTTCAATCTTTTTATTCTGTTTTTTTGTCCTGAGTCGGGGGTCTATCGGAAACAGCCACTTCGTCTGAGGTAGTGGTATAGACTGCGTACACTTTACCCTCCCCAGACCCCACTTTGTGGGAATACACTGGGTATGTTGTTGTTGTACTACTCATCTAAACTTGGTGTGCAGGCCTTACATAGACGCACGGAGCTACAAGCCTATCTATAGGTTCGGAGAAACCAAGTAGCTTTAGCCTAGACAGTGTATTTGTGTTTATAAATTCACTTATTATGTATAAATACCTTATTCAGAACCAACAAAACTTGTCTTTTCTAGAATCCAGAACCCATAAATTCAAAAGCATAGCTCCGACTCTGAATTTTCTTACATACAGACATATATACAAATTTTAAAGATTCTTCGAACTATATATATACACATATTAAAGAACTTTTCAACTATATGTCTATAAAGTTCAGCATAATAATGCAGTGAATACTTCTCACCTGGCTGTCGAAGGCTACATTTCCCGCTGCCTTGGCTGGTATATTGCCTGTAACTTTTTTGTTTTAAAACAGCTCAATAACCTTATGTTCCAATTATAGCTCAATTCTCTTGAGAGAAACAATTTAAGCAGTCGCCAGGAAGCTCGTTATCACAGTTTCCCTGTATATTTAGTGTTGCGCTTGTGTTATCTGTGAGATTTTAATGCTTTCATATGATGAAGGCGTAAGACAAATGTATTTGATCAGGCAGAGCTCTTATATTTGCTTCTTGATTGTTGTGGCTGCAGAAGGATGGTTTGCTGAGTCTTCAAGCAATCAGGTCTTGGTGGATCCTCAAACCTTCAGAGCATTCTTGTATAATACACTTATTCCTTTTAACTTGTTAATTCTTATTCCCCTACATATTTGAGAAATGGGTTTTGTACATCCATTAAGTGTAATTCAATAATCTTCTGTGTCATTTGGCTGAAGGATATATTGCCTGACTATCGCTATATTCATGTTAATTCTTTTAGTTTCATACTTTTGCCCTTGAGTTGTGTAGAAATTAACTCTGTATGTTTCATTTGAAATTTGAAATAAGATGATTGCTGTAATTTTTATGTCAAAATGTGAACTTTTCTATTTACTGGCCCTAAATCTTGAGAAATACTACGACTGCCACTTGAGGCAGAAGATTTACTTGTGACACTTCTCTCTGAATATCGTGAATAGATTAATCTTGATGTTTTACATTTATTTTGTCTATCGTTGATAATTGTACGCTAGTATTCAATCTAGGGAGACTTATCAAAAGGAGGATTTGAATACTAAGAGATTTTGGATTAAGAAATATATATAAGCCAAAAATGCTGGATGCTCAAGTATTTATTAAAAAAAAGAAGAAGAAGATTCCGGAAGCACAAATCAGTACAAGCGGTGATTCATATGTTATTCCTACTGTGTAATCGAACCAATATCCTTTTTCGAAATTCAAAAACTTTAAACTCTCCGTTCTCCTTGTAATAGTTCTTCAAAGTAATCTCATTTTCTTTTAGCCGAATAAAGGGAAAAATCCCAGATTTTATTTTACCCTGTAGTTGTTAATTGGCCTAGAATGAGCATATGGCAAAGCATATCTGGCAGGTACTTGAACTATGAAAAAGTTTGTCCTGCAGTTCTCTCTATGAAGTATGGAGCGGAAGATTCTGTTGAACTTTTTCTTTTCCTTTGATTAAGTGACTAGTTTAATCCAACTAAAAAATTTTGAATTTCTAATAATGGGGTCATCCTGTTTGACTCTTTCAACCTAGACTAGAGTCATTTATCAATGTACTTGATTACATGTATTTTCTTTACTTGCAGGCTATGAGGTTTGGTGACTTACCAGGGTGGGCGGTTGAGCTCTCCAGCTCTATCCATGAGGTGATTCTTTTCAGTAATTATGCTGCAGAGTTGGAAAACTGTGAAAAGGGCAAGGAAACATGTATATTTCCACAAGATCTTTTATGGAGGGAACCTCTATTTGATCAACTTATAGTTAACATGTATCAACCAGGTGAGGTGCGACTTTATCCTTTATAGAACTGTTTTTTCAGCGTCAAGTGTTTTACAATAGTAAAATTATGCTGCTAAAGTGCTACTGTGTAACTAGTACAACCATCAAGTTATATGATGCAGTGTAAGATGCCCACGAAAAGGATCTGCCTCCTAATTTTTGTTAACAAATTTAGGTAATTGGTGTAAATCCCTGAAAATCGAATTTTTCTTTTATATTACTATGTTCAGTCTATCAAATGCATGCATGACGGTTAAGAAGTTTAAACAGGGATTTCCAGTTTACGGATCATAGCTTATTATAGAGATTCTCGTAGGAATAGACTAAGTTGGTGACAGAAATTGAACAATATCTCTAGTAGAGGAAGGCTTTATTGTAGACTGTAGTAAGTTCAGAAACTGGGATTTATTTCACAAAGTCAAGTCAATTAGATTACAGCTATGGTTCTTAGATGACCACTGTACAAATAAGTCTTTATAAGCTGAAGAGTGCACTTGACATACATCTGAAAAATGTCAATGATGCTATAGTCTAAGAGAAGTGATAGTCTGTGCATGAAGGTCTTTGACATCAAACAAGTTTGATCTGTTCCCAGGCAAAAGGATAATAGACTGTGAAGCTGGAGACTGAGAATAGGATGAGTTCTCTCTGTTGTGGATTTATGTAATAAGTAATTAGTAGGGGCTGGTTGCCTGGTATTAACATCTAGCTTTAGCTGCTATTAGAACATCATCTTTCCTCTTGAGTATTATTGTGTTGAATGCAAACTCCTTACCTTCCAAAGTAGGGGCAAGGTCCACATACACTTTATCTTTGGAAGGGGCAAGGTCCACATACACTTTACCTTCCCCACTTCCCCAGACCCCACATGTGGAACTACACTGGGCATACTGCGTATGTTGTTGTTTGTGGGCAGAAGGAATAACATTCTCATATATTGTGCATGGTTATTTTTATTAATCTTCTTATACTTGCCTTCCCAAGTTTCTTTATCCTGTTACATTGATTTCATGAATTTCTTTTTCCCTTTTTACACATTTTGAGTCAAAGTATTACTGCAAATTCTAGAGTGATTTTTGTGAACCACATATGATTTTAGGTCGATAAACTGTGTTTATTAAGCCTAGGCATCTTTATAGTCTGCACAGCTTTGATCACATTGGATTTTTGGTTGATATACTTTGTTGATTTAGCATCAATAGTGAATTTTGGGAGGTACCTTCCTCATTATAGTGGAATCCTGGTAATGAAACTGCATGGTATTACAGGGGATCTGTCCACATGTTGATCTAATGCGGTTTGAGGATGGAATTGCTATTGTTTCTCTAGTGTCATCCTGCGTGATGCATTTTTCTCGAGTCAAGAATGAAACATGCCGAGTCCAAGATTCACTACACAAAGTGCCAGTGCTTTTGACACCAGGATGTCTTATTTTGATGGGGGGAGAAGCGCGCTACCTTTGGAAGCATGAGATTAATCGAAAGCCGGGGTTCCAAATATGGGAAGGCCAAGAGATTGATCAGAACCGAAGGATATCGGTGACACTGAGGAAACTCTGTCGCTCTGACTAGAATTTAGAGCTGCAAGTCATGTTCTTGCTGGGGTCTGGCTTGGGGGAATAACAAAAGTAACATGTCTTGATGATTTGTTCCAACAACCATTACAAATATCTTAGCGCTTAGGTAGGAGCTCAGGCTTGTATTATTCCTGTTGCTTTAAAATGTTGAACGTTATGATGTGACGATGGACATGCATTAACACATTTTTATCCTGATCTTGTTGGGAAGCTACTTGTCATCTATGGTGAAGTAGTGGCATATCATCTCTGCAGATTTTACTTAAAAGACAACTGTCCCTTCCCTGAAGAAAGTTTATTTAGCTTTT
Source organism: Capsicum rhomboideum (assembly GCA_031232105.1). NCBI lineage: Eukaryota > Viridiplantae > Streptophyta > Magnoliopsida > Solanales > Solanaceae > Capsicum > Capsicum rhomboideum. Next base: position 14,169,058 of record CP124711.1, read on the forward strand.
GGGTTTCTATAACCACCATATAATATAAGGGGTAAAAGCGATCTCATGCTGGTCCTCATTTCGATTAAAGTGACTCTTGTTCAAAGGGTTGCATGCATTCTTCTGTTTTCAGAAGAAACCTGAAGATAATATTGTATGTGTTCTACGAGTTTTTAGGTCTTGGTGCTAGGTAAGGGCCATGCTTGAAACTTTGAAGGCCATCTCCCAGTAAAATTTGAGTGTATGCTTTTATTCCCAAGCTATGATGTTCCAAATATACCTTATTCAAGAATTTACCACCATACCCTGCAAAACATTCTCCCATTTTTTTTGGTTGTTGCCATGATTTATGAATTAATGATATCTCTATTGTTAACACCTAACACACTATTCAAATTGTTGTTATATATTTGTTTCATAAAATATCGTACTTATATATATTATTTTAATGAATACAACATTTGAATAGATTATGTCGTTTCTTAATTGTTACTTGATTTTATTGTACGATGTTACATAATTTTATTATATGTTGTGTTAAATTCTCAAATAACAACAAAATGGTAATGTATCCTATGTTAAATTCATCGTTAAATTCATCATTAATCATTAGATGTCAGGAAAATGGGACATTGTGTAATCAATTTGGGTGTGATCACATTAGTAACGATGAACGGTCTCGAGATATGAACGTGTTAGTTTTAACACGTATACTACACTTTTTTTGTAGGATATATTCTTCAAATTGTATCTAAAACTAAACAAAACAATCCAACAATACCATAGGTAAAACCACACAAACAAGCTAAAAGACATAATGGCCCAAATTTCTTCCTATCTATTTACCTTGGTAATTAAGTGATTCTCTCATTTGTAAATTGTATGAACTCGGTGATATTGTTGCTCAGGACTTATATTTAAACGTAGTCGATATGCTTCGGAATTAGTATAGGTGTGCGCATATATATAGGCATACCTCATCAACCAAAAACAGGAGAATATATGACAAAGTTACTGTGACAAAGCAGAACGCAATCTATGCAATTAAAAACTCTATATTGAACACAGTTTAGGACATGAAATATAGAACATTAATACATGTAAATTACAGGACACAAGCATCACAGCCCCCCAAAAAGTGCATATGTCAACTACTTACACAATTCCTAGGGGTATACAAGCTTAAGATTTGCTAGACTTAAAAGCACAGCCCATCCAAGACAAGGCTTAACCAAATACCCAGCAATAGGATTCACACTTTTAAAGGCCTTAACACACCCAATCAACACCCCAAACAAAGCCATACACAACACCAAACCAACTCTAGTTGCTCCAGCTTTAAACACAACTGGATCCCAAGCCAAACTCAAGCTCAACTGTCCCAAATACAAAAGCATAGTCATAGGCTGCCTATGAAACCCACCTTCAGCCCAAACAAGCCAAGCAGAAAGTCCCATAAGAAAAGAAGAACCCAAACAAGCCAAGTGTAAAGCCCATAAACGTGGAAACCAAAAAGGCTTCTTCATTGTAGCGTATTGGTAACTTGATCCAAAAAGATATATATCCAAAAGGGTTAATAAAAGTGGTATGGATAAAGCTATTGTTAAGGACTTAAGCCCTTTTTTGGCTTTTTGTTTTCTTATTGATTTGGTGTTTTTGTTCATTTTTGTGTCTACGTCGTTGTCAGATTTGGTGTATTGTTCAGTTTGTTGATCTTCTTGCTGTGGTTTGGTAACTCTTTGTTTCAGTTGTTGATCTTGAGAAGCCATAATCCGATGATAGCGTTTGTTTTATTTTATTACTATTAGGAAAGTGGAAAGAGTTTTGAGTGCAAAGGTTGAAAGAAGAAGGGTCTGGAGGACTTTCAGGTGATAGGAATGATTTTGAAACAAGACGGATCCGCTATTTATATGCATAGTGTTCCTTTTTATATCGAGAAAAGAATCAAATATTTCATCAAATTATTAAAAATAACTCATTCATATCATTTGTTAAAAGATTAATTCATCTATATCACTATATTATAGAAAAAATTCATTGATTCAAGTAGTGCAAACATAAGATCGTTACTTACATCTCAAAAGTTACTCTAAAAAGTTTCAAATAGCAGTACACGTATAAAAAAATTAAATGAATAGTTAAAATTACTGCTAAATTAACCCCGTTTGTATATATTAATTCCCCAAAGTAGAATTTGAGAAAAGTATAATATACACAGGGGATACCTTTATTGTAGAGATGGAGAGAGTATTATTTTCAATATATCCTCATTGTTAGGTGTATTTAATTTTTTTTAAATTTTTTTTATCTCTTAGGGGTCGTTTGGTAGAGTGTATAAGAATAATGCTGAATAGAGTGTATTAGTAATGCTTGCATTAATAATGCTTGTATTAGTTATGTTGGTATTAGGTATGCTGACATTATTTCTTATACATTGTTTGGTTTGATGTATTAGAAATAACATACAAAGTACAATTTCTATGAAATAATATTTACTTACAAAAATACCCTCCTTTAATTTTGTACACTTTCTTTTCAACAAAGGTCTTTTACCTTTAAACATAAAACATATATACGATGCTAGTAATTTATTTTGAATAACAACCATCATCTTTTTAGTATTAGAGATGATTTATTCTAAGTAAAAATTTTACTAGCTCTACGTGAGGAAAGAAAAGAAAATACAAAAAAAAATGTTTTCTATTGACGATACGGTTGTTGATTTTTTTTAAAAAATGCAACTGCATTTCATGAATTAAACAAAAGTAAAGACAAAGTATTCCGATAATTATAGCAGAGTATAAATATGCATAATAGAAGCTGGAAATAAAAAGTCGATATTGATTAAAGATGAAACATAGTGCAGATGGGAAAAAAAAGTCAATATTGAGGAGGATATGAGGGTAATAATATCATTTATCAAGTTAATACATGTGTTGAAAGCCTTTGTATTGCTAATACATGAAAAATGGTGTGTATTACTAATACACACCTCAATACACAATAGAGTGTATAACTAATGCAAGCATTAGTTATACATAGGCTAAAAAATGTACCAAACAAGGTACTAGTAGTACACATTAACTAATGCATGCATTATTTTTTCCAATACACTGTACCAAACGACCCCTTACTATTTTATTCTTTTTCTTTTTTACTTCTTTCTAGAAGTTTTCTCCCTTTTTGCTCTATTAATAACTCAAACTTACATTCTTTAAATTGAAAGTGAGGGATGTTTATCATCCGAACAACTCCTTCTCATTAGCTCTTACCTATTTCAATAAGTTATTACATATATTTATTATATATTTAATTTAAAAAAATGAAATATTCTTAAAAAAATATATTCAAAAAGTAATCAGAATAATAATAATAATTCAAAAAGTTAATCAGAATAATAATAATAATGTAATCAATCCTATCTTGTTTGAATGAATATGATAAGAACGCACTTGTTATCTGTAAGTTCAATCCTTGTACACATGAAGGAAAGATGAATATTAATTAGGTAGGGAGTAAAGGACATATGGCAGAAAGAGGTGATGAAGAGTGGAAAGGAGTAGTACACGTATGGGAGAAGATAATGCCAACACTAATACCTCCTGTTGTAAAAAACACTTGTACCTATCAATCTGTTGTCGGCTGTGATGCAAATGGACAACTAGGATTGAGTATGAACGAGTTGAAAACAAATTTGTGAAAGTTACAACCTTTTCAAGCTAACTACTTTCTATTCTAACTTTTTTTCAATATTAAAAATTTCTAATTTAATTCATATCATACATTATATTTTTTTAAATACATCACTTAATATTCCGAAAGGAAAGAAAATAAGAAATTTCTTCTACAATCCTAGATAAGAAAATTATTCATGCTACTCAACACGTGCTGCCACTTGTTTCGGTGATTGCCTTTAACATGAAGCTGAATGACATGATCATCTGTTGACACTTTCTTTGCATTTTCCTTGAAACCTTCTGCAATTTCTTTCGATCCAGACATGGTAGACTGTTGCAGCAAACAAGAAATTCAATATTTCAGCTCTATTGTTTTTGACCTGTTGTGCGAACCATAATACTTCGTCTTTTCATTTTATGCTCTACCTGTTTACTCCCACCTATCTAAGCAGAGAATTTCAGATATATTGTGAGTAGGAGCAGTCAAAAAACAGATGATTGAATATTTCTACTTCACCTGATTACACAGTAACACTCATTAGAGACTCGAATACCTCATTTTTTCAAGTCTCTCCACAGTTGATAGTCTCCTTAGTATAGAGTAAAGAGTTTGGTAGGCATTTGACTATGAAAATTAAGAAAAAAAATTGAAGTTGAATTGGAGTTGTGTTTGACAATGAATATAAATTAATATTATTTTTGAATTTTTCTGAGAGAAGTAGGAGTGAAAAAAGTGAAAATAAGTTGAGATTTATTTTCACTTTTTGAAGTTGTATTTGGAGTTTTTATGGCCAAACGTTTTTTTTCTGAATAAAGTAAATTTTTTTATAAAAAGTGAATATTTCTCATGACCAAACATGGTCTTAAACTATCTCTTTTTTTCTTAAGTTTCATATCTAAACTATCAAGAATGTAAGTTTCCTATTTGAACTATCACCCAATGATTAGTGAAATATGTCTCGACTGATATCTGATGTCGCATGCATGTATTACACTTTATTTTTTGTTTAAAGGAAAAAGGGTCAAAAATATCCCTTTACTTTGATTTACTGATTAAGTTTACCCTTTGTCATACTATGTGATCATATTTATCCCTACTGCTGTCAAACTTAACAAAATTGTCCCCCAATTGGATGGAATCCATCCAAAATACCTGTTTGTAATTAATTTAACTATGTTCCTCATTTAGGATGTATTTGTTTTTATTAAGATTCAGACGTCTGAATCTGAATGCTGAATGATTAAGATATTGTCTCTAGATCTGAAAACTGAATGATTAAGACTGTTTGTGTAACACCCCGTACGTTTTGGAGTCTAGCTGACTACCGTAACATTTGAAAATATGAGAGATTTAATGAATTATGTATTAAGTTGTGGGCATTTAAAAGGCTTGTACCTTTGGGCCTTAAATGAAGCCCAAAAACCATAGAAAGACATGGCCCAAGTGGAAAATTTGACCCATTCTTGCTAGTCTTCCCTTGACCAAGTTCCTATATGTTATTGGAACAAGTGTGTGGATAAAAAGAGACTTAAAAAGGGGCTATAAAAGGGTACCAAATCAGATTTTAATTCATTTGGACTCTCATGTGTTTCCTAGCATTTTCTCAAACATTTCCACAAACCCTAAGACAACTACTTGTTGGGCCAAGATCATCCTTGTACAAGCGTTGGTAAGTGGTTATTATGATGAATTAAGTATATTTTATGCATGATATATGGTGTATATTATGTTGGTTGTGTTGGTGGAGTATTGAAAAGTTCACAATAAGTGAAATGACTCATGTTGCTAAATCGGAGAGTGGTTTGTCTTGTAACGTTGAATATGCACTTGTGGTCTTGAAGGAAATGAACTTGGGGGATTGAATATTGACATGTGATATGTGAACATAGTCATGCCTTGTTTTATCCTTGTGAATGATGTTTGGAATTGTTAGTGTAAAATCGGTTTTGTCTTTGGTGGTGTATTGGCCGAGAAGTGTAGGTTTTGGGCGTTGTTTATGTGTGTGTGAGACCATGACTGAATGTTAGCATTAAAATGATCAAAAATATGTTAAAACAAGTGTGGTTATGATCATGGATCATTCATTGCATGAAAAGACCCAAAAAGGACCCATTTTGGCCAAAACGGGCATCCGCCCCCGCAGACGGAGGCATCTGCGGGCGCAGATGCCAACGCAGATACTCCTGGAATCTTCCAGGAGCCATCTGCGGACGCAGGTCAGCCACCTGCGTGCGCAGGTGGCCGCGCAGGTCGGCCCCGGTTCCGATTTTGTATGTTTTCGCATCTAGTTGCTCCCCGAAGACCTCGATACCCTTTTTGGATGTAATTATCAACTTGTCATGTCATTGTAATGACTTTAAAGTGTCGTATGGGGACATGTTGGATTATGTTAAGTATGGATTGAATTTAATGTGTTGTTGTGAAAGACGTTTGGGTGACGAAATGACGTAAATGTAACTTCTTATCAAAAAGGAAGTGTAAAGCATGATTTTGGAGGGGAATGTTAGTGATGTGTGATGTCATGGGTGTTATGTGAATTGTTTGGTAATGGTAAAGTTGTACATGATATTGTACGAAGGTGAAATGGGGTTGTGTGACAACAATGTGACTTATTGCCATGTTATACACTTGAAATGAAGTAAGTGGTTAATGCAAGCTTCGTTATATACTTTTGTGTGTAGAGTAGACATAAAGGGAAAGCTGAAGTGTTGTATTCGCGAGTAAGATTGTGTATCCATATTGAGGAATTAAGGTATGTAAGGTTCCCCTTTTCGTATTCTTCTGCAGTATATAGTGTACACCTTATTAGGGTACTTACTCATTTCCGAATTGTCCTAAGGTATCTCATTTCGAGTTATCATTTATTGTTAATCATGTATATCTTATTCTTGGCTTATTATCATTCATGTGTCGCATAATCATAAACATGGTTCCAAGTTCCAATAATGTTATGTTCAAAAGTTCCCCAAAATAAAGTAACCTTTGATTGAGCGATTTCAAAGATTTAAGAAGTGATGTTGTGTAAAGAGGTGAGATGTTTCATGGGTGGTATCCCAGGGGTTAAAATAACCTAGCATGGGTCGATTCCAATATTTACGGATGGTATCCCAGGGGTGAGAAGAACACCTAGCATGGGTCGATTCCGCTACGGGTGGTATCCCAGGGGCAAAGGAAAAGCCTAGCATGGGTCGATCCCGATTATTATTGATTACCCACTGATCAGCTTGGGGTCCGGGCACGATATGAATAGATGAAAGAGTGATGGATGAAGGAATGAGTGAATGAGTGTATGACCTTAAAAGTAAAGAAAGTAATTCACCTAACGTACAGTTTTCCATATATTCAGAATGGTGACTTATCCATGTTGAGTACTCTTTTATATTCGAAGTCTTTATGTATCGTACAGTTTCATACAGCCTTACATACTCAGTACATTTCTCGTACTGACCCCTCTTGGGGGATTTACCTTACTTACTGCAGGCGCAGGTACTAGTAGACCTCCCCAGTGAGCTGCAGGACTTCTTTTGACCCTTGGTGAGCTCCAGTTGGTTCGAGGCTTCCCGTGTCACAGTGGTATAGATAGATTTTGGTATTGTACATGTCATGTAAAGCGGGGCTTGTCCCGAATCTAGGTTGGTCATGCATGCACTTCTATTAGAGGCTTTTGTAGACGTACGTGGGTATGCCAAGTGATGTTGTGTGTAGTTTGATTCTATGGCTATGTCGGCTAAGTTTCTCATATGTCTCTCTATATATATCTTACATGTTCCATAATTTCCGATGTTAGCCTTTTACGATTTTACGTGTTGGGGGGGGGGGGTTATTTCTTATGGCATGCGTATGAATGAATGTAAGCAGAGCTTGGTTCTCTCGGGCCTTGTCGGCTTTGAGTGCCAATCCGTCCCGGCGGGGTTCGGGGCGTGACAGTTTGTTTTTCAACATTTGAATGTACAAAAATTATTTATTTATAAATATAATAAAAATACAATTCAAATAAAAAATTAATTATATATTAGAAAAATATTTAATTTAATACAGTAAAATTATTGTTTGATTAAAAATTTATATTTATGTTTTTTAGTGGTAGTGGGATGGTTCGTAATGGTGATGGTGTTAATGATTGATGTTAGTGACTAGTAATGTTGGCTGTAATAGTTGTGATGATAGATATGATTGGTATTGTAGTGACTGTCATGATGGTGGTGATTGATAGTGATGGTGGTGGTTATGATGTGAAGTTGGTTGATGTTAGTAGTTGAAAGTGTTGATCTTGGTAATATATGCATGATAGTTGACGATATGTTGATGGTAGTTGGAAACGTTATTAGCTATGATGGGGGAGATGGTTGTTAGTGACTATAGTAATGATAGTGGTTGATGGTGATGGTAGAGATGGCGACACTGGTGACAATGATGGTGGTGGTGGCCGAAGAATGTGTGGAGGTTGATGATGTGTTAGTGATATTTAGCAGTGGTGCTAGTTGTGATAGATGAGTTGGTTGGTAGTGGGGATTTCGATAGTGGTTGTTGATGATGGTGGCGGCGTTGGCGATGGATATAATTAGAATAACGGAGGTAGTAGATGTGGTTGCGACTGACAGTAGTGGTTAATAGCGATATTGATTGTCAATGGTGGTTGTTATGGTGGAGGTGGTTGGTGGTGGTTGAGAATGATGTTGATGGCAGAGGTGGTTAGTGGTGGTGACTGCTGATTGTAGATAGAGTGATGGTGAATATTATCCAATACAAGTATACTTATTAATGATATTAATACTAGGTTCCAGATCTGAATAATTAAGACCTATTAAGAGTTAAAATCTTAACCAAAATAAATGCACTTAATGGCTTGAGGTCTGAACCATTCAGATTCAGACCTCCATTAAGTGCAAACAAATGAGGTCTTAATCCGTCTTTAACCAATCCAAACCCACCTAATTAACCCTCTTTCGAAACATGCACACACCCATTTTCCCCAAATTAGCTGGCACCACCAGAAATGGGTCGAACATGAACCACACACATAAAAAAGAAGAAACAAAACAAAATTCTTGCCATCAATTTCCATTTTTTCCAGCACAAATTGCTTTCATTAGTACTATCAAACAACTCTGTCTCAAGCTTACTTCTACAAACAAGACAAACAATGTGTTTGAACTTTGAACAATCAAGTATCAGCACATTGAGGTATTTTGGATGGATTTCATTCAATTGAGGGGTAATTTTGTTAAGTTTGATAACAATAGGGGTAAATTTGACCACATAATATAACAAGGGATAAACTTAACTAATAAGTCAAAAGTAGAAGAGTATTTTGATCCTTTTCTCTTATTTAAAAATCTTATGATTCAACATGAAAAAATATTCAACCGTGACAAACATTAAATAAATTATTATTATGTTAAAATTTAAGATTAATTTGAGAGAAGATTCATTGTAGATTAATTTATTCTCATCGCGACATCTTTAAAGATAATTACCCAATAATTTGGACATCCACAAAAATTATTTTCAAATAACTATTTGTTGCTGATGTTCTTATCGTTGCAGGTTGTCAATAGGGGTGGCTCAAAGGTGAAGCTAGTAAAGTGCTTGCTTCAGTCCCCTTCATTTTGAGGTTCCAATGTTAATAGTAAATTTTATAATTTTGATTTCACTTAAAATAATGTTGAAGATTATAAAAAATAAAAGGTATAAAATTTAAATAAAAAAAAAAAAGAAAGGAGCATTATCTACTTTTTATCAAATTTTTTTTTTAGAACTTTGAATTAAACAACTCAAATCTTCATAAATAAATATAATTTTTATAACAACATCCAAAGTAATGCATTGCAAACAAATAGCTAACATATTATTAGCTAGAATTAATCCTTACTTTATAAATAATAATATTAATATGTGAAGTTAAATATTTAATTTTTTTTAAGAATACAACACAAAAACAAGTAGTATATAAGAACAAAAAAGACAATTCTAAATTATTATTATTTTTATATGTATGTGCTTATATTTAACGCCTCTTATTAAAATTTGATTTAGGCTACTAATTTTATTGAGACGCCCTTAGTTGTACACATTTTCAAATTAGTCCCACAGAAAAGTGAAATGAAGTCAATGAGGAATGAAGTGGTTAAGAGACCAGAAACTGATTTGGTTGCGGTTGGGGCTGCTAATCGTGTGTTGTCGCAGGCTTATCGCGCAATGTATTTCAGAAAAGGTGAACATATTCTGTTGATTGTGAGTCGTTATTCAGAGTTGGCTCCACATCTTGATTCCCATGCAGTGACCGAAAGATGAAATATATATCAAAGGTTTAACTAGGGGCTATACGATTGTGGAAAGGCTATTCATCAAATGCATTCTTGCATTGAGGTATCTTGATACCTTGTTGGGTAATGATTTATTGTTTGGATGAGGTTATTTCAAGTTCTTAGTGTGTTTAGAAACAATGTTGGCATCTTTGTTATGCTGTGTTGTTTCTTTTGACTTTTTCAACACTTGAAATACATATTATCTATCTGTTCTGTGTGATGAATACTATTGTAATATTTTAATTAGGATCGTGTAATATTCATTATATAATAATGAATATTATTAAAACAAAAAAAAGTATTTTTTTATTTTGACCAGATTAATATAATGTATGACATTGCTATTGAACTTTATTTCAAAAAACACTTACCGCGTTTAATATTTTGGTTCTTCTTAAAAAAATGTGTGAAATGAAGAAGAGAATTTTGTGAAAATATTCAATAGAGGAGAAGAAATAAAGAAAAATATTTGAGATATGATGAAAAAGAAAGAGAAATTTTATGATTTTAAAGAAATCAATATAAAAATATAAAAAATAATTTAAAAATAATGTGTCAGCTAAAATAATCGTTATATACGAATGTGAACGAAGATTTTATGGATAAACACGCTTAGAATTATTTGTAGATAAATATTTGGCTTAATATGCATTAGGAGTGTTTTGTTAACCATTAGATGTTAGTTTAGTAGCGAACTCACACTCTTAATAATTCAGATATAAAATTAAAAAATATAATAGTTTAGACGTGTTTGACCCTTAGTTCTAAAAAATAATAACATTAACAATATCTATAATCAAACAAGTTCAGATCGGCTCATATCAAATCAGTAATTTTTTCTTTTGAAAAAAAAAGTAAGTATATTAACATACCTACAAACACGGCGACAACATAAGAAAGTTTTTTGCTTATTACTTTTTGGTTTGGATTGAACATGTTGAATAGAGAGAATTTCAGCTTATTACAATATTTTAACTATCGTTGGTCAAAATTTCAAACACCAAAGTAAAAAAAGTTTTGTTTGATATCTCTTTATGTTTGACAAATTTGTCAGCAACCCATGGAAAAAAAAAATAGATTAGAGTATTAATTCTTGATGAATTACAAATCATTGATACCTTCATAGTAGGGCAAAATGTCCTTAATATAAATTTGAAAGAGGTGAAAAAATATTATCAATAGAGTTCAAGAGGATGGACAAATGCTAGTTCTTCTTGATAGATGATAATCTTGAATATATTGAAAGTACATGTTTTCCTAGACGTAGTTTAGTGGAAGGAGAGATTAATCATCAAAATGCTTCATTCTAGTGAAATTAAACAAACTAGTAGCTTGTTAAAGAATTTCAGACATCTAAATCAACTTCAAACAAAAATGATAGTACTTCAAGAGGTAAGAATTGACAGACCAAATCTATATTAAAGAGACAACTCATCCTTTAAGCTTAAAGAATCGATGTGAAACTCATCAGATAACTCACTTTTTAGGCGTAATATGCAAAGGCCCATATAACATGCCGTTTGATAAAATTGTGAAAGCGTTAATAGTAGTCTGCCACTGTTAGGTAATAATGCATTGTCTTATTATTCGACCATAGTTGGTTCAAAAGTGAACCCTTAACGGACCTCAATAATCCATATCAATAAGGGGTCGTTTGGTAGGGTGTATTAAAAAAATAATGCATGCATTAGCTTTGTGTATTTCTAATAACTTGTTTAGTACACTTTTCCATCCAATGTATTACTAATACTTGCATTAGTTATACACTCTATTTGGTATTAAGGAGTGTATTAGTAATGCATGAAAATCATTGGTATTAGTAATGCAGTGAATCTAATGCATGCATTAGTATGATTAAAGTCATAATTGTCCCTCAAAATCTTTTTCATGTTCTTTCCACCATATTTATTGAGGGTATTTTTGTAAAAAAAAAAAATATTATTATTTTTTAGAATTTATGTAATTAATGTTATTTTTAATACACCAAACCAAACATTGCATAAGAAAAATGCAAGCATAACTAACGCAAGTATAACTAATACAAGTATTACTAACATACTATATTTTACACTATTCTTATACACTCTACGAAACGACCCCTAAGAGGGTCACTTTTGAACCAAACCCCCTCTTATCTTTCAAAAAAATTAGTTGAGGGTCACTTTTGAACCAAAAACCAAATAGAGGGTGTCTTTGTTCTACTTCACATAAACCAGGGTCATTTCTTCCCCCTATTTTCATAACCAATAAAACGCTGCGTTTTAAACACGAAAAAAAGTCGGTTATTTTGCCGAGATCGTCAGTTCTCCTTCCCCGGCAGCCATGGCAACCAAATCAGATAGATCAAACAAATTCATTGAAAAAATCATTAAAAATCCTAAAATACCTTTTGCTATTGCATTACTCATCGCTGATTCCATCCTCGTTGCGTTGATTATCGCTTACGTTCCATGTAATTTTACATTTTTTCCACACCTCATTTCCAGTTTTTTCTCCTTATATGTATAAGTATCCGTTTTTTTCGAGCTTCATGCCTGAGGTATCTTGTGTCACTAACTATTTATCATAATCGGTTGTTCCCTTTTTTTCTACCTGAAATATCACCATCGTTCAGGTAGAAAAAGTGAATGATAGATAGTTGAGATGTGTTTTGATAAATAGTTGGTGATAGTTTAGGTAGGAAATTTGCATTTCTAGTTGTCACCAACTATTTATCAAAACACATGTCAAACTATTGGTTGTTCCTTTTCGTACCTGAAATATCACTATCGTTCAGTTAGGAAAAGAGAACAATTGGTAGTTGAGATGTGTTTTGATAAATAGTTGAAAATAGTTTAGGTAGGGAACTTGCATTTCTAGTTGTCACCAACTATTTATCAAAACACATCTCAACTACCAATTGTTCTCTTTTCCTAACTGAAATATCACTATCTTTTCAGGTAGGAAAAGAGCAATTGATAGTTGTGATGTGTTTTGATAAATAGTTGATGATCGCATTTCTACCTGTCACATAAATACATCTCAACCATGAGTTGTTCCTTTTTCTACCTGAAAAAAATATCACCATGTTCAGGTAGGAAAGGTAAGAAAAGGGAACAATTGATAGTTTTGATGTGTTTTGATAAATAGTTGGTGATAGTTGAGGTAGGGAACTTGTGCACATGATAGTTCAGGTATGGAACTCGAAAAATTGGGATATTTTAGGTATTTTTTTTGGCACTTTACTCTATATCAAATCATAAATTTATTAATTGGTAGCTTCTTTAATTTGTTCTTTTATAGATACAAAAATTGATTGGGATGCTTATATGTCTCAGGTGAGAGTTCAATCTTACTTCACCATTTTGATCTGTATGTTTCTCATAGTCAGTATTGTATTGTATTGTGTTCGTAGTATAAATACAATGGTTTGATTGTTACTTAAATTTTATTGTATCTATCTTAAATACATTGTTAGGTAACAAGGGAAATTCTCACTGTGTGTAAGGTCGCGTCGTTACCTTATTTTTTCCTCATTTTGTCTTTACTTATTTTTTAATAATCCTATTTTATCATTTACACTACCTTTTTATAGTAGCTCTACCCACACCATACTTTTCTTATAGGTTAATCCTTCAAATTGTTGATGTTACATTATATAATAACGGGAAATGATGTATTCATTAACACAATACAGGATGATACAGTACAACAGAATACAATACGGTTCATTATGAAACAATATTTAACAACCATACAAACAGAGTGTAATGCAACAAAGACTTGAGTTGAATTTACTGTGGTCAGTAATTTGGCTTAAAAGACAAATTAAAGGCAAAATATTTACCTGGACATTGTGAATGAAATGGACAACATAGAAGATTCATAAAGCTTGCTCTAACTAGTAGAGTAATACATTATAGTGTGGTTGATTGATATGTAACTTGTTTTGATTGATTGATTAATTTTTTGTCAATAGGTTACTGGCTTTCTCGAAGGAGAGAGGGATTATAGTAACTTGAAAGGTGACACTGGGCCTCTAGTTTACCCAGCAGGCTTTCTTTATATTTACTCGGCTATACAATATGTTACCGGAGGTCAAGTTTATCCTGCTCAGGTAATTTTCTACTTTCACCATTTCTGGGAGGTGCGATTCTTGTTTCAATGATTGCCAGTAAACTTGCATAAGAAGGTGCTAGCTTTATTCCGATTGTCCCCTTTCAAAATTGATCAGATTTTGCAACTGAATTTTAAGCAAGTGAGACTAAACTTTAGAAACAATAATAAGACAGACATATTTTGATTTTCTGTTTTATGTGTTAACTAATAATACAATGGAAGCATAGCATTCGTATTGACGATGTGAACTAGTTACTCGTGCAGGGATAATTGTGAGATTACAAACCTCTAATTTATACTAATAAGGCAAATTACTTAGTATTTGGAATGGAAGTGATTGACAGAAATTATGCGGAGGTGTTTTCCAGTGCTCGCCTTGATCTCTTAGCATTTATGTTAACAAGTTTGACTCTTGCTTACCTTCGACCCTGTTTCATAATTTTTGGAACTCCAGCTAGATCTTCATGCTTGTGATGCACTTTTCTTTGAGGCTGCTGATTACTTTGGGCAGTACACCATCTGCTGGAGTGTTTCTTTTCCGACAATGACAATCTGAAGCAAATGTTTACTTTGCTAACTGTATCTAATTTGAAAAAAAATGCAATGACAGATTTTCTATGCTTGCAAGAATGGTTGAAGCTAAAAGTACATTCAGAATGAGAAAAAAAAGTAACCTTTTGCTGGGTTTGCATGTTCTGGAAAGCTCACATTATACAGAATAAGTTGTAGGCAATTGTTTAGTTTACTAGTAGTGAACTTTGAAATGATGTAGGTATATTCGGCTTGTCATTGGATAGTCCATACACTCTATTATGTCCTTCAGTGTAAGGTGACTTGCACTTGCATGCTAGATTGTTGATTTCTCTCTTTCATGTCAGTGCAGATTCTTTTTGGCTTTCTATACATGATGGATCTAGCAATTGTCGTGTTCATCTACTTGAAGACCAACGTGGTAAGCGCCCTCTTCATGTACGAGTGGCTCTTCAGAGTTCTGTAGATAACCTTTCAAGCTAATATATTCCTGAAAAGAGTTGTATCGTTACTGTTGTAAGACTGAAACCAGTGGTGAAATTTGTTGGTGTTGACTACCTATTCAAAAATAGATTGCTAGTGTTGGCTGTCTATTTTTATTCATGTTATTTTAATTGCACTTTCTAATGAATGAGTTTCTAAGTCCCTGCAGTTTTAGACAGGGATGTACTTTTGTCTTCTTACTTTGCCACAATATGCTGATCTCCAGCACAATCTTTATGCTGTTATGAATACAACTTTATCATTTCAAAAGGAAGAAAGAAAGAATCAGTTTCTAGACATCAATTTGAGACCTGGTGAAACAATGCATCTTCTTTGATTTTCTGCAGTCATAGATGATCCTTTTTTAAAGGAGGTATCTTGGTAAATAATAAATCAAAATTGAACCTCAAGGGGATTTATGGAGGAAAAATATGATGAACCGAGAAGTTATTATGTTTATCTCTAAAAATAAAAGAAGAAGACAGTCAATCTTGTGTCTGTAGTTAGATCATTTATCTATATCATTCAAATTTTATGCCAAGGAGAGATCAAGAGTTGTTGCTCAAGTTAGTTTCACAATTAACTGCGCAAGTTTAGAGGAAGTTCCAATGTGAAATCGAGAACATTTGTGAAATTTTGTCTAAACAGCAGAGTCTTGACCAAAATTTGGGAATCTGTATCTGTTCATACTGAAGCAGGATTGGGTCTCAACTGTAGTGAGAAAAATGTCTTCAATATGTCTTACTTTTTTCTCCTGACTATTTTTCTCTCTTTTCTGAATTAGCTTTGTCCTTGAAACTTCTAATTTACGTTCTTTCGGTAAATATTCGGAATTCGTCCGTCCACTTTATACTTGGTAAAAAATATTTTAAATGGACAAACCGCTTTACGTTGGAGTTAAGATATGTTATGAGTAATTGACAACATAGTTGACAATTAAATGGCACTACAGGTACCTTGGTGGGCTCTCTCCTTGCTTTCTCTGTCTAAAAGAGTTCACTCTATCTTTATTCTTCGATTATTTAATGATTGTTTAGCCACTACTCTCCTCCATGCTGCTTTGGTCTCAATTATTTACCAAAAATGGCATCTAGGGTTGGTAATTTTCAGGTATATTCTTGCTTGCTTTGAGTTTTTATTTTTGGATTAATTTTTCCCTTATATCATTAGATTAAAAACCATCAGTTAAGATTGATCAATGGTCTTCTCTTTAGTACAGCGGAGCTGTTTCTATAAAGATGAATGTGCTGCTGTATGCACCACCTCTGTTGCTCCTGATGGTGAAGGTATACTATTGGGACAGTTTAGGTTATCAATAATCTCAGCAGGACATTGAACTGCATTTCTGAGTTATCTTGTGTGTTATATGGTGGGAACTTGAACTACAGGCAATGGATATTGTTGGAGTGATATCTGCTTTAGCGGGTGCTGCACTAGTGCAGGTGGGTATCCTCCAAGTTACCTTTCTAATTCCTAATGCAATGATGTTCAGCGGGCAGCATGATATTCTCATCTTTACTCTTGTTATTGCCTTCATTACTGCAATTGTGTTCTTTTTTAATGTTGTTCGGTAAAATAGTTTTAGCATGTTCCGCTATTTTGGTAGGGAAGGTTTGTGGTTGCTCCAGAATCAAGGCATCAGTTTTTTCTGTTTTTCATGAATGACACATGATGTTTTAACTTCTAACCTTTGCTTGATCTATATGTTCCTTCCTTGATGCTATTGAGCATTCTTTTTTGATTGTTACAATATTATTTTTATATTCTTTCCTCAGAGATCCACTGATGAGTTTGTGGTTCATATGCGTAGGTGAGTCAGCTGACAAGTATAATTCTGTTGGATGGAGCTTCTTCTGATCATATTATTTACCAATGACCATGATGTTGGTGATTGGTGCAGATTCTCATAGGGCTGCCTTTTATCCTGTCGCATCCAGCTTCATATATATCAAAAGCTTTTGATCTTGGTCGTGTTTTCATCCACTTCTGGTACTTTTTTGAACACAATGTGCACAAAATTAGTACTCTGAGGCACTGTATCAAAAATATCATGCATCTTTAACATTTCTGTCTTCGTCCTTTCTTGATAAGTCTCTGTTTATTTATATTATGGTGAAATTCTTTGTCTGTGCTGGACAACTAAACATTATACCCCAGGATATTTATGACATTTCCATAAATATGGTTTTAAGAGATTGTGTAACTATCAACTTGACATGCTGTCGTATAGACGTACATTAGCATCATATGAGACAACATTGTTGTATTATTCATGCACTTTTTGCCTCAAATGCCATTAAACAACACATTGGTAGTATCTGCTAAATGTAGGAGATGCATACTCTTACTTGCTGGCTGTAGTTTGTACTCTATCTTATCCCTTTGGAGTTTGAGTGGGTAGTGTGCTCATTTTCTTTCGTTGGAGGTAAACACAAAAGTATCTTTTTCCCCATTTCCCTTGAATATGCCCCACTTCTCACCCTAAGAGTACCTTGATCTTCAAACTGAGTTTAGTGTGATCCTTTTGTACTTAAGTTGTCTTTGGCATGCCTTTTAGAATAATCTGACCACTGAGAACTGTCTTTCTACCATCTGTGTCATTGCAACATTATGCTCATTTCATGATTTTCTGCTATTCCTTCAAAAAATACAGTTTATCGTAACTCTCTGCTTTGTTGCAGGTCTGTTAACTTCAAATTTGTTCCTGAAGACATTTTTGTTTCTAAAGCTTTTGCTCTCTCTTTGCTAGTTGCTCATCTCAGTCTGCTATTGGTTTTTGCTCATTACAGATGGTGCAGGTGAGTATTTCTCATATTGTTATTACAGCTAATGTAGTGGCGTTGATATTCCAAAGTGCTGAAGTGGGATTAGAAATGTCATAATCTGATAACAATATTATTTCAAGTGTAAGCTCAGGAAACCATAATGTAAATCTAGGACCTACTGATAAATTTAGGGTTGTAGGAGCAAGTTAGCGTCACATGATTTTTTCTTCTCTACACGCTAAGGTTAAGAGTTAACGGCCATTGGTATGCATTTTTCCTTTTTCATCATTTGCAGGCATGAAGGGGGACTGTTTGCTGTTGTGCATTCCAAAATCATCCAATTGAAGCTTAGAGTTGCTCAGAGAAATCCTTCTCCAATGAACAAAGTCCTTCAAACTGACCGTAAGTAACATGCCCAGTCTGTTTGTTTTTTTTTTCTATGCTTAAAGGCCGTCATGTTTGTTAGTATCAATAGTTTTATCTTGATTTTGGCATGATTTATTGTTCCTGAATTGGGGGGTCTGTCTATTTCATTTCAGATATTGTGACAACTATGTTTGTCGGGAATTTCATTGGCATTGTATGTGCCCGATCCCTCCATTACCAATTTTACTCTTGGTAAGTTTTGCAGCTCATTTTTTTCCTTTAGGTCGTGGATTCTATCTCATACTTCTTACATCTTAAAGCAAATTTCTTGATGTGGTTATTAGCGGTTAATTCGTCTAATTTCTGGAGTGAATTAAAAGAAGATTAACAAATTGTTTGTTCAAAATAAAATAAAAGAAAGTATTAAAATAAGCAACTTTTCATAGTTTTGAATATTTGAAAAGCTAAGCAAGTAATAGTTTCGTTTAATTCTTGAAATAGTTAACACAATAATATTCAGCTTGTGATAGATGCATGCTCTTATGGTCTCATGTTTGTATTGAGCTCAGTACTGGCGGAAGCTGCACTTAAAAGTATATCACATATTTCAAGAGGACATTATTCAATACGAACATCCTTTTGTGGGGAACCAAACACTAACTGAAATGTATTCATCAGAATCTTATTTTAATGATAAACCGTCTTATTCATGTCACACTAAAATGTATAGAGCATATCAGACTGACCTAGTAATAACTTCAGATGCCACAGCCCCATTGTAGAACAAAATTTCAGGGTACATTTTTTTTTGTACTTAAAGGGAGAAATATATTATTTATAGATGCTCATTGAGTGCTTGACTCCTTTTTTATGGACTACTTTTTCCCGGTGAGTCTGTCGCGTACTGTTCTTCAGGAAGAGAATAAAATTGCAAAAATCAGTCCCCTCTCTCTCCTGCTAGCATGGCACCAAAGCAAGGCATATAAAGACTTGACATACATTTGGCAGTCAGATAAAAAGTTGAAAATTAGTCGCTCTTTCATTGTTTGCCTGTAATCTGTATCAAAGTTCTAATTGAACTAAGAAAAAGCCATTGATGTTTGACCCTGATCTTGTTTGCAGGTACTTCTATAGCTTACCATATTTACTGTGGAAAGCACCATTTCCAACCCTCCTACGGTAATCAATTCGATACTCAAACTTCTTTGTTTGGTTTAGTTATATGGTATTTTCTGTTCCAGGTTTATACAAGTTTTAAGTGTTGTTCTGCAGCTTACTGTTGTTCGCAGCTGTAGAGTTTTGCTGGAATGTCTTCCCCTCCAACATTTACTCATCAGTTCTGCTCCTCTCTGTCCATTTGATCATATTGGGCGGTCTATGGGTGAGTTCCCCAGAATATTCATATGTAGAAAAAACAACTGATAAATCAACATCTAAGAAGAAGGCCAGATGAAGCACTACTTGTTTTCTCTCCGTCGAGAACTGGTTGTGCATGCGAATGGCAGAATTACCTGCCCTCGTCTTCCACCTCCACAATGTTAACTCTGACCAGAAAGGCATTGACTGGTTATACTGAGAGGACTTTTTGTTTTTCTGTTTTTATTCGTAGTTGTTAATGCTTACTTTGTTTAGATAGTATACAAAGCCAGAAAGCTGGTCACAACCACCTTAGATTCTAAAAGCGCTGCAAATTACTTCCTCATTGATCACATCCCCATGGAATCAAAGATGAAATATTGTATGGTTTTTTCAACATTTAAGGATAAATCTCAATTGGACTTGAATATTTAAAAGTCTTTTTTCTGTAAGTGTGTATGGTGCAGTGTACTCGTTATCAAGCTCAGCATGTTGTAATACATTTTTTATTCAACTTGATTTTCTTTCCCGTGGGACTGTTTTCATATATCTCCTCCTTAGGATTCAATCCGCGCAACCTTCAAAATGAGCTAATCGAAGCATATAGTCTTGTTCTTCAGCCTTCTTGTTCAGCAAGTTTTTCAGTTATTATGAATGTGTGCTAGAGCTTTCTAATTCTCTTGGCAATTTTGAGAAAAGAATACATTGGGTTGTGAAATGGATCTTTTTATGCACTGCCCCTAAGCTATCCTTGTTGATGCTTTGGACCTTCCCTAACCTAGTCCTAAGGTCATACCGAGATTTTTCCTTCTTATGGAAAGTTAAAAGCATTGATGAATTGAGAGCAGCAGCAAAAAAATCAAATAGAAATTTTGGTATCGAGGTTGACAGTTGAGGTGATTGGTTGATTCTCAAAGAAGACCCAATATGCTACAAAATGCCGCATTTCTGTTGTCGTCTGTCTGAACAATCCCATATATATATATATATATACACTAGGTAAGTTTAGGTAAGTTTATACTAGTACTTTTGGTTAATCTATATGTTTAGTAAACACTAGTGTGATTATAGCTAAAATCAACTAAAAGTCATAAGTTGCTATCACTGTATTATGATTTTTACCTAATAAGCAATTTCTGTTTGACCGAAATTTTCTTATTCCTACTGTATTTCACGATTCTTATAATTTCTTCCTCAAAATAAAGTTGCCAACTTCTTTCTTCATTCCATTTTCATCATTCTTCTTCTCCTCGTGAAGATAATTTTTATTTATTTATTTTGGATAGTTTTAAGGACATTTAACCATTTTAATAGGAAATGTGCTTATTAATTTCTCTTATAATGAACACACCATATTTGTTTATTATCATATCCAATATTTATGTTTGAACGAGCAACTATATATTTAAGGACAAAATCGATGAAATGGAAGAAATTTGAGTGAATGGAAAGGACAAGATAAAGGATAAATTTCACTCTTACCTTATAGAGATAGGCTATAAAAATATTAATACTAGTAATAGTCCAATTTATGATAATAAAAATGAAAAATGAAAATAAAGATCTCTTCTGGTCTCAAAAACCTCTTGCGAGTCTTTTTTTTTTTTTAATTATTATTATAATCGATGAATCGACCATTTCACTACCTAAAAAGATCAACCTCAATTCAAAAATGCTTCTTACTACTTGATGTTTATCAACCACTTCAATCATCCAAGTTAAACGGGGCTATAAAATTGGAAAGTTTGACAGCCTTTAGTTCCCCTACTTGCTAAGTAATTGTTTCGTGATACCCCATATTGCACCTAATTTTCAACTACATAACAACTTCACCACCTTTTTTATTCATTCATATGACGTTAAGGCTACCAACCTCTATAGTATAGTCAAATATTTAAATTGTTCACTATCTTTCTGATCTCTTTTTCATCTATTCATAATCCAATTTCCTTTTCTAAAAAAAATGTGATACCTCATAAGTTGACTAGTGCGGAGCCAGAAAATGTTTCGTTTGATCATTATAAAACTTATTAAATGATTCAACTAGAAATGAATAGGTACGAGTAAAAAACCGATATCTATCAATCCATCTCAATTGGCAAACTAATGTATCTAATTCAAGTAGACGAGTTTTTTTGTTTTTTTTTTAAAAAAAAAACTTGAAAATAAATATACATATTTATAACTGCTACGTAAAGATGCCATGACAATTTTTGTAGTTCAAAATATTTGGAAAATAGTAGTAAAAATAATTTATTTAATTGCTTTGTTCTAATGGTGCCATTTTGAACAGGGGCGGAGCTAGCATATACTCAGAGGGTTCATCCGAATCTCCTTCGGCGGTTGAACCCCCTTCGATTAGTTTGTGTGTGCTCTTGTTGAACCCCCTTCGACTAGTTTGTGTGTACACTTTTGAACCTTCTTAATAAAAATCTTGGCTCCGCCACTGAATTTCTGAATATAGTGCTAGTTTGCCACAATCTTTGTATAATTTTCTAGATAATCCCTCACAAAGTATATACTTCTTTCGTTTCAAAATAGGTAATTCATTCTATTAAAAAATTAATTTGATTAGTATTCAAGTTAAATTGAATCAATACATTAATTAAAATTTAAATATTAATTATTATTTTTACAAAAATAGTACTTCACTTTACAATTTTTCATATCAATATAATGAAAATATTTTTTTTAAATATTAGTCAGAATTCACATTTTTAATTCTCGACAAGTGAAAAGCAAATTTTAACGGAGGAGCAAAAACAGAAACAAGAAGAGAATAATTCATGCATCTCAATTCTCAACCCACAAAGTTTGGCTGAGTGGGTTTCCCACGGAGACCTGAGATTGATTGGAATTTGTCTAGTACGATCTACATCTTCTATGCGATTTGCGAGTTATTGCATAGGACTTGGAAGTGGGTTTACCCAATACATAGGAAAATTCATGCATCTCTCACTCTCAACCAAAAGCTGAAGCAACGTATATCATACCAATGGGCAATGGAGTACAATATTTTAATTTGATAGAGAACTTAAATGCACAAATTCAAAAATATGAATTTAACTAGCAAGTACCTATGACACATTGTAGCATTAAACAGAAATAATACATCCGGAGCACCACTATCACTTTATTGGAATCAACTGAAAAGAAAACACTACTAGAGTAATACATTATATATATAAACACATGATTTTCATATTAAAAACCAGAAAATTAACGCTACCAATTATTCAAACAGCAAATTACTTACTAATTAACAAAGAGACCCTTGTTTCCTGCGCTTCTCGAAACCCGTAAATAGTAGAAGTTTTAGTACACCGAACTATTTTTTTTAAGATCGTTAATTAATTAATTAACTCCGGCATCGAGTAATTTCACTGCAACCACGTGAATATGGATTAGCTTCAGCGCCTGGTTTGCAATTATAATACGAAGCACCTCTTCGAGAACATGGAGCACTGTTACTCTGCAGTGCACCATAGCTTATATAATCAGTTGTTGCTAATATGCGCCGGTTGCTCTCCGAATCCATTTCGAATTCACCGGCGCCGGCCATACACTCCGCTATCGAACCTTCACAGTTTCCGGCGGACTTCACCGGAATCCAACCGTTCACGTCGAAGTCTGCGCTGGTAGCATCGCCGGAGATAATTAACGATGCGATTAATATAGAGATGATGAAAATGGAGCAGAAGGATTTTGCTGCCATTGTGTATAATTTGTGAGTGATAATTGGTACTTATCTTCCTTCTCTCTTACTCATATATATATAAAAAATATATATTCTCGCTTACCCCATATTTAAGAGTTGTGGGTGTTCGGGAGGTTCGAACACACATATTAACGTCCAAAGCTTTTAAGATTATTTTTTGAAAACCATAACACCCAGCTATCTTCGTGGTTCTAAGAGTGCTTTTTTTAATCCTATACCAATTTTTATGTTTCTTATATAATTATATTTAATTTGCATCAAATTTAACGGGGGTCAGAGCACCACAAAATTGCATTATTACTACTATTAATTTTTTTTTGGTGTAAGTTGTAACTACTAATGGTACTTACCATATTCTCATTATTTTAGTTCAACGACAATAGGGCGGGATCGGGGATACTATAAATTTTAAAGTATTTTTGGCTTTTTTCCTTTTGTGAAATTAAATGGTGTCCATGTTGCTTTTATTTACCAAACTGCTATTCTAAAAAAATAAATGCATGTCCAAATTGAACTCGTGTATTTTAAGCATTAAAGGGTATGTTTGGTAGGAAATGTTAGGATTTTTGTCCTGATTTTCTTATCAAATTTGAGTATTATTTTTCTTGAAAGGAAAATAAAAGTGATACCATAATTACTTTTACTTTTCCTAAAAGAAAAATATAAAACTCTTTCATATTTGGCTAACCTCTTTCTTGGAGGAAAGGATTTGAACCTCTATAAATAGAAGACCCCTCTTCTCATATCACAACACAACAGAATTCACAATGTAGTCCTTAAAGAGTCTTGTTTAGAGGGAGATTTTCTCTCAAATAGTTTTTATGATTTTTTGAATTAGTTTTAATATGTAGGCCAATTGGCCAAACCATATTCAATAATATGTTTTAGTTTAATTTTCTTCGTCATCTGATTTATCGCATCTATGGTTTGCAACTATAAGTTTTCGCATGACGCCCTATCAATTTCGAACCCAACACGAAAGAGAATATTTTTCTAGAAAATGTTTTCTTAAAAAATAAGTGGGACTTTCATTTATTTTTCTAATGTTTGGTAAGTAAGCAAAAAAAATTATCATAAGAGCATTTATATGTAATCTAACACAACATTATGGAAATGGGATGAGGTAGGGAATGGGGGTTGAGGAGTGGTGAGGGTGGGGTGGGGTGGTCAAGGGATAGGGGTTGGGGAC
Organism: Capsicum rhomboideum; assembly: GCA_031232105.1. NCBI lineage: Eukaryota > Viridiplantae > Streptophyta > Magnoliopsida > Solanales > Solanaceae > Capsicum > Capsicum rhomboideum. The sequence goes on from CP124711.1 coordinate 14,193,529, forward strand.
GTTGGATAGGTGTAGAAGAGATAATGAACTTGGAATGTCGCTTATAGATTTTATTTTTCTTATTTTTATTAGGAAAGTTATTTTTCTCATTTTGCCCGTAAAATAAAAATTTAGATTAATTTTTGCATGGGTAGTTATTTCGTAAGATTGAGAAATTGATGTCCAACTTAACACCAAAAATTAGATACTTGAATTTATTTTTATTTGTCCTTTTTGTTTCCCCTCTCTTTTACTACATGGTTTGGTGAGTTTAGACGAAATTTGAACCCCACATCTATGTTGTGTAATATGTTTTGACATGGAATTATAAGAAATATTGTGTTGAAGGAGGTCTTCGTGTTCGAGTTTTAGAAATAATTTTTTTTTCATGAGCAACGCTTTTCCTTTAAATGATTATATACTGTGCAAATATGAATTAATTGAAATAACAAAAATAAATACTGAACATTAGGCGAAAAATAAAAAAATATAATTGGAGATAAAAGCAAGGTATAATTATGTGGGAAGGGTTTAAGTGTAAAGTTGAGTTCCTATGCTGGGAAAATAGTTAATAGTATTCCTCTGTTTCAAAATATTTGGCTTTTTTTCTAAATTTGTTTGTTTCAAATTACTTGTTCATTTTTGCAAATCAAAAGTGTTTTATTACTTCTTACCCATATTATCCTCAATATTAAATATTTAAAGAAATAGTAATAGTTAAATTTAGTGTTTCAAAACATCATTAATAGGGTTAATTTTATAAAATACACTTTTAATTAATATTTTCTTAATGGGTGTGCCAACTCAAAAGAGGTCAAGTAAAATGAAACGGAGGAAGTAGTAATCAAAAGGATTGACCGTCGTAGTTATAATCCCAACATTCTAGAAAACAATTTCACCATCTGAATGCACATGGACCGCTTGTATCAATTATTTGTTACGTTGCTAATTACTAAATGAAATTCTAGATTAAGGAAAATCATTTATTTGTATTTGGTGTTTGCACCACCTGATTAACACACATCATATCTTCTCCACACATTTTTGAACACATAGCATGTCTTCTACATAATTTTTTTTTTATAATAGTAATGTTTCAGATCAACTTATACATCTCGACTATTTCATCAAGTATTTGATACCTCTCGGCTCTCACTATAGGTATCTGATAACTATATATCTATCAAGGTGAAATCACCTAATATCTTCTACACAAATACTTATCACTTAACCATAGTTAAATACTACGTATTCTCATTATAGATCCATAATCATGGTACGCAAATGTGAATAATTTTTTTTCGTCCTTAAAAGTTATTTCGAGGAAAGTAGTATATTAGAAGTATATATGGTCATGTTGATTTAGTAAAACAGTTTAGTTGTCCTAATCTTAGACCCAATCATAATATATAATGAAACGAAGTAAGGCAAATCAAGGATTATTGTAGTTGGAGAAGAAATAATATTTCAATTGACGTAAGAATATGATAATAAGGGGGAAAAAAAAAACAGACCGATGCATTAAAGCTCCTGCTATGCGCAGTGTCCGGGAAGGACCGGACCACTAGGATCTATTGTACGCAGTCTTACCCTACATTTCTGTCAGAGACTATTTCTACGACTTGAACCCTTGACCTCCTAATCACATGACAACAACTTTACCAGTTACTCCAAACTCCCGTTGAATATGATAATGGGACATTATATATTCAAATGAAAATGAAGCTTCTTTCCTAATGGGTTTTCTTTTATTTACCAGTTCAAACGCGTTACTCATTGTAGTTAGAAAGTTCAAGTCATCCTTCAAAACATATGAACCTTTCAAAACCTAACAAAGAAAATGATGTCAATCTTATTATATTATTATATTATAATAGGTAACAACTCGTGTCTGCTTGTCATCTAATCTACTTCTTCTACAGAGTTGTTACTCTATTCATACTTTTGTCATTAGCAGACTATCTTATACTTGAGTGTTTCAATTTATCTGTCTTACTTTTCTTTTCAGTTCGTTTAAATAAGAATATCTCCCTCCAATAAGTCTATTGGAATTGGCTCTATGTCAATGAAATCTCATTATCCATACATAATGAATTGATGTGGTATATTCATATCATAATATATGATTTTTTAATTTTTTTTGATAATTCTTTGATTCTTACTTTTTATATGACATGTTTAAGCCACAAGACTAAAAGACATCTTAATGTAGTCTACATATTTCTAGTTTAAGACCGCAAAATTTAAAATTTCTTTTTACTTTTTAAAATTTTATGTCAAATCAAAACTAGACAAACAAGCTGAAACAGTGGGAATACTACTTTAGTTGTAGGTTTATAATATGTGATATTATTTGAAGCAAAAATAAGAAATTGATACCAGGGTCTCTCTTTAGAACAGAGTCTCAGGAGAGATATTTGAAAGCATCAGATTTATCATTGAGATTTTAACTAGGATATTGATAATTTTTTCATAATCATAAGTGCTCAAATATTTTACATAAAAAAAAATGCATCAAACAGAGTGACAAACTGACCGTGCAGGCAAAGGAGGGACTTAACTTTTCGAAGGAATAGAATAATAAAATGCGCAATCATCTTGGTACGTTTACCCAAGGATGGAGTTTAGTGTAGAAGCGAGTTCGACGTAACTCAATAATTTTGATTTGAAGTTCGAATCTATATTTGTCTTGAGAAATTCATTTAATACGTATAAATTATTTATTTAGAATTCAATAACTCAAAAGAAATAAATAATTTCGAATTCATAAGCTTCAAATCATGATTCCATCTCTGCCTTCACCTTATAATGTAGTTTAATATGCAGAAGTCTTCCCAGCAGAGTTATTATTTTTTTATTGAAGTAGGTTTAGAATATCTTCTTGTTGGAACCATTCCAGCTTAAATATTTCTTTTCTCGTTTTGATTAAAAATAGACTTTGTTAATATTGAAAACAGGTTGATCTATTAACAAATTATGAACCAAACATCAGTTTGAACGTCGGCAGGAAAATAATAATATTTCTCAAAGAAGTCAACTATATAGCAGAAGTTACTTCTCCAACTCCTCAGAAATGCTTTTGTTTTTCCTTCTTTGTTCAGTTGATTGTCCCAATATTCAATAAGGATACAAAACCAAGATTTCAAGCCTTAAGGTCTGGCCTAGGATGTTCAATTGACCATTCTTCAGCGTACATAGCTAGGCCTATGCTTGTAGGACAAAAGTGCTTACTTAATCTACATATCAGATTGAATTTTAAAAAAAAATATATGTACACATTCATAAAGTTCATATTCATCGTCATAAAAAGTGACACAGTGGTAATTATTGTACAACAAGTCAATAACAACCACAACATACCCATTGTCATCCTACAAGTGAGGTCTGAGAAGAGTAGAGTGTATGCAGACCCTACCCCTACCTCGTTTGAAAAAGGAAATACATAAATGAGAGCACTAATAACAACGAAATAATGTGAAACGGGAGCAGCACACAATGAATAACAATTAGTTCCACCTCTGGCTTCAACAATAAATGAATAACTGTTAGTTCCATTGTTTGGATTTCCATTTGCTGTGAAATTTCATTTCCTCTGATATTCATCTGGCAAATATCAATATATAGTACAGTATATGTTCGTGCAAAAATGGAATATAAAACAGGCAAGAACTCCACAGGCATCAATTAGTGCCTTGTGTATTTCAAGAAAGGAGACTAACCCAAAATACACCAGATAGTGAAAAGCTGTGAGCACACAACAAGAGAAACTTGTATTATCTTTCGAGCTTGCTTAATATTGCTTCCATTGGAGGCAATTCCTTTAAAATTTGAGCCCAGTCAGGCATCCCCTGCAGAGTTGGTCACTATTAAAATCAAAGAATTAACCCGAAGAATAGAAAATTATACTTTTACAGTCATCTGTGTCATGTCATGAGCAATTTATGTGCTGATTATGCATGCATATAAGCACATCATTGTGTCATAATTAATGAAGCAAAGAAGAGAATTGCAGCATAATTTTTTATTTTTTTTTTACAAGCACTGACCTTTCCTGATCGTCGAACACGACCATCTAGACGAAGTATAATGTAGACATCTTCACCAGGAGTAACACCTTCAGACTTCTGTTGATCCTTTATCCACCTGAAACAGATTGAGGTTAAACAATACATCTCAATAAGCAGCAATTGGTCTTCCAGTTTGGGCACAAGAAAAAAAATTCAGCCGATCAAACTGAGTGCAACAGGATGTCCTTAAGGTAAGAGTGAAGGATCAAAAACACACCTAAAGTATCTCAGTCTTTTGAGTTTCATACCTGAACTATCAGGTGTGCGAGTTTCCTATCTGAACTATCACCAAATGTTTCGAAACACACCTCAACTAACAGTTGTTCCCTTTTCCTACCTGAATGATGGTGATATTTCAGGTAGGAAAAGGGAACAATTGATAGTTGAGGTGTGTCTTGATAAATTGTTGAGGATAATTTAGGTAGGAAAAGTGAACACCTGATAGTTCAAATAGGAAACTCAAAAAACTGGGATACGTTAGGTGTGTTTTTGACCCTTCACTCTTAAGATAACTATGGCACAAACAATAATGCCCATGAAGGTGATGTGATAAGTAGTTTCAAGTGTATTAGGAACAGGTTGATACCTTTCCCACTCTGCAGGTGAAACGACCTCCGCCTTGAACCTGATCTCTGACTTCAGTTTAGATTTTGCAATTATTGACTGAGTTCTTTGGTCAAAATCCTCCTACAGTAGCAATGGGAGAAAAATAAGAAAACCTTAACAAGTTACACGCACCATTAATATTATTGTCTTATGCTTGTTGGGGCAACAAGAAACGACTTCCAATAATCCTGTAGCATGTATAAAAAGTTGATTTGGACTTTGAGCAAATAGAAAGCAGAATCATGAACTTGACGTGCATGATGTAGCATCATGTTGTTTAAAATAATCATCAAGTGCTACTAGAGATCTTCAATCTTACCCCTATGGATGGGAGGGAAGCGACAGCCTTTTGTGAAAGACCAAAACCTTTCTTCTCTATTTTTGTTTCCCTACCTTCGCCCCAAATAACAGGAACTAGAAGGACTCCACGTTTAAGAAGCTCAGTGCGGAATTTCTCAGCATTTCTCATAGCCAGAGAGACTGTCTCCTTTTTTCCAGCCAAAATAACCTAACAACAAGCAATTGGTCAACCTTCAAATAAGAGGAGACAATATGTTCGAGTCAGGAATTTTTTTAAAAAAAAAATAAATAGAGAGACGGAGAACAAATACGTAACAGGATATCTTTTTGTTCATGAAAAACAAAGGCATTTGTTGCAAACTTAGCAAAAGATGGAACTAACTTTTCTGTCTTTATCATCCTTACAACAATGTAAATGTGATGGAAATGGTTTCTTCTTGGTGCAACAAGGGAAGTAAACCATATCTTTTGATCTATTAAGCAGAATACGTGGAAACGAGAACTAGACAAGTGACCCCAGTAAAAGTTATACAGGACTTCTCATTTTCTTAGTGAACATTGAAGGACTCCTGATATTTTCCACTCAACTTCTGGAAATTGGAAACAGGAAGAGTAAAGGGGAAGTTGTCTCACTAACAGGCCTCACGGTGTCTCTTAACTGGACGAGTTCAACAATCCTATCAGTTGAGAGGCGCAAAGGCAGCCTTGATAGTGTTTCATCACGCAATATTTGTGCAAGCTGTTCCTCCTCTTTTTTGTTGTCCCAAAACAACAGTGCCACAAGAACAACAATACCTGCAGAGTGCTGGTTCAAGAGCTTAATCATTTTTGAGAAACAATTCTTTTCATTAAGAAGCGTTAGTTAATATAGCAAGCAAATGTCATTTATTCAGAAGTGAACTAAATAATTCGTAGCAAAGGTAGTCGTTATTTACCAACGACATTTATAGCAGCATTTCCTGCAGTCGCCCCAATATCAGGAGCACCATCTCCACCTTGAATTGCACGGATTAACCTGGGTATGGTGAAAAATGTAGAAATTCCAGCAGCAGCGATAAATGCTACATAGAAGAATCTTCTGACCCCCCTAAATGGTGCTTGTACCTCACTGATGAGCTTAAGGTCTCTACGGAAACTGTACCCTATGTCTTCCCCTCCTAACTTAGCCTGTGAGGTAATAGAAGAGTATTAGATTCACAAAAAACGAAGCAAAGCTAGAGCCTTGCTAAGTTCTGAAGATACTGTAACATAATCAATGTCATACATCCAACCACGACAAGAACTAAAGAACTACATCCATAAGTGAGAAACAAACCTCTTCCTGTAGTTCCTTAAATTCAGGCAATGCTCTGAAGGAAGCCAAATCCGGATCATTAAGGATTGTGCCAAACTTTAGGTTATATTCTTTCAAAGCAGTGCGTAAACACTCAGCAGCTTTCTTTCCTTCCCCCCTTAAGTAAGTAAAGAAAATAAATAAACAAATAGAGAAATAATAAAAGAGTGAAGAATAAATAAGTGAAGCTCCTTTGTGATGCTCATTGAAGTTTCAACATTGTTCTTAGTGATCCTTCCAATGAAACAATTAAGCTAAGAACTGTGATTAAGAAACTTTAGGTTCCTTTACTTGCAGTTCACAAAGCTAAAAATGTGGTCAATAAATTTTAGATTCCTTTACTTGCATTTTACACAAGAACAACAACAACAACATACCCAGTGTATTCCCACAAAGCGGGGTCTGGGGAGGGTAAAGTGTACGCAATCCATACCACTACTTCAGATGAAGTAGAGAGGCTGTTTCCGATAGACCCCCGGCTCAGGACACATTTTACACGAGAAGAAAGTCACAAATATGTGTTTCTCCTCAATGTCTCAACAGGTTTCAAACAAATAACTATTTATCCAACTTAATCAATTCAACCATGAAAGAGGCAAAGGAGAAATATACCTGTAGGCATAGCAGCATGCTTTGTTATAAAATGCAGCCTGAGCCTCCACAGGGTTGGGATTTAAAGTAAGTGCTGTGTCGAACTGTACAAGAGCATCTTTCACCTGGAAAATTCAAATTCAATAAACCAAGATGGTACACTTTGCCATATTGCAGATTGAAATAGGGATCTGTAACAAACTTGCGGGAAGTTTGTTACACAAACCCAAACGCAGAACATTGAAAACATAATTAAGTGGGGAATAACAAGAAAAGCCAACTGAGCAGGTTTTAAATAAGTAAACTCCCAAAAGAAAAATGGTTGTTTAAAAGGAAAAAGAAAAATTCAATCAAATAATTGACAAGACATTAATAAATTGATAGCTTTTTCCAGTAATTACGGCGATTCAACCTACTAGATGCTATCCTTAAGTTTGCTATGCAGAATCAAAGGAGATACACAAGAAACTATAACTCAAAGCTGCTGATGTGTATGAGATTATAACTAGAAAAACTCATTGAGTAGGCAAATATTTTGAACCATCAATCATTTTCTTTGTACAAGAACAGACATACCGTTGCGACACAATGAATGTAATGCCTCATGCAAGGTAGTGGTACTTATCTCATGGTGCACTGTGCTTGTTGTAGTGAAAAATTATATAAAAGATGAATCAGAGAACTCTTTGCAGCAAAGCCATAAAGGTACAGAAAATGCCGTGACTGTTTTACTAGATAAAATACAGAAATGACAGTTCTTAATCTCATGGTGCACGTGTGTTCTTGATTCCATAATATGAAACAGAACATGGTACACTTTGCAGCATAAAAAAACATGCTAAATGTGGACGCCACACTAAACTGAGTCAGAAAACCAACAAATTCTTTTGAGGAGGACACATCAAAGCTTACTGCAATTTGTTTTCTAATTGTAGTACTTCCTAGTACATCCATCTCATTTTATGCAACACATTTTTCCATTTGATGTCAATAGTACAATCTTATCATTCTTATAAAAGCCAGGTCATAGTATTTTGAAATCTAGTTGTTGTTGCAGATAAAATCTGAATCTACCTTTCAATTTTTCAAGTCACTGTCAAAATTTAAGTTAGTTGACATCGACATCAACCTGATAATTGCTAATCCTTGACTCCAGAAGCCAAACTGGTCATGTAAATGAGAAGGATGAATAAATTCTTTGGTATGCACTTGTGATATGAAAATGGCTAAGTTAAAGAAAGCAAATTGATCATCTGCAGTTCTATTAACAGTGTTGGAAGCTAGTTATCGTAATGCATGGAATGGTAATGATGTGTTAATCAAAATAGTGATCATTTGTATAGGAAAAAAAAGTCTACACTCTTATCATTTTCCAACAAAGCATCATAAGGGTGGGTGTTAAGTGTTGATTTTGGCACAAGGCCACTATTTTGAAAACCTTTACAAGTCTTTTAATCATTTTCCTAATGTTTCATACATTCAGTTCACCTTATGTTTCAGTTATACGGTTTTACACTTGTTTCAGAATTTTCAACTTACTGCATCATTTAGCTATACAGCTTACCTGATGATTCATATGTTCAAACTATTATGTATTTTCAATACTCCGCATATCTCATGATTTCATTATACCTTCATCTCCTTGTGCAATTTTATCAGAAATTAGTCCTACTTATATCATGTTTTCATTCCGCTGTTTTACATATGGTACATTCCATGTACTTATGCTGTTTTATGATGCAGATTCAAGTACTCAGGTTCACGAGCAAACGCTTCGTTAAGTTCCTCACATCCAGCTTTTGGTGAGCCCTCCCTACTTTCTGGGGCTTAGTCTAGTTAGTTGCCGTATTATTGGTTTTATAAAGGTATGTCAGGGCCTTGTCCCGACAGTTAGTATTCTCAGACATGTTAGAGGCTGCATAGATAGTCATTAGTCATGTTTTACCGTTTTGACCTTCGTGTCATCATTTCATGAATTCTAAGCATTATGATTTATGAATGAAGTTTTTTAATAAGACTTATCTCTTCACGTTTTGAAATTTATATTTTCCACATATGTTAGTTGAATGCTCATGTCACATGCCATGTACGGGTATGCTCGGGCAAGCAATGGCAGGTGCCGGCCACGCCCAGGGTATAGGCTCGGGGCATGACACAAACAAAAGTTGCTACTCTGCTAAAGTGACTTTCCGGAAAATACTTCCCAAAACAAAATTTAGAAGCTTCACCAAACACACTACTCCCTCCGTTTACGAAAGAATGATTAATAAAGCATTTTTACCATAATACTCATATTCATTAATGTATGAAATAAGTTATTAATGCTGAGGGCAAATCAGTAAAAACTAATTGCCACCTCTTATGTTAAAAGGACGAGTAAAAGTGAGAATGAAAGCCCTTTTATTCACTTATGTATACAACAAGAAGAATAACAATAACAATTTTAAAAATTGATGTCATGGAATTGAGAAAGAATAGGAAAATACCCGTCCTTTCGAAAAGAGTTCGAGGCCAACATTGACGCAAGACTCAGCAGTGGGAGTTGGTTCACTCACTTGGGGCGACGACGATGATGGCGAAGTAGAAGAACAAAACACAAGTGAAAGACGATTTGTGTGTGGATAATTTAGGCATAATTGTGTAGTAGTAATTGAGAATTTGGAAGATGAAGAAGAGAAGAAGCAGAAATGGAGGTGGTGGGAGGGAAGAGTTGCACTGGCCATGTCCAATATTTCATCACAGTTTATCCATTACTTCTTGTGGCTTTCATAAAATGGCTTTTAAAATAAAGAAAATTTCACAAATGACACATTTGATGCCTATTTTTATTTAGCAAAACATTAGAGTTGTTCCGAATTTATAAGTAGTAACTTAAAATTTACTAGGGTTCTATTATCTTTATTGGATAATTTAAAAGTGAAATAAATATTCTATTTTTCAATCAATATCAGTTGCGAGAAAAAAAGTACAATTACACATCAATTATTATTTGTCACGTGTTAATTCATTTATTTTTATTTTTTTATTATATTTTTCCTACTTTATTTGTTTTGGCTTTTTCTTTTTTTTTTCTTTCTCTCTCCTCCACTCTTCTCTTCCATGAAACCACATTACTCGTTGCATTTCACCATTGATTAATGTTCAGCTTTGGTCAATCTCCTTTGTAACCCCCTTTATTTATTTTGTTTTGTCTCTTTTAAATAGCTCTAACTTTTTATTATTAATAATTTTATTTTTTATTTACATAGAAAGCTAAGATAAGATGAGTTGAGAGATACGATTGAGCCTGTAAATTTTTTTTTTTTATATCAATGTTGCTCTAATCATCTTCATCACCACAATTACTGCTAAATCACTATTAGATTATTATCAAATTAAAATTTAAAAATTAAATATAATAATGTTAAATCAAAATTTTATTACAATTAAATTTTATACTTTTCTTAACCAAAAAATCATAGCTTCATAACAAAAGTTAAAAGAGAAAATAGTAGACGTACACTAATCTATCAATTATAAGTTTAAAGTGAGAGAACTTGAAAAACGGGGAGAAAGAAATGAAAGGAAAAAGAGAAGCAAAAAGATATTGGAAAAATGAAAGAAAATGGTGAAGAATTGGATGAAGAAGATAAGAGAGAGAAAAAAGAATTGAAAAATAAATTAAAATAAATAAAGTGATAAAAAAATATTTCAAATCAAACAAATGCTGATTTTTTAAAAAAAAAAATCTAAGTTTTTAGTTATTTCACGCTCTATTGGAGAGTGAACTCTCCATGGTCATGTGGGGTCAAAAGGGGTATTTATGTTGGTCTTATTTAGTTTCGTGGAGTAGTAGGATCTCCGCAAACTTAAAGTATTTTTTCAAAAATTCGGGACAATTTTAATGGTGTCTTTATGCGTTTCCACTTTATCAAATGCATAATACATAAAATTTTCATTTAACCCGAGCTTAACTAATATTTATGCTCTCCAACTTTGAGTATATAGAAATAGACACTTAAACTTGTATAAAGTTGAACAAGTAGGCACACACGTCCTTCGTTCTTGGAGGCTAAAGGTGTCCCCGTGGTGTACATCAGATCGATTAAGGACATGTACGATGGAGCGAAGACTCGTGTGAGGACGGTGGGAGGAGATTCAGAGCATTTTTCTATGGGTTGCATCAAGGATCAACTCTTAATCCGTTTTTATTCGTCTTGGTGATGGATGTTTTGACGCGGCCTCGATGTATGAAATGTAGCAACAATCTTGAAATTCACGTTATACTATACTATTGATAGAGTTTCTGAAATTCGCATTGTATCACTCCTATAACTTTCTGAAATTCGAGTTGAATCTATATATAATAATAAAGGAGAATGTATGATAGGTGATGTGGCACCTCTCAATGATCTCCATTTCTATTTTTCTTTTTTCTTCTTTTTTTGATATTTCTCTCTCCATTTCACTATATAATTATAGCACAATAATCTACTATAAAGCATTTGTTATTTTTAAATATGTTATTTAAAAAAAAAAAAAAATCTTCATAACTCATATCACTTCATTTTCATAACTTATATTCTAATAATATTCATTAATCTTGTGCCTTTAACTTAAAGAAGCAACCTTAAAGTCTACTAAATTTTCTAGATGTTATGGTTCTTCTCCTCTCCCTCTAATTAATTTTAATTATGTAGTATTAATCATGAATCAATGATAGGAGATAAAAGGTCAAGAACCTAAGCCTCATATAACCCACACGGCAGGCTTCAATTGTGCATTGTGAAATTCTACCGCATATACATCTTTTAGGCAATTGAAGGGATACAAAGTCTCAAAGTTCAACTCAAGTCCATGAGGTTCATATTTTCATTTTCTTACTTTGTATATAAAGTTAAATTTATCTTGTGATATATATATATATATATATATATATTCATGTGTTACAGGATATTCTTTGTTAGTAAAATTTATGTTTGTGTCATCTTCAAGCATATTCAAATGGACTTGGTTTCAAGGGTAAAAGGTATGACAACATATTTGTTAAAAGTTTACATTTTTAAGTCCCACAATTATTTATTAGTTAGTATTATTTGCTAATTTTAACAATTTGTGCTATATATGTCATTTGCATCGAGTAGGTGGTACGCTTGATGATATTTACTTCAACGTTGAATGTATTTCTTCTAAGGTAATTATAGTCAGTCTCTAAATTCATAAGTTTTTTCTACTCTTATTTCTTTAATCTTTTTACAATTTATGCCTTTTAGATTATTTGTTCATGGATGTGATATTGTGTCACTTTAAAATTTCTTATGGAATTTGATAAATATAAGTAGAGTTTTTATTGCAAAGAAAGGAAAAGTTCCTTTCCTTTGTTTTTATCTTCTTTTTTTTTTTGGGTTAAATATTGAAATTTAACACTAAATTGTGTATCTATTTAAGCTTTCATCTATACTTTTTCCTTTATTTTGATTATTGGACTATTTCACTCGATAAATTTCTTTGACGGCATATAAAAATATAGTAGTTTTTGTTGGAAGATCCCATATACATATTGTCTTTCACCAAATTCAAATTTTTAGTTGAATTTTATATTATTCATTTCAAAGGATTTATCTTTAATACAACACTCGATCATTATCAACTTACCATATGCATAACAAGTAAAAGGATGAAAGCATTTGGTAAAATAATGAAAAAGAGAGATGGCCACTTACCACAAGAAGACAAGCTCCAAATCAATATACAGATTAAAAGAAAATTTGTTGAAATTAATGATCAATATTCCTAATACTTTCAAATTAAATTGTTTGATCTATTCATACTCCTAACTAAAGTGAGTAATTAATAATATCTATACATCGTCATAGTCAACAATTATGCATTATTTTCTAAATATTCTTTCCGTTATTTTTATTAAACTCTTTAAAATATTATCTTTTTTACTTATCTTAATTATTAGGAAGTTAAAGAAAAAGAAAAGCAAAATGGGATTTGACAATTCATTTTTAAAGAAAATGAACCTATACAGAAGCAAGAAAAGAAAAAAAAAATGAAGATAAAAAATATTAAAAATGGGAAAAACAAATTAAGATAAAATTATATGAGATATTCAAACAATTGGGTTCTTAATTATATTGATAGAGTAAATATAAGAAGAAATAACCATGTTTTGATTTTTTTTAACAATATGGAAAAGAAATCGATTTTTCTTTAAGTTCATTTTTTCTACATCCTAGGAAAAAATATAAATTTTTTTTTTGGTATACCCAAGAGATTGTTTTTGTCTCACAGCTGTTGATTAAGTTTTGGAATAATTACTATAATAAGTAGTCATTTGACCATGAATATTATTTACAATATTCCGGAATACGTTTTTACTTTATTTTGAGATACTTATTTGATCATAAATATTTTGAAATATGTTTTCACTATTTTTTGAATTTTTGAAAAACACCTCTTTTACTATTTTTGGATTCACTTTTTGCACTTTTTAATTATTATTTTTTCAAAAAAATTAAAAAAAATTATTTTCATAAAATAACTCAATATTCATAAACTCTATATTTTTTAAAATTTATTTTCACTTTTTATATTTTAACTTCAAAAATACCCCATTTCTAAAATACTATGTCAAACACAACTCCAATTCTATTTTCAACTTGAAAAATACCAAATAAAATGAATATGTTTTAGATTTTCATGGCCAAACAAATCCTAAGTATGCAATAGCAACAAGCTATGTGGTGACAAATAAGATAACTTAAAGGCTGTAAATGGAGAGTCAGCTTAGATGTAGAGTACAAATTTCAAGTCGGGTCACCTGAGTTTTTGGTCCTAGAGGGAAAAGTATTATAACACCATCATTAGGTACAATAGCAGTAAAGCCTAGAAACTACTGAAATTAAGGTAAAATTTCAGAAATGTCCTTGTCTGACCCTAAGCTCCTCTAGGATTCGCTCTTATTATATAGACTAGATACGGAGAGCCCGTGCCAGCACGGGCCCAACATATGTTGTTTTTTTTATCCCAATTTATGCAACACAAATGAAATTTGGACGGTCAATCAATTTCTGTATGATTTTAAATATTTTAAGTTGTTAATTAGTATTATGATTTATTGTAAGAGACAAATCTCAAAAAGTAGGTGTAACTAATAATGAAGAGAAAAATTATCGATTTCTTTGGTCAGATTACATGAATTGGATCACTAATATTTACTACTTTATATATAGCCACAAAATAAAAATAGAAGAGTGCACCAGTCAATTTATTTTTCGACCCAAAGCTACTTAATGTTCTCACGTATTAAATATTTATGTTGTTAATTATTGTGATTTATAGTACTTTTTACGTAATTTTCAAATAATATATGTTACTTCTTATGTCCCAATTTATGTAACTATGATAAAATTTCGAGCGTCAACCAAACATTTTATGTCTTTTAAATATTTTAAATTGTAAATTATTGTAATTTATAACACTTTGTATACCACTTTCAAATAATTGTCCGAATTTATGCGGCACCGATAGAATTTCAGGAATCAGTCAATTTTTTTTATTATGCATTTTTAAAATTTATTATTGTGATTCATAGTTTTTTTTTACGTAAATTTCAAATAAATATAAGTAATTCTGAGGAAGTAGATGGGCAAAATGGTCATTTCGCAGATTGACCCTAAGCTCCTCAAATAATAACAAGTGGGACTTTGAGGAGCTTATTTGTAATTTTTGAAAGTTGACCCTAAGCTCCTCTCATTCCCATTTTTTTATGTCTTTTAAATATTTTAAGTTGTTAGTCATTATGATTTATAGTACTTTTTATATCATTTTCAAATAATTGTCTCAATTTATGCGACACCGATAGAATTTCGAGAATCAATCATTTTTTTTACTATGCATTATTGTAATTTGTAGCTTTTTAAAGTAAATTTTAAATAAATATAAGCAATTCTGGAGACATCCTCAAATAGTAGTAAGAGGGACTTTGAGGAGCTTAATTGTTATTTTTGAAACACATCAAATAGCAATAAGTGAGACTTTGAGGAGCTTAATTGTCATTTTTGAAACTTGACCCTAAGTCCAATACATGTTACTTGTTTAAAAATATTTTAAGTTAATTTTTGTGATTTATATTATTATTTTTTATAATTTTTAGATAAACGGAAAGAGTATTAAATACAAATAGAGGAAATTGAGCTCAATTTCCAATAATAAAGAGATAAATATGATATATTGTTAATTAGTACTTTTTACGTATTTTTCAAATAATATATGTTACTTCTTATGTCCCAATTTATGTAATTATGATAGAATTTCGAGAGCCAACTGAATATTTTATGTCTTTTAAATATTTTAACTTGTTAATTATTGTAATTTATAACACTTTTTATATCACTTTAAAATAATTGTCCCAATTTATACGGCACTGATAGAATTTCAAGAAGAGAAAAATTATCGATTTCGTTGGTCAAATTACATGAATTGGATTTCACTAATACTTACTACTTTATTATAGCCACAAAATAAAAATAGAAGGGCGAATGAGTCAATTTGCTTTTCGATCCTATACTATTTTATGTTCTCACATATTAAATATTTTATGTTATTAATTATTGTGATTTATAGTACTTTTTACGTAATTTTTAAATAATATATGTTACTTCTTATGTCCCAATTTATGTAACTATGATAAAATTTCGAGAGCCAACCAAACATTTTATGTCTTTTAAATATTTTAAATTGTTAATTATTATAATTTATATCACTTTGAGGAGCTTATTTGTAATTTTTTAAAGCTGACCCTAAGCTCCTCTCATTTCCATTTTTTATGTCTTTTAAATATTTTAAGTTGTTAATTATTATAATTTATAGTACTTTTCATATCATTTTCAAATAATTGTCCCAATTTGTGCGGCACCGATAGAATTTCGAGAATCAATCATTTTTTTATTTTGCCCTTTAAATATTTTAAAATTAATTATTGTAATTTATAGTAATTTTTTAACGTGAATTTTAAATAAATATAAGTAATTCTGAAGAAATCCGCAAATAGTAATAAGTGGGACTTTGAGGAGCTTAGTTGTCATTTTTGGACGTCCTCAAATAGTAATAAGAGAGACTTTGAAGAGCTTAGTATCAAATAGTAATAAGTGAGACTTTGAGGAACTTAATTGTCATTGTTAAAACTTGACCCTAAGCCCAATATATGTTACTTGTTTAAAAATATTTTAAGTTAATTATTGTGATTTATATTATTATTTTTTTGTAATTTTCAGATAAACGGAAAGAGTATTAAATACAAATAGACTCAATTTCCAACAATAAAGAGATAAATATGATATATACAAATAATTATATGCAATAATACATATATAAAATTAAATAAAAATAGAAGGGTGAATCAGTCAATTAGCTTTTCGACCCCAAGCTACTTTATGTAACTATGATAGAATTTCGAGTGCAAACCGAACATTTTATGTCTATTAAATATTTTAAATTGTAAATTATTGTAATTTATAGCACTTTTTATACCACTTTCAAATAATTGTCCGAATTTATGCGGCACCGATAGAATTTCGGGAATCAGTAAATTTTTTTTATTATGGATTTTTAATATTTTTAAAATTTATTATTGTGATTCATAATTTTTTTTTTTACGTAAATTTCAAATAAATATAAGTAATTCTGAGGAAGTAGATGGGCAAAATGGTTATTTCACCGATTGACCGTAAGCTCCTCAAATAATAATAAGTAGGACTTTGAGGAGCTTATTTGTGATTTTTGAAAGTTCACCCTAAGCTCCTCTCATTCCCATTTTTTAATAATTGTCCCAATTTATTCGAAATCGATAGAATTTCGAGAATCAATCATTTTTTTATCATGCCCTTTAAATATTTTAAAACTAATCATCGTAATTTGTACCTTTTTTTTTTTTACATAAATTTTAAATAAATATAAGTAATTCTGGAGACGTCCTCAAATAGTAATAAGAGAGACTTTGAAGAGCTTAGTATCAAATAGTAATAAGTGAGACTTTGAGGAACCGAATTGTCATTGTTAAAACTTGACCCTAAGCCCAATATATGTTTAAAAATATTTTAAGTTAATTATTGTGATTTATATTATTATTTTTTTGTAATTTTCAGATAAACGAAAAGAGTATTAAATAAAAATAGACTCAATTTCCAACAATAAAGAGATAAATATGATATATACAAATAATTATATGCAATAATACATATATAAAATTAAATAAAAATAGAAGGGTGAAGCAGTCAATTAGCTTTTCGACCCCAAGCTACTTTATGTTCTCACATATTAAATCTTTTATATAGTTAATTATTGTGATTTATAGTACTTTTTATGTATTTTTCAAATAATATATGTTACTGTACTTCTTATGTCCCAATTTATGTAACTATGATAGAATTTCGAGAGCCAATCGAATATTGTATGTCTTTTAAATATTTTAACTTGTTAATTATAGTAATTTATAGCACTTTTTATATCATTTTAAAATAATTGTCCTAATTTATGCGGCACCGATAGAATTTTGAAAATCAGTCGATTTTTTTTATTATGTCTTTTAAATATTTTAACTTGTTAATTATTGTAATTTATAACACTTTTTATATCACTTTAAAATAATTGTCCCAATTTATACGGCACTGATAGAATTTCGAGAAGAGAAAAATTATCGATTTCGTTGGTCAAATTACATGAATTGGATTTCACTAATACTTACTACTTTATATATAGCGACAAAATAAAAATAGAAGGGCGAATGAGTCAATTTGCTTTTCGATCCTATACTATTTTATGTTCTCACATATTAAATATTTTATGTTATTAATTATTGTGATTTATAGTACTTTTTACGTAATTTTTAAATAATATATGTTACTTCTTATGTCCCAATTTATGTAACTATGATAAAATTTCGAGAGCCAACCAAACATTTTATGTCTTTTAGATATTTTAAATTGTTAATTATTATAATTTGTATCACTTTGAGGAGCTTATTTGTAATTTTGTAAAGCTGACCCTAAGCTCCTCTCATTCCCATTTTTTATGTCTTTTAAATATTTTAAGTTGCTAATTATTATGATTTATAGTACTTTTCATATCATTTTCAAATAATTGTCCCAATTTGTGCGGCACCGATAGAATTTCGAGAATCAATCATTTTTTTATTTTGCCCTTTAAATATTTTAAAATTAATTATTGTAATTTATAGTAATTTTTTAACGTGAATTTTAAATAAATATAAGTAATTCTGAAGAAATCCGCAAATAGTAATAAGTGGGACTTTGAGGAGCTTAGTTGTCATTTTTGGACGTCGTCAAATAGTAATAAGAGAGACTTTGAAGAGCTTAGTATCAAATAGTAATAAGTGAGACTTTGAGAAACTTAATTGTCATTGTTAAAACTTGACCCTAAGCCCAATATATGTTACTTGTTTAAAAATATTTTAAGTTAATTATTGTGATTTATATTATTATTTTTTTATAATTTTCAGATAAACGAAAAGAGTATTAAATACAAATAGACTCGATTTCCAACAATAAAGAGATAAATATGATATATACAAATAATTATATACAATAATATATATATATATAAAATTAAATAAAAATAGAAGGGTGAAGCAGTCAATTAGCTTTTCGACCCCAAGCTACTTTATGTTCTCACATATTAAATCTTTTATATAGTTAATTATTGTGATTTATAGTACTTTTTACGTATTTTTTAAATAATTTATGTTACTGTACTTTTTCTATCCCAATTTATGTAACTATGATAGAATTTCGAGAGCCAATCGAATATTGTATGTCTTTTAAATATTTTAACTTTTAATTATTTTAATTTATAGCACTTTTTATATCATTTTAAAATAATTGTCCTAATTTATGCGGCATCGATAGAATTTCGAAAATCAGTCAATTTTTTTTATTATGTCTTTTAAATATTTTAAAATTAATTATTATGATTCATAGTATTTTTTTACATAAATTTTAAATAAATATAAATAATTTTGAAAAAGTCCTTAAATAATAATAAGTGGGACTTTAAGGAGCTTAGTGGTCATTTTAAAAACTTGACCCTAAGCTCCTCAAACATTCACTCTTATTATATATAGTAATATATAATATATAATAATATAATATATATAGTAAAATATTGTATGTCTTTTAAATATTTTAACTTGTTAATTATTGTAATTTATAGCACTTTTTATATCATTTTAAAATAATTGTCCTAATTTATGCGGCACCGATAGAATTTTGAAAATCAGTCGATTTTTTTTTATTATGTCTTTTAAATATTTTAAAATTAATTATTATGATTCATAGTATTTTTTTTTTACGTAAATTTTAAATAAATATAAATAATTTTGAAAAAGTCCTTAAATAATAATAAATGGAACTTTGAGGAGCTTAGTGGTCATTTTGGAAACTTGACCCTAAGCTCCTCAAACATTCCCTCTTATTATATATAGTAACTAGATACGGGGAGCCCGTGCTAGCACGGGCCCAACATATGTTGTTTTCTTAATCCCAATTTATGCAACACAAATGAAATTTGGACGGTCAATCAATTTCTGTATGATTTTAAATATTTTAAGTTGTTAATTAGTATTATGATTTATTGTAAGACACAAATCTCAAAAAGTAGGTGTAACTAATAATGAAGAGAAAAATTATCGATTTCTTTGGTCAAATTACATGAATTGGATCACTAATATTTACTCCTTTATATATAGCCACAAAATAAAAATAGAAGAGTGCACCAGTCAATTTATTTTTCGACCCAAAGCTACTTAATGTTCTCACGTATTAAATATTTATGTTGTTAATTATTGTGATTTATAGTACTTTATACGTAATTTTCAAATAATATATGTTACTTCTTATGTCCCAATTTATGTAACTATGATAAAATTTCGAGCGTCAACCGAATATTTTATGTCTTTTAAATATTTTAAATTGTAAATTATTGTAATTTATAACACTTTTTATACAACTTTCAAATAATTGTCCGAATTTATGCGGCACCGAAGAATTTTGAAAATCAGTCAATTTTTTTTATTATGTATTTTTAATATTTTTAAATTTATTATTGTGATTCACTGTTGTTTTTTTTTTTTACGTAAATTTCAAATAAATATAAGTAATTATGAGGAAGTAGATAGGCAAAATGGTCATTTCACAGATTGACCCTAAGCTCCTCAAATAATAACAAGTGGGACTTTGAGGAGCTTATTTGTAATTTTTGAAAGTTGACCCTAAGCTCCTCCCATTCCCATTTTTTATGTCTTTTAAATATTTTAAGTTATTAATCATTATGATTTATAGTACTTTTTATATCATTTACAAATAATTGTCTCAATTTATGCTACATCGATAGAATTTCGAGAATCAATCATTTTTTTTACTATGCATTATTGTAATTTGTAATTTTTTTTACGTAAATTTTAAATAAATATAAGCAATTCTGGAGACGTCCTACACATCAAATAGCAATAAGTGAGACTTTGAGGAGCTTAATTGTCATTTTTAAAACTTGACCCTAAGTCCAATACATGTTATTTGTTTAAAAATATTTTAAGTTAATTATTGTGATTTATATTATTATTTTTTATAATTTTTAGATAAACGAAAAGAGTATTAAATACAAATAGAGGAAATTGAGCTCAATTTCCAATAATAAAGAGATAAATATGATATATTGTTAATTAGTACTTTTTACGTATTTTTCAAATAATATATGTTACTTCTTATGTCCCAATTTATGTAACTATGATAGATTTTCAAGAGCCAACTGAATATTTTATGTCTTTTAAATATTTTAACTTGTTAATTATTGTAATTTATAACACTTTTTATATCACTTTAAAATAATTGTCCCAATTTATACGGCACTGATAGAATTTCGAGAAGAGAAAAATTATCGATTTCGTTGGTCAAATTACATGAATTGGATTTCACTAATACTTACTACTTTATATATAGCGACAAAATAAAAATAGAAGGGCGAATGAGTCAATTTGCTTTTCGATCCTATACTATTTTATGTTCTCACATATTAAATATTTTATGTTATTAATTATTGTGATTTATAGTACTTTTTACGTAATTTTTAAATAATATATGTTACTTCTTATGTCCCAATTTATGTAACTATGATAAAATTTCGAGAGCCAACCAAACATTTTATGTCTTTTAGATATTTTAAATTGTTAATTATTATAATTTGTATCACTTTGAGGAGCTTATTTGTAATTTTGTAAAGCTGACCCTAAGCTCCTCTCATTCCCATTTTTTATGTCTTTTAAATATTTTAAGTTGCTAATTATTATGATTTATAGTACTTTTCATATCATTTTCAAATAATTGTCCCAATTTGTGCGGCACCGATAAAATTTCGAGAATCAATCATTTTTTTATTTTGCCCTTTAAATATTTTAAAATTAATTATTGTAATTTATAGTAATTTTTTAACGTGAATTTTAAATAAATATAAGTAATTCTGAAGAAATCCGCAAATAGTAATAAGTGGGACTTTGAGGAGCTTAGTTGTCATTTTTGGACGTCGTCAAATAGTAATAAGAGAGACTTTGAAGAGCTTAGTATCAAATAGTAATAAGTGAGACTTTGAGAAACTTAATTGTCATTGTTAAAACTTGACCCTAAGCCCAATATATGTTACTTGTTTAAAAATATTTTAAGTTAATTATTGTGATTTATATTATTATTTTTTTATAATTTTCAGATAAACGAAAAGAGTATTAAATACAAATAGACTCGATTTCCAACAATAAAGAGATAAATATGATATATACAAATAATTATATACAATAATATATATATATATAAAATTAAATAAAAATAGAAGGGTGAAGCAGTCAATTAGCTTTTCGACCCCAAGCTACTTTATGTTCTCACATATTAAATCTTTTATATAGTTAATTATTGTGATTTATAGTACTTTTTACGTATTTTTTAAATAATTTATGTTACTGTACTTTTTCTATCCCAATTTATGTAACTATGATAGAATTTCGAGAGCCAATCGAATATTGTATGTCTTTTAAATATTTTAACTTTTAATTATTTTAATTTATAGCACTTTTTATATCATTTTAAAATAATTGTCCTAATTTATGCGGCATCGATAGAATTTCGAAAATCAGTCAATTTTTTTTATTATGTCTTTTAAATATTTTAAAATTAATTATTATGATTCATAGTATTTTTTTACATAAATTTTAAATAAATATAAATAATTTTGAAAAAGTCCTTAAATAATAATAAGTGGGACTTTAAGGAGCTTAGTGGTCATTTTAAAAACTTGACCCTAAGCTCCTCAAACATTCACTCTTATTATATATAGTAATATATAATATATAATAATATAATATATATAGTAAAATATTGTATGTCTTTTAAATATTTTAACTTGTTAATTATTGTAATTTATAGCACTTTTTATATCATTTTAAAATAATTGTCCTAATTTATGCGGCACCGATAGAATTTTGAAAATCAGTCGATTTTTTTTTATTATGTCTTTTAAATATTTTAAAATTAATTATTATGATTCATAGTATTTTTTTTTTACGTAAATTTTAAATAAATATAAATAATTTTGAAAAAGTCCTTAAATAATAATAAATGGAACTTTGAGGAGCTTAGTGGTCATTTTGGAAACTTGACCCTAAGCTCCTCAAACATTCCCTCTTATTATATATAGTAATTTAAGTGATACAAAACAAGTCATCATCATCATCATCATACCCAGTGTATTCCCACCAGGTGGGATCTGGGGGGTAAAGTGTACGCAGTCCATACCACTACCTCAGATAAAGTAGAGAGGTTGTTTCCGACAGACCCCCGACTAAGTAATACAAAGTAAGTATTTCTAAAAAATTAAAAAGCTCTTAAGTGATAAGAAATCATGAAAGAATATATAAAAGTAAGTGTTAATAATATACTTTAGTTAACATTTGAAAATATTTGAACTAAAAAGAATTTTTAATAGTACAAAATCTAATTCGCGCAAAACGCGAATAAATTTTCTAGTGAGTTATACAACAATTCACTTTATATCAATGATACATCAATTCATTCTATATCAATATATACATTAATTTACTATGTATTAGTAATACCAATATATCACTGTGATGTGAATTTAAAGTTAATTAATTATACAGTTTAATTTAATGGTTACCACTTAACCTAAGTTATTAATTCATGTTTCAGATTATTTATGTAATGGGAGTACTTGCTAAAATCATTCGTTATTTTATATAATTAAAAGATTATAAATTGTTTATTCAATCCGCATGAGCTAGCAATTTACTAATATTCGATTGAATGAATTCTTATTATCACAAGTATTATCGAAAACAATGTTTTAATTTAAAATGAATAACCAAAAATATTAATCAAAGTGATAAGTAACTAATAATCATAGTGGGTATGTTGTTGTTGTTGATAAGTAACTAATAATCATATTACAATCATTATTATTTATGAATTAAACCTGTTCATTGAATAGTTAAAAATACAAAAAAGTATAATCCCTTATTTCTTGTCGAAACATAAACAATATTCTACAATTGTAAAAATAAAAATATCTTATAAAAATTACATAAAATTAAATTTATAAAAGGCTATAAACCAAATCTCTCCAATTTTTTGATTACATATCCTACAATTGGGCCATAAACCCAGTGTAACCTGGCCCAATTTAAGAGACCAATTTAAGCCTTTTTAAAACATTCAATTCTGTCTGCTCTTGGCCATCGCCCATCCGCAGCTCATTCTAGAACATTCAGGTTTGCCCATTGCTCCTCTTCTTCCCTGCATTTGATCTCTTTCCTCTTTACCCTTTTCCTCCGATCTGCATAGTTAAGTTTTATTTTTCTATATATTTTGTTTAGTGGTGTTTCCACTGATTAATTTTGTGTTGATTAGTAATAAAAGTTGCATTTGCAGGTGAATTTGCAGAATTGAAGTCTTCGTCTCCAATATCTATTTGCCATGTGAGTATTTTCTATTCTCTCTTCATTAGTAATTTAACTTAGGGTTTTACTTTTAATGTGATTTATGTGTCTCACAAATAGGATATCACTAACTCACTGGATCTTACTATAGATGAGAGTGTTCTCCATAACATAATGTGTGGGTGTTATTCTTAATTAGTTTTTTGACATAATACATAACCGTGTCCTTTAACTCGACCTTGGGTGTGCACAAGTAGGCACTTAACCACGTAGGACACCTGTGTTTACTTGTTCAATTTTTGGTAGTTTAAGTGCCTACTTGTTGGAGGGCATAGATGCTAGCTGAGGTCAAGTTGAAGATCACGTTTATGTATTATGTCTAGTTTTTTCAATTATAAACTTTGGATGTTAGGTTGTTAAAAATTGAGATTCCAATAGCAGAAAATTTTGATCGGAAACAATTAAAAGGATAACGAGCTCATCACCTTTATTTTGCCAAAGAGCGAAGTGTTTGACTGAACCAACTTGAGGCTGGTTGTTAATTGGAACTATACTATGAGAAAAGTGAAGTTGATGGAAATCCAATACTAATATAATACTCCCCTATGTTGCGCAAACTCTTCATTTTTGCTGCCGCACCTGTGGCGACATGAGACGGGTGCGGGTGCGGGATACGTGTGGGATTCGGTCAACCCACATTGAATACTTTGACTAGAGTCCATGGACAAATTTGGGGGAAAATTGAGATTTTGATTTCTCAAAATAAAAGATAAAATAAATTTAAGACATGGGAAATGACATACCTTCAAATATTATAGTACTTTTGTCTCCTTTTTAGTTTTTCCTCTTGGTCAATATTCGTTGATTCATGTTTCAGGCCAAATGGAGAGAAACTAAGGATTCAAGTGGTTATGTTTTGACTTCTAGCAACGATATGTAAGGAGAGTTGGTGTAAGGCCTTGAAAAACTTTCTTTTTCTTTTTTGAGGGGAGGAACCAGAGAGCTTGAAAGAGGAAGTTATGGCCTAGAAGATATTTCAATATTTAGAATATTTTTATATCTCTATTTTATAATTTTGGATTTTTTTACCTGAATCTCAGCACCCGTATCCATACCTGGATCCGTACCCCCAAATCTTAAAATTAAAATTTTTCCGAATCTGACCCTCGGATTCGCATCCGTGTCATATACCCGCACTCGAGTCCAAGCAACTTAGATACTCCCTTCATCCCAATTTAAGTGTCTTAGTTTGACTGGGCATGAAGTTTAAGAAATAAAGGGAGACTTTTGAATCTCGTGGTCTCAAATTAAAGATGTGTACAGTCTTTTAAAATCCTGCCACATAGAATGTTGGAATTGGAAACTGTACTAAAAATAGATAGAGGCAATCTTTTTGGGACAAACTAAAATGGAAAAAAAGACACTTAAATTGGGACGGAGAGAGTAATAGTTTGGGATTTTTTCTATTGTTTATATAATATAGCAAAACCAATAGTTTGATTACACCGATTCATTGTTAGTGTCCGAATGTGCAAATAACTAGTACCAATTTAACACATCTATTTAATGCACTTGACTAGTGACCTAATATTCCCAAGTAGATGGATGAATTAGGTTCTCCTCAGAGAAGCACTATGTCTTGGCTGGAAATGGTTTGAGTGGAGAGTGAGTGTGAGTGTCATAGACCCGGAACATACCCTGTTATATTTGGATTTTGTTTCTAGTTTAGGACATCACCATAGCCTTCAACAATTATAAGCTTAACTTACTTTACCTTAATCTATAATTACCAGCTTAAACGTCGTTGACTATATATCTAAACTACTAATACAGGCCCAACTTTATTGTATAACTAATCTGGTGTTATCTGTAAATGTTTAAAGCCATATCTTTTTCAAATTTCAACTTTCAATATCAATTTCATGGGGCTAAAATCTTTCAACCATGGTAGCCTTCTCCTCTTTTGTCACATCAAACATTTTAAAATTTCAATTCGTTCTAAGTGCTTAGCTTTTTATCTTTAAAAATGAAAAGTACTTCAAAAAGTTCTTTAATAATAAGCACAGAAGCGTGCCACAAATTTCAGCGCATGTGTCTGTATGTGTATACACATACCAGGCAATATGGCGCACTGCTGTGTCAATGCAACACTTACGGAAAACTCAACAAGTTCTACTTAATTTCATGTATTAAACAAAAGTGCTTTTACACAATCCTTATCCATTCTCTGATGCAACTGCTTATTTTAAAGCTTATCCTTTCTTTGGTGCAACTTCATGTATTAAAGCATACTGTCATATTTCAATTTTAATATTTTGGACACAGCTGCATATGATTCTACCCTATTAGATTGGGTCTGGATTGGTTTACTATTCCCCTATCTAGTAGATGGTATTATAGTTTGCCTTTTAGCAAGAAGCAATGGTTTCTACTTTCTAGTGTACATTCCATGTTGAAACTTCCAATAAATCTATTAGTGGTGCTTTGTCAAAGTCTCAACTTATTTGATTGGCTTCTTTTTTTGTTTAAAAAAAATGCACTAGTATTTCTGTTGATATCCCCTATTCTTCTCTATTCATGCAGTGTTTGTTGATGTTGTTAGCTGTCTAAAAACACTAATATCCATTTTTACTTGCCTTACATTAATATTAACGAAGAAGCACCACTACGAGATGTTTGTGAATAGTGTTTTGGCTGTCTTCGTAAGCTTGTATTACCAATAGCGGAGAGACATTTCTCTGCTGCTTTCCTAATAACTAATTCATGTCAGAAGCATCTGATATTATGCTTTGACGATAATTATCTAAATGATTTACAAATATCAAGCCCATGTTACAAACTAGGAGTTAGACTGTTGTAATTAATGACAAGTGACAACTCAATCACTACTCACTTTTGAATTTGTTTTAGTAAGATACGTGAATAAAGCTTAAATGCAAATTTGGATTATTCCACAATTCCCTAATACCAATTCTCTCGTTGTATCAGTAATTATAGGGGCAAGAATTTTTTGAAGTATGCTTCACTCTTTAAGTCGGTGTGTATATTATGATTTACATGCAGGATATTTTAATATACACACAAAAAAAATATACATAAATAATATACAGACATAAATATCCTGCATGAAAAAAAAAGTTACTTGCGTGATTTTTTCTTCCAAGTGTGAGCTTTTGCTAATATTGTCGTCTCTTTGAAGATACATTGCTGATGGTTTTTTTTTTGTTTAGGTCGGACGAGGAAGTTGTTGACCCAAAGGCGACACTGGAAGTAAGCTGCAAGCCTAAGTGTGTAAGGCAGCTAAAGGAGTATCAGGTGATTCCCTATGCAATGAAATAGCCTCAGTTATTTCAAAGGCTTTTGGTTTTTATATAATTAATGGAACTATTAGTTATCTCCTTTTTTTTTTGGGTGTTCAACACTCCGACTGATTAAACTAATTATCAGGATTAGTAATAAAATTGTTTATATTAGTGGAAGGCTATTTTTTAAAAATAATTTTTAGCATTATGATGTACTGTTTCATAGATGGGTATAGCAGTTGAATCTTCTTTTAGTTTGAGAATTTTGGGCATTCTAGTGTGATAAGTGCCTTCAAATGGAACACAATGATATGTTTCTTACCTGTGCATTTGATGTTTTACAACAATTCAAGGTTCCATCACAAACGTCAATGAAATTTTTTAGAAATGAGAGACTTCTTAAAAAATAAGTAAGAAGGTAGATAGAAAGACAACCTTATATCGATAAGCACGAGTTTTTCATGATTTAGTAATGCCCGAACTCTTCTGTATTGAGCATCATCAAAATAAGCAAGAATACTATTTTGACGAAAAATACTATTTACAAGGATTTCAATCAAGATACCTGAACAAGACATTAGTTCATTCTTGAGTTCTTGAATCGAGTGTAGTGGAATGATGAATTTATTTTGTTGCCTTTTTGAGGTTGCTTTTTCAAATAAACATTGATTTCATTTCTTTATTATTTATACTAGTAACCAGTTTATGGATGAGTGCTCTTGGAGTAGTCACTCTATCCCTGAACGATCGTTTATTAGAGACCTTAACATATTGTTTTAGCATGGTGGAAACAAAATCTTTTTCGCAAGATCCTATTAAATAGAAATAAAGAACGAAATTACTAGAAAGGTTGTTAGAATCCCTCAATTCTGGAAGGATAATCTACAAAGCTGTTTGTTTTATTCGTATTCAAACCAAACGCTGGCATAGATGTTATGGTAGAATTCCTTTAGAGGGGAGCTTTGGGGGGTTTGGGGGGGGGGGGGGGGGAGAGGGAGAGAGAGACTTTAGAGCGATGTATATTTAGCCAATGAGATGTATCATTGTCTATCTGGAGAAACACCTTAAGTGTTGGAGACTATGCCTAGTTAGGGTTTGTTATTTGTCGGGTGCCCATCGTTCCCACTGCTCTATTATGGTTAACTGTTGATCTGCTTTATTTATCTGATGGGACAATTCTTTTGGGCGAATGTCACATTAATGTTTACTAAATGGGACAGATAATTGGCATTTTTTCATTAATTGTGGTCACAATAAATTTATAGCTTGCAATATTTTGATTGTTTTTTATAACCCCCTTTTTTCTCTTTCCTTTTGGGTGGAGTGGGGGTTTAGATTAATGGAGTCTGAAGAAGACCAGCTTTTTCAGTTGCTTGAATTTTTGCAAATGCCTTGCTTCAAAATTTATAGTGGTTTTCTCACTTTGTGGCTCTAATTTTGAAATCTTCATCCTACAGGCATGTACTAAAAGGATAGAAGGTGATGAATCAGGGCACAAGCATTGCACTGGACAGTATTTTGATTATTGGCAATGCATTGACAAATGTGTAAGCTCCCTAGTTGGTCTGTTTAGCATTTTTGTGGGGTTTAGCAGCTAGGGGCCTGACAATGCTCCATGCGGTGCCTCGTGTTTCTTCTCTGCTCTCTATTTTTTTTGCTTATTACTAATTTACTATTAAGTTTTCTGGTTGCTTTTTTTATTTGTATGTTGCTTTCTAATCTTTTCGTGAAACTATTTACACAGGTTGCCGCGAAGCTATTTGACCACCTCAAGTAACAAGGATATAAGTTGTTGATCCATTGCAATTTTATCTTACTTTTTTCGTTGCTGTACAAGGCATTACCATACTATTCCTTCCTGTGCTGCAGACTTGCAATTGCTCCCATCGTCTTGGTTGCTGCATGGAAAATTTTGAACTATGCACATCTTAAAAAGTGATTAATAAATTATACTCGTGGGTTAAATTTTGTGGACCCTTTTATTTGTTCGAACGATTGTGAATCTCTCAGATGTTATTCCCTGATTTTGTTCTACCTGTACTGTAATATGTGCACCCTGTTTCCTGATTGCTTCAAGGGGGAAAATGTCTCGTCTGTTGCCCGTTGAATCCTGCGCATATGTGGACTAGTCATAAACTAGTGTAAGCTGCTTTGCTCTACTGTATTTGTGGGTTTTCGTTCACACTTTACTCGCTGTAATGTATGTTCGT
This sequence comes from Capsicum rhomboideum, assembly GCA_031232105.1. Taxonomy (NCBI): domain Eukaryota; kingdom Viridiplantae; phylum Streptophyta; class Magnoliopsida; order Solanales; family Solanaceae; genus Capsicum; species Capsicum rhomboideum. The sequence continues at coordinate 14,222,916 of CP124711.1, forward strand.
TCTTATTTGGTAGATGGACAGGTAATTAGTATCCGGTGATGTTCAGTCCAGCACTATGCTGGGGATGGTATATCCAGCACTATGCTGGGGATGGTATAAGCCATTATAAAGTTTAGAAGGAGAGGGGGGACATCTTATCCAAAACGAATCAGTTCAGTTTTGTCTCAAAATGGCTAAATATGGCCATGTCAAAATAGGTTAGACTATTCTTGTATTCAAAGTAGTGATCCGTAAAAGCATACGACTGACTTAAGTTCAAGTTTTTTTTATTGGCGTACAACTTTATTAATGATGTTGGAAAGAAAAATATTGAAGTAATTGTTGAAAAGTTCGTTAGATAGGAAATGTGAGTACCAAATATGCAACATAACCACCCTAGCCTCATATGAGAGTCTTTGAAATGCAATTGTGGCAAGTCAATAAATAAAACTATGTCATCTCTAATTGGTAAAAATAATTTAAATCATTGGACAAGAGATTGATATAATTTTTCAACTGTAGATAATGCAAATGATTTCCGTTTAGATACCTTAAAAAAAAGGAGTAAGCGTACATTTCAACAATCCTTATTATTTCTTGCCGTCATGTGGTGCTTTATGGAAAAACATATATATATATATATATATATATTTATTTTTTTTTAAAAAAAATGGAAAATTAGAATTTTTCATGCCAAGGGGATGTGAGAGAACACTTTTTGTCATGTCAATATTCTATGTTTAATACGCACACGTCTAATAAAATTGGCGTATCTGATGGGGGTATAACTTTAGTTCTTCTCTTGATAACTTACAAATTGAATAGAAGAAAATTACTTTTTTAGACCTTTTATGTGTAAAAATAAAAACTTCTTATACGTATAAAAATGAAGATCTCTTATAAGAAAATTATAAAATCAAAAGAAATTGTAAATGACTTACAATATCAATTCTCCTGTACATGTACAAGTACAAGTAGCTAAGTGACAATCTTTTTTTTTATCCCTCCCATTTTGCTTTCTTGGTGACTCGAACTCACGATCTTCGACTTACCATCCGAGCAACTCCCTCTTGTCCGCTAAGTGACAATTATTGTCAAAGTTCCGTTTCTTCTTTGGTATTTCAGTAAAATGAAATGTCAATTTTCTTTTTAGATATTCTATAATTGGGCCATAAATCGAGCGTAACATGTGGAAATTACGTATAGTGTCTCTCAAAGTGTTCGGTCTTGAATTTTTGTCCCGCAAGGATTTAATCTTGATTTTTTGTCCCCCCAAGTGTGTGGTCTTGAATTTTTTTCCCCCTAAATAAGTTCTAATGTTTGCTTGTAAGACAAAACTTGTGGTCAATTGAGCAGTTTCATTATCTTATAATGTCCTGAACGTGTGTCTTATGGGAAGAGTTAGAACGTGTGCTTTATGGGCAATATATCTAAGTTCTAACGTTTGCCTATAAGGCAAAACTTCTAGTCAATTTGTGTAGGTTCCTTGTCTTAAAATGTCATGAACGTTTGCCTTATGGGCAAGAGTTAGAACGGGTGTCTTATAGTCAAGAGTTATTAAGGACCCCTTTGGCTATGGAAACCAAAAACATATTCACTTTATTTGGTATTTTTGAAGTTGAAAATAGAGTTGGAGTTGTGTTTGGCCATAATATTTTTGAAGTTAAAAAATATAAAAAGTGATTATTATTATTATTATTAGTTTAGAGTTTTATGAAAATTGAGTTAGTTTATGAAAATAAAAAATTTAGATTTTTTTTGAAAAATAAATAAATTAAAAGTGCAAAAAGTGAAAACAACTCAAAGGTGTTTTTTAAAAAATCTAAAATTCTGAAATATTGTGAATAATATTTATGGCCAAACGCCTACTAAGAGGGGCCAAAAATAAGACCATCCCTTAGGAGGGCTATTTTTGTAAGATTTTTTTTTTTTTTTACGCGGACTAGGGTCATTTTTGACGTTAACCGTCTGGGTACAAGACCAATTCAAAAAGCCCAATAGAAAAGCCTTTTTAAAGTCTTTTCAATTCTGTCTCCTGTTGGCCATTCGCACACCTCATCATTCTAACAAGAGTCAGGTTGCTCCTCTTCTACGCATTTGATCTGCTTCCGATCTCCATATTTACGTTTTATTTTTCCATTTTTATTTTCTTTATTTCGTACAGTTGGATAATTATGGATGTTTTTTTAATCGTTTTTCCATTTATTAACTGGTTAATTTGGTATTAATTAGGTGTAAAAATTGCATTTGCAGAATCAAAGTCGTCATCTCCAATATCTATTTGCCATGTGAGTACTATTGATCTATTGTTAATGAAATTATTATCTCTTTATTATGTAGTAATTTAATTTTAGGTTTACTTTTTGATGTGATTTATGTGTCTTATTTCATTTTCACAATTGAATTACTTTATTAGTAATGTGATTTTGGTTGTTAATTGGACCTTTACATTGAGAGAAATGAAGTTGTTGGAAATCCTAGCATAAAATTGTATCGATTTAGCTTGTTAGATAGATTGATATTAGCTGGTTGAATATCGTGATAATAATGTAAAAGCACTGTAAATGAACACGGAAACAAAGTAAAGCTAAGAGTCTTAGAGCCCGATGGGATGTCAAGTGGAGCGTGTGAGGATGATCCTTGGTCTCCCGGAGGTGATCCTGGAACAACAAAGCTTGGAAAGTACAACAACTGAGAAAAAAGAGAGAAAACTTACAACATAAGGCAAAAAGTACTAGTGTTGTATTGCTTGAGAATCAGAATGCTTTACAAAAGAGAGAGGCAAACTATTTATAGGTTACAAAGGTAAGGTCTTGACCAATGAGAGAGCTCCACTCGAGCCCTAAAGTACTAGGGCCAATAGGTGCAAAACATGTGTTGAAGCCGTTGGTGTTGCCAGCTGGTATTGCTGACCAGCCCTGACGGTCGTACAAACTCATCTATGCACCTGCCGTTTCTTCGTACAAACTCATCTATGCACCTGCCGTTTCTTAGCCTTTGTCCTCGTCTTTTTATCCATGTCATCGAAGTATGAACCCAATTTTCCCCGGGCACAGCTTCTCTTCATCCCGAGGATGTTCCTTTGATGGATGGTCATAGCTGACTCCTTTCACTCCGTGGAGCGTATCTTCACGCGTTCCACCCATCATCTTGCCACATGCCTTAGCCAAATTCTCCGAATACAAAAATTATCTTTCTGTGATTAGCCAAATTCTCCCAATACAAAATTATCTTTTTGTGATTTGTCTCATTGTTTATATAATGTAGAAAAACTAATAGTTCAATTATGGTTGCGGCTATAAAAAAGAAAGAAATAGTTTGGTTATACTCAAAATGTTGTTAGCTTTCTAAAGTGCAAAGAATTACCATTTTTAGCACATCTCTTTAAAACACATTGACTATCGAGCTAATATTCCCAAGTAGAAGGATGAATTATGTATCTCTTCGAGAAGCAGTATGTCATTTCTGGAAATACCTTCGCCCGGTTTGATTGGAGAGTGGAAGCGAGTGTCCTAGAACCAAATCTATCCTGTTATATTTGGATTCAGTTACTAAACTTTCAACATCAATGTCATGGGGCTAAATTCTTCTACCATGTTAGCCTGCTATCTTCTAATTCTTTTGTTGCACAAGACATTTTAAAATTTCATCAACAAGTTCTACTTAATTTCATGTGTTAATCAGAAGTTCTTTGCCACAATCCTTATCCTTCCTCTGATGCAACAACTAATTTTTAACCTTATTCTTTCATTGGTGCAATTTCATGTATTAAAGAATACTTTGATGTGTCAAGTTTAATAGTTATATGCAACTAGATATTATTCTACCCTATTAGATTGGTTCTGGATTCTATCTACTTATTAGCCCGTAGTGGATAGTATTATAGATTTGTTTTTAGTGTGGAGCAACGTTTTTGAGTGTACATTCCATGTTGAAACCTTCCATAAGTCTATTAATGATGCTTTGTCAAAGGCTCAATTTCTTTGATTGTTTTTTCTAAATTCGTCTTATGCACAAGTATTTGCTTTTGATATACGCTATTCTTTTCTATTCGGGCAGCAAGTTTGTAATATAGCTAGATGGCAAGAAACATTATTGTCCATCTTTACTTAGCTTACATTAAGTGAAGGAGCTCTGCAATGAGATGTTTGTGAATAGTGTGTTGGCCCTCTTCGTAAGCTTGTATTCCTTGCAGACGGATAGGCGGAGAAACATTTTCATGCTATTTTTCCTAATAAATATTATGTTAGAAGCATCTGATATTCTCCTTAGACGATAATCATTTCAATGACTTAAAAAATATTAAGCTCATGTTACAAACATGGAGTTAGACTGTTGTAATTAATGCCAAGTGACAGCTCAGTGACTATTGAGTTTGGTTGGTGCGCTATGTGAAAAAAAGCGGAAATGCAAATGTTGTTAGTCCACAGTTCCCTAGTACCCCTTCTCTAGTTGTATTTGTAAAATTTGTATGAGTATTTGTAAAATTTGTATGAGTAAGAACGTTTTGTCATTCTGTTTGTCTTGGTGTATATTATGATTTACATGCAGGATTTTTTCTTCCTAGTGCGAGCTTATGCTAATATTGCCATCTCTTAGAAGATACATCGCTGATGGTTTCCTTTGCTCAGGTCGGACGAGGAAGTTGTTGACCCAAAGGCAACAATGGAAGTAACTTGCAAGCCTAAGTGTGTAAGGCAACTAAAGGATTATCAGGTTATTCCTACCATAATAAACAGTCTTTCAGTTATATCAAAGGGCTTTTTTTGTTCTTATATAATTATTGGAACTATTACTTATGTCAAACCAGACTTAGTCAGGTATTAACATTTCATATCGTGGTTAATACAGTTACTAGTCTGGGAAATTAATGTTGTCTATCGTTACAGATGTGCTTATACCATTCAAGCACTTTCTGCTCCATATGGGCCCAACATGAAGTAAAACTATTTTCTTGATTTAAAAAGAACTTATGTCCTTTTTGGTGTTCTGCTGATTAAACTAATTATTGGGGTGAGCTGTAACCTGGACTTGATTGTTTACGTTAGTGGAAGGCTAATTTTTATTATTGTTAACATTATCATGTACCTGCACAAGAACTAAGAGCAACACAATATCTTGGATGATGTCATGTTAGACTTGAAAATTTTAAAATTGGAAAACATCAATATTTTCGCTGACATATGACCTAACATACTATGTGAAATTGAACTGTCAGCTATTCTAATTACCAAATCAACTAATATAGTAAGCTAGGAGAATTTTCTTGGTATGTTACTCTAATGGGATGAACCAACATGTGACTAAGGGACTTGATCTGCAACTGTTTGGTCTTTCCAAGTAGCCAAAAAGGTGTTGGTTTTAAAAGAGAATAAATTGCAGGAAAAGAATAAAAATACTAAAGGAATGAAGAACAAGAAAGAAAGCTTATGAACTGAAGTTGAAAGATCGATATATTTTCACTGCAGTCTGAGAATACAATTTATAATAGAAATAATAACTCATAAACATGAAAATAAGCAAAAAGATGTGCTGAAAATACCAAACTCCTAAAGTCTAGAAAATACTATTTATTCAAAATTCAAATAGAAATCAACTCCTAATTAAAAGGGCTAACTACTTAACTAAATCTTAATAAAATTACTGCAGTAAAAACTTTGAAATTCTGAAGCAAATATTCAACACTCCTCCTTGCTTTAAGAATTGCAAAATTTTGGTCTTCTATCTTGGGATCTCCACACTTGATAACCGAAAGTGACCTTGTGAATAAATCTGCAGATTCATCTTTGGGCTGGTAATTCACTTCTCCTCTTGAATGCAACCCTTGACTACTAATCTTTTTGGCATGTCTTCCTGCTTCGTTTGCATCTTGAAAACTTACCCATTTTATTTTCCTGAAACATAGATAACTCCTCTATTGCTTCAATTCCTTTAGGAACATTGAAAGATCCTTTAAACCTAGCAGGTTCACATTTTGCTTGTGCTTTTTCAATTGGAGGATCATCTTCTAATTTTTCTAGCCTATGATCTTTTTCATGTTCTGCAGAAACATCTTCCATTGGATCAAATGAGAAATGTTTACCTCTCATCTTAATGTTTAAAACTTCTTTGACTGTCTCGGAGTCTTTCATTCTCTGCAACTCAAACTCCCTTATTAAATTCAGTTCTTGCATTCCTCGGATTCTTTCATCTCCAACATATTCTTTCTTCATATAATCTCAAATTTCTTTTGGTAATGTGAGAGACATAATTCTTGTGAAAATAGTTGTTGAAACAACAACAAACAGAGTTGCATTCGCCCTAGACTTCATGGTTTTCTTTTCCTTGTGACTCTTGATTTGGGCTATGGTGGGATTATTTGGCAACAGATTAATATCTAATCCTCTTTCACAGCTTCCCAAAGATCAAGAGCCTCCAAGTAAGTTTCCATTCTCACAACCCATAATTCATAATTTTCACCATAAAAAACAAGTGGAGCCATTCGTGAAAAACTATTTTCAGAATCCATCTCTTCACTCACAGAATCCTCTTCCACAGCTTCCCTAAGATCAAGAGACTCCAAGTAAGTTTCCATTCTCACAACCCATAATTGATAATTTTCATCATCAAAAACAGGTGGAGCCATACGTGAAAATCTATTTTCAGAATCCATCTCGTCACTCACAGGTCCCTCAAGAAAAATGGCTCTAATACCAATTGTTGGTTTTAAAAGAGAAGAAATTGCAGGAAAAGAATAAAAATACTAAAGGAATGAAAAACAAGAAAGAAAGCTTATGAACTGAAGTTGAAAGATCGATATATTTTCACTGCAGTCTGAGAATACAATTTATAATAGAAATAATAACTTATAAACCTAAAAATAAGCAAAACGATGTGCTAAAAATACCAAACTCCTAAAGTCTAGAAAATACTATTTATTCAAAATTCAAATAGAAATCAACTCCTAATTAAAAGGGCTAACTAGTTGACTATCTTTTCCCTGTGCAGCATGCTCTTAGATCAAAGAGTAACAACAAACTTTCAATCAGTTTGAACTTTGACCCTGCTCATTTTTCTGTATCATAGCTGTCTATGGGTCTATTGTTCTTTGTACTGCCAACAATTTGCTGTAACAATTTTTTATGAAGATTTTTTGGCAAATCGCGTGAGATGCACGCGTCCCATATGTCAAATTGCGTGAGATTTGTCATGTAGGACGCATGTGTCTACTTGTTCGCTTTATGATAGTTTAAGTGCTTACTTGTGCACACCCAAAGTTGGAAGGCATAGATGCCAGCTGAGGCCAAGTTAAAGGGCACACTTATGTATTATGCCTAGTTTTTGGCTTTCAACTTCTTGTTGTTCATCTACTCGCTCTGCCTAAATCCTTGTAACCAACTTAATTATTTGTGCAAAGAAATATGCTTCGGGCATGGGAATCTGGGTTTCTAATTTTTGGAAGGATTTCGGTCTCTCTTTCTGTTGAAAATGAAGGTTTTTTTTGGGGGGTTATGTGTCGTTATGCTTGAAGGTTAATGTCTCATTCATTTGTGACAATTGCCACCTAAGATAACAATACAGTAGCATTTTTTCAATCTTCAGAACAATTGCATTTAATCTGTTCTGTGCAATTCCTGAAAAATTATGTTTCGTTCATTTGTTCTGAACAGTTGCCTGATTTTTCGCAAATGTCTTCAAAATTTGTGGTAGTTTTCTCACTTTGTGGCTCTTTTTCTGTTGAAAATGAAGGTTTTTTTTTGGGGGGGGGTTATTTGTCGTTGTGCTTGAAGGATAATGTCTCATTCATTTGTGACAATAGCCACCTAAGATAACAATACAGTAGCATTTTTTCAATCTTCAGAACAATTGCATTTAATCTGTTCTGTGCAATTCCTGAACAATTATGTTTCGTTCATTTGTTCTGAACAGTTGCCTGATTTTTCGCTGTGGTAGTTTTCTCACTTTGTGGCTCTTATTTGGGAATCTGCATCCTACAGGCATGTACTAGAAGGATAGAAGGCGATGAATCAGGGAGCAAGCATTGCACTGGACAGTATTTTGATTATTGGCAATGCATTGACAAATGTGTAAGCTCTACTTCTCTACTCTCCTTTGTTGGTCTGTTTAGCATTTTCTTCCTGTTGGTATTTTGTTTTTGGGCGGGGCGGGTTAACCTGGTTAGGGGCCTGACAACATGTGCTGCCTCTTGTTTCTTCTCTCTTTTCCTTTTTTAGTTTTCTGGTTGGTTTTCTTCTGTTCCTTGTTTTCTAATCCTTTTTTCTGGAATTGTTTACACAGGTTGCCCCGAAGCTATTTGAAAAACTCAAGTGACAAGGATAGAAGTTGTTGATCCATTGCGATTTTATCTTGCCTTTTTCTTTGTTGAAGCCTGTGCAACAGACTTGCAATCCCTTTAATCAACTTAGTTGCTGAATCGAAAATTTTGTACTGTGCACATCTTAAGAAGTGATTAATAAAGGATATTTATGGGTTAAATTTTGTGGACACTTTTATTTGGTCAAATGATTGAAAATCATTCCCTGATTTTCACTGTTATATGAACTCCCAGTTCCCTAATTTCTTTGTTGGGAAAAATGTCTTTGCCTACATGGGGAAGTAATAAATCAGTGATTTATTTAAGCTATTTCTTCCTAGTTTTGGTTGTTTAGTGGTTTATAATCCTGAATTAGTTGGCATTAAAATTTGCATTTCCTTAAGGTAGAGAATATTGCTAAATGAGTTACTTTAGAGTAGACAAAAATGCAAGGTGCAGTAACTGCCAGCCTGCCAGTGTCAAGCTGCTTGCTCTTCCTCACAGTATTTGTTGGTTTTCTTCTCGACTCTCTTCTTATTTGGCCGATGGAGAGGTAAGAGGTCCCGTGAAATGGTCTATGGGGGTGTTAATTCAAGGGAGAATAATCCATCTCTAGGGGTGTCAAATTGGCGGATTGGGTTGAAATTGGAGATATTAAATGGGTTGAATTAGATATTGGGTTGGGTCATGACCTGTCCAAATTTACTTTGGGTTAAAAATTGGGTTGGGTCTTGACCCGCCCAATTTGACCCGCTTAGTCTAAAGAAATTTACCTCTTGTAACCACAATTTGAATACTAACTCAAAAAATAAATTTGGGTGGGGTTGTGGGGTGCGTAGGGAGTGGAGTGGGGTAAGATTTTTTTTTTAAAAAAATAATATATTTTTTTTTGGGGGGGGGGGGGTTGGGGTAAGATTTTTTTTTTTAAAAAATAATTTTTTCGGGGGAGGGGTGTGAGGTAGGGGTGAGGGATAGGGAGGGCGTGGCGGGGGGGGGGGGGGGAATTTTGATTGAGATAAGAACTTTTTTTGTGTGGGGGTGCAAAGGGGTTAGGGGGGATATGGGGGTTGGGGTAAGATTTTTTTATTTTTTTTTTAAAAAGAAATTTAATTTTTTGGGGAAGGGGGGGTATGCCGTATGGAGGTGGGGGTGAGGGGGATATGGGGGGTGCATATGGGTTAGGGGGGATATGGGGGTTGGGGTAAGATTTTTTTTTTTTTTTTTTTAAAATAATTTTTTTGGGGAGGGGGTGTGTGGGGTGGGGGGTTGCGGGAGGGGGTAGGGGGTAGGGGTTATGAGGGTTGCGATAAGAGTTTGTTTTTTAAAAAAATAAATAAATAATTTTTTTGGGGAGAGAGTATGCCGTATGGAGGGGTGGCAGGGGGTGCAAAGGGGTTGGTGGATATGGGGTGTGTGTGTGTGGAGTAAGAACTTTTTTAAAAAAAAAAAAAAAATTATTTTTTTGGAGAGGGGTATGTCATATGGGTGGGTGGGGGTGGGGGATTGTGGTACGAGGTAGGGGGATATGGGGGTTGGGGTAAATAAATAAATAAAATTAATTTTTTTTTAGAAAATATTATTTTTTAAAAAATTGCTGCCATGTGACCAGGAGGTCACGGGTTCAAGCCTTGAAAACAGCCCCTTACAGAAATGTAAGGTGAGGCTGCGTACAATAGATCCTTGTGGTCGGGCCCTTCCCCGAACCCTGCGCATAGCGGGAGCTTAGTGCACCGGGCTGTCCTTTATTATTTTTTAAAAAATTAATTTTTTTGTGGAGGGGTAGGGGGAGGGGTGGGGTTGGACCGTGGGTTAAGAAAAGATTTTATAATTTTTTTCAAAAAATAAATAAATAAATAAATTTTGTTGTTGGGGTTGGGGTTGGGGGTTGGGTAGGATAGTGGGGGATGGGGCAAGAAAATAATTTCAAAAAAAGCTTTTTAAAAATTAAAAATAATTTAATTAAGGAAAGCGGGGTGGGGGTGGGGTAAGTTGGGGGTGTGGTAGGGTTGGGGTGAGGTGAGGTGGGTGATTTTGAGAGTGGTATAAGACACATTATCACTTATTTTCTCTACTTTCATTAAGAAAATCATTTTCTTATTAAACGAGTTGAAATGAAGATTGAATTGGGCTCAGTTGAACCTAATTTAAAAATGAGTTGGGACTTAATGAGTTGAGATTTACCCAATAACAAATTTAGATATTTACATAAATTGTATAAATATGTAGTCTTATTTACCAATTATAGTACATTTTTGTTCTTAGAGTTGATAGCACAGTTTTTTGTTTTTTTTTTATACCAAAAATAGCAAAATACATATATAATACATTTTAAAACACAATTTTAATATAATAACACATAAACTAACTTAAATAGCATTTAAATGTTTCAAATTTAATTATTTTTAACATCATTAATAAGAGAAAAAAAATAAACAACAAATTTAATAAATTTTGAATTCAATATATTATACGTATTAAAGACGTATTTCAATATGCGTGGTGAATATATATAACTAAAACATATTTAATACAAATATATTATAAGTATTATACGTGAATTTCAAACATTCCGAATTCATAAAAATGTATAATATTGAATTTGAATTGTATTACAACGATCCTTTACATGAATTTCAAACATTCCGTTACAATTTAAATTAGTTTATGTTGTTAGAAATGTATTATATTTGTTATGAAATAACAATTATCAAATTCATAATAATATATAATATTGAATTCGAATTGTATTAGAATGATCGATTATGTTTAATACCATTTTAATACAACTTTTCAAAGCTTCATCTCTTCAACGGAGATTTGTGGCCCAACTCTCTGATTACTTGCTACTAGAGTTATTCAAATGCATAATTCAAGATCCCAATTTCTAATACTTTATTCAACTTGTCTCTATCATTAGCTTTTATCACCATGCAACGAAAATAAGAGGTGAGGATAATAACACTGCTGCAAAGTTGGATGTGAACCCCCACCACCACAACACATCCACAACGATGGACCGAGGTTTTTACGGTTATTGTAATTATTCTCCATATAAATTGACATTTCTGGTGAAAGATGATTCATTGAACAGTGAAATCACCGGAGTATTAGAAATTTCACCGGAAAGTTGGTTATTTGACACATTGAAGAATCTCAAACTGAGTTGATTCACGGCGGGATTTCATCGATGAACTGATTATTCTCCAAATAAAAAATATACAACCGGGATAAATTAGTTAACGACGGAGAAATATCGTTGGAGAGCTTGTTCCTGGCGAGAACCAGAATATTGAGGTGGAGAAAAGGTGATGGGATGACTGTCTGTTGTTTGTGGCCGAAGGTGGAATTTTCCCGGCGTGGTGGCTACCGGAGTCGAGCTCCGGTATGAATGGCTGCGGTGGAGCTCCGGTGGTAGACAGTAGAGGTGGAGAAGACAACATAAAGGAGGAAATTGTGAGTAAAGAAACAAGTTATTAAAGGCAAAAGTAGGTTATAATCCGTAATAAAATAAAAATAGTATCATAATAGGTAATAATTGATTTTAAAAAGTTCATTTATGTAAATATTCCTAGCAAATTATGTTGAGCCCAACCCATTAAAATTTTAATGGATTGGACGGGTCAGCTCAATTTGGCTTATTTTGACACCCATATCCATCTCTGTCAAGAATTTTGCTCTCCAACGACTCGTGCTGAATAAGCTGCTCTTTAATTATTTTTAGGAAAAAAAATATAACGTGTGGAAGTATTGGATTATAAGTACTAATGCTTTGTACTAATCTTTTAGTTATTTGTGTATTATTGTATGAGTTTGTGATGATAAAAAGAAATTTTATAATTGTAAGAGAGCTTAAATTAAAATCTAGACCTTTTATTGTTAGGTGAATTAACACTCTAAAAATAAAGTAAAATTGAAATGAAGAGGAAAAATGAAAATAATATGGAAACTGCCGTATGGTCCAATATGGGAAAAATAGGAAAAACAAAAAAAGAATAAAGGAACTCCAACTTTCAAGAGTGGATACTCTTGGCCTCAAAGTCTTAAAGTTAGGTCCAACTCATTATTTTTATTATTATTGAAAAATATAAGTTGAATAGGAGCATCAAATTGATTTAAGGGTGACAAATAGGCGGATTGGATTGGATTTGAACGGATTGAAAATGGATTGGATTGAAATTCATCCATATGAATATAGATAAAAATGAATTGAGTAAGATATGAATTGGGTAAAATATTTCTAATCCACTTTAATTTCCTAAAACCGAAAACCGAAAACCATAAACCTTAGACTGGTCAACTGAATATTCCTTGTACACAATTTGCAAACAAAAATCTTCTAACTTTCAATTGATGCCTTATTAATTTCTCTGCATTTCCCTGGCCAGTTGGCCTCTCATCACTTTACTATTCCAAATTCATAATGCAATCTTAGCTAAGCATTTCACTTGCACTCAGTTCTGATCGTCCATTTTTTCTATATTGCTTTATTTATAATGGTAAAAGACATCATTATGTCTTACTTTTTTTCTATAAAGAAGGTGTTCTATGCATTAGACCAGAATATCTCAAATCAATCACAACCTAAAGTTAAGATTTTGTAAGCAATCTCATGGCACTGGTAGATGCAAGAGATGGTGATTACACAGTAAGTTTCATCAGAAAGTCTGTAGTAAAAGCCAGTGGTCCAATTCCGGAGTCTCATGTTCTCACCCTTTCAAACCTTGACCTCCTTTCTGGACGCTTTCCAGTGACTTACTTTTACGTCTACAACAAAGTAAAACATAATGATTCATCAATATCTATCGCGCATGAATTAAGAAAGTCCCTTGCTAATTGCCTTACACATTTCTACCCGTTTGCTGGTCGAATTATTCCAAATCCAGATACAAATGAGCCTGAAATTGTATGTGATAACACTGGTGCTTTGTTTCTGGAAGCACAAGCCAACACTTATCTAAAACAACTTGACTTTTATAATCTCAACGACTGTCTGGAGGGAAAATTAGTTCCAATAAATCAGGAGTTTCCGGTACAAGTCCAACTCACAAATTACAAATGTGGAGGCATATCTATAACATTCACATTTGACCATGCATTAGGTGATGCTAGTTCCTTCAGTAAGTTTCTACTGATGTGGTCCGAGATAGCGAGGAAAATATCCCTCTCTTTCTCTCCAGATCACAGACGATATCTTCTTCAGGCACGAAATCCGCCTATTTACAACCCTTCCTTTAACGAATCATTCATTTCATGCTCCCTGCATGATATACACAACATATCGACCCAGAGAACACTGCTTAAGCGCCTATACTACATTGATGCATCAAGCATCGATAGACTGCAAAAATCCACATCAATTGATGGTACCAAAAGGACAAAAATAGAGGCGTTCTCAGCATATATCTGGAAGGTTATGGTTAAGGCAATTGATAAAAGCCACAAAAAGTGCAAGATGGGATGGTTAGTGGATGGAAGAAGGCGGATATGCAGCAACAGTGAGAAACAAATGGAGAACTATATTGGAAATGCTTTATCTATAGCTGTTGGAGAAGCTAGTGTGAGTGAAATTGAGCAAGCATCTATATCAGAGGTCGCGAATAACGTGCACAATGCTATCTCTAAAGTGACAAGTACTGCCGCACATTTTTTAGATTTAATTGATTGGATTGAATGGCACAAGCCTGGATTGATGCTCTCGAAGATTGTCCTCGGACAAGGTGGTCCAGCAATTGTTGTTTCATCTGGACGGAGATTCCCGGTGGCTGAAGTAGATTTTGGCTTCGGAAGTCCAGTACTTGGAACAGTCTACTCCACTATAAAAAAACTTGGAGTTGGTTACATCAACCAAAGGCCAGCTGCAAAGGGCGATGGATCTTGGACCGTCTCAGTTATATTGTGGCCTGACATGATTGAAGCATTAGAATCAGATTCCAACCATGTTTTTCAACCTATGAATTCTAATCATCTTGAACTTTAGCTGGTCCTATGGTGTATTCAAACTGGAAATTGACTTGGTACGACGTCAAATTCCTAATTTAGAAGCATCTTTCCAAATTAAGGATCTCTATTTTCAGATTTTATATTTCATTTATCTAAGTGCCTATCATGTTTTTTTTTTTGGGTAAAAAACAAATACTCTCTCCGTTTCAAAATAAGTGGTGTTTTTAATTTGGGCACATCCCTAAGGGAAAACTACTCATTCCTAAAAACTAAGATGTATTTTACTAGCATATTCAAAATGCGCAGAAACAATTTGCATGAAGAACAGATGTTGCAAGTCCCCAACGAAAAATCTCACTTAGCAACTTTTATTTCCGTTGTCCCAATTTAAGTGTTTCTTTTCGTTTTTAATTTGTCGCAAAAAGAGTGTATGTATCTATATTTAGCAAGTTTTTCAACAGATCACATGGTCAGTCAAACCAAGACACTTCAATTGGGACATCTGGGTAGATTACCGGGCAGAAGCTAAAACAAAATACATACAGCGGATGAAAAAACATAAAGCAGAACACAAAGAGGAGATCGGGAAATCCGAAAAGAGGTTAGCAGGTTTCAAAACAGCCTCTCTCATTTTGGCGTACGATGCAGGACTTATATGATATGTCATAGCTAAAAATGACAAATGATTGGAGACAAGATTAAGCAAATTACAAATTTTAATTGGAAGATGTAGAAATACCTTTCAGTATTAACACGAAAAGTTTAGTTTCGTGGATAGAATAATGATTGTTGAACAAGTGGCAGTGCCAATGAAACCTCAACTATCTTATACGAAACTCAAAGTTAAAGGGCTGAACTAATATTTAACGTAGGACTTCTAAACATTAATCATATAATCATAACCAGAAATTTAAAATGAGATGAGGCTAATTCTAAGCTAACAACAACATACCCAGTAGGTTTCCACAAGTGGGGTCTGGGGAGGGTAGGATGTACGCAGACATTACTACTAACTCGTAGAGGAGGCTAATTCTAAGCTAAAGCCACAAAAAACCTACGAAACTATCACATCACAGAAATTCCATCAAATATTACTCAAAAGAAAAGTAATGTAATTGTTTATCAATGACCGAAGAATATGAACTTTCTGGTTATGATCTTGACGAATTGAATTATAATCAAATGACAGATGAGAAAAATTATACAAAATAAACTCATACATTCTCTCTCCATACCAAAAAAAAAGTAGTATCCTGATAACATGATATGACAATAAATGTGAAAAGAACGATCTATATACATATATACTAAATGTTAAACCCTTTTAGCGAGAGCAAAAGGAGTTGTTTTTGACCAGTATCATAACCAAACAGCCCCAGCAATGCCAGCAAAGAAACTGAGAAGCATGGTGTAATGCATTTTCCGGGAAGTTTTTCAGGAGTTTGTAAACTCCATTTTGTCGGCTTTTTGAGGACTGCCTTTTCACATTGAGATCATACACAAATTACTTTATCGTAGGCAGCTTCAGTTGATATAGTTGATCATAGACAACAGGTACAAAGTCATAGAAGGGCTTTAGAAATGATTTCATCATACACTATATTATCTGTAGGCTGGTCGTCATTGTTATCTGCAGTAGGTGGGCGAATTAATATTTTTACAACTAAGACAATCATCAAATATGAATCTGTCATATGTTCCATTTTTAAAATTTAAAAAATAACATAAGTAGAATAGCACAAAATAGCAGTAACACGTACTACTCGAGCTCAAACGTTAGCTGGCAGGACAACGGCCAGCTGCTTCCCGAGCGGCCTCTAATATGTGGCAGAGGAATTTCATCAACACCTAACGTGCATAATGAACACACCCAGAAGCCACTTGCAAATAATAGCACTGTGAAGAATGTGTTAGGCAGTGTTTTGAATTGAGGCACGTGGTGATTACGAAATAGCGACTCTTGTTCTCAGGAACAGTGGCGGAGCCACATATGCTTGAGGGGTGTCTCGACACCCCTTCGTCGGAAAATTACACTACACAGCTAGATAAAAATATTTTTTTATGTATATATATTATGTATTGACACCTCTTGATTTTTTCGTGAATTTACTTCTTTATATTTTGACACTCCTTAGTGAAAATTCTGGCTCCGCCACTGCTCAGGAATACTTATAGCTTTAACTAAATTTGTGATATGTTTTGTAAAATTCAACAAATAACATAAGTAGAATTCTAAAGAAATTAAAGCTCTTACAGGAAGAAATAAACTCGAAGGGAAAAAAAGTTATCACAAGGGTTCAACACGTATTACACAGTTTTTTTTATCTAAAATGATCAAAGAAGCCTTTGGTCCAAGCTGGCAAGACAACCGAGAGGTGCTTGCGCTCTTGTATATATTAATAAAATAATATTAGTAGTAGTTTATATTTTTATTAAAGACGAAAAAAAGAATAAGTCAGAAATGATAAAGGAAAAAAAAAAGAAGATAAAGAACTACTGTTAGTGCAAAATCTAACTATTTGTTTAGTAAATGACCCAACCTATTTAATCTCTAGTTAATTAAAATATGAGTTTTTAGGTGGTCTATCACCAACTGGTCTATCAATTAGTTATGAAATACATCATTATGTTATCAGATAGTTTCCCTAAAATCTAATAAACAATATTTTTGTAACTTTTTCCATTGGGCTTTAAACCTAAGAGTTTACGGTTCTCAACCGGAATACCTGTCACCTTCCACAACTCTGTCTATCAAGGCTGGAACAGATGGGAAGAAATCACCTAGTGTATTGTATCAGCTGGGAATTGAACCTCACTCAGCCCACGTCATTGACCACTAGGCCACACTCTTGTATGCGTATTTGTGTTGATCCATCAGAAGTTTATAGCCTAAACATCCGTCAGATCAATTGATTTGTATTCTTGGCTAATTTTTCAGTACTCTGTTCACAATCTTCTTCCTAGCTATAGTTTGATTATCTATGATTAGCTGCAACTGTTGAAGGAGATTTTACTTGTCCACAATGGTGATTACGATAGTTACAACTAGTATTTCTCTTATTCGGGACTTTCCTGTAGTCGTTCATACACTTTTTAGTATGGACATTTGTTTTTTCTTTCTCATGATTAATATCCTGTTCATGATGTAAATGTTAAATCAGTCTGTTTTTTCTGGAGCAAGGTTTTTTGCATTAGTGATATTGGTTGAACTTACAATGTGATAGAACTTCGCAGATTGTTTTTGACCTTACAAGCCAACTTATATGTGATCCTGTGATGTTGCTTGGACTTACGAGCCAACTTATATATATAGCTTATTGAACACCAGACTAATTTTCTTATTCGATTAGTTGTATAGATTCTATCACGCACCTGTTGCATTGTTTTGAACTTGAAGGAACTGGATAGAGTAAAGAACATGTGAAATACAACAACAACATGCCCAGTATATTCCCACAAAGTGGGGTCTGGGGAGGGTAAAGTGTACGCAATCCGTACCACTACCTCAGAGGTGAGGTAGAGAGGTGTTTCCGATAAACCCCCGGTTCAAGACAAAAAAACAATCTAGAAAAGGACATAATATACAAACAAGAAACAATAGGTAGTAACAAGCCAACAGATAATACCAGAAACAAGACTACCACAAAATAATACTACACTCGATCTATCCGAAACAACAAATGACATCAAACCCCAAGACCAAGACACTACAAGCATAGCACTACGACAACTGGTACGGATAACAAAAATAAAGCACTAAAGTTGAAGTCACTGCAGAAAAAGCAAACACTAATTTTCAGAAGCAGCTTTCTAACTTTGGTCGCCACAAAAGGTCCCATTTCTAGCAGTGGAGCTTCAATTTAAGGATTTCTAACCTTCCAAGGCCGCTTAATATATATACAGAAGAAGCTTTATGAATTACTCACTTCTTTTCAATTTAGATATATAAAATGGATCCACTTACTAGCATAAAACAAGTATTTATTATAGAGAGTTTCTTTGTTAAGAAGACGAACAACTGATATTTTAATACAGGGAAGAAAATTCTTTTTCCGGGGTTTAAGAATGAGTCCAAGACCCCAAGAACATGATAGTTCTAATGGGATCTTCCATGTTTGAACTCTTTCTTCTTTGATGTTCTCTCCCTAAGACTTTGGAAGTTTGCTTTGAATTAATGGTTGTCGAGAGCTTCTCTTTAGTTGTTCTCTTTGATTTGTGAATCAAAGATTTATCATCTTCAGGGAAATGGTGAGGCTTCATTGTATATCTTGGTGTGTTGAAATATTTTCTTAATTTTCTTAGCCTGCCTAAGATATTGAAGCTTCTTATAAATTGAGGACAAAATGCAAGAAATTTATAGACAAAAAAACTCCATGAAATGAGAAGCACAAACAGAAGGCATATATGATCGATAAGTCCACTTATTAAGCATATATTCGTTATGTTTGTTGATGTGGATGGTGTATTTATCAGCTTGCTCGTATCACTAGTTATATTAGCCTGTTTTGTGCAAAATAGTAAGGTTCGAAGATGATTTATTTGTCCAGTTGTTTAAGATATTGGATTCCAGATAACAAAGCTGGAGGAAAAGTACTTGTAGTGGAACAAGAATATTATTTCCAATTGATGTTGTTATGGATTAGATGCCACCACATCTGAGTACCAGATAAGAGCATAATCCTTGTTTATTGGGGGGTGGGGTTGCTCTTGTTCTTTTCATTTTTAGAGTAAATTACTATACAACTGCGCATAGCGGGAGCTTTAGTGCACCGCTAAGTAAACTAATATAGACCATTATAACACTATTACCCTACATTTTAAGGTAAGCCACATATAATATATATATATATGTATATATATATTAAGGAACCTACACAAACATAGGAGTGTTGACGTGTTTTACTTAAAATATACAGGATGTATCAACAACAACAACATACCCAGTGTATTCCCACAATGTGGGGTCTGGGGGGGTAAAGTGTACGCAGTCCATACCACTACCTCAGAAGAAGTAGCAAGGCTGTTTCCGTCAGACCCCCGGCTCAGAAATATACAGGATGTATCATGTACAATAATTCCTGTTTTTGTGAAAATAAAAATATTGTATGTATACACACAATAAATATGTCTTTTCCCAGATATGTTGACTGTTTATTATCTTTTTCAACATGTCTATCCAAATATGTAATTGTTGATTTTCTACAAATGATTCTTTGTTGATCTATTTAATAGGGAAAAAAGGAAAGGAGACTGAGTCTAGAAATGCCAGATGATTATAGGTTTTAAATTATTTACAAAGATTATACGTTGATACTATAAAGAACGCTTATCACAGAAATATACACAATTATTTTATAAATAACTTGAATTTACCATATATATATATATATATATAATATCAGTACAACAACAACAACAATAATATAACCAGTACAATCTCACAAAGTGCGGTTTGGGGAGGGTAGAGTGTATGCAGACCTTACCTCTACCTCAGAGGTAGAGAGGCTGTTTCTGATAAATATATATCAGATAGAAAACACAACATATTGATATTGATCACTGTTTATTGTATTGCAAGACAACTACTCCAGACAGGAAACACAACATATTTAGACAGAAATGCTTCTGGAAATATATATATGGTCATCCATTAGTTCATGATGTCTTCAGTTTTGCAGCTTCTCCAAGCCCTTCACCCAAGCTGGCCTAGCTAATATATCAGCACACCATGCACTCACACGAGAGCGCGAATCAAACAGTGCCTTCACTTTTGTACTCATCAAATAGTACATATTTGGTAAGTGGTGCAAATCAACTAATGTAAAAGACTCGCCACCTAAGTATTTTGACTCTGCCAATCGAGTTTCGTAGATGTCAAGAACCTTAGACAGTTGCTCTTCACATTCCTTCACAATAGCATCATCAGTGCTCATGCCAATCATTGGTTTTATGCCTAGCTCCCATGTTAGTTTTGTTGCAGGTGGTTCAAATTTTTGGCCTTCTACTTCCATCCACACTGACATGATGGGCATCTTCTTAGGATCTTGGAGTATTAGTTGGAAACCATTGCTAGCATAAACATGAGCAATGTATTGGGTAATAGCCCTTGATTCTGCATTACAAGTTCACAATTTATCATGTCAAATTGATAGTTTGGAAACAGGTCACTTATCAGCTGTGGTGGAATCAGGAATTTATATAAGGAATCTTTACATAAGTAGTCGGCTGGATTCACTTGTTGGCTTTATACATAAATTATGCATGATTATATACATACTATACATGATTTATACATCCAACAGCTATTAGTTTAAACGATTGGGTGGACAGCTATTTAAGTTAATTCTTCTTTGACATATAAAGGGGATTAAAAAATATGTAGGATGTCAAAGTTAAGATTGAACTTATGCACTACTACTGTAAAAATTTTCTTTATGTCAAGGGGAACAAGGTTGGATATAATGATTGTTTTTACCGTATTGGCAAGTATAATTATTCGACGAAGAGAATTTAATTGAACCCTTCCGTATTACTAGCTCTGCCCTTGCTTATATGGCATATACAAATAAAAATATCTATGATAAGCATTAACTAGTAAAATAGCAAGTATAATGACTAACGTGCGATAACATGATGGTTATATTGATGATATAAAATTTTTTATATTCTCTGTATATACTATACAATAACTTAAATCCTTTCAAATCTATCACCTTGGTGCTGACATATACTACAAATTGTAAGGATAGCAAAAACAATTTACCAAAGAGCTTCAAGTCCCCATCTTCAAATGCTGGTACTTGGCCAAAAGGCTGCATCGATTGAGAAAATGTCATTATAAGAGGGCATGTATACAAGATTTCAAAGTTAAAGTTGTGGAAAAGGAAAAATGAGACATTCTTTATAAATGGTCAATTGCAATATGCAAAAAACTGGAACGATAATAGGCAAAGGTCAACGTTCTATGTATTTTTGACACCAAACATAAATATTTATGTGCAAAAATTACTAACAAATAGACATAATGTGATTAATATGCTTACATTGAAGGAAAGAAAAGGGTGCTTCTTGTGTTCATCAGTGGCCATATCAACGAAGACAAACTCAAAATCCAAATCCTTCTCAATGAGGCAAGCAACAACTCTCATGGTTGCAGTTGACATGGGGTTACCATGGACTTTGATCCCCATTATTTCAAGAATAATAAATTAGGATTCTGATATATTGCTCCAAGTTTATGAAATCAAGTTGCATGGAGGAATATATATAGGGTAAAATTTCTTGATCCCATGCTTAAAATAAAAAAAAACAATATTATCCAAAAAGTCTTGGCTCCTAGACAAACGAATTAGTCACTGTGTTATCCCGTGTTTGGTCATAGGTATTAGTTAGCTTCAAAATTATATTATCCCAGTATTTGGACTAAAATAATGTGATTAGTTATTCCATATAGAAAATGAGACAGTTAATAACTTTAGATATACTTATCTATCCCATTTCACCAACCTAACAACCCTTTAATACTTTAAGGGGTCGTCTAGTACAGGGGATGGAATAAGTGGGGATATGGTTTGGAATAAGTCTAGAATTAGCTAATATCTTACACCAAACATGGGATAAAATTAACTCCAAATTTATCCCACGTACCAAACAACCCCTAAAATAATTAAGAGGCTAATTAATACTACCATGATCATGAGATGGAGAAAGAACAACTAATTATCTGATTAGGCAATTAATGACCTCACAACTCACAAGTCTCCTTATATTGTTGACTAAATCAATTTTTCTTATGGTTATGTTATATCCCCTTTACCTGCTGCCTCTTCCTCCCACAAAAGTACATATCTGCTTCTGTCAGCTTTCATATTATATACTAATCATCTGAAATAGTCAATCAAAGATGCCAAGATTTGAAAGTGAAATAGAAATGCTAAATTAGTATAATCAAGTGTATTTGAAAGTTGAACAAACAAGTTTGGATAGTACAGACTGACCACTTCAAACTATGGGAGGTGTGTAAACTTCAACACTGAAGTATTTTTTAATCAAAAAAGTGAAGTTGTCAATGCTATGCTGAGTAAACTAACTGGCTAACAGTATGTTCAAACCAAAAACATCTGAGTATGAATTCCTATAGGGAGCAGGGACAATACTCTACTTGATATAAGCTAGAAATTGAATGCAAGACGGATTGACACGCCGAAATGTGTGATTTGAATAAGGAATATCGAACTCAAGAAGGCAGTCTATGTATCTCAGCCCTTTTTGGGTTTGGTATACCTTATTGAAAAAAAGAGTTTGTTTTCTTAGTTGACATTTTATTCTCTATCTTTACTATGCACACCTGATTCTCATCTCGATGAGATACGTAAAAATCCCTTCTTGAGTCCCCCATTGTTCTTGAATTTTATGTGTGTGAGACTATTCTCTGTTGGTTTGTGTGAGAGGCATATGATTTACGAAGGTAAGAAATATTCCTTGGCTCCTTTGAAGGAGTAATATGAGCAGGGGTATTACAATTGCTTTTGAGTTGAGTTTTGAGGCTTGGTGATTAAGGTGATTATTTATTTTAGATGTTTTTTGCATGAAAAATTGGGGAGAGTTGGTTGAAAAGGTCATCCATCCTTAGAGTGTAGTTTGATTGCTCAAGGATGAGCAATGGTTTAAGTGTGTGATGTTGATGATAGGTTATAAACACGAAACTTTAGCTATATTTCGCCTTTTATTTACTACACTTAGTTGTGTGTTTAAGCTAATATGTCATTATTTTATACTCATTACGTGTGTTTTGTTGTATGGGAAGTGTTTCCGAGCTGACAAGCAACTTTTTAAACTAAAGCAATAGTACTTAGAAGCCTGAGTAGAAGTCTAAAAAATTTAACGGGGTTCAAGAATCAGATGAACGGACAAAAATGAAAAAAAAAAAATCTCACTTGAAGAGTTATGCTACAGCAACCAAAAGCGCAACAAAGGCAGTGGTTGTGTCTTAACTGCGCACTCAACTGCCAGGTGCGCTACAACACACTTTGCCTGATAATTTTTTTTTCTCGAGAACAATTCCATAAATTCCTTTGCACACCCCTTAACCAATATATGGCATGAACTCGTCCAAATTAAGGACTTTTGACTTAAAGAGCATTGGAGGGGGCATAGAAAAGCTTAGGAAGCTGAAATTCATTATTTTCTACATGGTTCAATGCAATAAGAAAGTTAAAATTCATCATCGGTTGTAATGTTTTCTAATTCTTTTTGGTCGATATCCTTTTATTTGGAATTGTCACGATCCAAAATCAGGATCATGAGGATGCCTATCCAACCCTCCGTGATAGGTAAGCCTAAAGCCCTAACCCAACACAATAATTCAAAATAATAAAAGCGGAAGGAAATAATGTAACGATCCGTTCCGTTGTTACTGAAAATATCTGCGGTAAAAGCATGAGAATTTCCTTCACCATAAGTTATAGGACCAATTCTTTAGCATGAGAGTTCATTGAACATTTACTAAGGTCATACAATACCCCTAAGACAAAGTTAAGTTGGAAGTGTTCTTACCGATTGAGTTTCGAGCTAAGTTTAAACTAGGGTCAACTTCAAACGAGCATATCTCCTAGAATATAAAGAGTTATGGGGACAAATACCCATCAAATGAAAGATCTTTGAGTCTTCTTTCCAACGCATCTGACCGTTTGTTAATATGCCTTTGGACTAAAACGGTATGACCGTTTTACTGAACACTGTCCGGGTTGAGAAATTAACCCGTTGCGGCGGTAACGGGCAGTTTATAACTTTGTCTTTGATGGGTTTTTGAATTTTAACTCAAAAACTTCGTCCCAAAGCTCTAGGGGGTGATTTTTCAACTTCTTCGGTGAAAATTCTTCGTTGAGGTAAGTTCTTCCATCATCTTCTTCTTATTTCAATCCTTAAACATCCTAGAATCATTAAAACAATCTTTAATGGTGAAATTCTTGGGGATTTGAACCCTAAGTTCATGATATTTTAGGATAAATCTATGGTGTAATAACCCAACTTTTTAATAGAGGGTTAATTAGTAATTTTAACCAAATAATAATAATAGCGAGAATTAAAATAAGTGGGCCAACCCCATTTCCTTTATATCGTTCTTCTGCGTGTGTTTTGACAAAAGGAGTAGCATATTAGGGCTTTATTTTTTTGGTTCCATTATTTTTGGAGGAGAGAAACAAATGGATTGAAAATTTCTGGGAGTTCAAGGACGGCATAAAGAAATCCTTTGGCCATTATTTCAGGTGATAAATTCTAAGGTAATATTTACACTGGTATATATCTATATGTGTTTGTATCTATCAATTCCACGAGAAGATGCTGAAAGTAGTAAATTTACTTTATTTTTCTAACATTGATTGGAATGGAGACATAATGATTTGTTAATGATTGATTGATACCGGAGGATTATATAATTGTGGCAATGATTAATAGTTAGTTGGATTGTACTTGAAACATGGGATTTTGAAATAAGTTGTGGGAAAAACCCCTTTCATTCTTCTGTTACGTTGCAATTTTGCTATTACTCCTAATAAGAGGGTACAAGGATCACTTGCTGATTGGGAACTATGAGAAGATTATGTGTTAAAATAATAACAATTGTGTGTATAAGTATATTAGAATATAATAAGGATTCCATTAGCATGAGAAACAACAACTTGTAGCTTTCGGAATAGCGGGCAATATATAAAGTTGAAGCCGTGTTTGGTTTATATTGCCATTGTTTCGGAAATTCCCTTACGTTGCTGAAAGTATCATGTTTGTACAGTGATATTGGAATATTATTAGCGTTAATTCATTGCATAAAGTGTGAGATATTAAGATTTAGCTCTAAGTTTTAAAGTTAGGGATATTGAGACTTGATCCTGACTAGCATAATTGATATTGTTAATTAACATTTTTGCATAGATTGAAGTCATTGGAGATTGTTTGGTCAGTATTCTATGTATTGCATGGTTGGGGAACTTGTCATCATCAAGGTAAGTGAGACTTTAAGCTTTGGTTCTTGCTTTTCAAACCTGCTTTATAAAAATATATTTTTCTGCCTAGTCCATGTGTTGGGACAAGCGTGTGCTTGGTAGAATCGGTGGTCTTTGACTAGCCGCGGATATGTATTTTGTGAAGTATACTGAGACTTATTTAATGGTAATATGTGAGGTGACATTGGGGCATTGAATATATTTTCTTCGCTGCCGTGATATGGTTACTAGGGGCATACATAGCTGCCGTAATATGTTAGGGGCATTGTGTATGCTGCCGTAATATGTTAGGGGCCTTGTACATGCTGTCGTAGTATACTTTGGGGCATTGTGTATGCTACCATGGGCTTGTCGGGGTGCTAGGATGATCACCTTCACTGCCGTTTATGACAAGTCGGGAGAGTGGATTGAGTAAAGATGCATAGTGACTTTTGAAACATTTATTTGTACCTTATTGTGCATTATATTATAAGATATATGTGGTGCCTATCATTTATGTGATCGTTGTGTTTTGTATTTTCTAACGCTTGTTCCAGGGGTATTAAAGTAGCTGGTCGAGGATCTTACTGGGTTATATTTATATATAGCTCACTCCTTACTTGCATGTCTGCAGATACTGTTAGGAAGGTGAGACTAGTGGCTGACGGTCCGTTCGTGAGGATTCTATTGCTAAGGTTAGCCTTCGCATTGTTTGTGGAGGCTGTCGTTTCAGCTCTAGCTATTTTAGCTTATATTTATTTTCTTGGGTTTGCATGCCCACAGTTGAACTCATGTAACTCTATTAGATGCTCCATGGTCTTAATGTGGGATTTGGGCTAGAGAACTAGTATTTCATTGATCGTTGAATTAATAGATTGATTATGAAGTTTGTTGGTTATCGGTTCCTATTTATTGATTATTATCGAAGCATTCGGAGTTATACATGTCCTATCTCAGGGCTTATATAATTGGGTAAGTGAATGGATATTTGGTTCGCCCGACAAGTGGTGTTAGCGGGTGCCACTCACGTCTAGGTGGTATTTTGGGACGTGACATATGGGTTGGGGTAATATCATCTAGAATTACTTCTAGATTGTTATTTAACGATTCCTAGCATGAATTAGCGATTCTAATACATGAAATTTGATTCTTGGGGGACCTCAAATTCTTTAAAAATGGAATTTTTAGCTTTGAAACTCCACTAATGGAGATGAGTTTGAGTATGGTGTTGGAAAACATTATGCACAACGGAAGCATTTCAGAAATATACTGCTTACATGAATAATAGATAACACATAGTTTATGCTAGAACACATACAATATGCTAGATCACATAAACTCACTGAAATTTAATTCGATAAATACCTCTTGAGGCGTGAACACGTATCATCAAGCAAATCTTTGTGAACGCGGATCATCAAGCAAGTCCGACTCCAATTCTGCAGTCTCTGTAGTGATCCCAAATTAACAGCCGAACTCTCTTAATACTTGGGTGGACAAGTATATAATAGAAAACTGATTCACTTTCTAGGTTAGGAGAATCCCTGCTTATAGAGATATTTTTCCTAGTCCAAAAAGGAGAACAAAAACCCGTTTGTTTTCAAACAAGAAAACAAACGCCTGTTTTCTTCCCCTTCCCCTAGAAAATAGAATTTCGAGTTCTAGTTAAATATGGGCACTACAGGGACCACAAAATTAATTACTGAGGCTCCCTATTATGGAAATAATTCAAAATTTTGATTTGAATTATTCTTAACATAATAAATTATAAATCATTCCACTAGAAAGTCAGAATTGCACTCCTCTATTTATATTGTGAAATTTTCCATTAAACACTTATATAATTCCCCATGTTAAGATTACAGATACTAATCAATAAATTAAATTACTGACAAATTCAATCTAATGATTAATTTCCTTTAGAGCACTACTTAACTTATTTTATGTGTCGGATTCATAAAATTCACTTGCAAGATTTGACACAATGAAAACTTATAAGCTTCTCAAAAAGGCATATCATCAATCTCTATACCGAGACATGAATTCTATCAACTAACTTATTATTTCACCAATATATATTATTATCATCCAATCTACCAGGTATATTGACCCATCTCAGGATCTCACCTTTTAATAAATCAAAACGATAATTAATATATACATCTCATAATAGTTATATCAAGATTGAGAATATAAGTACATTTAATAGTTTAGAGAATACGTTTTTTGCCAGTCAGTCTAAAACATCTATCTCTGCTCGATCCCGTTCAATACATACAAAATGCATTAGCACAAGAAGTCGAAACTACACCGTTCCCGTAATCAAGATAAATTACATTTAATATTGTGCTACAATCATACCGATGGCTTGTCCAATTTCCATCCTAGATTGTGAACAAAAATCTTTATACTTATAAGAATCGACGATTTAATCCTCTGTGTATAAGCTAAAACTCTATACACAAAATCATCTACTATATAAGTAAACGAACACATAAACGAATACATGATCTATTAAATCTTTTATTAAAATTGATTTAACAATTGTTCTATAATAAATACTATATCTAAACACATGATCAATAGTATATATACCATGGTTAATAGTATATATCCCAACATATGGTAGTATTCATTAATGGTAAATTGATCCTTGAGTAGGTGCCCGCACGATCCGTGATTTGGGTCATGACAAGATGGTATTAGAGCCCAGGTTACCGGTCTCCCAGTACAAGAGCAAATGTCGATCCAAATCTATAGGAAGCTACAAGGCATCTAGGAATCTATCCACTTTCTTCTCTCCTATCATGCTATCTCACTGTTGTCTCCCCAAATTTAGTCCAATTGGTATCTCAACCATCACAATTGGGATTAGTTTATCCCAATTGGTATCTCAATAATATTTGGAAGGTTGGAATAGTGTTATTCTAATCTGTAGAGGTCAAAAAGAGACATAGGACTTGTATTTTAATGTGTGAATTATGTTTGATATAGTGAATATTGTAGTTGTTAGTGCCTTTGGTAAGCATAACTCTTTCGTTAATTGATCGATTGTGTTTACTGGAAAAATACTTGTATTTTAAATATTTTTGTTGTGTTATGATAAAATGCTACATGTGTTCTTTATGTGGATTGTTATTACATTGGCCATATTATTGCTTTACTTTTAATGGCTGAATTCCTTAAGTGAAAGTGATTCTTATGAGTGATATAAGATGAGTTGTTACAAAAGAATACTCGTGAATCGTAAAGGCTAGGTGTGATTTTGAGGTATGCCTTGATTTCTATTTGGTCTTTGACAATATACTTAGGATCCTTGTGTGGTCTGAACTTGATGATATTATTTGGGATCCTTGTGTAGTTCGAATCTTTGATGATTATAATTGGGATCCTTGTGTGGTCCGACCTTTGGTGATTATATCCGACCCTGAAGTGCTATTGGGTCATCCTTGTGTGAATAATTCAATAATGAGTTGAATTGCTAACAATGCCTTAATAAGCAATTAGTTAAACTGATATGAATTTAGTTGTTTTGCACAACCTAGGTGACTTGAACGTAAGATAGGTTGTGTAGTTGATGTCTCTAATGCAAGGTAAATTGACTAAGTATATAAAATTGGTTGTTTCCTATAATATGATAAAGGGAGATGGTAATAATGATTTTTCTTAATATTGATAAATTGAACCTTAACCGTGTGATTGATAATTATATATCTTATTTGGTTAAGTGACTTGACTGATCTTATGAGGGTAAGGGCGTTGATGTCTTAAAGGTAGACTAACTGGTTGTACAAAATCCATGGTGTCTATAAATGGATATAATGGGTTAAGTTTTAAGGATGTGAATAAAGTGATAGTAGGATAATGTTCATAGGCTTAGTGAAGAGGCAGAGCTATTAGACAAACCTTGTAGTTGGCTCGTTATGACTTGATATTGCGTATATGCTTATTGTATAAGAATAAATATTGGTTAATAGTATCCCTTGAATGTGGTGTAGTTAAGTTGATAAGGTTGGTGAAATAAGTTAGCTTGGCTATGGTTGATTATCGTTAGTTGTAGGATCTACTGAGGGAGTAGATTCATTAGATGTGTTTATACATATTCATATCCCTCCCGTCGATACATGGTAATATTTGGTTGGTATTGCCCATTGAGTGGTTGAGGGATGTTGTAGGGTCGAATAAACTAATATGAGTTGTGGTAGGTTGGTGGTGGTGTGTTAGTTATAGCATTGATTAGGGTATAAGTATCCCACTAAACTTTTTCCTAGTATAGGGATGACAATCTCAGAGTAGTGTGATTTTGGGTGAAAATCTAGCGTTGTGCGGATTAGTGTTGAATGGTGGATCATGGTGAGATTATTGGTAGATTTTAGTGGTTAATTTATTAGAGTACAAGTTTAGAAAGTCGTAGAAACTTTCGATGCGTAAAACGAGTTGGTAGAACTCTGTTTATAGCTATTACCGTGAAAGGGTTAGTTCGTAATTTCGAATTTCGAGAGGTGTGTTGTGAAATGGATTGAACTAGGATGAGGTCTCGAGTTACTTCCTCGGGACCGCTGCAATGATAAAAGTACCACCACAGTGGTAACCTCAATAGACCTGTGAGCCACTGCAGCGGTAACTTTACCGCCACAACAATAACTTTACTGTCGCAGCGGTAAAAATGCAGGTTTTAATTTTTCATTTTTCATTATTTTGTTGTCGCACCAAATATTCGTGCGTCATAATATTGTGTGGTGTTCTGGGTATTTTAGATGATCCGTACATAAATTTTATTACGGATCATATTTCTTGGGTTATAAAGATCATACTTTGTGCCTAGAGCTTAATAGTCTGTGGTGTGTAGACTGATTGGCATTATTATGGGATGACGGTTCGGTAAGTGTTATCAATTTATGTTAGAAGTTGATGGAAAGTTGCATTAGTTTCATAAACATTGTGTATGCCAAATTCTGAGAATCGTGCTAAAAACTCTCCTTTTCATCAATGACCGTTTGGGGACTAACGGTGGGTAAATTGGTATCTAATGTAACAACACATTTCGTCGTTACTGAAAATACTTACAGTAAAAGAATGAAAACCTCCTTTACCATAAGTTATAGGACCAATTCTTTAGTATGGGAGTGCATTGGACATGTACTAAGGTCTTACAATACCCCTAGCACAAAGTTAAGTTGAAAGTGTTCTTACCGGCTGAGTTTCGAGCTAACTTTAAACTAGAGTCAACTTCAAATAAGCATATCTCCTAGAATATAAAGAGTTATGGGACCAAATACCCACCAAACGAAAGATCTTTGAATCTTTTTTCCAACGCATCTGACCGTTCATTAATCAACCTTTGGAGTGTAAGAAGTTATGGTTGTTTTACAGAATACTGTCCGGGATGAAAAATTAACCGCCGCAACGGACCGTTGCAGCGGTAATTAGGAAGTTTATAACTTTGTTTTTTACGGGTTTTTGAGTTTTAACTCAAAAACTTCGCCCCAAAACCCTTGGGGGTGATTTTCCAACTTCTTCGGTGAAAATTCATCGATGAGGTAAGTTCTTCCATCATGTTCTTCGTATTTCAATCCTTTAACATCCTAGAATCATTAGAACAAACTTTAATGGTGAAATTCTTAGAGATTTTAACCCTAAGTTCATGATATTTTGGGAAAAACCTATGGGTTGGGGTAATATCACCTAGAATTACTTCTAGATTGTTAATCAACGATTCCTAGCATGAATTAGTGATTCTAAAACATAAAATTTTATTCTTGGGGGACCTCAAATTCTTTTAAAATAGAATCTTTAGCTTTGAAACTCCACTAATAGAGATGAGTTGAGTATGATAGTATTCATTAATGGTTTATTAACTCTTGGGTAGGTTGCCCGCACGATCCTGATTTGGGTCATGACAATAAGAACCAAATGAAACTCCGAAATAGTCTCTATATAAGGAAAAATAGGAAGTCAACTCCAGAATACATTCTTAGATCTGGCTGTCACTTTATACAAACCTCTAACGATAGATAATACAATAAACTAGTCCTCAAATATCTAGAATATGGAAATGTAAAAGACTAGGATAGACAGGAGAGTATAGGTGAATTTGGAAACATCAGCTGCTACCTTAGACTCTCGATGGAAGCAATCACCATATCAATGTTGGATCATGTACGGGGACCATTGACTCAAAATCTGCACGTAAGGTCCAAAAAAATAAGGGTGAGTACTGAGAAATGTACCAAGCAAGCATCACGACTGATCCTAATTCAAAGCAGTGACAAGCGACAGTACGCCAATCACCCAAAACTAACCACATACCTGTAATAAGTAAATATGCCACCCCGATCTAGCAGGGTGAATCAATCGAGACAGTTATAGGAATATCAATAAACAGTCTAAAAGAGGGAATCTCATATACAACGTAAACAAGTGAAAGATGCCCAAATACTCAACAAATAGTGATAAATAACAATTACAACTTAATCAACCCAGATCATGTAATGAATGAATACAATGCAATGCATATTCTATGTACACACCCACCGAGCAATGGCTTCTAGGTCAGGACCTATGGGAGACTTACAAGGTCCATATTTTGTGCAGGCGTGCACTCCGATTCTAATAAATAA
The DNA here is from genome assembly GCA_031232105.1 of Capsicum rhomboideum. Lineage (NCBI taxonomy): Eukaryota > Viridiplantae > Streptophyta > Magnoliopsida > Solanales > Solanaceae > Capsicum > Capsicum rhomboideum. Next base: position 14,254,730 of record CP124711.1, read on the forward strand.
TATATGCAGGTGTGTACTCTGATTCCAATATATATAAATAATGTGTGCGTGCACTCCGACCCCAATATATATAATGTGAAGGCGTGCACTCTAATTCCATATAAAATACAATGCATGATAACTTGCATACGTGCAACTCCGATCCCAAAACAACAATCAATCAATAATATCTAGGTAAAGCATTATATCTCAAGTTAAATCAGATATTAATCCCAAATTACAACTCAAATACATTAAATGGAGCATTCTCGTTAACTAGAAGTTCCAACAAGTCATGTTTCAATAGCAAATCAACTCAATCATGCTAGCAAGTTGGGAAAAACTGTACAGAACAGGTAATTATTTGATTTTTAATCCATCACATAACACCGATACTCGCGTAGATGCTTGTCACATCACCTATACGAAACCCCCTCTCCCAATACTCTCATTACACATAATTAACGTATAGACACTTTGAAAAAGAGTAAAAAAAAAAAAAAAAAAAAAAAAGCCTCAACTTGCATTAAGAGAAAATTCGAGAAGAAAATCCATAGTCGGATGGATCATATTTGAGCTTTACCCTTCTGGATCACCTCCGAATAAGCCCAATCTATTCAAATATAAAATTTATTTGAGAAAAGGAAACCAACAATACCCATATTGCTATTTTTCATATTCAGATCCAAAAACTCAGTTCGAAAATCAACCCCAAGTCCACAAGGACAAAACTGAAATTTTATCAAAATTTCATGTTACCCATACTTTATAGAGTGTAAATCTGAAATTTCATTAAAAACGGAGTTGAAATTGAGTTAGAATTCATTGAAATTTTATTTTTTTACTTTTCGAGAAAATCCCAAAATTTCAAGTTCAAAATCATGATATGAAGTGAAATCACAAAATAATTAATGGATAATGATCAAATATTAGTTTAGAAACTCACTCAATGTTAAAATCTTAAAAGTCACATTTGGACATACTCAAAATCGAGCTTTCAAGCTCCAAAAATGATAAAAATGGAGTTTTATGACGAAAAAGGGAATGTAGAGTCGACTTCTACAGTACCTCCTTCGTGAACGCGGGCCCTCCATCGCATTTTCCAAGGCACCTGACCCAAAGCCATTGCGTTCGACGGTTCGATCGCGCGAAGGCTAAAAACCTGAACCCAGCTCACTCAACTCATCGCGAACGCGAAGGAATAAAGTCCTTCATCGCGATTGCGATGAAGGTGCCTCAGCTGCACCAGCTAAAACCAAAGGTAAAAATGATTCTGAATGGACCCTCAGGATTCGTTCGAAATTTTGTGAACAAAATTCGACTATGTTACTAGACTAAATTCGACATTCCGAACTAGAAGGTGCAGTCAGAATTTCCAACGAAGGTCATTATTAAAAAGTGAGGCTGAAACAAACTTTATGCATAAAAACTTACTTTCCATCCAAGTATTCGAATTCACACCGAAAGCCTCGGGACCCGAATCAATCATGCTACCCATCTAATTTTGACGTTCTCAGAGCTGATGGAACTGATAGAATTCTGATACGACACTCAGTTCTCCGAATATTGACCAAGATCAACAATTCCAACTTAAAAACCTTTCAAAAACAAAAACTCACTAAAATCTCAACCAAATGTCTCGAAAATCGAACGACCCACTCATGCAACCGCCAAATGCCAAGATATTTTGCTATAAGTCATGGGACAAAAGCAATCATTTTATTATGTTCAGAATAATCCTTATAAAATTCTTCCTGAAACAATTTTTTTTCTTCTTAGTTAAAATTTTGAAGAAAATTTTTTTTGAAAAGTTTTCCATCTGGATTTAAAGAATTCATTTGAGATCTTTTTTCTTGTCGGTGATTTCGAGTTAAAATTAATTTTATTTTGATTTATTTTAAATTAGTAGAAAAATCCATTTCAGACTCAGTTAGCTTCAAATGTGAAATAGCATTAGCTATATTATCTTTATCAATTCTAATACTGCTAATTCTATTAGTTTCTCTGATCTGAGAGGTAGAGGCTCTAGATGGGGAATTTACTATATAATCAATTGATGAAATATAAGAAGAAGTTGATCTAGTTAATCTAGATGCAAGACTAATATTATCAACTCGACTTATAAGAGAAACAGGTTCTGAAAATCTGATTTTAATAATTTCATCAGAGGCTTGTTCAATTTCAGTAACCTCACTATTAATATTGTTTTGAGGAGGGGTAGCTTCCTCAAGAATCATTCTTTGAGAAAATCAATGTTATCCCATTTGATTAGTCTCACGGTGATAACTTTCGATCTACCAAAATTAGTTTTTATTAAAATAATTTCATTTTTAAAATTTATAATTTTTCATATAGGATTTAAAGTATATAAAAATTTATAATAAATTCTATAACAGATGCATATAACTTCAGTACCTGACATATAATCATAACCATGTAATTTAATATTTAATATTAAAGCATTTAAAGAATTCTCATATTCAAAGATATCTGCAAATTAGGATAAGCATTAAAATAAACAGGACCATAAGCTAAGCTCTTTTGTATAGTCCCTACAAGAGATTTTTTTTCAGGTTTGATTTCTACCATCCCTTAGAGTTGTTATAAAACTCTCAGGTAGACCTCTTAAAGTAAGCGGTTTAAAAGCAACTTGTATTAATCCAATATGCATAAATCTATGGGTTTTTCTATAAGTAGGGGTGGGCATAAAATTGGAGAACCGAAAAATCGAATCTAACGGAATGAGTTTGGTTCTTTGGTTCTTCGGTTCGATTTCAAATTTTTTTCGTAGTTCGGTTCTTCAATTTGGTTTTCGGTTTAAGGGTAATGGTTCTTCGGTGTACTGAAGAACCTAACTTTTTTTAATTAAATTTTTAAAAAATATTTATATTAAATTTAATTTATAGTTTAGCTCAAAACATTCTAAAACTCAAGCCCATTTTAAATTTAACCCAATCCTATTTCGGTGCTCTAAACCTAAAGGCTAAATCTAATTCACTTATCTTCTCGCTGACTCTCCTCACACTGAACTGCCTCACACTATTTCGGTGCCCTAAATCCAAGTGTTGGTAGTGTTCTTTGTTGGCAGAGGGGTTTTTTAAGTGCATACTTTCATAATGCCTTGTGCCTAAAGTGCTGCTAGCTAGTAGCTACTTCATAGTTTACATGGTGATATAGTGATACTTATATTTCTCGTGAAAGAACAAAAAAAATATAAGGTGAACTTTCAATTATATTTTATTGGCGATGAGTAAGGAGTAGAAGTCCAGAAGCACGCATAAGCTAGTTGAAAATTTTGTCAAATTTTTAAATATAATGTGCTAAGTTATTGATTGTTGTAGAAGCTGTACGAAAATAACTTAGGCACTACCGAACGTATTTGTTTCATGTCAAACATTTTAATAATTTTGTTCTCATTTTACTTCTCACATACACCGAAAAATCATTTTAGAAACACCAAACCAAATCGAATCGAACTGAATTAGTTTGGTTCGGTGTTCGGTGCATATTTTTTCAAAATCAAAAATTGAAGAACCGAATCAAACTTTGACAAAACAGAACCGAAGAACCGAACGCCCATCCCTACCTATAAGGGTCAAATCACTTTCAGATAATAATTTAAACGTAGCATGATCATTATCAACAGTAATAATTTCTTCTGTTGTTTTAACTTGTTTGAGAACTAATTTTTCAAAAGTATCAATTTGGTATATAATCTTGAATTGAACTTTTGAAATATTCCATTTATTAAGAAAATTCTAGTGTTATGACATATCATATTCTTCTTTTCCACTTTTTTTAATAGTAGCATGTGTCTTAATGATACTCATTAGAAGGAATGTATTGATCTTATGACACCTGTAACTGCTGCAATACATGGTTTTGATACCACAAAATGAGAATCGAATCGCTTCAATGATACTACAGAACTTTTTACGAGTCAATAATTCTGACAAGGATGGTTCATTATGAGTCCAAAACAACCCTAGATGCCTCCCTTGGCTCTTAGACAAATATTTTAACAGGACTTTTGAAATAGACTAGACCGTCCGTCTGAATTATTCTTGCCCTACTTTAGTATCATTGAGTGATAAGATTTTTATTAAGAAACTAGTACCATGTCTTGTTAGTAGTTTAATGTATCATAGTCAACACAAAATTGTTTAGCCTATTATTTAAGCTAATCAACCATTAAAGAAAATAAAATAAAATACAAATATTAAAATATGGTAAATCAAAGATTTTGACCAGAACCTTTAGAAGATAGATGATAATAAACTTCTAAACTTTTATTTCTTAGAATAATATTTACAAGAGAGAGAGGGAAGAGAGAGCGAGAGAATTTTCTAAAACTTGTCTCTTCTATATTCTGATGAATTCTTTTATTAAAGAGGATACTTTCTACTAAAAATCAAAACAAGTAGGGACATCAATAATACAAATATGGCCAACAATACATATGTGGTCGACATATGGCCTACAATAATTTCAAACTTTTATTAATGTCAAAAGATTTCTCTTTATTAAAGTTGTCAGTTGTCTGACTTTTAATTCAGTATTTTGTTCTTTTATTTTTCTTTTACTGACGTGGAAGATTCTTCCAATTGGTCTTTGAATTTGTACAGGTATTTCGTCATTGCTTTGAATACTTTGGAATTCTCCTTCTAAGCAATCCTCTTCATTATTCGTGGTATGACCAACAGATGTTATTAAAATATCAGATACATTTTTCATGTTAATATTTCTCATTAAATCTTTCTTGACTTCTTTCATGTATGAGGCTATTATTTCTGATCGGAATATTGCTCCTTTCTTCATCTAAAGTTGTTTTGTTATACTTTTGAAAGGACTAATGTCATCCTTGTGTTGTATTGATGCAAGATTCCTTTGTTTTTTGTATTTGACTCAGGCCATATTAATGAAGTCAATTATTTTCTTTCCATGGATATGACCTTCAGCTGTCTTCTGGATTAACTTACTCTTGAATTTTATACAAAAAAATTCCTTTGAAACAAGAAAAATTATCAATACAACACAAGGACGACATTAGTCCTTTCAAAAGCATAGTAAGAAAACTTCAGATGAAGAAAGAAGCAGTATCTCGATCAGAAATGATTGTCTCTTACAATGGAGGAAGTTAAGAAAAATTTAATGAGAAATCTTGACATGTAAAATGTATCTGATATTTCAATGACATTTATTGGTCATACCACAGATAATGAAGAGGATTGCTTAGCAGGAGAATCCCAAAGTAATCAAAGCAATGACGAAATGAATTTTGAAGAATACATGCACAAGTTCAAAGAACAATTGAAAGAATCTTCCACTTCAGCAAAGGATAAAAAAAAGAATAATATACTAGATTAAAAGTCGGACAACTTTAATAAAAGTAACTTTAATAAAGAAGAATCTTATGACTTTAATAAATGTTTGAAATTATTGTAGGCCATATGTCGGCCACATATGTATTATTGTCATATTTGTATTATTAATAGCCCTATTTATTTTGGTTTTAGTAGAAAGAATCCTCTTTAAAAAGGGATTCATCAGAATATAGAAGAGACGGGCTTTAGAAAATTCCCTCGCTCTCCCTCTTTCTTCCTTTCTCTCTTGTGAAAATCATTCTAAGAAATAAAAGTTTAAAAGTAGGTATTTTAATTTTCTGTATTTTATTTTCTTTATCGTTGATTAGCCTAAATGATAGGCTAAATATCTTTGTGTTGAACTATGACACTAAATTACTAACAAGCTGTGGTGCTAGTTCCCTGATAAGAATCTCATCACTCAGTGATACTAAGGTAGGGCGAGAATAATCCAAGTGGGCGATCCAGGCTATGTCGAAAGTCCTGCTAAAATGACCGTCTAAGAGCCAATGGAAGCATCTAGGACTGTTTTGGATTCGTAATGGACCATCCTTGCCACGATTATTGACCCATAAAAGGTTCTGTAGTATCATTGAAGCGATCCAATTCTCATTTTGTGGTCTCTCTCTAACTCCCTCTCTCTGTATTTGGTTTCAATGACACTACAAATCTTCATAGCGATCCGATTCTCTTGATTATACAGACCTTTATAACCATGTCTTCAACTAGCTTCAATGAGTTGATAAAAAAAAAAACTAGCTTCAATGAGAATCAGATCGCTTCAACAAGTCTGTAGTATCTCTCCCTCTCTCTATAATCGGATCGCTTCAACAAGACATGGTGCTAGTTCCTTTATATTTGGCTTTTTAAAAGCTTTTTAACACAGTATTCACGTAAGAAATACTGTTGATTCACATGTATTTCAAAATTTACATGTGCTTACCGAATTATTAAATCACATTTCTTCTTTTACTTCCTAAAATAAAGAAATATATCCCTTTATTTTTGGCTTTTAATACTTTCCAAAATATTGTGGAAATATACTGAATTTGTTATTGTTGTAATACTTCCCAAAATAAAGAAATATCTTTTCTTTACATTTTGCTTTTAAAAGCCAAAAATAAAGAAATGTGTGTTGTTATTTCAGAGAGCAAAAGAAAGGATGTGATTTAATTTAATAATCGGATAATTCTATTTAGATGAGTTTATAGCTTTTGGCTTATAAGTCAAAAATTATAAATTAAAAATTTTAATTTATAACTTTTAATTTAAAAACACTTTTTTATTTTATCCAAATAGGAGTAATATAAAAATGTTTAAAAGTTATTTGGCTTAAAATAAGCCAATACAAACAGACTCCATCTATGAATGCCGTCTCCGAGAACCAACGCCAGATACCTGTATAAAACGTAACAGAAATATTACGTAGTAGTAATAAATAAATATTTACCCAAATAAATTAAAGAAATAATAACAAATATATATTGCGATTTAAAAATAAAATGTATTATATACAGGAAACCTCAAAAATGATAAAAATTTCTTCATGGATCAAGTTTATTTTCTTTTTATATATCAATATGATGGACTTTAATAGTAATTCTTGCAACTCAAAATAAAACTCGATCTTTTATTAGCCAAGCAGTGTACTAATTTCTTCCTTATCAGTTATATATTCCAAAAACAGCAAGTGAATTTCACGGAAAATTCCAAAAAAAAAGGTGTAGGATCAGTCAGTCCAAATAAATAAAGAGTCAACAGAAATGCAGTAGCCATATGAATAATAAAAGTTGTATGTATTTTGTTGGGGTGGGGTGGGGGGATGGGGGATTCCCTTAAAAGAAAAACAAAATACACAAATCTGATGCTAAAAAATGTTCCCCTATTTTTTTTTATTTTTTTTTTCTTCTAAGTATATGTATATGGTATTTGAATGTGGCTATGTGAGATAAAAATGAAAGAGAAGAAAGCTTGAGAGCAAATGGAGTTGCCTTCTTGATGGAAGAAATGAGGATGAGAGCTGAGATTAAAAAGGAAAGAAAAAGCTGAAAGGATAGGATGAGAATTGAAAAAAGTAAGAGAAAGTTGGAAAAAAAGGAAGTTGATGAGAGAGGAGGATTTGAAAAAGGAAAATAAAATGAAGTGGAACTAGATTTTAGAAAGATTTTTTGGTCAAAAGTAGCTTTTAAAAAGCCAAATATAAAGGAAACATGTTTCCTTGTCTTTTGGGGAGTAAAACTAAGGATATATATCACATAAACAGACACTTAAATTTGATCTCAACCGACAACTAAACACTCTAACTCGTCCTCACTATGTCTAACACTTGACACTAATGAGGCACATAAATTTTAAAAATATCTAGATGATCATTTTGTAAGTTGAAATGTTCAACTGACATGGTGAAAACGATTTAAAATGTCTAGATGCACATACTCAAAGTTGAAGTACTTACTTGTCACCCGAGACCAAATTTAAGTGTCTTATGCTATTAAACAACCGGGTAATTGGCACATGTAATTTTTGAAATTAAAAATGTACATAAAATGTAGTTGAAGCTTGAAAAAATGTAATGTACTATTCGTTTTATTCACATCATAAAACATGAATGTCTTTCTCTTCCCACTTGAATAGAGTAATGGAGGGAGGGAGGAAGTCAATTGCCCCTACTCAGGCTAATTAATCAATATTGTTCCTCCATTGATAAGAAAATTCCATCTTCTGGGAAGTATCACTTCCAGATTCCTGGTTTTTTGGTCATTTGGAGTCCACAATAAAGCACGAGGCCAACAGAAGAATGCACAAAATTAAGCCAGAATGCCCCTCCAAATGCCAAGAGGCATGTTGACCTGCTTTATTGCCCCTCATTAGAAATTAGATAGTATAATATCTTCCAAATTTGCTTGATTTTACTGTTTATGTAACTCAAGGCCCTTAGACCAAGCTGATCTAGCCCAAATATCTGCATACCAAGCTCTTGTATGAGGACAAGAATTTAACACATCTTCGCATTTAGTTCCCATCGAGTAGTGTATAACTGGGACATGGTATCTACCTGGGTGAAACTGTCTCCTCCCAAGTATACATCAAGAATCCTTCCAAGTTTGTCTTCATTCTCGACTAGAGCTGCATTGTCCGTCATCAAGCAACAGGATCGAATTTTGTTGATTCAAACTCCATCCACAGGCATGATGGCCATTTTATTGACCTATTGACCTTTCCGAGTACGTAGGCAATGTACCGGGTAAAATCCATCATGAGCCTACTTAAAGAGCATACAAAGTCAGAACTAAAAATCCCACCAATCTGATGATGCTCCAAAACAAATAAAGTGACCTGATTACATTCATACATCTTGCAGTAGTCTTGGGTGAAATTCGTGGCGAAAAAGGATAAACTAGACTTCTATATTACTCTATTTGGAAAATATAGGGCAAGTGCAAAGTACAACAATAAAGTTATCTCTATAAACCTTGCTATTACCTTGGTATAAAATGTGATCCAAAGACTAAATCTGAGAGAAATATGCACACAAAATGATGGACTCATCTTTTTCATTCACATGTACCTCCTTCCTGCACCAGAAAAAGTCAGTCTGGGAAAGAAATCACATAGCATTTGTTAAGCAATACAAGAAGGTTTAGTAAAAGGTACAGTTTTTACCAACTTGATGACATTGACATATGCACATACACAACAATGGTTTAAGAATAATTTACAAGGACAAAGCCAGAACTTTCTTCCGGACTAGGAGGGGCTAAAACCACTCTAGCTTTGTCTGCTTGTTTTTCTTTTTATAAAAGTATAGAGTTACTTGGCTTCTACCAAAAAAGGTGTTCTAGGCATTTCAATCACAATAGTTTAGGTTGGGTGCCAAGAGCCATCTTACTAAAAACCGGTACCAAAAAAAGACTAGTATTCGAACCAAACAAAAACAGCAAATATTGAAAAAGAAAATATTTGAGCTGCTAGTACCAAGGTTGATGTATGCGGATAACATTCCCTATTTCAAGTTCGACATCTTTACAGATTCTTGAGCTAAAAATGATAGTTAACTTCCTTCCACCAGTCCCCTTCCCTTTTTGAGGATTGCTCAGGCACTCAGAACCCTGCAAAGAAAAATAAAATTGTAGATAGCATTCACCCAACACCACAGATCTATTCTGTTTAACCAATGACCACCAACACCAGCAAGACTAGGAATAAACAGTTAATAAAATGTTTGAGCCCCCATACGACAAAATGACTAGCCAGATGGTACGAAACTTCTTTCTTTTCCATCTAGACTTACATGCTCGGGGAATACTTGTTTCCCTTCTTCTTATGTACTTAAACTAGCAGGTAAAACCTATATATTTCAATTTATTCAATCTGAATTAGATAATCCTCCACTACAAACTATGTTACATGGATCATAAGCGACAGTGAATGCTAAATCCTTGGTTAGATATTGCATATTCTAACCCTAACTTTACAAGCTTTTTTGTGAATTAAAAAAAAAAAAAAAATTAAGTGTCAAAATATATACCCCCTCGTCCCAAAAGGATTTTCATCTTCCTATTCGACTTGATAAATTAATCACCTTCTTTGGAAAAAGAGATATATCTCATAGTTTCTTTTTTTTTTTTAAGAATGATATCTCATAATAGGTCCATATGATTTAGAAACTTTGAATAGACCTACTTTCTCTTCAAATTGTATCCTTTTTAAGCAAAAACAATAGTTAGTTCAAGTACCTCTTCATCTCCATGTAAAGCACAAAAACAAACAGTCAGCTTGGCCTCCAAAGAACTTGACAAAATTCTCACATCAATGAAGCTTTCTGCATCAGAATTAACAGAAGAGGAGAAGGTCAGAAACAAGCAAGAGAACAGAAGATACACAGTTTCGCCTTTTACCACTTGAAGCATCATGGGTTTGTGACTTCTCCAAGAAATATGTATCTCTGTCCTTTTCACATTGCATCACGTGCTGTAACCTTCCAGATAACCTGCATGACTTATCAATATAACTGAAAAAAGATAAATTTGAAGAATATTTTTCTGTTTCTTCTGTTCCTAGAATACATGCAGAATATGCTCATAACTGATACATTTTAGTTCCATAACTCACCCCAATTGCTTAGGCCTTGCAATAGATAGTCTCTCATTCGTAGATACAGCTCCTAATGCTAGATGAAATTGCTCAGCCATGGTCCTCTGAGGTATAGCAGACTTCAGAATCTGGTGAACTTTCTGAAACAAAAAGAAAGGCATTGAGAGAACTACATATGGAAACTGATCACTATGATTAAACAGTAAAAGATTGACTACATATTACATCCTCATCACCAGATGGATCACTATCTAGTTCCTCAGGTTGATCGCCATTGCTCATGTTTCTGTCACCAAGCAGCAATACGTTTCGCTTCTGTAAGAACCGTGATCCTTGTCTTTTTGTTTGCAGCTGCTGGATGAAGCATCATTCTCACATTCAAAACATAATTGAAATACTAAAAATGGTAATACAGAAGTGTTCCTAAGATCTTTAAGAAAAGATATCTGGAGAAGAAGAAAGCAAACCATTTTAGAATTGCCTCGTGATACAGAACTTGTATGCTGAAAGTGATCCAGAACATCAGCCATGGAATGCTCATTTGGATCATGTACAACTGCTACTTCAGATGGGACCAAATTCTCCTCGAACTGTTGTACTTCATTTCCACCATAATTATCCAATAAGTCATCCAGTGACTCTATATTTTCTCTTTGCATGTCTAATTCTGCATTTAGGGGAAGAACGGATAAGGGCGTGCGGGTTTCACAACTCTCATGGACAACCAAAGCAAAATCTTTCTTCTGTGGCCGGGATTGGAACAAAAATTTGGGCTTAGCTTTGCCCGAGCTTCCTGCAGTTGATAACAAAAATCATTTCAAAGTTACAGCTTGAAAACCCAATCACAGATCTCAAGTAAAGAAAAAGAACCATCAGAGATGTAAGACTTGAGGATTCAATATTAAGATGCATCCATTTCTTTTCTATTTTACTTGGAGTCCATGAGTGCTTGTTCCTGAGAAGCACCACTATTACACATGTTATGCTAGTTAGTTTTTTTTGTGGAGGGAGGTTGGATGGGGGTTACATTGTTATGCTAGTCAGTGACAGCTTAGACAACTAAACCAACTATGATGAACAATGCTTGATTAAAATCATTCTTCCCATAAGTGGAGTTGACGACATTTTTATATCAAAGACAAACAATGCAAAATAGGGAACAAAGTCAACAGAAATACTAATACCTTTAGATGATCTGTTCAATTTTGATGAGGCACCGTACAACGATGAACACCCACCATCTTTATTCAAGAAAATTGCTGATTGGCAATCTGCACTTACTTTAGGCATTGTACTTTTACCATCTCTGTTTAAATTTCCATCAGGAGAAGGTCTCATCTGCCATATTTTTAACCTCCAAAGATCCACTTAGTATTGTTTTAACACAATATTAAGTATTCAAGTTTTAGTGACATCGATTTTGTAGGCATAGAGATCTGCAGTCATACCTCATCATCAGACATAATTTCTTCTTCTGAATTACAAGTCGATGTCATTCTAGTGACGTGATAAAATTCGTCATCTAAGCAGCAGGACAACGCCATCCAATGATCATTCTTGTTGATGAAGCCACCATCCTGACGCTTAAAAGAAGGAACTTCAATGTCATCTTCTTTGCATAAGTCTGTCTGCCTCTGCTGACAAGAATGCAACCGGAACTGTAAGAGTAATTCGTCATTTGGACCCCTTTACTGTTTATCACTTTTGTGTATCTCCACTTAGTAATTGATCCCTTTTGGAGATGGGATACAGATTGTGATAGTACAGGTCTTCCCGATCAGTTACTAACCTATGTGTTGCGTATGAAAACAAAGTTCCACATTGGTAGCTTTTTTTCTTTTTTCTGATAAGGTAGTTCCACATTAGTAGTTGAAAGGAAAAAGACGCTACATATAAGGTATAGGGATGGATACTCTTAATGGTATGAGCCCCTTTGGGATAAACCGTGCGACTTTGGCCCAAACCGGACAATATGTCACACCATGCAAAGAGTATCTTTAAATTTTTTTACCCCATGCAAAGAGTATCTTTAAATTTTTTTACCCCAATACTTTGTTCCTTAAACTGAACGATTCCAGAGAAACGGGAGAAGTGAAGAACAATTTTTTCTTGAACTCCCCATCAAAAAATCAACCTCAATATTGAATTCTTAACGACCATGACCCATTAAAGTCAACTAGGAACTCTTTGAGACATGTTTAACCAAAAAAAGAAAAAGAAGAAAAGACAAGACCAAAGGAACAATAGAAAGAAGAAATGAAGGAAGGTAGAGTGAGAACAAGGGGAGGCGAATTCAAACAAATACCAGCTGATGAGAATTCATTGCATCGGTTGAATGATGAAGTCCTTTGACATCTGCAGAAGATTAACATGGATAACTTCCCAATGTCCTTACATTTTTCTCTTTGAATATTTTGCAGGGAGGGTTGATGAAGAGAATGAAAATTCAAGTGGAAAAGTTTCATGGGGAATACCTTTGAGCAGTTCAAGCTGGGAAAGGACTCCTATACATCCCTGACAAACAAGAAACAACTACAATTAATTGCTAATGATCAAAGCCAAAACATAAACCTTACCCCTCCAAGGCATTTTGAAATTTGTTTTTCACCGAATGGCAAGCAAGACAAATATGTCATAACATTATAAAAGGAAGCAGCATTTTAACAATCAATCAGCCAACTAGATTAGTTGGGGTTAGCTATATGACTCCTCTATATCCATTCCGCTTTCTTCAGGCCCATTTTCAATAGTAAATTGTCTTAGATTAAAGATGAATTAGGGGTTCTCTAGAACATTAGAGAACAAGGTTGGCTTTGAGCGAAGGGTTAAAAACACACCTAAAGTATCCCAGTTTTCCGAGTTTCATACTTGAATTATCAAGAACTATTTATCAAAACACACCTCAACTTCCAATTGTCCACTTTTCCTACCTGAAATATCACCATCGTTCAGATAGGAGAAGCGAACAATTGAACGTTGAGATGTGTTCTAATAAATAATTGGTGATAGTTCGCAAACCTGATAATTCATGTATGAAACTCGAAAAATAGGGATACTTAATGTGTATTTTTGACCATTAACTCGCTGGCTTTTGAACCCGAAAAAATGAGAGGAATTTGAAAATGTAATCAAGAAAATTCATGAGGCATTTACCTTGTTTCCTAAGGATCCACTAAGACAATTGTCATTAGTCATCCATTTGTCATCCATATCTTCATCCTCTTCTGATAATTTCAAACAACGCAAAGCAGATTCAATTAGAACAGACAAACAAAGCTAGGTTTATTATTGGGGAAAATTTCTTTCAAGGATGAGAAAGGTACCTGAAACACTCTGATCAGAATCTTCATTTTCCTAATTATGATTAGTGCAAATCAGTTTAATTTTATGGAAAACATCAGTATTCATTCAAAATTAATACTCCCTCTATTCCAGTTTATATGACACACTATGAAGGGGAGTCTGTAAGTAACTGGTAAAATTACCATGTGATTAGTTGGTCACAGGTTCAAGGCGTGGAAACAGACTCTTGCAGAAATACAAGGTAAGGCTACATACAACAGACCTTTCTGGTCCATCCCTTCCTCAACCCTGTGCACACATCAGGAGCTTTAGTGAACCGAGTTGCCTTTCTTTTTCCTTAATTGTGTGTCCAATCAAACTACGTCACATAAATTGACACAATACGCCTACGTGAAGATGAAGTAAAAGGGTTAAATTGAGGTTCGAAAAGATGAGGAATACCTGAAGATAAACCCTAGGGGCAGCTGAGCCTTCCTCTTCCATAGTTGTTTGCAGGCAGAGACGCAATTTTGCGGAGCAATTTGGGGCAGACTGGCGGGAAGTTTAGAAGAGTAGAGCTGAACTCTGTATACCGCTACCGTTATTTATTTCATATTTATATTGGGGGTGATTAAGTATGATTTATATTTTATAATATAGCGCACGGTTCATTCTGGAAAGTGCTTCCTATTAACGTGTATAGTCCATCAGGAAAGTGTTTCCTACTAATGATTTTTCCATACTAAGGATTCAAAATCGAGATATTAAAAAAAGAGCAACTTCATATACTGCATTCTTTAATTACTATAATTTATTTTATTAAAATGAATTAGTGAAGAGATTTTATTGAGAATATAACCAAATTGGACACTTGAGTACAATATCTATAAACACTTTCAAGCTAATTATCCAATATACCATAAACATTTTCAATTAATCATCCAATATAACAAGATTTTTTAAGATTAGCAATTTAAGAGAATATATATGGGAAAAGTTCAGAAATAGCAAATTTGAGCCTTTAATTAAGCGCTTTATAGCAATAAGTTGCTAATTATCCAAAATAGCAACTTGTATTTTGTATTTGAGGACTTTTTTACCGACAAAATACATATACAAAAATCTGAACAACGCGCTTTTTTCTTCACTCTGTTGAGATAAATAAGGAACTGAATATTCCGACCACTACAATCACGCGTACATATATTTACAAAATACATATACATATGTACTGCATATGCAAAAATACATATACAGATGTACTTATTTGCCTATAGATATTTGCAACTGTATTTGACAAATATACATATATATGTCTAACTATATAAACCTGTAAACTCACTTAAAAATACATATGCAGTTACATATATATTTGCAGCTATATACATAGTACTTATCTGCAAACAAAATTACGTATGCAGTTACATATATGAATTTGCAGCTGTATTTGAAAAAAAAAAACATGTATGCCCAACTATACAAGCCTGTACACTCACTTACAAATACGATTTAGTTGAATTTAGGGGAAGATAAAAGATGCAATAACTGAAAATAATGGTTACCTGATTTTGTGGAACATGATTTTGTACAGAAAATGTGAGAAATATGAGAGAATTTAATCAAAAAAATAGGATAATAATTTAAAAAAATAGAAAAACATGTAAAATAAAGAAGGAAATAAGACAGGTGAATTTGTGTAAAAAAATACATATATACATACACAAGTTTGCAAATATGTATAATCACTCAAAAATACATATTAGTGATAAATATATTTGCAAATATATTTGTAAAAAAAAAATAAAATATACACTACTGTATAATCACTTAAAAATACATATGCAGTTACATATATATTTGCAATTGTATTTGCAAGAAAATACATATACATACCCAACTAGAGAAAACCTGCACAATCACTTAAAAATACATATGCATTTATATATAAGTATTTGCAAAAGATATGTATACATATCCAACTATACAGACTTGCACAATCACTTAAAAAGTACATATTCAAAATTAAAAACAACACCACTATTCAACACGTCCTCCTCTTCTTCTTCGGAAGCTTCTTTTTCTTCTTCTTTTTCGGAAGCTTCTTCTTCTTCAGAAGATTTCTCAACTTCTAGACTTGAAATTTTGATAGTTCCTTCAATTTTTTTTATTTTTTATTTTTTACCGGTTTTTGAATTTTTGAGGGGTTTTGGAGAAGAAAACGTGATTCAATGGAGAAGATTAAACATGCAATAACTGAAATTAATGATTATCAGATTTTGCAAAACACGATTTTGTGTATAAAACGTGAGAAATATAGTAGAATTTGAAATCGAAAAAATAGGATAATAATTGAGAAAAATAAAAAAGAGGTAAAATCAAAAAAAGAAGGGGATAACTACAAAGCGTGAAAAGGGGAGGAGTTAACTATATAAGGGTAGTAGCTTGCCCCCACTAAAAATATTGTTATTTTTGCTATAAAATATAATTATCTCAAAGTGTTACTGTTTAGCTTAATTATGGGCTTAAGTTTGATACTTCTTGTAATTTTCCCAATATATATCCTTAAGTTTTTAGGCCCAAATTTAGTAAAAGTAATCCTTCTCAATTTATTTTTCTTTACCTTTCACACAATTTTTTTTACATTTTTCAGTATATCAGGTAATTCTAGGTATTTAAATTTTGATTTTTCAGCTTCAAAGTTTTAATGAAAGTTCTAATTTTTTTGAAAGATTTGAACTTTGATTTTCGAACTTCAAAACTTTATGGGAAAATCACATTTTCCTCTTAAATTGGTTTCTCAAATAGCAAACCAACAAATGATAATTAGATTCACTTAAAAACGAGTTTGAAGATGGAAGTGTGAAGAAGGAGATTTTGTAAATGGAAGTGTGAAGTGGTGTTAATGGAGATTTTGTAAATGGAAGTGTGAAGATGAGAAGAAGATCAATTCATTAAAATAAATTTCATGATATGTATGAATGTATCACTATGCATATGTATCATTGTAAAAAAGAATGTATTTTTTTGTTCATGATACATATGAATGTACTTGCATGCCAATGTATCATAGTCTACTAATTCATATATAATATGAAGCTTCGTGTTTGTTCTTGATATCAAAGTCCATCAATTTTTATGTATTAAAATGGATTAATGTATCAATTACAATTACCAAGTATACATGCATCAGACATATGTATCAGATAAACGTATTTGATACATATCAAGGACTCGTGTTTCCTTCCCATAATTTAAGGATGATACATATGTTTGAAGTCTAATATATGTATCATAATGAGCAGATCTGATGGAAAGTTTTTAATTTGAATTTTTCTTCTGTTTTAGATATTTCAGAGATTTTGTCCCATGATTTTCTCTCCTAAATAAATGCAATTTCGTTACTTCCTTATTTAACTAATCGATTAGATTAAAATATATCACTTACGATATGTATCAATAGTTAAAATATGTATCACAAGTGGCATAGTGACTACAAGGCCCCATGAGCCTTGGGCCTAAAAGTTACTTAATAGGCCCAAAATAAAAGCTCACACAGCACGCCTAGCTCCCATTTCCCCACTATACATAGCCCAAATATATAAACCCCGCTCAAATTTGAAATCTCCCCCAAATCTCCCAAATCCCCATTACCAAAACACTGACACTTGAAACTCCATTTCCAGCTGATGGAGCAGAAAACCCTAAATCGAACAAGCACAAGACAACGAAGCAACAAAAAAAGCAAGAAGAGGATGATGAACAAGGGTTCACTTTCCAGACACTTTACTGTTTCCCTTCCTCCGCTTACGCTTCCGCTTCCGCATCAACAACAACAGCAGCTGCAATCTACGTTTTCGAATTCGAAGGTTCCTTTATCGAGATTCCAGAAAGTTTTGGACTGTGAGGAACCTTCGGGAGCTCAATATCATTTAACTTCTATTAATCTCGATCCTGATGTTGACAATGCGGATGTAGCTGAAAAGGATTTCATTCTTAGCCAAGATTTCTTTTGGTAAATCTTCTTCCTTTGTTTTTCGATCCGGTTTCTGTTTGGTATGGAGGAAAACATTTTTTTTTTCATGTTCGGTTGGTCAAAATTTTTGGTAAACATTTTCTCCATAAAAATGAAGTCTTTTTATCCCGCCCTTCCCTAGACCTCGCGCATAGCACTGCCTTTTTATTTTCTTGATAAAGATGAGTTGCTTATAGATGAGGAAAATGAATTCCTTAGTGAAAGTAGGAAAAACAAGTTCTACAAGTGACATTACACATTGATTGTGTTCTCCCCAACCACCATCCCCTACCCCATACCCCCTAGTCCCCATCCGAATCACTCCCCCCTTCTACCCTCACCTCTATCTCCCATAATATTTGTCTAGATTATACATAATGCTTTTAAGATAATATTTTTTTGCTTATATACTGAACAGAAGAAAATAAGTAATGAATCACTTATTTTACTAGAAAATACTTTTCAAGAAAGCATTTTTGGTTCGAACACACAATAGAAAGAAATGGGTTTGAATGGAATAAGATGTAGAGTAGCTACTGAGATTTGAACTGATGTTCCAATTGTGTCCTTTTGGTTCCCTTGATGTTCCAACTGGGGATTGATTAAGGTGTAATTTATTGATTGATTAGTATCCGATTTTATGTTGGCTAGGTTTTGATTTTTGAAATTTTACACCCAATATCCTGATCATATATTCTTATTGTATCCTCAAGTTTTTTTTTCTTCTTTTGATTAATTTCTTGGGATGCAGTACTCCGGACTACATAACGCCAGATGCACCTGCAGTTTGTAATGGGCTTGATGGTGATACGGTAATTTCTTCACCACAGTGTTAAAAAATGTGACTTTTTTTTTTTCTATGATAGGTTATAGTTTCAGTATGTCATACTGTGCATTTCTCCCTTTTTTCCAGGATGATTATACGCCTTGTCCCAAATCACCTGAGAAGCTTCTAACTGTAGCAAGAAAGAGGCCGCGACTAGGCATGACATACTTTCGTCCTTTGTTGTCCATTTCACTTCATTTTTCATATGTGGAATCATTAATGGCTGTGTAAAGTTTTTAACTTTGATCATGCAAACTCACTTCTTTCGTTTTCTTGTTTTTGTTCTACTATTGAGGCATAAGAAATGCCTTGAGTAAAGTAAGGTGAATTAGAAATCTAAGAATGAAGGATAGATGGATTACACTCACTTATTAACATATAAGCAGCAACCTAATAGCTCATTTTGATATTGTAGAAAGTTAGAACAGAACAGAATATAACCTTTGAAGGTTATAAGATACTGTAATATACAGTATGCATATCCCTTACATTATCATAATGTTTTTGACTTCTGAGCAGCTGAAACTTGAAGCTTCTATATTTAGCCTTTCTCCTTGTTACTGTTGGACACCTTCTGAGTCTGGAGATCTATCTCTCTTTCCACTTTAGTATGTTTTGAAATGTATGCGCAATTATCTTCCACAATTAATCATCAATTGTAAATTAACTTTCTTATGGTCTCCTTTCATGATGCCCATTTTTACAGCAGTTACATCTGTAACAACTTTTAGTTCCAATTTCCCTGACCAGCAGCAGCAAGAAGATGCCCCTACAGATACTTTTGGGACAGATGAAATGAAATCAGAAAAGATAAGTGAGTCAGAAAAGGGTCCCAGTTATGTGTCACAGTCTGCTATTGCTTTGAGATATCGAGTCATGCCTCCTCCTTGCATTAGAAACCCTTATCTGGGGAATGCTTCCGAGATAGATGTTGATTGTTTTGGAAACCGGAGATCCAAGTGCCCAGGTACCGGTCACTGAGTTTGAATAATTGGTGGATTCCATTTTCCTTATAACAGTTTAGTACTTCAAAAGAAAATTTGAATGTGATCTCCGTTCTTCGTGGCAAAATCATTATGTTGTTTTCTGTTAAATTCCTAATGTTGCTCGTTCTTTGATCTGTAGGTTTTAACCCTGCAATTTTTGGTAATGATGGTCTGTCACGGTATCGGACTGATTTCCATGAAATTGAGGTATGTTTGATGCCTGTATCTAAACTCCAATAAATATTTTCTTAAATTTTTCACGGTCCTATCTAAAACCCTTTTGTTCTTTCAGCAAATTGGTAGCGGAAACTTCAGCCGTGTTTTCAAAGTCTTTAAGAGAATCGATGGATGTATGTATGCAGTGAAACATAGCACTAAACAGCTACATCAAGACACAGATAGGTGATGTTTCCTTTCTTTTAACACTCTGGCCTATATGATATTGCATAAAATATTTTCCACAGTGTATTTTCTTGAAAAATCTTATAACTAAAAGAATCATTTCCTAAGTTATTTGCGCTGAGGCCAAAGTGGTGTTGCTTGGGGTTTGCATGATATGGAGTAAGAATGCAATAGAAATTGTCCTACGCCCATAATGCATGTGTACTGTTTCTTACATTTGGCATAATGTATTTTCTCCTAGGTAAACATTTTCAATAGTTTTGACCACGAATTTTTGGAAAATGTTTCACAAGGTGAATATCTTATATTCAATAAAGTTCAGTCATATTTATGCATTTTAGTTGCGTTCTTCCAGGAGACAGGCTTTGATGGAAGTGCAAGCTTTAGCTGCTTTAGGTAGCATGCTGATCTACTTCTGTTGTCAATATTATCATTTAAAACCTCAGAGATTATTCTTTCAACATGTTATCTTACTTATACTTACAGGACCTCATGAGAACGTAGTTGGCTATTATTCATCTTGGTTTGAGAATGAACACCTTTACATCCAAATGGAGCTCTGTGACCACAGCTTATCCAACAAAAAATATTCTAAACTATTTTCGGAGGTAGAAGTTTTGGAAGCAATGTATCAGGTGCGGCTCTTGTTAGAATCTTAAAGGACTATTTTTGTGTCATGTACCGACTCTGACTGTCTTATAAGTCTGTGGAAAAAGTTAGAAGGAAGACACATATCTTGCAAACCAATTATAATTCGTCTCGACTAAGAGATAAGTTTTGATGTACATAACAATACATCAACAATGATCATGTCGTCAATTGTGAAATTTCACCTGCTAAAATAACTATGATTTCCGTCTGCTATTTAGGAAGCATCAAGCAACTGTAGTAAAGTCAGCACCTAATCTACCCTCCTAATACTTGCAACATGCTACATTTCGTAACGTTTTAAGGTGTTCCATGAAAATACGTTATTCAGATCTAGTTCCATTCTTGTTGTTTCTACTGGAAGGGTGTTACGGTTATGACTTAATACTCATTCAAATGCATAATTTAGCCTAAATTTTTGCATTGAGTTGATGCTTCTTTGTAAAAAATGAAGTGAGATCAGCCTTATGTCTGATATAGGAGCTGATACCATTGATTGTATATGTGATCTAAAAACTCCTCTTAGGTGGTAGGGAAGCTGTTTTTCTCATGTATTCTGGGCTTTGTTACTATCCTCTAGCTTGAGATACGACTGGAACTGTATTCCAATTTTGAGAGGCCGAAGATCTGTATAGTCAATTCTTTTGAGCTTTTGGTCCTGGACTGAGTTGCTGGGTGATCTTCTTTTGAAATGCTTTGAGTTCAACCTTTGCCCACTGGCCTCATTTTACTTTTGACTTTCCTTGCTTGTTTTTGTTCGTGTATCTGGGTATTTTATTTGAGGGATGGAAAGGCTGAGGGAAATTGTTTGTTCAAATCAAGGTCAAAACTTGATACTTAAGATGCCTTCTGATATACAGGTAGCCAAGGCATTGCAGTATATACATCAGAAAGGGGTAGCTCATTTAGATGTAAAGCCAGATAATATTTATGTGAAAAGTGGTGTATATAAGCTTGGTGATTTTGGATGTGCAACTCTTCTTGATAAGAGCCAGCCAATTGAAGAGGGCGATGCACGTTATATGCCCCAAGAAATACTTAATGAGAATTATGATCATCTTGACAAAGTTGACATATTCTCCTTGGGCGCTGCAATCTATGAACTTATTAGAGGGTCTCCACTGCCAGAATCAGGGCCTCATTTTCTAAACCTTAGGGAGGGGAAGTTGCCTCTTCTTCCGGGTCACTCCTTGCAATTTCAGAATCTACTCAAGGTGCTAACTTTTTCCCTTTTACCATATTAAGAAATCTGTGATGTAATCATCTTTCATCTGTACAGCAGCTTGCTGTCTGAAGGTACCAACTGTAATCTGCACAACATACCATATATTAGATAGACGATTTTTTGCTGTTTGTGTCTAAGCATGATGAAGATAATCCATAGTGATCTGTAGAAGCAACGCTGATTGTCTATGTTCAAATTGTGAATGTTCTCAGGCAATGATGGACCCAGATCCAACACACCGTCCTTCTGCAAAAAGCCTTGTGGATAATCCAATCTTTGAAAGATGGCAAAGAAATGCTAACAAGTAGATAGCCATGTAAATCACTATTTTCTTGGATTTGTCGAGAGCTACTTTTGCCAAGACCCAGAATTCAAAGCCGCAGTTTCTCATGCAGCATCCTGGTGTTTGACCTATAGCCATTTCTGTTAATAGAGATGCTGAGGAAGAAAAAAAAAATCCAAATCTTCCAAATAGGCTATCATGCACCAAATTTTCCCATTTTGATGGTGCTACTTTTGTCAAATATTGCATCGAGGAATTTTTGTATTCTAATTGGCCTGCAAACTGTGGTTTGTATGTCATTATGGAGTTTGGTGGCTTTTAACCTGATTCACTTCAGTAACAAAAGTTCGTGTCCAAGATTTCCTTGGGTTTTTCCCCCTCCGAAAAGTTAAGAAATAAGAATTCTGTTTTTTTTTTTTTTGGTTAACTAACAATTGTATTAATCACCAGTGAAGTAGTTACATAACCATAGCAAGTTTAGACACGCTATTTCTCAAGGTGAAAACTACTACAATATTCAATAGGAAATTACAGTTTTACATGTAAAACACAAGTTGGAGAACAACTGTAATTCATCTAGTAACTTGAACATTGGGACTTTTCTTTGCCAAACTTATATTAATGATCTGACTGAGGTGTTGATTCCAGCAAGTGATGGATGAGTTGAAACTGTTTTTGTGCCCATTGCAAGAGCCTCCTATTGTTAAAGAGTCGAGGGATAAAAAAGGAATGAATAGTAATTCTTCATAATTTCAGGATAAATTTTATACGACAAAGATACTTTTCCTTTTTTATAAACGCCGTTCGAACAAAAAGCTTTTTTGATTTGGCGCAATATTATAAGGGATCGTTTGGTTTGAAGACAAGTTATGTTACCTTGGTAGTGTTATTTCAATTTCCACCGGCACTAATTCTTAATGCTAGGATAAGTTATTTCAGACTTTGTAACCAAACAAGAAATTAAGAGGCACTAAAAATTTATCCCACAAGTATTCTCTTATCCATCAAACCAAAAGTGTCCGAAAGCACCAACATTAGAAAATCCAAATAGGATTTTTCCTGAAACTTCGTTTAGTGTTACACCAAGAAACAATTAAATACGCTGGAATTTTGTCTTGTTTTTTTACTCAGAATATTATCATTTTGGCTTAGGCCTGGCTGCTGTCACGAGAATATCCCACTACAACGGTCTAACCCAGAGGAAGATTCAAGATTTAAATTTTATGAATTCAACTTTTTAAGATTATGAGCATCGAACCCATACTATATACTTTAAAGTTATTATTCTTATGAATTTATGCATACCATTTATTGCAGTTTCAATAAATTCTTACACATAAATTTATGCTTCGTGTATAGAGTTATGAGTTCAAAATGAACTGTTCAATTAAACCTGTACCTATAATGGTACATTCGCCCTGATCTAACCTATAATTCCACTTGCTTACAGTTTGGACTAGAAAAATATTCTTTATTCTTACAGAAATGGGTAAATTGTTGTTATTTAGTTCGATTATATTTAGACATATTCAATTAGCTAGGATCACTATAACAATAGAAAAATTTTCATGATCAAAATTTGTTCTATTATTTTTGGAAGGTGCTGGCGGGTAATGCTCCAGCAATACGAGGAGGACAAGAATATTTCTAAGTTCTAACATTAGAATAAAAGATGGATAGTGAAAACAGAGTGACAAGATGTAAGAAAAATGACATCCAATGTATTAGGATAAAACATTTATAAACGACAAAGTTGTATGGTCGATGCAACGGTAAAGTTGCCTCCTCATTCTGAATGGTTACAACTCACAATTATTCATGCTATTATAAATAATCAAAAGTCAAAACAATATAAGGAAAAAAAAAATAAGACAAGTTAAGGCAATCAAAAAGGTTCAACATCTAATTAATAATAATTAGTGTTTTAAAAGGTGGAGGCGTAGGACGAAGCGTTTTACTTAGGACGGGGCGAGGCGTAAGCCCCAAGGCGATGGGACATAATGCCCATGGATCTTTATTTTAATTTATAATATAGTAAAATAGTATTATAAAATAAAAATTATAAAAAATAAATTAATAGTTAGAACAATTAAAAACATGATCAAACAAACTCAAAGAAAATAAAAATTCTAATATAATTTTACAAGTATAAATAAAGAAATACTATATTAGCTACTATGAGATGCAAATCAACTCTAACATCTTAACTTTCAAATAATAAAAGAAACACATTTTTGTAAAATATATTATTATCGTACTATGCAATTTACATCCCTAAAAGAAAATAATCAATAAACTTTATTAGTACCCTCACAGTAATTTTGCGATAATAAAACACAATAAACTTTCAAGTAGCGATTATTTTGAGACGTATGAAAAATAACAAAATATGATAATTTTGAGACGTATGACAATAATATGAAGACCAATGATAAGTGAAGATGTAAATTCGGCTAATTAAGTATTTTTAAATGAAATGTTAAATGATATTTATCCTCACGGTGCTTTCAAATAATAAATATGCAATACAATGACTTGTTATTTGAGTTATTCTCAATCTTCTTATTTCTATAGATGAAAATAACTATTAAAACATCATTTATTTATTATAGAATTATAAGGATCGACAATGTTAATTAAGGAATTAGACACATAATTTGCCTAATATCTATTAGCCGAGCCCCGATCATTGGGCTTAAGGCGTGCTTAAGGCATACAGTCGGGCGCTTAAGGCGTAAGCTTCATAGGACTAAGCCCCACACCTATGCCTCGAGGCAATTTGCTAGTGCCCTGCCTCGGATCGAACCTCAAAATGCCTTTTAAAACATTGATAACAACAACAACAACATACTCAGTATATTTCCATATAGTGGGGTCTGGGAAGGGTAGAATGTACGCAGTCCATACCACTACCTCAGAGGTGAGGTAGAGAGGCTATTTTCGATAGACCCAGGGCCGGCCATAGGGGGAAGCAACTAAAGCAAAGATTTTGGGGCCCCAATTTTTTTCAATTTCTAATCCGATGTTCGATAATTATATTGTGGCTCAATTAATTTTAATTTGTGCACTTAACGATTATTAAAGTGGGAAGCATTTTCTAGAAAGATTTTGTTTCATTCTAGAACTCAAACTCAAGATTTTTGGTTAAAGAAAAATAAAACTCAATCTTTAGCTATAATAGATTTATAGGTTCATATTTATTTTCAAAAAATATTGCGTATTTAAAAGTAGAAAATTAATTATTTTATAACAAAGAAATTATATTGTGCATTCTTTGTTTCTTTTTGTATTTTCTCCGGTTTCAAGCGTTAAGACAATTATATTGAAATATCAAAAAATAATAATAAAATATATCGAGTTATCAACTTTTTTGAATAAGGCCTCTGTTAAGCATTTGGCTTTAGGCCTCAAAACTTATTGAGCCGCCCCTGGATAGACCCGATTCTAGACGAAATAACGTAAAAAACATAAGAACAATAAGCAAAGAAACATTCACGTACAACCAAAATTTGAACCTAATTGCTGCCTAGTGCAGAATCTAATGCCGTCATGTTGTTTCTTGTCGAAGGACAAGAATTTTCAGATTATCCCAATGCATGAATTAAAAGGCTTAAAGTAATACTTGAAATAATTAAATATATACAGATGATACATTTAATCCTAACAAGAAAAAATTGTAGTGATATTTCCTTTTTTATACACGTCAATTTTAAGTTGTGAAATGTAATTCGTACCTAGAATTGTGGTGAGATAAATAAGATTTCTCCATTCTTAATCAGAAAGTACTTCTTTGATATTTAATAAGCCTTACACGGAACGATTCCAAATTAATCAATGCTCCAAAACGGATACCATACCAGACTCCGAGCAGAAAACAAACTAAAACTAACTATGGAAATTGCCAATCAAAGGGGCCATCAGTAGCATATTCTTCTTGTTACATACTATGCCAATTGTATCATAATTCTATCAAGCTTAGCTTCTCTCTGGCTTTTTTTATTTAATAACTCACATACCTAACGATGTAAAAAATTCTTTATCTCTCTCTTCTCTTTTCTATTCATTATTATATGTGCCTCGTGACTTAGATCACTTTCTATGTTGGTGCAACTGCTATACTTTTGATGGCTAATTAATAGATTCACCCTCTTTATTCTAGCTAAATTAAGAAGGGATCAAAAACCCAAAAAAACAAACAAACTTAGATTAGGAGAAAAATAGAAGATGACGAGTAGTGACCATATATTGTTACAGTTCAAAATTGGAAGAGAAATGGAGGTGTTCTCCCATGGAGTCGGTTGAAGAGAGAGAAGAGAGAGAAGAGAGAGAAGAGAGAAGTTTTATTTCTGTCCGTAAAATTGACCAACTCCCTCTTACAAAGTGTTAAGTTCTATATATATATACACAGTGTAAGAAATGTAATAATATGAAAACTAAGTATACGAAACTAATAGTATTAAGTATCAACAGCCCCCCACAAGCTGGAATGGGAAACCAGACCAAGCTTGGAGTAGAAAGAGCGATGAAGAACGCCTGGAAGGGGCTTAGTCAAAACATCAGCAACCTGGGAGCCACTAGAGATGCCATGAAGAGAGATGAGACCATCTTGAAGTACATCACGAACAAAATGGCAATCAACCTCGATGTGCTTTGTCCGCTCATGGAACACAGGATTTTTAGCAATGTGAATGGCAGAAGAGTTATCACAAAACACCTCAACAGGGGAAATAGAAGGAACGGATAGCTCAGCCAACAATCGAACAATCCAAACAACCTCTGCAACCAACTGTCGAAGAGCTCTATACTCAGCCTCAGCAGAAGAAAGTGCAATGGTGGGTTGTTTCTTTGACTTCCATGATACAGGGCAACCACCTAGAAGGAGAACATAACCACTAACAGACTTGCGACTGGAGGAGCAGCTAGCCCAGTCAGAATCACAATAACCTTCAAGGGAGAACGTAGGAGAACCAGTGAGGAAGAGACCCAAATCAGGGGTACCTCCCAAATAGCGAAGGACATGCATGGCTGCCTCATAATGAGGAACCCGAGGCTGAGACATAAACTGACTCAAGTGCTGCACACTAAAAGAAATATCAGGTCTTGTATGCTGAAGAAAATTCAATTTGCCAATAAGTTTTCGATACGAGGAAGGATCAGGCAAAGGATCCCCTGAGTCAACTGCAAGCTTAACATGGAAATCCAAAGGAGAAGACACAGGACTAAGAGCATCACAATTAAATTCACGTAAGAGATCAGTGAGAAACTTCTGTTGAGTAACCAGAAAGCCTGTGGGAAATCTAAGCAACTGCAAACCCAAAAAATAATGTGCTTCACCCAAATCTTTGATCTTAAACTGAGCATCCAAAAAAGACTTGATGGAAGCAATTTCTACTAGGTCATTTCCAGTAAGAAGAATATCATCAACATAGACAGCTATTATGGTAAAAGACTGCCCTTCAGATTTAAGAAATAAAGAATAATCATTTTTGCTAGAGTGAAAACCCTTGGACAACAAAGCAGAAGAGAGTTTGGCATACCATTGCCTAGATGCTTGGCGTAAACCATAGAGAGATTTGTTAAGTTTGCATACCAAATGAAGAGAATCAGAAGATTGAACTTGCAGACCGAGAGGGACTTTCATGAACACCTCTTCTTCAAGATCCCCATGCAAAAATGCATTATTAACATCTAATTGATGTACCACCCAACCATTCTTAACAGCAACAGACAAAAGACATCGAATTGTGGTTAATTTCACAACTGGAGAAAAAGTTTCAGTAAAGTCAACCCCTTCTTGTTGAGTATCACCCCTAATCACTAATCTAGCTTTGTATCTCTCAATGGTACCATCAGCCCTTTGTTTAATTTTATACACCCATTTAGAGGATATAGCCTTCTTCCCAGGCGGAAGAGGAACAATAGTCCAAGTATTGTTGGCCTCCAAAGCCTCAAACTCCTTAAGCATAGCCTCCTGCCAAGCAGGATTAGAAACTGCCTGATGATAGAACTGAGGTTCAAGCAAATCACTGTCAACAGAAATAGAGACGTCCTTGGATATAGAAGCAGTAGAACAAACATAGTGTTGTAAATAAGACGGCGGAATAGAGGTTCTGGATGACCTCTTCAAGGCTACAGGAACAGAAATAGGAGCAGGAACTGGAGAAATAATAGGAGAAGAGGAAGAACTAGGAGGGACAGGTAATAAGGTAGGACTGGAAGAGGTAGAAGAAGATCCAGGAGAGGTAGAAGGATCAGCAATGACAGAGGAAAATGGATAGGATGCAAAAATATCAGGTGGAGGAGGAAACAGTGAAGAAGAAGAAGGAGAAAAGTAGGGAAATACAGTCTCATGAAACAAAACATCTCTGGAAAAGAAAACAACTAGTTTGTCCAAGTCAAGTAGTTTATAGGCCTTCTTGGTCATGCTATAACCAAGAAAAACACAAGAAATGGATCTAGATTTAAACTTATCCCTATAAGGCTTGGGAACTGCAGCAAAACTAAGGCATCCAAAAGGTTTGAGATGAGAATAAGATGGAGAAGTATTGTATAATAGGTTGTAGGGAGTGTTGTTATGCAATAAAGGGGAAGGGAACCGATTTATGAGGTAGGTAGCAGTGAGGACACACTCACCCCAGTATTTGACAGGGAGTTTGGATTGGAAAAGTAGTGATCTAGCAGTTTCTAGTAGGTGTTTGTGCTTTCTCTCCACAACACCATTTTGTTGTGGTGTATGTGGAGTAGATGTTTGATGAACAATACCAAGAGAAGAGAAAAAGGAAGATGCCTCATTGCTAGACCCCAACTCAAAGGCATTGTCAGATCTAATAGTCCGAACTGTAGTGTGAAAATGAGTCTGGATCATGAGAATAAATGACTTGATGAGAGAAAATGCATTAGACTTTGTGGACAATAAGTGTGTCCAGGTTGCCCTAGAATAATCATCCACTATGGTCAAAAAATATTTATAGCCATTGTAAGTTTGGGTATGATAGGGTCCCCAGTGATCAATGTGAAGGAGTTGAAAAGGGGAAGAAGTTTTAATGGAGCTTTCAGGAAATGCTAGTCTTTGTTGTCTAGCCATTGGGCACACCTTACAAATGAATTCTTGTTTCTTAGGCAATTGAGCTTTTATAGCATCAATAGATTTCATCTTATAATAAGGCATGTGTCCTAATCGCAAATGCCAAAGTAAACCAGGATCATTTAGAACAGAAGAACAGACAAAAGAAGGCATACATGAAGGAAGAAAAGGAGAATCAGAAACAATGTTTTGATTAGAGAAAACAGTAGAGTCATTTGTAGCACAAGCATTAGAAGTAGCAGCTTTATTATCAACACAAGCAATAGCTGCAATGGTATTTACAGATTGAGATGTGAGAAGAGATTTGGGATGAAGAATGTAGAGCCCTTGAGACACTTTACCAAGCTCCAGTGGCCTCTTCAGAGAAGGGCCCTGTAGAACACAAGTAGAAACAGTGAAATAAGCTTCACCATTAAATTGAGCTAGTAGCTTGTGTACAGAAATCAAGTTATATTGAAAGGAAGGCACATAAAAAACATCCTTTAACACTAATTCTGGGGAAAGAGTAAGTGTTCCAGTACAAGTGACTTTGACCATATAGCCATTAGGTAAAGTGATAAGATAAGGAATAGGAAGAGGAGTGATGTTGGTAAGGAAAGATTTGACTGGTGTCATGTGATTACTAGCACCCGAGTCTATGATCCAAGGATTATCTACTATCTTAGACATGTGACAAGCAAAGAAACAACAACTGCTAAAATCAGAAGTGCTTACTAAACCTGCATAAATGGTAGAATCAGATCCACGGTGTTCAAGGGATGTATTCTTCATCTGCTGAAGCATATTCATCATATGAGTCAACTGGTCTGGAGAAAATTGAGCCCCATTTACAGTATCAACCTGACTAGACTTCCCCAAATCCGCAAATGTAGCAATAGTTGGTGCATCAACACCCTGAACATATGCAGCAGCAGACCTCCTGTAAGGGGTAGAAGTACTAGAAGTGTTACTTTGATAAGTAGGTTGGTTTGTTTGGGAGCTATTTGGTTGGGAATTATTTTGATGTTGAAGCCTCCTGCAATTCCCAATAACATGACCAGATTTCTTGCAATAACGACAGAACAAATTATTCCTCTTGTTGTCAAAATTCACCTTCTGTGGATATTGAGGTCTAGGAGGATAAGAGGGTCTATGTACTCCAGCAGAAAAAGAAGCAGCATCTGTGTTGAAAGAGGGAGTCACAGTATGTGCTTCAAGTTGACTCTCATCATTAATCAATAGTGAGTAGGTAGTATCCACATCAGGAAGTGGCTTCATCATTAAAATATTTCGTCTCACACCTGAATAAACCTCA
The DNA here is from genome assembly GCA_031232105.1 of Capsicum rhomboideum. Lineage (NCBI taxonomy): Eukaryota > Viridiplantae > Streptophyta > Magnoliopsida > Solanales > Solanaceae > Capsicum > Capsicum rhomboideum. The sequence goes on from CP124711.1 coordinate 14,285,208, forward strand.
TTCAAACCCATCAACAGTTGATGCAATCGTTGTTCCTCTTCCAACTTCTGAAAAGCCTCGTTGCAACCACATGTGCAATTAGGAAAAGTCAGAGAATAAGCAAGTTCATCCCATAACTTCTTGATTTTGGAAAAATAGGACGCAATGGATAAAGAACCCTGGGTAATGGAAGCAATCTCCTTTCTAATCTGATGGATTTTGGTCCCATTCGCTTGTCCATATCTCCTTTCAATGTCAGTCCATAATTTGTCTGCAAATTCTGTATACATGACACTTTCCCTGATCTCAAGCTCAAGGCTATTCAATAACCAAGCAAGTACCATATCGTTTGCCCTAGACCATGGCTCAAAAAGAGGGGTATTTGGAGCAGGTCGACTCATAGTCCCATTAATGAGTCCCAATTTATTCTTACAAGATAGTCCAATCAGCATGCTCCTTCTCCAACCCCCATACCCAGTGCCATTAAACTTAGTTGTAACTAAGACAGTCCCTGGGCTATCAGAAGGATGCAAAAAATATGGATGCGAAGAGTCAACAGTAAAGGGAGCAAAACCTTCCGACGACGCACTAGTCGTTGCATCCGAAGAGGTCGACATTATTTGAGAAAAAAACAAAGGTGGACCGGTACACCAGATGAAAACAGAGTAATAATCAAACAAAATCAAAATTCAGAGAGGAACACAATACCAAAACTCCTTCGATTCGGTGGAAAACCAGAAAAACGCCGTCACAATCGCGAAATCAACAGATGCCCAAAAACCCTAATTTCACATCTATGAACCGTGAGAGAATAATGCCCAGCTAGGGTAACATCGGTCGGAAGCTGAGATGAAGGACTACATAAATCCTTGGCTCTGATACCATGTTACAGTTCAAAATTGGAAGAGAAATGGAGGTGTTCTCCCATGGAGTCGGTTGAAGAGAGAGAAGAGAGAGAAGAGAGAAGTTTTATTTCTGTCCGTAAAATTGACCAACTCCCTCTTACAAAGTGTTAAGTTCTATATATATATACACAGTGTAAGAAATGTAATAATATGAAAACTAAGTATACGAAACTAATAGTATTAAGTATCAACATATATTGCCAGAAAGTATCAATATTGAAACAAGCCAAGATGAGGTTCCTTTGCAGCAACTTACTGAAAAGAAACTTTCTTGCCAGAACATAAAACGCTATGACTCTTTAGATTTGGAATCCAGCAGGGTACCTGACGCCAAAAAGGTTAGTGTCCAATTCATCTGTATAGAACTTTGATATAGTGAACAATAGCGGAGGCAGAATCTTCACCAGATGGCCGGGCTCAATATCTATTGTATATGCATATAGTCGTTTTGACCTTATATATTCAGCCTCTCTATCTCCGTCCCTGGTCATAAGTTTTAATAGGACATTACAAATGTGAAATGCTTGTTTGTTCAATTATGTATTGATACTTTTTTTTAAAAAAAAATTGACACATTTTTATATTTAGAAATTCTTATGGTCATATAAATATCATGAGATGTTTAAAGTCATAATGATGTTTTGATATGTGCAACGATTTTATTTCTTTTCTTAAACTGTATGTTCAGTCAAACACCACTATATAAAATAAAAGGAATGAGTGTATAGTTCTAACTATTGTATATTATTTTGCCTTTATAAATCCTCATTGGATGATTAATTATGATTTATGAGAAACTCCATTGTGATATACGTATAACTTAAATTATTATTATTATTATTATTATTATTATTATTATTATTATTATTATTGTGGTTAAACAGGCAGCGGAATGGTCAATGATATTGCAACTGGCATTTCAAAGCATAGGGGTGGTGTATGGAGATATTGGAACATCACCTTTGTACGTGTATTCAAGCACATTTCTTAATGGGATTAGACATGAAGATGATATACTTGGTGTACTTTCTCTTATCTTCTACACTCTCACCTTCATTCCTCTCATCAAATATGTCTTCGTTGTTCTTCGAGCTAATGACAATGGAGATGGTAATATATATTTCAACTCCCATGAAATATGTTTATTGTTCTCTAGTTTTGAAGGAACCTTGGAGTAATGATAAAGCTAATTCAATACCAAAAGCTAGCTCATTAGGAAAAGATTGTCCAAGAGCCGACATGGGACCCCAACAACCCCCGCACGCCCGGGTTAAACGTCTTAAGCGTGAACAATATAAGGCGGGGGACCTAACATAGGAACCATCCATATTCGGTTCATCTTTAGGAACCATATCAATGAATTTGGATGAACATTACTCTATACCATGATAAAGAAAAGAACATTAGGTTTAACTCAATCCCATGCCAATAACTAGCTACATGCTCATAGAGGGATAATTGTCCAATATCATATAAAGAGCCCATGTTCCCATCCCTTAGCCGATGTGGAACACCAACATTTCTTAAATAAGACTTAAATAAATTATGATTTGTAATACTTTTTAGATTGTGATAATAATATAAAATTTCATTTCAACAAACGTTATCTTACCAGTGAAAAATTATTTGGCAGGAGGAACATTTGCAATATATTCATTGATATGTCGATATGCTAAGGTGGGTTTAATTCCAAGTCAAGAGGCAGAAGACAGAGATGTGTCCACTTTCAAACTTGAGTTGCCAGACAATGCAACACGTCGGGCATCAAAGCTCAAGTCCATGTTAGAAAACAGCAATTTTGCCAAGTTTTTTATGTTAATTGCCACAATGCTTGGTACTTCCATGGTTATTGGGGATGGTGTCCTCACTCCCTGCATCTCAGGTAACAATATTATCATTGTAATTTCACTTGTAATAGTAATTTATTATTTTATTAGATTACTAGCTAATTAATATTTATTATAGAGTTTTACCTGTAGATAACTTGCGAATGATTTGATTACCTAGCTTTTTTAAGTACCGCTAATAGATATTCCTTCTGTCAATATTTATGTGACATTCTTTTTCTTTTTAGTACGTCTCAAAAAGAATGTCACTTTTCTATAATTAAAAATAATTTAACTTTAAAATTTCTTTTTATCTCTTAATGAAATGATTTATAACTGCAAAAATGGTCAAGTGTGTTTTAGACAACAAATTTCTGAACTCTTCCTTTCTTTCTTAAATTTTATGTTAAGTCAAACTGTATCACATATATATTGGGATGGGGAGAGTAGTAGATAAATAACTTTTATGTATTTACTAATTTCTTGATGTGGCCAGTTTTGTCTGCTGTTGGAGGAATCAAAGAAGCAGCTCCCAAAGCCATGACAGAAGGTAACCTAGTTTAACTTGTATATAAAATATTACTTATATATTCTGACATAGTGTGAATAAATTGTTGGTAAAATGACAAACTAAAATCTTGTTTGACATATAGAAATGATACTGTATTATTAAGTATTTTTATTCAGATAAGTATTTGTTTTCATGAAATGCAGAAAGGATTGTTTGGATTTCAGTTGCCATCTTGATCTTGCTGTTTACATTTCAAAGATTCGGAACTGACAAAGTTGGCTACACATTTGCACCAATAATTTGTGTTTGGTTCTCACTCAATGCTGCTATCGGACTTTACAACTTCGTAAAATATGATCCAAGTGTTGTCAAAGCTATTAATCCTAAATACATAATAGGCTACTTCAAGAGAAACAAAAAGGATGCTTGGATTTCTCTTGGTGGAGTTGTTCTTTCAATAACAGGTATATCCATTTCCTCCAAACGTTACACTATTTCAAAATTTACTGAGAAGAGAACGAAAAAAGACATCATACGAAAACATTCAAATTTGGCTTAAGCTGGCAAGTAAGCACTCCAACTTTGAGAGTGCAAGTCTAGACATCTCAACTTGGTCTCAACTGAAAACCAAACACTCCAACTCATCCCTACAGTGTCGCAGGGACACCCGATGCTCATGCAACACATAAATTTTAAAGGTGTCTGAATGATCAATTTGTAAGTTGGAGTGATTAACTGACATAGTGGATCAGATGAGTTGAGGTGTCTGGAGGTGTGTATTTAAAGTTGGAGTGTTGCTCAGCTGAGACCAAGTTTGACTGTCTGTTAATGTATTATGCCTTGAAAAAACGATTAAAGAAAAAAAAACTAACTAGCGCTCGCTCACTGTTTGCATCAAATCAATGAATACTTAATCCGAGTATTGTACTTAATTTTTTAATCTCTAGACCATGGATAAGTGATAAGTATGTATTTTCACTTAAATGAATTGCAGGAACAGAGGCATTATTTGCAGATGTTGGTCATTTTACTGTTCGTTCTATACAAATAAGCATGTGTTTTGTGACATACCCAGCGCTCATATTAACATACGCTGGTCAATCCTCCTTTTTAAGGAAGAATGCCAACGACGTTTCTGAAACTTTTTTCAAGTCTATTCCCCGTAAGCCTAATTAATAGCTCGTTCTTTATTTATAGTGTAAGATTTTTTATGCGATCAGTATAGAGAAGTTAAACTCAAATCTTTTCGGTTAACAAATGCAGATGGCATATATTGGCCAACGTATGCTGTGGCAGTTTTTGCAGCCATTATTGCAAGTCAAGCCATGATTTCGGGGACTTTTGCTATAATCCAACAATCTCTGGCATTAGGATGCTTTCCTCGGGTTAAAACTGTACATACATCGACCAAACATCATGGACAAGTCTATATCCCTGAAATCAATTTCCTTCTCATGTTGGCTTGTGTTGCTGTTACTTTTGGATTCAGGACTACTGAAAAGATTGGCAACGCTTATGGTAAGCTCATTCCCTAGTAAAGTAACAACTATTTTTTGTCACGTTAAAGTAACTATACTTTACCAATTACAAGAGTACGTAAAGTCACCAAATCCTTTTACCCATCATCACAGTAAAGTCACATTGATTGGTCAATTTTCTAGTTATAATGGACAAAGTTTAATAACTTTACTGTTATAGTGGATTATGTTTAGCGACTACATGTGAAATTAACCTGATCATAAACGGAATGCTCAATTACAGGAATAGCAGTGGTATTTGTGATGACATTAACATCATCCTTCCTCATACTAGTCATGATCATGATCTGGAAAACTCACATCCTCCTTATAATCGCCTACGCTGTAGTCATTGGCACGATTGAGCTCGTGTACTTAAGCTCAGTCTTGTACAAGTTCAATCAAGGTGGTTACCTTCCTCTGGCTTTTGCTATGTTCCTAATGTTCATCATGTGTGTATGGAACTATGTGTATCGAAAGAAATACTACTTCGAGTTAGATCACAAGATTTCTCCTGAAAGGGTCAAGGAAACAATAGACGAGACAAATTCCCATCGCTTACCAGGACTTGCAATTTTCTATTCTGAACTTGTTCATGGAATTCCGCCAATCTTCAAGCATTATGTCGCGAATGTTCCCTGTTTACACTCTGTCCTCGTGTTTGTTTCCTTCAAATCACTTCCCATCAGCAAAGTCCCGGTAGAAGAAAGATTCCTCTTCCGGTGGGTGCAGCCATATGATCTCTACGTGTTCCGTTGTGTAGTAAGATATGGATACAATGATGTGCGTCATGAGCAAGAGGACTTTGAACAGATATTGGTGGAGAGAGTCAAGGAGTTCATACGAGAGTATTGCTTGTTTTCGATTGCAATCAAAAGTCATAGACTATCCATGGAAAGAATCAGACAAATGGAGAATATTGATTCTGGCATTAACAATATTGGTGCAATGAAGGCCGTGGTGGAGGAGGAGGACTCAAATGCAAAACAAGTTGAGATTATAAAGGGAGAAAAAGAAGAGGATTTTGCATCATTAGTCGAAAAAGAAATAGGAGTAGTAGAGAGAGCATGTTGTGCTGGGGTGGTTCATTTGGTAGGGGAACATGAAGTTATTGCGAGTAAAGGATCTGGTTTCGCGAAGAAAGTGATAATAAATTATGCTTACAACTTCTTGAAGCGGAACCTGAGACAAAGCAACAAGGTTTTCGACATCCCTCACAAGCGTATGCTAAAAGTCGGAATGACATATGAGCTTTAGAATGTGCATTAATCCATAATTTTAAAAAGCATTTGTGATTGTTTCAGAAGAAATGAAACAAAGATATGTTAAAGCTAGGACAATTATTTTACGAATTATTTAATTTTCCTGGTATTTTGTGGTTCTATGAAGATAATGAAGAAGCCACAGGAGGATAATGAAGAAGTCATAGGAGGAGTAAACTTACATATTATGCTTGTAGAGTAACAAATGAAGGGGTACACGGGTAACAAGGGCATCTCAACCTTTAGGTCAGTTAGTCAATCGCCTAGGGCCCTAGTATTATAGGGGGGCCATATTTTTATACAGTACATACTATAAAAAAAATAGGAAAACTTACCTAAATATACCATATATAGAAAATATTTACCATTTATAGCTATATAATGCATAATTCACTTTTAATACATTGTCTAGTTTTTTTTTTTTTTGGGTAATTGGAAGATTTTATTACCAAAAGTAGCATGAAGTACATAGTGTTCTCACAGATGTTGGACTCAACACTCCAAGCACTGTGTCACAAATTCAAGGCAAAAGGACACAAGGTAAAAGACACTAAATTAGTACTAATAACCTACGGATAGTAATTCAGCAAAGCTAGTCGTTGTTGTAGTCGAGGGAAGAGGGAGCCCCTGTAGTGAATTGCTTGAGCAGCTAACCGTATCAACACCTCAGGGGATCTACTTTGCATCTGAAAAATTCTCAAGTTTCTCTCCTGCCACAACATGTAATAGTCAGTCTATATAATGCATCCTGTGCTGACTTGCCCTTGGCATGATATGACAACCCACACCACTTCATCCTTCCAATCCATAGCTTGCCTATGTATGCCTAGCCACAAGAGTAGTCTGTTCCATATGGTAGCTGAGTATTGACATTTGAAAACTAAATAATCCAAGCTCTCATCATTTGTGTTGCACAGGGGACATGACAAATCCGGAATAGGACTCCATTTTGCTAGTCTGTCTCTAGTGAGTAATCTTCTCCACATGGCCAAATACAGAATGAATTTCCACCTCGGCGCTCCATGATTGTTGCATAATAACTTCCTCCATTCCACCTTTGTATGGTCACCTCGCAGTTTGGAATAAAGCATTTTGATAGTAAATTTTGCACCACGCTGGACATCCTGCTACTCATAAACTGCTGCTTCCAAAGTGACCCGAGCATTAAAAATCTTTTTGAGCATCCATGATAATGCTTGGGCATCATTCACATTCCATGCACAACCTCCTTTGATGTAGATTTTCTACCAAAACAAGCATAATACGTTTAAGACACTTATAATACATCTATATTGCATGCATAATTTACTTTTAGTACATAGTGTAATACATCTATATTGCATGCATAATTCATTTTTAATACATAATGCATCTTTTTTTATCAAAACAAGTATAATACATTTTAATACACTTCTAATACATCTATATTGCATACGTAATTCACTTTTAATACATAGTACAGTTGTTATAGATGGTAAATATTTTCCAAATATGGTATATTTAGGTAATAAATAAAAAGTATATTTAAAACCAGTAAATATTTTATAAGAAGTACTCAAATAGGTAATTTTACCAAAAAAATTAATGAAATCTTCTGTTAGCACAGAAGTGGCTCAAGGGTGAAGCTAGTAAAACGTTTGCTTTAGTAAGTCCCCAAAATATTGAGGCCTTACAAGAAAATGGCTTAAGTTATCGACAACCCCTTAAAGTTATCCGAAAAATTCATTTAGACACCTCAACTATGACTAGTACCTATTGAACACCCTGAGACTATGTAAAAAATTATTCCTACTTGACAATCAGCAAAAATGAGAAGTGTGTGTGATACACTCGCGATGACATGACAAAATATCTAATTAAAAGATGACACGAGACACGTGGCATTGAGGGCCCAAAATAATTAGCACTTAAAAAAAATAATATAAAAAAAAAGAAGCAACCCCTAACCTAAATAGTCCCCCTCCCCTTCTCCTTGATCTTCTTCCGCACTCATACGTCATTTTCTTCTCCATTATTCTTGTTTTCGAACTTAAATCTTCTCCCTTTTTTTTAAAAAAAAACTTTTTCTCTTCTATTTGGATCTGTTTTGTTCTTAGTTTTGATTTTTTTTTTTTTTTTTAATGAATTCATCACAACAAATCTTAGTTTTGAATTTAATTTATGCTTGAGTTTGATTTGGTAGATGAGACGGAGAAGGGAGAGAGACGCAGAGGCGGATCCAGGATTTGGAGGTTACGGGTGCCATATCATTTTAAACATAAATGTGTTGATCGAACCAACCAAATATTTAACTTATTTTCAACCTTATAACTAGCAACTTGGGACGACTTCAGTTAGATTATTCGTCTTTTCGATAGATCAAACAAAATAATGAACTAATTATGACAACTTATCACAATAAAAAAAAAACTTCGAACAATATTATTATTTTAAAAACATGCAATTATGAGTTTTCGTATTTTAAAAACATTCAATGAGAACGTAATTATTTATCTAGGTAGATACTTCACGCTCTACATAACAGACTAAATATAAGCATGTCGAAGAATATCACATATTTAATTCCAATAATAGATACGAAGTCTTATGTTAAAGTATTTGGCTCACACCATGAAACAATCTAATAAGGATAAAGAAATCAAATGATATTTCATAGTTTCAATATAAATTTCATGCCGGCCCTTATTTCAACATGCATCTTATTTTGTAATTTAAATTTTCAATAAGATTCATTTATCATAACTTAAACTATGTTTTTTCATATCCATTAAATTGTTTAGATATATAATATAGTAAAGAGTATGAGAATAAATTGTCGAGAAATTTTGACGAAAAGAGAGGAGAAAGAATTAGTTGGAAGAAGAAAATTATTTTTCTTTTCGTCTAATTTATATGACATCATTTAACTAGGTATAATTATTTTTTTTAAAGTAAGACATTTGAAATTTGAGGTCTAAAATAAACTTTAGACATTTGTATAGCTATAAATTATAAAGGGTAAGATGAGAATTTTAAAATTAAGTTGTTTCTAATTACAAAAAAGTTCTTTTTGGAACAAACTAAAAATTAAAGTGTGGCACATCAATTGAGACAAAGGGGGTAATATTATATTCTTAAAATAAAAAGGAAGAAAAGAAAATAAGGAAAAATTAAAACGAAAATATGTCAGAAAAAAAACGAAGCTAAGAATTTTTACAACTTTTATATCAAAATAGAGTGAAATTAATATAGGATTCTTTTGGCAAAAGAAATAAATTGCAACTAAACAAAATGCTACGTCTGGAATCGAACTCGCGTCCAATGGGCAAAGAAGTTGACGCGTTTCCACTGGCACCAAGTGCCACTCTTATAGTGTGGGTGCCAAGTTTAATAACTATGTAATTTATCCTACATATATACACATATATATATATATATATATATATATACAGAACTTCTATCGAGGCTTCCGGGTGTCGTGGCATGCCCACCCTACACATAAATCCGCCCTTGGAGAGAGGTATGGTGGTAGGAACGATTCCATTTTTTCCAATGAACAAGCTAAGATGACAGATTAAAAGTTGTCGTTGGTTGTTTGAAACGCTGAAGGGGGTGAAGAAGATGAAGAAAGGGAAGAAAGGAAAGAAAAGGAATGAAATAGCAAAAACAAGAAAAAAATTGGAGGAGAAAAATATGCAGAGAAGTGCGAAGAAGACAACTGAGGGGTTAGGGTTGATTTTTCTTTTATTAAATTAAAAATTGTTACTTTTAAAAATAAATAAAAAATTATTTTTTGTTATTTTAGTGCCAAGTGTCAATTAATGAAAAAAAGATGTAAGCTTTTTCAGAAAAAAATTTATTATTTTGGATTTAATCACGCGCTCTAGTAAGGTGAGGGACTCTTTTTCTGCCACATCATCATTTTGTGTTCAATAGGTACATGTTTTGAATAATTTAGGTGTTCAATAGGTACTAGCTTAGATAAGGTGTCTAAGTGAATTCTCCGGACAACTTTAAGGGGTCGTTAATGACTTAAGCCAAAAAAAACTTAATGGTAATTTTATGATTTTTATTTTTATTTAAAACAATATTGAAGATTGTAAAAAAAAAAGTTCAAAATTTATATTTAAGAAAAAAAGAAAGAAAAACTAACTACCATTTACCAAAAATATTTTAGAACTTTGAATTAAATAACTAAAATCTTCATATTAATAAATAAATTTTTTATAACAACATCCAAGATAATGTATTGCAAGCACATGACTAACATCTTATTAAGTATAATTAATCTTTAGTTTTATATTATTATGTGAGGTTAACTAAAGGTTTAAGTCATTTAAAAATGCTACATTAAAAACAATTATATAAAAATAAAACAGATAAAACAGACCCCACCTGGTGGGAATACACTGGGTATGTTGTTGTTGTTGTTGTTGAAGACCTCTTATAAAATTTTTATTTTAAGCCACTAATTTTATTAAGATGTCCGTGACAGGTATCCCTGTTTAAGTGATCACAAAAACGCTCCCTTAAAGCAAATAGTACTACTCTCTCTGTTCCCACTCCACCTGAATTTTTTTTAATTAAGTAGTTAATTTTATTCAATTATTCTTATCAATAATATTTTAAAAATTCAATTTTGATATTAGTACTCTAATTAATTGTAAAAATTTCATGGGGTGCCTTGTTTTGGTTGAATCGTTTGGTTGGTATCTGCAGTTTATTTGATGCATATTTCCATGTTCAAATGGATGTGAAAAGATAACTTTGCCCTTTAATATTCAAAGCATGTGTTTTTCACTTTGAACGTACACGATTTTATTGTTTACAACTTTTTATATGAAAGTATTTATCATCTGTAAACAGAGTGAACTTTTGTTGCTTTGTCACTCAAACATCTGTTTTCATCTGTCGTTTTATCAATTTTCTGCGATTTGAAGGTACAATTTTAATTTTTGGTTGTTGTAATGTAGTTTGTAGATATTGATTTTTTTTTATACAATGGTGTACGTGATCATGAAGTTTTCATCGAAGATTAGGTTTTAAGTTCGATAGTTGCTTTTAATTTTTGTTATTGTTGTTGTAGTTGTTTGAAACGAAAACATGTAAGTTATATTGTTTGTGCATTGATTTTCTGGAGCTCTAAATGCAGTAAGTAATTGATGAATTTCAAAATTATTAACTATTATTGACTACTTTGGAAGTTATGCTTTTTGTTTGAGTAATGTTAGACGTTTTTATGGCTATAGATCATGTGTTACGTATTTTTGAGGTTGGCTTTGTATTTATAGGGGTGAGCATTTGGTTTGCTCGGTTCAGTTTTTGAATATCGGTCCGGTTTTTTGGTTTTCGGTTTGGCGAAAATGACAACCAAAATCGAACTAAAATAAATTCGGTTCAGTTTTTTTCGGTTTGTTTTTTCTATTTTAAATATCAAAATAGTGGGCCTTTTTTATCATGACTGGGCTTTTGAAATTGGTCACTGTTTTCAACGTTGAGGGACAACTGAATCACTGTTTTCCTCAACGTTGACGTCAACGTTGGGGGACTGATCGGCTTTTGCCTTTTTGGTGTGAGACGACGTTGACTCGTTGAGGTTGAGGGAAAGATTGGTTTTTGCCTTTTTGATCGGCTGAGGGAGAGAGTGTGAGAGGGAGAGGCTGGTAGTGTGACTGTGAGGGATTTAGTGAATTGGGGTTGGGGACTTGGGGAGTTGGGTTATATATTACAAGTTATAACGGGTTTTGGGCCTGTTGGGCTTCTTGTTGGGGAATTTGGGTTGAGATTTCAGATTTGGGTATTGAGTTGGGTTAAATAATTTGGGTTTTTCGATTTAACCGAATTATTTTTTTGAAAGACCGAAAACCAAACCGATTAACCGAATCCTTAAATTTTGAAACCGAAACCGACCGAAAATCGAAAAACCAAAACCAAAATTTAATTTCGTTTTTTTCGGTTTGAACCAAAATATGCCCAGCCCTACTTTGTAAGATCTAGATCTGGCAATGTCAAACCATATTTATAAAATCAGCTCATTATATCCATATTTTAATGAGTTGGACCACTTATATTTTAGTTGGATAAGTTGCAGGAAAATTTACAAAAAAAAACTTTATTACAAACAATTGTATAGAATTCACATAGCCTGAGGCTTGTCATTGACACTGTCTTGATATTTCATCCAGTGTAGTGTATATTCAACAAGCTCTTCTAGTATAAATTATGAGCCAGAAATTAATTAAGATTAGAAAAAAGAAAAACTAACACAACATGATTTGGGAAAAAGATTTTCTCTTGATGTATCTTCCTATACTAGTTTTATAAGGCTCATGCTAAGCCCGAGTCCAAACTCAAGTGATTTGATATCTTATGTAATAACATGATTTAAATATATAAAATAATTATAACTCGCAAAGATCATAAAAAATGATTATTACCCCCTTCGTCTCATTTTATATGTCATCTTTTGACCGGGCACGGATTTTACTTAATACGTAAAGACTTCGTGAAGTTTATCAAATTGTCCATTTTAGAAAAGTAAAAGAAAAAAAGGAGTACTATCTTTAAAATTAGGTGGGACCAATAAGGGTAAAAGAGGAATTGTGCCTTTACATAGTTATCAAATAAGGAAAGGTGACATTCTTTTTGGGACGGACCAAAAAGAAAAGTGTGCCACATAAAATGGGATGGAGGAAGTAGTATTTTTATGAATCTGTGAGCATATAATTTCTTTAGTTATAGCTAGAAATATATTTATTTAGAAATTTGAGACCTTTTTTTTATTTTCTGCTTTTCTCAGTCTGAGTTCTTCTCTGCAACCAGGAAGGTGAAGAAGTCGTGACATATGAAGTATTTTTTCTTTTGAGATGTGCATACCTAAGGGGTTAATTTTTTTAAGGATAAACAACATAAATATATGAGGTTTAGACCCCAAATACTTGGAGGCACCAACGTTTCAAAAATTACAGGATGTGTCTAAAGTATGTGTATCTGGGATCTAAAGACTGTGTATCTGAGGCCAATGTTTTAAAAGGCGTGGGGCATGAGGCGTGAGGCGAGGCGTTTTACATAGCACTGGGCGAGGCGTAAGTCCCATGAATCTACGAGGCGTATATCTCATATCTTCAATTTTATAGTTTTATTACTAAGAAAATAAGCAAAAGTAAGATTTTCAATAATTCTGCAAATAAATTTAAATAAATAATCAATAATATAGAAAAAATATTATAATTAATTTCTAGGAATGTTGCTTTCTTTCTTTATATATTCAGAAAAAATGATAGCATAAAGTATAAATATTATTACATCAATCATATAAAATAGCCATACAACGTTTTTTTGAATTTCCAAATTTATTATCAAAATAAGAGTGAGAAAACATAAAAAGTTGCAATCTCCCCCAATGATTGCTAAACCCTAATTTCATGCAAAACACCGTCGGCGGACGGTCACCTCCGGTGATTGGGCTGCCTTTAGCAGTTGACACAACCAACTTTCCACACTTACCAAATGCCAACATCACCCCAAACATCAACAATTAGTCAAAGCTTAATTTTACTGACACTATGAAACAAGGAGAATGTTCTAAAACGAATGTGGAGGCAGTCCCTCGCAAGCCAGTGCAAATTGTGGATGGTATCCCAAGAATTAAATGGATGGAGGCGGAAGTAAAGAGAATGAACATTATGGAAAATCTTGACTATGCAGTGGTAGGCAAATTCTCTTACGGATGACCAGATCTCGACACTGTCAGGAAATCCATTCCTTCTCAATGTTCAATTAAAGGAGATTGTTCGATAGGTTTATTCCGAAATCACCATATTCTAATTAGGTTATCATTAATGGAGGATTTTATCAATTTGATCTCTAAAGGAGCATATTACATCATATGTAATGAAGAGTATTCTTATTTGATGAGGACGTTGATATATGATGATCATTTCAAGATTAATGAAGAAACTACCAAAGCTATGGCTTGGATCTCCTTCCCCAATCTTCTGCCTACTTATTTTGGAAAGGAAGCCCTCTTTTCATTGGCTTCAACAATAGGTGAGCCTTTACATTTGGACCTTACAACTATTAATATAACCAGACCTACTTGCGCCCGAGTTCAAGTTATGTTGGATTTAGTGGCTAAGCTTCCTCAAAAACTGATGATGGATATTGAAGATGAGAAATTTGGGGCCATTAGATCTGATTCTGTGAGGATTAGATATGACTACTTATCAAAATATAGTACGGAGTACAAGATTCAGGGGCATGATATGAAAGAATGTCGAATTCTAAACCCTGAGTTGGTGCCTGATAGGAGAATAAATGATAAGGAAAACCAACAAATTAGAGATGAAGAAGTGGTTATTCATAATCAGGTGAGGCATTTTCAAAAAGGTAAAGCCAGAATTCTTTCAAGTGGTAGAGTTGTTGGAGATCCTGGAAATTGGCAGCAGAGGGGAAATAAACATCATAATCCAGCAAGCAGTAACAACTGAAAAATAGGTAGGCAGGATGTTTCAGTTGATAATAAGTTTGAATTACTTAACAATTTAAACACTATAGATAAAGATGCAGTACCAGCAACAACAATAACAAGGATCAAGCAAACACAGAATAGATAAAATAAAGGAGAAGGGAGAAGACAATGAGATATCCATAACAAGTGTAATGCAGCAGTCACCTATTGGTGAAAAAGAAGAGGCCTCTTCAATGAATTCTGCAAAAAATAGGAGATCTGCACAAAGCAACAAACAAATCAGTATAGAGAAAGTAGAGGATAACATGCAACAATAAATAAAGGAAACAATGTAGCACAAAGGCAATGATCAGGTGAACTCAACAAAGATGGTACAAGGTGATGCAACTGATAATTTATAGAAGAGTATTATATCTTCTTCTAAGTTATGAGGAGACATAGTAGATCAAGATATGAAAGATAAAGAAGAAGGGGAAATTAATGAATGTGTGTCCTTTGGGCCCATAAATGAGCAAATTTCAAAACCAGAGAACGTGTGTCCTTTGGGCCCATAAATGAGCAAATTTCAAAATCAGATCCTATCAATGAGGCCAGAATGAGAGATCTGATGAGGGGGACAAGGGACCTAAGGATAGTAGATATGATGGAGCAATTATTCCAAGTTTAAACATAGAGGATGAACTATCTCTAGCATCTGGCAGCTTGGCTGAATATAATGAGGAAAGGAAGATTGCTGAAGGACAATCAAGGATGTCTCCTAACCAGGTGGGAGTGATTAAAGAGAAATCTCCCAACAAAGTTCTCCATGATTTAATTTCCCACAATGTTGGGGAAATGGTTGATGAAATAAATAAAAACAGAACCAACAAAAATGTAGAAGAGGAAGCAGCTGATGAAGAAGAGAAATTGATAGTGAATCAGATTGTTCAATCTGCAGATTTATCTTTAAAGAGCACAAGTATAATCAAAAAGGGGAAGAGAAATGAGAAGTTAGATGCACATCAAAGGGAAAAAATGATTACAAAGAGAATATCAAATGGTACTTAATCTAATTGTTCCTTATGAATTTGAAAGCCTTTATTTGGAACATTAGATCTATTAGGACACAAAAAGCCTTTCACAGATTGCAAATTTTGAACAAACACCATCAGTTTACTTTTATAGCACTTTTAGAACCGTTTCAGCAACAAAGTCACATTCAAAAATATCAAAAAAGATTGGGCATGGCTAAAGCATGGCACAATTGAAATGGAAAAATTTGGTACTTTATTCAAGATAATGTGGATGTTGAAGTTCTGCAGGATGATCAACAATAGATATCTCTTAATCTATTTGTTCATGAGCTTAAGCTTCAGTTGGTGACTACTTTGGTATATGCTACGTGTGATGCAGGAGAAAGAATTCAACTATAGGACAACATTTATCAGTTGGCTAGTAACATGATTCATCCATGGTTAGTCGGTGGCGATTTTGACACTGTGTTGAATGAGGAAGAGAAGATTTGAGGAAATCCTATTTTACCCTAAGACACTGAAGATTTTGCTTTCTGCATTAATTCCTCTGAATTATATGAAGTTGGCTTTAAGAGAAGTCCATTCACCTGGTAGAATGGAAGAATTGTAGAAGATTATATTTTTGAGAGATTGGATAGAGTTATAGCTAATTAATCTTTAATGAAGTTTTTTGGAAGCATTGAAGTGGAATATCTAGCAAGAACAGGCTCTGACTATGTTCCTTTGTTTGTTACAATGGGAACAACCCAACCAAATATTCAGAAATCATTCAGATTTCTGAAATTTTGGTTGGAACATGAGGATTTTCAGAATATTGTGGAAACACATTGGAAAGCTAATTTTTCAAGTCATCCTTTCCTCTTGTTTAAGCATAAGGCTCTGTCTTTATGGAGTAGAAAAAAATATAGGGATATTTTCAAATTATCCATAAAAGAAGAATTGTCAAGATTAAGGAGCAACTTTTTGAAGATGATTTTTCAGCCATCAATAGAATTGTTTTGCAGCATGCTCAAGCTGAGTTGAAAAAGTATTTGCATTATGAATAAGAGTTCTGAAAGCAGAAATCTAGGATTACTTGGCATGTTGAAGGGGATAGGAATACTAGATTTTTTCATAGTTTAGTTAATAGTAGAAGAAAGAGATTACAGGTCAGCAAAATTTTTAATGCAGATGGGGATTTGGTGGAAGAGGAACACAAGATTACAAAGGCTGCTATACATTTTTATCAGTCTCAATTCACTCAAGAGGAGAAAGATTTCTGATTTCAGCATTTTAAACCATGTTTCTAAAGTGGTGAATTAAGAAGATGACATCAAAATTAGTGCTTTGCCTAATATGGAAGAAGTCAAAAATGTTGTTTTCTCCCTGGATGGATCTAGCTCTAGTGGAACTGATGGTCTTACTAGAGACTTTTTTCAAGCATGCTGGAGCATTATGCAGTCTGACATTGTTGATGTAGTGCAAGCCTTCTTCAAATGTGATATTCTTCCTAAATCTCTTACTCATACTAATTTGCTTTTACTTTCTAAAAAGTCAATCATTCAGACTTTTGCAGACTTAAGACCAATTAGTTTAAGTAATTTCATTATTAAGGTGATATCCACGGTTATTCATGGAAGATTAGATGGTTTACTGGTGTAACACCCCGTATATTTCCGAACCTATTTAATTACCGTAACATTCATGGATTTATTTGGACATGAGAGTGTTGGAGAATTATGCATTAATTAGTGGGCTTAAATGAATCATGTGCAATTGGGCTCAAATGAGGCCCAAAAATCAAATAAAAGACATGACCCAAAAAGGGGTTATGACCCATTCTTGTGTTTGACCAAGTAAAAATATATTTAGTGTGGCTAAGGAGGACTTTTGAGGCTATATATAATGTGGAGAAATCAGATTTTATTCATTGAAACCCACATGTCTCATTTCTAGAAAATTCCACAACACTCTTTTCTCTTCCAAACCCTAAGCCTTCATCTCTTTGGCCAAGATCATCACTTTGTGAGTATTGGTAAGTGTATATTATTATTCTTAAATATATTTTATGCATGATAGATGGTGTACATCATGTTGGTTATGCTTAAAGGTGTTGAGCAATCCACTTTTGTTTTTCCTTTTGCTAATAGATGTATCATCTATGTGTCCTAAACTTGAAAGGAGACTTGAGATCTTGAAAGGAGTGAATAATATGGATGAGATTTTCACTTGTATGATATGTTTAGGTTCCTAACTTGTTTTCTCTATGTGTATAACTTGTGGGATTGTTGTTATGAAATTGGTCATGGAATGGGTGACATAATGAAAGGAAAATGTGGTTTTGGTGATGTTTATGTCCGTTGTGAAACCATGATGGTTTGTTGGTGTCCAAGTGACCTAAAGTATGTAAATAAAAGTTTACTTATGGCTTTGGACCATTTATTGCACAAAAGGACTCAAAAGAGGCCCTATTTGGGCATCCGCCCCCGCAGACGAAGGCACCTGTAGGCGCAGATGCCAATGCAGGGCAGGTGCCCCTGGGCACTGCCTAGGGCCATCTGCGGCCGCATTTTATCCACCTGCGGGCGCAGGTGTCTTGGCATGTCACAACAGAACTCCATTTCGGTTGTTTTTATCTCCCGTTGATCCCCGAAGACCCCTATACCCCTTATGGATGTAATTATCAACTTATGATACCTTTTAAATGACGTTAAGGGGTCGTATGGAGGCATGTTGGATTATATTAATTATGTATTGTTATTCATATGTTGTTATAAGGCAATTTGATGGAATAGTTGTGACGAAATGATAATGAGGAAGCGTAAAGGGTAAACATGGTGTGAAATGTTATTGGTTTATGATGTCTTGGTCAATGTGTGGTATGTTATGGTATTGTTGGTTTGGTGATGCACTAAATGGTAACGTAAGAGGGTGAAATGACGTTATACGGCAGTCACGTAACCCATTATCGTCGTATGCACTGGTAAGGTAGTTGGTTGTTAACATGAGCTTCGTTATGTACTTGTGTTGTAGAGTAACACGTAAGGAAGGAGCTGGATTTTTGTATTCACGTATGAGACTGTGTATTCATATTGAGAAGATAAGGTATGTAAGGTTACTCTTTCTATATCCTTCTGCAACAGATATTGTTCACATTGTCATAGTAGTTGTTCCATTCCGAAATATTCTAAGGTATATCATTCAGGTTTGATATATATTGTTATCCACATGTTTCCTATTCATTGACCAATTGGCATTCATATGTCTCTTCTCCATGGACTGAAGTTCCTAAGCTCTCATAATCTTGTAACTACTAAAAGAAACTGTCTCAAGAAAAGTGATAGCGTAAGGAGAATCTATTCATTCTTGAGTAGCATATCTAATAATGTTATGTTCCAAAGTTCTAATAATGTTTTAACCACTAAGTATCGATCTCGTGAAGTAAAGGAGTGAAGTAATGCATATATGTGTGCTTCCAATAATGCCATGATCCTCAAGGTATTAATCTCTCACAAGTAAGGAATGAAGAAATGTGTAGGTATTATATTATAACCCACCTATAAGGTGATGATCGGTATTATATTATAACCCACCTATAAGGTGATGATCGGTATTATATTATAACCCACCTATAAGGTGATGATCGGTATTATATTATAACCCATCTATAAGGTGATGATTGGTATTATATTAATGGCCACTAACCAGTTGGATGAGCAGAAATGAAGATAATTGTAAAAAGCAATGAAAGTGTAACCCTTGCATGAATATATATATATATATATATATATATATGATTATAAAAAAAATAATGATGATAAGAATGAATGATCAAGTAATGGGAATAATGGAAGTAATGAACATGGTTCCACATATTCAGGACGGAGGTTTATCCATATTGATTATTCTCTTACGTTTGATTTCATGAAGTATTTATGTATCATACAGTTTCATATGACCTTACATACTCAGTACTTTCTTTGTACTGACCCCTCTTGGGGGACTTACCTTACTTGCTGCAGGCACAGGTGCCAGTAGACCTCCACAGTAGGTTGCAGATCATTTACGGATCGTTGGTGAGCTCCAGTTGCTTCGGGGCTTTCCGAGTCATTATGCACATTTGTTTGATATTGTACATGAGTATAGAGCGGGGTACTGTCCCAACTATAGGTTTGTTATGGTTATGTATCTATAGAGGCTTTGTAGACTTATGTGGGAGAATGATTGTAAGAGATGTGTGTCCATTTTGACGTGATGGCCCTAACGGCCAAGTTTCATATATATATATATATATATATATATATATATATATATATATATATATATATATATATAGCACATGGTTCCATAACTTCCGTTATTAGCATCTAGTATGTATACGTGATGATGATGTTTATTGAGTGACATGCATATGAATGGACATGAGCAAAGATTGGTTCTCTCAGGCCTTATCGGCTTCGGGTGCCAGTCCGTCCCGAATGGGATTTGGGGTGTGACAACTGGCTAATATTATTTCCTCTAATTAATCTGATTTTGTCAAGGGAAGATGTATCATTGAAAATGTCTCGTTAATTTAGAAAATAGTAACAGACATCATAAAAAGAGGTAAAACTACTAATATAGTCTTGAAGTTAGACATGTCGAAGGCCTATGACAGAGTTTCTTGGTCATATCTAGTGAGAGTTTTGAGAAAGATGGGATTCTCAGAATGTTTTATTGACATGAATTGGAGGTTGATTGCAAACAACTGGTATTCAATTCTAATAAATGGGTAGAGTCATGACTTTTTTCATTCCACAAGGGGAGTAAAGCAAGGAGACCCTTTGTCTCCTGCTTTGTTTATTTTATCTGCTAAAGTCCGCTCTAGAGCCTTAAATTCTTTATTTGATAACTGGGAGTATATAGTGTATGGGATGCCAAAATGGAGTTTCAATATTAATCATCTTGCTTATGCAGATAAAACTATAATTTTTGCATCCTCTGACAGAACCTCTTTTGAAAATGATTATGACAGTGTTACATGAGTATGAAAAGGTTTCTGGACAACTTATAAATAAGGAGAAGAGTTCAGTTTATATGTTCAACAATATTTCAACAGCTTAATTGCAGGAGATTGAATAGATCACAAGATTTGGGAGAGGAAGTTTTCCTTTTAAAAATTTAGGTTGTCCCATTTTTCTCTCCAAAAAAGAAGAAGGTATACTACAATGATTTGATAAAAAAGGTGAAGGATAAGTTTCAGATTTGGAAGGGTAGATTATTATCATGTGGAGGGAAAGCTGTTATAATTAATAGTGTCCTTCAAAACATGTTTGTATGTCTATTATCATCTCTTTTCCTATAAAGTACACTACTGAGGAGATTCACATAATTTTTGCAAGATTTTTTTGGAGTAACAAAGAAGAAGGCAGAAGCAGACATTGGGCTTCTTGGCAAAACCTATATTTGCCTAAGTGGAAAGGGGGTTTAGGCTTTAGAGATTTATTGGATGTCTCAAAGGCTTTATTTGCAAAGATGTGGTGGAAATTTAGAACTACTAGGCCTATGTGGTCTAATTTCATGTGGAATAAATATTAAAAGAAGTTCAGCCCAACTTTAGTGCAATGGAAGGGAGGTTCACAATTATGGAAAAAGATGTTAGAGGCAAGAGATAATATAGAGCAAGATATTTGATGGAAACCTAGAAATAGTTGTTTTAGTGTCTGGTTTGATAACTGGACAAGACTTGGTCCTTTTACATACATTGTTCCTGATAACTTTCCCTTAGATGAAAGCATTGAAGATATTAGTTATTTCATGGAGAGCAACAAGTGGAATGCTCAGTTGATGCAACAGAGCTTACCAGAAGAGATTGTGGATCATGTTACTACTAATATTGTCATTTCTTAAAACTCAGACCTATGGGATATACCTTGGTGGATGGCTACAGGTAGTGGAATTTTTTTTGTTAAGAGTGAATGAGAGTTAGTAAGGCACAAACATCATAACAACATTTTATTTAAGAATTTATGAAGTAAAGGTCTGCCTTTCAAGTTATCTTTTTTCATATAGAGGTTGTGGAGAAGGAAGATTCCAGTAGATGAAGCACTTGCTAAATGTGGAATATCTATTGCTTCTAGATGCATTTGTTGTGAGTATCTTTCAAAAGAGACTACTGATCATCTTTTCCTAAATGGGTCTTTTGCAAGAGGTATTTGGTTAATTTTCTCCTCAGCAGTTGGTTTGCAAGTCCTATTTATGCAGATTAATCATACTATTGCCCTGTGGTGGTCAGCTGATGGATCACCAAAATTAAAACCTATTATTAAAGTTGTCCCTGCCATCATTTGCTGGCAAATTTGGAAGTGGAGAAACTCCATAATCTATGTAAGGTATGGAAGTGGAGAAACATATCAAATCAACAATTTTCAGGAAGCTCCTATTGAGGAAAACGAATCATTAACGCAGACAAGTCATAAATTCCTAATATAAGGTATAAGGTCAACAAAACATTAGAGCCAGACTGAATCCAGTGACCAACAAGACATGCAATATCAAAGATTACTTCATTCAATAAGTATTCTACTAAAGTGTAGTGACACATTTTCCAGGTGGCTACATTTTCAAAAACTCAATACCTGCACATTTGTTTACATTTTCCAGTTGGCTACATTTTGAAAAACTCAATACCTGTACATTTCTTTTATTTCTTTTAGACTGTGGTATTAAGTTCTTATGAACTTCAACCTGTCGAAAGAAAGAATACTTATGGGCTAGGTGTTGCTTCGGTTAAAGAATCGTAGATTTGAAGTCTAGTTTACTTTATTTCTCTATTCATGTCACGAAGAAGATTACCTCAGATTTAGAAGTTTATTTCCTCTTGGATCTGATTTACACGACATCTGGTGAGAGCTTTGAGGCCGCCTCAGTGAAATCACCCAAGAATCTGGTTGAGTAAATTTATCTTAGTGTTAGAACAACTCAGCTAAAGAATAAATGACAATGGAAGATACTTAGATTCGACAAATTTTAGCTCACCTTAGCTCGTTTTCTTCGTGATTTTGAGCGATGGTGTTAAGTAAATCTCCATCTGGATTTGTTTGTGTTTAAGTAGATCTGGAAGCAACAGTATTCTACTGGCGGTCTTGAAGGGATTTAAATGTGTCTTTCCATTTTCCCTTTTCATTTTTCATTACTTACTGTTTCTTTCCTTTTTGTACATGCTTTAGGATTGATTTTTAATAAATGGACTTGTTAGCTTCTTTTAATTAAAAAAATAAAAAATAATTTATACCAAAAATATTTTTAAAATAATAAAAATTAAAATTAACGCCCGGGCCGTACGCTTTTACCCCCAAGACTTACGCTTTTATGCCTGAGGCTTACGCCCCAAATTCTAAGGCTTATGCCCTATGGATCTAAGCCTGTCATTTGAGCCCCGGAGCATTTTTGGTACGCCCCAGGACTAGCCCTGGGACTCATCAAAAATGCCTTTGAAAACACTGTCTGGGACTGTGTATTTAAAATAATTTTAAGCTTTGTGTATCTGAAATAATTGTAGCTCTGTGTATCTTAAATATTTTAAGTCCTATGTATCTTGAATATTTTAAGGCTCTGTGTATCTTAAAAGTTTTAAGACAAGCGTATCTTAATATTTTTTATGTCTGTGTATCTCAATTCCATGTATCTAATATCAATTTCATTTATCTATTATCAATTTCATGAATCTGAAATAATTTTAGCTTTGTGTATCTTAAATATTTTATGGCCTATGTATCTTAAATATTTTATGGCTCTGTGTATCTGGAATACAAACCTAGATCCAAAACCATTCACCTCCGACAACACCCAAAAACCACCACCACAAAAATCCACTGTGGATCTGAGATACACACCTAGATCTATTCACCCCATATCCATTTGATCAGATTTGCCCTAATTTCGGAGGCAGGAGTTTCCAGACTTGTCAATGAAATTCACATTCAAACGACACTCCATACTTCCTCTCTCCGTTGGTGGTGGAGCTCAACATAGATGTAAGGAGGAATCAGATTACGGTAATGGTGGAAGGAGTAATCAAATTTGTCGTAGATGGGGGGAGGAATCATATTTCTGTTGTGGTGGAGGAAGCAATCAGATTTGTTAATTGATGGGAGAAGACTGATCCAGCGGTGGTGGAGCTACTCTTAGATGGAGGAAGGAGTCAGATTTTGATGGGGGTGGGGGTGGAGGGTGGAATCAGATCCATCGTAGATAGATGGAAGAATCATATTTTGAAGGTAGTGGAGGGAGCAATCAGATCTGTCAACTGATGGAAGAAGGCTGCTCTAGTGGTGATAGATCTCTTCGTAGATAGAGGGAGAAGTTCACACCCAATTTAAGGATGATTTAGAGTGGAAGATACAATCCCTAATTTTTAAAAGTGTAAGATACACAACACTGAAGATACACGAGTGTGGGTTAAGATCAGTGGTTTTTTGTAATTAATTTAAAGTTAAGTGGGCTTGTGTAGATAGCGGGCTTATATTTGTCTATTTCTTTTATTTACTTTTTTTTTTATTCTGTAAGGATATTGTTGGTTAATGCAAACATTCTCTATGGCAAGGCCCACGAGGGGAGTGGGGTGGCTCCGTTCGGAGTAATGATCAAACATTTTTTTAAACTTAAAGTCGGGCTTAAAGCCCTTTTATTAAAAAATAAAGTGAGTTATGTACACAACCAGGCCCATAAGTGGACTGGTCCAACAAATCAGATATTATCTCAGACAAATATAAACAAAAACATTTTAGGAAAGCTTGTAGAAGCTTCCACCTCTTCATCTTCCTCAATTCTCTTCTCGCACAAAATGCTTTAGCCTCAATCGATGATGAAGCTGCTTAGGATACATCTTACACATGATTTTCATATAATCAAGCTCAAGTCGACACCATTTATTGGGTCAGCTGATGATTGAACTCACGTTCATTCTCCACCAGATGTGACAATTTAGCAGCTTCTATCTATGAGTACACTCGCCATCGACAATTCAGGTATGAGTTTAAATTTGCTTAAAGCTGCAGATCTGGGATACACCACCTAACTTTTTGTTCATTTGCAGGGTTGTGGATTTCTCCTTTCTTCAACCTTCAAGAGTAAGTCAACGCACTTTTTTAGATCTAAGTCCCGATGGGTTGAACCACATTTGGGATTAATACCACCACCATTACTTAAATCTTTAAAAGTTTACTAACTATTTATTATTAAAGGTGATTCTACTCTTTGGTACCTGTGTTGTACAAGGTCACTTCCTCTAACAAGATCCTTCATCAAATATGTTAAAAACTCAGGTACAATTTTACCTCGCTTCTCTGCTGGTAACAAAGTTAAGGTCTAACAGTACTGAATCTTTGCAAAAATCAACAAATTGTTATACTTGAACTTCTATAGAACTGTAGATGACATTTAAGTACTAAGATTAATGTGACCTGGCTTTATATCATCTGTAACACCTCAAGCTCTGACCAGGTGCATGATATGTTTAACCAACATAACTTAGTTCAAAAAACATTATGTACTCAGTAAATTAGTATCATCTAAAAAATTTTAAAAATTCAAGATAGAACCTGTTTAATAAACCAGTGTAACAATGCTTAAGCTGCTGTACACTTACTTAGCTCATGTGAGGAATAATCTGTTTGTCTAAATTGATAATCCTCTTGCCTGTGCTTGGCATTTTCTGAAATGTTCTGAATTCAAAGTTACCTGCAAAATGAAAAATCATATTAGCTAAAAAATCAACAAGAGTATTTTACTCCCTTAAGAAGTGTTGTACTCTTGCTGTAATTGAATCCATCATCTTCCTAATGGAGTTGACCTCTATTGTCACACACCAAGGAATTTCCCAAACACCATTGTTGAAATTCACTTTTGCAAGAGAGTCAGATTTAACAATTAAGTTTGGGATCTGATTTTCCAAATAAAATTGTAAACCTGCTCTTATAGCAATCCCCTCAGCAACCAAATTAGAAGAATCAGGAATCATGATCCCTTTTGCACTCACTAGATCCCCTCTACAAAGCCTCTAATCGATACATGAACACAACAACCTGTAGTCGGGACAAGTCCCCGCTTTATACAATAATTACAAAACCAAAACAATAGACACATGTGACTCGGAAAGCCCTGAACCAACTGGGAGCTCACCAATGATCCACGGATAACCCGTAGCCTATTGTGGAGGTCTACTAACACCTGTCCCTGCAGCAAACAAAGTAAGTTCCCCAAAAAGGGTCAGTACGAAGAATGTACTGAGTATGCAAGATTATAAGAAACTTCATGAAACTTAAACACCTCAATGAACTTGATTTCAAGAGAATAGTCAATGTGGATCAATCATCATTTAGTATGTGTGGAAATAGGTACTTTATGTTCATTACTCCATTTGCCTTTATGCCTGTTTTCGTTAACAGTTGGAACCGTCACTAATGTATAACCGTTAATATACAACCGTCAAGATGCAATGCATCCGTCAATATGCAACCGTCAATATGCAATGCATCCGTCAATATGCAACCGTCAATATATATATATATATCTAACCGTCTCAAGTTCAGCATCAAGCTAGACTTTTACCCCACTGAGCTTCCCCCCTGCTACCACCCGGCAAACAAGGAAGCAGGTTCGGCATCAAGTTTGACTTTTACCTCACTGAGCTTCCCCCTTGATCCAGTAAATATAATAAAGTTCGGCGTCAAGCTTGGCTTTTGCCCCACTGAGCTTTCCCCCTGCTACCACCCGGAAAACAAGGAAGCAGGTTTGGCATCAAGTTTGGCTTTTTCCCCCAAAGCTATCACCCGCACTCAAAGAACCATAACGTAACCATAAATTAATGACAAAGTAATTATGAAGTAATTATAAAGTAATTATAAAGTAACCATAAAGAAAATTATAAAGTAACCATGAGGGAAAATATAAAGTAACCATAAGGAAAATTATAAAGTCACCATACGGGAATTACTTCTTTCATTACTTCATTGGATTACTTCTCTCATTTACTTTTATGAGATTGATACATTGGGGAAACATAACCTTTTTGGAAACACATAAGTGCATTACTTCAATCTTTTATGTTCATGAGATTGATACTTTTGAAGTTGTAACATTATTGGAAGCCTTGGAACATAATATTATTGGAACTTGGAATCATGTCCATAATTATGTGATACATGAGAATAATAACATATGACAACTTGAAATGAGATACCTTTTAACATTTTGGAATGGACCAAGGACAATGACAACATGAACAATATGTGCTGCAGAAGAATACGGACAGAGTAACCTTACATACCTTATCGTCTCAATATAAACACTCAATTCTATACGTGAATACAATCGTCCCGCTCCTTCCTTATGTTTCACTCTACAACACAAATATACGATGGAGTTTACATTAACCACCAACTACCTTACAAATGCATACAACGACAATGAGTTACATGTTTGGCTTTAACATGTCATTTCCTTCTTGATTATACCATGTGTGAAACTAACACACCAACAATACCATTTACAAAGCTATCATACCAAGAATCCCACAATATTCTCAAGATTGACCAATATCATAAACCACTAGCATGTCACACCAAATTCATACTTTACACTTCTACATCACCACAACATCACAATGGTTCCATCAATTCACTTCAATACACCTCACAACAACAAATCGGCCAAAATCCCATAATTTACACTTATGAAAAAATAACAAGTTTAGGACCATAATCACACCATACATGTTGATATTTTATCCATATCATGCTCTTTTATCAAAACCACAAGTCATATTCCAAGTTTAAATTCCATAGATGGCACATCTTTTACAAAAACACAAAGTGCCATATTCAACACTTCCAAGCATAACCAACATGATCTACATAATCTCCCATGCATATAATATGTTAATCCATAAGCATAAACACTAACCTAAGCTTGGAAAATGATGATCTTGCTCCAAAGATGACTTAGGGTTTGAGAGCCCAAAAGAGGTGTTCTTGAGAAGTCTAGAAAATGCAAGAAAAGCATGTGTGTTTTTGTGTGTTAAAAATCAGATTTTATGCCCCTTTTATAGGCCTTTAAGTCATTTGCTCAATTATTGCTTGGTCAAAAGAAAAATGGGTCATTTGACCCATTCTTGGCCCATATTTTTCTTCTTCATTTTTGGGCTTTCTTGAGCCCAAATTACTTAATCCAATAAAATCAATAATTTCTCATGGTTAATTCATTTCATACGCATTACGACGATATTCCCACTCACGGAATTCATATCCGTAGCCTCAATCCCAAAAACAAGCAATTCTAGCCACGTATGACTTATTTTGATCATAAGGGCAAAATCGTCATTTTGACGCCAAATTCGTTCACGAGTAATTTTACCACACCAATATAAAACTTCACTCATTTCATGTATATTCTCATGGTTTTAGAAGAAACGTGGCAAAAATTGGCCCGGTACATCTCCGGGCACCCTTGGGACTTAAGAAAATTTCCAATTTTGAAAAATGGGCAAAAACACCCTGGCACGCCCTTGGGCACGCCAGCTTGATGCCTATGGGATAAAAGATTTAGCCCAGAGCAGCCTGGCACGCCCCCTAGCGCGCCCCAGCCTTAAATTTTTTAAAAATTTCATTTTTTGACTTTTCTTCGCGGGTTTGGTTAGATACTTCAAGTCCTATTCTTTAACTTAATTATTACCTTTAATATCCTTTATTTAGAGGTCCTCTTAGCCTCATTTTGAACCTCACAAATGCTCCACAAAAATCCCAAAACACCTCCTATGAAGGGTTAACCACATGTACGAGGCCAAATTTCAATTTCCTCAACATTAACATTACCAAATGCATACTTATAGCTCTCGACACCTAAGTATACATTGTTCAACGTCGTAGAGTAGGGTTGGGAAGGTATGGGGTGTTACAGTTTAGCATGCATGAACTGTGATACTTTAAACATAGATCTGAATCCCAAGCCCCTTCCTACTTTGGTAAGCACACTTTCTCCCAGGCAGCCCAGTAGGACATTTCAATGATACTTCTACCCTTCACAAATCCAGATTGATTATACGAAATCAATTTAGGCAAGTAATTCTTAATTCTATCATGCACAATTTTTGAGATTATCTTGTTGATAAAGTTACTCAGACTAATTGGTCCCAAATCAGTGAAAGACTGAATAAGTTCCTTTTTAGGAAACAAAACCAAGTTAGTGTGAGTAATGGATATAGGGAGAGAATTACCTTTAAAAAATTCTTAAACCAATTTAAGCACATCATTCCCCACAACATCCCAACAAATCTGATAAAATGTGCCAGTTAACCCATTAGAACCAGTTGCATTATCCCCATTTAAATTAAAAATTGTAGTTTTAACTTCTTCAAAATTAGGCTGTCTACAAAGGAAATCATTTTCCTCCTAAGTCATAATATTGGGAATATTCCTTAACAAATGGAAATCAGTAGTCTCTTCCCCGCCTGAACCGACTATAATAAAAATTAACTGATTCTATAGCTATTTCACCCTCCTCTTCCAGCCAGCTACCCTGATTGTTTTATATTCTCTTCAACTGTAATATTTTCCTCCTGCCCTTCATAATGCTATGGAAAAAACTGATATTTCTGTCCCCATTCTCAAACCAGTCATAGCCTGCTTTCTGCTGCTAAAAAATTTCTTCAAAGTGGAGGTATCTTTTATATTCTGTCTGAGCTCTCTACAAAACTACCCTATTTTCAATATTGTGTTCCTCTTCAAATAGCTTTTCTTTAATCTTGACAATGGCTTCCCTGATAACTAGCTGTTTAAATATGTCACCATAAGTTTTCTTATTCCATTTAGTCAAGACAGTCTTTACTCTTAAAATTTGCTTTAAACTCCAAAAAGGGTTTTAGGACCCTGTAGAAAACCAATTCTGCCTTACTGCATCAAGAAAAGAAAGATTTTCAGTCCAGAATTTGAGAAACCTAAATGATTTTTTTTTGTTTGGAAATTCTGTCCTCACAAGTTAGAACTATTGAAACATGGTCAGAACCAGTTCTAGCTAAATTGTTCCACCTCCATATGGTTAAACTTTCCTTGCATTTCATGATTGACAA
The DNA here is from genome assembly GCA_031232105.1 of Capsicum rhomboideum. Classification (NCBI taxonomy): domain Eukaryota; kingdom Viridiplantae; phylum Streptophyta; class Magnoliopsida; order Solanales; family Solanaceae; genus Capsicum; species Capsicum rhomboideum. The sequence continues at coordinate 14,314,753 of CP124711.1, forward strand.
GAATTCTATCCAATCTTTCAAAGATGCAGTCATCACCTACCCTACCATTCCACTAGGTGAAAGGGCTACCTTTGGAGGGAATTTCCATTAGGTCACAAGAAGAAATATAAGTTTCGAAGTCCTCATGATCAGCATCAAGGATTGGTAGCCGTCCAATCTTTTCTTCAAAATTCAACACACTATTAAAATCCCTTTCTATAAACCATGGACTTGACAAGTTGACATACCAGCTGCAACTTGATAAATATCATCCCATAATATCAGTCTCTCATCAGCAGTGCACTTAGCATAAACTAAAGTGACAACAAAGTTGAAATCCTAGTTAAGATCTTCTAGCTGTATAGTGAGTTGTTGAGCAATATCATTCAAAGCAATAACTGGAACATTATGGTAAGTGAATAACTAAATCTTACCATTACAGTTTGACATAGTATAATGCATATTCAATCTTCTCTTATACTTGCTGATGTGTCTTGAATTCTAAAAAGTATCCACCAACCCAACGAAGGTGAATTTATGAAAATAATGGAGCATCTAAATTTTTTGAAATGCTTGTTACGACTTCACTGACCTAATATTCTAAATGAAGGCTTTCATTGATTATTAGTCTTTGATTTGTTTTTTTTGGGGTTGAATTCTGGTGGGTTGGGACTTCTCTCCATTACCTTGCATCTTTCCCATACTAGCACTCTTCAATAGGTTTGGTGATATGTTAGCTTCCAATGGTATATTATCCCACAATTCATCAGCTTCCTCTGTTTCCACAACTCCTTTGGATATTTACTTAGAATTGGAAATCATCAGTCTGAACTGATTTAGGAATTTCCATAATTGCCAAATCATTTTTCTGATCTGCCACCACTTCATCCATTTCTGCATTAACCTTGATCACATCAGTCCTAGAAACTAGAACTTTCTATTTATCACCTTGTATGTTGCTGCTTTCCTCATATACTTGAATATCGTGCTTGATCACATCAGTCCCAGAAGATAAAACTTCTTGTTTATCACCATGAGTGTTGCTGCTTTCCTCAGACATTTGACTGTTTTGAATATCATGTTTGATCATATCAGTTCCAGAAACTAGAACTTCCTTTTTTTCATCTTGTGTGTTGCTGGTTTCCTGAGATACTTGACTATTTGGAATAAGCTTATTGTCATTATGATCTGTATGACTCTTTGCAACATCCTTACCCTGCTCATGTGACTGACTTGACTTTACTTATGCAGGATTTGCATTGCTTGGAGCCTCATTCTGTTTCCCAAAAGTTCTTGACACCTAATCCTTGGAAGATTCACCTTGCTGCTGCATGACTGAGTTATCAATTTGTACTTCATTTATGTTATTGTTTTTATCAATGCCTATATAAACCATAAGGCTTGAGTTGCTGTCGTTGGGACTGCTATCTGCTGAAATTGTGGACTTATCTTGAGAATCATCTACTAGAACAACAAAGCTATTCTCCAACAGTGGTGGGGTTGGAGTGTTTTGCTTTCCATCCTTCACTACTTTTTAGTTACCCAGGTCACCTATTACTATACCATTTGAAAGCACCCTTGCTTTCCCTTTCTGAAACTTGTGGACATAAGGAACAGTAGGTTTTTGAGACTGTTGATGCTGCTTCTCCATCCTTTTCTCTTCCATAGCTTTAGCCCCTGCATCTTCTATGTTGATGTTGTTTTTGCATTCATCCTTATCATGGCCTTGCATTTTGCATTAATTACAATACTTGGGGATGTAGTCATATTTAATTTGCACTTCTTTCCTGGTTTTCCCTATAGCTTCATTTACAATGTCCATTATTACTGATTTAGGAAAGTCTCCCTTCAGGTCCACCAATGCCTTAACTCTTGCACAACTTGGTCTAGTTCTATTAATAGTGGCTAGATTAAGTTGCACATGTTTACCTACTGCAACAGCTAAAGAGAATAGACACTCTTTAGCAAAATATGTGGGTAAAAGATTAGGAAAATATATCCCTGCAAATGTCTTTGTGGTCTCCTCATTCGTCTTAAAACGAGGATCATAAATAAGAGTTCTCATTAGGTATGAGTATCCATCCTTGCATAGGATATAGAAAGCTCCCTTTGAAACGAGGTTAATGAAATCTACCTGCTGTGTCAATCGAATTAGAATATGCTTAGTTTGAAATAATCCAAATTGACAATCACCTTTAATATCACATTGTTGTGGGATAATCCTCCTTAATTCATCAAGATCCACCCATTCATAAGTAAATTTACCTACAACCATAGGTGAAGCCACCTTCGGCGAAGAGTGGTCAGATGCACACCCTTCGCCGGAAAACTATATGGTGAATAGAGGTTAAATATTAGCCATTATGAATGTATATTTAATTTTGCACACTCTTACTAAGAATAAAATTTGCACATCCTTCACTAAATTCCTAGCTCCGCCACTGCCTACAACGACATGTTAAAGATTCTCCATCCTATTCATTGTGTCTACTTCCTCCTCCGTCCATTTAATATGTGGAATACCTTCCACCATGACCACATTTTTACGAGAAATAGATTCAGTATTATGAGTTGTTGTTACCAAAGAGTCAGCAAACGATTTCTTCAGTGACGTATTGGGGCTTTTGGGTTCATCGTTGGTATTTGAATTCAAAAGATGGGGAAATTACTCTTTGTTGGTGATTTAGTTAAAAATAAAGTTGTGTCCTTGTATCTGCTATAACTTTTGGCATGTAAGTGCTTGATTCTAACAGATATATAGTCAACTATCAGATTTATGACTGGAGTTTTTAATTAAGTTCATATTTTTATTTGATGATTTAATTCAAAAGGGTTGAAGTTTACAACACCTCAGACACAAATAATCGAACACACCTTAAAAAATATTGCAAAGTTACGTTCAGGCTATTATGTTCGAATTCATATTTTAATGCATATCAACTTATAACACCTCATTCACAATCAATTGAATTTACCTTGGAAAATATTTCAAGTTCACACGATTATGAAAATAGGATAAATATAAATAGAATTAAATTAGAGTGTCGTCTTAAAAAAACCCCTAAACTTGGCACGGATTATTACTTTAGTCTCCACTCTATATCTAGTATGCAAAACACCCATATACTTGACTAATTGGATTTAAAAATGTCCTTGTTTTGCCATATCTAACTAACGTGTGTTCACTCATGGTCCTGCTGCTGATGTGTTATTTATGTGACATTCACGTGGATATTTAAATCCAAAAAGAAAAGAAAAAAGACGTTTAAAAAATAAACCGACCAAAATAACCCTATAAAGTGAAATCACCCTACAATCTCTCTCACATCTCTAGAACTGTCACACCCCGAATTCCAACGAGGCGGATTGACACCCGTAGCCGATGAGGCCCGAGAGAACCAAGTTATGCTTACATTCGGTCATTTGCATGCCATAGGAAACACCACTATCACGCAAGAACATAAAAGGCCAATATCGGAGATCATGAAACATGACGACATATATATATACACGTGTGAAACTTGGCCTTCAGGGCCATCAAGTCTGTCATGCCTCGAGTTCCAACGGGGCGGACATGGCACCCGAAGCCGTTAAGACCCGAGAGAACCAGTCTATACGTTCACATGCTTGTCGTTAATGGGCTAGCATTCGGTCACTTATGGACACAACATCTCAATAATAGAAATCAAAAGAGGACATTTATATAGACATGAGACATGGCCGTTAGGGCCATATAGTCAAAAAGATACAACGTCCCTTCCTTTAACTGTACAACGTCTACAAAGCCTCTAACAAATACAAAACCAAATCTATAGTCGGAACAAGTCCCCACTTTACATAACTGTGATACAATACAAAAACCAACATATACATAGGACTCGAAAAGCCCCGAAGTAACCTGGAGCTCACCAACAATCCACAGAAAACCCAAGTCCTACTGTGGAGGCCTACTAGCACCTGCACCTGCAACAAGTAAGGTAAGTCCCACAAGGGGTCAGTACGAAAGAATGTACTGAGTATGTAAGGCGATAAGCAACTGTATGACATATAAGAACTCAAATAGAATCAGATACCAAGGAATAAACAATATAGAGGAACCACCATTTTGTATGTGGGAAAACACGTACATTACATTCATTACTTTACTTTTACGCTCATTATTATTATCTCATCATATCGTACCCGGGCCCCAACTGATCAGTGTGTCATAACAGTGGGATCATCTCTAGCTAGGCTTATGCCCCTTTGAGCTACCACCCATAAATCACATAAACAGGTTCGGCCCTAGCTAGGTTTTCAAGGTTTTCACCCCTTTGGGCTACCCCCTGTGTCCAATAATAAATCGGGATCGTCTCTAGCTAGGCTTATGCCCCTTTGACCTACCACCCGTACTCAAATAAACACAAATATGCATTACTTCAATTCATTCCTTATGAGAGTGATACATTGGTGGTTGCGACATTATTGACCTTGGAGAACCATAAGTAATGAATAAGAGGCATATAAACAACAATTTCTACTCATATACTTGGAATGAGACGTTTTATGACATTTCGGAGAGATGGTAAGTTCGGGCACAATATAAACAATAGGTGTGATCAAAGGTTAATGAAAGAGAGAAACCTTACATACCTTAACCTTAACCTTCTAATTAAGTCCTATATGTGAAGATACAAGCCAATCCTTCCTTCAAGATCTCAAGATCACTTCAAGTGTAAGTCATAAAAATGACACATCTTTTAGCAAAACCAAAGGTGCACTAATCAACACCTTGCTAACATAACCATCATAATAGAAACACCATCTTAAGCCTATAATGAATTAATCCATAAGGGTAGACACTTACCAATAATTGCAAAGATATGATCTTGTTCCAACAAATAGTGTTGCTTTAGGGTTTATGAGCTTAGAAGCTTTGAGAGAAATGTCTAGAAATGGCAAGAGAGTTTATGTGAATTAAATGCTGATTTTTATGCCTTATAAAGTCCCTCAAGTCCAATTGATCCTTAGCCACATAATTGATCCATCTTAAATGGGTCTTTCTTATATTTGTTGAGGCCCATGGCTTAGTACATGCTATTTGGGCCTCAAAGACAGATATAGATCCATCCCAACACCTGTAATAGGTCCTACACTCAAATATTTCACTTAGTCAAAAATAGGTCAACAAAGCCGGCAAAATATCACGGTATCGTGACTGGTGTCGTAGACACCAGTCATGCCACGTAAGTGGTGTCGTGGAACTCAGACCCATTTTTCCAAGTCTCTGAACTTTTCCACGACTTTTCCACGACACCATTCATGCCACGTGACTGGGAGTCACGGCTTGTGACTCATGCCGTGGAAATCAGAGACTTTTTCCAAGTCTCTGAACTGATCCACGGCACCCACTCACGCCACGTGACTGCTGCCGTGGGTCACTTCTGTGACTTGGTTCAATTCTTCTTCGCATGCTCGTTTTCAACACAGGTTCCTTCACCTTTCCTTCATGTAGCTTTATACCCTAACAATTGTATATGTTCATGTATTCGTAGCACCTGAGGTGTTACAAAGTCAACCGGACATACATCTCTTTCTTTACATTCATTTGCACACCCACATACGTCTACAAAAGCCTCTAACAGAAATACATACACGACCAACCTAAGTTCGGGACAAGCCCCGCTTTACATAATATTTACAATACCAAAATCAATGTACAACTTGGACATGGAAAGCCCCGAACCAACTGGAGCTCACCAAAGATAAGTATATGTCCTGCAGCTTACTGGGGAGGCCTACTAGAACCTGTGCCTGCAGCAAGTAAGTTAAATTCCCCAAGAGGGGTCAGTACGAAGAATGTACTGAGTATGTAAGGCTGTATGAAACTGAATCAGTATATAAGAACTTTCATGAAAAAATAATCACAAGGGACATGTCCATTATGGATAGCCATCAATATATATATATTTGGAACTGCATGCATTACTTTCGATACTTACCTCATATTTGTACCTCTTCTTACTTACTTGCTTGCCAGTCATTAGTTACATATATATTTTGCCCGGGCCCAACTGATCAGTGGAAAAAATAATATCGTCATGCAGGTGTTCATGTCACCCCATGGATACACCCATAATGTTGGGATAGTCATTATGAAGTGTGTTCTGTACCCCATGGATATCATCATGAAGGTGTTTATTTCACCCCATGGATACACTCATAATATCGGGATCGTCATCATGAAGGTGTTTATTTCACCCCATGGATATACTTACTCACGAAAGATTATTACATTGAGGATTATGACATTTTTTGGAAGCACACATATACGCATTTCGTTATCCTTCACTTCATAAGATTGATACTTTTGATAATTGTAACATTATTGAAAGCTTTGGAACACAACATTATTGGAACTTGGAATCATGTCTATAAGTATGTTATACATGAATGACCATAGATCAAGAATAAGATATATAAGATCAACACTAGATGATAACATGAAATGAGATGCCCTAGGATGGGAATGAGTAGGTACCATAACAAGGTGTACACTATATGCTACAGAAGGATATGGAAAGAGGAACCTTACATACCTCGTATTCTCAATACGACTATACAATCTTAGATGTGCATACAATGTCCCGCTCCCTCCTTATATTTCACTCTGCAGCACAAATACATAACGGAATTTACATTAACCACCAACTACCTTTCAAATGCACATAACGTCAATGAGTTACATGTTTGCCTTTAAAATGTCATTTCCCCCTTGACAATACCATTGATAAAAGCATCATACCAATAATTCCACAATATTTCCAACATTGACCAAAATAGTATAAACCATTAGCATGTCACACCAAGTTCATACTTTCCACTCTTCATCACCACAACATCACAATTATTCCATCAAATTACTTCAATACACCTCAAAATAACAAATTGGCCAAAATCCCATAATTTACACTTATATGAAAATAACAAGTTTAATAACATAATCACACCATACATGTTGTTATTTCATCCATACCATGCTCTTTCATCAAACTCACAAGTCATATTTCAAGTTACAATTCCATGGATTTCACATCTTTCACAAAAACACAAAGTGCCATATCCAACACTTCCAAGCATAACCAACATGATTTACATACTCTCCCATGCAAATAATATATTATTTCATAAGAATAATTACTTACCTAAGCTTGAAAATTGATGATTTTGCTCCAAAAAGTTGGCTTAGGGTTCTTGAGAGTTGAGAGAAATTTTGGGAAATTTCTAGCTATGTGTAGTGTACTCCCTTGAATAAAATCAGATTTTTCCACTTATTTATAGTCCCTCAAGTCTCCTTGGCATTAAATGCCATGTACAAGTGGTCAAGGGTGAAGGATGGGTCATTTTTGGCCTAATTGGGCCATATCTTTTGTCTCATTTTGGGCTTGTATTGAGCCCAATTCAATTAACCCAATAATTTCTCATGTTTAAATCATTTCATAAGCGTTACGACGATATTCTCACTCATGCTATTCATATCCGTAGCCTCAATCCCAAAAACAAGTGATTCTAGCCACGTATGACCTATTTTGACCATAAGGATAAAACCGTAATTTTGATGCCAAATTCGTTCTCGAGTAATTTTATCATACCAATGTAATACTTTACTCATTTCATGTATATACTCGTGGTTGTAGAAGAAACGTGGCAAAAATCGGCTCGGTACGTCCACGGGCACCCTTGGGACTTAAGAAAATTTCCAAATTTGAAAAGTGGCCAAAACCAGTGTGGCACGCCCTTGGGCGCGCCCACACTTAGTTTTTCAAAAAATTCCGTTTTTTGACTTTTCTTCGTGGATTTGGTTAGATACTTCAAGTCCTATTCTTTAACTTACTTCTTACCCTCAATATACTTTGTTTAGAGGTCCTCTTAGCCTCATTTTGAACCCCGCAAATGCTCCACGAAAATCACAAAACACCTCCTACGAAGGGCTAATCACATGTACGAGGCCAAATTTCAATTTTCTTGTCAATAACATTACAAAGTACATACGTATGGCTCTCGACACCTAAGTAAATATTATTTAATGTCGTCAAGTAGGATTGGGAAGGTACGGGGTGTTACAAGAACTCTTGCGCTCCTCCTCATAATTCTCCCAGAATTCCCCAACATAACCCTTTAATTTTCATTTCCATGGAAATCAAAGGGTTTTAGCCTAAAAATCTTTGATAAAAGTATCGGTAATAATCTTTCTTCATTTTGATTTGTGGTTTATTTAGTTTGGGTGGTTCTAATTAAATCTTCTTCCGAGATTTTCATTCGACCATGAAATTTTTAACGTTGCTGAAAATCTACATCTACAAAGTATAGTCATCAAAACAATTGAGGTTAAGAAATTTAACTATTAAATAAGATGGTTAAAAAAAAAAATTTAAGTTCAAACTTGGGGTGTGTTTTAACGGAGAAAAATTTAAATAGAAAGAAGAAGGATTGTGGTAGCCGTTAGAGTGTGATGAAAATTAAAGGTAACAGTTAAAAATGGGTTTTTTTTACCGTTTAATGCTTATGTGACATTATTTTAAAGCAATTTACGTGCCTATAAGAGTTTGAGACCACTTTCCATGTCATATGACATCTTAGGGGTGTTTTTGAATTTATTTAGTTAAGTTTATGGGTTTGTTAAAGTTTATTTAGGGATGTTTCTAATACTAGGTATAGTTTAAGGACTAAAGTAATAATTAGCGGAAAATTTGAGTGTGTTTTCAACACTTCTCTCATTAAATTACGTACAAATTAACTATCTTAGGATAATACTGCCACTCCACTAATTGAAATAACAAATATAAATTTGGTAAAATTAAAAAGCAATAAATGACTTTTTGTATTTCTAAAACGTTAAATAATTTAAAACAAATTAAGTTTGCTAAATTTAAAAACTTTCATTTTATTTACACCATTAATAAAAATGAGTTAGTTATTCCTAACTAATTTTAGTTACGTACATTGACCATCAATTAACAAACATCACATATGAGATTCAAAAAGACAGGACATGTGAGTTTTGAGAATTTACATAGATGCGTTAGACGCGTTTGTCCATTGGTAATTTTTTTTTTTGGGTCAAGATGACATGCATCTAAGGCGTTATTTTTTTTCTTCTCCTATAAATAAGACACATTTATCACTCATTTTCAATAAGTCGATTTTGGTATCAACTTCATAGTTTGGTATAATAAGAGAATTGTAGTGTTGGGAAACGCTTGTGCGAAATTTGTTTAATTGATTGAGTTCTGAGATTCTTGATCTCGGGCTCAATCATACATTTGCATTTTCGTTGGTGTCTCCCACCTACGTCTCCGTTCGTTTTCTTTCTTCTCTTTTCTTTTTTAAGCAACCAATTCATTGGTGAATAAGTTTACCATGTCGATGACAATCGTCCACTTTTAATTTGCTTGATTTGATCAGCTTTTTCAAACCAAAAGAAGAGTAAAAGAATAAAAAACAAATCTTTCATAAATTAAAAAAAAAAGATGGGTAGCAACATTGAGGAAAACCAAGGTGATGTTCCTCATGAGCAACTCAAGGGAAAGAAGGGCTCTAGCCTGAAGTTGAAACGACATGACTCCTTGGATGTCGAAGCCAGCAAAATGCCCGATGCCAAAAAGGTGCGCTAGCTAGCTAGCTCCTTTCTAGTCAATTATGATTATTAAATACGAGCCACCTAACATTGTAAGTGACAGAATGGCCTTGCTGTCATGATCCAGTGTCTAATTCATCTCTTAATTAAAAAAGTATGAGCCACCTAATTAAAACACACATGAAGGGACATTTGGATTTATGTTGTTTTTGTTGAATTATGTAGCATCTCATCTAAAAGTTTTGACATTACGTTTATATGGTTGAGCAGGTAGTGGGTATGTCAGTGCTACTGAAACTTGCATTCCAGAGCATAGGAGTGGTGTATGGAGATATTGGAACGTCACCATTGTACGTGTTTTCCTCCATCTTTGTCCAAGGAATAAAACATGAAGAAGACGTAGTTGGCGCTCTCTCTCTCATTTTTTACACGATCACCTTGATCCCTGTCGTGAAGTATGTCTTCATTGTTTTAGCAGCTAACGACAACGGAGATGGTAAGTACTTTCACTACAAATTTTCTTGATTAATTAGTTTGTTTCTTTTACAATGCTTCAATTTCTTTAACTCATACTATTGTTTTAATTTCAGGCGGTACGTTTGCCTTGTATTCATTGATATGCCGATATTCCAAGGTGGGATTACTTCCAAGTACAACGGCAGAAGACACCGATGTGTCGACTTTTAAACTTGATGTGCCCGATAGACGTACACGTAGGGCATCATGCCTTAAGTCGGCGCTAGAAAACAGCAACTTCGCAAAATTCTTTCTGCTAATTGCCACAATGCTTGGTACTTCCATGGTTATTGGGGATGGTGTCCTCACACCCTGTATTTCAGGCACGTCGTTAATTTTTCCCTCTTTTATTCCATCAGAAACTGTACGAATTAGAACACAGGGCATTATAGGAGTTCGTGATATTAATGAGATTTTTTTCCCCCCAATTGATGTGACCAGTTTTGTCTGCTGTTGGAGGAGTCAAAGCCGCTGCTCCAGAAGCCATGAATCCAAGTAAAATTTTGCATCTATTAATTCTAATCTAACGTGATGTTTTAAATGAAAATCGTGACTTCTTTGTAGCTGCTCTAATTCCTGATTAACTAATCGTTTGTTTGTTTTCCATGGGATGCAGCCAGGATCGTTTGGCTTTCAGTAGCCATCTTGATATTTCTGTTCTTGCTTCAAAGTTTTGGAACTGAAAAAGTTGGCTACACATTTGCACCTATACTTTGTCTATGGTTTGTATTGATTGCTGGTATTGGTGTTTACAACTTCGCCATCTATGATGCAACTATTATCCGTGCTCTTAATCCTGCATACATCGTATCCTATTTCCAAAGGAACGGAAAGGATGGATGGATTTCCCTTGGTGGAGTTGTTATGTGCATAACAGGTAACAATTTCCTCCCAACGACCTTTAAATTTACTAATTGAGAGGAGAATAAAAAAAGATTTGTAATAATTTTTCGACTGAGTAAATTATTGAATGAATAATTGCAGGAGCTGAGGCACTATTTGCAGATGTTGGTCATTTTAGTGTTCGATCTATACAGATAAGTATGTGCTTTATCACATACCCGGCGCTCATATTGGCATATCTTGGTCAAGCTGCCTACTTAATGAAACACCCTGAAAATGTTTCTGATACTTTCTACAAGTCCATACCAAGTAAGTAAAATGTCATGGGTAGTATAAAAATTCTTTATATTGTCAATTACTAAAGTATAGTTATGTTTCTCCCATGAAGGAATTAACATCTCGTGCTCCTTTCTTTTTCTGCTTTATAAATGCAGAGGATATATATTGGTTTATGTTTGTCGTAGCAGTATTAGCAGCCATCATTGCAAGTCAAGCCTTGATTTCCGGGACATTCGCTATAATCCAGCAATCCCTGGCGTTAGGATGCTTTCCTCGTGTTAAAATCGTGCATACATCTACCAAGCACCACGGACAAATCTATATTCCTGAAATCAATTACCTTCTCATGATCGCTTGTGTTCTTACCACTCTTGGATTCAAGACTACTGAAAAGCTTGGCAATGCTTATGGTGAGGCCACTTTCTGGAATTTAATCTATTTCTTTTACGAATTTAACTTTTGTACACTGATATTGTAAAATTAACTTGTAGAAGCAGAGAATCCGCCTTACTTCCCAGATTATTAACTCGTTCTTTCTATTGTTCAATTACAGGAATAGCGGTGGTGTTTGTGATGTTCCTAACATCATGCTTCCTCGTACTAGTCATGATCATGATATGGAAAACTCATATTCTTCTTATAATCGCCTATGTTCTCATCATTGTTTCGGTTGAGCTTGTATACCTAAGCTCAGTCCTTTACAAGTTTGATCAAGGTGGTTACCTTCCCCTGGCTTTCGCTTTGGTCCTAATGTTTATCATGTACGTATGGAACTATGTGTACCGGAAGAAATATCACTACGAGTTAGAAAACAAGATCTCCCCCGAAAGAGTTAAAGAAACAGTGGCTGAGACGTATTCACATCAACGCCTTCCAGGGCTTGCCATTTTCTACTCTGAACTTGTACAAGGAATCCCACCAATCTTCAAGCATTATGTGGAGAATGTGCCTGCGTTACACTCTGTCCTCGTGTTTGCTTCTGTCAAATCACTTCCCATAAGCAAAGTGCCACTAGAAGAAAGGTTCCTCTTCCGCAGGGTGAAGCCATATGATCTTTATGTGTTCCGTTGTGTGGTACGTTATGGATACAATGATATACGCAACGAGGAAGAGTCCTTTGAGAAATTATTGGTAGAGAGGCTAAAGCACTTTATCAAGCAAGATTACATGTACTCAATCACAGCAAACGGAGACGATCAAGGAGAGGCTGCTTCCTTAATTGAGAAAGATGTCGAAGTGCTTGAGAGAGCTTCTAATATGGGGGTGGTTCATTTGGTAGGAGAACAAGACGTCGTTGCTAGCAAGGGGTCTGGTATAACTAAAAAAGTGGTGATCAATTATGCATACAATTTCCTCAAGAACATCATAAGGCAGGGTAACAACGTACTCAATATCCCAACGAAGCGCATGTTGAAAGTTGGAATGACATGTGAGCTTTAGAATTTTTTTTTTTTTTTTTTTGTAGAAGTAAGGTTTAAAATAAATGTGCATTGAGTAAAAGGGAAAAAGGAGAGGCACCCTACATGTTCAACTTTCCATCAATCAAAAGGTGCTTGCACAAGAAAAAACTAATTAATGTTTTGTTTCTTAGTTTTTTTACTTTGTTTTGTTTGGATTTTTGTATGGGATAAGTACTTATAAGATTTTGTAAGAGTATAAGCTAAGTATTCTAAACTTGTTTTTTCTTGATTCGGAGAAAAGAGAAGACCAAGATATGTCTAGATAAGAAAACAACATAGGTGTAGTTGTTTTTGGCTAGCAAAACATTTTGTTTGTATCTCGTACTATCTTGTAAACGTTTTGTCAGTATATATGATATTTAATCTAAGAATAAAAAGTTAAAGAAATACTACTATCTTCTTAGTGTTTGGTTCCTCGTGTGATGTTGTAATCTTAACTCACTAGTTTGGATCCCTTATGTACTTTTGTTATGTTCATTCTTGGCACTTACTGAAATATTCCAATTTTTCGTCATATATTTGCTAAAGTTATGAAGAAGAAGCTTAATAATCCTCCAAAATTTGTCACTTTGTGGCAAGTAATTTGAAATTTATTGAAGTAATAATAGCATAGTAGCTCACTTTAGAGTTCATGGATTCGATCGTGATGTTGCTACTTGATTGAATCAGTGGAGAAGAAACTCGATTCTTTTTGGGGTAAAATTGATAAATGTTTGAGCAGCTATTGTTGATAAAGTTGTCTCTAATACTAGAGGTTAAAGAAGTACCATACATCATGTAACTTTTGATCAAGTAGTTACTGGTCAAAGTTTGTGTTTGAAATTGAGTTTTGATGATTAACAAACACGAAGTTATTTTAAATAGTTGTTGCGAGGTGAAGAACCTCGTTCTACTAGTTGGTTCTTGTACAGTGCCTGACACTTGATCCTAGTGGACCTATAGCTGCCGTCTAATCCAGTCTCCTCCCTACCATTTACTTCTTACTCTTCTAGGTAAAATATATTCACTAACTTAATGAAAATGATTTTTTTTAATTTTTTTTTTGAAATCTTCGGGAAAATCCGCAGTCTTGTGACGAGGTCGGCTGAGAAGTCGTTGACAGGGGAAATCAATCCCTGAGGCCTGATTTCCCTTATGTAATATTATATGTTGTATTAACTCAGTCACCGCTACCTTAATAATTTTACTTTGTATATATCGTAAGTAGTTTGTTTTGATGCTTAATGTATTGGCACTCATAAATATATTGAATTTCTTATTTTCATGGCAAAATACAATCACGTGCACATTTTATTAGCCTGTTTATTCCATTAATATGTTGCTTCCTAAGTTCCTATCGATCGTATTTCTGCATGTGAATTCATTTCTATAAGTTACATGTTGTTTTTTACTTATTATTTTATAATTTTTTTCATAATAGTGGTGTCCTGGTCAGCTTTCGCGCACCTCCACAGACAGTGCCGACTTCAAGGTGAAGCCTCTCAAGTAAAGGCTTTAGGCCCCCAATTTTTCGGGGCCCCATTTTTTTTTTTTTTTTATAGCAATTATAGGTTTATAGTTAGAATTTTTCTTTTAGAAAATATTGAGTACTTTTTAATATTTTCTTCATTTCCAATTAATGTCCATTAGCCCAAAAAATATTATCACTTTAAAAATTCAAGAGTAAAGTTGACAATTGTTTTCAACTTTTTCATTACTATTAACGATTAATATTGAGTACTTAATGAACGTGAAAGAATTAAAACAAGAGTTAAAATGGGGTAGAGGTAGTAGAAGAAATATTTCAATTAGATAAAACAATTTTATTATTTTTCAAATGCATATATTGCTTATGGAGTTCCTATATCAATGCCTCAATTGACAAAAGCTTTTTAAAAATTAAAATTGATAAAATCTTACTTAAGATCAACAACGTTTCAAGAGAAATTGGATGGATTAATATAATATCAATTGAAATGGAATTATTAGGAGAAATCGATTATAAAATAAATTTAGTCATTACTTTACACCTAAAAAAACATAAAACTAGACTTCAAATAAAAAATATATACTATATAATCTTTTTTTTTTTCTTGAAAACTAAAATTAAGGCCTCACTTTGAAGTTTCGCTTTAGGCCACCAAGTATATTGAGCCGCCCCTGTCCACAGATTGACTAAATACACGAGATATCTTCCATCTCCCACTAGCATTTTCAACCCACTTCATTGACCACTAGGCTACACCCTTAAATGCATTTATTATTTTATAATTCAAATACATTTCTAATCATATTTAAGTAATTTAAAAAAAATTACACTCACTAATACGAGGGAACATGCACAAAGCAAGTACACCTTTAATAAATTTTTTCCTCATAGATTTCACATTGAATAATATAGTCATTTAAACTTAATTTATTTCTACAACTTCTGTTCGACAAGATAAAGATTTTCTAAGCTTTTGTCGAATAAGATAAATTTTTTTCTAAATTTATGTCTTGCGAATTAAATACTATACAATTTATACCAGACAATGCAAGAGTTCTTTAAATTTATATCTTGTGAAAGTAGGTCATAATTAAAGATACTTTGGATCGTATTTGAACATGCGATTTCATTTCGTGATTTGAAATCATGAGATGACATTAGTGTTTGAACATATGATTTCATCTCATGATTTATCATGAGATATAATTCCAAATTCTCCAAAAAACTTGATTTGAGAATATACATATTTATTGTGTACTATGTGGGAGGATTATATTTAAGAGTAGTACATTATAACTCATGTTCAATTTTAAATTTTTATTGAACTAAAGTTCGATCAATAAATATTGTATTATTTTTAAAATAGTTTTGTAATAACGTATTATACTTTTGTTATGACCTTTTGCTTATTTGATAAGATTGTATAAAGAATTAAGACAACTTTAATTATTTTCACAACTTATAAAGTTTTTATGTTTATGAGAAAACAAACAAGTTAAAAAGTTCAAATTATGATTTAATATCATAATTTTATCTCGCTTGATTAATCTCAAGCTTTCTCCTTTCAGAGTTCTTTCTAGTTTCTATATATTATATATTTATTGAGACATTATGTCGGAACAGCTAGCAGGCAGTCAACCACACTTATTTTCCTTCAAAAATACCTAATTAATCACTGATAACCGAGCAAAATTGGCATGTAAAAAGAATTATGGAAGAAGAAAGCTTGAGAAATGGATTTTCCTGTTACATATTTCTATTAGCTGTTGCTTTGTGGACCCAATTTATTATGCCTTTAGTTTGATTATGTTTGTGTTTGGTACGAGAAAATATTTTTCAATCTAAACAAGTTCCTTATTTTGTCTAGGTAAGATAATATCATTTCCACCATCCCATCCCCATAGTAAATGCTCTTATGATGATATTTCTTCTTACTTATCAAACAACAGAAAATAAGTTAGAAATCTATTCACTAACAAAAATAAAGCTTTTTTTTGAAAAAAATATTTTCCTTCATACCAAAATACGCCCTATGTGGATATTGAGGCAAATCGAGGATCTTTACGTTAGTGGATTCAGGAACAATGCCTCCATATTTTGTATTAAGTATAAATATATTTCAACCTAAGTTGCGCGTATTCTTCACTTTTGATGCCACACTCTTGCCGGATTCTCCAAAAATATGCTATTTTTGGAGAATTCAACACTCACCCGTTGACATTTTTAAAGAGTCCGAAGAACATAAATTTCAATTGTATTAGGTTAAGAATTGAAAGTAATTTTTTTTAAAGACTATTAGGAGTAATATTATTCAAGTTGAGAGCAGTGAATGGGCGAAACCAAAAATTTCATTAAGGGTGTTCAAGATTGAATATGTATGTATAAACTAGTTTTTGACTTATATATGCAGTATAATTTGATAGAATTTTTTTTTTTTAGATAATGGTCCGTTAACTTCATGGAATAACTCCCGTATCCCATTATTAAACGGCCATGGATTTGAATTTCAAATCACAAAACCGTTGCCCCCATTTTGAGTAACTGCTAGAAATGTTTTGATGGGAAAACATTATAAATAAGCATATTTGGTTTTTGGTCCCTAAGCATAACCTTTTTCACAATCTCCACACCATCTAAAGAGTGAGGGTTGAGTGCTTAGAAGACTCACCGGAAGATATTGTTGCCGCCGTCAATTTCGACTACTCTGTAACAATGGCTGGAGGTATGTCGATCTTATATTTCCGCTGCAGTATTGCTCTGTAATGTCTTACATTTGGTATCAGAGCAATCGAAATAGCCGCTGCCTTGTTGATTTTTGGAGTTTGCATAAAAATGGGTTTGATAGATTTAATTTTTCCAGATCTGTTTTTGACCTATTTGAAACAAACTAATGGCTAAAGTCATGAAATCTATTTTTTAGCATTTTTATGTTCGAAAAATATTGTTTTAAATGGCAATATCAAACTGAGTTTGCTATGAGTTATAACCGGGTCGAAGCAACCCGATCAGGGGAAGAAGACAACTAAAGGGTCCTTTTCGGTGCCTAATACTAATATTTCTTTCCTTGTGAATGCATTTAATTTGGTGGGGACCATGTTGTCTTTTTCTTTATTGGAACAAGCAATTATGCAGTGCTTTTATAACTTGAAATTTTCAAGTAAAAATTTATATTCTTTGCTAAAAGTAATTGTCTCATTAATGCATTGAAATGACAAATTTAGCATTTTATTATCACTGTTTAGTTCATATAATTCCTTTCCTTACTATATTTTAATGAGGAATTGAACAATTGGAATTTCCAACGTACAAGTGACACAGAATTCATATATTTGCTATTCAGTCAATGTTTTGTTGTATATTATTCCAGTTGTTATTTTATCTGCCTAGTACACCTTTGTTTGTGTATTATATTGGGAGATAATAATTTATTGCATAATGTTTTAGCAATAAAAATTTAATTTAATTTGTAGTGTTTCATATGATTTTATTGAATTAAGACTTAGCCACAACAATCTTGATTTAATAAAATTATATATTATGTTTAGGATCACATAAGAAAATTATAGACATTAAATAAGAATTAATGTCTAAGTGATCTATAATTTTATTTAATTGAAGATTAGCCACAACATCTTTAATTGAATAAAGTTTTAAAGTTAAGGATCACATAAAGAAATTTTAGATATTAGTACTGTGATTAGTTATGCACGATATAATAACTCAAGAATCTTTATTGTTGGGTTGCATAATTAATCAGGATAAAATGTTAAATATTTTTCATAATTACCCACAGGGATTATGAATGAGAATTTAATAGTTTTATCATAAAGATAGAATATCATGCTAGTAAACGATAATTCTATCGTAAAGTTTGAATCTAAGTGAATTAAAAATTTAGCTCACAAGCAATTTTTATGTCAATAGATTCAATTTTATATGCCTCAAATTTATTAAGCATGTATGTATAATTTTGCAGTTATGCAATCTGTGAATTTCTCTGACATTTGTGATATTTTCAAATTGAATGGTGAGAAATATAAGATCTGGTAGGAGAGAATTCTCTTTCACTTAGGGTGTATGGACATTGATTATGCTATCGAGAAGATGAGCCACCTATTGATGAAATCAACACTCAAGCTTAGATTGCTCTTTATGAACAATGGGAGCTCTTTAACCGTTTGAGTGTTATGTTCATTAAGACCAAAACCTCTGCTGGTATTTGTGGTTCTGTCGAACAACATAATAATGTCAAAGCATTACTGAAGGTTATTGATGAACAATTTGAAACTTCAGATAAAGCACTTGCCAGCACCTTAATCATGAAATTCTCATCAATGAGGCTCACCTGTATGAGAGGTGTGCGTGATCACATCATGAAAATGTGAGACTTATCGGCTCAACTAAAGACTCTTAAGATTGAAATGTCTGAAACTTTTCTTGTGCACTATATTTTGAATACTCTGCCTGCACAGTACGACCCCTTTAAGATCTCCTATAATACACATAAGGATAAATGGTCTATCAATAAACTTATGGCCATGTGTGTTCAAAAGGAGAGTCGATTGCTGATGGAAACAGGAGAAAGTGCATTCAAGACTCTATGAATGAATATTCATGAAGCTAATATGAATGAATATTTCTCTATTTTATGGCTTCAGAGATTGGAATATATCTCCATAGATAGAATTAAGAAATCAGTATATGATGAAGTACTTAGTATTTTAGATTACTTGTGTGGACTGTATTAAAAGAATAGAAGAAAACCAAGTTAAAGAAATGTGCCAAGAGGAGTTCAACTATATTAGAAATCATACATTCAGATATATGTTGTCCAGATATGGATGCATATGGTCAGAAATACTTTGTCACCTTTATAGATGATTACTCACGATATATGTATCTCTACATGCTTCATAATAAAAGCGAAGCATTAGAAGCCTTTAAAGTTTTAAGGCTGAAGTAGAGAAACAATGCGGAAAACAAATTAAAATTGTGAGGATTGATAGAGGTGATGAGTACTACGGTAGATACACTAGGGATGGACAAGCACAAGGTCTGTTTGCAAAATTTATTCAAGAAAATGGGATTGTTGCCCAATATACCTTGTCTGGTTCTCCAGATCAAAATAGTGTAGAAAAAAGAAGAAATCGAACATTATTGGACATGGTGCGTAGTATGTTAAGTAGCTCTAAGCTACCTAAGTCTTTGTGGATTGAAGCTCTTAAGACGACAATGTATATATTAAATTGAGTTCCAATCAAGGCTGTCCCAAAGACACCTTTTAAGTTGTTCAAAGGTTGAAAATCGAGTTTAACACATATTCGCATATGGGAATGCCCGTTTGAAGTAAGAATCTACAATCCACAAGAAAAGAAACTGGATCCTAAGACCATTAGTGAATATTTTATTGGATATACCGAAAGGCCTAAAGGATACAAATTCTATTTCCATCTAACAATACTAGGATTGTGGAATCAAGAAATACAAAATTTCTTGAGAATGACTTGATTAGTGGGAGTGATCAATTTCAAAATACAATTTCTGTAAGAGATCGGCCCTCCACTTCAATTCAATGAGTAATTGTCGCGCATAACACCCCTCAAGTACAATTGGGTGTTGCACAACCAATCAATGAAATTCCACAAGCTGCTGAAAATATTCAAGTAGATCAAGTTGTTCAAGTGATTCTAGAAATTATTGAACAACATGATCCTCAGGAAAATGTTGGTGCAACATTAAAAAGATCTACTAGAGAAACAAAATTAGCAATTCCTAGTGATAATGCAAAAAAATTAGAATTATGGTATAATGCCATGAAAGAAGAGATGAATTTCATGAAAAGTAACTAAGTCTAGGATCTTGTCGAGTTGCCTAATGGTGTAAAAGCCATTGGATGTATGTGGGTCTTTAAAACTAAAAAGGACTCATCGGGCAATATTGAAAGATACAAAGCAAGACTTGTTGCTAAAGGATTCACTCAAAAGGAAGGAATTGACTACACAGAGACCTTTTCTCCTGAGTCTAAAAAAGATTTCTTGCGCATTATATCAGTATTAGTAGCCCATTTTGATATAGAATTGCAACAAATGGATGTGAAAACTACATTTATCAATGGTGATCTAGAGGAAGATGTTTCTATGAAACAACCTGAAGGTTTCTCCTCTAGTGATGATGAGCACTTGGTATGTAAGTTAAACAAATTCATATACGAACTAAAACAAGCCTCCCTTCAATGGTATTTGAAATTTCACAATGTTAACTCTTCATTCGACTTTGTTGAGAACATTATGGATCAATGTATATACCAGAAAGTTAGTGAGAGTAAAATATATTTCTTAGTTCTATATGTGGATGATATCTTACTTGCTTCCAATAATAAGGGAATGATATATAAAGTGTAGCATTGTGAAGGGTGATATGTTCAATTTGAATCAGTGCCTGAAGAACAATCTTGAGGAGCAAATGGAGGACATTCCATACGCTTTTGCTGTTAGAAGCTTGATGTATGCTCAGATTTGTAACTGACATAGCATTTTATGTTAGAATGTTAGGAAGATATCAGAGTAATCCAGGTCTTGACGACTGGAGAGCTGCAAAGAATGTCTTAAGATATCTTCAAAATACGAAAGACCACATGCTTATGTACAAACGATCAGATGACTTGGAAGTCATTGGCTACTCTGATTTAGACTTTACTGGTTTTGTTGATTCATGGGAATCAACTTTAGGATACATTTTTATTTTAGCCAGTAGAGCTATATCTTGGAGAAATGCCAAACAGACTTTAATTACTACTTTCATTATGGAGGTTGAGTTCTTTCATTGTTTTGAGGCAACCTCACATGGTGTAGGGTTGAAGAGTTTCAAAACTGGGCTGAGAATTGTCGACTCTACCTCTAAGCCATTAAGGTTATATTGTGATAATTCAGCTGCTATCTTTTTGGCTACGAAAAACAAAAGTGGTAGTTGAAGCATGCATATCGACACAAATTTCTAGCCATAAGAGAACATGTTAAAGATAAGAAAGTGGTCATTGAACACGTTAGCACTGAAATGATGTTAGTAGATCCTTTAACTAAAGGCATGCCACTGCAGAAATTTAAGGATCATATAGTCACAATGGGACTTAGTTCCGCTATGTAAATGTTCGTTGTAACAACGAATGTTGATGAAACTCTATTTTATATGATATTTCTCGTATTTATAAATGTGTGCACATTCAGTTTTGTTTTGAGAAATGTCGCTAAAGTATGGACCTAGAATAAAAATTGAGTTTATTCATTAAGCAATATGGGCTAAAGTTTAAAAGCATGGTGCATTGTGATACATGGAAGATACTACTCATCACTAGAGGAACTGTCGCCATGATTCATGTACAATGTTTCATTTATGGGATTAGTGTATACGGACCAAGTGGGAGAATGTTAGCATTTTTTTTTAGATAATGGTCCGTTAACTTTATGGAGTAACTCCCTTACTCCCCTATCCCATTATTAGACTGCCATGAATTTGAATTTCAAATCACAAAACCGTTGCCCCCATTTTGAGTAACTGCTAGAAATGTTTTGATGGGAAAACATTATAAATAAGTAGATTCGGTTTTTGGTCCCTATGCATAACCTTCTTCACAATCTCCACACCATTTAAAGAGTGAGGGTTGAGTGCTTAGAAAACTCACCGGAAGACATTGTTGCCGCCGCCAATTCCGACTACTCTGTAACAATGGCTGGAGGTATGTCGATCTTATATTTCCGCTGCGCTATTGCTCTGTAATGTCTTACATAATGTTCTCTGTACGAAGTGAATCCGATGAAGGGTGTTCAACTGACCACCTTTCTGTCTATGCAGCTCCGCCACTATTTGAACTCATACTTATTTATTGACTAGGAGTTTTTATTTTAGGAAGTATGCTAAAACTTGTGTCACACAAGTTATGTGCGGATGGTGGTCATACGATGAGGCCCTTCGTAAGTGCTCGAATCAGTGACTTTCATAGTGGACAGGTAAAATGGTTTTACTTAATGCTGATAATTTAAGAAAAAGTTGATTTCTCTGTTTTGTTTGATGTATGTGCTTAGCTTTAGGAAGAAAGACTACCCGTATGTCCTTGCCTGGTTGGTTTTCAGATAGAACTATGGCCCCTTTGGCTTTGAAGATGGGCTACAACAATAGTTAGCTTCTGATTTGTTTTGTGTTATGCAAATGGTATCTTTTCTCCATTGAGCAAACTAAGACGGTACTCACATATGAGTTTATGAATGAAGTCTTTTTATTAGTCTAAGGTGTAGACATAAATGTTAAAGAACTTTAACTGCCTTACAAACAACGGTAGTGGTGTACATAGAATTTTTCATAAGCGGTGTCAGCTTATAGTCACAATTCCACTTGTAAGTGGAGTTGGGTCTGGGACTGTTTTGGTTTTAGGATTTTACTTTCTGTACCAACTTGATATTTACTTAGTATTATTTTCAAATTGTGTCGGCCTATTGTGTGTATATGTACATGTGTGTGTGGTGGTGGGGGGAGGAGGGAGGGGGAGGGGGGCCGTTGTTTCTTAGAAAATATTATTTACACATATACGCAAGGAATTTTTTTTGAAAAGTGGTGTCGAGCGCCTTGCAATCCAGCAAGAGCAATATGATCTGCTGTTAAGCATATACCAAGGCTCGTTGTCATAAACTATGTTTCTTAGAAGTAACTTTAGTAGTTAGAGGTTAATTTTTCAATGAGTCTAAGAGTTAATCATGGCTAGGACTTTTAGCTGTGGTACATGATTTCCACCAAGTTTACATGTAGTTGTGTCTTCCCTGCCATGTTTTGGATAGTTCTTTCAATAGTACTACTACATGATATCCACTGCTACCCTGTTTCCCCGTTTCCATGTTTTTATGTACAAGAGTACTTTAGGTCGGAGGAGCAACTAGTCAAACATCTTGAGCAGCTGCGATATTGAACAACGAACATTTGAAAACATTCCTTGCCCCACCTTGAGATGAGAGGGAAGGTCGATTTGACTCGAATCCTGGGCTTGATCTTGAAGCCTACGTAGGTTAATGATGCAATGGGGCAGGTTTTTCTTTTTTTTTCATCAATGCTGGCACAGCCGAGGCTGGTGCATGCAATTCCCTATGGGCCTTCCATTTGCCCTTACCTAGTTTTATAATCCACCCATCTTCCCCAGTCCGTGAAAGCCCTCCAGGGACCTATCCCTCTTTCCTTGGTATTGCAACAACCACCTGATCACTGCTGTTTTGAGCATTCTTGGGGAATAGTTGGCTAAAAGGAAAAAAACAGCAGAGGTTACTCTCAAGCATCATGTGAAGTGCTGTGACCTCGTTTTGTGCTTTCATGAGGCACATAACCTTGTAATTTAATCACATATAAAATGTTCTTTTGGCAAGTACACAAAATGTAAAACCATCAAAGACTGAAGTATTTCCTTGTCTAATTGCATTAAGCCAATCCATCTTTTAAGTATCTGTGGATTCAAATCTGTCTTGTCAAGAAGTCAAAAACCTTCAAGCTGAGTATTTTTTTTTCAAGTTTCTGTGTTTGAATTGAAAGATGTCTGCAATTGCTGGATTAGAACCAATCTTAATCTGAATTGAGATATCATCTTATGTTGCTCGTACTCTTCAAAAATGTTGACAGGTGGGTGTCGGGTCCTCCAAAACTAGTGCATTTTTGGAGGATCTGACAAGGGCACTGCAGCGTTTTTGGAGAGAGTCCGAGCAACATAGCATTCAGAAAAAGTATCAAAGACATGTTTTGTGTCATTTCACAGGCTTGTTATGCACCTAGAAGCTTTTTCGGGGTAGAAGATTTTGTGGACGATGACAATAGCAGACCATACACATATCAGAAGGGGAAAAAATCGAAGAACCAAACAAAAACGTTTCATTCAAGCAACGCACCGTAGCTTATATGGAACCATTCACGCTCGATGTCTTCATATCAAAGCGCTTCGTCTCAGCTTCTGTCACCCATCGTGTTACATGCAAATAGGTCACGGTAGCTGGTACCAACTCCAAAGACATCAAGGCAGTTCTGAAATCGAGAAGTGATATACCTGCATGTTTGTCTGTGGGAAGTAGTTTGGCTGACAGACCAAGAGAGGCTGATGTATAAAGAGTTTCTTATACTCCTAGAGACAGACAAGTTTGAAGGGAAAATAAGAGCAGTTGTTCAATCCCTTATTGATAATGGTATTGATGTAAAAGTTTATCTTGGCCGAGATGTGTTTGAATTTCTCTCTCTCCCCACCCACACCCACTCACACCAAACTCCTTTTCAATTTTTTTTCTTTTGCATCACAATGTTTACCAAGATGCTTTATTGAGATTTGAGAGCCTCCTTTAGCCTTCTAAGCTCGTTTCTTGTTTTTTATGGTTTGCTAATGCTTATGGTGATGTCTAGGCCAGTTTGTACGCCTCGACTATTCGGTCATGTGCCAGCTAACTCAAGTATCAAATAATTGTGTCCACCAAAATTTAGGCAAACGAGAAGAAATTAGCTCACTTTTTAATTTTATTGCTCGAAATTCAATTTGTTTTAATTGCGATCAATCAATTTTACACAACAACGGCCCCAGAGGTTTCTACAAGTTGCAAAAGGTAGAGAAATTTTTGTCTTAGGTCATAAGTTCGAGCCCAGTATCAAGCAAACTAATTTTGATATTTAAGTGGAGAAGGGTAGAAGGACTGGCTCATTATTCCGAGTTTTGAAGGCAGATTCTTGCCCCAAATGATCGGTTCTAGATGAACTTCTCCGTCATAAAACAAATATTTACACAAACATATATTGATCAGTCAACCTGCACTCAAAAGTACTTTGTCATCTGAACAGGCAACAGTTTTGGTACAATTGCAGTCTACACACAGTAAATAGTAATATTACCTTTTAATTTTTATTTTTAAAAAAATTATGAATGTTGTGGGTACACAGAAAATTTTTACAAGAGGCACAACCGACATTAAATGTCTGAGGGTCCGTTCTTCTTTTGACATATGGATAGTGGTCCTTTTACTTACTTTACATCCCACTCATCACCCCCTCTTCCACCCACCCTTCTTTTTCTTTCATTTTCTTATTCTATTTATTCCTAACTAATATCTACTCAACTTTCAATACAATTAAGCATTGATATATTTAGTAGATGTTTGATCATGAAATTTTTTTCACTTTTTTTAAAAAAATTATTTTACTTTAGTAAAAAAAGTAAAAATAGTAGTGTTTGGTCATAAGAATTATTTCACTAAAGTGAAATAATTGCTTTTGGAAAAATGAAAATAAGTAAAACTTGTTTTCACTTTTTTCGCTCCTATTTCTTTCACAAAATTTCAAAAACAATCCAATTTATATTCATGGTCAAATACAACACCAACTCCAACTTCATATCAATTTATATTCATGGTCAAAAATTATTATTATCTTTATTAAAATAACTGAAAAATATTCTTAGGATTGAATACTAAAAATAAGCTTATTATGCAACATTTTTAATAGTATTAAATTAATTCAAAAGTTTATGATCTTCTCAATTTCTAAGCTTTTTTGAATAATAACAAATTAACTCAAGCTATTATTCCAATATTTTGCTGATTTCTTCTTAATCACTAGAGTTTTTGATCTAATTTTATTTATATATCTGCAGTTACTTTCTTAATGTTGATTATCCGTCGCTATGCTTTTTATTGGCTAATTGCAATTTATTTATGTACCTACTAAGGAAACATTATGCAAATAAATAAAATATTGTAATTGAATGTGAATACTGGTTGATATGTAGTAAAATAAATTTTAGTATTATTATTATGACTAATTGATGAGTGTAATAATATGTAACATCTGAGACGTTTGGATCCCATGAAAATATGCAATAACTGGGATATGAGGCTAATTGGAGGAAAAGGAAAGAAACATGTACTGAAAATGAGCATGTGAAGAAGGAAAAAACAGAATAACAGACGACAGGACTCACGTGACGTGAGTCCCACCCACGTGACGTGGGTGGCTGCCGTGAACCAACTTCAGAGAGTTGGAAAAAAATGTCTGATTTCCACGGCAGGAAGTCACGTGGCATGACTCCCACTCACGTGACGTGAGTGGGTGTTGTGACTAAAGTTTAGAGACCTGAAAAATGTTGTCTGATTTCCACGACACAAGGCTACGTGGAGTGATTGGTGTCACGACACCAGTCACGGTACCGTGAGAATTTGCCGTCTTTGTTGACTTATTTTGACTAAATGGAATTGTGAAGGGTATGACCCATTAAATGTGTTAATGAGCTCAATTTAAAGCCCAAATTGGAGTAAAAGACATGGCCCAAAAGGGTAAATGACCCATTCTTCCATGTTGACCAAGTAGAACATGGCATTTAATGCCAAGAATTGGCTAAGGATGAATTGAGAGGCTATATAAAGGGCACAAAAGCTGATTTTTATTCATACAAACACACATGCCTTTCTAGACATTTCCAAGAAATCTCATTTAGCTCTCAAAACCCTAAGTCATCTCTTTGGAAAAGATCATCATTTTTCAAGCTTGGGTAAGTGTTTAATCTTATGGTTTAATATATTATATGCATGGGAGAGTTCTTATGGTTTAATATATTATATGCATAGGAGAGTATGTAGATCATGATGGTTATGTCTAAAAGTGTAAGTAGTGCACTTTTGCTTTTGGTAAAAGATATGTCATCTATGTGATTTAAACTTGAGAGGAGACTTGAGGTTTTGATGTAAGTGCATGGTATGGATGAAATATCAACATGTATGGTGTGGTTATGTTCCTTAACTTGTTATTTTTCTATGAGTGTAAATTGTGGGATTGTTGTCGATATGTTGTTATGAAATGTATTAGGGTGAATTGATGGAATACTTGTGACATGGTGTTATTGAGGAAGCGTAAAAGAGAAACTTGGTGTAACATGCTCTTGGTTTATGATGCCTTGAATTGGTCAATGTGTGACATGTTGTGGCATTGTTGGTATGATAATGCCGTAAATTGCATTGTAAAGGGGTGAAATGACGTTATAGGTCAATCATGTGACTCATTGTCGTTACTTGTGTTGTAGAGTAAAGCCTAAAGAAAGAGCTGGATTGTGATATTCACAAATAGGATTGTGTATCCATATTGAGAAGATAAGGTATGTAAGGTTATTCTTTTCCGCATTCTTCTGCAGCATCTATTGTTCACATTGTCATTGCACTTGTTCTATCCCAAAAGGTTGTACAATATCTCATTTCTCCCAACTGTTTAGAGTATCTCATTTCAGAGTTAGTAGTACTTGTTATTCATTTATCTCTTATTCATTGAACATTGTTCCTAAAGTTCCAATACTCTTATATTCTCACGTTCCAATAAAGTACAGTTACCAATGTATCACTCTTATAGTCAAAAAAATGAAGTAATGCATAATTGGTTGTATTCATTGGGTGGTATCTCATGGGGTGAAAGGAACACCCGCATGAATGTCGATCCCAATATTACGGGTGGTATCTCATGGGGTGAAAGAAACACCTGCATGAATGTCGATCCCGATTAGTATATTATGGGTGGTATCTCATGGGATGAAAGGAACATCCGCATGAATGTCGATCCCGATTATTATGTTACTTCCCACTGATCAGTTGGGCCCGGGCATTATATGATTGATAATTGATGAATGACGATTAATGATGTACAGAAAAGTAAAGTAAAGTAAAGTAAAGTAAAGAAGGCAATGTACATAGCTCCACACATATACCTTATGGTAGTTTATCTATATTGTTCATTCACTTGTACTTGATTCCTTTAAAGTTCTTATATTTCATACAGTTACTTATAGCCTTACATACTCAGTACATTTTTCGTACTGATGTCCCTTGGGGGACTTACCTTACTTGCTGCAGGCACAGGTACTAGTAGACCTCCACAGTAAGCTGCGGGTTATCTGCGAATTATTGGTGAGCTCCAGTTCGTTCGGGGCTTTCCGAGTCATATGTACATGTTGGCTTTGGTATTGTATTACAGATGTATAAAGAGGGGACTTATCCCGACTATAGGTTTGGTTATGTATCTGTTAGAGGCTTTGTAGAAGTTGTACAGTTAAAGGAAGAAATGTCTTATCTTTTGGGACGATATGGCCCTAACGGTCAAGTTGCATATATATATATCATATGTTTCCATGACTTCCGCCATTTGCATCTTGTATCTATTTATGATGATGATGACGTTCATTGAGTGACATGCGTCTAAGTGCAATAGAACAAAGATTGGTTCTCTCGGGCCTTATCGGCTTCGGGTGCCAGTCCGCCCCAATGGGATTTGGGGTGTGACAAAAGATTGTTATTATTATAGTGAATAATTAGTTTAAAATTTCTATTGGACCAATTGATTCTTCAAGAATGAATTAGGCATTTTACTTTTTAATTCAAAAGACTTAAATATGTTCAACGACTCATATTTCCTGTGTAATTTTATTTTTTTTTTAAAATTGAATCTATCATACTTTGTCTCGTTGCCATCCCTATTTCAAAATAGAGATTTTTAAGGTTTATAGAGTTAATGTAATATCATTTGACTTTGAACATGTTAAAATTTGTTGTCTTCCATGTAATTACCACTAACAAAATCTCTAACATGTGTAAGAAATGTGTAATATCATTTAAATTTCAAAACGGAAGGAAAAAAAAATAAAATTAGTTTGCCAATATAGAAAAAAAATTAAAAATGTTAGAATAGGAACGAAAAGGTTTCTTTTTCAGCTCTTTCTATACATTTTTAGAAATTAGTTTTAAAAAAACGGAGGTTCATTTTGGATAAATTTTAATGGCAGGAGGTTTACGTTTTTTTTGAAGGATATGCAGAGTTTTAAATTAATTTTCACTTATTTCTAATATTCATTCCTAAATGCATTTTAGTTGTGTTAGTAAAAAAATGTTCATCAGTATTTATTTTGCAAATACATCAACACTTAATTATATTTGAGAGTTGATTACTCCGTGTTAATTATGAATATAATAAAAAGAAGAAGAGGGGTGGGTGGAAAAGGAAAGTGGTGAATGACATAAAGTAAATAAATGGACCCAACTTCCACATGTCAAAGAAGAGTGGAGCCTCACACAAATATTGATGGTTGTGCCTCTTCCATTGTAAAAATTTTATGTACATGTAAATAGTATCTATTTCTTTCTTTTTTTTATATTCTCTCAACAAAAGGTTGTGTATTCGAATCAATTTGCACGCTCATCGATTAATATACTATCACTAGTACAAGGATTAAGTAACTTTTAATAGTACAAGAGCTTTTTGATAACACAAAATATTTCACGTTTCTCCTTATCCCGCTTCATAGTCATCGAGGGCGGATATACCTTGCCTCAAACGATGTCACGGGACACCATTTCACTGAAAAATAATATTAGGTATGTATATAAATAATAACAAAAATGAAAATATTGAGTATAAATATAACAAATGACACCGCTTTCTCCACTTGAGTCTAAAGATCGATGGCTTTCATCGTGGATGAATACCTGCGCTAATAATTAAGACAAAGAAATGGAGAATCTGTACTGATTTATTCAGTTGTTCACTTCTTCAAATATTGATAAACACATGCAAAAAGTTCTGTGTATGTCACTAATACTCATATGCCCATCTTATGCAATCAAATATTTTAAGAGACGAAGCTGGTATTTATTCAACTTTACAAGCAAGCAAGCACATTCGCCAGCTAGGAGGTGTCTTACTTTAGCAACATGCTCTCAATACTTTATAGCACTGAAAAGTCCTTATAATAAAAATTCTGCATGCAACAATATATCCAAATACTAACATGTATATATAACTCTAAGGGTGAGAGGCGAAGTCAGGAATCTTATCAAGAGTTTTGATCTATATATATGCAGCATAATCTAGAAGCTCGATTCGATTCTCTGTTGAACCCGCAAACCTGCATTTGGATACGCCACTGGCCAAACATTGTATGTTTTTATGGACAGAGACTTAAGTGAATCCAACAAATTTTACACGAAATGTAGATATACACACGTGAAAAGCTATGAAATTTAGAAAATATTATATAGATTTTGAACTCATGACTTCAAAATATAGCTAATTCAATGCTAAGAATTTTAAAAATTAAACACACCAAATCTAAATTCTGAATCCGCCTCCTCCTTTCTGCTAATTAATCACACCAGTCAGTTTCTTTTGCAGCCCAACTACAGTGAGACCTGATGATATATCACTCACCTGCAAGATAATGATTAATTTATTTGAAGAGTAAATATTACTACTACTTATAAAAAGCACAACATGTTGTCTCCTTAATTCTAAAAATTATATATACTCCCAAAACTTCTCCATAACGACGTTGTTGGTCTAAATATTTTTCGACTATTATAGAGAACACGTAATATAAAATAACATAAAAATTTGGTTTTAATTTTTGACCTTTATAGTGAAATATTATTATAAGAAATGGTTGTAATAGAGATTTGACTGTAAATGAAAAAACTTGGATAAGATACCTAAACCAAGTACTCATGAGTGATGGGGTATTTATTCTGTGTACTATATATAGATTTGGACAAATTTTTGGTTGAAGTGAAAAAAAAACCAGAAAAATATTTGAAGCTAAAATTAAAAAAACAATATTCGGAAGTAAAGTTATATATTTGATCATGAATTTCACTCGAAAAGTAAGCTGATGTTTTGTAAGTTTTCATTATTTCACTGAATACTTCTCAAACATGTTTTGCCATATACTCTCTTTTCGTTTCATTCTATGTGTCTTAGTTTGACTGAACATGAAATTTATGAATATAAAAAAAACTTCTAACAATATCTTGACGTTAAACTAAAGTTATGTATAACACATACCACATTATCTTTTAAATCTTGTAGTTTTAAACACTTCAATTGTCATGCCATTTCTATATGTGAGTTCCATTTATTAAGGTAAAACAAAAACATTGACTTAAAAACTTAATATAAATATGTGGCATTTTTTAAACAGAAAAAAAAGAAGAATAAGACACATAAATGAAATGAAAAGAGAATATCAATAACAAAACTATTATTTGCAATATTGAAATATAATTTGTGTGTTAAATTTTCTTACCTGACATTGAATCCTGATCAAAGTCCATTCATCTTGTTTGGAATTAACACAAGTAACCA
Source organism: Capsicum rhomboideum (assembly GCA_031232105.1). Classification (NCBI taxonomy): domain Eukaryota; kingdom Viridiplantae; phylum Streptophyta; class Magnoliopsida; order Solanales; family Solanaceae; genus Capsicum; species Capsicum rhomboideum. The sequence goes on from CP124711.1 coordinate 14,346,083, forward strand.
CATTTAGTCCTTCTTCAAGTAGCCATCTCAGCACTTTGGACAAAGAAAATATTTCCTCTTTGTGGCTATTATTGACATTAATCAAAATCTCCATACCATCTTCACATTTATTCACTGTGAAACAATTATTACCATGCCGAAAAGTAATATTTGTTGAACTTTTATTTTGATCATCCAATGAAATAATATTCTTGATATTTTTTCTTGTATTGTCCAACTCTTGTATATTCTTCTGAAGATGCTTTATATAATTCACAGCTACTTGCATATGATCTGATGTTGAACGTTTACCCTATAATTACCACAAAAATCCTATAATTACTACAAAAATTCACATCATATTATAATCTAATTATAAAAGTGTTTAAGGTCTATGTACGGCCGAAGTAAAAAATATTTACACAATCAAGCCATTGAGAAGGTAATTGTAGATAATTCTAGTAATAAGCAACAACAACAATATATAAGCCCAGTGTAGTTCCACAAGTGTGGTCTGGAAAGGGTAGAATGTATACAGACCTTATCCCTACCTTTACGGGGTAGAGAGGTTATTTTCGATAGACCCTCAGTTCAAACGAGAAGATAATTGAAGCAGGATTGCAAGTAAAATGTGACAAAAAAGATCAAGATAGAAAGAAAGCAAATGACACAATAGATGGTAGAGCACATTGAGCATGAGGAAACTACGCAGTTACTAGATACTCCTACTACTAATGTTAAGGCTATGAGGAGATGGGGCTAGGCCCCCGGCCCCTATATCTACTATCTAAAGGGCGACAACACGCTGCTACCTACCAATCTATGTCCTCAGTAAATTCTCAAATAAGCATTGATAAGTAAATTGATATAAATGATAAACAACTTGTTAAATTATACTGATAATATAGAAATTTATTTATATTGTCAGTGCCAAAAATGTTCTTTTATCACTTTACTCAATAAAACCCTTCCAAAACTACAGAAAAGAGACAGAGAGAGAGAAAGGTCAAAGGAGGAAGGAAATGGTGGATGGCTAACTATATATGGCTAGAATTAATAAACACAAGCTGATATATGTACTTGATCTAGGAAACCATTTTATTTTTTTTTTTAATTTTGAATGATCATATACTTAACATTTTTTTCAACAAAAAAAATTTATAAGAAAAAGATAAGAGAGGAAAATGAAAGTACTAAAAAAAAAAGGATTCTAGTTGTCTTACCTTGATGAACTCAATGGGAATTAGAGATCTTAGAGAAGCAACATGATTTGCCATTTCTTTCCTTCTGTGCCTTTCAATATTTCTACGTACAACTTTCTTGAGCTTATTTGATTCATCACTTCTTAACCCATCCTTAGTACTATCAAGATTAGTTCTTTCCCTACCGACTGAAGATTTATATAGTCCCCCACAACTTATCTGAATCTGATCGGATGTAATAATTGAAGTATTTTTGTTGACCGAAGATTTATATAGTCGATCACAACTTGTTTGGAACTGAGGCACAATAATTGAAGTAGTTCTTGTTCTAGCTGCTGAAGTTTTATATACCCGATCACAATTTGTTTGGAACCGAGGCGTACTAATAATTGAAGTACTTGCGGTGACTGTTGAAGATTTATATAGTTGATCACAACTTGTTTGGAACTGAGATGTAATAATTGATGAACCAACAGGATCCTCTATGAGATCTTGATTATGGATTTGATTTTGTTGGGAAAATCCATTTAATTGGAAATTAGGAATCTGAAGTAGCTGGTGATGATGATTATCACAAGCTTCACTAATATTTTGTTTGTTATTAGTGAAGATCTCCCAAAGGTAATTATTGTCCATTGAACTAATTAAGTTCTAATGGATTTTGATCTTCTTTTTGGTATTTTAATTGAAAGATGATAAAGAAGAAGATACGTTAGTTAGGGTTTTGAGATCTCCTAATATCTTCATAAACAAGAAGATAATACACTAATTATTTACTAGATTTTTTAGTTAATGATTACTATTCATATCTACGCTTCTAGTCCCACCATTTGCTTTCACACTAGCCTTTTAATTTATTCAGCTTCACTTTTTTTAATAGCTTATAGATGGTGACACACCGTAAAGGACTTTTTATCTTATTGGGTTATCTAAAACATGCTACATGTCAATTATTCATAAAAGTTCGATTAGTAATCTGAAAAATAAGGCAGGTTTTCTGCTCAACAAATTAACACATAATGATAGTGTAAAAATTCGGTATGCTGTCAGTGTATAAATAATTATAAATAAATTAAATTCTTTTTTTATTATTTGTTGTGAGATTGTCTTATTTTTGGTTATGCATTTTGGCTAGTCATTTGCACTTAAATTGGAATCAACTTCCTATTGTGATCAAAGTATCTTAATTTATTTTATGACTATATATGGTGCTTAGGTCAGCATATGCACACACAATGTCGGATATTTTATTGGTTACTTGATACCTTCCCTCAAATAATTTGTCCACCAAATAACATAAGAAAATGAGAAAAAATACCTAACATTTTATTTTTTGCCTCGCCGAAATTTAAATCGAGATCTCATAATTTTTCTTTCACTTCATTAACTACTAAGCAATGCCCTTGAATGCAGTGTCAAAGTTGTATCGCGTTCTTTTTGGAGATAATAAAAAACTAATCTTCGTGACTACTTTTCTTAGTCAACAATATTGATAAAAAATACTACTTTCAGAAACTTCTATAATTTTTTCTTCAAGTAGAAAAAAATAGCTAGGTGAGTTGCAAAAGAGTTGCGAGTATTATTATATGTTGGTTTTTTATTTCTTTTCATATCACATCTAATCAATACAAAATTTAGTTCTTTCAACAAGAAATTTATTAAATAATTTCAAGTGTTTTCCAGAAGATAACATTTCATGTGTATTAATTATTTTATTATTCCACGAATATCTGGGACAATTATTAGTTCATAGAAGGATAGGATGAGATCAAATACCTGGAATTTGATAACTTTTTCAGACATTTTGTTCCAATTTAGAGAGTCAATTTACAAAAATGTTGGGTCTACATTATCTAATATTTGTCCCTGATTAATGCAATACAATATTTTTCTCCAAACTTTTTCAGAATAATAATTGAGTAGTATATCTAGGAACTCTTTTCTTTCTCCAACTAATATTTGCATATTTGGCCAATCTTTCAGAATCTGTTTATTAAATAACTTAACTATGTTCATATTTTTTCACTCATAATTTAAAAAATAAATAATTTTTTTTGGAAAGGCTTATAACATAACATGGATTTACAATTATTATTGGAAGGTGAAAAAAGGAAATGTGATGAACATCAATTTTTGAATTTGAATAGAGTTGAAAAAAGTTATTATGTTTTAAAATTCATGTTCCAATATTTTAAACTAAAATTTGAATTAAAAATTAATAGTTATATTTATAAAATAGGTTAATAGGGTCGTCACACACACAAGTAGATTATCTTAACAACAAAAATTAACCTCTTTTTAATGTATATTTGATTAGAATGATACGAGACAAACAATAAGAAAGTATGTAAATGATTATATAGAGTTAAAATTGATGTGGCATGTGAACAAATTAGATACTGACACGTGGAAAGACAAAAGAGCAGTAAGTCAACATTGCAGAAGATCCATCTCGAAAAAGTAGAACAAACTGGACAAAAGATCAATATCGAACCCAAGCTCAAATACACAGAGAGAAAGTCATCTAAGAACGCTAGTCGTAATGTAATCGATCGAGAGGCAACACCGACATTGCTCTTTTTGCTCTTGAATGCCATTTTTAAGAGGGAGTAATTCTTATCAGACCTTGATTAATTCATTTCTATAAAAACAGTAGAATCATCACAGTGTGCATCAACGAATTCTATTATTGAATATTCAAATTTTTCTCTAGTAATATAATATCGTTACTTGTTCATCGATTTTGGGCATTCATCAAAACTCAATTAATTAAGGACACCTTCACCGAAAATATCATCGGAATCAGGCCATCATATGCTACATTTGCTTGATCTAATTAGATTCATTTAATTTGTCTTAGCTTATTTCTTATTTACAGATTTACTTACATGTTTCATTATGTCGATAGTTCCAATCCACGCATTATTCTTGAAACGTCGCGTACAAATACAACTATACTTTTTTGGGGGTAAACACCAACATGGATTGTGATAAAATTGTTGATATTCCTTCATCTTTAATCAGAGGTTTCAGGTTCCAGTCCTAGAAATGAAAAAAAATCCTGGTAAGAGCTTTGCCCCTCAGAAATAGGCCCTGCAATACGCGAATCTGAATTAATCAAACTCTAGTACAGATATCAAACACCAAATGAAAAACCATAAAAAAATACAGTCGTAACAAATATAAGTTTTAAAACATATAAAACTCACATTTTAAAACAATCAATCAAAAGCCATGAGTAAATTCATTAAGCTTAACGATCAATAATTGAAACAACGAGATAATATCTCAGATGGTCACTCAATTATGTGTAGGTCTCTTAGAATGTCACTCAACTTTGTTTTATAACTTAGAAGTCACTCAACTTTATTTCATAATCCAAAATCGATCACTCAACTAAAGTAGTTATCTTAAAAAGTCAATTTTTTAAAAATCATTTTTTTAAAAGACAAACTTTTCAAAATAAATTGATTTAAAAAATTTGACCTACCAACCTATTACTTTTTTGCCAAAAAACAGTGTACATTTGCTCACTAAATGCAAAAAAGAATTCAATTTTATTCCATTAACAGAAATTATAAATTATTTCTATATATAACTAAATGAATCATCAAAGATATACATAGGAGCGCGAGGTACGGCAGTTAGTTAACATGTTTGTTGCTTATGTATCTAAGTAACCATTTACGTGTGAGGTGTGACATGAAGTTATAAGTGAGATAGTTTTCTTCCATACAAATAATTACATCGATCATTTTCGTCAACTCTGGAGTTTTCTTCTAAGTTTGATAATTAAAGATTGTAGTTTAGGGAAACAAATTGAGTGAATTGTGAGGTAGTACTCTACATGTTCTGTTATTCATAAAATGTTAGAGGAATTTCCCCCCTTGTGATTAGTGTGTGTGATAGTTTTTTCTCCTCAAGAAGGGAGAATTGAAAAAATAAAAAACTTTTATAGATTAAAGATATGTCAGGCAATGAGCAAAACCAAGAGGTTCTTCAACAACAGCTCAAAGGAAAGAAACTTTCTGGCGAGACGTTAAAACGATATGACTCCTTAGACTTGGAATCTAGCAAGGTCCCCGAGGCCAAAAAGGTCCTAACTTCAACAAATTATGAAAATTTACGTTCTTTTTTGTTTCGCACTGGGTGTCTGGTACCCTCTCTGGTGGTGAGAATTTTATGTTCTTTTGATATTGACGATATAAAATTAACTTACAATTTTTTCTTTTTGACCAGGCATTAGAATGGTCAGTGATATTGAAATTGGCATTTCAGAGCATAGGGGTGGTGTATGGAGATATTGGAACATCACCATTGTATGTGTTTTCATCCATCTTCCCAAATGGTGTAACATATGAAGAAGATATACTTGGTGCACTCTCTCTTATTTTGTACACTATCACCTTGATTCCTGTCATCAAGTATGTCTTCATTGTTCTCCAAGCTAATGATAATGGAGATGGTAACTTATTTTCTCCTCTTCTTTTACGGACAATGACAAAAAAAATTCATTTTTCTTTGGTAGTACGTTCAAAATAGTCTCTTAATTAAGTATTATCTTAATACTTTTGGTCCTAAGTTTGTTAAAAGTGTGCATCTTTGGTCCATCAGATATTTACCTGATAACGACCTCAATCAAGTGACTAAAATCGATATCAAAAATGCGGAATTAAACAACAAAATTAAAGGATAGTTGAGAAATAAGAGATGAGAAGTGAAGAAAGAAAGGCTCAATTGAAACAACAACTAAACCAAGGGTGAAGAAAACTCAATCAAATGAACGAGAAACCCAATTGAATCCACAATATGATAACTCAATGATTAATCAAGCGAAGAAGATAACACAAGCAATTCGGGAATCCACCCTAATCACTCGATCTAAGCTAACAATTGGAATTGAACCCAATCCTAATCTAATGTAACTAAATATCAATGTCTATTCAAGACAATTCAATCATCAAAAATCTCCGTAAAGAAAATGGCTAAGACAACTATTTATAGTCCTTGCCTTTTCACAAATAGCCTATTACAAAAATAGCCCGAAAGTGACTATTTTAGTAATAACCCACAAGGGCCCTTCTTGATTGTTCAAATGACATCTTTATAGTCCATGACCTTGTATATTTATTGCACCATGGCTTCCTTCGGGCTCCAAGCTATCATCCATATGTGGAAGCCCATCCTAATGTGCTCCACGCTAACCATGCTCGTATCATCCTCCCCTTCTTCAAAAGGATTCGTCCTCGAATCCGAACTTTGCAAAAACATGAGAAAAACAAACAACAAATATATCCTCATAGCATGAGGGTTAGCCCAAAGGTTATCAACCACACACCAACTTGCCAAGGAGGCATACATTTAAAATACAACCAATTATCCTTTGTGTTGAAGAAGATCCATTCATCATATAAGGTACAAAAGAATTGGTCATAAGCAACATCATGAGACAAGAAAACCACAAAGGTCTTAATGGCATCAAGAATCTCAAGAGATGATATCACATATGATTTAGGAGCCGTAAGACACAATTGTTTCATCGCCTCACAATAAGACCTCATCAAAAATGGTGCAATCACCCATAAGGGTTCATTTGGGTCAAAGAAGTAAAAGACCCACATATCTCTATGTCACGCCCCGAATCCCATCGAGACATGATTGGCACTCGTAGCCGGTAAGGCCCGAGAGAACCAACCTTTGCCTATGCTCAATCATATGCATATAAGATTCATAACCACCATTGCATAATATTATGAAAGACGAATAAAGGAAACCATGGGACATAATACATACATATGAAACTTGGCCGTTGAGGCCATCCAGTCAAAACAACATATGTCCTTGCCACTGATACACCCACATCTGTCTACAAAGCCTCTAACAAGAGCATTGACCAAAACAAACCAAAAGTCGGGACAAGTCCCCGCTTTATACAACATGTACAATACAAAAACATATATACACTCGGACTCGGAGAAGCCCCGAATGAGCTGGAGCTCACCAAAGAACCGCTAACACTGGCAATCTACTGAGGAGGCCTACTGGGACCTGCGCCTGCAGCAAGTAAGGTAAATTCCCCGAGAGGGGTCAGTACGAAATAAGTACTGAGTATGCAAGGCTCAGATGAAACTGTACAACACATGAATATTTCAAGGAATATGTCAATGAACTCAAAACATATGAATAAGCAATGTGAATAAGTCACCATGTTACGTTTTGGAAACCATGTGGATTGTTTTCATTGCTTTCGTCACGTTCTTTATCACAATACTCACTTGTTATCACATATGTCACAATGTACTCGGGCCCCGACTGATCAGTGGGTCTTTCATATCATCATATAGGGATCGAGTCGAGCTAGGCTTATGCCCTTAGACTTGCCACCCTCGGGATCGAGTCGAGCTAGGCTTACGCCCCTAGACTTGCCACCCATAAATCCATACCTCGGGATCGAGTCGAGCTAGGCTTACGCCCCTAGACTTGCCACCCGTACTTGATCATTGACCACATATACATTACTTTAATCTTTACTTTGAGATTGATACTTTGGTAGTCAAACATCACTTTGGAACCTCACATTGTTGGAAACTTTGAATCATTGACCAATGAGTGAAGGACATGTGAATAATTATCAATGAAAAATATAACATTACTAGCACCATGATACCATTGGAACCATTGGACAATAATCCATGAACAAGAGATACAAGTATAGTCACTATTGAAACATTGGAACATTAACCATGAATATGAGAAATGGGATCCACAATTGTTCAATGAGTAGGAAATATATGACAATGACCATGGATAGGTGCATATGGGATACCTTAGTACATTTCGGAATAGAACTAGTGACATGTCAATGTGAACACTATTGGCCGTAGAAAGATACGGACAAAGTAACCTTGCATACCTTGGATTCGCAATATGACTATTCAACCTTAGATGCGTATACAATAATCCCGCTCCTTCTTTATGTGTCACTCTACAACATAAATACATAACGAAATTCACATTAACTACCACATACTTGACAAATGCATACTATGTCAATGAGGTACATGTTTGTCTTTAAGCATGTCATTTCCCCTCGACAAAACCATTGATATACTATTATGCCAAAAATTCCATAATATTCCCAACATTGACCAATACATAATAATCATCGCATTTTACCATAACAATTCTCTTTTACACCTCCTTATCCATACCACATCACAAACAATCCATCAATTCACCTTAATCTACTTCATAGCACATATCGGCCAAATTCCCACAATTTACACTTATAGATAAGAACAAGTTTATCAACAAAAATAACACCATAGATGTTCATATTTTATCCATACCATGATCTTTCATCAAAGGCACAAGTCCCAATTCAAGTTCAAACCCCATGGATCACAAATCTTATATAAAAGCACAAAGTACCATATCCAACATTTCCAAGCACACCCAACATGATTTACATACCCTTTCATGCATATAATATATGAATCCATAATAATATTCACTTACCCAAACTTGCAAAGTGATGATCTTGCTCCAAAGGGTAGCTTTGAGTCTTTAGGGTTTGAGAGCAAATGTTTTTGGAAAATATCTAAAGAGACATGAGAGTTCTAAATGACAAAAATCTGATTTTTGGAGCTATTTATAGTCCTTGGGTCATCCTTAGCCATTTGTGGCATTTAATGCTTCATTTGACTTAAGTCAAGAGAAGATTGGGTCACATAACCCATGTCTTTTGTCCCATTTTTGGGCTTTTATTGAGCCCAAATCACTTAACCCAATAAAATCAATAATTTCTCATCTTATACGTATTACAATAATATTCCCACTCATAATAGTCATATCCGTAGCCTCAATCTCAAAAACAAGTGATTCTAGCTATGTTTGGCTTATTTTGACTTTAGGGGCAAAACTGTCATTTTGACCCCAAATTCGTTCTCGAGAAATTTTATCATACTAATGTAATATGTCATTCATTTAATGTATATACCCTTGGTTTTAGAATAAACGTAGCAAAAATCGGCTCAATACGACCCCGGATACCCTTGGGACTTAGAAATTTCCAACTTTCGAAAAAGTGGAAAACCCAAGGTGGTACGCTCCTGGGCGCGCCAACCCACTGCCTCTGGGCTAAAAATTTTAGCCCAGAGCGGCGTGGCACGGTCCCAAACGCGCCCCTCCATAAAATTTTCCGAAAATTTCATTTTTCGACTTTTCTTCGCGGGTTTGGTTAGATACTTCAAGGCCTATGCTTTAACTCACTTCTTAACCTTATTATACTTTTGTTTAGTGGTATTCTTAGCCTCATTTTGAACCCCACAAATGCGCAATGAACAGTGCAAAACACCTTCTATGCAAGTTTAACCACATAACAAGAGCCAAATTCAATTATCTCATCAATAGCCTTACCAAATGCATACTCATAGCTCTCGATACCTACGTACATATTATTTAATATCGTCAAGTAGGGTTGGGAACGTGCGGGGTGTTACACTCTACCTCCATACACAACAAATCCCATACCATTATGGGTATCATCATAAATAAAGAGGTAGTAGAGGAAGGTATTAAGCTCACTATTCTCATCTAGGGCGTGCTAAAAGATAAGGACATCGATAGATAAGAAAAGACATTTTAAGCACAAAATGACCCTCTCCATAAGCAACTTCCGAAAGAAAAGAAGTACACCAACAAAGACATGCTACTAGAATGGTAGAGGAATCTATTAGGAGTCAAATCACCCCATATCAAATAATACTCCCAATGAGTTGGAGTCCCTCCTATCATTGTATCAAGCATGCTTTCAAGAGTCCCATTTGAAATGTCAACTTGTCCAACCCTATGAAGGTGACAAGGAGCTTTCAATATCCATGGACTATCCCAAAAACAAATAAGTAACTTAGCACCCATTAGTTGTGGTCCACACAACTTGAGCACAAGTGTGTCAAACAAGGATGCAAGAACATAGGAAACTTCCAAAATAGACAATGACATATTTGCCTTGGGGTTCCCAAGCATGAGACCACATTTGAGAAAAGGGTCATCATATGCAAACAAGTAGTAAAGAAAGATATTACTAAGATAAACGTCATCCAAGGTGTGCCCACATATAGAATTACCTTTTGATCCACAAGCATTAAGGCCTTGATCAAGAATGGGGTCACATAAGAATGAAAGGGTTATTGGAGAACATACACCCTCTTTCTTTTGACCATTAATCTCTCTAATAGACGTACTATCATCTTCCAAGAAGAGAGTTCCATCTTCGTAAAGTGTGTCATCATACCATAGTGGATTCTCAATCACTTGGTAGCTTTCAAGGGGGGCTACACTTATATCATGCCAAAACACACCACTATGCATTTCACCTTCATTAGTCATGTCAACATCAAACAAGAGATTATCCTTAAAAATACATTCCACCTCACAATCCTTATGAGAAGAAAAAGGAATGGAATCACAATTCAAGAATTCATCATTTAGGTTCAATGACTTCACATGACTATCTACATGACCAACTATATCAATGCCAACACTAAATTGAGGTTCCTTAAGTTCATCACAAAACTCCTCATTTAGTGGGTCATCATTACACATGAGTTGATCAATACCAATATCAATTGATAATGAACTGTCATTCAAAGCACATGTATCAACACTAGGTGGACACAAATTAATCTTACTAGAAGAATCAATTCGATCATCAATAGGATCAACTAGTGTATCCACATTCTCAACATGCACATTATCAAAATATGGCAAAGAATCACATGACAATGTACTATCATTCAAGGTACAAGTGTCAATACTAGGTGGACACAAATTGATCTTACTAGAAGAATCAATTTGGTCATCAATAAGATCAACTAGTGTATGAACACTCTCAACAAATACATTATCACTATCTAACAAGGTGTCATCAAGATGATCACAAGGCAAAGGATCTTTAAGCTCACACATATATATGCCATCACTTACACTCAATTGGCCACTAGCCATACAAGGATCTTTACCTTTTGACAAAGTGTAAGGTTTAGCTTTGTTACCTTGTAGTTCATAGAAAGGATTGCATTCACCTTGCTTTTCAACATTGGAGAACATTTGCCCCTTTGGAAAGCTTTTTAGCACCTCATGATTCTTCATTGCTCGAGGTGCCTCACTAGGCTTGTCTCCAAGGATACCTGCACAAGAATCTAGACAACTAGAAAAGGAAGAAAGGTTACAAAAGTTACAATTAGATTGTGACAACCGGCCTCTCACATCACTCCTCACAACCTTTCCTTTTTTCACTCTAGTATTGTCACATATCACACCCTTACTCCTCTTAATCTTTTGTCTTTCAATTTTATTGGAGTTAGGACAAGTGCCAAGAATTCCTTGGGAAGGATTTGGAGATCCCTTCACATCTAACTTTTAATTTGCGTTGCTAGGAGTAGCCTTCATTTCACTCATTGAATCCTCTTCAAGCACATTTCCACAAGGAGTAGCTTATTTTGCTTTCTACTTCTTAGTATTAAGCTTGGAGACCATTTGAGAGATCTTGTCAAGAGTTATTAGCATGAAAGCAAAATTTTTGTTCATCTTCAAAGTAATAGTATCCTCAATTGGGAGTGGTTTACTTTTAACTTTTGTTTCAAGAATCCGCCTCTCCCGGTCATACACATCTTGAAATAATGAATTTCCTCTACTTCTATGGCTCATTAATCCTCCCACCCTTCCTCCAATATCATTACCATATGGAGAACTAATCACATTGAAATGAGAATAAGAAGTACAAGTTCTTGCACCATAAGAAGTAGAGAATGTTCTTCGACTATGGTCCACATGATGTCTTCTAATTGGTTCCACCCACACATCTATACCCCATCGACTAGAATAGAAAGTAGCACGAGACGAGGAAGGTAATTCATCCTCACAACTTCCCCTTCTATCACAATCATCCTCAAAGGATTCACAAGACATATGGGTGAAAGTATCGTACCTCACATTGTCTTCATTACCATAGTGTCTAATATGAGAACCCCCATACCCTTCATCTTCACCATCAAATTCATCTTAAGATACTTCTACTCCTTTATGTTCATCAAAAAGGCCATAAGCCCCATTCATTTCACATTTATCTCCGGAGTAGTAGTTCTCACCACCATATTGCTCATGATCACAACCATAGCCTTCATATGATTCACTACCGTACTCATGTGCTTCATTAGTTTGCTCACAAGCACTCAAAGAACCCTTATGTGGCTCATCATCACTATACTTATAGTTCATATCGCTACAAGCATAATCACTAATGTCATTTCCACAATAATCTGAAGCTATATATGACATTCTCCTTTGTATCGTCTTTGGTATCTACAGAACTAGCAAACAAGTTAGTAATAAAAGTCTCACGTCACTCTTTATCAACTCACCTTCTTTGGCTTCTTTCCCAAATTGATAGTGTTACTAGCTTGCTCAATCAATTCAAGGTTATCTATGCTTGTGGAGAGATCTTTGTGACTCTTGAAAAAAGAATGATTCAATTAAAAACTAACGGACTTGAATCAAGAAAACTAACAATGAAATAAAACTAGAAAAGCACACAAAGAAAAGCACTTGAAAAAAAAATCGGACTCAAAGAACTTGAAAATATTTAGTAGGGTAATCTACTAATTAAAATCAAGTTATGAAGAAAAGAAAGGCAGAATTAATAAAAAGAAACTAACTTAATAAGATTTGAACTTAAAAAATATTTAGGAAGAAATTTGGTTGAAATTCATGAAAAAAATACTTGAAAAAGGTGGAGAAAAAATCTAAAAAAAGAGCTGAAAATTTGTTCCAAAAGGACACTTGAGTAAGCTTCCAAGAAATTATACCCTTTACTTCCTTCCTTGTCTTTTTTCCCTTTTGGAATATTCCCTTTTGTACTACTCTCAAACACTTTCCTTTTCTCTTTCTTTTGGATCAAAATACCTTTTTGAATATTCTTCTTCTTGAAAATATGAAGCTCCTTCAAAAACACCAAGAACAAATATAAAGATCCAAAATTCACAACTCCCTCGATTTAACTCGAAATTGTACGAAATTTAAAACCCAAGCTCCTCTTGCTATGGAGAACAAACTCCAATAACTTTGAAGCCTCAATTTCAGATTTTGAAACCCATTTGAACTTTTCTTCAAGTCATGAAGAACACCCAAAATCAAACCCAATGGATTTTTTCTCCGTTTTAGCCCAAATTTTAGGTCCAAGCTCCAAATGATTAGGAAAACAAACTCCAATACAAATCAATGCCCAATTTAGCCCGAATTTAAGAACCCACTTGTTCTTCTTCTTCAAAAAAAAAAACCCTTCAAACTTCAATAATGGTAGAATCTTCAAATCAACTCAGAATCAGACCAAATCCGAGATTCATACTCCAAATAGCATAGAGAACAAACCCCAATAACTTTAAACCCTAAATTTCCACCCAAAAGTTTTAGATTTGAAAACCCACTTTGAAACCTTCAACTCAACAATTTTCTAAAAACGTTTCACTTTTTTTTTTGAATTTTTCAGATTTATGAATCTAGGATTGAGATTTGTAAAAGCGAATCTCTAGCCTAAGCTTTGTTACCAAATGATAACGACCTCAATTAAGTGACTAAAATCGATATCAAAAATGCGAAATTAAACAACAAAATTAAAGGATAGTTGAGAAATAAGAGATGAGAAGTGAAGAAAGAAAGGCTCAATTGAAACAACAACTAAACCAAGGGTGAAGAGAACTCAATCAAATGAACGAGAAGCCAAATTGAATCCACAATATGATAACTCAATGATTAATCAAGCGAAGAAGATAACACAAGCAATTCGGGAATCCACCCTAATCACTCGATCTAAGCTAACAATTGGAATTGAACCCAATCACTACCCTAATCTAATGTAACTAAATATCAATGTCTATTCAAGACAATTCAATCATCAAAAATCTCCGTAAAGAAAATGGCTAAGACAACTATTTATAGTCCTTGCCTTTTCACAAATAGCCTATTACAAAAATAGCCCGAAAGTGACTATTTTAGTAATAACCCACAAGGGTCCTTCTTGATTGTTCAAATGACATCTTTATAGTCCATGACCTTGTATATTTATTGCACCATGGCTTCCTTCGGGCTCCAAGCTATCATCCATATGTGGAAGCCCATCCTAATGTGCTCCACGCTATCCATGCTCGTATCATATTTACCAAACGTTGATTGTTAAATTTAACTGTTTCTAGACAAAATATAGACAAAAAATAGAAACTGCACCTCAAACAAAATTTCAGTACACTCAAGAAATTCACCAAAAAATTACATAAACTGCAAAGCTTGCACTACTTTCAAATACGAGTTCCATTAAATATTTTTTATTTTCCAGTTTGCATTAAATTTAACAATCAAAGTATGGTAAATATCAGAAGAAGACCAAAAATGCTCACTTTTGACAAACGTAAAGAACCAAAGCTACTTAGATGATATTTATTGAGAGACTACTTTGAACTTACTACTGAAGATAAGGGACCTTTTTGTCATTTTCTCCTTCTTCTTTTACTACAAACTTTGATGATTAATTCGTAAAAACATTAAAATGTTCTTTTTATTGCAGGAGGTACATTTGCTTTATATTCATTGATATGTCGATATTCGAAGGTTGGATTAATTCCAAGTCAACAACCAGAAGACAAAGATGTGTCAACTTTCAAACTTGATTCACCAGATAGACGCACACGTCGGGCTTCAAAGCTTAAATCAATGCTAGAAAACAGCAATTTTGCAAAGTTTTTTATGTTAATTGCCACAATGCTTGGTACTTCCATGGTTATTGGGGACGGAGTCCTCACTCCCTGCATTTCAGGCACGCAAAAATTTATCCATACTCGATATTTACATCAATCAAATAAATACATGACACATGTATTTATTAATTTGTGAAAATGGCCTTAATAAATGGAATACGTTTCAACACCGATCAGAACATTGAGTTAGCAAGCTCAGCTCCTATGCCTAGAATTAGTGAACATTTTTATCAAATTGTGACAAAAAATGGGTTGGAGGACTCAAAGATTAGTGATAATGAATGTTATCAAATTAGTGAATTAGCATGTATTATATGAGTTTATGATACTAATTTAAATTTTCCGTTTGATTTGGTCAGTTTTATCTGCTGTTGGAGGACTTAAAGAAGCAGCTCCCTCGGCCCTGACTCAAGGTAAATATTGCATGCATCTTATTTGGCTAAATAAATGCCCTTCACGCGCTGAATTTAGGTAGATTTCACACATCACGTCATGTCAGCGAAAAGTGTCTAATAAGTACACTTTTTCAGTGATATAAATGTTCAAAAGGAACAAGAATTAGATAAACTGTAGGAGTGAAAGATGCATATAAGTTTAGGTCCTTTAGGACCGCTTATGACTTTAGCCTTTTTTTTTTTTAATGAGTTGACTCCAGCTATGGAAAGTAACATGTCTATAAAATGGTACTCGAGAATTTCAGAAAAATGTTTAATTTACCAACTATTTCAAAATAATATAGTTTGAATAATGATTTTTTTTTAAATAGTTGGTAAAATTTCAAATTAAGAAAGTGTAAACTAACACTAGCTTATTCTGTTTATGCAGGAAGACTTGTTTGGATTGCGGTAGCCATCCTAATATTGTTATTTATGTTTCAACGATTTGGAACTGAAAAAGTTGGCAACACTTTTGCGCCTGTACTTTGTGTGTGGTTCATTTTCATTGCTGGCATTGGCATTTATAACTTCGTCAAGTATGATCCAACTGTTATCAGAGCTCTTAATCCTAAATACATCATAGATTACTTCAAGAGAAACAAAAAGAATGCTTGGATTTCTCTAGGCGGAGTTGTTATGTGCATAACAGGTATCTGTTACCTTCCAACCACCTTTAAATGTATTGAGAAAATTTAATTTACTAGGAGTAAAATAATTGAATAATGAATTGCAGGAGGTGAAGCACTATTTGCAGATGTTGGTCATTTTAGTGTTCGATCTGTACAGATAAGTATGTGCTGTGTCACATACCCAGCGCTCATATTAGCATATCTTGGTCAGGCTTCCTTTTTAAGAAAGCACATTGATGATGTTTCTGATACTTTCTACAAGTCTATTCCTCGTAAGTATACTATTTGTTCCTGAGTTTAAGTTCTATGCAATGACGGTTTCAAAACTATGTCCAAATCAGATCACGGAGTAATAGGACATCTCAATAATCAGCGTTAAGGGGTAACCAAATTGATATCTAATCTATTATAACGGGCTAAACTACAATGGAAGTTCTTTACATTGTCGTTTCATATAACTTAAATCTTTTATGCTTAAACCTTTTCTATTTTACAAGTGCAGATAGTATATATTGGCCAGTATTTGCAGTGGCTGTGTTGGCGGCCATCATTGCAAGTCAAGCCTTGATTTCTGGGACTTTCGCTATAATCCAGCAATCCCTGGCGTTAGGATGCTTCCCACACGTTAAAATTGTGCATACATCAACCAAATATCACGGACAAATTTACATTCCTGAAGTCAATAACCTTCTCATGTTGGCTTGTGTCATTGTCACTCTTGCATTCAGGACTACTGAAAAGCTAAGCAACGCTTATGGTAAGGATTTCCAGGAGTTCCCTCTCTTCTCATATATAGTAAGCTGATATTCTTACATGTTTGTGTATATATCTTAAATCCTTTCTAGTGATAATGTGAAACAGACGTCTAATACGTGACAAAACCATTTGTTCACAGGAATAGCAGTTGTGTTTGTGATGACTCTAACTTCGGGCTTCCTCGTACTAGTTATGATCATGATTTGGAAAACTCACATTCTTTTTGTAATTGTCTATGTTCTAATCATTGGCACGGTTGAGCTCGTCCTCCTAAGCTCAGTCCTTTACAAGTTCGATCAAGGTGGTTACCTTCCACTGGCCTTCGCTATGTTCCTAATGTTTATCATGTACGTATGGAACTATGTGTATCGAAAGAAGTACCATTTCGAGCTAGAACACAAGATCTCTCCCTTAAAAGTTAAAGAAGCCGTGGATGAAACAAATTACCATCGCCTACCTGGACTTGCAATTTTCTATTCTGAACTTGTTCACGGAATTCCACCAATCTTCAAGCATTACGTGGAGAATGTGCCTGCATTACACTCTGTCCTCGTGTTTGTTTCTGTTAAATCACTTCCCATAAGCAAAGTGCCCGTTGAGGAACGGTTCCTCTTTCGGAGGGTGAAGCCGGGTGATCTCTATGTATTTCGATGTGCAGTGAGATATGGATACAATGATGTGCGCAACGAGGAAGAACCCTTCGAGAGATTATTGGTGGAGAGGCTGAAGGAATTTATACGAGACGATTCAGTGCTTTCGCTAAATGCAGCAAAGAGTAACAGCGTATCAACAGAACAGACCAATGTGGAATTGGAGAATGATTGTGACATACAAGAGGATGCTACGTTTTCAATGGAGAGAGATATAGAAGTGGTGGAGAAAGCTTATAGTGTTGGGGTTGTTCATTTTGTAGGAGAACAAGATGTGATTGCAGGCAAAGGGTCTAATATTGCAAAGAGATTTGTGATTGATTATGCTTTTAATTTCTTGAAGAGAAATTTGAGGCAAAGTACCAAAGTTTTAGACATACCTCACAAGCACATGTTAAAAGTCGGAATGATATATGAGCTTTAGCATGAAAATCTTAGTAGCTCAATTGGTTGACTACCTGAATTTTCATTTTGTCTGTGAGGTTCGATTCCCATTAGTTTATAATTTAGTTGAAGGAGAAGCATTCAATAAATGTGCTGCCCTCAATCTCCATCCGTCCAAAGGTCTTGGACTAGACAATTTCTTGTTTTTTTTTGTTGTTTTTTTTTAAATCGTTTTTTTGTATGCTTAAATTAGTATAGTTTGAGAGAATGTGACAATGTAGAGAGAGAATTAGTACAGAGTCTTTTTTTGTACTCCTCTGTTTCAATTTGATAGGTTTGATTAGGAGTATGAGGGTCAAACTAACTAATGTTCTGTGTAAATTCTTCGGACATAAGTGTTTAATATTTTTGAAATAAAATCTACATATCTAGAAATTAATAAGAAGTACTATAGATCAAAATAGTTAACAATTCAAAATATTTAAAAAGTATCGAATAAAATTGTGGTCAAAGACATTGAAACAAATTTGTTTGAAACGAGGATGGGGTATTATTTCACTGCTAGAGAACCAAAATATTTTTATTCATTCAGTTTAAATGAAGAAGAAATGGCAAGGGATATAAGAAATTTGTGCTTACCTCCAAGAGTTATTAGGCAGATCAAGCTTGAAGTAGGTTACTAGTTTCATCTTGTGAAGAGGATACAACAGAAAATGGAATGTTAAAAATAGCCATGAATCAAGAACCTTGTCAATCTAGCCAAATGAGAAACCAACATACGTGCATAAGAAGTGTTTTTTTCTTTTTGAGTGTCAAACGTGCCTAGAAGTGTTTGTAGACAAGCATTTGGTCTAGTCAATGTCTAGGTTTGTTTCGCTAATCATTAGTTTATAGTTTAGGTAGGATATGTATGAAACTCAAAAAATTGAAAAAATTTAGGTATGTTTTTGACCCTCAACTCTTTTTCAAATACTAGCAGTCTTCCTAGTAAAAAAAAAAGCACGAAACTTTTCTTGAAATTAAGACAAGAATAAAAAGAACTTGGAAATCGAAACTTACATAATGTCACCATATATGATTGATCCAACATGAGGCCCAATATTAGCTAGTAGTATATCCGGCCCAGTTTGCTTACATTTAAAATTTTTCTTTTGATAATTCTTGAGGAACATAATGGGCTTTCTGAGGATAGTTTCTTGGGAAAAGGACACCACATGGCCCATCAGAAAATAAATGACCCATGTTTGAGCTATTGTACATGGAGTGGCCAATCAGCCCAAATTAATTCAAAAAAATGGTCAGTCGGCCCAAACTAATTCCAAAAATAACCAGTCGAAACTGTATCAATATGGTATATGGGTTGTATCAATATGGTATAAGGAGTGTATTAATATGGTACAGGGACTGTATCAAAATGGTATAAAAATTGTATCAATATAGTATATGAACTATTTATGCATATGTTTTTCTGTATAAATTATATAAATGTGGCATGAAGACTGTATCATTATGGTATATGAATTGAAAAAAAAAAAAGAAAAAAAAAAGGCACTAGCAGCGACAAAAAGGCCTAAAATGGCTGCCGTTTGGAATTGCAAAATCAATGGCTATTTCGTGGAAATAGGTTTAGGCGAAGTGATATTTATGTCCTTTCCCCTAGTTTCATTCTTGATGATATTTCTCACCAGCATTTTGAAAATGAGAAAAAACTTTAGGATCCTGAGATATTCGCTGAGGTTGACTCTTATTTCCATCACTATACCTAGAGAAGGATGCACCTTGATACCCAAAAGATGCATGAAAGGACATTTAATCAGTAGAAAAGGTTGATGGAGTGGAAGAGTGCTCCTTTTCTTTCTCATCATGTTGGACCATGGAATATGCCTTACCAATAGTAGTAAGGGGATTCATCATGAGTATATTGCTTTTGCAAGTGGAGTAGGTTTCATTAAGTCCACTAAGAAGCCGGAACAATTTCTGTTCCTCAAGAAGCTTTGGCAAAGTACCACATGTGCAGGTTGGCCCCACATAAGCAATATTAAATTCATCCCCAAAGGCTCCTAAGTATAGTGAAATATGTAGCTATATCAGAAGAACCTTGAATATCAGAAGAACCTTGAATAGTACTTCCTGATTCCCTCTGTATCTGGATATGTTTAGATCCATTGGATTGTCCGTACCTATCATTTGTGTCCTCCCAAATTTCCTTGGCAGTATTAAATCCGTTAACACTTATAGCTATGTTTCTAGACAATGAATTGGTGATCCGTGCAATAACCATGTCGTTATATCTTTCCCAAGAAGGATAGTATGGAGACTCAGGAGGAGGTTTAGGGTTCCTACCAGTGATTAACCCTAACTTATTTTAAGCAAAAAGAGATATCAACATGTTTTTTCTCCAGCTAACAAAATCATTTTCATCGAATGGTACCACAGTAAGCTGAGTACCAGGATTATCAGATGGGTGCACATAGAATGGATGAGAGTAATCAATAGAAAAACACATAAAACCTTCGGCAGAAGTAGTATTTGTCAGATTGGAGGAATTATCACCCATGATTTCACGAATAGTCTCAACTATGAACAAATCTCACAACTAGATTAGAGGAATTTCAATCTACCAGTAGAAGAAGAGAATGTTACCGTTCTTATTCCAAACCCGAAGAAGACTAGATCTTGTTCAACATATAAATCGGGGAAAATCTAGTACGCATTTACCCAAGCTCCGACCTCACAACTACCAGAGACGAACAGTCATTGAGTTGTTGGGACAAGCCCCCAACTAACTCCAATTGTCTGAAACTAAAATACTAATGAAAAGAAATGCTGATACCTGGTCTCCGAATGATGAGGACTCACCAAATTCTAATGCTGATGTGGTACCAAATCGTGCTAAGTGCGATCCGGATGATAAACATCAGAACCTATATTATAAGACAATATAGCACAAAGAAAAAGTATGCGATTAGTACTTTGAATGTACTGAGTGTATGAGATGGAAAATAACTGATATAAGCTGAACATGATGCATGTGACGTGGTAACTGATGCAAGACCAAGTAATAAACATGTACCCTATAATAAGCTGAACAACTGAATACAAGGTCATGCAAGTATCTGAATCTGAACTATGAATTATGGACTGTGGGAGCTACTGCTAACCGACATACCCCAATCTGAGCTAACCTAGGTCCAACTTGTAACCCCAAATGTAAGGGTGTTTAGTACCTTTCCAAGTGTACGAACACTGACTAACATGGATCCACTAAACTGATGTCCATAAGGACTAAGGCATCAAGCCTGGTCTGACGGGTGACCCCTCTAAAACCTACGGTGGCACCATAGTTCTGGAACTTAGGGACCTCTACTAAAGGTCTCAGCCTAACTTACAGGTGATCCTTCATCTCTGCGATCGCTTGGTGCTAAGTACTACTCCCAACTGAGTAACACTGATAACTGAAACACTCAATAAAAGTAATAATCTGAAGACTGAAAATAAATACATTATCTGAGAGAATTTAAAATATGTAAACTGGAGGATATAATACTCATAATTATATGCATGAAATCCTAGGTCATCGAGTGTTCATAACCCGCCATATAAGAAGAATGCAACTATTATGACAATTCCATAAACTGAGTGAATTAAGGAATTAATAACTTAAGTCCAAAAGTCATGGATTTTATAATGTAATTAAAGTTTATAATACTGAACATGTAATGATACTGAAATTCATGTTAAAGCATGAGTTTATAACTCAATGAGGTCAAGGAACTAGAATATCAAGAAATTCACAACATTCATGAACCTTATGCTCTGAAGAAGGAATTAAACTGAGAAATTGAGTAAACTTTAGGACTCAATGGGTGAAAGGAGACCCATTGATGAAATCCCACATACTAGGATATGAAAACCCTGAAGAAATCCTTAGAATTGGAAGCTTGAAAAAGATGAACCCTAGTTTGCTTTTGAGGATAGGAATCACCTCTTTTCTCTTGTTTTTGCTAAGTATCGATTGTTTTTCTGAGTAATAAGGGCTTAGGATAATTTTAATCTATAAAATCAGCCTTGTAGTGGCTTATACGACATAGATTTAATGTTAAAAGAGTGGGAAAATACTGGAATACCCCTTGTAAAACTTAACTGGAAGCTGTGGAAGGGACGTACGGGACCTTCCCACGATCGTGGGACCCACCTACGATCGTGGGTGGTGCTCGTGGTTAGGTGGATGAACTGGAGGGTTTTTGGACTCAATCAGACGAGCCTTGGTACAATTGTAGGACCCACTCACGATCTTGCCTTGGTTCGTTGGTTGTAGGTTCCAACCGAATCAACTTTAGAAGTTAAGATCATACCTAAGATCGTGATTTCTACCCACGGCCGTGGTTCCCTTTCGTGGTTGGAAGGTATACATGTCAACTTTCAGGTTTTTTGGGTTGTTTTGATCAGAAGGGAGCATGGTACGGTTGTGGGTTCTAACCACGATCGTGGTTTCTGCTCGTACGTTCTTACTGGTGGACAGTGTTGCATTAAAATGGTCATAACTCTTAGCTTCGACATCAGATTAAAGCGAATTTGGATGTGTTGGAAATATAATTCAAATATATATTATTTGGTAGGTCTTGAGCTCAGAAATTTATCAGAATCTAGGAGTTATACTCATTTGAAGTTGACTATAACAAGATTCTACACAAGAAAACCACAGATAAGGAAGATTTCAACTTGGCTATGAGGTAGGAGTTACTTGTGGTCTTAATACATGTCTAAATCACTTCTCATACCACCAAAACATTATATTTGATTTTAAATGTACTTGAAGCATGGTTCTAATCGTAACTTGAATTTTTGGGGTATTACAATTACTTAACTGTGTATTTTCAGCTTTTTTTAAAATAAATAAATAAATTGGGGCAAGTGCCCATTTTATTTATGAAAATAAAGTCTATACAAAAAGGGCTCAACTAAGCCCAAAACAAAAAGGAAATAGAAAATGATCTGGTCCGGCGACAGACCAGGTCCAAATAAAAACCTAACTCTAAGATAGAGTTTTCTAATTTGAGCTATCAGTCTTTTCTTCTCCCCATGGTGTAGTTAAGAGCTTTCTTCAATCGTGGATTCTGTTTTCTTGCTCTGTGGATCATCAATCTCTCAAGAGGTGAAAACAATGATGAGCGTACTATATTCAACTCACAAAGGTTTGTTATCCTCTTTTTCTTAGATTTTCCTTTTGGTGATAGTGAAACTTACTTTCCTCAAATGAATATGCAGATATGTTGTCCGGTGGAGGAAGAAGAATCCATGGTGGGTTCGATAGAGATGTTGAGTCTTGTTATCCGAGGCTGGAAAAACGTGTAAGTGTACAAGCTCATTATTCTCTACTTTTTGCTTCCTTACCTTACTCACCCTTCTTATCTCCAGCTGAAGCATTAGAGGGGATAATTGTGATGCCCTAGAGCTCCTTTTTTTGGTGTTCCCCTTCGGTGACAAAGCAGATCCTTCCCACTTGACTTCAGAGCCCTCAATTTTTACTAGTGACTCTTTTGTAAGATGATGTAGTTTAGGTTTGGTAGCTTAATACTCATAGTTGAACAACCCTTTTTGTCACGCCCCGAACCCCCACGAGGCGTGATTGGTACCCGAAGCCGACAAGGCCCGAGAGAATCAATCTTTGCTTCTATTCATTCATATGCATGTCATAGAAAACACTACTATCACATAGAAACATGAGAGGCTAAAATTGGAAAGCATAGAACATGTGACATATATACATATGAGAAACTTGGCCGTTGAGGCCATCAAGTCACGATTTCATCTATCATCTTATACACATACACCCACATACGTCTACAAAAGCCTCTAACAGATGCATTGACCAAAACTAACTAAAAGTCGGTACAAGTCCCCGCTTTATACACAACGTACAATATCAATGCATATGAACCACTGCGACTCGGAGAAGACCCGAACTAACTGGAGCTCACCAATGAACCGCAAACAGCTGGCAACCTATTGTGGCGACCTACTAGTAACTGCGCCTGCAGCAAGTAAGGTAAATTCCCCGAGAGGGGTCAGTACGAAATAAGTACTGAGTATGCAAGGCTCAGATGAAACTGTACCATACATGAATATTTCAATGAACTCAAAACATATGAATAATCAATGTGAATAAGTCACCATTTTGCATTTTGGAAACCATGTGTATTGCTTTCATTAATTTCTTTGCTTTCTTTACTTCAATGCTTACTTGTCAATACATGTGTCACAATGTACCCGGGACCCTACTGATCAGTGGGTCTTTACATAACATATCATTATGTTGGGATCGGGTCGAGCTAGGCTTATGCCTTTAGACCTGCCACCCATAAATCAATGCATCGGGATCGGGTCGAGACTGCCACCCATAAATCAACATATCAGGTTCGACTCGAGCTAGGTTTTCACCCCTAGAGCTGCCCCCTGTCAGGTTCGGCTTGAGCTAGGCTTTTGCCCCCAAAGCTGCCCCCTGATCCAATAATCTCGGGATCGGCTTGAGCTAGGCATTTTGCCCCTAAAGCTGCCACCCGTACTCAAACATTAACCACATTTGCATGACTTTATTCATTACTTTGAGATTGGTACAGTGATAGTCATAATATCATTTTGAACTTTGGAACATAACATTGGTGGAACCATGGAATCTTTGGACATTAGTCAATGCTTATGAGATATGTGAATGACAATTGATCAATGCATAAAGAACATGTGAGGAACCATAATTGATACCCGGAAATAGGATACCCTTGGCTTATGAGAGATTGATACTTTGTAGCCATAACATTGTTGGAAGCTTTGGAACAATAACCAATGAACAAGATACATGAGTATAACCACTATTGGAACTTTGGAACACAACCTTATTGGGCTTTTGGAACATTATCCATGAATATAAGACATGTGATTCACAATTGATCAATGAGTAGGAAACATGTGATAATAATCATTGGTAACCGAAAATAGGATACCTTAGCACATTTCGGTATGGACAAGTGTAATGCCAATGTGAATACTATGTGCCGCAGAAAGTTACGGACAAAGTAACCTTACATACCTTGTATTCTCAATACGATTCTACAATCTTAAGTGCATACAATAGACCCGCTCCGTCCTTATGTTTCACTCTACAACACAAGTACATACAGAACCAACATTAACCACCAATTACCTTACAATAGCATATAATAACAATGAGTCACATGTTTGGCTTTAAAAATATCGTGTCTTTCGCTACAATACCATTTTCGGCATGGTCATATCAATAATACCACAACATGCCCAACATTGACCAAAATATCATTTATGAATTTATTATCCCAATAATCCCACCATATTACATACATTGACCAATACATGATAGCCAAGATCATGTCACACCAAGTTCATACTTTACACTTCTCCATCACCACAACATCACAATTATGCCATCAAATTACTTCAATACACCTCACAACAACAAATCGGCCAAAATCCCATAATTGACACTTATATGAAAATAACAAGTTTATTAACATAATCACACCATACATGTTGGTATTTCATCCATACCATGCCTTTTCATCAAACCCACAAGTCATATTTCAAGTTTAATTCACAAGAATGCACATCTTTTATCAAAAACCAAAAGTGCACTATTCAACACCTCGCCACCATAACCACCATGATATACATAACCTCTCATGTACATAATATATTAAATCACAAGAATAAACACTTACCAATACTTGTAGGATGATGCTCTTGCCCAAGAAGTGGACTTAGGGTTTGAGAGTTTAAGAGCAATATGTTGGAAATATCTTCAAAAATGCATGTGTGTTTTAAGAAATAAAAATCTGATTTGTGGTGGATTTATATAGGCCCTCATGCTCATCTCTATCCATCCAATTATTCAAAAAGGTTGTGTTTACTTGTCAAACACAAGAAAGGGTCATTTGACCTTTTGGGCCTCTTATTTTTGGCTCATTTTGGGCTTTAAATTGGGCCCAATAACATCTATCAACTTAGCCCACCAAATTGCATGTATCATTCACCACATATCTCATGTTTTATGTCACGACAATATTCTCTTGCGAGATTCTCATTCGTCGTCTCAATCGCAAAAATAGACATTCTAGTCGTCCATGGCTTCCTTGAACATTTTTAATAACTACTTGTGTTTCATAGTTTAATCATGTAGAAGTATGTAGGAGTGTATTGAAGTATTTGAAGCTTTAACAATGCTCAAAGAACTCCAAAGAACCAAAAGAAACCATCTAAGAATCGACGTAGAATCGCGTTACAAAACGAGCGCGGAAGGGCACAATATGTTGTGCCTTGCGCCACTGCTGCAAAGCAAGGCAGTGGTGCAAGAATTTCACCCCCTCTGAATCAGTGGATTGCGCCACACCCCCTGAAACAGGGTAGTGGCGCAAGTTTCAGTACCTTGCTGAATTTTTCGGTCATTTCTTCAATACTTGCATATCGTCCAATACCTTATCAAAACACTACAAAATACTTACTTAGTGAGCTTTATCATCAAGTAAACATGACTTCAAGTCACCAAATGAGGTTAGAATGTGTACGGGGTATTACCCAAATGCTCCACGAAGCACAAAACACCTCCTACGAAGGTCTACTCGCGTGTACGTTGCCAAATTTAAATTTTCTCGTCATTAGCATTACCAAATACATACTTATATCTCTTGACACCTTTGCAAACATTATTCAACATCATCAAGTAGGTTTGGGAAGGTACGGGGTGTTACATTCTTCCCCCATTAGAAACATTCGTCCTCGAATGTTAGTAATATTGTCTCAATGTAACAACTTAAGTCAAAGTGAAGTCTTCATATCATCATATACACATGTATCACTTGTAAACACTTACTTATTATGACTCCACTTCCGTATCTTGATCTTTTTCTTCCGTGCATAACAATTATAAGTACTTTAAAGTTCATTATTTCATGGGTCTCCCTTGTGACTCCTTCTACGTGATTTATCATAACACTAAGTAACAATAAGTACCTTTTTCACATATGACATCCCCTGTAATTTGTACATTTACACTGGCAACGATATAAGATAATCGCCTATACACTTTCAAAGCATCGCATATAAGATACTGAATGAACTGTGAAAAGTTCCTGGACTAGTGCTAATAGACATGCAATTTGCTCAAATCTTTGGACAATTTCCCTTTCTTTTCGATTCTCATTATTTCTTTCCTTTTCATTGGTCACACTGTCAACAATACCTAATCACCTATGGCACACTTTAATTCCCTTCTTCTAATATCGGCATATAATTTGTATTGACTTTGGGCCATTTGTAGCTGTTGTTATATCACCTTCACTTTCTCTATAGCTTGATGAACAAAATCTGACCCGAGCGAAGCAAATTCCGTCAGCTGTAACCCATCCAATTGATGATCTATATTTTTTTTCACATAAAGCTTCGTAAGGTGCCTTTTTGATACTTTTATTGTAAGCAATTTCAATAAACCATAGATGTTCATCCCAACTACCTTTAAAGTCCAATGTACAAACTCGTGACATATCTTCAAATGTTCGTATAATGTGTTCTGTTTGTCCATCCATCTGAGGATGACAAGCCGAACTTACATCTACCTGTGTACCCATGCTTTACTGAAAGGACTTCCAACACTGTGCAATAAAGTAAGCTCTCATATTTGATATAGTAGTGAGTGGAATCCCATGTAATCGTACTATCTCCATAACATACAACGTTGCATAATGTTCAGCTGTATCGGTGGTCTTAACTGGTAGGAAATACGCTGACTTGGTAAGTCTGTTAACTATCACTGTTATGGAATCAACCTTCGCAGTGTATGAGACAACCCTGTGATTAAATCCATATTATTCATGTTCCACTTCCAAACTGGAAGGATAATATAGTGCATAAACCATACAGACTTCTGATGCTATACTGTCAATTAGTGACCGCTTGGACCTTGAGCTACAAGTTCTACAATGTGCTTCTCAAGTATCCTTCCCAAGACCTTTCTGCTACACCATGGTACATTTGGGTTGCTTCCGAGTGAATGAAATACTGTGAATGATGTTCTTCTATCGTAATTCATTTTCTTAACTCATCTATACCTAGTACACACAATCTACATTGGCGTTAAAGTACTGCCCCTTGTGTTTGTTCACATACTCTCGTCGACTTTGCTGTACACATACACACATATATATATATATATTTTTTTATTTTATTTTTTATTTTTTTTTCCAATTGAACTAAAAATGGAATTTACCTATTGCTTTTTCCTTTAGCTCAAATATCAATGACAATCCTGCCACATTTGACACTATACTTCTTTCATCTGGAGTTTCAAGAAACAAAACCCCATATTGCCTCGTTAATATAGATTTCCTGGAGATGGCCATTCATACTTCTACTGCCTTGCAACTTAATATATCAACTGCCCCATTTGCTTTTCCCGAATGGTCAACACGAATCCCTTACAAATAGTGACACCATAACTTTAAGCAAATATCGTAGCCGCTAGTTTAGGGTCATGTGTTTGGTAATAATTTGTGTTCTCATGTGGCCGCCATTGTCGTGACGCATTACATCAATATACATCCGAGGCCAACCCCGAAAGCATTACCATACATTGCATAACATTCTTATGCCTTCGGAAGGCACTTACAATTGGTGTGAAAGTTACTTTATCTTTCTACTCTTGGACACTTTTCTCACATGCATCATTTTACTGGAACTTGATTGCCTTGTGTATCAACTTTGTTAAGGGTGTAGGGATAGAAGAAGATCCTTCCACAATTCTCATATAATGATCAACCAACCCAAGAAATTGATGGATCTCTGTAAGCATCGTCGGCCTTAGCCAATTGTTCACCATTTCTATCTTTTGTGTGACAACTTTCATCTCTTTATCCTATACAATGCATGGTCCTCTTGTGATTTTTTTTTTGAATACCATTACCGAATATGGTCACACACATATTGAAAAGTGTCTTGAACACCCTATTCATTAAACCCATAACAACTACAGGTGCATTCGCTAACCCAATTGACATACTAGGAATTCATAATAACCATACCATGTTTGTAATGTTGTCTGGGGTATATCATCATCATTTTTATTTTTATCGTCATTCGTTTCATCATTTCATCATTCATTTCACCATTTTTTTTCTAACCCCATAACTAATCAAACAAATCAACGACTCTGGGGAGGGAATATTTATTCGTAATTGTCATCTTATTCAGTTGTCGATAATCGACACACATTCTCAGCGTACTATCTTTCTTTTGTACAATTAACACTGGTGCACCCCAAGGGAACATACTAGGTCTTATGAATCCCTTGTTCACCACGTCTTTCAACGTTTTCTGTTTGTTTCCCCAATTCCTATAACTTTACCGAGACCATACTATATGAAGAAATAAAACATAGGCTAAGTACCTGACATCGCAGTAATACCAGCTCATACATCGAGGAATTCGTTTACCACCAGAACTGCTTGAAGAGTTGGTGGTATCTTACCAAGTGACATGTGTATCCCTTAGTGTAACACCCTGTACGTTCCCAACCCTACAATAATATGTACTTCGGTATCGAGAGCTATAGGTATGCATTTGGTAATGCTATTGGTGAGATAATTAAATTTGGCTCTTGTTATGTGATTAAACCTTCATAGGAGGTGTTTTATGATTTTCGTTGAACATTTGTGAGGTTCAAAAAAAGTCTAAGAAGACCTCTAAACAAAGTATATTAAGGTTAAGAAGTGAGTTAAAGAATAGGACTTGAGGTATCTAACCAAACCCGCGAAGAGAAGTCGAAAAATGGAATTTTTTGAAAAAACTAAGTAAGGGGCGTGTTTGGGACCGTGACACTCCGCTCTGGACTAGAATTTTTAGTCCAGAGGCAGTAAGGGCGTGCCACCCTGGTTTTTTCACTTTTTTGAAAGTTGGAAATTTTTAAGTCCCAAGGGTATCCGGGGTCGTATTGAGCTTATTTTTTCCATGTTTCTTATACAACCACGAGTATATATATGAAATGAATGACATATTGTATTGGTATGATAAAATTACTCGAGAACGAATTGGGTCAAAATGACAGTTTTGCCCTTAAGGTCAAAATAAGCCAAACGTGGCTAGAATCACTTATTTTTGGGATTGAGGCTACGGATATGAATAGTGTGAGTGGGAATATTGTTGTAACGCGTATAAGATGACTTACACACGAGGAATTATTAATTTTATTGGGTTAAGTGAATTGGGCCCAAAAAGGACCCAAAAATGAAAAGAAACCATGGCCCAAAATGGGTCAAATGACCCATTCTTTCAAAGACCTTCTAGACTTAGCATTAAATGCTATAAATGTGGCTAAGGATGGAAATAAAAACTTATATAAAGGACCACAAAATCTGATTTTTATTTCACTTGAACTCCCATGCCTTTTAAGATATTTTCTCAACATTTCTCTCAAACCCTAAAGAACCCAAAGTTCATCTTGGAGCAAGATCATCCTATTCCAAGCCTTGGTAAGTATTTATTCTCATGGATTAATATATTATATTCATGGGATATTATGTATATTATGTTAGTTATGTTGGCAAGGTGGTGAATAGTGTATTTTTGCTTTTGATGGAAGATGTGCTATCTTGGTGATTTGAACTTGAATTATGGCTTGTTCCTTTGATGAAAGATAATGGTGTGGATAAAATACGAACGTGTATGGTGTTATTTTGTTATTTAACTTGTTATTTTTCTATAAGTGCAAATTGTGGAATTTTGGCCGATTTATGCTACGAAGTGTATTAAGGTAAATTGATGGATTATTTGTGATGTGGTGTGGATAAGAAAGTGTAAAGGAGGAGTGTTGTGGTGAAATGTATTGATTATTATGTATTGGTCAATGTTGGGAATATTGGGGGATTTTTGGAATAATAATTTTATCAATGGTTTTGTTAAGGGGAAATGACATGTTTAATGGCAAACATGTAACTCATTGACATTGTATGCATTTGTAAAGTAGTTGGTGGTTAATGTCAATTCCGTTATGCATTTGTGATGTAGAGTGACACATAAAGAAGGAGCGGGACTATTGTGTGCACGTCTAAGGTTGTTTATTAGTATTGAGAGTACAAGGTATGTAAGGTTACTCTGTCCGTATCTTTCTGCAGCAAATAGTATCCACATTGCTATTTCATTAGTCCTATCCCGAAATGTAATAAGGTATCCTATATCCGTTTATCAATAGTCATTGTCATATATTTCTTACTCATGGATCATTTGTGAGTCAGATGTCTCTCACTCATTGGTTAATGATTCAAAGTCTCCAACAATGTTATGTTTCAAAGTTCAAAGTGATGTTATGACTATCCTCGTATCAATCTCAAAGTAATGAATAAAGTAATACAAATGTGGTCAATGATCAAGTATGGGTGGCAAGTCTAGGGGCATAAGCCTAGCTCGACTCGATCCCGATGCATTGATTTATGGGTGGCAGGTCTAGGGGCATAAGCCTAGCTCGACCCGATCCCAACATGACGATATGTTATGTAAAGACCCACTGATCAGTAGGGGCCCAGGTACATTGTGACACATGTATTGACAAACAAGCATTGAATGTAAAGAAAGTAATGGAAGTAATGAAAGCAATTCACATGATTTTTCCAAAATGTAAAAATGGTGACTTACTGACATTGACTAGTCATTTGTATTGGGTTTATTGGTATGTTCATGCGTTACAAAGTTTCATTTGAGCCTTACATACTCAGTACTTATTTCGTACTGACCCCTCTCGGGGAATTTACCTTACTTGCTGCAGGCGCAGGTACCAGTAGGCCTCCCTAGTAGATTGCCAGTGTTAGCGGTTCTTTGGTGAGCTCCAGCTAATTCGGGGCTTCTCCGAGTCAGGGTGTATATATGTTTTGGTGATGTACATATTGTATAAAGCGGGGACTTGTCCCGACTTTTGGTTTGTATTGGTCAATGCATCTGTTAGAGGCTTTTGTAGACGTACGTGGGTATATGTATATAAGGTGACTCATGAAGTCTTGTTTTGATGGCCTCAACGGCCAAGTTTCTCAAATGTGTATATCTATGCCATGATTCCCGCTATCCATGATTTCCAATACTAATGGTTCATGTTCTTACGTAATGGTGGCTATGATTATGATATGCATATGATTGAACATAGGCAAAGGTTGGTTCTCTCGGGCCTTATCGGCTATGGGTGCCAATCATGTCTCGATGAGATTCGGGGCGTGACAAAAGTGGTATCAGAGCAGGTCGTTCTAAGGGTGTCTACAAAGCCGTGTCTGAGTAGAGTCTTACTTATCGATGTGTTGTGCACCACATTTATAAGTAGGAGTCTACGGGACATTTAGGATGTTGTTTCTTTTCTTCATTCTAGATCGTGCAATAGAGCCAATGTTGTAAGTTGCATTATATTTGATCTTGGTAATTGTTTTTCTTTGGTATAGTCAAAATGCCGCACACTAGAAGAGGAAGAGGTAAAAGTAAGTGGATAGATAGAATTGCTGGTGAAGGAACCAGTATACCACCACCTGATCAAGTTAATCAAGGCGAGACTGAGCATGAATTTGTGTCACGAGCTTCCTCCACTCCCTCTGTACCAGAAGAGTCGAGTAGGAGAAGAGTACCTGTAGAACCACCAGTCAATACTACGGACCAGGATCTTAGAAATGCTGTACATATGTTGACACTGTTAGTAGCAGCCCAGAGTCAAGGACGAGCTGGTCCAATGACACATGATGATGATGCGGCTAGAGTGGCAAGTCGCAGAACACAGGATTTCTTGAAATTGAACCCTCCTATTTTCACAGGGTCAGATCCAAAAGCAGATCCACAGGACATCGTGGATCAAATTCAGAGGGCCTTGGAAGTTATGCATGTGACAGGGGTCGAAACAGTTGAACTTGCTGCGTATAGGCTGAAAGGAGAGGCGATATTATGGTACGAGGATTGGAAGAAATTTTGTGATATTGGTGCAAATCCACCTACATGGGAAGAGTTTAAAGTGGCTTTCCTTGATCATTATTTGCCCTATGAGATCCGTGAGGCACGTGCGGATCAGTTCTTAAATCTCCGTCAAGGAAATTTGAGTGTCAGAGAATATAGCTTGCAATTCAATTTCTTGGCTCGATATGCGCCAAATGTGGTGGCTACGATGACAGACAGGGTTCATAGATATGTGGACAGACTAGAGCCATATTTGGTACGGGATTGCACTATTGCTGCCTTGAACAAAGACATGGATATAGCGAGAATTCAAGCCTTCGCTCAGAAAATGGAAGACCAACGACAGAGGAGAATAGTGCATGAGTTTGATAGGGGACAGTCCAAAAGGGCTAGACCTATGATGTCCCAAGGAGGATCTAGGCCTCGTATGTTCCCTAGACCACCTAGACCATCATTTTCTCATTCCATGGCAGGATCTTATTCTCAGTTCCGAGGGTCTAGGGGTGGTCCATCGGGGCAGAGTAGCGGAGTTCATGGGTCATAGGCAGCAGGTTTTCCTCTTCAGCAGTGTCAGCACTGCGGGCGTATGCACACAGGTACATGTCGGTCAAGGACGAATGTCTGCTTTTGGTGTGGTATGCCGGGGCATATAGCGAGGGATTGTCCACAGTGGAGCATGGGTGGTATAGCACGACCGGCTGGGTCGGCGGTTGCGTCATCAGCATCAGTTCCTTCACTAGGCCGAGGTGTACAACCTATTGGCCGTGGTGGGGGTGCCAGAGGAGCAGCCAGTATTAGCGGGGTCCAGAATCGTACTTATGCTTTGGTGGACCGCCAGAATTCAGAGGTTTCCCTTGATGTTGTCACAAGTATATTATCCATCTTCTCACATAATGTATATGCACTAATTGATCCAGGTTCTACATTCTCCTATGTTACTCCATTGGTTGCTGCGAAATTTGCAAAGGCACCAGAATTATTAATTAAATCAATTGAAGTGTCTACACCGATTGGTGGATATATTATTGCAAAGAGAGTATATCGTGACTGTGTGATAACTGTATGTGGTCATGATACGTTGGTCGATCTCATTGAATTGGACATGGTGAATTTTGATGTGATCATGGGGATGGATTGGTTGGCCTCTTGTTATGCCACGGTAGATTGTTGGGCCAAGAAGGTGCAATTTTGTTTTCCGTAAGAAAGTGTTCTTGAATGGCAGGGTAATGTAGGGTCACCACGAGGGAGATTTATTTCCTATTTGAAAGCCAGAAAAATGGTTGCTAAAGGTTATGTATGTCATCTAGTATGGGTGAAAGATACCGAAGCGGAACCACTAACTCCGCAGTCGGTCCCAGTGGTCAATGAATTTCTAGGTGTATTCCCAGAAGATCTTCCAGGCTTACCCCCAGAACAGGAAGTAGAATTTGGCATTGATGTGATTCCAGGCACTCAACCTATTTCTATTCCCCCATATAGAATGGCTCCCGCAGAACTGCGTGAATTGAAGGAACAATTGAAAGATTTACTAGACAAGGGCTTCATTAGGCCTAGTATGTCCCCGTGGGGTGCGCCGGTGTTATTCGTCCAGAAGAAAGATGGCACATTGAGAATGTGCGTCGACTATCGACAATTGAATAAGGTAACGATCAAGAACAAATATCCCCTCCCTAGCATTGATGATTTGTTTGATCAGTTACAGGGTGCCAGGTGTTTTTCAAAAATCGACTTGAGGTCGGGTTACCATCAAGTCAGAGTTAGAGAAGAAGATGTACCCAAGACAGCTTTCCGAACACGGTATGGCCATTATGAATTTTTAGTTATGTCATTTGGACTAACAAATGCTCCAGCTATGTTCATGGATTTGATGAATAGGGTGTTTAAGCCATTTCAGGACGTGTTCGTCACGGTATTTATAGATGACATCCTAGTTTACTCAAGATCACCAGAGGACCATGCTAATCACTTACGACAAGTGTTACAGATTCTCCGTGAACGGAAGTTGTATGTAAAGTTCTCCAAATGTGAGTTTTGATTGAAATCAGTTGCGTTCTTGGGTCACATTGTATCAGATGAAGGCATACAGGTTGATACACAAAATATTGAAGCAGTGAAAAAGTGGCCAAGACCTACGACACCCACAGAAATTCGTAGTTTTCTTGGACTGACAGGGTATTACAGAAGGTTTGTGGAAGGTTTTTCCTCTATTGCAGCACCATTAGCAAAGCTTACACATAAGGCGGTAAAATTTCAGTGGAATGACGCATGTGAGAAAAGCTTCCAAAAGCTGAAAGATAAATTAACCTCCACACCAGTTGTTGACACCCAATTTTGACCCTCCTTTCTTCTAATTTTTTTTTTCGGGCTTCTAAATTAATAATATTATTTTATTCAACTATCATTTCTATAAATACTAATAAAATACATATTTTTATTATTGAAATCGCCAATTACATCATCTTTTTCTTAAATAATTGTTTGTCATCATCCTATTTCAAGTTTCATACTTTTTATATTCTATGTTAATTTATTAGCGGGAAGCTATACTATTAATATTCTATTTAATTATTATTGTCATTGTATAATATATTTTGTACTAGTTATTAAGTTAGAATCCCCAAATAAATTACTCCCTCCGTCCCATTTTATGTGTTGCTATTTCCTTTTTGGTCC
The DNA here is from genome assembly GCA_031232105.1 of Capsicum rhomboideum. NCBI lineage: Eukaryota > Viridiplantae > Streptophyta > Magnoliopsida > Solanales > Solanaceae > Capsicum > Capsicum rhomboideum. The sequence continues at coordinate 14,381,595 of CP124711.1, forward strand.
GTCCCAAAAAGAATGTCATCTTTCCTTATTTGGCAACAATTTAATGACATCATCCCCATTTTATCCTCACTGGGTCCCACTTAATAATAAAAGACAACTAAAAGAAAAACATTAAAGTGACTTTAATAGGGGCAATTTTGTAAACTTTACAAAGTCATCATTTATTTCTTAAACTCCGTGCCCGATCAAAAGGCGACACATAAAATGGGATGGAGGGAGTAAAAAAGAAGAAGGGAGACATCAAAATAATTAACTCAACCAAATGGTCCAAACGAACCCATTATTTTAGCCCCAAAATTATCCAGCCTAAAACAACAGCCCAAATCTGCCCCAATTTTTCAGCCCAAACCCGCATTTAACCCTACCTCTCTCTATCAGCGATGGTTTCCCTCTCTCTTTCTATTTTGGTGTCGACTCAGTGCTCCTCAGCCATGGCAGAGGTCACTAGCCCCCATATTCGTGCAATTTCAATCTCTCTCTTCTGAAGAACGACAGACGCTCCTTGTCTCTCCCTTGTTCACATCTCTCATCTTTAATTTGGTCAACACAATAGGCCAAAGAACTTTTGAAATTCTGATTTTTGATACAGAAATCACCATAGCAAAGATTCAAACGGCTCTTTGGAATTCAACCCGTGACCACTGGTACTCTCTTTGTTTTTGAATTTCGAAAATCCAAACCTAATCCCTTGCCTATAAATACTAGTGTTTGGAGTCCCAAAAGAAAAAAGAGAGAAAGGAGGCTTTTGACACCCCTGCATACGAAAAACAGCCACTGCTCTTGAAACTTTAGTTTTTTCTTGCATTAATTAATTTGCTAAAGGCTCTGATATTCACTCTTGCGGAAATCTTAAATCTAAGCATAGTCCGTGTTTGAGTGTATATTGGAGATCGCAAGCCCCCCGTTCACTGCCCCGCAATCGGTACATCTATCCTCCTTGCCTTTTTTTGTTTCTGTGATAAAATGTTGTGTGTTTTCTGAGAAATTTGTGCGTACATTAGCCAACTTGATATATATTTGGTATCTCTGTTTGATAAGAAATCTTCAGTTCGTTTATTCCCATACGAAACATGCTCTAACGGAGATAATTACTATCTTGCTTTGTTAAATATGCTATGCAAACTACATGCTTTCTCCAGTAAAATTTTTTTGCAAAAGCCATACGCATCATCGTACACATGCTAACATATTTTTAAGCTCTTTTTCCCATTCTGTTAAGTAGAGTCTTGTGTACAAGTTTTCATTCCAAGTTATTTGTTTATTTTGTTACTTTCATATAGTTTTCTATAGATGATGTTTGCTTTTGCTTAGCATAGGAATATTATGCAGAACTTGGTGCATCTTTTCCCTGTAACAGAACATAAACCCATGTCCTAGCTTAGCTTTAGAATGTAATTATATCTTTGAGCTTTATTAAGTAATGTAGAAGTATCACTGTGTAAGTGGCATGTATTTGTAGAATACTTTTGAGATCTTTTTATCTTATAACTTTTACAAGTAGTGTGTGCTTAAAATGGCCTAAGTCGTGAACCAAAGTGTATTCCGAATGCGTCTCCTATTCTATGCAATGTGCAAATAATTTGGTCTCTTTTGGTATTAATTATCAAGCATAAAAATGTTCCGCTAATTCTTTACCTTTTTTATTTTTACATGTCATGCACGAGGAGCGAAGAAGAGTCTCACGTCGAGACTCGACATCACTGCCGTTAGGTCCAAGAACAACATATCCTCCTGGTCCTCCCTCATTTATTTATCCGATGCTTGCATTCGTCTTCTTCCTTCACTTTCCTTCATCAAGAGTGACTGTTGCGTTCTTTTTAACTCCTCTTATGCTCAATTAGTTATTTTATATTCCTAACTGTGATCGTTTAATTGATTTGTTTTAGACTCTCTCTTTTAGACATTTGACCTATAGAGGGGTATTTAGCATTTATTTCAGCAAGACTATGTTCTAGTTTGTTTTCGAGTTATCTTGCGTGTTTAATTGCGTTTTGCTTGACTTGGAGCAATTTGAATTAAGCTTGAAGTCATTTCCTTAAAAACCATCTTTTACCTCGTTCTCGTGTTAATTCTTTGGACACTCCTTTCAAATTTAGCATCTGTCTAAGTTAGTCTTATCTTGTTTCAATTGGTTAGTTTTAAATACTTTATGTTACTCACTATTTCTTTTTTACAAAAAAATTAAAACAAGAAAGATTTTCAAAGCAAATGAGTTTTAACTTTTTTTCAGTTACTACAAATGATCGTTTTTTTTTTCTTGTGATTTAATTGCAAATACAAATTTCATTAACTAATATCAAGTTTAAAAAATGTTTTCTCACTTAATTTCTCGGCTTTTTAAAAAATTTTCTTAGAACGCGCTTTTAGTTTTAATTATTAACCTAAGTTTGGCCGGTTAACCGTTTTTAACGAATCTTAAAGGGTACCTAACACCTTTCCTTTAGGATAATTAGAATCCTTACCTAGAATCACATAGGTTAAGCAGACCTTTATTGCATTACCTTAGCATAATAGGTATCCTAATTTACCTTAAAAAATAATTAGTTGGCGACTCTTTCAAAGTTGGCATAAGAATCACCAATATGTTGTATACCGTTTGACCACGGTTAAAATGGGGTACGACACCAGTTTTAGTGCTTCCCGAAGGTACCAAAGGTTATGTAGTATATTGTGATGCTTTCGGGGTTGGCCTCGGATGTGTGTTGATGCAACATGATAATGTCATAGCATATGCCTCACGACAGTTGCGGCCACACGAGAAAAACTATCCCACACATGATCTTGAATTGGCAGCGGTAGTTTTTGCTTTAAAGATATGACGTCATTATTTATATGGGGTTCATGTTGACATCTATACGGATTTCAAAAGCTTGCAATATCTTTTTAAGCAGAAGGAACTCAATTTGAGGCAACGAAGGTGGTTGGAGCTTTTAAAAGATTATGACATTGATATTCTTTACCACCCAGGTAAAGTAAATGTAGTAGCTGATGCATTGAGCCGCAAGGCAGTGGAAAGCACTAGTGGTCAGTTGACTGAAAAGCAAGATATAATCAAAGATTTGAATCAATTAGCCAGCTTGGGAGTTCGCCTTATTGAATCCTCAGATGATAGAGTTATTGTGCAGAATGCAGCAGAATCTTCCTTAATAACTGAAGTGAAAGAGAAACAGTTTGCCGATTTTATGTTATTGCAGCTAAAGAAAAATGTACCGCAAGATTTAACAAAGACATTTGATCTTACACAGGAAGGGGTACTTCAATGTCAAGGGAGATTACGTGTACCGGATGTAGATGAGCTGAGGACACAAATTATGACAGAGGCACATCATTCGCGCTATTCTATTCATCCGGGTGCTACTAAAATGTACCATGAATTGAAAGAACTGTATTGGTGGGGAAATATGAAGAAGAACATTGCAGAGTTTATTTCTCAATGCCCGAATTGTCAACAAGTGAAAGTAGAGCATCAAAAACCGGGAGGTTACATGCAATGTATCAATCTTCCAGTCTGAAAATGGGATATGATTAACATGGATTTCATTACGGGTTTGCCTCGTACATTACGGAAGTTTGATTCTATATGGGTTATAGTGGACAGGCTTACCAAGTCAGCGCATTTTCTACCGGTCAAGACGACCTATACAACTGAGGATTATGCGAAGTTGTATGTGAAAGAGATAGTGAGGTTACATGGTATTCCACTTTCCATTATATCAGACAGAGGAGCACAGTTCACAGCGCACTTTTGGAGATCCTTTCAGCAGAGTTTGGGTACACAGGTGAATTTGAGTACGGCTTTCCATCCTCAGACTGATGGACAAGCAGAACGTACTATTCAGACACTTGAAGATATGCTACGAGCATGTACGTTAGATTTTCAAGGCAGTTGGGATGACCATTTGCCTCTTATTGAATTTGCGTATAACAATAGCTATCATTCAAGTATTAAAATGGCACCTTATGAAGCTTTGTACGAAAGAAAATGTAGATCACCAATAGGATGGTTTGAAGCAGGTGAAACTGCTTTACTTGGGCCAGATATTGTTCATCAGGCTATGGAAAAGGTTAAGGTGATCCAACAGCGGTTACAAACGGCTCAAAGTCGTCACAAGTCATATGCAGATGTTAGAAGAAGAGGTCTTGAATTCGCCATAGGTGCTTGGGTGTTTTTAAAGGTATCACCGATGAAAGGGGTAATGCGGTTCGGAAGGAAAGGAAAATTGAGTCCACGTTACATAGGCCCATATGAAGTTATTAGAAGATTTGGGCAAGTTGCTTATGAATTAGCACTACCTCAAGAACTTTATTCAGTCCACCCCGTATTTCATGTTTCGATGCTTCAAAAATGCATAGGAGATCCATCTCGTATTATTCCCATTGAAGATGTTCAAGTTACAGAGGATCTTACTTATGAAGAGGTACCCATTGCTATCCTAGACCGACAAGTGAAAAGATTGAGGAATAAAGACATAGCTTCCGTGAAAGTCCTTTGGCGAAATCAACAAGTAGAGGAGGTCACATGGGAAGCGGAAGAGATGATGAAATCCAAATATCCCCATCTATTTCAAATGGACCAAGAAGTTCAAAGTGCGGAAGTGGAGCAATAACAAGTAAGTCTCCATGAGCCTTAAAAGTTTATGTATATGTATGCTAATGTAGAGAGATGCATTTGTTGTAAATGAAACGATATTGTTAACATTCAAGGACTAATGTTCCTAAGGGGGGAAGAATGTAACACCCCGTACGTTCCCAACCCTACTTGACTACACTAATTAATATGTACTTCGGTATCGAGAGCTATAGGTATGCATTTGGTAATGCTATTGGTGAGATAATTGAATTTGGCTCTTGTTATGTGGTTAAACCTTCATAGGAGGTGTTTTATGATTTTCGTGGAACATTTGTGAGGTTCAAAATGAGGCTAAGAAGATCTCTAAACAAAGTATATTAAGGTTAAGAAGTGAGTTAAAGAATAGGACTTGAAGTATCTAACCAAACCCGCGAAAAGAAGTCGAAAAATGGTTTTTTTTGAAAAAACTAAGTAAGGGGCGCGTTTGGGACGTGCCACGCCGCTCTGGACTAAAATTTTTAGTCCAGAGGCAGTAAGGGCGTGCCACCCTGGTTTTTCCACTTTTTTGAAAGTTGGAAATTTCTAAGTCCCAAGGGTATCCGGGGTAGTATTGAGCCTATTTTTGCCACGTTTCTTCTACAACCACGAGTATATACATGAAATGAATGACATATTGTATTGGTATGATAAAATTACTCGAGAACGAATTTGGGATCAAAATGACAGTTTTGCCCTTAAGGTCAAAATAAGCCAAACGTGGCTAGAATCACTTGTTTTTGGGATTGAGGCTACGGATATGAATAGTGTGAGTGGGAATATTGTTGCAACGCATATAAGATAACTTACACATGAGGAATTATTGATTTTATTGGGTTAAGTGAATTGGGCCCAAAAAGGACCCAAAAATGAAAAGAAACCATGGCCCAAAATGGGTCAAATGACCCATTCTTTCAAAGACCTTCTAGACTTAGCATTAAATGCTATAAATGTGGCTAAGGATGGAAATAAAGACTTATATAAAGGACCACAAAATCTGATTTTTATTTCACTTGAACTCCCATGCCTTTTAAGATATTTTCTCAACATTTCTCTCAAACCCTAAAGAACCCAAAGTTCATCTTGGAGCAAGATCATCCTATTCCAAGCCTTGGTAAGCATTTATTCTCATGGATTACCATATTATATGCATGGGAGATTATGTATATTATGCTAGTTATGTTGACAAGGTGGTGAATAGTGTATTTTTGCTTTTGATGGAAGATGTGCTATCTTGGTGATTTGAACTTGAATTATGGCTTGTGCATTTGATGAAAGATCATGGTATGGATAAAATACGAATGTGTATGGTGTTATTTTGTTATTTAACTTGTTATTTTTCTATAAGTACAAATTGTGGGATTTTGACCGATTTGTGCTACGAAGTGTATTAAGGTGAATTGATGGATTATTTGTGATGTGGTGTGGATAAGAAAGTGTAAAGGAGGAGTGTTGTGGTGAAATGTATTGATTATTATGTATTGGTCAATGTTGGGAATATTGGGGTATTTTTGGAATAATAATTTTATCAATGGTTTTATTAAGGGGAAATGACATGTTTAATGGCAAACATGTAACTCATTGACATTGTATGCATTTGTAAAGTAGTTGGTGGTTAATGTCAATTCCGTTATGCATTTGTGATGTAGAGTGACACATAAAGAAGGAGCGGGACTATTGTGTGCACGTCTAAGGTTGTTTATTAGTATTGAGAGTACAAAGTATGTAAGGTTACTCTGTCCGTATCTTTCTGCAGCAAATAGTATCCACATTGCTATTTCATTAGTCCTATCCCGAAATGTACTAAGGTATCCTATATCCGTTTATCAATAGTCATTGTCATATATTTCTTACTCATGGATCATTTGTGAGTCACATGTCTCTCACTCATTGGTTAATGATTCAAAGTCTCCAACAATGTTATGTTTCAAAGTTCAAAGTGATGTTATGACTATCCTCGTATCAATCTCAAAGTAATGAATAAAGTAATGCAAATGTGGTCAATGATCAAGTATGGGTGGCAATTCTAGGGGCATAAGCCTAGCTCGACTCGATCCCGATGTATTGATTTATGGGTGGCAAGTCTAGGGGCATAAGCCTAGCTCGACTCGATCCCGATGCATTGATTTATGGGTGGCAGGTCTAGGGGCATAAGCCTAGCTCGACCCGATCCCAACATGACGATATGTTATGTAAAGAACCACTGATCAGTAGGGGCCCGGGTAAATTGTGACACATGTATTGACAAGCAAGCATTGAATGTAAAGAAAGTAATGGAAGTAATGAAAGCAATTCACATGATTTTTCCAAAATGCAAAAATGGTGACTTACTCACATTGACTAGTCATTTGTATTGAGTTCATTGGTATGTTCATGTGTTACAAAGTTTCATTTGAGTCTTACATACTCAGTACTTATTTCGTACTGACCCCTCTCGGGAAATTTACCTTACTTGCTGCAGGCGCAGGTACCAGTAGGCCTCCCCAGTAGATTGCCAGTGTTAGCGGTTCTTTGGTGAGCTCCAGCTAATTCGGGGCTTCTCCGAGTCAGGGTGTATATATTTTTTGGTGATGTACATATTGTATAAAGCGGGGACTTGTCCAGACTTTTGGTTTGTATTGGTCAATGCATCTGTTAGAGGCTTTTGTAGACGTACGTGGGTATATGTATATAAGGTGACTCATGAAGTCTTGTTTTGATGGCCTCAACGGCCAAGTTTCTCAAATGTGTATATCTATGCCATGATTCCCGCTATCCATGATTTCCAATACTAATGGTTCATGTTCTTACGTAATGGTGGTTATGATTATGATATGCATATGATTGAACATAGGCAAAGGTTGGTTTTCTCGGCCTTATCGTCTACGGGTGTCAATCATGTCTCGATGGGATTCGGGGTGTGACACTTAGAGTACCCTTTTACTTGCTTTTGTATGGGGAATAATTTTTTTCCTCTTAGTGCCCCCACATTTCTTCTTTTGGGGCAAACGCCAATATAACTTCTTAGTTCGGCAATCTACTATGGCACAATCCCGTTATAACATTAAAATCCACTAGTCCCAGCTCAATAAGATCACCCGATGTCTCATGACCACAAACAATTACTATGCACTTAAGATATATAGATTCTCCGATTGATGTATAGACCTCATATGACATAACTAGTAATTCGGGTGCCTGTTTAAATTTTCAACAATTAATGAAATAACATATGCAATTGTCAAATATGGGTCAATCAATACATGTACGGTACCTGCAGCTTCATCAGGAGAAGCCTAATTTTATGGCCCGACATATCACACCAATAACAACATTTGGCTCCAACCAACATTTCACCTAGATGATAACTTCCGTAGCACTCACACGACTGACAAAGAGACTTCGGTTGGTTTATACTTTCTACGTTCTAGTACTTAATACCCTATTGCCCATGAATCCTGAATCTCACTTCTTTGCCAATTCGATTGTCTCTAAACCCTTGAAATCGAGGTAAAACATTTACTATCGACTAAGGGAATAATGATCTAGGCGGTCTGAACACCCGAGACCTAAATTCTTCCTGGGACGCCATGAACTGTCCCATAGGTCTTGCCCTCTTTGGTGACCCTTCTTCAAATAGTTGTGTCCTTTTCTGTTGCCTCTGGTCTTTCATTATCTGTGCAAAATGCCTATTTTCGGACTATATCCATATCTCTTTTCAAGGTCGCAATAGTACAATCCATCTGTCCATATACTGATACGCTCTATCGATCATAACAGTTATCACTTTTGGGGCATACCTAGCCAAAGACTTAAATTGAAGACTGTACTTTCTGATACTCATAATCCGTTAGCAAAGATTTAGCAATTGGTCCGCATAAGCTTTTCGGACCCCATATGGAAGACACTAGTCAAAGATTATCGTTTAACGTTTCTCCCAACTAGCTGAAAGTACATCAATGCACTTGTCACATGCCTAACATCTCTTTTAATGTGATCTATAAGGTCCTGTGGGTCTTCATTCATATCCGAATCGGTGGACATGGGAGGGGAGTTTAATTTTTCAGAAAATCTTATGTGCGGCGACTAGATGCCCTAGCCGCACCATCATCACTCGTTATTGGGCCAGCTTGCCCATGACATTATGCAACAACTATCTGAGTCAACATATCCACTACATTTCGTACAACCCGGTCAGTGGCATTTATAGATGGTTCTGCGGATACTTCTCTATCTTTTGGATAAAAGAGACCTGCATAACAAATTCCATGTCAGCTCCACCTTGACTAACTTGGTCACGTGGTGATTTACTCATTTCTACTTCGGCAGGCGTATCAACCTGCTCACCTTTGTCTTTATCTTGTCTGATACTCAGCATTTGACTATACAAAATAAAGCCAATGTCAATACGTACATATGTGCCCACCTACAACTTTGGCTCTATTGCACGATCTAGAGGTGAAGGAAAGAAACAACTCCTAAATGTCTCATAGCCTCCTGCTTATCGATGTGGCGCGCAACACATCCATAAGCAAGACTCTACTCAGACACGGCTTTGTAAACACCCTTAGAACGACCTGCTCTGATACCACTTTTGTCACGCCCCGAACCCCCACGAGGCGTGATTGGCACCCTAAGCCGACAAGGCCCGAGAGAACCAATCTTTGCTTCTATTCATTCATATCCATGTCATAGGAAACACTACTATCACATAGAAACATGAGAGGCTAAAATCGGAAAGCATAGAACATGTGACGTATATACATATGAGAAACTTGGCCGTTGAGGACATCAAGTCACGATTTCATCTATCATCTTATACACATACACCCACATACGTCTACAAAAGCCTCTAACAGATGCATTGACCAAAACCAACTGAAAGTCGGGACAAGTCCCCGCTTTATACACAATGTACAATATCAAAGCATATGAACCACTGTGACTCGGAGAAGCCCTGAACTAAATGGAGCTCACCAATGAACCGCAAACAGCTGGCAACCTACTATGGCGGCCTACTAGTACCTGCGCCTGCAGCAAGTAAGGTAAATTCCCCTAGAGGGGTCAGTACGAAATAAGTACTGAGTATGCAAGGCTCAGATGAAACTGTACAATACATGAATATTTTAATGAATTCAAAACATATGAATAATCAATGTGAATAAGTCACCATTTTGTATTTTGGAAACCATGTGTATTGCTTTCATTAATTTCTTTGCTTTCTTTACTTCAATGCTTACTTGTCAATACATGTGTCACAATGTACCCGGGCCCCTACTGATCAGTGGGTCTTTACATAACATATCATCATGTTGGGATCGGGTCGAGCTAGGCTTATGCCTCTAGACCTGCTACCCATAAATCAATGCATCGGGACCGGGTCGAGATAGGCTTATGCCCCTAGACTTGCCACCCATAAATCAACATATCAGGTTCAGCTCGAGCTAGGTTTTCACCCCTAGAGCTGCCCCCTGTCAGGTTCGGCTTGAGCTAGGCTTTTGCCCCTAAAGCTGCCCCCTGATCCAATAATCTTGGGATCGGCTTGAGCTAGGCATTTTGCCCCCAAAGCTGCCACCCGTACTCAAACATTAACCACATTTGCATTACTTTATTCATTACTTTGAGATTGGTACAATGATAGTCATAATATCATTTTGAACTTTGGAACATAACATTGGTGAAACCATGGAATCTTTGGAACATTAGTCAATGCTTATGAGACATGTGAATGACAATTGATCAATGCATAAAGAACATGTGAGGAACCATAATTGATACCCGGAAATAGGATACCCTTGGCTTATGAGAGATTGATACTTTGTAGCCATAACATTGTTGGAAGCTTTGGAACAATAACCAATGAACAAGATACATGAGTATAACCACTATTGGAACTTTGGAACATAACCTTATTGGGCTTTTGGAACATTATCCATGAATATAAGACATGTGATTCACAATTGATCAATGAGTAGGAAACATGTGATAATAATCATTGGTAACCGGAAATAGGATACCTTAGCACATTTCGGTATGGACAAGTGTAATGCCAATGTGAATACTATGTGCCGCAGAAAGTTACGGACAAAGTAACCTTACATACCTTGTATTCTCAATACGATTCTACAATCTTAAGTGCATACAATAGACCCGCCCCGTCCTTATGTTTCACTCTACAACACAAGTACATACGGAACCAACATTAACCACCAATTACCTTACAATAGCATATAATAACAATGAGTCACATGTTTGGCTTTAAAAATATCGTGTCTTTCGCTACAATACCATTTTCGGCATGGTCATATCAATAATACCACAACATGCCCAACATTGACCAAAATATCATTTATGAATTTATAATCCTAATAATCCCACCATATTACATACATTGACCAATACATGATAGCCAAGATCATGTCACACCAAGTTCATACTTTACACTTCTCCATCACCACAACATCACAATTATGCCATCAAATTACTTCAATACACCTCACAACAACAAATCGGCCAAAATCCCATAATTTACACTTATATGGAAATAACAAGTTTATTAACATAATCACACCATACATGTTGGTATTTCATCCATACCATGCCTTTTCATCAAACCCACAAGTCATATTTCAAGTTTAATTCACAAGAATGCACATCTTTTATCAAAAACCAAAAGTGCACTATTCAACACCTCGCCACCATAACCACCATGATATACATAACCTCTCATGTACATAATATATTAAATCACAAGAATAAACACTTACCAATACTTGTAGGATGATGCTCTTGCCCAAGAAGTGGACTTAGGGTTTGAGAGTTTGAGAGCAATATGTTGGAAATATCTTCAAAAAGGCATGTGTGTTTTAAGAAATAAAAATCTGATTTGTGGTGGCTTTATATAGGCCCTCATGCTCATCTCTATCCATCCAATTAGTCAAAAAGGTTGTGTTTACTTGTCAAACACAAGAATGGGTCATTTGACCCTTTTGGGCCTCTTATTTTTGGCTCATTTTGGGCTTTAAATTGGGCCCAATAACATCTATCAACTTAGCCCACCAAATTGCATGTATCATTCACCACATATCTCATGTTTAAATAATTCCATAATGTCACGACAATATTCTCTTGCGAGATTCTCATTCGTCGTCTCAATCGCAAAAATAGACATTCTAGTCGTCCATGGCTTCCTTGAACATTTTTGATAACTACTTGTGTTTCATGGTTTAATCATATAGAAGTATGTAGGAGTGTATTGAAGTATTTGAAGCTTTAACAATGCTCAAAGAACTCCAAATAACCAAAAGAAACCATCTAAGAATCGACGTAGAATCGCGTTACAAAACGAGCGCGGAAGGGCACAATATGTTGTGCCTTGCGCCATTGCTGCAAAGCAAGGCAGTGGCGCAATAATTACACCCCCTCTGAATCAGTGGATTGCGCCACACCCCCTGAAACAGGGTAGTGGCGCAAGTTTCAGTACCTTGCTGAATTTTCGGCTATTTCTTCAATACTTGCATATCGTCCCATACCTTATCAAAACACTACAAAATACTTACTTAGTGAGCTTTATAATCAAGTAAACATGACTTCAAGTCACCAAATGAGGTTATAATGTGTACGGGGTATTACCCAAATGCTCCATGAAAGCACAAAACACCTCTTATGAAGGTCTACTCGCGTGTACGTGGCCAAATTTAAATTTTCTCGTCATTAGCATTACCAAATACATACTTATATCTCTCGACACCTAAGCAAACATTATTCAACATCATCAAGTAGGGTTGGGAAGGTACGGGGTGTTACACTTTTGATGGCTAAAACTTAATCTGTAAATATCATAACTGTGAGATCTTGATGTGTGTTTCTTAGATCTATGCATTCTGGATAATGTTTATCTTTCTGGTTCTGACAAATGTTGATATCTACGTCTTATCTATGTTTTATATTTTCTTGCATTTAACTGTTAATTTTTGGAAATATGTGCTTGCAAGAACTCTCCATGCTCTAGTGTTGTATTTGCCAACCTGTCTGCTAGTTGATTTGCTTTTCTGAAAATATGTTTGATGACCACTTGCATATCCATTCTTAATTGTTGCAATTCCTTAAAAATCTCTGCTATTTGCATGGGAATCTTCCATTCCTTCATTATCATATTCCTTAAACTGAGTGAGTCAGAATTACATGATGAAGGTTAATAAGTTTGTAATGTCTTAAAGCCATTAGCATAACAATAGTTTTTGCTTCCATGTTAGTGATAATTCCTAGTGTGTTTTCCTCTGCATAGATCAAGTTTCCAACATTGTCTCTAATGCAAAAACCATAGGAACTATCTCCTGGATTTTCTCTACTAGCCCCATCTGTATTACACTTAATCCATCCAATGTCTGAGAATATCCATTATACAGGGTGGTAATGTAATTTGGGCTTATATCTCTGCAATACTCTTACCATCCCTTCCCAGAGTTTAGGCACCTCTATCCATGGAAAATTGAGTTTTATAAAATGATAGAGTTACCTGACTCTTATGGAGAAGTCTTTGATAACTATATTTTTTATCATGCCTTCTTGAGTTTCTTCTTTTCCACAACTCCCACATCAAAATTGGTGGAATGGCCTTGAAAACAAGTTTTAGTTTTGAAGGAGTTGAGGCCTTCCACCACTTTGTAATTAGTTGTTGTAGATAAACATTAACAACTCCTATTCCTGCTAATGCTTCCATAGTTTTTAGGCTATAGGAAATGTTAGAAAAAGGTGGCATATTATTTCCTGCTCATAGATCTCATAGCAATAAAATATAGATGCTAGATTTATCCTCATCCTTCTAAGATTATCTTCAGTAGCAATCCTTTTTTTTCATAACCTCCAATGAAAGAAGTTAATCTTAAAAGGCAAGCCTGTGATCTGGATATTATTTAACCATTCCTGTTCCTCCCTCTTACTTCTCATGACTCTGTATGTTGATTTAACTGAAAACAACCCATTAGTATCAGCTATTCACCAAGGTTTATCATTGACATCCTCAACCAGGTTAGGGCTTATGTTTTCAATGATGTGTTCTATCATCTCTTCAAAGATACTTCCTATCAACATTTGTCTGTCCCATTCTCCATTATTGATGAACTTCTTCACCTCTATCTCCTCCTCTCCTATGATATTTTCCTCAAGAAAATACAAAGTACCTTATTTAGTCCAATTATCAAACCAGAGACTAGAATTTTTTGATTCTAATTGCCACCAGATGTCATATTCCAGCTCATTTATGACAATCGTCATTTTTCTCCAGACATGCGATGCACCAGATCCCTTAGCGATTGTAGGATGCAGTTTCTTGCAATACTTATTTCACATGAATGAACTCCATAGGGATGAAGTTGAGACCCAAAAGTTCTACCACAATTTAGCAAAAAGGACCTTTGACACATCATGCAAGGACTTAAATTCAATGCCTCCTTCCTTCTGTGGATAGCATAAATCTTCCCATGCAACCCAATGTTTCCTCTTTCTCTACCGATCTTGCTCCAAAAAATTTGGTGTAACTAATCAATCACCTTTTTTGGAGGGTTCATTACTGATAATAGTTAGGCTGGCATAGATTGAAGGACATGGGTAATCAAAATGAATATCCCTCTATATGACAGAAATTTATTTTGCCAAGTCATAATTCTCCTGGACACCTTGTGTATTTTCAGCTTCAACTGAACTTCTTCAATATTTTTTTACTTCGGTGTTTCGTTGCCGTTGTGAAATTTTGAGCATAGAAAATACTATAAATAAGAAGCTTTTACAAAATTATCTGCAACCACGAAGAGCATATAGAAATACACCCTAACCCAAATCTACGAATCGACCACGTCGGAGTATAATACGAGCCAAAATATGGAGATTATCAAAGATTATAAGCTAAAACCATTTGATTTCCATGAAAATCAAAGGGTTAGAATTGAGATTTTGAGAGAGAATTGATGCGGGGGGTGTATTTTTAGGGCATTAGACGTGAGGTTTTTTTTTTTTTTTTTTTAAATGTGGGGTTAAACAAAATGTCTATTTTTTATTTTTTGGATGGACTTTAATTATCTATGTGGATGCCACATCTACAACACGTCAACACAAATCTCCAGTTGCGTGTGTGTAAACACATTCATCAGATCTAGCAAATTAGGGTGTTTTTAAGTTCGTTTAATCAAGCTCAGGGGTGTTTTAATTTTTAGGATTAGTTTGGGACTAAAGTAATAATTCGCGTATAGTTAGAGGCTGTTTTGACCACTTCACTCTATTCTTAATTGAGAGAATGTTTCTATTCAAAGTGATAATATTCTTCTTCCATTGGTAATTTATGTTGACTGTACCGTTAAGGAGTAGATTGCCTCTTCTAACCAACTTTCCCCCCCCCCCCCCCCTTGTTTTGACGTAAACACCGAAGTCGAAGAGTCCCACTTTAAGACTCGATCGCAAGACTTGAAACATGCATCTACATCTTCGTCCGTGTCTCTTGGTCCTTTGAAGTATACCAGAACTGAGAAAAGAGGGAACATTACGTTAGCTTAGTCTCATAGCAATTTGGAAGAAACATTTTTCATCCGTTTTTGAGCTTTAAAAAACCTTTCTCTTGAAACTTTTACAACTAGTAAAGTAATTTGCATTTTAACCTGTTCTATGTTAATATAATTTTGGTAGAAAGTACCTTTGAATTTTCATTCACTAGTTATATAACAATTTTATTTATTTTAATAAAGGGTGTTACTTATAAGTTATTTACTCACTTGACTCATGAATTATTTTATTACCTAACTTAGCCTTTTAGTTGACTTAAGTTTGGCCGGTTGATCATTTTTAATGAATCTTAATGTGCTTAATAGCTCCCTTTATATTAATTAAATCCTTACCTAGAATTTTTAGGTAAAGTTGACATTAAAATGGAGTTAACTTTAGATAATAACTCTAATTGATTTGGGTGTTCTAATTCATCATAATTAATTATGTGGCAACTCCTTAAATTTGTTAATTAATTTAAGAATAACCAAAATATTGTACACTATTTTGACCCGCTTAAAATGGGATATAGCATCAGGTCTTTATCTCCGAACTGCGAGCTTTGGTCGCTAATGGGGTTCCTAGGTGTTGTTTAATTCCTTTGGTTTGGCCCCTAGTCTTCATCGTCAAACTATGACCTTTAGTTGTCATTGAGGTTCATATATTCGGCTAAATTACTTTGGTTTGGCTCATTGTTATTGTCAATCTTCATAGATTGATCACATCACACGATATCCAATCGAATAACAATCCATATTAATCAAATTGATCACATAAATTCATATTTTATTTTTTTATGAATAATTATAATTATTACATAATTTCATTTTAATAATATTAATAGTTATTTATGAATTAGTGTACAAAATAACTTGACACTGCCGCAGAATTAGTATCTCAATTATAAGAAGAAATTGACCGTCCGGATTTGGTATAGTTGTAGTTATGAGATTACTTTCTTATAAAGTTATAGCATATCATAAACTTCTTATAAGGGAAAATTATCTATTTGAGTACTTTTTATAAAATATTTACTGTTTTTAAATATATTTTTATTTATTTTCTAGATATATCATATTTAGAAAATATTTACCATCTATAGCAATTGTACTATGTATTAAAAGTGAATTATATATGCAACATAGATGTATTAGAAGTATATTAAATGTATTAGGGATAATTATGCAAAATGTCAGCCTATCAAAATTATTTACAACTTAAATGACCCAACTTTAAATTAATTACCCGAAATAGCCCATTTTGAGGCATTTTGTATATTTCAGGTAAAAACACACTTTAATTTTCCCAAATCCCACACTAAAGGTCCCCAGTTCGATCCTGGGCAGCAACACATTATTTTTTTTTCCCCCAAAATCTCTTTACACCTAAACTTCCACCTTAGCTTACCAAATTCTAACTATCTCAAACCCACCACTAATTTTCATGATTCTTTGATCCATTATTCCTCCCATATTATCCCCACAATATTTTTCTACTTACACACAAAATTCCTCTCTTTTGTCACACATATACATAAGTTCACATCCATATTCCAATTGTACCAAATATTGTGAAAATTTTCCCAAGTAGTTGAACTAAAAATTGATGATTCTTGATTCATTATAACACTCTTTTCTTTTTCCTCTTAGCTGTATGTTGCTGGAGTTCCACCGGAGCTTAGAGCTCACCGGTGTGGATTATTGTTATTGTTGTTGTTGTTGTACGCCAAATTTGGGTTCAAAGTTGGTCGGAGTTAACGGAGATCAAACAAAAATGGATAATGAGTGTTTGGACGGTAGTTGCTGGTTCGTTGTCAGAAACAATTGTGGTTTTGTTGATGGAGGAGAGAAGAGGAAAGGGATGCTGGTGTGGTGTTTGTGGTTTGCTCCGATTCATCGAAGCTGGAGCAACGATGGAGACGAATAGTTGTTTGGTTGTTTGGTCAGAGAAGCTGGTTGTGGGTGTTTATGTGGTGGTTGCTGGTTAGTCGAAATTTTCTCTCTAAGTTGGTTTTTTTCAATCTTCTTGCCTTAATCTTGTCTCTTTTTCTCCCTAATTCTGTAAATTTCTTAAGAATGAATGCCAACAAAGTGTTTGATGAAATGCCTCAAAGAGATGCGATTCATTGAAATTTGATGATCAAGGATTATGCTCAAAGTGGTAATGTGGATATGAAATTTGGACTGTTTAGGCAAATGGATGAGAGGATTGTTGTTTCTATTTGATGTATCGATGATTTGGAAAATGTGTAACTTTTTAATTATGGTCTCTATTAAGTTGAAAATGTGGAACTTTGTTTATGAACAATAAGCTGAAGGTGATCATTTATGTTATTAAAAAGATTTAATGCATTTACACGTTTCGTATTTGATGTGTTTTTGGTTGTCATTTATGTAGGCAACTGATTTTTTATATGGGTCCAACGGGTAAACTTGTGTTTTATTCTTCATATCATAGATGTACATACGTATTTTATATACTTGAATCGAAGGTCATTTTCTTCTTTATGTGAAGCTTTGTCATAGGATATTTTGTTGCATTAGAATAATGATCACTTTTCCATTGGCAAATTTAGAAAATTTTGTATCTTTGAGCAATCTGTTGTTGTAACTTTGCAGTCGGAGGACTTTTAAATGCAACTTTTGTTAATGCAACAGAGCTAATAATATCAATTTACGCACTGGAAAG
This sequence comes from Capsicum rhomboideum, assembly GCA_031232105.1. Classification (NCBI taxonomy): domain Eukaryota; kingdom Viridiplantae; phylum Streptophyta; class Magnoliopsida; order Solanales; family Solanaceae; genus Capsicum; species Capsicum rhomboideum. The sequence continues at coordinate 14,399,401 of CP124711.1, forward strand.
GGGCATGATTCGTGTAGTTTAGCAGTCATTATTAGGCTCAATATTGTCTAATACATTACTGATGATATATTACATAGCTTTTATAGAATATCGATACACATTTATATAATACTGATAAACGTTTATACACTATCGATATAATTCATATACACTACTTAATTATTTGTACATAAGATATGCATGTTTATACATCATTTATACAATACTGATACATGTTTATTTATACAATATCGATACATTACATGTACACTACATAACTATTTATACACTATTGATACATTATATAACTATTTATACATCACATATACATGTTAATACACCATTTATACAATATTTGATACATGAATAAAAGTTGTATGAAAATAGTTTGAAAAAAAAAAATGAAGAAGTTTTTTTTTTCAATATAAAAAAAATGCAGAAAAAAAAAATATTTTTTAAAATATAAATTACTGCTGAAAAAAATAGAAGGAAATGACTTAATGACTATTTTTGTTGTAAATAAAACCTTGGCTATTTTTGTTGTAAACTATTTACTTTTTTGTATATAAATGAAAATTTTCCAATGTATTATACTTGTTTTGGTAAAAAAAAAATGCACTATATATTAAAAATAAATTATGCATGCAATATAGATGTATTACACTATGTACTAAAAGTGAATTATGCATGCAATATAGATGTATTATAAGTGTCTTAAACGTATTATGCTTCTTTTGGTAAAAAATCTACACTATGTATTAAACGAGAATTATGCATGTATTAAAATTATATAGCTATAAATGATAAATATTTTCTAAATATGATATATCTAGATCAGTGTTATAAAAGGCGGGGGCGTGAGGCGAGGCGTTTTACATAGCACAGGGCGAAGCGTAAGTTCCAAGACATGGGGCATAAGTCCTAAGGATCTATGGGGCATATATCTCATGTATCTTTATTTTTATAATTTTATTACTAAAAATATAAGTAACAACAAAATTTTCAATGATTCTACAAATAATTTCTTAAAATATATGACTATCATACTATGCAATTTACCTCCCTAAAATAACTAATCAATAAACTATTAATATTATAATTAAAACATAACATTAGTATTCAGATATTATAATTAAAATAAATAATTAAAATAAATAAATAATATTATAATATTAATATTATAATTAAAATAAATACTTTCAAATAACAAAATAAAATATGATAATTTTAAAATATAGAACAAAAACATAACGATCAATGACAAGTGAATATGTAAAATTCAGATGTATTTTAAACAGGAAATGTTAAGTCATATTCACCCTCACGACGTTCTCAATTAGTATACATAAGTTAGTTACTTTTAATTTTCTTATTTCAGCAGATGAAAAAAACTACTAAGCATCATTTAATTAGTAGAGAATTATGAGTATCAACAGCTTTGACTAAGGAATTTGACACAATTTGTGTAAGAACTATTAGGCGAGTCCCGGACGTTGGACGTTAGGCGTGTTCAGGGCGTACAGTCAGGCGCTTAGGACTTAAGCCTCACAGAACTAAGTCCCACACATGAGCCCCGAGGCATTTTGCCAGTGCCCCGACCCAGGGCGAGTTCTAGGACGAGTTCGGACTCTGCCTTTTAAAACACTGATCTAGATAAGTTTCTCTTTTTATAATAGAGAACTTTTATAGAGATAGTATAACGTTTAGAAATAGAATATCCAATATTTCCTTAAGCCCGAATTAGTATCTAGATAAGAGTGACCTATTTCTTAATATATTCTCTCCATTTTTTTTACCTATCGATTTTTTTGAGTGAATATTGGACCACTCAAGCATTTTCCCTGAATGACAGAACTTCAAAAACTAAAACATACAAGCAAGAAGGGTTACATCTCATCTTACAAATCTTAACGAGGTCAAAACCTCTACTACAAGCAATGAGGGCTACACCTCATCTAAATGGATGGGAAGTCGGAGATTAAAGTCCACAAACAGGTGCAGAGAAGAATCATCATTCATGTGAACTTTTATGTGTGGGCTGTACCAGTGGCGGAGCCAGGATTTTGGTGAAGGGTGTTCATACTTTTAGAAAAAGAAGTGAGTGATTAAATAAAATGTCAGCCCTAGGTTCGAACCTGCACTCGTAAGGTGAACTTGCACACCCTTGGCCGCTGGGCTAAGCATTTTTAGCTTGTCAAGGGTGTTCAATAATAGGTATATATTCAAAAATATCTATATTTTACCTATATACTCGAAAAAAATTTCCGACGAAGGGTGTTCATCTGACCACCCTTCGTCGGCTGTAGCTCCGCCACTGGGCTGTACACTTTAAAACACATTTGCTAGTAGAAATGATTTACAGGACACAATAAAGAGATTTATGCCCCCATCTTAGTAAGTACTCCCTCTAGTTCATATTGAATTAATTTGTGAGACAATGCACACTTCAACAGTAACTACAACATACTCAGGGGTCGTTTGGTAGAGTGTATTAAAAAAAATAATGCATGCATTAGCTTTGTGTATTACTAATACGTTATTTGGTACACCTTTTCATCTTATGTATTACTAATGCTTGCATTAGTTATACACTCTATTTGGTACTAAGGAGTGTATTAGTAATGCATGAAAATCCTTGGTATTAGTAATGCAATGGATCTAATGCATGCATTAGTATGGTTAAAGTCACATTGTCCCTCAAAATCTCTAACGCAAACATAATTAACGCAAGTATTACTAATGCAAATATTACTAACACACCATCTTTTGCACTATTCTTATACACCCTACCAAACGACCCCTCACTGTATTCCCACAAAGTAGGGTCTGGTTATTAAGAAAAAAAATTAGGACATAAATTAGACATCATTTTACACTTTTGCCCTTTTAAAGTCAAATTAAAATCATGAATATGAACAATTAAGTCTCTTGAACTCATCAACTAGAAAATATAAATGAAGGGCAAAAATGAAAGAAATTTCCAATAACTCTCTTGAAGATAGAACAATTAAGTTATTTTGAACAATGAAAAATGGCTCACAAATTAAATTAATATGGACTAAATGGAGTAGTCTCCAGATAAAACTACATTTGTTTACTGCAAAAATAATTCAATTTTATTCCATTAATAGAAATAATCTATTTCTAAATTTAACTAAGTGGATCATCAAGATTAGGGAAAGGATCCCCTCCAGTATAGTTGTGTCCATTAATCCTCAATGAAGTAGTGGATATCAAACACGTGTACGAAAGAAATATTAAAGGCTTGGATCAATTGAGTTGATTATCTATTAATTTCAACAATTTGGTAGAAACAAATATTTATTCAACACTTTATAATGTTTTTAAAAATCAACGTATTTTCTATACTCCTTTCGTTCACTTTTACTTGTTACGTTTCACTTTTTGAGAGTCAAACGGCATTAACTTTGACCAATATTTTAAGATATTTTTTTTAATCATATTAATATAAGAAGGATTGCAACTTATAACATTTCTCTTATAGTTTTCGAACACCCAAATTTTAAATCCATAATATTAAATTAATTTACTTTAATTTAGTTTCAAAGTTTAGTCAAATTGACTTTCGTAAAGCGAAATGTGATAAGTAAAAGTGAACAGAGAAAGTATATTAGTACTCTCTCCCTTTCATTTGTCATTTATTTAATATACTCCCTCCGTTTAAAAAAGAATGATCTATTTTGATTTGACACGTTAAGAAAATAAAGAAAGACTTTTGAATCTTGTGGTCTTAAATTAAAGTTATGTCAAATGTACCATATCATTTAATCTTGTGGTCTTAAACATGTCATGTTAAAAGTTGAAATTAAAGTGTTGATAAAAAAAAAAAAATCATTCTTTTTTAAACGGACTAAAAAGATAAAAATAAGTCAATATTTTTTAAACGGAGGGAATACTATATATGTGTTAGAAATACTAAATAATAAAAAATAATTTTATATTCTAGAAATTAATTTCATTATTCACAAAAGAGCGCAATAATTAAATTCAGTGTTCGATATATATTATATATAATAGTGTTGAAACCTTTTTTTTTTGTAGGACTATTAAACAACATGATCTAGATCTTCACTGTTACAAAATATACCTTGAATTTTAAAGATAATATTAAGTGTTGAACTAAATAAATATAAAAGAAAAATTGAAAGAGAACCCCAAAAGTGATTCAAGCCTTTAATATTTCTCTCGTACATGTGATATCCACTACTCCATTGAGGATTAATGGGGACAAGTATCAGAGGCGGAGCCAGCCTTTGGGAAGGGGGTTCATCAACGGAAAAATATACTATTTATACATGATTAAAATTATTTTTTATGTATATATATAATAGGTGTTGAACCCTCTTCGACTAGTTTTCTTCAAATATTGAACCCCCTTTGTTGAAATCCTGGCTCCGCCTCTGACAAGTATACTAGAGGGGGACCCTTTTGTTATTATTTTACATTTTTTATTATACATGGAAGCGAGAGATGCGGCAGTCTGTTGATATGTTTGTTGCTAATATGTCTAAGTAACCATTTACGTGTGAGACTAGAGAAGGAACATCGTTTTCTTCCATACAAATAGAAGCCTCGTAATTTTTGAAATTTTTTCCTTTAAATTCGATAATTAAAAATTGCAGTGTTGGAAAACACTTGCTCGAAATTAAGTTCTTTTATACCTTTGTTTCAGTGAGTGTCTCCCTCTTACTTTCCATCTTCTTTTTAGAGTAATCAATATATGTAATATGTTCCTATGTGAACAAACTGTTGGGGAAATTCCCCACTTTTGATTACTCAATTGGTTTCTTTTTTTCTTTTTCTCCAAAAGAGTGGGGAATTAAGGTAACCAATCTTTATTAATAGATTAAAGATATGTCAGTCAATGACCAAAACCAAGATGTTCTTCAACAACACCTCAAAGGAAAGAAACTTTCAAGTGAGAAGTTAAAACGATATGACTCCTTAGACTTGGCATCTAGCACTGTCCCCGGGGCCAAAAAGGTAGTAACTTAGCCAAATTATGAGAATTGTATGTTCTTTTTTCTTTTTACCCTCCTTGAGACCAAACTAATTCGGATTCACATCGATTATTATTAAATTATCCGAGCCCACAAAATTTATTTTGTGTCCTTGAGGAATTATAACTCTTTATCACTGTTGTCAAGGCTTTGGGTCACTTCCTCCCAGGATAAAACAGAAAAACGCTTCTATAATAGAGACAATGCAAATTACAAAACTCCGCCGAACTAAACAGACGGAGCAAATCATACGGCACTTCTGTTCTATTTGAAAACGATGCACAAAGAAATAAAAAAGAATTTTAGATTTTCGGTGTATTCAATTTGTTGGTGTCTAAAATTTGATGCAAGAGCTCAAATTTATAAACAATGAAAGGGTGAGATGGAAAGGTGCCATTTAAAAGGTGCCTTTTTATCTAATCCAAGAGGTATCTTTTCTTGCTTAAAAGGTGCTTTTTAACAAAATCCTTTTTAAAATTATTTCTCTGAGAATTGCTCCTTTTTAGCCTAAGATCATCTTAGAAAATCAGTCAGGTTTTGTGAAAGACAAACTGATAATTGAGAATATCTTCTCACTCAAGAAATAGTTAAAAGGATCAAAATTAATAACTGATCAGATGGAAATATGGTGATTAAATTAGATGTGTCCAAAGCATATAACAAAATGTCTTAGATCATTTTAATTGTTGCTCCGTAAGTTTTAGAATATTATAGGATATTAGAATAAGTTGATTCAATATCCTCCTTTTATGTACTTAGTACAATTCTTAGCTTAAAATTTAGCCAACATCTGTAATTGGCGGTTGCGGGATACTTGTTGAAGAATAAAAAAAGTCTTTATATTGGTGAATAATATGACTGGTCTCTTTATAAGGCTTGGACAACTCTTATCTTTGAGCTAGCATTTGGGATGTGAGTTAGACTCTTGATCTACTTTTACATGGTATCAGAGCAAGACTCATCTCACCTGATGTTGGTCCCCAAATTGAATTGGTCCACGCACCAGATATCAATCCTGAGTACGAGGTGGGTGTTGAAGAATGAAAAAGTCCCCACATGATGATTAATGAGATGGGTGGTCCCCTTATAAGAGTTCGACAATCCTCCTCACTTTGAACTATTTTTCGTTTGTATGAATTAGACTCATGACCTAATTTTACAATACTACACTATCTTTTTTGCCGCTCTGTCTCCCCCTTGTGTCTCCTTGATCTTAATTGTTCTTTTGCCAAATTATATACAAGTTAGGGGTTCATGTCAAACCCACCCCCCCACCCCCCACCACCCCCACACACACATCATGGAAGTGAAAGCTTGGACCGATGGAATTATATTTAAAAAATATTGACGATATATAATTAACTTAAAATTTTTTCTTTTGGACCAGGCATTAGAATGGTCAGTCATACTGAAATTGGCGTTTCAAAGCATAGGGGTGGTGTATGGAGATATTGGAACGTCACCATTGTTCGTGTTTTCAACCATTTTTCCAGATGGTATAAAAGTAGAAGAAGATATACTTGGTGCACTATCTCTGATCTTTTACACTCTCACCTTGATTCCTCTCATCAAATATGTTTTCATTGTTCTCCAAGCTAATGACAACGGAGATGGTAACTTTATTTCTCCTCTTCTTCTAGAGAAAATGACAAAAAATTGTATATCTTTGATCAAAATAGTCTCTTAATTAATTACCGTCTGAATAGTTTTGATCTATTAAGTTTGTCAAAACTGAACACCTTTGATCTTTGTTAGATCTTCACCAAACTCTGATTGTTAAATTTAACAGTACTAGACACAAAAAATTGATCAAAAATAATAGAAATTGCGCTTGAAAAAGAGTTGACTCTAGAAAGAGACAAAAGATATAACATAAATTGTAAAAATTGTACCTTTCATATATTAGTTTCCCTTGAATATTTTCTATTTTCATAATTCTGTTAAATTTAACAATCATAATTTGGTAAATATCTAACGAAGACCAAAGTACTCGCAGGACCAAACTACTTAGGTGATTTTAAGGGACTACTTTGAACCTACTATTAAAAAAAATAAAAAATAAGAAACTCTTTTTGTCATTTTCTCCTTCTTTTACTACAAACTTTCATGATTAATTTATTAAAAAAATATATATATGTCCTTTTTATTGCAGGAGGTACATTTGCTTTATATTCATTGATATGTCGATATTCAAAGGTTGGATTAATTCCAAGTCAACAACCAGAAGACAAAGATGTGTCAACTTTCAAACTTGATTCCCCAGATAGACGCACACGTCGGGCTTTAAAACTCAAATCCATGTTAGAAAACAGCAATTTTGCAAAATTCTTTATGCTAATTATCACAATGCTTGGTACTTCCATGGTTATTGGGGATGGCGTCCTCACTCCCTGCATTTCAGGCACGTCGCCTAGCTAGCTTAATTCGAAAAGTACTATAAGTGGGAAGGAAAAAAAAAAAAGTTCTTTATGGTAATTACCACTTATTTTGAAATGAAGGAGTTATGATATTTATTTAAATTTTTTATTTAATTTGGTCAGTTTTGTCTGCCGTTGATGGACTCAAACTAGCAGCTCCCTCGGTCATGACCGAAGGTAACCTATTGTATTTTATTTTTATTTTTCATAAAATTTTCTTGTTGCTTTTTCACTGAAAGTAACATGCCTAAAATGATACTCGTGAATTTCAGTAAATAGCTTTGAACAATAATTAACAGTAAAATGTTTACAAAGAACTTTTTTTTTAGTTTGAATAATGAAAAAAAATAAAAATTGAAAGTCTTTGTTATCCTCGGATGCAGGAATACTTGTTTGGATTTCAATAGCCATCTTGATATTGCTGTTTATGTTTCAAAGATTTGGCACTGAAAGAGTTGGCAGTACTTTTGCGTATGTACTTTGTGTGTGGTTCATTTTCATTGCTGGTATAGGCATTTACAACATCGCCAAGTATGATCCAACTGTGTTCAAAGCTCTTAATCCTAAGTACATCATAGATTACTTCAACAGAAACAAAAAGAATGCTTGGATTTCTATTGGCGGCGTAGTTATGTGCATAACAGGTATTCGTTTCCTTCCAATAATTTTTAAATGTATTGGGAAACTTATAATTATAAGGAGTTAAATAATTGAATAATTAACTGCAGGAGCTGAAGCACTATTTGCAGATGTTGGTCATTTTAGCATTCTATCTATACAAATAAGTATGATTTGTGTGACATACCCAGCGCTCATATTAGCATATCTCGGTCAGGGTGCTTTTTTAGGGAAGCACATAGATGATGTTGCTGATACTTTCTACAAGTCCATACCGCGTAAGTATAACATTTATTCCTGAGTTCAGATTCTATGCAATGACACTTTAAAAACTATGTTCAAATCATATCATGGAGTAATGAAATCTATATTAAGAGCTAACCAAGTAAAATTGATAACTAAATTGCTACAACTGGCTAATCTACAAGGACAATTTTTTACATTGTTGAGTCATAAAATTTAAACCTTTTATGCTTCAGTCTTGAGGGGAAAGGAATGAACAAATCATGCTTTGTTATTCAAGACTGCCAGTTGCATTAGGGAAACGGCTAGAGAGGTGTTGGGTGTCTTGAGAGGTCGATCTGGCAGACGTGGAGGGGATTGTTGCTTTAATAAAGAAGTACAAGGGAAGGCAGAGGCAAAGAAGGAGGCTTAACGAAGTTGGTGGAAAGTACGATCGAGGAGAAGTGGATAAATTGGGAGGAGTATAAGATGGCTAGGAAGGAGGCTAAGTTAGCGGTTATGGTGGCTAAAAATTTTGCGTTCGAAAGCTTGTACGCAGAATTATAGGATAAAGGCGAGGATAAGAAGTTATGCAGGCTAGCCAAGGCTAGGGAGGAGCGGCGGGCCCAAGACCTTGACCAAGTAAAGTGTATCAAGGGTGAGGACAACAAAGTATTGGCTGTTACGGAGACAAAAACATCTGCATTCGGGAGCATGATGTATGCAATAGTGTGTACTGGACCGGATATTGCTTATGCAGTTGGTGTTGTTAGCAGGTTCCTTGAAAATCCTGAAAAAGAATACTGGGAAGTAGTCAAGTGGATATCAGGTACCTGAGAGGTACCCCTGGAGACTGTCTATGTTTTGGAGGATCTGAACCAATCTTGAAGGTCTATACCAATGTTGATACGGTAGGTGACTTGATAACCGAAAATCCACTACTGGATATTTGTTTGTTTGTTTAGGGGGGCTAGCTATATCGTGGCAATCGGGATTGCAGAAGTGTGTTGCACAATCTGTAACTGAAGCAGAGTACATTACAGCTACTGAAGCTGGCAAGGAGATAGTATGGTTGAAACGGTTCCTTCAGAAGCTTGGCTTGCATCAAAAGAAGTATGTCGTCTATTGTGACAGTCAAAGTACAATAGACTTAAGCAAGAACTTCATGTATCATGCAAGGACGAAACACGTAGATGTGAGATATCACTAGATTCGAGAAAAGATGAAAGATGGATCTATGTAAGTCAAGAAGAACCATATAAGTGAGAATCTTGCAGATATACTGACCAAGGTGGTATCAGGAGACAAGTTCGAGTTATGCAAGGAACTTATCGGCATGCAGCTAAATTAGAAGCCCGATATTGTCACGCCCCGAATCCCATCGAGACATGATTGGCACCCGTAGCCGATAAGGCCCGAGAGAACCAACTGTTGCCTATGTTCAATCATATGCATATCATAATCATAACCACCATTACGTAAGAACATGAGAGACGAATACCGAAAAACATGGGACATATATATATACATATGGGACTTGGCCGTTGAGGCCATCCAGTCAACACAACATATGCCTGTTACACTGATTACACTGATACACCCACATTCGTCTACAAAAGCCTCTAACAAGAGCATTGACCAAAATGAACCATAAGTCGGGACAAGTCCCCGCTTTACACAATATATACATCACCAAAACATATATACACTCTGACTCGGAGAAGCCCCGAATTAGCTGAAGCTCACCAAAGAACCGCTAACACTGGCAATCTACTGGGGAGGCCTACTGGTACCTGTGCCTGCAGCAAGTAAGGTAAATTTCCCAAGAGGGGTCAGTACGAAATAAGTACTGAGTATGCAAGGCTCAGATGAAACTGTACAATACATGAATATTTCAATGAACTCAAAACATATGAATAATCAATGTGAATAAGTCACCATTTTTGCATTTTGGGAAACCATGTGAATTGCTTTCATTACTTTCTTTGCTTTCTTTATCTCAATGCTTACTTGACAATACATGTGTCACAATGTACCCGGGCCCCTACTGATCAGTGGGTCTTTACATAACATATCTTCATGTTGGGATTGGGTCGAGCTAGGCTTATGCCCCTAGACCTGCCACCCATAAATCAATGCATCGGGATCGAGTTGAGCTAGGCTTTTGCCCCTAGACTTGCCACCCATAAATCAATACATCGGGATCAAGTCGAGCTAGGCTTATGCCCCTAGACTTGCCACCCATAAATCAATACATCAGGATCGAGTCGAGCTAGGCTTATGCCCCTAGACTTGCCACCCATACTTGATCATTGACCACATTTGTATTACTTTATTCATTACTTTGAGATTGATACTAGGATAGTCATAACATCACTTTGAACTTTGGAACATAACATTGTTGGAAACTTTGAACCATTAACCAATGAGTAAGAGACATGTGAATAATTTGGCAACATAACATTATTAGAATCATAACACCAAGGGAACTATTGGACAACAATCTATGAACAAGAGACATAAGTATAATCACTTTTGGAACATTGGAACATAACCTTGTTTGAGCTTTTGGAACATTAACCATGATTATGAGACATGAGACTCACAAATGATCCATGAGTAGGAAATATATAACAATAACTATTGATAAACGGATATAGGATACCTTAGCACATTCCGGGATAGGACTAGTGAAATAGCAATGTAGATACTATTTGCCGCAGAAAGATACGGACAGAGTAACCTTACATACCTTGTACTCTCAATACGGATATACAATCTTAGATGTGCATACAATAGTCCCGCTCCTTCTTTATGTATCACTCTACAACACAAATACATAACGGGATTCACATTAACCATCAACTACTTTACACATGCATATAACATCAATGAATTACATGTTTGCCTTTAAACATGTCATTTCCCCTTGACAAAACCATTGATAAAATTATTATTCCAAAAATTCCATAATATTTCCAACATTGACCAATACATGATAATTGATACATTTCACCACAACACTTCTCCTTTACACTTTCTTATCCATACCACATCACAAATAATCCATCAAATTACCTTAATACACCTCATAACTCATATCGGCCAAAATCCCACAATTTACACTTATAGACAATAACAAGTTTAATACCAAAAATAACACCATACATGTTCATATTTTGTCCATACCATGCTTTTTCATCAAAGGCACAAGTCCTAATTCAAGTTCAAATCCCATGGATCACAAATCTTATACAAAAGCACAAAGTACCATGTCCAACATTCCCAAGCACAACCAACATGATTTACATACTCTTTCATGCATATAATATATTAATCCATAACAATATTCACTTACCCAAGCTTGAAAAGTGAGGCTCTTGCTCCAAAATTGTCTTTGAGTTCTTTAGGGTTTGAGAGAAGGTTGGAGAAAATATCTAAAAGAACATGAGAGTTATAAGTGAATAAAATCTGATTTTTGGGTCTATTTATAGTCCTTGGGGCCATCCTTAGTCATCCTTGGTATTTAATGCTTCATTTGACTAAGTCAAGAGAAGATTGGGTCATGTGACCCATGTCTTTTGTCCCATTTTTGGGCTTTTATTGAGCCCAAATCACTTAACCCAATAAAATCAATAATTTTCTAATCTTATACGTATTACAATAATATTCCCACTCTTGCTATTCATATCCGTAGCCTCAATCCCAAAAACAAGTGATTCTAACCACGTTTGGCTTATTTTGACCTTAAGGGCAAAACTGTCATTTTGACCCCATATTCGTTCTCGAGTAATTTTATCATACCAATATAATATGTCATTCATTTCATGTATATACTCGTGGTTGTAGAAGAAACGTGGCAAAAATAGGCTCAATACGATCCCGGATACCCTTGGGACTTAGAAATTTCCAACTTTCGAAAAAATGAAAAAACCAAGGTGGCACGCCCCTGGGCGCGCCAAATTGCTGCCTCTGGACTAAAAATTTAATTCCAGAGCGGCGTGGCACGGTCCCAAACGCGCCCCTTACTTAGTTTTTTTTGAAAATTTTGTTTTTCGACTTCTCTTCGTGGGTTTGGTTAAATACTTCAAGTCCTATTCTTTAACTTACTTCTCAACCTTAATATACTTTGTTTAGAGGTCTTCTTAGCCTCGTTTTGAACCTCACAAATGTTCCACGAAAATCATAAAACACCTCCTTTGAAGGTTTAATCACATTTACGAGGCCTAAAGTCAATTATCTCATCCATAGCATTACAAAATACGTATGTATAGCTCTCGACACCTAAGTAAGCATTGCTCAACGTCGTCAAGTAGGGTTAGGAAGGTACGGGGTGTTACAGATATTATCTTCTTTCGGTGAATGGGTTTAGAGGGGGAGATTGATGGGGTCCATACCCATGTGAAGAAAAAGAAACAAAAGAAGAAAAGAAAAGAAAAGAAGGAATAGAGGAATTTAACTAGCAGTAGAAGGTTGGCAACTTGACAGCCAAATTGTAATTGCAAATTGCAATGTTTCCTCCTTTCTGATTGGTTGAGATGTTGGCTGCTTCTTCTATAAAAGGGCAGCCTCAGCTCCTCATTCAAACACACCAACAAAAACAGCAACTTAGTAGTAGTTGCGGAGAGTGAGAGAGTATCACATATAGAGAATTAATCTGTGAGGAAAAATAGAGAGTGTCGATATTATAGTGTGGTGGTAAATTAAAAGAGGGTTATTTCTTTTGAATGTGTAGTGGTTCTTGGAGTATTTACTCGTACCTACAAAGTGTAAATTTTTCATGATAGTGAATTATTTTGCTCCTATCGGACCCGTGGTTTTTTTCCTTATTAAGAAGGGTTTTCCACGTAAAAATCTTTGTGTCCTTGTTATTCCTTTTATAATTCTTGTTGATTACTGTATCACATCACAGTGCTACATTATTATTACATTGTTATTACCGCGAATTATTATTTCTGTAGCAGAGTTTATCCCCAACAAAGAAATGTATGGTTTATCTATGGGGGAGAAAGAAGGATAAGAGGAAAATGGCTCTAGTATCATGGGAAAAGATTCATAACTAAGAAGAATGAATGACTTAATGTTAAGATATGCAAACTGTGAAATATTACATCAGTAGGAAAGTTGATTTTGCAACTAGTCTGAAGGGAGGACACTCTATGGATCAATTGGGTACATGGTCTTTATATGAAAGATAGCAATGATATCTAGTCTCATATTTCTCCAACAGACTATAGTTGATACTGAAGGAAACTGAACTCAATCAAAGGGTGTATGACTGAGTGGTACAACGATGGATCATGCTACTTTTATGATCCGGAAAGATAGTCAAGCTTTAGAGTTCAAAGGAAGAAGGTGCTGCTTCGTTTGAGGTGGATAAAGGGCAAACATTGGAAGCAATTCAAGAAGGAACTAGCAACAACAATTATGGAATCAAGAATTTTCCATACATGGAAAGCAAGGAACTGGAAACAATTTAAAAGAATAGCCATAGATACTAAGATAGTAGTTACACACATTAAGAATGAGACTATTGAAAGAATAAAGTTCTTAAAAGGATCTAGAAAAGCTAGGAAATGGAGTTGTTTGAGTCAGCAGTTTTTGTAATGGCATAATATATTAATGTGCCTTTTAATTTGATCTCAGCTGGCATTTAGGCCCTTCAACTTTGGTGCACACAAGTAATCCACTTAAATGAATTGCCACATGGCATCTACATGACAATCTTACACGAATTGCCACGTAGGATGCGCATGTCTACTTGTTTAACTTTATACAAGTTTAAATATCTACTTATGCACACACAAAGTAGGAGGTCATAGATGCCAGCTAAGGTCAAGCTAAAGGACATATTTATGTATTATGCCTTTTTTAATTAACCCCTTTAGGGAGGTGGTTAAGACCTCTTAGAGTACTCTTTAGGTGTAAATTATGTTTTGTCTATGCTAATATTTCACGGTTTACCACAAAAAAAAAAAGCCTTATGCTCTGTTTTCTCCTTTATAAATGCAGATAGTTTATATTGGCCAGTATTTGTTGTGGCAATGTTAGCGTCCATCATTTCAAGTCAAGCGTTGATTTCCGGGACTTTCGCGATAATCCAACAATCTCTGGCGTTAGGATGCTTCCCTCGTGTTAAAATTGTGCATACATCAACCAAACATCATGGACAAATCTACATTCCTGAAATCAACAACCTTCTCATGTTGGCTTGTGTACTCGTCACTTTTGGATTCAGGACTACTGCAAAACTTAGCAACGCGTATGGTAAGGATTTCCAGGAGTTCCCTCTCTTCTCATATATATAATTTTTATATTCTTACATGTCTCTGTGTGTAACTTAAATCCCTTTTAATGTCAATGTGAAGCAGATGTCTAACACGAGACAAAATCATTTTCTTACAGGAATAGCTGTGATGTTTGTGATGGTACTAACGTCGTGCTTCCTCGTGCTGGTTATGATCATGATTTGGAAAACTAACATTCTTTTTGTAATCGCCTATGTTCTAATCATTGGCACGGTTGAGCTTGCGTGCCTAAGCTCGGTCCTTTACAAGTTCAATGAAGGCGGCTACCTTCCACTGGTTTTAGCTGTGTTCCTAATGTTTATCATGTACGTATGGAATTATGTGTATCGAAAGAAGTACCATTTCGAGCAAGAACACAAGATCTCTCCCTTAAAAGTTAAAGAAACAGTAGATGAAGCAAATTACCATCGGCTACCTGGACTTGCAATCTTCTATTCTGAACTTGTCCATGGAATTCCACCAATCTTCAAGCATTATGTTGAAAATGTGCCCGCGTTACACTCTGTTCTTGTGTTTGTTTCCATCAAATCACTTCCAATAAGCAAAGTCCCTATAGAAAAACGGTTCCTCTTCCAAAGGGTGAAGCCGTGTGATCTCTACGTGTTTCAATGTGTGGTGAGATACGGATACAATGATGTGAGCAACGAGGAAGAGCCATTCGAGAGATTTTTGGCGGAGAAGCTGAAGGAATTTATACGATACGATTCCATAGCAAAGAGTAACAGAGTATCAACAGAACAGAGCAATATGGTATTGGAGAATGATTGTGACATACAAGAGGATGCTACGTTTTTAATGGAGAGAGATGTAGAAGTGGTGGAGAGAGCTTATAGTGTTGGGGTTGTTCATTTTGTAGGAGAACAAGATGTGATTGCAGGCAAAGGGTCTAATATTGCAAAGAGATTTGTGATTGATTATGCTTTTAACTTCTTGAAGAGAAATTTGAGGCAAAGTAGCAAACTTTTAGACATCCCTCGCAAGCGCATGTTAAAAGTCGGAATGATATATGAGCTTTAACAAGGAATCATAGAAGCTCAGTTGGTTGACTTTGACATAGTTCAAAACTAATAACTAAATGTGCTACCCTAAATCTCCTTCCGTCCAAAGGTCTTGGACTTGAAAATTTCTTTTTTTTTTTTTTTTTTTCTTAAAAATCATTTTTGTATGTTTAAATTTTGTATCATTTGAGAGAATGTGACAATGTACATAAAGAATTCTATTGTAGCGTTTTGTTTTGTACTCCCTCATTTTCAATTTGTTTGGCTTGATTCGCAGTATGAGAGTCAAACTAACTAATGTTCGGTGTGAATTCTGTCTATAGTCTTCAATTTTTTTAAAAAAATAAAATTTATATATTTAAAAACTACATAAATAGTACTATATATCACAACAGTTAACAAGCCAAAAGTGGTCAAAGAATTGATTGTCCAAATAGTAACTAAGACAAACAAATTGAAACGACTAACGTATTATTTCTGTTAGAGAACCAAATTCATCCAGTTCAAAAATGAAGAAGACATGGCTAGGGAATTAAGAAATTATGTCTGTGCTTACCTCCCAAAGTTAGCAGTGAAGTAAGTTATTAGCTTCATCCTCATTATTTCATCTTGTGAAGAGCATACAACACAAAAGGGAATGTCAAAAATAGCCCTTAATCAAGAAACTTGACAATCTAGCCAAATGTGAAACCAACATACATGAATAAGGAAGAAGTTTAATTGGTCAAAACCACATTGCGAAAAATTGCATTGTTTATACCTGGTTAAAATTACTTTTTTACGTATATATAATAGATGTTGAATCTCCTTAATTTGGCCTCTTCGTGTGTTTAATTTTTATATTTCGACCCCCCTTAGTGAAAATTATAGCTGCACCACTGCCTTCATTAGTTATTACTATTAAAAAAACTGAAATTAGCTACGAACTTCATCGCTAAATAGGATTAGCTACAGATTTTGTTGTTTATGTTGTTTAGTTGCAAAATTTATCTGTCTCTGAATCATGTCTATTAGCAGTAACAACCTATATTGCTCCTTAAACCCTCTTTCATCACTTGAGTTATTAGGGCCCTCTCTATCTAATACGTTGATAGTATTATCAACCATTTGGAAACCTAGCTAGGAACTTGATCCTCTCATACAAAGACATGTTTGCTTTCATTTTGCGCATTATTTGCCTCTTTATAATCAACATCAGTTCGCCTGTTTTACGCTAACTTATGATCAAGTGTTTACAATATAGTGTAATATCACTAAAGATTCTACGATATATAAAAAGTATCCAGTATTAGTGTGGAGGCATAATGGCACAGGAAAATTTGTATAGATAGTACAAAGTTGAGCCATATTTTGTTATAGGAGTAATTATATATTTTTAAAATGTCGATGCTAAAAGAGGGTTCTTTTAAATGAAATTTAGCAACATTTTATAAGTAACCTTTATTAAAAGCACTAGCTTTAGTGAATTTGTATTATGGATTAAATGGTCCCCTCCCCTCTCCCTTCCTACTTGTTAATGTTTAATCGTTCGTACAAGTTTTAGTAACCACATGTCTTTAAACAATAATGCATGCTTGAAATATTGAAATTCGTGGAATAACTATATATAATGAAGCTTTAGTTGTACCATAAAGCTTATTACTACCACACAACATTCCCCTAAAAAGATCCGTTTGAACATATTTATATGAGTCCTGTTGTAATAATGTTAATCCAGTCTTTTGCAAATTAAACATCATTTAAATTTTAACGTATCAAGTGTGGAAATTGTCCACTCCACAAACCCGGGGACACTACATACGAGTATACGGTCCATATCATATGGATATCTATCAAACAATCTGGCCTCGTAATTATTTTGAGAGAGTTGTGAGACTAAGAGTGTGTTTGGTATGAAGAAAAACATTTTCTGGAAAATGTTTCCAATTTTCTAATGTTTAGTTGGCTTAAATGTTTTTCAAATGAACTTATTTTTCTCAAATTAAAGTAAAATGACTTCCCTTCAGACTGACCTTGAACTCTATCTGAGAACAACTCTCGCCACCAACTTGGGATCAAACATCGAGATGGGAATCAGGATCTGATCTCAACCCGATTAATTCCCAACCTCTGACTCCGACTCTAACTCCGACCTCGACTCGGGACCCATCTCCCAGATCAACCCTGACTCAAGTACCGGTTAAGAAGTCGGGGGTTAGGTCTCAGGAACAAAGTCGGGAGCCAAAGTCGGATCCGGGATCGGTTGTCGAGGTCAAGCCCCGGGTCAGGAGTCAGAGTCGGGTACCGGGTTAGGAGTCGGGGGCCGAGGTCGGGAACCGGATTGGAAGTCGAGGTCGATTATCGGGTCGCAAGTCAGGGTCAGGTCTCTGGTTGAGAGTCGGGGTCGGGTCTCGGGTCAGGTGTCAGTGTCGGGTGTCGGGAGTCGGGTCTTGGATCGGGTGTTGGGGTCGGGTCTCATGTTGGGTGTCGGGGTCAGGTTTCGGGTCGGGAGTCAGGGTCGGTTCCCCAGTCGAGAGTCGGGGTCGGGGTTGGTTACCAATTCAGGTGTCAGGATCGTGTTCTGGATCGATCATCGGGGTTGATTCTCGGGTCAGAAACTATTTACCTAAAACGTATTTTCTACTTTCTAGCCAAACACTAAAAGATATTTTCTGAAAAATATTTTTCATTCACCAACCAAATACTAGAAAATATTTTTCACTCACCAACTAAACATGAGAAAATAATTAAGAAATCAACTTATTTTCCATGTAAACATTTTCCTTCCTACCAAACACATTCTAAAAAGAGGCTGGCATTGAACGTACTTCGAAGTTGTCAAAAAATATTTGCTTTTGAATTTGATAATATGCCACCTTACAAAGATTTTAGTGTGCAACGTAATTTCTTGTGGTTAATTTAATTTCGAGCGGAGAGGCGTGTCCATTAGCTGCTAAATTGGTACCAGCTACTACCAAGGGAATTCCAACCTCTCGACTTGAAGGCTGAAGCAAGCATGGTAAAACTGAGGCCTTAACCATCAATTTTGGGGTGGAATTGTGTATTCAGCATGGCTTCACTGAACTTGATCAATTGGAGTTGGACTCTGAGATTGTTACAAAGATGTTCCAAGTTATATCCATATATCCACTAACAACTACAAATTGAGGAATGTTATTGATACCTCATTTGTTTTTATTAAGATTAACATGTCTAAGCACATCTAGATGATTAAGATGTTGTCTCTAGATCTGAATACTGAATGATTAAAATTGTTTGCTTTTTCAACATTTGAATATGCATTATTTATTTATTTGTAAATAAAATAAATATTAAGTTAAATAAAAGATTAATTAGATATTAATTTAATAAAATAAAATATTTACGTTCATTAGTTGATGATAGTGGAGATGGTTTGTAATGGTTGTGATGGTGGTAATTGTTGGTGCTAGTGGCTAGTAATAGTGGTGGAGATAGTTGTGATGGCGGAAGTGGTTGGTGTTGTAGTGACTGTCATTATAGTGGTGATCGGTAGTGATGGTGGTTGTTATGATGTTGAAGTTGGTTGATGTTAGTAGTTGATGGTGTTAATGGTGGTGGCTAAAGAATATGTGGTGGTTGATGATGTGTTGGTGGTAGTTGGCGGCGGTGCTAGTTTTGACTGTAGTATGGTAGTGGCGGATAGTGGTGTTTGAGGTGGCGGCGGCGGTGACAACGGTGGTGGCGGTGGCTGAAGAATGTGTAGTGGTTAACGATATGTTGGTGGTAGTTGACAATGGTGCTAGTTGTGATGGTGGAGTTGGTTGGTAGTAGAATTGGTCACAGTTGTGATAGTGGTTGATAATGGTGGTTGCGGCAGCAGCGGCAATGACGAGAATAGATATAATTATAAGATGGTAGGTGCAGTTGCAGCTGACAATAGTGCTTAGCAGCGTGTTGGTTTCCGGTGATGGTTAGTGGTGGTAGCTGATGATTATGAATAGTGGTAAATATTATTCCACACAAGAATATCTCTTAATGATGTTAAGATCTTAATAAGACTTATTCGGACCAATTAAATGCTTAAATCTTAATGAAAACAAATGAACTTAATGGCCTAAAGTCTGAATTCAGACCATCATTAAGTGTAAACAAATGAGGTTTGAATCTACTTTACATAGACAGAGACAAGTTTCTGGTTCTATCTTAAACTGCTTTAGGGAAGCAAATCAAGCAGATTTGGTCAGAAAGAAGCAAAAATAGTACTTCAGTACATGTCCAAGAACTTTTGTTCTTGGCACAATTTTTCTTGGTTCTTAAAAAGAAAGAGTTCGAGAAGGTTCAATTAAGTGACTGAAATGAAATTTTAAATTCGCAGACTTATCAACATCAAGTTTGTAAAGAGAATCAAATTCTTGTTAGCGATTACCAATAACAAAAAAATTATGAGAACTCCTTTGTTTTATTTAGAAGCTTCTGAAATTTTTGCATTACATACATACTCTTTTTCTACAAGACGTTGGGAATCCTCTTGAGTCCTTATGCTTTCGTAGTGATAATTAACTCACTTCATTCGATTATTAATTAGAGGGATGAACTCAATCCAGAATATGAGAAAAAGGGCTTGTGTTTCGAGATATAAGCAGAAATTTCCTGAAATGACATTAGTGCTAGAAACAAGAAATTAAGCTCGTTTGAGAATTTAATTAATTGACAACTTGTAGACAGATCAAAGACTAGAAATCATGGCTTAAGTGATTGATTTGGAGAGAGCTAAGAATAACAGGAGTATTAATCCATACTTTATTGATTTTAACCTGAAAGAACTAAATGTAAAGAAAGTTTTTGGGAATATTTTCACACACTAGAGTACTTCTTATTGCTAGTAAGAACTTTTTTTCTTAAGAATAAAAATAAAAATTGAAAAACCCAAGCATAATGATCAAGAAAGTTATTGTTACTTGACAAATCTTAAGGACCATAAAAACTTCCCTGGAGATTTCGAAATTTATCGTTCTCTCTTTCTTCATGAGTACTATTGTTGCCAGTAGCAGCCTTATTTTGGTTGGCTTTTTCACCTTCTAACTCTCTATACCTATGCAAATACCTCTTCAATGGCTCAGCATAATCATCAAATCCTAAATTTCCCAAAGCCCAACAAATATCATCTCCATTCACCGTCTTGCGCTTCTCCTTGTGACACTTATCTGATGCTTCTCCAGTAACAAAGCTAACGAACTCAGACACACATTCTTGCATTGTTTCTTTGGCCTCTTTCGAAATCTTGGCGTTTTGAGGAAGAATATGCTTCATAATTCGTCCCACATTAGCTATTGGCAACAGACTATCTTGCTCCTTAATCCCTCCTTCTTCACTCGAGTCAATTGACCCTAATATATTGTAGCTATCATCCATTTTGGGGAAACCCAGCTAGAAACTCGATCCTCTCAAACATAGACGCATTTGCTTTCGTTTTGTGTATTATTTGTCTCTTTGGTATAAGAACAAGTTCATTTGTATTAAGCTAACTTGTAATAGTTAAGAGTTTATAATATAGCGTACTATTGTCAAAGATTCTATGATATATAAAAGTATTCTGTATTAGTGCGGAGACAGAATGACAGGCAAATTTGTATAGGTGGTACAAAGTTAGGTCATATTTTTGTTATAGTATTATATATTAGCCTTTATTAAAAGCACAATGGTCCCCTTTCCATTAATCCTACTTGTTAATGTTTAATCTTATACACAAGTGGAAAGTTGAAACCCTAGCTAGATAGTTGGATGAGGACCTACTTTTCAGTAGATGATAGTGCTAATCCAGTATTTTGAAAACATCAAAAAATTTAACCTACTAATCTTTTGAAATTGTCATTGTCTATTCCACAAATTCAGGGACACTACATACGAGGATATAGATTTTGCTTTATTTCAGGCATGTAACAATAACATGAATATTTTAATTATTGGAATTGCGTACAACAAAGTCGATAGATGTGGCAGAAAAGGTTGTACTATAAAATTAATGAAAATAGGACACAAATTATTGGTCCAAATTTATGTTAATTACAGGTAAGGAATCAAATATTATGCCTCGTAGACTACCTATCATTGTGAAAATTAATGACTTGTTTCCAAATTGGATGATACTAGAAACAAAATGGATATAGTATTACTAGATTAGTTGAGATGTCCATTTGATCGTTGTGGACAACTTAAAGAGTTATTTATGTATTTCGTCTATTGATCATATTACCAATTGTATGGATTTATTCATGAGTCTAGACTCAGTCTAGACTCTAGATCGGGACTTTATATATGTTAGTTAGACATTAATTACGAATGGACTGCCCTGGTTCGTGAGCTGACATATTGTAATGTGAGATGGGAAGATCATATCGACATTGATTCACCACAACAATGAAGACTTAGTGACATAAAATATGTACTTTAACAAAGAGTGTTAAAGCTTGTACGGGCATTAGTTAATTGCCGTTGGGTCCAATATCGTTATAGGCTTTAGGGACATTTACAAAGAGTGTTAATATGTGATTATCACAGCGGCAATTAAGTTATTGTCGTTACTAATTGCCGCTAAATATCATTTTTTGGTATAGTGATTAATGAAGATTCTCTATAAATTACATGTGTTACTTTCACATAATTAATTAACAAGTGCATTAGCACTATAACTCTTGATTCACTGTAAATGATTGGAAAGAAACCGCTAGAGTTCCAAAATGTGATAAAGTGAAGTGAGGACCAGTCACCAGTACTGAGCTGTTTTAAGAAAATTATCTTACCTTTTATTTTTTTCTTTTCTTAACAGGCCATTTACTTGGATTCTCTTCGATCTCCATAAGTATTAGTACATTTTCCTAAGTTTAAGTTTCATGCAATGACAATTTAAACACCATGTCCAAAACTATTACTTAGCTAAAATAGCCTCTACTAGTGGAAATGAAACCTTTTTCTACTCTTGGCAATCCTTTCCTCAAGAGATCAAAGGTTTAATTCAACTAGACAAGCGACAATTATCTTATATGAGGAGGAAATATGAAAAAATGTAATTTCTTGTAAGTTGTTTTATATATGCTTTGGTAGAGAAGGAGATTGTATAGGCTACTCCTTCCTCGCTCTTTTTTTGTGGATCTTTTAGAGATGTAATCAGTTGGTTAGGGACAAGGTCCATGTCCCCCCCTCCCCCCCCCCCTCCCCCCTCCCCCTAACAAGCTTCTTTTCGAATAATAGACATGATAGGGGTCAAGCCTAACCCCCCACACCAAAGGCACCACAACCTAAGGTGACGGCTTATTAAAAAAAAATAAGAGTTATAGCACATCTCTATAATCAGCATTAAAGGGTGACCTAATAAAATTGATAAAGAAATTTTGTTATAACATGCTAAAATTCTTTACATTGTTGATTCATATAACTTACAATGACAGTTTTATATTATGTGTATCGACAATGTAAAGAACTGTCATTTTAGTGTAGCCCGTTACAAAAAATTAGTTATCAATTTTACTAAGTTACGTTACCCCTAATGCTGATTATAGAGATATGGTTTACTCTATTATCTCACTTGGAGATATTTCTTAAACCATCATTGCGTAGAATTTAAACTCATGAATAAATATTATACTACTTACGAGGTAAGGACTTGTAGAAAGTATCAGAAACATCATAACTGTGCTTCTTTATAAAGGCAAACTGACCGAGATCATATACTAATACTTCCTCCCTTCCTTTTTAGTTATCATAATTTCCTTTTTAAGAGTCAAATAATATAAATTTTGATCAACATTTTAAAATGTAGTTTTTCATCATATTGATATGCGAAAAATTGCAATTTATAGTACTTTTTGTCTAGTTTTTGAACATCTAAATTTTAATTTTAAAATATTAAATTAATCTAATCTAATTTAGCTTTAAAAATTAGTCAAATTTACTCTTGAAAAGCGAAACATGACAACTAAAAAGGAACGGAGGGAGTATAAGCGTCAGGTATGTCACACATCACATACTTCTTTGTATAGATCGAACAACAAAATGGTCTCTCGCAGGGGCAGACCTACGTGCAATTTTGTGGTGCTCCGGCACCCGTTATACTCGACACAGACTAGGTATAATTATATAAAAAATGTATAAAAATTGGTATAGGATGTAAAAAAAGCACCCTTGAAACCAAGCAGATAGTTGAGTGTTTTGATTTCCAGGCAGAACGTAACCTTAAAGCTTTGGGTGTCAATATGTGTGTTGGAACCTCCCGGCACACACAACCCCTAAATTTTGGATCCACCACTGGACTCTTTCATTCTGCCATTCCATATTGCTCTGTTCTGTTGATACTCTACCAAAAAATAGCCTTTTAGCCACGATTTTAAAAACTGTGGCAAAAATAATAAAAAATTATACGATTTTGCACAGTTTAGGATATATGGTGGGTAAAATAAGCGGGTAACTAAAATTCACTCCCTCTCTTATTTTGTCATCGTGGATACACTACTTGGGTTTTTTCTACTGGTTTTTTTCAATCGGCTTCTTCACTTAAAAAGCTAAAATACCCCAAGGTTCTTCACCCAAAATCGGCTTCTTCACTTCAAATCGACTGGAGTTCTTCACCAAAATGTAACTTCAAAATCGTAGAATCAGTTCTTTCTGGTTACAATGGAATTCTTAAATTAATTTTTGTTCAATTTTAAGTTGGGTTTTGATATAAGCAGAATTACCTCAAAGATCCTCACTCAAGGTAATTGGCGTCGTTTTAGAGATGAGGAGGAGTATTGCGACCCACCATGATGATTTTGTCAATAGAGGAGTCTCTCCCTTTGAGTATTTGGCACCTTGGGTCACTTTTGGGCCCATTTGGCATTTAGGATCACTTTTGGGCTCATTTTGTAATAAATAGCCCATGGCTATAAATAGCTAGGTTTCTTCTTTTATTAGACTTAGATGATTTTGGATGAGTTTACACTTGAGAGTGTTTATGTTAGCTTGTTGGGAGCTTTCTTAATTGCTTAGAAACGTTGGTTGTTAGAGGTCCAATTCCTCTTTCGATCTCCGTAAAAGATAGGTGTTTGTGGTAATTGAAAGGGAGGTCTTCGGATTTATTATATCCCTTGGTTGTCCTTTCTTTATCATATTGTGTCTATCTATCTATCTATCTTCCATTCTATCCTTGTTATCTTAGTTTTCGTAGTTTGTTCTTGTTTTCGTATTTTTGAATTGTATCATTTGGTATCAGAGCCGAGCTTGGATTCGTTCCCACGAATTTAATCTTGGGTTTGTTATTAAAGAAAAATCAAAAATCACAAAAAAAAAAAATTAGGGTTTTCACATTTTGGGTCATTTTTCAAATTTTGAGTTTTTGATTTTTGTGTTTTCTTGAGTTTCTAGTATTGGATTCTTGTTCCCTAACACTATTTGAGTCTAAATCTCAAATTTGAGCTTAATCGGAGTTGATTTGAAGGTTCTATCATTATTGAGTTTGAGCTTGAAGAAACTTCGAAGTGGGTCTTCAAATCTGAATTTTCTTGGAGTGAAATTGAGGGTTGAAAGGCATTGGGGTTTGTTTCCCATACCAAAAGGAGCTTGGATCTCAAAATTGATGCGAATCTGAGCTAAAATAAAAGAGTTATGAATTTTGGATCTTCATATTGTTCTTGGTGTTTTTTAGGATATTCAAATCTTCAAGAAGAAGAATCTTTGAAACAAGTGTGTTAGATCCAAAAGGGAAGAAAGAGAAAAATATTTGGGTGTTGGTACAAAGGAATATTCTAGGAGAGAGAACCCAAGAGGACCCTCAAAGGGGTGAAAATTGAGTTTCTAGGTGTTCTGCCCAGCTGACCTGCGACCTCACCTGGGCAAGCAGGAGGGTCATCTGCGGCCGCAGGTGGCCAACGCAGGTCACCTGCCAAGTTTCTTGTAACACCCCGTACTTTTATAACCTCACTTGATACCTTGGGATCATATCTACATAGGTGTTGAGATTCCATGCATATGTGTTTTATAGTGTCATTGGTGAAACATTTGATATCGGACGTAACATGTGCGATTAGATCTTCGGAGGAGGTGTGTTGTGAATTCGTGGAGCATTTGGGTAAGAATTCGTATACATTCTAACCTCATTTGGTGACTTTAAGTCATGTTTACTTGATGGTTAAGATCACTAAGTAAGTATTTTGTAGTGTTTTGATAAGGGATTGGACGATACGTAAACGTTGGATAAGTGGCCGGAAATTTCAGCAAAGTGCTGAAACTTGAGCCACTACCCTGTTTCAGGGGTGTGGCGCAAGCCACCTGCATTCTGAAAATTCAGAGAAGGTCACATTCTTGCGCCACAGGCTGCTTTGCAGCTAGTGGCGCAAGGCACAACACTTATGCCCTTTCCGGAGTCGTTTCGTAACGCAATTCTACAACGATTTTTAGATGGTTTCTTTTGATTCTTTGGAGTTATTTGAGCATTGTTAAAGATTCAAACACTTCAATAAACTCCTACATACTCCTACATGATCAAATCATGAAAGGTGAATAGTGATTCAAAATGTCCAATGAAACCAAGGGCGACTAGAATGCCTATTTTTGCGATCGAAAGGACAAATGAGAATCTTTTAAGGGAATATTGTCGTGACATTATGGAATTATGTAAACATGAGATATATGGTGAATAATAAATGAAATGTGATGGATATGTGTTATTGGGCCCAATTTGAGGCCCAAAATGGAAGAAAATACATGGGCCCAAAGGCAAAAATGATCCATTCTTTCACTAATTGACCAAGTGAACATATCATGTAATGCCAAGTGTGGCTAAGGATTACTTGAGGTCCATATAAAGTCCCCCAAAATCAGATTTTTATTCCCCAAAGCCTCTCATAACTTTTGGAGCTTTTTACAAACATTTCCTTCATTTCCAAACCCTAAAGCAAATAAACCCTAAGGCATATTTGGACAAGATCATCCTATTCCAAGCTTTGGTAAGTGTTTATTTTCATGGATTAACATATTATATGCATGGGATATTATGTATATTATGCTAGTTGTGTTGGCAAGATGATGAATAGTGTATTTTTGCCTTTGGTGAAAGATGTGTCATCTTGGTGATTTGAATTTGAATTAGGCCTTGTGCCTTTGATGAAAAAGCATGGTATGGACAAAATATGAACATGTATGGTGTTATATTTTTGGTATTAAACTTGTTCTTGTCTAAAAGTGGAAATTATGGAATTTTGGCCGATATGTGTTATGAGTTGTATTAAGGTACTTTGATGGATTATTTGGGATGTGTTATGGATAAGAAAGTGTAAAGGAGAAGTATTGTGGTGAAATGTATTGATTTTCATGTATTGGTCAATGTTGGGAATATTATGGAATTTTTGGAATAATAGTATGATCAATGGTTTTGTCAAGGGGAAATGACATGTTTAAAGGCAAACATGTAACTCATTGACATGGTATGCATTTGTAAAGTAATTGGTGGTTAATGTGAATTTCGTTATGTATTTATGTTGTAGAGTGACACATAAAGAAGGAGCGGGATTATTGTATACGCATCTAAGGTTGTATATTCGTAGTGCGAATCCAAGGTATGTAAGGTTACTTTGTCTGTATCTTTCTACGGCCAATAGTGTTCACATTGACATTTCTCTAGTTCTATTCCGAAATATACTAAGGTATCCCATATGCACTTATCCATGGTCATTGTCATATATTTCCTACTCGTTGGTCATTGATAAATCTCATGTCTCATTTTCATGGTTAATGTTCCAAAAGCTCAAATAAGGTTATGTTCCAATGGTTCAATAGTGACTATACTTGTGTCTCTTGTTCATGGATTATTGTCCAATGGTTCTAATGGTATCATAGTGCTAGTAATGTTATATTTCTCATTGATATTTATTCACATGTCCTTCACTTATTGGTCAATGATTCAAAGTTTCCAACAATGTTATGTTCCAAAGTTCCAAAGTGATGGTATGATTATCAAAGTATCAATCTCAAAGTAATGAACAAAGTAATGCAAATGTGGTCAATGATCAAGTACGGGTGGCAAGTCTAGGGGCGTAAGCCTAGCTCGACTCGATCCCGAGGTTTGGATTTATGGGTGGCAAGTCTAGGGGCGTAAGCCTAGCTCGACTCGATCCCGATGCATTGATGTATGGGTGGCAAGTCTAGGGGCATAAGCCTAGCTCGACTCGATCCCAACACAATGATATGATATGAAAGACCCACTGATCAGTCGGGG
This sequence comes from Capsicum rhomboideum, assembly GCA_031232105.1. NCBI lineage: Eukaryota > Viridiplantae > Streptophyta > Magnoliopsida > Solanales > Solanaceae > Capsicum > Capsicum rhomboideum. The sequence goes on from CP124711.1 coordinate 14,427,169, forward strand.
CCCGGGTACATTGTGACATATGTGATAACAAGTGAGTATTGTGATAAAGAAAGTAATGAAAGCAATGAAAGCAATCCACATGGTTTCCAAAATACAACATGGTGACTTATTCACATTGAGTATTCATATGTTTTGAGTTCATTGACATATTCATTGAAATATTCATGTGTTGTACAGTTTCATATGAGCCTTGCATACTCAGTACTTATTTCGTACTGACCCCTCTCGGGGAATTTACCTTACTTGCTGCAGGCGCAGGTCCCAGTAGGCCTCCTCAGTAGATTGCCAGTGTTAGTGGTTCTTTGGTGAGCTCCAGCTCATTCGGGGCTTCTCCGAGTCAGAGTATATACATGTTTTGGTATTGTACATAATGTGTAAAGCGGGGACTTGTCCCGACTTATGGTTCATTTTGGTCAATGCTCTTGTTAGAGGCTTTACTGATGTGGGTGTATCAGTGTAAAGGACATATGTTGGTTCGACTGAATGGCCTCAACGGCCAAGTTTCATATGTATATATAAAGATGGCCCATGTTCTCCTTTATTCGTCTTTCACGTTTTTATGTAATGGTGATTATTAAATGTATATGATTGAGCATAGGCAAAGGTTGGTTCTCTCGGGCCTTATCGGCTACGGGTGCCAATCATGTCTCGATAGGATTCGGGGCGTGACATTTCTGTTTTCATCTGCGCCCCCTCACCTGCCAGGGTAGGTCCTTACCTGCGTCCGCAGGTCATTTGAACTCACCTCAACAACTTCAAATTTAATTTTGCTCAGGTTCCATCATCTTAGTTTCAATTCTTAATTCCTAACTTCATTTCTCGATTCCTAAACTAATTAACAACTAGTAATTCATCTACTTAGTTGGTTGATTAGTTCTTGAGTCTGTTTTACTTTATTGTCCTTTTCTTTGTGTGCTTTAATTGTTTATTTCTTAGTTAACTTCTTTGATTCAAGTCCTTTAGTTTTTTTAATCGAGTCATCCTTTCTTCTCTGAACAAGAATTCATTCTAACCGAGAGTAGCAAATTGGCACTTCATATACCAACGAGAACAAGCAAAGTTCAACAAGGCTCGAGCTAATTGTGAGACAATCCAAGTGTGAAAACACTAGTGATTGAGAGTTTTGATTTCACTAATGTTAACCTTGTTTGTTAGTTGTCTTGAGGGTCTTGTTGATAGGTACCATAACACCGGGAGATGAGATCCAACCTACCACGGGCTAGGCAAACTTAAACACTTTGGTCAAAGCCATTATGGGGTTACAACAAGATGTAAATATGATGAGGGAAGAGATGTCAAACATGAATGAGAAGATATCAAATGTGGAAGGGAGAGTGATGAATATAGATGGAAGGTTAGTAAGTGTGGAGGGGAATCTTAACTCCTCAAATGCTACTACGCAAAACAATCTCCAAGCCTCTTCAAGTGGGTAAGTCCAAGAGACTTCGGCTACCATTTCTCCTAGAACTCTCCACCACATATTTTACCCTCCCCAACAAGGTAATGCTCCCTTACCTACTGCTACTACTACCTATCAAACTCCATGAAATGTAGCCCGACCCCTACAATTTAATCCACTACCACTTCAAGCTCCACAAATTCTCACTCCACCCTACCAAACACCACAAAACCAAGTTCCAAACTATCAAATTCCACAAGAATTGAACCCACAAGGTCTCAACCCACCATACTACCTACCCTATCAAGTGCCATAAGTCCAAGTACCACACTACCAAAGACCACAAAACCCAAACCCACCTTACCAAGTTCCACTTAACCAAATGTCACCCAACCAAGCTATAAGAGTTCAAGGAGAGTTTGAGGGACAAGTAGAAGGAGGTTATGGATATGGTGCTCAAGGAAATGGTCCAAGGGACCAAGGTGGATATTGGGGTCGTGACATGGGCCTCATGCCATACCCCAAGATCCCAAGAGGAGGACTGGCACCCGAAGCCGATATGGCCCGAGAGAACCAATCTTTGCTCATGTCTATTCATATGCATGTCACTCAATAATCAGCACCATCACATAGAGGTATACAATGTCAATAGCGGAAGTTATGGAAACATGTGATATATCAACGTATAAGAAACTTGGCCGTTAGGGTCATCGAGTCAACATGGACATACTTTCCTTACATTCATATACTCACATATGTCTAAAAAAGCCTCTAACAGATGCATTTACAAGACCAACTAAAGTCGGGACAAGTCCCCGCTTTATACAACATCTACAACATCAGAACAACTGTGACTCGAAAAGTCCCAAACCAACTGGGGCTCACCATAGATCTGCAAATACTGTCAACCTACTGTGGGGGTCTACTAGTGCCTGCCCCTGCAACATGTAAGGTAAGTCACTCGAGGGGGTCAGTACGAAGAATGTACTGAGTATGTAAGGCTCAAATGAAACTGTACAATACATGAATATTTCAATGAACTCAACTACAAATGAATAATCAATATGAATAAGTCACCATTCTGTACTTTGGAAACCATGTGTATTGCTTTCTTTACTTTCTTTGCTTCTTTACCTCAATGCTTATTCATCTTTGACTGTGCTATACTGTACCCAGGCCCCAACTGATCAGTGAGTCTTTGCATAACATAATGTTATGTTGGGATCGGCTCGAGCTAGGCTTATGCCCCTAGAGCTGCCACCCATAAATCAATACATAGGGATTGGCTCGAGCTAGGCTTATGCCCCTAGAGCTGCCCCCTGTCAGGTTCGGCTTGAGCTAGGCTTTCGCCCCCAAAGCTGCCCCATGATCCAATAATTTCGGGTTCGGCTTGAGCTAGACATTTCGCCCCCAAAGCTGCCACCCGTACTCAATCATTAACCACATATGCATTACTTTAATCTTTACTTTGAGATTGCTACCTTTACTTGTGGGAGTTTGGTACATTCACTTGTACATTACTTCTTTCATTACTTTTGAGAGATTGGTACAATGATAGTCACAACTTTGTTTGAAACTTTGGATCAATAATCCATGAGTGAGAGACATGTGAATAAACATTATTGGAACATAACCTTCGTGGAAACATAACATTATTGGAACGATTGGACAATAATCAATGAACAAGATACATGAGTATAACCACTATTGGAACTTTGGAACACAACCTTATTGGACTTTTGGAACATCACCAATGAATATGAGACATGTGATTCACAATTGATCAATGAGTAAAAAACATGTGATATTGACAATTGGTATTCGGACATAGGATACCTTAGCATATTTCAAAATAGGACAAGAGTAATGTCAACATGAATACTATTTGCCGCAGAAAGATACGGACAGAGTAACCTTACATACCTTATATTCTCAATACGAATATACAATCTTAGATGTGCATACAATAGTCCCGCTCCTTCTTTATGTTTCACTCTACAACACAAATACATAACGGAATTTACATTAACCACCAACTACCTTACAAATGCACATAACATCAATGAGTTACATGTTTGCCTTTAAAATGTCATTTCCCCCTTGACAATACCATTGATGAAATTATTATACCAATAATTCCACAATATTCCCAACATTGACCAAAATATCATAAACCATTAGCATGTCACCCCAAGTTCATACTTTCCACTCTTCATCACCACAATATCACAATTATTCCACCAAATCACCTTAATACACCTCATATCACATATCGGCCAAAATCCCATAATTTACACTTATAGAAGAATAACAAGTTTAATAACATAATCACACCATACATGTTGATATTTTATCCATACCATGCTTTTTCATCAAACCCACAAGTCATATTTCAAGTTTAAATCCCATGGATTACACATCTTTCACAAAAACACAAAGTACCATATTCAACACTTCCAAGCATAACCAACATGATTTACATACTCTCCCATGTACTTAATAAATTAAATCACAATAATAAACACATACCCAAGCTTGCAAAGTGATGATCTTGTCTCCAAGAAATGGTTGCCTTAGGGTTTGTGAGTTGAGAGAAAAAGCCCTTTTGTAGAAAAAAATCTAGAAATGTCATGTGTGGTTCCTTGAATAAAAATCTGATTTGGGTGCCTTTATATAGTCCTTGTGGTCATATTTAGCCACACTTTGGCATTAAATGCCATATTGGCTTGGTCAAAGTAGAAGAATGGATCATTTTTCACCTTGGGCCTATGCATTTTGGCTTTGTTTTGGGCCCAATAACATATATCCACTTAACCCACTAAATCCAATGTATAATACACCATATATCTCATGTGTAATTAATTTCATAATGTCTCGATAATATTCACTTACGAGATACACGTTCGTAGCCTCAATCGCAAAAATAGAAATTCTAGCCACCCATGGCTTACTTGAACTTAATTTGATAACTACTTGTGTTTCATGACTTGATCATGTAGAAGTATGTAGGAGTGTATTGAAGTATTTGAAGCTTTAACAATGCTCAAATAACTCCAAAGAACCAAAAGAAACCATAGAAGAATCGACGTAGCATTGCATTGCGAAACGGGCACGGAAGGGCATATTTTTTGTGCCTTGCGCCACTTGCTGCAAAGCAAGCAGTGGCGCAAGATCCTGCTGCCCTCTGAATCAGGTGGCTTGCGCCACACACCCTGAAACAGGGAGTGGCGCAAGTTTGGCCACTTTGCTGAAATTTTTCCTACTCCGTCTAATACTAGTATATCATCCAATGCCCCACCAAAACACTACTAAATATGTACTTAGTGACCTTAATCATCAAGTAAACATGACTCCAAATTACCAAATAAGGTTAGAAATGTACGGTGTGTTACACCTCAACTCTATCAAGGTCACTCTTCCTAGTTTTCAAGGAGGTAGTGATCCCGAAGGATACCTCAAATGGGAGTCGCAATGTGATAGGATCTTCCAAGCTAAAGACTTACTCGATGTTAAGAATACAACCTACATCGCTGCTCAATTTGAAGGATATGCATTGACTTGGTGGGAATAGACTAAAAGGAAGCAAGGGGTTCTTCATGGAGGTCATTATCCATCATGGGAAGTAATGAAGGCCCTTATGAGAGCCAAGTATAGGCCCTTATGAGAGCCAAGTATGTGCCGGAGAGGTATAGACAAGGTTTTCTTGCTAAGTTGTACAATTTGAGGCAAGAAGACAAGAGTGTTGAAGCGTACTATGATGAATTTCAAAACCTACTCTTGAAGCTTGATTACAGCGAGGATGAAGAGCACACCAAGATCCAGTTCAAAGTGGGGTTGAATCAAGAAATTGCCTCTAGAATGTCTATACACAAGTTTTCTCGGATGGATGATCTCTTAGAAGCGGCTATTGATATTGAGCGAGATATCAAGGCAGAGAAATCCATCAATCCCAAAGTGGGAAATCAAGTGTCATCAATATGGGCTCAAGGCTTCGAGTTCAAAAGGTCTTTTGAGAAGAGAAGCCTATTGGGAAGAATGCTCCAAGGTATCCCCCTAGAGAAGGAGGTAATTCTAATCGTACGTCACGCCCTGAATTCCAACAAGGCATGATTGGCACCCGAAGCCGATACGGCCCGAGAGAACCAATCTTTGCTCTTGTACTCTTATGTGAATGTTCGTGCATGCATATCATTTATTTCACGTAATTAAATATCAATGACGGAAGTCATAGCAATATGTGCAATATATGAAACTTGGCCAATAGGTCCATTACGTCAAAATGAATGTACATCTTTTACTTTCATCTCCCCCACATATGTCTAAAAAGCCTCTAATAGATATATGACCATGTGTATACAATATTTACAAAATCCCAAAACCTAATAAACCCATGTGACTTGGGAAGCCCCGAAGCAACTGGAGCTCACCAACAACCTGCGTATATCTCGTCGCCTACTGCGGAGATCTACTGACACCTGTGCCTGCAGCATGTAAGGTAAATCCCCCAAAAGGGGTCAGTACGAAGAAAGTACTGAGTATGTAAGGCCATGTGAAACTATAATAATACATAAGTACTTCCAAGAAATTAAATGTAAGAGAATAATCAATATGGATATACCTCCGTCCTGAATATGTGGAACTATGTTCATTACTTCTATTATTTCCATCACTTGATCATTTACTCTATCATCATAATTCTTATAATAACCTCTATATTTGTTCATGCACGGGATATACTCTAACTTATTTTACAACCATCTTCATTATGTGGATCCCAATATACTACCGATCATCACCTTCTAGGTGGATTATAATATAATACTGGTCATCACCTCATAGGTGGATAATAATATATACCGCTCATCACCTTATAGGTGGATAATAATATATACCGCTCATCACCTTATAGGTGGATAATAATATATACCGTAATAATACCCTCTTGGACTTTTACCCTTTTGATTGTGATCCAAGCTCAATGAGACATAAGGTAACTATGTGCACATTCCTTTACAATCTTATTTCCGTAACATAGTTAAGAGAGTGACACATTAGAGATCATGACATTAATTAAGCACACCCTTATATACACATCTCACTTCACTTCACTTCATGAGAATTATAGATTGACATCTTCACTTATGAGGATTAATTATATTAACTTGCACATCACCTCCCTTCTTACTCTTATGAGATTGATACGTTAACTTATGAGAGATTGACACAATGATAGTCACAACTTTCTTTGAAGCTTTGGACCCATGATCAATGAGTGAAAAACATGTGAATAAGCATTATTGGAAACATAACCTTCATGGAAATATAACACTGTTGGAACCCTTGGAACAATGACCAATGAACAAGATACATGAGTATAACCACTATTGAAACCTTGGAACCTAACCTCATTGGACCTTTGGAACATACTAACGAAGACGAGACATGTGTATAACTCTATTGGAGCTTTGGATCATGACATGATTGGACTAATATTGTTCAAACTAAACAAGTCCTCTTTACCTCATTACTCTTGTTGAGATAGTTCTCTTAGACTTTACAACATTATGACAGTTTAGTAACCTTAGTCAATGAAGAAGAAATAAGTGAATCATAATTCATCTAGGAGTAGGACACTTGTGAATAACAATATATCAACCTTAGTTGGAATACTATAGAACCCTTTTGGAATCGAACACTTTTGGAACCTTAGGATAATGATCCCTAAATACTATACATATGGATATCAACTGTTCACCAACCTGAGATGCCATACCTTACAACATTTGGAACTCTTGACATATTAGCCAATGAACGTGAGTTAACCAATGGACATGAGTCAATCAATGAACATAAGTCAACCAATGAACATGAGTCATATGATTCACCATTGACCAATGAATAAGGAACATATGAGTAACTCTAGCCAACTTTTGGATACGGAATACCTTAGGGCATTTCGGAATCGAATGAGTATTCTAACAATGTGAACATTCATGCTGCAGAAGGATATAGAAGAGTAACCTTACATACCTTATGTCATCAATGTGAAAGTACAATCCTATATGTGATTACGATGAGCCAGCTCCTTCCTTTCGTCTTACTCTACATCACAAGTTCATAATAGAAGTCTTGTTAACAACTATTCACCTTACAAACGCATAAGTGTCACAATGAGTTACGTGGCTGCTTTATAGCATCGTTTCGTCCTTCACAACACAACTCACTGCATTAACATGCCAACAGTATCATAACATACCACACATTGACCAATACATCACAACCCAATAACATTTCACACTACACTTACCCCTTACGTCCCTTCATTGTTATTCCGTCGCCATTACTCTTTCATAACAACATGTGAACATTAATCCATACTTAACATAGTCCAACATGCTTCCATAAGACATTTTAAAGTCATTAAAACTACATCCCAAATTGATAATTACATCCATCAAGGGTATAGGGGTTTCGGGGGGCCAAAGGGATGCAAAAACAAGCAATTCGGAGTTCTGGGCCGATCCGCTAAGCAACCTACGCCCGCAGGTGGATGACCTGCGTCCTCAGGTGTAACACCCCGTACTTTATAACCTCACTTGATACCTTGAGATCATATCTACATAGGTGTTGAGATGCCATGCATATGTGTTTTATAGTGTCATTGGTGAAACATTTGATATCGGACGTAACATGTGCGATTAGATCGTCGTAGGAGGTGTGTTGTGATTTCGTGAAGCATTTGGGTAAGAACTCGTACATATTATAACCTCATTTGGTGACTTTAAGTCATGTTTACTTGATGGTTAAGATCACTAAGTAAGTATTTTGTAGTGTTTGGATAAAGGATTGGACGATACGTAAACGTCGGATTAGTGGCCGGAAATTTCAGCAAAATGCTGAAACTTGCACCACTACCCTGTTTCAGGGGTGTGGCGCAAGCCACCAGCCTGCATAAACTTCAGAGCAGGCCCAATTCTTGCGCCACTACCCTGTTGCAGGGGGTGTGGCGCAAGGAACAAAAACTATGCCTTTCCGGAGTCGTTTCGTAACGCAATTCTACGACGATTTCTAGATGATTTCTTTTGATTCTTTGAAGTTATTTGAGCATTGTTAAAGAGTCAAACACTTCAATACACTCCTACATACTCCTACATGATCAAATCACGAAAGGTGAATAGTGATCCAAAATGTCCAATAAAACCAAGGGCGACTAGAATTCCAATTTTTGCGATCGAAAGGACGAATGAGAATTGTTTAAAAGAATATTGTCGTGACATTAGGGAATTATGTAAACATGAGAGATATGGTGATTAATACATGAAATTGTATGGGTTGCATGGATATGAGTTCTTGGGCCCAAAGTTAGGCCCAAAATGGAAATGAAAGAATTGGCCCAAAGGGCAAAAATATCCATTCTTCCACTTTGACCATAGTAAATGCCAAATAAAAGGCTAAGCTTGACTTGGGGTCTATATAAAGGCCCCAAGATCAGATTTTTTATCATCAAAGCCTCACATGCCTTTTGGATATTTTTCACAAACATTTCTCATTTCCAAACCCTAAAGCAAAACAATTCCTTGGGACTCCTTGGACAAGATCAACATATTCCAAGCCTTGGTAAGTATTTATTTTCATGGATTAATATCTTATATGCATAAAATAATATGTATATCATGTTGGTTGTGCTTGGAAAAGTTGGTCATGGTACTTGGTGATTTTGTATGAGATTTGTGGTATATGGAATTCAAGTGTGAATTAGGCCTTGTGCCTTTGATGAAAAAGCATGATATGGACAAAATATGAACATGTATGGTGTTATTTTTGGCATTAAATTAATTCTTGGCTAAAAGTGGAAATTATGGGATTTTTGGCCGATATGTGTTATGAGTTGAATCAAGGTGCGTTGAAGGATTATTTGTGATGTGTTATGGATAAGAAAGTGTAAAGGAGAAGTATTGTGGTGAAATGTATTGATTTTCATGTATTGGTCAATGTTGGGAATTTTACGGAATTTTTGGAAGAATGGTATATCAATAGTTTTGTCGAAGGAAAATGACATGTTTAAAGGCGAACATGTAATTCATTGACATTGTATGCATTTGTAAAGTAATTCGTGGTTAACGTGAATTCGTTATGTATGTATGTTGTAGAGTGAAGGAGAGGGATCATTGTATACGCATCGAAGGTTGTCTATTCGTATTGTGCATCCAAGGTATGCAAGGTTATTTTGTCCGTATCTTTCTACGGCCAATAGTGTTCACATTGACATTTCTCTAATTCTATTCCGAAATGTACTAAGGTATCCCATATGCACTTATCTATGGTCATTGTCATACATTTCCTACTCATTGATCAATTGTGAATCTCATTTCTCATATTCATGGTTAATGTTCCAAAAGTTCAAATAAAGTTACGTACCAATATTCCAATAGTGCCTATACTTGTGTCTCTTGTTCATGGATTATTGTCCAATGGTTCCAATGGTATCATGGTGCTAGTAATGTTATGTTTCTCATTGATATTTATTCATATGTCCTTCACTCATTGGTCAATGATTCAAAGTTTCCAACAATGTTGTGTTCTAAAGTTCCAAAGTGATGTTTTGACTATCAAAGTATCAATCTCAAAGTAAAGATCAAAGTAATGCGAATGTGGTCAATGATCAAGTACGGGTGGCAAGTCTAGGGGCGTAAGCCTAGCTCGACTCGATCCCGAGATATGGATTTATGGGTGGCAAGTCTAGGGGCGTAAGCCTAGCTCGACTCGATCCCAAGGGTGGCAAGTCTAGGGGCATAAGCCTACCTCGACTCGATCCCTATATGATGATATGAAAGACCCACTGATCAGTCGGGGCCCGGGTACATTGTGATATGTAATGGCATGTGAGCATTGAGATAAAGAAAGTAATGAAAATAATGAAAGCAATCCACATGGTTTCCAAAGAGTAACATGGTGACTTATTCACATTGAGTATTCATATGTTTTGAGTTCATTGACATATTCATTGAAATATTCACGTGTTGTATAGTTTCATCTGAGCCTTGCATACTCAGTACTTATTTCGTACTGACCCCTCTCGGGGAATTTACCTTACTTGCTGCAGGCGCAGGTCCCAGTAGGCCTCCTCAGTAGATTGCCAGTGTTAGCGGCTCTTTGGTGAGCTCCAGCTCATTCGGGGCTTCTCCGAGTCAGAGTGTATATATGTTTTGGTATTGTACATAATGTGTAAAGCGGGGACTTGTCCCGACTTATGGTTCATTTTGGTCAATGCTCTTGTTAGAGGCTTTTGTAGACCGATGTGGGTGTAATAGTGTAAAAGACACATGTTGTTTTGATTGGATGGCCTCAACGGCCAAGTTTCATATGTATGCCTAAATATGTCCCATGTTCTCCTTTATTCGTATTTCGTAATATTATGCAATGGTGGTTATGAATATGATTGAGCATAGGCAAAGGTTGGTTCTCTAGGGCCTTATCGGCTACGGGTGCCAATCATGTCTCGATGGGATTCGGGGCGTGACATCAGGTGACCTTTTTCAGTAGCCATAGGCACCTGCGTTGGCACCTGCGCCCGCAGGTGCTTCGTCTGTGAGGGCGGGTGCCCGTTTTGGTCCGAAATGGTCTTTTTGGGGTCTTTTTATGCAATGAATGGTCCATGATCATAACCAAACTTTTTTTAACATATTTTTGATCATATAACATGCCAAAAACCATCCATGGTCTCACAACACACATAACATCACCAAAACGACACTTTACGGCCAATCCGCCACCAAAACCATAACCAATTTCACAATAGAAATTCCAAATATTATACACCATGACCAAACAAGTCAAGACTATAATCACATATAACATGTCAATATTGAATCCATCAAGTTTATTTCCTTCAAGATCATAAGTCCCTGTTCAAGTTTTCAAGACAAAAATCATCCTCCGATTTAGCAAACACAAATTTGTTTACACATAGTGACCTTCTCACTCTTCACCAACATAACCAACATGATATAAACCATATTCCATGCATAAAATATATTAAACCATGATAATATACACTTACTAAGTCTTGCTCCAAGGTGATCTTGACTAAAGGAATGAAGGCTTAGGGTTTGGTTGAAGAGAGAAATGTTGTGGAAAATTCTAGACAAAGCATGGGTGCCCAATGGAATAAAAATCTGATTTTCATGCTTATATATATAGGCCCTCAAGTCTCTTCTTATCCTTTATCAACATTAATTATCATGTTGAATGGGTCAAATGGAAGAATGGGTCTCTTTTCTCCATTTGGGCCATGCATTTGGGCTTAAATTAAGCCCTTTTTGCCTATATAAATTTGGCCCAACACTTTTATGTGTAATTCCTCAAAAATCTCATGCATGTTTAATTAATTCCATGTATATCACGGGAATCAATTTGGTTCGAAAATCTACGGGGTGTTACATCGTAAGGGTACTCAATGCTTTAAATGTCAAAAATGAGGCCATCGAATGAGTGAGTTTCCAACTCGAAGAGCAATTATACTTCGTGAAGGTGAACCTTACTACAAGGAAGAGGTGGAGCAAGAAGAGAAACACACTTAGAAAGGGTTGATAACGTTGATGAGAATGCGGAGGGTGTAGAAGATCCATGTGATGGGAATGTCACAGTCCTAAATATGCTTGTGAACAAAGTTCCCTTTGAATAGGTTTTGCCTTAAAAAGGAGAGGTTAGCATTCCACTTTTTTTTGGTTAAGCGAGTTATGAACCCTCCCAACTCTAAAGATTTCCCCGAGAATCTTGATCTTGAACATGATGATCTCTTAAATTTAAGGACAAATTCTCTTCAAGAATGAGAGGATGATATAAGCGGAACTACCTCAGAGATCCTCACTCAAGGTAATTGGCGTCGTTTTAGAGATGAGGAGGAGTATTGCGACCCACCGTGATGATTTTGGCAATAGAGGAGTCTCTCCCTTTGAGTATTTATCACCTTGGGTCACTTTTAGGCCCATTTGGCATTTTGGGTCACTTTTGGGCCCATTTTGTAATAAATAGCTCATGGCTATAAATAGCTAGGTTTTTTTCTTTTCTTAGACTTAGATGATTTTGGATGAGTTTACACTTGAGAGTGTTTATGTTAGCTTGTTGGGAGCTTTCTTGATTGCTTAGAAACGTTGGTTGTTAGAGGTCAAATTCTTCTTTCGGTCTCCGTAAGAGATAGGTGTTTGTGGTAATCGAAAGGGAGGTCTTCGAATTTAATATATCCCTTGGTTGTCTTTTCATTATCATATTGTGTCTATCTATTTATCTATCTTCCATTCTATCCTTGTTATCTTAGTTTTCGTAGTTTGTTCTTGTTTCCGTATTTTTGGATTGTATCAGGTTTCTTGCGGTTTTTCTCTGCTTTGCTCCAAATTTTTGGTGGGTTGGGGGAAGAACGAGCTTTCCGCTCTAATTATTTTCTGAATCTGTGCGTCGATTTACTTCTCATCCAACGAGCTTTTACGCTCTAATTGTTGTCTGCATGTGTCTGTCAATCTACTTCTCCCTTCTCCCAATTCATCAGTTTCTTCATTATCAGCCGCTAAAAATGACCCGTAAGTTTAGTTTCTTGATTTCTGCGAAGTTTAATTTTTTTTCTTTTACCTTGTATGGTTTGTAATCTTTGTTTAATGATAGCCCTTTTGAGATTTTGCTTATTATCTAAGAACATGACACTGTAATTATCATTGTTGCTTCTTTTGATGATATGATAATTTTTTCTTAATGTATGGGTATAATGTTGTTGTTGTATAATGCAGTAAAGGATATGGGTAGTTTTTTTCTCTTTGCTGCATTAACAAATGCACACCTACGTAATTAGATTTATTTTAGTTAGATGGTAGGCAAGGAGTATATCTAGATTGAGAAAGGTCAAAAATATTCCTAACGTATAGGAAATGGTTCACAAATGCCCTCTTCCATCCATCTGTTGGTCAAAATACCCCAACTTATTATTTTAGCCCTAGAATACCCCTCAAACAAACACCCTAAACTTAATAGGTTTTCCAAAAAAAAAAAATTAAAAAAAAGTCATGTGGTTTATTATGATTGGCCCCATATATTATATATTTAATTTAAATTAAATCCAGCCACTTTTAAACTCAATGTAAATGCATAAAAATAGCTATCTTAATCAAGATGCAATGATCAATTATAGTGGCAAATAATTAATGATAAATCTTTTTTTTCATAGGATACATGTTTGTCAAGCAATCAAAATCAATAAGGAAGATAGGCACCGTCCCCATATACATATGGTTACTAGAAAATAGGTTGGTCTAATTCCATTATTGTAGAGCACCAACGAGGTCCATGCATTGACCATGATTAATATGGGAATAAAAATGTTTCAATAAAAAAAGATTTGGTAGGGTTCACTAGTGTAACTATTTTCCACTTACACTATCTCTCTCTTCAAATTTTCTTAAATCAACTTCAGCAGAGAATTTTGTGTGGGGAGTAACCACTTGCAATAGGAAAGAACAAAAGAGAAGAAACGAAAATAATGCCAAGTGGTTTAATTTTCTCCTATACCATATGTTACCTAATAAATTAATCATTTTCTTTCCATACGTCACTATATAGTGTAGATTTTGATAAGGGCTATCGCAGCCAAACATAAACGTATGTCTACAAGTAATAAAGTGATCTAAGAATCGAGTGTATGATTAACCATCCGTAGAGAGTTTGTTTTCTTCAAATTAAATTCTACCATGCATGTACGTTCTTTAATTCTAAAGTCATGATTTCATGATAAGAAAAAAAAAAAACTGAGAAATTGACCTATGGAGTGTAGTGGCTTACAGGATTAATGTTGATGGAAACACTTATCTCCACTCAGTATTTACACCTAACCTTATAATTAAATGATTTGTAAAGTATGCCTTGCAGACATTGATTTGATGCAAACACCGGATGCCAATAAGTTCTTTCCATTGTTGAGTATACCATTTATGCTAAAATCAAACATCCCATATGGGCTTTTCCAAAGCAGAATTTCCCTGCGTATTAATATTCTGTTGATGATGGAACGGATTCATCGAAGCAGCAGCTTGTATCCTCTGTTGATTTATAGCTTCTTCCAATCTTTGTTGCTCCTGCAGATTACTAATTGGTGGCCTTGAAGTTCCTCCAACTCCTAAGAAATCAACTGTCAACATGTCATTTCCATTTTGTCCTAACACAGCTTGGTTCCTAATTCCCATCACATGACTAGAGTTGTCGTTTGTACTATTATTCTCGCGATCAAGTTCTGTAACATTCTTGCTAAATCCACCATTGTTTTGATCATTGCTCATTAGTATCCCGCTGTAAATTCCCATGTCATTCATCACTGCTGCTAAATTCGGTTGTTGCTGCTGCTGATGATGATTGTTGTTATCTTGTTGCATTTGGAAATTCTCATATGGTGATGGTCTTGTTATAGTATCAGGGCCAGCCATGGCACTTGTTACAAAACTCTTTTGCATCATTGGGGAATTAATGCTACTACTAGCAGTTGCCCCCATTTGAGCCGCTTTTTGCAAAAGCGCAGTTGCTGACATTGGCGCTGATCCAGAAAATTGGCCTTGCCCTTGTGGCACCCCATTTTTACCATTTTCTTGTAGACAATTGAAATTTGATGGGATGTTGGAGCTAAGTTGAAGTCCTGAAGATGACGA
Source organism: Capsicum rhomboideum (assembly GCA_031232105.1). NCBI lineage: Eukaryota > Viridiplantae > Streptophyta > Magnoliopsida > Solanales > Solanaceae > Capsicum > Capsicum rhomboideum. The sequence continues at coordinate 14,442,250 of CP124711.1, forward strand.
AGCTACACTTCTTGGAATACCAAATAGGTTACCTGTGTCGAAAATTAAATAAATAAAAGTCTACTCTGACTAATAGAGTTCAATTAAGTTTCTGACTGAGACGGTCACACAATTCAACTACCTGAAGTGGTCGAGAACATGCCACCTGGACCCATATTATTGTTCATGGACTTGAATGGAATGGGGAGAAGTTCTTGAGGGAGTGATTTTAGTGGATTTTTGGGATCAAAGTTATTGAATTCAGATAATCCCAAGGAGGCATTGGATGACATGAGTTCATGCATATTGGGTTCCATGTTGTTCATTAGACCTTGGTTCACTTTGTTGTTTTCTTCAGCCAATGCATCACAAAAAGCTCTATGTGTGATAAAGCTGTCCCTCCTGCACATCAATCAACCTCCACATATCATTAAATATAGGATTTAACTTTTATATACTGACAGTGGAAATAATATTATACATTGTCGTTTTAATTTAACACGTTAAATTAAATTGTTCGTCTTATATTTCAGGAACTAGGTCCACTTATGCCCTACAATAAGCAAATTAAAGAAACAGCTATATCATATAGTGATATAATAGTGTGAAAATTCTTTTACACCATAGAAGTTTCAAATCTGATGTTTTTTGGAAATTATTATTTCAGATCTTTTGGAAGGGGGCCTTGGAGTATCAACTAGTAAAGTTATTGCCATGTGACCAGGGTCATGAGTTCAAGCCGTGGAAACAACCTCTTGCAGAAATGCAGCGCGTAAGGTTGTGTACAATAGAACTTCGTGGTCCGGCCCTTCCTCAAACCCGCGCATAGCAGCTTTAGTGCACTGGGCTGCCCTATTTAAGATATTTTAGATTATTAAGCATATATCTTTTTTATTGCGTGTGTGTGTGTGTACACTATATATTAGGTAGATAGGAATAAATGATTATTTTCTATTAAACCATGACCATAGTAGCTAGATAGTTGATCATTTTAGCATCTAAGAATCTTGGATCAACATTAAATATGCTATCTATTTTAGTTCATAAAATACTCTGTCAATTATTTAGTCTTCTTTTCTTGAAGAAATAGTTGAAGAATTATGAGAAACAAACAAACTAACCTAGAGAAAATGGTACCACAGTCACATTTATATTCTCTTGTTCCACAAGTCTTCTGGTGAGCCTTCCAATCAGATTGCACAGCATATTTTTTGGAACATTTATCACATTTCCATTTCTTTTCTCCATGTTTACGGCTATAATGTTTCTTAATACCAGTAAGATCACCCAATGCACGAGCTGGATTGTGGTGCACGCAAGTTGGCTCTGGACATATGTAAACGCGCTTCCTCACTTCAGTCGTAGTTCTTTGCCTTAGCTTCCAAGGAAGATTGTGTCCCCTCCTATGCAATTGCAAATTCTGGTCCCTTTGAAATCCCTTGTTGCAAATCTCACACACGAATCTGTTTGTCGCCATGAGGGTCGTTGGTGATAGGGCGACGACTTCTGCATTTGGATCTACACCAATTTCGAGAAGAGAATTAATTGATTAAACACACCGTGCATATATAGAATTCTTGAACAACAAACTACCATTTCAGGCATTCGCTATCAAGAAGTACTAGACTAGAAATTTTGAGCAGCAAACAACCAGCTCACATATTCACAATCAAAAAGTTCTAAATTCAAGAATTCTTGAACAACAAATGACCAGTTTAGATATTCACAACGAAAATGCATTAGTACATTCTAGAAACATTGAACATCAAACAACTAGCTTAGATATTCACGATAAAAAGGTACTGGATTCTAGAATTCTTGATCGAGAAACAACCAATTCAGGTATTCACGAACACTCCATGCGAGTAAATTTCTCGAATGATTAGAAGTCATGTACTATTCATAGACATATAAGTGGTGTGTGGGTCACCAAAAAGGAAAAATGAAAAAAGTGGATTTCACCACAGTTGCAAGCAATTATTGACCCTTTTGAAAGGTGACAGAGCAATTTAAAACAAGCTTAAGAGTCAAAGGTTCCACCATCATGGCACAGAAAACTTGCTAAATTTTCCATTATAGCAATACATGATACGTTTCGACTTATATATACGTTCACATTAGATCAAACAAAACCAATAATACAATTATGTATGTATGCAGCTTCAATGTTAAAATACTACTACATGTTAAATTAAACACAGTATTAATCCATAGAACTATATATATTCAAATTGAACTAATCACTAGTACAATTTACGGTTAATTTAACATGTGATATAGCCATGAAGTGTTTAAGTAATATACACCATCATCAGTGAAAATAAATTTTTAGTTACACCATCAAATCATGTTTACTTATTGTAACAGGTGACATATTCTTATTATCAAGATTTCAAATTCACATTTAAGGAGGTTTACTTGTAGATAACTGTTTATACTGACGGTATAGACATATAAACTCTATCATGAAATTCACAAAGAATTGAATATACATATAGAGTTGTATTTTACCAGGATTCCCAGGAAGATTTCTCTTCTTCTTAGCAAGTGGCTGCTGCTTATTCTGCTGCTGTTGGGATAGTGAGCTGGAACCATTGCTAGTAGTAATAGAAGAAATATTATTATTTGAAATGTGCAAATTGGCTTCTTCTCCTGAAGAGAAACTGCCTTCTTCACCTGAAATATTTGACATTTAGGGGTGAAATAGTTATAGTATAAAATTTTGCCTGCCTTCTAGCACCTTTTAGAAACTTTGGTTTGTTGTTTCCCACTTTTTGTTTGTGCAAAAGGGGTTGAAAGATTTACTTAAATCTAGGAATATGCTATGAGTAGAGGAAGACAAAAGAAGCAGGGAACTCTCTCCTCTATTCCCTCTCTTGTTGGCACATTAATAACTTAGGAACTATGGTCTTTTTATTTGGCTTATAGTACTAATATATATACTTATATAGTGTGGATATAGAGAGAATTGATGTGGAAAGGCCCCTAACTTTGTACAATTTCATTTTACTACTACTATTATTCATTAGCCTGCTTTCTTTTTTGTATAACTATTTGGTATCTTAATTTTACTGGTCGTTTAATTCAGATTCACGTTATATAATGATCATTTAAAGCTTGTTTGGCCTAGCGGCTGAAAACTGCTTATTTTGAGAAATACATTTAGGTATAAAAGGCCCCAACTCCCGACCTGGCATGGGACCAGACTCTATACCCCAACTCGAGATCCGACTTCCGACCCCAACTTGGGATCCAACTCCCAGCCCCGATTCAAGAGCCGACACCCTATCTCGACCTGACTCCCGATCCAGATCCCGACACCGAACCGAGACCTAACTTCCCCACACCCGAATCTTGATGTCTACCCGACACCCTAATCTCGATCCCAACCCGAGACCCAACTCTCGACCCCGATCCGAGAGCCTACTCTTGATCTCAACCCGAGACTTTGGATCCGACCTCGATCTAGGATATGACCTCGACACAAGACATAGGATTCGACATCGATCCGAATTAGAATCTCATCCCTGGCCTGAGACCCTAATCTCAACCCCGACCCCGATGTTTGATTTGGAATCTGACCTTGACCTCACTCCCGATCCTGATCCGACTATCGATCCTGACCTGAGACCTAACTCATGAAACCGGCACCCAAATATCGACCCCAGCATGGTTTTTGACTCCCAACCTAGACCCAAGACCCGACACAAGAACCGACTCTCGACCTCGACGCCGACCCGGGGCCGGATGACCCAAGTCCATGTCGAGAGTCGGGAATCGGATTGAGTTGGTGTCGGAACCCAGGTCAGGGTTGGGATGGGAGTCGAGGTCGTCATAGGAATAGAGAGACAGATCTCGTGGGTCAGGATCAGGAGTCGAGTGATAAAGTTGAAAGAGAGTTTTGAAGCAAGTTTCCTTACTTTATGAAGGGTAGTCAATTTCTTTAAGTTCTATGTCGTCATGAGTTTTCATTTAGTGGTCGTTTGGTAATGGAAGATGGAATAAACAAAGTTATCTCATGGATTGGGATATCCCACGGTGTTAGTTAACTTATCTCATCACTATAGTCTAAATGATGGGATAATAATCCTAAATCTAACTAATACCTCTTACTAAACAAAAAATAATAATAATCCTACATTTTATCACGAAATTATGATCCCTTATTCCTAACTCGTACCCACGATTCATTATTAATAACGTTGCACCATAATTCAAAAAGGAGTTTCTAACTGTTGGCCCAAATTAAAGAAAAAGAAAATTGTTATTATTACAGACCTAGAATAAGGCCAAGAGGGAAAAAAGGTTTAGAAGAAAACACCAAAATTAGTACATAAAAGTAAAAACAGAAATTTGGATCTGTTCATAGTGTGAAACACACACTAGAACAAATAATCAAAAGAAATTAATATCTTTTTAGGGACCAGTTCCTCTTGATGTGACCCAGCCAATAATGTGACAAAATATCACAATGAAGTATTTGAATTCTGACTAATCCACTTCAAGCAATAAACACCATACCAACAAATGTTTTTAACGAAAATAAATATGCACTTTAATAAAGAATGTTAAAATTTTGCTGACATTAATTAATTGTCATTGGATCCAATGTCACTATAGGCTTTAGGGGACATGTACAAAGAGTGCTAAAATGTAATTGTCACTAATAATTACTTCTGAAAATATAATTTAGCAACAATTAAGCTATTGTAGTTAACTAACTATCGTTAAATATCTTTTTTGGTGTAGTGAATAGTTATGGCATGGCTAGTAGTTTTTTCCTAATTCTCTGTAGTACTACTATAATATTTTCTTTATTTCATTTTACGTAACACTGTTTAAAATTTGAAGGTCAAATTGATTGATTTTCGATAAGAATTTAAATGTAAAATTTTTATGTTTAAACTAAAATTTACATATTTAAAAGCTATATAAAATATTAAAAATTATAGTAGTTAACAATTTAAAATATTTGAAATAAATATTTAAAAAGAGCTTCTTTAACTATTCAAAAAGTAATATGGTCACATAAAGTGAGGAAATATATTCTTTTTCTTCTACTTCAAAATTTTCGTGAGAGGACACATTATAAGAGGAGAGTTAATGGCAATATGCAATAGCTTAATTGCCATTAAATTATATTTTTTAGAGGTAATTATTAGTGAAAATTATAGTTTAACATTTTTTGTAGATGCCCCTAAACTCTATACCGACATTGGATTCAATGACAATTAACTAAGGAAAACTTACCTAGATATATCATATTTAGAAAATATTTACCATTTATAGCTATATAATTTTAAGACATGCATAATTCACTTTTAATACATAGTGTAGATTTTTTACCAAAATAAGCATAATGTGTTTAAGACACTTATAATACATCTATATTGCATGCATAATTCACTTTTAGTACATAGTGTAATACATCTATATTGCATGCATAATTCGTTTTTAATACATAGTGCATTTTTTTTATCAAAACAAATATAATACTACATTTTAATACACTTCTAATATATCTATATTGCACACATAATACACTTTTAATACATAGTACAGTTGCTATAGATAGTAAATATTTTTTAAATATGATATATCTAAATAAAATGTATATTTAAAAGCAGTAAATCATCATCATCATACCCAGTGTATTCCCACCAGGTGGGGTCGGGGGGAGGGGGGGGGTAAAGTGTACGCAATCCATACCACTACCTCAGATGAAGTAGAGAGGCTGTTTCCGATAGACCCCCGGCTCAGAACCGATAACAATAACAAACAAAAATCATAAAAAATCATAAAAATCATAAGAATCATAAAAATCCTACGAATCGTAAAAATCATAAACAAAAATCATAAACCAACAGCAAAAGGGGTAACACATCGCTAGCAACTCAAAGAAGCAAAGCACTCACATATCAACACTATAGACTAGTTATTCAAGATCACAAATATCACCAAAACAGCGCGAACAAGACTCTGCCTAAGACACAACAGTCAAAGATACAAGCAAACCCAATTCCCTGCTAAACACGAACACCTTCCTACCCACTATCCCTCTACCCTAATCCGCGTCCTCCACATCTTCCTATTAAGGGTCATGTCCTCTGTAAGCTGTAACTGCTCCATGTCATGCCTAATCACCTCCGTCCAATATTTCTTCGGCCTACCTTTACCCCGCCTAAAACCATCCCCAGCCAGCATCTCACACCTCCGTACCGGGGCGTCCGTGCACCTTCTCTTCACATGTCCGAACCATCGCAACCTCACTTCCCGCATCTTATCTACCACCGACGCCACTCCCAACTTCTCTTGAATAATCTCATTTCTAACTCTATCTCTCCTGGTAAGTCCACACATCCCTCGCAACATCCTCATCTCCGCTACCTTCAACTTTTGGGTATGGGAGTTTTTAACTGGCCAACACTCGGCTCCATATAACATGGCCGGTCGGACGACCACTCTATAAAACTTACCTTTAAGCTTCAGGGGCACTTTCTTATCGCACAAAACTCCCGAAGCGAGCCTCCATTTCCTCCACCCTGCACCAATACGCTGCGTGACATCCTCGTCAATCTCGTCGTTCCCCTGAATCATAGACCCCAGATACTTGGAACTCTCCCTCTTCTGAATGGCCTGGTAGTCCAGCTTTACTACCGCCTCATCTTCATGCCTCGAATCGCTAAACTTACATTTCAGGTACTCCGTCTTAGTCCTGCTCAACCTAAACCCTTTAGACTCAAGGGTCTGTCTCCAAACCTCCAACTTATCATTCACTCCTCCCCGGGTCTCATCAATCAGTACCACATCATCAGTAAATAGCATACACCAAGGCACCTCCCCTTGAATACGCCGCGTCAAAACATCCATCACCAAGGCAAATAAGAACAGACGAAGAGTCGATCCCTGGTGCAACCCTGTCAACACGGGAAAGTGCTCTGAATCCACTCCTACCTTCCTCACCCTCGTCTTCGCACCGTCGTACATGTCCTGGATCGACCTAGTGTACGCCACGGGCACACCTTTAGCCTCCAAACACCTCCACAGAATCTCCCTGGGGACTTTGTCATATGCCTTCTCAAGATCAATGAACACCATATGCAAATCCTTCTTCCTCTCCCTAAACTACTCCACTAATCTCCTTACCAGGTGAATGGCCTCAGTAGTCGAGCGACCTGGCATGAAACCGAACTGATTCTCTGAGATAGTTACTACCCTCCTCAGTCTCCATTCTACCACTCTCTCCCAAACCTTCATAGTATGGCTCAACAACTTGATACCCCTATAGTTGTTGCAACTTCGAATGTCCCCCTTGTTCTTATATAATGGAATCATCGTGCTCCATCTCCAAGATTCGGGCATCTTCACTACCCCCAAAATGATGTTAAACAACCTCGTCAGCCACTCTATACCTGGCTCGCCAGTGTACTTCCAGAAATCCACCGGAATCTCGTCGGGCCCAGTCGCCCTACCCCTTCGCATCCTACGAATAGCACCCTTGACCTCTTCCACCTTGATACACCTACAATAACCGTAATCGCGACGCTTCTCCGAGTGTTCCAAGTCCCCCAACACGAGACTTTTGTCCCCTTCGTCATTCAAAATTCTATGAAAATAGGACTGCCACCTTCTCCTAATGAGGGCATCCTCCATCAACACTTCGCCATCCTCCCCCTTGATGCATCTCACTTGGTCAAGGTCGCGGGCCCTCCGCTCCCTAGCCTTGGCCAACCTATACAACTTCTTATCCCCTCCTTTCTCCTCTAAAGCAGCATACAAACTCTCAAAAGCTGTTGTCTTAGCCGCCGTAACCGCTAACTTAGCCTCTTTTCTGGCTACCTTATACTCCTCCTTACTCATCCGCCTCTCCTCGTCATCCTTGCTCTCAACCAACTTAGCATAGGCCACCTTCTTCGTCTCCACCTTCCTTTTCACTTCTGCGTTCCACCACCAGTTCCCCCGGTGCTTGCCAGAATGGCCTCTCGAAACACCCAACACCTCTCTAGCGCTCTCCCTGATACAACTAGCAGTCGTCTCCCACATACTATCCACATCTCCTCTACTCTCCCAAGCTCCCATATTCATTAGCTTCTCCCCTATTTTCAGAGCACTTGTCAAAGTCAAACTACCCCACTTAATCCTGGGCCGATCCTCCACGCCCCTCTTTTTTATGTCTTTCTTGATTTCCAAGTCCATCACCAACAGCTTATGCTGGGCTGAAAGGTTCTCACTAGGTATGACTTTACAGTCTTTACATACCGCTCTATCACCCTTCCTAAGGAGCAAAAAGCAGTAAATATTTTATAAAAAATACTCAAATAGATAATTTTTCCATTAATTAATACCGATAAAGGCTTTAGCACACTTTATTAAAGTGCATATTTATTGTTGCTATAAGCCTTTATTATTATAGTGAAATAAGACAAATATTTGGTTAAATATATTTCTTACGGCGTTAGTTGCATAAGACTTTGCCTCATTATTAATTCACACACTTTTTACTCTTTAAGTGGTGGCACCATCAAAATGTTGGAAGCCACTTGAAATGAATATATATGACATCGAAGTAAAGTAACACGACCTCTATGTAAATATTGGACCAAAACGAAAAAAATCTTTATGTAAATTGATTTAAGTAATCAGGAACAAGGAATTATTTGGTGTAACTGGTAAAGTTGTTAACATGTAATTAGGGGGTCACGAGTTCAAATTTGGAAACAACCTCGTACAGAAATTTACAATAAGATTGTGTACAATAGACCCATATAATCCGACCTGATTAATAGCCTGTTTGGCCAAGCTTATTTTTCCTCAAAAGTGCTTATTTTTTCTCAAAGTGCTTATTTTAAAAAATTGAGGTGTTTGGCCAAGCTTATGGGAGTAAATAAATGCTTCTGAGGAGTAAAAAAAAACAGTTTTTCATAAGCTAAAAAAAGTAGTTTCTCTCCAAAAGCACTTATGAGAAAAATATACTTAAAAACACTTTTTAAAGTTTGGTCAAGCACTAATTGCTGCTCAAAAGTGTTTTTATAATTGTATTGGCCAAACACAAACTGTTTCTCACCAAAAGTACTCTTTTGAAAAACACTTGTGAAAATAAGCTGATTTTATAAGTTTGGCCAAACAGGCTATAAGTAACTAGGAAATATTATAAGATCAATGTTCCAAAAGATTAAATTCCATGACTAGACATAACCCAATCATAAAATTCGGCAGTTGTAGTACTTTTGTTGCCTAGTTTCGAGCTTTCTTCTTTGTCACAACCTTATTGTTTTTGTAGAGTAATATAATCCAAAAATGCAAGTAAATTTAGAAGACGAAAATATCCAAACCAAGATAAATTGTACGTCTACTTTTGAGGGTACAATTATGGGTAACAAATTTAGTACATGAAAATATGATTTGTCTAAATGTGGACGGCTCATAAACCTGCATATTTATTAGCTTAGCTCATTTCACTCCAATTCATTTTAACCCATCAAAAACGATATTGATATATAATTTAAACTTGACCCATGAAAATTTTTATCAAAACATTTTCAAAATGACACTTTTTGATTTGATATGGTATACATTCATATCTCACAATAAGAGAAAAAATTAAATAATTTTATTAGGTACTAAGGAATTATAAAAGAACAAACAACAATATTAAAACATAGTAAGGATTGGACGGTTTGGGTTATTACTTTCTTTTTAGCCCATTTCAGCACAAATAGAGTTCATACCCGAAGACAGAAAGTAGACTACTAAATTGACTATTTCAACATATTGTTTGCACTAGTCTAATAGCCATCTCTTTTAACATAACCTTTCGACGTCTTCCTTTGTGCTTCCCTCAAATCAGTACCCCCTCAGTCGTCCCTTTATTCAATATCCGTCATGCTAAGAATAGCATAAGCGGGAATGGGCAAAAAGGACAGTTATAAGGAACCTAGAGGACCTGTTTTCAACTGGTCATAATCAGAACTCTTAGGTTAGGGGGACGAGATTAGTTCATTGACCCAATTTTTGAGCATGTCAAGAATTATTCATTTATTGACTCATTTCATTTTAACCCGTCAAATTCAATCCAATCCGATTTTTTAACACCAGTCATTCGCACGAAACTCCTATTTTTGGGTGGTCTTTAATTTTGCTCCTCAGATTTGTGGTCTTTAATTTTTGTCCTTCAACATTTTAAGTAACAAAAAAGTGACCAAAAATACAAAAGAAAAATCACAAGGCATATTTTAGTTCCTATAGAACTTATGTCAATAGAGGCATAAGTTCAGTTTCAGAACCTACAAAATTATTGTTAGGGTTTTGCCCTGATTTTCTTACCAAATTTAAGTTTTACTTTTCTTGGAAGGAAAATAAAAGTAATACCATAATTACTTTTACTTTTCCTAAAAGAAAAATATAAAACTCTACCATATTTGGTTTATTTCTTGCTTAGAGGAAAGGTTTTAGAACTCTATAAATAGAAAATTCCTCTTCTTATTCCATAACAATAGCATCTACAATGTAGTCATCAAAGAGTCTTGTTTAGGAGGAGATTTCTCCCAATAGATTTTTATGTTTTTCAATATTAGATTTTCATATGTAGGCCATTTGACCAAACTCTATCAATAATATGTTTTTAGTATGTTTTTTATTTGTCATCTGATTTATCGTCTACACGGTTTGAAACAATTAGTTTCCTCATGACGCCCTCTTGATTTTGAACCCAACAATTATGTCTTAAGAGCATAACTTATTCCTATAGAACTTTTGCCGGACAAGTCGAATTTTCTAAACTTATGTCTTCCAAATTAAATACTACACAACTTATGCCTCGTGAAATTACTTCATAGTTAAAAATACTTTGACCCAAAAAATTTCATTAAATAAAAAACAGAGACAAAAATTAAAAACCACTAATTTAAGAAACAAAAATTAATATCACCCCCAAAAATAGGAACATTATTCGTGCAAAAATTTGATTTACCACCCCTAGGTACAACATACTTTTGTTGATTTTTGCTAAAAAAAAAAAAATGAAAGCAACTAGAAGACAGAAATTAGGATTAGGAACATGTTCTAATTTGTAAATTTCTAGTCTAAACAATTAAAATGAAATATTCTGTTTTTAGTTAAATCCCCCAACACCTTATTATCTGCCTCTACTAAAAGTGCTTTTGTCAATGGACAAAACATTAACATGGTATTCATCGATGAATAATGTCGATGTTTTTTAGGAACTAATACAAGAACATAGAGGTAATGACAGACACATTCTGCTAATTAATTGGTTTCCATAAGTTTATTTGATTAGAGAATAATTAATTAGCTCATATATTTCAAAAGTAAGGTCAATCCAATAGCTTATAGACATAAAGAAAGCAACCTTTTGATAGAATCATCCAAAACGACGGCCAACGGCCAACCCCACCTTGTTTTATTTCACATTACTCCTTCCGTTTTATTTTACTTGGCCTCTATTTCTAAAAATAATTATCTTAATTTACTTGTCCAATTTATGAAATTAAGAAAATTTTATTATATTTTTTTGCTTTATGCCCTCTATATTAAATAACCATATGAAGTAGTAATATCAAATTTAGAATTTCAAAACATCATTAATAATGTTAATTTAATAAATTATACATCTGATTAAAGTTTTCTTAATTGATGTGTGAAGTCAATATAGGTTAAGTTATTTAAACGAAGGGAGTATATGTGTAACATCTGGACCCCAACTGATGAAAATGAGATTTTGGATTAGCATATGTAATTAATTATGCTTGATTATGTGTAATTGTATAACGTTAAATCAATCTAGTTTGATTAAGACGTTAAAAAAAAAAGATTCTTTAGATCATTTCGACATATATTAAGAGCATTCAAGAGGCTACCTTCTTTTCACATTAAAACAAGTATCTAAGGTGGAATTTTGATTTACTTCCAAAAATAATTTTATTTCGGATAAATCCTAAAGAACTATTCTATATGTTTCATTTAATATGACACTCTTTATTTTTTTCGATTAAGAAAAAAAGAAATCGTTTATTTAGAAATTCGTTAACTTTTTCTAGAATTTTTAGACGTTGAAAAAATAACAGTCTTAATTATTTAATTTTCAAATCTTAATATTCTGATTTAGACATCTTAATTTTAATAAAAACAAATGAGTCCTAAAACCCATTCACGTACCAAGAAAAAAAGATACTCTTTTCTGTTCTTGCATTTCAAACTACAGATTTTGTCAGCAAATGCGGTTTGCTATATTAGTATTGGTCATAAAATGAATTAGTTGACCTTATTAATTGATACATCAAGATCTAGAACACGCAATTTGGGATAGTAGAGTTGCATGATTGCACATATGGTCAATTCTTGCAAAGCTTCCAATTGAGGACTTAATTTGGCCGTTTATTCAATAGGCAACTAAGGTCATTAAGGCTTACTAAATATAATTAATGATAGAGAATTTTCCTAGGTACTTAGCTTATTTTGTATTGATGAATTTTGAACTCTTTGTGTAGATGAATTCCTTGATGTTTTTAACTTGTTAAGGTGAATTTTCGAGAGATTACTTCCCCTTGAGGCTTGAGGATTGTTCATGTAGTTTTTGGTCAAATATTAAGTCTAAAATTGATAGGGTATTTGTGCTTGATTCAAATGTTCTTTCAATTTCCATCTCTCTCTCTCTCTCTCTCTCTCATTTGCTTCCGCACTCGCATCATTAATATTCAAATATGAGAAATAAGAATTGGTGGAAATTAGAGTTCCTGTTATTTGCTTCAGCACTCGCATTATTAATGTTCAAATATGAGAAATAAGATCGAATTGGTGGAAATTAGAGTCGTAAATGTGAGTCGGCCCAGTCTAGTCCGATTTAGGCTCGCGGACTTTGAAATTTGATGATTCAGACCCATCAATATGCATGGCTTTAAAATGGTTCATTCACCCTTCATGGAGTAGGAGCTAGGCAGGGCCGAGCTAGCCCACCTTTAAAAAAAATATTTTTCATAATTATTTTAATCTAAGTTCAAACCTAAAAAATTCTAAAATAAATATTTTACAAGACAATTGATAACCAAGTTTCAGACCACAATTAAATTATTTTAATAATACTTGTTAAGTAGTACCAATTATCCAATGTTTTCAATAGTTAGTAATGCTTATTACTTATGAGATTTCTTATTAGTTTGTTGGTTTCAGTACAATTTTAGTTGTATTTTTTGTTTCAGTACAATTTTAGTTGTATACGATGTCTTTTATTGGTTTGTTGGTCTTAATACAAGTTTAATAGTTTTTAAGTCAAGTTTGGCTTCAAATAAATGTTTAATTGTAGCTTTTTCAGAAGTTAGAGCTTAAAAATTGTTATGTATATATTGTATAAGTATCCACATAACTTTATATTTAAATATTTTAAAACTTTGGTCTTTAGGCTTTGCAATATATCATTCTTTATGTAGATTTTGAGTTTGACTCCTCACGAATCACGAGTTGTCTAAAAGTCTTGTTCCTGAACCAACTTTAAAATCTTTGGCTCAATTCTTTGCTTCTTCTTTTAAATCACAAGTTGGGATGAAACGGCTGAGCAGGTCAAGCTCATACTGACGGCTCTAATCAAAATAAATGAAGAATGTAACCTTTTATTTGTACACTATTATTTAACTTGTACCTGTCTCTCTAAACGTTTTGCATGCCTACCAATTTCGGAATAGCTACAGATATATTGTGTCCGAAGCTAGGTTTTGTTAATTACTTAACTTTAGACACTGCCATATCTAAAATCATAAAATAAATAAATTTATAATTTTTTACGCACTACAAATACGACGTAAATTGTGATCTCATGTATGCACATTCAGCCCCTAGAACCTAGTACAAGCTTTTCACTTTAGGCCTGCATGCAAGAGTTGGGCCATTAAACAAGACCTTGCGTATGTGGATTCAAAATCAGAATTTAAGTGAAGGCCTGCAATCCAATGTGTATCCTTATGTTGTAATTTACATTGCCCTTCATGAATAATTTCTATTTTTTTCCCCTTTTGAGATGATAAAACTACCATTTTTCAAATTAGATGCTTCCTCTGGACCACTCATTTGTCTTCCTTATTAAGAATAGATGGCCTAAAATTATTGTCATTTTCGAAAACCAAAACATAATTTAGTACATTCTTCTCATTTTACCCTCAGTAATAATTATTTTTTGAAGTGATAAACATTGATTAATTAGCATAAAAAATCTAAGTGAAGAGCATATACACATACTCCAATATTATAATTTCTATACTACAATAATATATCCAGTCTAATCCCACAACTAGGGTCTGAGGATGGTAGAATGTACACAGACTTTACCCCTACCTTCATGAGTTAGAGAGACTGTTTTCAATAGATTCTTGACTCAAAAGAAAAATATCCAAAGCAGAATTGTAATAAAAATAGATATATAGCACAATAGCAAGATACATATAAATGTAGCAACATATAATAATACATAATAAGTGACTACGAGATAAATGAATACTGCTACGTACTAAAAGGAAAAGAGAAGAGGAGAGGAGGACGCTATCCTCTCCCACTCCCCTCCCCTCAGCTACCCACTAATCTTATAACCTAATTCTCGACCTCTATACCTTCTTATCTAAGTCATGCCCTTAATCAGTTTGGTAGGATGTATTAGACATGTATTAGTCATGTTATTGTTTAATTCTTTATTTGATATGATTTTGAGTCTATATCTAAAGTCATGCCCTTATAAGTCAGGTTGGTAGGATGTATAAGACATGTATTAGTCATGGTTTATATTGTTTAATTCCTTGTTTGATATGATTTTGGGTCTATGCATAACTATTCACCTAATTCAGTATTATAGGTGTATAACTAATACCGAGTAAACTATGTTATTAACAATACATGAGTTATTAATACATGGATAAGCATGGATAAACACAGATTTGTGCGTCCTTAATACACCAAATCAAACAGTGGATAGAAAATAGTCTCATGCTCTCAGCATAACTAATCTCAATATAACTAATTTTATCATAACTAATACACATATTCGATACTATTCTTATACAATCTATCGAGCGACCCCTAATAATTCGATTAAATTTAATTCGTATTCTCAGTTTCTCACCTCTAACAATGGTGATATATATAATAGTACAACTAATATTCTCGAGGCAAAATTAGTAGCAAGTCTCTGACTTTTGGTACGATCTTTGCGAATTTTATTTGCACTACAACGTTAATGGAAAAAAGAATCTAAGTAAATTAAATTAAATGGCATGTTAACAAAAGAAGAAATGTAAGGGAAGATTTTCTTGAAACATGATCAGCTACTGGTCCTCCCTGAAGACAGATCACTATAGTCCAACTAGGACTTGGTCTCTTATCTCCTAGTTTGTGTTGGCTTTGTTATTGTAATGGTATAACCGTAGGACTCTAAGTTAGATGCTCTATATATTCACTTGTGTACATCATGTATCGATGTATTTTTGAGAAAAGGTTTTACATGGTATCAAAGCCCTAAGAGGTTAAAACAACCCAAAATTTTTTTATTTATTTTTTTTTCACGCATAACTTCTGCAGCAATGGCAGGCGACTCTTCTACTACGACGGAAACATCTGCCACTACACATCGTTCTGTTGCTACTGCCCTTCCTTCTCCAAACCTTGCCCATCAACTGCCTGTGAAACTTACATCCTCCAATTTCTTGTTGTGGAAGACGCAATTTCTCCCTATGGTTAGGGGTTGTGGTCTTGAATATCATATCGAAGGTGATGAGGTGATTCCAGAAAAGCTTCTGGATAGTCAACCCAACCCAGCGTATAATTCATGGGTAAGAGAGGATCAACTTGTTTTAAGTTGGATCGTTGCTTCAGTCTCTGAAGGTATATTACCTCAATTAGTTGGTGCTGAAACTGCTCGCGAAGCATGGGCTAAACTTGTGGTTGCTTATGCCTCGGGGTCAAAGCCACAAATTCGTGAGTTAAAAGCTCAGTTGCATAATTTACAGAGAGAGAATGCCAATATTGAGTCCTATATACTAAAGGCGAAGGGAATTTCGGACAGGTTGGCTGCTTTGCAGCATCCGGTTTCCAATGATGATTTGGTCGAATTTGTTCTTGCTGGATTAGGACCAACTTATCGTCCTTTCACAAGATCGTTAGAATCACGTCAAGAGGAGATTTCTTTTGATGCTTTGTATGGATTGTTGTTGAATGAAGAACGACAATTAAAAAGAGATGAAGCTCTTACTGTTATTGTACCCACAGCACAGTTCACTCAGAGTTCATTCACTCCAAATCGTGGCCATGGGAGAGGAGGAAGAGGTAATCGAGGTCGTGGACGCTATCAAAATCAGGGAATCTCTCCATCGACTCAAAATCGGGTTTCCTACCAGTCCTCTAATTCAGTACCTTCAGACATGTCAACAATTGTTTGTCACAATTGTGAAGGCAAAGGACACATTGCACGAGTCTGTCCCTCACATAAGAGACCTAACGGAACCAAAATATCAAGTCGCCCTGCCTCAAATTTGGCCAGCACGCACAACTCACCTACGCAGAATTGGTTGATGGATAGTGGCACCACGCATCATCTTACCTCTGATCTTGATAACCTTGCTATTCACTCTGAATATCAAGGTCCTGAGGAAGTTACTCTAGGTAATGGTTCTAAATTACCTATATCTAACATAGGTAAAAGTTCCCTTACTGCTTCTGATAAAAAATTTACACTTGATAATATTCTACATGTTCCTACTGCTACTCAGAACTTGGTATCTATTAGTTCTTTTGCTAAGTCTAACAATGTTTCTGTTGAATTTTTTCCTTACCATTTTTTGATCAAGGACTTGGTAACGAGGGAAATACTTCACAACGGCCCGAGTAGTGATGGACTTTATTCGCTTCCTGTGACAAAATTACGTCCACCAGCTTCCTTTGCAGCTTCTCTTGGTGTTTGGCACGCTCGTCTGGCGCATGCATCCTATCCTACAGTTCGTCAAGCATTACCAGCTGCTGTTTTAACTTCTAGTAAATCATCTAGTTTATGCACCGCGTGTGCTGTTAGCAAGAGTCATAAAGTCCCCTTTAGTGAGTCTAGTTTTAAGGCCTCTGGCCCTCTTGATTTAATTTGTTCTGATGTTTGGGGCCCTGCTCCTATTGTTTCTAATGATGGTTATCGTTATTATGTCATCTTTTTTGATCATTTTAGTAAATATACTTGGATCTACTTTCTTCGTTTTAAGTCTGAAGTTCTTTCTGTATTTGTCCAATTTCGTACTATTGTTGAAAAGTATTTTGGGCGATCTATTAAATCTTTTCAAGCTGACTGGGGAGGTGAGTTTCAAGCCTTAGCAAAATATTTACGTGATAATGGGATTACACAACGATCCTCATGTCCATATACTCCGAAACAAAATGGTTGTGCCGAAAGAAAACATAGGCATATTGTTGAAACTGGGAGAGCACTCTTGCATCATTCTAATGTTCCTTCTCGTTTTTGGACCAATGCTTTTGAAACTGCCATTTATGCTATTAATAGACTACCTACACCACGGCTACAACATCAATCCCCGTTTCGTGTGCTTTTTCAAACAGATCCTGATTACTCTCTATTACGCGTCTTTGGTTGTCTTTGTTTTCCTTGGCTTCGTCCTTATGCAAAGGACAAATTGTCACCTAGGTCTAAGCCTTGTGTTTTTCTAGGCTATAGTAAAATTCATAAGGGGTATAAATGTTTTGATCCTGCTTTGGGCAAATTTTTTGTCTCTCGTCATGTCATTTTTGATGAAAATGTGTTTCCGTTTTCCTTGCAGGATGCAAAGGTGCCCACATCATCGACCAATTCTGCTAATGACCCAATAACGTTACAACTACCTTTGTTACCTTCACCTAGTCCAGCCTTCACCTGGAACAAATATACACTCACCACTGCCAGGCTCCACACCACCATCTGTGTTAAATCTATCAGATTCTAGTGATGGCCTCACATTGAATGTTGACCTCTCTCAACCTGCCTTACCTACTGCCTCTACTGATACCAATTCATCTACGACTCTACAACCTCCAATTCAGCGCATGGTCACTCGTTCTCAAACAGGCTCGCTAAAGCCCAAGCTGCCCGTTTCCTTGTCTGCTATTGCACATTCTAGTGAGGTACCTACTTGTTATTCACAAGCTGCTAAGGATGACCGTTGGCGTAGTGCGATGGCTGAGGAGTATAATGCCTTGATACAGAATGGGACCTGGGAACTTGTACCTCCATCACCTTCTCAGAATGTTATTGGTTGTCGTTGGGTGTTCAAAACAAAGTTAAAGTCTGATGGATCTCTAGATCGTCACAAGGCGCGCTTAGTTGCCAAAGGTTATCATCAACGTCCTGGGATTGAATTTGTGGACACATTTAGTCCGGTGGTGAAGCCGACAACAATCAGATTGTTGCTCTCCTTAGCTGTGACAAATGGCTGGAATATCACACAACTGGATATTTCGAATGCGTTCCTCCATGGGCACTTGGATGAGGTCGTTTATATGTCGCAACCTCCAGGTTTTATTGATCCATCTCATCCCGATCATGTTTGTATGCTGAAACGCTCTCTTTACGGTTTGAAACAAGCACCTCGTATGTGGAACAAGAAACTAACTGATGCACTTCTCTCTCTTGGCTTCTTGGGTTCCAAGACTGATAGCTTTTTATTCTACATGTCTACTGCTACTGATAAGTTGTTTTGTTTGGTATATGTCGATGATATCTTGTTAATGGGTAATAACCCTGCTCGACTCAAGTCGCTCATTACACAACTTCAGTCCCAATTTGCTGTTCGTGACCTTGGCACTCTTTCTTATTTTCTGGGCATTGCAGCAACCTGGACAAGTGAGGGATTATTTTTGTCTCAACGAAAATATGTTGAGGACCTTATTAATCGAGTGCATATGGCTGATTGTAGTCCTGTTTGCTCACCCATTTCACCTGCGTCGAAGCTATCTTCTACTGTTGGTGTTCCTTTCAATGATCCCACTTTATATCGAAGCACCGTTGGGGCACTTCAGTACCTCACCTTCACTCGACCGGATGTTGCTCATGCTGTGAACAAAGTATCTCAATTCATGAATTGTCCCATGGATGTTCACTGGACAGCTGTGAAACGTATTTTACATTATGTTAATGCTACTGCTTCCCATGGCTTGATCTTTAAACGTGCTTCAAATAACTTGCTTCATGGGTACTCTGATTCGGATTGGGGGGGAGATGTGGATGACCGCAAATCCACCACTGGTTTTGCTATATTTGTTGGTGATAACTTGATCTCTTGGTCTTCAAGGAAGCAAAGAGCTGTCTCTAGGTCCAGCACTGAGGCCGAGTATCGGGCATTAGCAGCAGCTACATCTGAAATCACTTGGGTTGAATTCCTTCTTCGGGAAATAGGCTGCTTCACATCTACTGTTCCTATTCTTTGGTGTGATAACCTTAGTGCTACCTACTTGACAGCTAATCCCATTTTCCACTCTCGTACCAAACATATGGAAATCGATTTTCATTTTGTTCGCGACAAAGTTCGTGCTAAGTCCCTTTCAGTTCGATATGTGAGTACTCATGATCAAGTTGCCGATTTGCTCACCAAGCCCTTGTCGAAGTCTCGTTTTCTTGATTTAAAGACCAAGTTGACAGTGGTTCAACACCCTGCTCAACTTGAGGGGGAATGAAGACAGATCACTATAGTCCAACTAGGACTTGGTCTCTTATCTCCTAGTTTGTGTTGGCTTTGTTATTGTAATGGTATAACCGTAGGACTCTAAGTTAGATGCTCTATATATTCACTTGTGTACATCATGTATCGATGTATTTTTGAGAAAAGGTTTTACACTCCCTTCACTTTAATTACCTTTCGTTTTGTCCTTTTGGAACTCCAGCATGTCATTTTCAGAATCAACAACTATATAGAGTGCTTACATCCACTTGTTAATTAAATTATGTTAAAGTATTAACACACTTAATTCATACAGAATCCTCAATAATCAATGTCGATATCTTACCACACTAAATTCTGCCGTAAAATATGTCAGCTCACGAACCAGAGTGTGTTGTTTGGTGGAAATGATCTCTTATGGAACACATAAAATGATCCCTTTAAATTATCCACAACGATCTGATAGATATTTCAACTGATCATGTAACCACTAACGTTTGTTTCAATGATATTAATTAGCTGCTTTCTAGTACTCCCCCGTCTCAAAATAAGTCTCATTTTAGCCAAAAAAAAAAAAAAAAAAGTCCTAAGTAAGTGTGCTTTAAGAATTCAAGACAAAAAATAGTAGTAATTGTTTCTAACTATACCTTATAAGTATTAAAGAGCTATTTTTTCTTAATAGTGC
The DNA here is from genome assembly GCA_031232105.1 of Capsicum rhomboideum. Classification (NCBI taxonomy): domain Eukaryota; kingdom Viridiplantae; phylum Streptophyta; class Magnoliopsida; order Solanales; family Solanaceae; genus Capsicum; species Capsicum rhomboideum. Next base: position 14,462,593 of record CP124711.1, read on the forward strand.
TCAATTCTCATGAAACATCTAATAAATAAGGATAATTTAGTAAACTATATCTTACCTTTATTGTTTTTTATAATAGGCGTGAAATGAGTTAAAACGACACTTATTTTAGGACAGACGATGGAGTATCATTCAATCTGGAAACGAAGTCATTTTCACATCGACGGGTAGTCTACGAGGCACGGTATTTGATTCCTTAACTGTAATTAACTTAAATCTAGACCAATAATTTGTGTCCTAATTTCATTAATTTATACACCCTTGCTTGCCACATACATCAACTTTGTCGTACTCTTCCACTAATTTATTCATGTTATTGTTACCTGCTAATATAAAGCAAAGATTCATATCCTCGTATAGTGTCCCAGAGTTTGTGGAATATTGTACAACGACAATGTACTTTAAAATTATGATGTTTCCAAAAGACTGGTGGATTAGTATACGCTATCATGATCTACTGCAAAGACCTATAATACTAATTAGTATTAGTAGGTCCTAATCCAACAATTTAGGGTTTCAACTTTCAAGTCATGGGTGCTATTTTCCAATTCAACTTTCAACTCAACTTGTGGATAGGATTAAACATTAACAAGTAGGAAGGGAGAGGGGAGGGGACCATTTGATCCATAATTCATTAAAGCAAAGTGCTTTTAATAAAGGCTAATATATAGTTTTATAAATATGACCTAACTTTGTAGAGTACTATATATCTATATACAAATTTGCCTGACATTATGTCTCCGCACTAATACTGGATACTTTTATATATATATAATAGAAACTCTGGTGATATAACAATATAATATTAACACTTGGTTAATTATAAGTTAGCTTAATAAAGACGAACTTGTACTTGTGACAGGAAGACAAATAATACACAGAATGTTAATTATAAGTTAGCTTAATACAAACGAACTTGTACTTGTAACAGAGAGACAAATAATACACAGAATGAAAGGCAAACGTATATGTGTTTGAGAGGATCGAGTCTCTAGCTAGGTTTCCCCAAAATGGTTGATAGCAACAATATATTAGGGTCAATTGACTCGAGTGAAGGAGGAGGGATTAAGGAGCAAGACAGGCTGTTGCCAATAGCTAATGTGGGGAGAATTATGAAGCATATTCTTCCTCAAAACGCCAAGATTTCGAAAGAGGCCAAAGAAACAATGCAAGAATGTGTATCTGAGTTCATTAGCTTTGTCACTGGAGAAGCATCAGATAAGTGTCACAAAGAGAAGCGGAAGACAGTGAATGGCGATGATATTTGTTGGGCTTTGGGAAGTTTAGGATTTGATGATTATTCTGAGACTTTGAAGAGGTATTTACATAGATATAGAAAGTTAGAAGGTGAAAAGGCTAACCAAAATAAGGCTGCTACTGGCAACAATAGTTCTTATGATGCTTAAGATTTGTCAAAAGATCGACAATAAACTTTCCAACTTGGTATGTACTTTATTAAGCTTGGATTTTCAACTTCTTTTTAGTCTTAAAAAAAAGTTTTTACTTCAATTTGCTAAAAAGAATTATTCTAGTATGTGAAAATGTTGTCTGTGTGTTACTGATTAATATTGTATCTTCTAAAGTTTCATGTATTGCTTTCACCTTTGATTAGTTTTCCTGATGAAGTACTTTTTGAAGAAAAAAAACCATCAACCCCCGATTGGATTATATATACTTGCATTGATTACAAAAAAAAAAAAAAAAATACAAAAGGAGGATAAGTCCTTGTCTCCATATGCAAGTCATATTCCTTGATCACTTGTCATGTCCTCTTTTTGTTTTTAAATCAAGCCATTGGCCAAGGTTTTCATCCCATGTGGTGATGGAGTTTGGATTGAATTCCTATCGATTCAATTCCACTAAACCAAATTTACAATGAGACAATGGCATAAAATTCGAGCAAGAAAAAGAAAAAAAAACAGTAGAAGATCGAAGGGGGAGTCCCTTTACAATAAGCTAAGCTCACAAAAAAATTAAGGTGGAATGACCGTGTATGAATTCGCTAATATTAGAATCCTTATAATTTGTTCAATACTGTAACTACTTTTAGTCGACCCCTTTCTTCTTTCTCATTATCCTAAAATTGGCGATCCCAACTTTGTCCATTTTGTAAATCCCTTAGCATTGTTATTAGGGAGTTCATTCATGTTGGTGATGATCTATGAGCCGTCATCAATAGCAACTTTCTTGGCCAGTACATCCGCTACCATATTTAATTTGCTTCCCTAAAGTCTACAGTGGTTCTGGGAATCTTTTGCCCTGAATTCTAAGTATATCTAATCGTGAAGTTTCGATGAAGAAGAGGTGCTCCGTTTAATCATATCCATAACTATGTTGGAGTCAAGTTCAAGGAGATGATATTGTGAAAGTTGTTCTGGAGATCACGCCATTGTAGTCCAAAGCTAGCTGTTAATGCCTTGGCTATATTGTTGGAGCATAATCTCAAAGAAACCAAAAAAGTCGTCATAACAAATTTGCCTTCGTCACTCCTAGGAATTCCACCTGCTGCACCAACCCTACCTGTTTTTGCCACCGATTGTGCTACCATCTGTAGTAAGTTTGATGTATAAGGGAGGGGTTTAAACCAAAAAAATTGGGAAGCTTTTTAGCTTGGGCCTGAAACTGTCAGCTATCGATATCTCACATGGTTTTGTTTCAAGGTGTATCCGAATTACATTCCTCAAAGGCCAAAGCCTTTTGAGGGTGCAATTTTGAGGTTAAAAATGTGAATGACTTTTGTAGAAGTATTTATCTAGACATGTTGATTGGAACTTCTTTTTTTCCACAAATTCCAACATATTATGATAGGTAGAAATAATCTGAAGAATAAATTTCAAGAGGATATTACTTATAGGATGGTGCGCTCCACCAATTCCCAAAAAGTAGCTTGAAGCTGTGAGTATTGATGTTGATATCAAAAGCTTTAGAGAATAGTTCTCAAACTGCTTTTGCTCGTCTTGTAACAAATAAATGATGTTTGCTTTTATTGATGGGAATTTAGAAGGGGAATGATGGTGATTAAAGTTACACTGTTTATATATGATTAAAGTTATTTTTCTGTGCATGTATAGTGATGGTGAACCCCCTTCGGCTTCTTCGTATATTGAACCCTCTTGGGAAAATCCTAGCTTCACCAGTACAAAACATAGCGTTACCTTTATTCACTTTTCAAATCATATGAGGTTAAGTAATGCTTTTATTCTCCATCAATTCTTTCCCGATCCGGATTTAGTTGAGCTCTAATGTGAGTATCGGACACCGAGTGGGAAGCCAAAAAAAAAAACTCTTTCCGGCTTTGAAATTGCCATGTCATCTTCATTTGGTACATTTACCCATATATATTGAGATTTGTTAACCTTCAACTTGAATTGACGCTACATGATTTTACTTGGATAGTTTAAGGCAAAATGATTTACTAGACCCTTATACTTGTTTGAGATTATATTGTGGATACTTCTACTTAGCCCTTTGTCATCTGAACTCCTGAACCCTTCATAGCACAACATTTTAAACCCTTTTTCCAACTACTTAATTGAGCCTGCAGCACAAACGCTGACACATAATTTTAAAAATAATTCTAAAATAACACGTAGAAAATGACGTGGGAAAGAGTTAAAAGATCTCAAAACCGTTTCATCTTCTCATTCATCCATTGTTCATCTAGGCACTCGAACTTTTTCTTTTCCACTTTCTCCTTCGTTTCCACTAAATTGTTTGAGTTTTCTTGTTGTTTTTGTTCGATTTTCAAGCTATCTATGTAAGTTTTTCAACTTATTGTCCTAATTATTTGTTGTTCGAGTTTTGTTGTTGCCTTTTGTTTGAGTATTTGTGTCGTTATTTGGTTTAGGATTGTTGAATAGCGCTGATTTTGTTGGAATTTTTTGGGGGTTTTCCTTTGTTTCGTGCCTAATGTTAGTGTAAGATGTTTTTGTAGTAGTGCTATGCCTTCAAAGGCATAAAGTCCACAATAGCAAAAACAAACTGTTATGATTAAAATTGAAGGAAAAAATAAATTGCAAATGCACGAAAAAGAGAGGTGTATATGAACAGGCAAAAAAAATTAATGGAGAAGAAATTTGGAGAGAGAAGATCGAGAAAGAGGCAAGAAAAAGCTCAAAATTGTCCAACAATGGTGTTAGATGTAAATGGGGAAGAAGATGGTTGATATACGGGTTTTAAGTGGCCATTGGGCCCTTTTTACAAGGTCTCACGCTCCAAAAATGTTTGTAGCACACGCTCTTGGCTGTTTATGCGACATAGGATGTCAAGTCAAAAAAAGGGTTTTAAATATTGTGTTATGAAGGGTTAAGGGTTCAAATGACAAAGGACTAAGTAAAAGTGTCTACAATATAAACTCAGACAAATATAAGGGTCCACTAGATCATTTCACCGATAGTATAATGATTCGCTAGTATTCAATATTGCTTTATCTTTATTGGCGACTAGCAAATATTTTGATTGAATATCTGATCTTTATAGAGTAATGGTATATCTTATACATATAATTTAAATGTGAAAATTTTATCCTCAACCAAAAGTAGAAGTTGAATTTTACTGCTTATTTGTTCTACGAGTATAAAGGCATGATTTGTTTCAGAAATTAATTTTACTGCTTATTTATTTTTTATGCACTTGTGTTTATTTATTTACTGGTTGAACACGTACGTAACACTTAAAGTTGGTACGAAGATTCACTGACACATCTCAATTAAGATTTGTATCATTTCAACATATATAGTAAGGTCCGATTGTGTTATTTTGACACTTCTCTCACCAACTTTTAAAAAACTCTAACGCATGGTTACAATCGTTTGATCAAATGACTAATTGAATCATGCCAACTCAATGTGTGTGTTCAATGATCTCCCTTTCTACAAGCAAGGATGGTCGTCGGCCATTGTATGGTTGAACTAGATTCATCAAGGAAATAGAAGGATGGCTAATATGCAGATATGAGATTAACTTATTACTTCCGAAAGGGTCAAAGAAGACACAAATGTATAAATTATAATGTCGGTGATTTGAACGATTAAACAATTACTTTGAAGCTACCTATCGGTTCAGCCGATTATTTTCTAAAATTTATAGCATACTATTTTTTTGGTTATTTTATGTTGTTATCAAAATTAGACTTTTCAAAACCATGCTATCATCTCGATTTCTTATCGGTACTGTTTAGTTTATATTCGGTATTTTTTTAAAAAAATTACCATATAAGAGTCACAAGAAGAAGTTAGAACACGATATTATACATACTTTCGTAGGATGTTGGCCAAAAAAAAAAAAAAAAACTCTAAAACATTTTTACTATTTGAAAGGTGATGAATTAAGTAAACATAAATGACGACAAGAATAGATATGCATACTATTTTATAGTAGTGTAAACAAAGTTAAGCAAAGATGAGTGAAAATAAATAAATCAAGATGAGGCTCAAAAACTACTAAGATTAAGCTGCCAATAAGAGAAATTTAAATCATACAAGAGGAAATAAGTTCAAATCCTTGTAATTTGCTACTCAACATCGTTGGAATACCTTGCAGCTTACTACTCAAGATGCTACAACTAATTTAGTTTTGATAGGAGTAGCATAAAGAGTTTCGAAATAGAGACTTTAAATGTTAACTACATGTTGACTTAGTCTACCCAACCCCAAGGAAAAAATCTAAATGTCACATTATTATAAACTTAATATTATAAAATATATTTTACTCATAAATTATTCAGCACAGTTCGATATTTTTTCGATTTATCTTTATAAAATTAAAAAATTACTAAATAATTCAATACAGTTATAATTTTATATATAAAGCTACGATTTTATTAAAAGAAAACTTAATAACCAATTCGATATGGTATGATCGGTTAAGTTGGTTTTTAAGAAATCATTGAAACCCCGGCCTATAATATGTACTAGATGAGTGAAGTCGTGCTGCGTACGGCCCAATGTTCAACTTTGAAATTATTTTAATAGTATTTTATTGTTTATTAAATCTTCAATTCATTTTTATTTGTTCACTATACTATAAATAAATGTCTATTTTACTAAATATTTTCGAAGTTGTTAATTGTTGTAATTTAAAATACTTTTTACGTAATTTTCAAATAATATATGTTACTCTCTTTATCCCAATTTATGTGATGTGTATAGAATTTCGAGAATCAACCTAACTTCATTAATTCGCATCTTAATTGTCTAATGTATCTATTTATTCACTTCAATATTTTATAAACAATTATAAATACGGTTTCTCTAGTGGATTGAGAGATCAGGCATTTAAATGGTCATGCTCACCAGTAAACAATTTCTTGTGTTGGAATATTGGTGATTTTTTTTTATTTCATTATATTTAATTATTTGGTACTATGTTTTATCTTTTTATTTTTATTTGGTATTAGAGTCTTATATTTTTAAAAGTTTCAAGAGGTTATCAATTCTGTCAATGAAGGTGAGGGGGCCACGTGGCTATGAACTGATGAGATGATATATTTTTTAAACGTAATTTCTAAAGTTTAATTGTTAACAACAACTGTAAATTTATGATTTTTTTTCTCCGCAAATTTATGATTAACAAAACCTAAAATGTTAAAGAATATTTTTTAAAAAAAAAAAAACCTAAAATGTGTATATGGAGATTTGTAAAGAGAAAATATGTGCATCAACAGAGAAAATATGTGGGACCTTAAGCACAATTTTAGGAAAGATCAAAAGACTTGGTTGGAGTGTCTCTGACAAGTGACGTCATTGTTGTTGCCTTTTACATTACAAATTATCCTTTGTTTTTTTAATATTTACAAAAATACACACAAATAACTATGTAATAAAAGACCAAACCAAGGACAAAAACGAAACACGAAAAAGCTATACATGAGCTGCTATTGAAATTAAACAAAAAATCATTGATTTTTATGTCAACTAAACCAAAATATCCTATAATCAATCCTGCAATGTACAATATGTCATAGTAATATTATAATGATATTCCTGTATGAAAGCAGGTATGTCGACGACCTCCAGTCTGCTTAAGCTGCCACACTGTGGCTTCTAATATAGGAGTCAGGAGAATATCCATATCATCGTTTGTAGTATCCCCGGGTCCTTGGAATGGACAATTTCGACAATGTCGCACTTCTTTCATTGGAAACGTTTAATTCAATTATGTTAATTAATTTGTGCTCTTTCTATTCATTTTTACTCCTCACATTTTAGTTTACGAGAGTCAACTTGTCTAGCTTTGTTTTGATTAATCTTCCGAACTAAATTGAATTAGATTAGATTAATATTTTAATTTTAAATTTAAAATAGATATTCGAAAACTATACGAAAAATACTATAAATTGTAATCCTTCTTAGATTAATATTATTAAAAAATACATTTAAAAAATATTGGTCAATATTTATGCAAATTAACTCTCGAAAAGTGAAATATGACAAGTAAAAGTGAATCGAGAGAGTACACAGTGGATTAAAATTATCTCCTACAAGGTTATCTAACAACTAGGACTCATATATATGTTCAAACGGTTCTTTTTATTAGGTGTTGTCTGGTAGTATGCTTTATGGTACAAGCATACAGGTGCATCCTATATATATAGTCAGTCCACAAATTTCTTCAAACATTGTTTATATTAAGACATACTTTTTTAATATAATCTCACCCTAGTTTTGGATGATCTTTTTATTCTCTCAATAACCAATTACATCTGGCCGGTTGGACTAGCTAGTAATAGTCCATACAAAGAGTAGCAGGGAACATTGTTTAAGACAAATAGTAAATAACTAAAGCTTGTGAAAAGGATTAAACACTAACAAGTAGGAAGGGAGAGGGGACCATTTGATCCATAATTCATTAAAGCGAAGTGCTTTTAATAGAGGCTAATATGTAGTACTACTATAACAAAATATGACCTAACTTTGTACTATTTATACAAATTTGCCGACATTATGTCTCCGCACTAATACTGAATACTTATATATATCGTAGAATTTCTGGCAATATCACACTATATTATAAATTCTTTGATTATAAGTTAGCTTAATGTAAACGAATCTTAACTGACAATAAACAGGCAAATAACACTAACACGTTTGAGAGGATCGAGTTTGTAATTAGCTTGCCCAAAATGGTTGATAGCAACAATAGATTAGGGTCATTGACTCTAGTGAAGAAGGAGGGATTAAGGAGCAAGATAGGTTCTGAAATAGTCATCTTGTTATGATGAATGAGTGTGGTTATGGTATATTATTTTTGGAGGTGATTATGGAATTCTTAGTGGCAGTCTGGTGGTGGAACAATCACGGTTAGGATTTGCAGTAAGAAAGATAAAAAAGAAAAAATTCCAATTTTTTTATATTTTGTGGAATTTGTTGGAGTTTGTATGTATTTAATTATAAAACTAATACTATTTTTTTTGAAAGTATAAGACTTGTTGGAGGTTATATATGTTGTCTCATATATCTATTGCTAGTTTTTAAAAGTATGGTTCTTCCGTTAAATAGGGTAATTAGGCCTCAAAGAAACTAAAACAGAAATCCCACAAAAACAATAATAAGAGATTTTTTTTACTCGTCCGTACGAGCTTCCACCTATTTTACTCCCTTGGTGAATTGATGTCACAACTTTAGGATTGGGAGTGAGTGGTGCTTACCATCCGAATAATTTTCTCTTGTCAATAAGAGATCAGTATACCAAACGTGTATCGAGGAAAGGAACAAAAAAACGTATATAGTCAAGTCCAAAGTGTTTATAACTTTTGATAACTCTAAAAACAAGTCCACGAAAAATAGCCATAAAATAGTTGGTCATATCAGATTTATGAACTTTTTGTATCCGTGCAGAAATTTTTTAAATATGATTAAATATTGCAATTCAATAGTTATCCTTTATAATTGGTGTATAATTAGTATATAACTTGTGTATAAACATTATATAATGAAAAAGACAATTATACATTATTATACAATGATTATACATTTAATATTTGATAATTATACATTAGCTACTGATCCAAACATTATATAATGAGAAAATATTATTACATGATGATTATAAATCGAAAATATAATTATACATTGAATAAAAATACGTGATTAAAAAATCCTAAAATAACTCAAACTATTAATCTGACTAATAAAATGAAACAACTCGTTGAAGTTGACTATAATGAGGTTATATGGTTGTTGGTTGTCCAAGGAAATTGGTCGTATCTTGGGCGTATTCCTAGTAACAAGGGCAAACAACATAAATTCCGATAGTTTGGAGCTTAATTACAGAAAATTCCGACATTTTGCATAATTACTGAAAATCCCAATTTTGGGTCTGTCGAGATACATAATTATCTCTCGATACATAATTAGCTCCCGATATATTTTTTTCAATTTTGAGTCTGTTGAGATACATAATTAGCTCATGATACATCCAACGAAGATACATAATTAGTTGAATTTTTTGTAATTACTTTGTAAGGGTGGGGGTAGTAACAAAGATAAGGGCCCAAATCTCAATTAGGCCCAATCATCTAAGGCCATTATCAAACCAAAACAGGCCGTCTCTACCCTTAGCCCATATAAACCAGAAAGGGCTTTAACAATTAGGAACTGAGCCTTAAACCCTAACCCTAATTCTTGCATCAAACACTTATATAACGTTCAATAACTCAACAAGTTCATTACCTTTGTTGTCTTCTTCTTCTTTTTTTTCTCTTTGTCAATAAGCCTGCTTTTTGAATTTTTCGGTATTTATTTTTTCTTTATTGTTCATTAGGTTCTGCTTTGATTTTTGTGTTTATTCAAAAAAATGAATGTATGAGAGTAGGCTATGATGCTCAAAATCTACCTATTTGCTGAAAGGAGAATTTATTCTCCTTCTGTGATTAATACATTTAACCAATGGATCCTTCTGAGCCTACTCTTATTGTTCTTCTCTGTTTAGTTAAATTTTTGGTTTCTTTTTTTTTTTTTAATCGATTTATAGTTTGTTTGTAAAGTTGTTTTTATGTTGGGATTGTTTGTGAACCATTGAAGTGATGAAATCCGATTCAGGAATGTACATATGTCGATCCCAAAAATCATCCAGACTACAATTATCTGATCAATGGTTCACCACTGTTTTCAATTGAAAAATCAAGAGATAATTTATTATTTTATATTGATTTTATTATTGCTGTTAAATATTACTTATAACCCAATAATTTAGATGATTTATAATTAGTAGGAGTGATAAATTAAAATTACTTTTTTTATGTGACAAGTAAAGATTGACGGAGCGAGTAACTCATTTTATATGTTTTAGTTCTAATATTTAGTGAAATTTCAATATTTAGGGACTACTAAATTTAGGAAAACACTGTTGAAGGTTTTTGTTTTCGATAATATTTGAATTTATTATTATTATTTTAAATGTTCGATGAGATTATATTTCTAAATTTGTTGTTATGTTATGAACCATTGAAGGGATGAAATCCGATTCAGGAAAGTTCATGTGTCGACTCAAAAAATCATTCAGACTACAATTATCTGATCAATGGTTCTGCTTTAATTTTTATTTATCTTTGAACTTTGTTTGTTTCTCTCTATAGAAAATATAACAATTATGGTGCCTTTTTTGCTGTTTGGTTTTCCGTGGATTTGTAAACTTTTAAAGTTTCAGTGGATTTCAGTAATTTTCACATTGTTACTCATTTGCTTATTTTTTAAAGAGAAATGGGAAAATAGTCAATGAGAAACAATGTGAAATTACAAAAAAAACACGTGAAAACCACACAGGTGGTTAATCTGCAGATACTCAAATTCCATGAATGTGAGAGACCAAGATGCTATCATTTGAAAATGTTCACATGGTGTATTATGGCCAAATTATATCTAAAATATTAGAAGTCGTGGAAAACTTTTGTCAAATAAAAGAATACATAACAACATCAAAATAATTAGATAATCAACATACAAACCTACTACCACAAAAAAGTAACAACACTACCGTCTACTGACATTTTACCTTAATATGTGGCCTTTGCTACCTCTACCTCTCTTCGTACACCTATATCCAACTTATCCACCTTCTACTAACTGGGGAGCTTATGCATTCGTTTTGTCTCATCCTACTCATTAGGGTGACTATCATTCATTGTGTGTCTCATACAAACAACATACATCAAGGCATACTCATCCATCACTAAGGCAAATAAGAATGGAGTAAGAACGGACTGCAGAAACATATATTAAAAAAAAAAAGGGAAAGACAAAATGTAGAACACGTGCACTGAAGTTGCGCTGAAAAGTGAAGCGCAGGCCGAGAAAATATTACGCTAAAGTAAGCTTCTTTGAGTTCAAACCAATCGTTGTAAACAGTGAAAATGTCATGTGACATTGTGTAATAAGCTTCTTTGAGTTCAAACCAATCGTTGTAAACAGTGAAAATGTCATGTGACATTGTGTAAATGTACTTCTTTTGAGTTCAAACCAATCCTTGTAAACAATCAATAGTCGAACATATTAATAAGCTTCAAGTTGACAACTGAGAAATAAAACCTCCATAGCTTCCAAATTGTTTGAAACGGAATAGCCCATCTGCTGAGTGTAGTTTGCTTACAGATATAACTCTTTCCCCCCGTAAAATGGAGCTTTGATTTTTTTTTTTGTGAGCTGGAATTTCTTTATTCATTGTATAAAATGTGTGTGGACATATACATGCACATTCTTTTAAGTGTATAAAAGTCAGTTTTCATTCCCCCGATTTCTGCTCCCCACCAATTCATGATAAGACTCTGGCATAGGTCGCCCTAGGCGTAGCTGAATGCACACATGAACAATATTTGGTGCTGCCTCCGTGATTAATTTTTCTGCTGCTTCTGCCACTTTTGCCGCATCCCTGGAAAATTAACAAGCAGCCCAAGTGAAATAAAAAGAACACAGATATCTGATGCGTCATGTAAATTGGACTGCTTTTAAGTGAAGCATTTTGCGTGGTTCTACCTAATCAAGAGTTCAGGAGGCATAGAAACTTCCACTTGAAGTAAAACCTGTCCTTGCAATAGATGTGGAGTTACACGCTCAACAATCATCTTCTGTAAAACAATTAGAGAATCTCATGTCAACATGTGGCAGCGTGATGATCATTCCAAAGGATAAAGGGCTGGATGGAAATTAAGTCGGTAAAGGCTACATGTATCTTGGTGATTGTCTCACTTAATAAGCATGAAGAATTAATGTGATCATTCACTAGACTGTATATGTAACAAAAGAAGGTGAAATAGGATAACTAAAGTATACCTGAGAAAAGCTTGTAGATAAAATGTTGCGAACTATATTTTCAATATCTGTCTGCTCCATTGAAGCATGGTCTTGGGTATCAACCATCGTGTTAGCACTCCTCTGTTGAAACTCAACAGTGGGTGAAATGTGTATAGTTGATGGTTCTACAGGTTGGAACGAACAATGTAAGCCAAGGCAGCAACAACAATCAAAGAAAGTTAACCCTGCAATTACTGTCAATATTTTTTCATGATGACAAGACTGCATTGCATATGCCTGCTGATGACGATCTAATGGTACACTGCGCCAACAACTTGATATATATACACTTAGCCAATGGCTTAAGGTCCCTTAACTACCCCCACTGAACACCCAGAAGTGGTGAAATAACCAACCATGTTCAGCACTCCGCGTTTTGCAAACATTATCTGTTTCCTCTTTTAAGGTTGTTATTTGTTTAGCATTTCCCAGCACTACTATAAGCAATTCTAAGCCTACATTAACACATGCAGATGTGAGAAAAGTCAACAGTACCTATGTGTATGAAGACTTCAGCTATTTCAGGATGTAACCACCGGATTTCGCGGCTGACGTTTTCCCCGATCTCATGTGCAGCACTCACACTAGAAAAGGGGTCAACCTGCATATAGGAATTGCACCTTAAATCTGCCTGACATCCTCATGAATAAATAAATTTTGATAGGGGAATATCCTTATGATGAACTACTTAACATGACATGCAAGCTACCTCAACTATAACATCAAGATAGAGATATGAACCAGCCCTCCTTCCTCTCAGGTGACTGCAGCCCTGCAGAGGTCAAAAACTATGTTTATTCATGGGTGTCATTCCCAGATATACAGAAAAACCATCACTAACAAGAAGTAAGCAGGAGGAACATGAGCATAGTGCATAAAAACAAGATGTTCCGTTAGACATTTAAGTCTCACAAACATTCATTGTAGAATACAAGAAACAAGAGAAATGCATATGGAATATTGTGATAGAGCATAGAGGAGATGACAAATTTAGTCCACAAGCAATTGAACATAATCTGGAACAATTTGAAATGGAGTGCTCTAAACTAAACCTTCAACACAAGTTTCTCAAATATTTCATAAGCATACATGAGTAGGTGATTGTATTCAAATATTGCTGCTTTCTAATAGGGAGCAGCCAAATACACCAGCTAAGTCTAACATGTGAAATGGGCGCATAAGGATGTTTACCATTATGAATTGACATCAAGTATCAATTAGGTAAAATGCTGCTTTATCACAAAAGAAATTGCAATGAACAGTATGTTTTTTCTACTAGGAAAATACTCAATTTGATGCTCTTAGATAAGGGCCCCAATCCCGATCCCTTCTTTTTCCATCTTACAGTAAAGACATACTAAGATTTTTTGCACTTGTTAGAATCAGGAAGGAATCCCAACCAAGAATCTTCTTTCCTGATCCATACTCTACCCTACCTTTGGCACAGTACATTACTAAATCAGTTCATAATTGGGATAAAACCATTAAGGGGTAAATAAGTTGCACAAGGTGACAAGTAGGTGGAAGAAGGGAATTGCTGACAACAGTATCAACATCAAAAAGACACAAAACTAAGTTGATAAAGTTTTATATGAATGAAAATCGAGGAATAAAAATAACATCGACCTCCTAGCAGAAGAATGACTTGCCTTCACTCCGTCAACTTGTAGAATTGTGCGCTTGAAAGGCTCCAGAGTATGAGAAGGAATAGCAGCATCAACCAATTCCAAGACACTATAGTTTTAGAAATAAGTAAAATATGAAAAAAAGGATTGACACAATGATCAAGATCAAGTTAAAGCATTGGTAACCTCCAAATAAAGCAGATGAGATAACATTAACTCCGAAGCACTATTTTACAAATTGGCAACCAATCGACCACGTATTAAGGATATGCACAAACTTGCAAATGGTGAGCTGAAAATATTTCTAGACTGTCGAGTTCAAGAATAAGTTAAGGTGAGCTGACTAAAAAGATAACCACTAGTACATCTAATATCAATATTACCTGTACATTTATCCTCGACTCAAGACAACCACTTCAACAATTTAGTGCCCACTGAAGCTCAAAGTGGAGACCGATCCTACTTTCGATAACAAAAACACATGTTTTTCGGTTGCTAATGAAAGCAGATTCAGAGATTGGACAAATCACACACCCAACCCCAACAACAATCCTTAGCCTTAGAAACTATTCCAATAAAAGGGATGAAGAATGAATGATTTATTTTTGTTGTTCAAGTATCCAACCAACAATGAAGAGATGAAGGGTAGGGTTTATCATCCAGTCTTCAAACATACGCTCAAATCTATACAAGTTTTACAAAAGAAGAAGATGATAAGGAAGGAAAATGCAAATTAGCTCAGTAATTGGAAGACATGCCTCTGATATCCAGATTCAAGTCCAGCTTTCATGATCATGCCTGCAACAACAATCCCAGCAAGTGGATCCAGGATCCTCACGCCAAGGATAGAACCACCTAATTTCATGAAAAATTCAACTTAAGAGTGAGACATTTCTAATAAACCACATCCAAATCTCATTGAGTTGATAAGTTAGTACCAACTTATTTCAATTAAAAGGCTTGTTTCACTTACAAAAGCGTTAGATAAAACACCGACTATAACTAGTTGACTTGGATTGGATTAAATATATAATTCAATTGCCCATAAAAGATCAGACTTTACACTTAAGCTTTTGGTTATGGAGGTCTTTCTTCCCTTTACAGGCATAGACTTAACACTAAAGCTTTTTTTAACCCCCTACGTCTTGCTGCAGATTCATTTTAGCTCGAGCATCTGAGAGATCTTTTATCCTTATAAAGAGCTCTGGTAAGATTTCAGCACTCTCTCTGGATTAGTACATAAATTACGGAGATCTAGTTATGTCTGAAATTGATGAGGAAGAATGTCACAGGTTATATAACATTGTCAGTTTGCAGCTTGATCATCTCCCTGTGAAAGATCTGGTACCTCTAAATTCCGTTCTTTTAAGATGCTGACTGAGAAGGTCACAAAAGGGTTAAGAGCTTGGAAAATAAAAGGCTTCATATGCAGGTTGACTATAATAGCTCAAAGACATCATTCTTGATAGTTAGATCTAGTGAACAAACTTTTTATCTTACCTAGGAATGTCTCAAAGCTATTGAAAAAATATCTCTCACTCCCTTGAACTGATATGAGCGTAAACAAGCTGGAAACAAACAAAGATAGGAGGAGGTATATTCTACCCAAAAGAGGGGGGACTTGGCACTACCAACTCAGTACTGTGGATAAAGCTGTTACTCTTAGACAAATCCAGGTTTTCTGCAAAATGGCACTCTCTGGATAAGATGATCCATATCTTATTAAAGGTTTAGAAGCTTTAGGGAAATTAGTACTCAAAATGACTACTCTTGGAGCTGGAGGAAAATCCTGCAACTACAATTAATTGCTTTTCTACTGGTACAATATGTAGTGATACGTGCCTTTGCACCCTCTAGGTCCCTCCTTAATTTGTAGCCACCTGAGTAATTCGGCTTAACTACGAAATTCCAGGTTCAAGATTTTACTGACTAAACAAACTGAAAATTCAAAAGAATATCTCGAGTTCTAGACTATCTATTGAGACTTCTAGATTTAAATAAGGCTGCAAAATCGGCACTAAACCACATCCCTACTGGAAGGTTCAACCTAAAGTACTATTATGCTGGATAGTCAGCATGGTGGAGGATTATCTGGTTCAACATGTATACATGAGAGTGTCAAATATGTCTCTGTCTAACTGCTAACATGCCAAAGGAAACTCCCAATTCTGGATAGATTGAAAAAAATAGGTGATTGCTCAAACTGCTCCAATATACTGAGAAACATGATTACTGCTGCATCTTTTAACCAACTTATGTTTTGCCCCTTTCCCCAAGAGAGTGTGTGGAGAGACATCACATTATGTTCCAAAACTTGTAGTCTTAAGTTAGACCTTTCTTTATCTGCATAGAAACATGCTAGAATGAGAAATAACAGAAGGATTAGGCAGATAACACAAGCCACAAACTTTCTCATAGCTTGATATTGTATGTACAGTCCAAAATGTTGGCATGAAATGGCACACAATTCCAAAGTGTGAGAAAGTTTGAGGTTATTTCAGTTAGAATCATAATACTCGAATTTTTGTTCCTACTAGATCCTTGTAAACACCATAGGACACAATAATCTCTTTTAATTTTTTTAATATGGGTGGTACTCAGGTCTCGTGCCCCCACCTCGACTAATCAACTGGCAGCCTGTCCACAGCCCACAAGTGCAGCTTAACAAGATGACCCTGCCCACCAAGGCTATACATACAATATCTTGACATTTGGGTACAAGTACAATTACTAGAGTTTAAAATAATATTTCACCCCTCCCCAGGACCAAAGATTTTAGATTAAGAACTAATGAAGGACAATAACTTAGAGCTGGTCTAAGTTGACCCCTGTAAATAACTTACAACACTTCCTGGATTTTGCTAGCTCTTTAGTTAAGACAGAAGCTACTAACCCCTTTTTTGTGACCTTAAAAGAATTATCCTTGTAATCTTTTGAATCTTCTGGATTCCATTTTAATGAATCCACTTACTCCATCAAAAAAGAACTAACGAAGGGCAAAAAATGCCAACAAGGTTAATGAAATGAATCACTAGACCAAGTTCATGATCTAGATTCCTCCTAGAAACTAATATAATGGTATAGAACAAAAGGGAAAATTTTCACCACCAACCTAAAATTCAATCTGTTAATCATACTAGCTATGAAAATATAAACTGCTCTTGATTAACCATAATGATAATAATCATTATAAACTCTTTCATAGTCAGCAGGAGTATATATTATTGCATTTCAAAAGTGCACGACGAGAAAAAATTATTATGCCCTAATAACTAAAGATAGATTACAAACACAAATGTACTTTATCTCAAAAAAAAAAGAAGAAAATTACGAATATAAAAACTCATTAACTATTCTAGGCCAAACTAATCATAACACTCCAGAATATTAGCATTTCATGCTTAAAGGCAATCCATTTGACACAATTTGTTTAGTTCTCAATGATACAATTATACAAATTAAATGGTGCTCTAGCCATAATTAGGTAACATTTGAGTATAAAGGTCATTACCAACCCCTATTAGAGCAACAACGGAAGATACTGCATCGGCACGATGATGCCAAGCATTGGCTTTCATTAGCCCACTGCCAACCCTTTCTCCTGCTCTTTTTGTTATCCAGTATAATCTACAAGAAAAAAAAATATTAGGAGCATAAATATAGGAACAAACTCACAAAAAGAAGGAACTAGTTTTCTTAGAGAAGACTCCGGAAAACCTCTGGAAGAGGGGTCTACAACTTTTTTCAAGATGTTATTTGTGTGGACAGGATGCCGAGACAATTAACCCATCTGTTCCACACTGCAGAATCACTAGCCAGCTATGGGATATGTTCGTTAATCTCAGGGGAATTAGATGGACAATACCAGGAAGAACTTGGAAGTTCTAGCAAGCTGGAATGAAGGCAGGAACTGTAATATAACAACGATAGATGCAAAATCGTCCCAGCAAGCATTTGGTGGACTGGACAATGTGGAAGAGGAATACTAGATGTTTTGAAGATACAAGTTGCACTCTACAGAAGATTAACGAATTGTAATTTCCATTTTTGTTTTTGGTGTAAATCTGAATATATAGATGATCATGAGGCGATACTAGATGTGTTAGGTTCCTTGTAAGAAAAACAAGGTTGATGTAACAATCCATTTTGGTTTCCAGAACAATACTTGTGCTGATGTCTATATATATACAAAAATATGATACCATTTCCCAAAAGAAAAAAGTTTTCCTAGAAAAGATAAATCATGGCATTTGTAAACGTGTATTCTACAGATGTCATGCCAATACTACCTGACCATCTGACAGAAAGTATAGCAACTTCATTATTTTCTTTTATAATCAATACAGAGCAACTGTCTTTCATAAAAATAGAACTGCTCGACAAACTCGGGATTAAGTGATTCAAATAAGTGAAAATATACATTAATTAACCATAGTTAAGTGATAGTTGTATATGTTCAAACAAATGTCATGGATCCATGATAAACACCCAGTGCGGGTAAGTATTTACCCAAAATTGGGATCCCACCTATACATAATACAACTCAGCAGACTCCTCCTTGAGTACCAAAAAGGTAATATGTATATATACACACACACACACGTAGTGTGATACACATATTTCCTTAAAGATAGGTGCTATTGGAAAGTATGTACTCAAACACAACGGAAACCCTGTGAATCTCCTTTTCTTCTCACATCTAAGGTTCTACCCGAAAGTCCAATATAAGTTTATTAATGCTAGAGGGAAGCAGAGATCTCCTCCAACAGTACGTTCCAGCAATCACTGCACAGAAAGCTCAAGAGAAAACCTCACAAATGTATGGTCAATCACCACCAAGCTCAAGAGAAAACCTCACAAATGTATGGTCAATCACCACCCTTTTGTGATAGTAGAGAATGAACATGATGCCTAGTCAGTATTTCAGTAGAACTCTGCTTATATTTTTTCATTTATTTAACTAAACTAATATTTAAACATATATACCGTATTGACAGGAATAACCCCAGTACATCATATGGCAAGGTAAAAATAAAGATTGTAATGGTCATTACCAATCTCAGAAAAGGATAGAAAAGGGACCAACTTCTTTTATTTTTTTCTGATTGAAGGTGAAAATGATTCTTACCCTTCTTTAACAGCTATAGAGAGTATAGTCACATTCAAAGCAAGGACAGGGTGATCCATATCGATTCCATGGTGATGTCCGCCATGATGTTGCTCGTGCATGTGTAGATGAGTCATTGACTGATTAACAACTTCAGGTGCTGCAGACCACAATCCCTGCAAGAGATGTCTCAAAAATTTGAGAACAATAGAGAACATAGACTCCTAGATATATTGAATACTAGCGATATATACATACCAGCAGAACATCTAAAGCATGCCATCCGATACCTCCAGCAGTAGCCAACAGCACACCAGAAATTCCAAGTGCTCCAAGAGTCTCAAATTTACCATGTCCTGTTCATATAAGGAGTAAAGTCAGCAAAAGCAGAAGCATAATTTGATCAGATAACATAGTGGTTTTAATAAGTAATCTAGTAAGAATCCAAATATTGTTACCAAAGTTACAATAAGCCAAATTTGGGGAATTAGATTTGCAAGAAACACACAATAAAAGGAGTATGGGAAACAGAGAATCAACAGGGTAGAGAAAAAAGGGGATCTGAACAGTAGATCTGCAGAAAAATGGTTACATTGACTGTCTTTAACTCACTCAAGATCCACTATGTCACATAAGAAGTCTGTGCATCAGTTATGACTCCATCTTTCCAACTTATATGATATTCTTTCTACTTTGGGAGGGCTCAAACTATATGAGACAATTTTACTAATAAGTAACACTATAGTATAAACTTTTAAAACTTTCAAAAGTTCAAACTTATTAACTATTGATATAAACTTTGATATGATAATTTCTCTCTCAAACTAACTTACGAACTATCACTTTGATGGGGGTTTTCTTCTACTAATATAATATCAGTCAAATTAATATTTTAAACCCCACCCAATCAAATATGTGTCAAACAAATATAAACAGATGGAATACATGCTTATCCATATTCATAGACAAATATAGAAGATACGATATAAGATTCATGTCTTGTCAGCTCTATTACAATATCTTATATTGATTACATTTATCAAATCACCCATGTGAACAAACCGTGTCCTCAGTTGACTAAATCTAATTAGGTTGTCACCTATTACATTACGCCCACCTATCACACAATTAAATGCAAACACAAAATTAAAAGGTAAAACCATGTAGAACAAGTGATGTAAGATTAAAAAGAGTAAAGTGTAGATACAAATCAAGAGTGACCATAAGGATGTTCTTTGTCCTTGGGAACCCTTGCAGCTTTAAATGACAGCAATGCCACACCACTCAGAACCTGCAAAGACAATAACCGAACATTAGAAGATAATGTTTACAAAGTTGAATCAACATCACTCTAACCTTTGATGGAGGAGCGGATGCAAGTGTTAGGTAGCAGGTCCATTGAACCCACTACATTCAACTCCACTTCTATATGCACAGTTAAAATTTTGTTCGAAATATGTATTTATACGGACTGCTGCATAAAACTTCATCTCTCTATCTATATAAAGTTAAATTCTTTTTCAATTATATACTTATGCTAAAAGCACACCCATTATAAACGAACAATCAGAAAAAAATTTCTAGCTACAACAACATACCCTACGAAGGGGAGCCTTGGAGTAACTGGTAAAGTTGCTGTCATGTGACCGGAAGGTCACGGGTTCAAGCCTTGGAAACAGCCTCTGGCAGAAATGCAAGGTAAGGCTGCGTACAATAGATCCTCGTGGTCGGGCCCTTCCCCGGACCCTGCGCATAGCGGGAGCTTTAGTGCACCGGGCTGCCCTTTGAACAACAACATACCCTATGTATTCCCACAAGTGGGGTCTGCCCGTCTGGGGAAGGTAGAGTATATGCGACCTTACCCCTACCTCATCGAGATAGAGAGGTTGTTTACGAAACACCCTCGGCTCATAACAAGACAATTTGAAAAAGACAATACAAAAGTAGAACAAGGCATAGCAAATAAGAGAGAAAGTGTAACAGACCATATAGAGCATAGTGATGTGATAAACGAAGCACAAGAAACAAAATGTAGCAGCAGTAATCGAAGAACAAGAAACTACAAGGATAATGCTAATCTTATCTACCCACCAAGTCTAATTTGTAGGGAGCGAGACAACACTCCACTACCTTCTACCCTAATTAGTGACCTCCATATCCTCCTATATAAGGTCATGTCCTCAATAAGCTAAAGTTGTATCATATCCTTTCTAATCACCTCTCCTCATTACTTCTTCAGCCTACCTCTACCCCTCTTTAAAACCACCATTGTCAACCTCTCACACCTCCTTACTAGGACATCCCTGTATCTGCTCTTCACATGTCCAGATTCACCTCTATTGTCAAATGGTCAAGAGATACCACTGGAACAAATTTGGAGTACATTTTATAGATTAAAGCTACAACAACAACCCAATGTATTCCCACAAAGCGGGGTTTGGGGAAGGTAGAGTGTACGCAATCCGTACCTCTACCTCAGAGTGAGGTAGAGAGGTTGTTTCCGATAGAACCCCGACTCAAGACAAAACAGTCTAAAAAAAGTCGTGATATAAGAACAAGAAACAATAAGTAGTAACAAAACAACAAATAGTAACAGAAACAAGACTACTGCAAAATAATATTACAATCGATGTACCCGAAACAACAAACATCATCAAAACTCCAAGAACAAGAACCTACAAGCGTAGCACTACGACTACGAGTATAGACAACAAGACAAAGCACTCTACCTACTAGTATGGGCACACTCCTTCCTGCTAACCTCCTATCCTAATTCGCATCCGCTTCAACTTCTCTATCCATATCATATCTAATCACCTCCCTCCAATATTTCTTCAGTCTACCTCTGGCCTCTCCTTATACCCTCCAATTCTATAGATTAAAGCTAACTAGAAAATAGACATGACTAGATACGTACCACATCGGAGATAGAATGGGCAGCATCAGCAATAATAGCGGTACTTCCACATACATAACCTGTAAAAGCTTTACTAGCAGCAAGGCCGATATCAGCAGCAAGTCCAAGCCGGAAAATCCTCTCTCCGTCTTTCCCAGACCGAAGGTCATGATGATCACGATGAGAATGAGAACCGCCCGTATGCCATCTCTTCTGAAGCATAAAACTCCGATTCACAACATGTTTAGCTGAAGAATACTCATCATCGAATTGGAAATTGTAATTGTAATTGTGGCGAATGATAGTTGTAGTTGTTGTTGATGACAGTGAGGAGATTTTTCGTATTCGATTTAGATTCTTTGTGATCAATCTAGCTGCTACCATATTGATGCGGGATGATGAAATTGGAGAATTGTTCCGAGTGATGTTGAAGTTTTCCGATGGAGAAATGATGTGAAATGCTGCTGGTGAGGAGTTGTAATTGGTTAATTACCGACCGATTTTTGCCCTTGAAAAGTTAGTCGTTTGCATGTGCCAAGAGAGAATCAGATACCTCCGCCAGTTCGCCTAATAGGCAATAGCGGGGAGAAGGTTGAAAAAGCGTCTACACTTGTAATGAAACACTGGAAGCTTGTAACTAATAAGTTCCCTAAAATTATCAAGCTTAAATAAAATCATGAACTTGTTTTACCCGCACAAGTTTGAATCTCGAAATTTTAAATTGGGCTGGTACTCTGCAAAAGATGTGTGAATTGACATGTTGGGTGGGTGACCATCTTTTAATGGAGTAAGCACCCGAAATATGTGTGAATTGACCTATTGACCCGATCTTACTTAGGGCGGGTGACCTAATTGAGTAAACATAGAAAGTAAGAGAAGTGAAGCGTTGCAAAACCTATGCTAGTAGAGACTGAATGGATACAGAGTGAGCCAATACTAGTGTAATATTACGTTCATTTTACTTGACCCCTATATGAAAATAAAGGTTTCATGTTAAGTTGTCCAATTTTGCAAATCAAGGCAATTTTATTATTTTTTTAATACTATCTTTGATATTAAATAAATACCATAGAGTAGTAGCAGTCAAATTTAAAATTCAAAACATCATTAAATAAGATCAATTTAATAAAATAAGCTCTACTTAAAAGTTTTTTGGGGGGAGTATGTTGGGCCAACAGAGCCCAAGTGATATGAAAAGGAAGGAGTACATATTTTTAGTTTCCTAAGGCCCGATACACAGCATTTCAAGATGGGGACTCAATCAAGACAGTTAAGCCTTGGATAGGATAATTTTCTTTTTTTCTTTTACCAAAGATTCTTGGCTCCTATTTTCTATTTTGACAGGTATCAATTGGGTAACAGAATAAAGTAATGTAACATGCTGACATTACAAGTTTACAACTATCTCACGTTGCAAAATGCAAACGCTCGCTGAGAACATTCTACTCTAATGTAAGCACTAACAAATCTCTTGACAAAAGAATCAAATCGCCAGCCGTTGGTTATCTTCTCCACCTCTTATTCCCACCATCGTCAGGACCACGATAACCAGAAAAATGACCAGGATTACGTGACGTAGACCAATCAGGTCTGTAGTTGTTGTCTCTCATATTCATCCGAGGCTCTTGGTAATTCCATCTTGCTACCTGTTCTTGACGCCTAACAGGACTATTATCAGGACTCCACGATTCAAATCCGGCTTCCTCCACATAGTTGTTTCCTCTCCATGCAGCCTGTTGTAATCCAGAATCTACATGTCCGGCAACATGTGCATTATAATGGTTAGGAATGGAATTTTCTTGATAACCCCGATTTAAAGCAGATCCCAGCATAGTCCCCCACATTTGCTCAGGTGCATATCCAGGTTGCGACTGTGTTTGTAGTTGCGGCCTTAGTGGTGTCATTTGAGACGAATGTAGGGTTATAGTTCTTTGTTGTACATTAGCTATAGGCATTTGAGAAGATCTAATATTACCATATGTTTCACCCTGGATTCTTGTGGCGGCTGTTGCTGCAGTGGCACTGTGTAGATTGTATTCCGTCGATCCAAAGGGAGAGTAACTATTACTATTTACTGCTGGTGCAGGATTTGCAAAGACAGTCTGGTTTACACTAGGATTTAGTGGAGATGGTCGATGATCATTTGCATTAGACCCTGCAGCTGCTTGAAGCAGTGCCAACTGTTGGGCCAATTGTGGCACAACGGGCATTTGCTGATGCACCACACTGCTAGCTTGAAGCATTTCCTGTGAATGGACCAACGCATCATATTGGGGTACACCATTTGCTTGTGGAACCGCCATTGAACTTCTCTGCGAGAAAGGGTTTTTAACAAAGTTCTGCAGCGTCGATCCACTCTGCACGAAAAAATAGTAAAAAAAAAAAATTAGAGACCGTTTCAAAAAAGTACTAAGGTGTCAAGGAGGATATAGCACGATATTTAGTATTTTTTTTTTCATGAACATGTGAACTATCCTCGTTTGTGTTAGGGAGACCTCAAACTACAGCCGAGATTCTCGAAGTACAGTGATAACCAGAAAGACAACTAGTATTTATCAACGTGATTCAGAGTGCAGGCTTCATTTGCTTTATGATTACTTTGTTTATTTGTTTATGTTCCTCATTATATTATTTTCTTAAAAAACTACTAAGAAAATATAAAATGGTCTCGAAAAGGTAAACGAGGAGTGAAAGAAAAGAGAGAGATGAGAGGAGACAACCGAGGAAAAGAAAGCCCCGCCAAATTCCATAATACTTAAAATCTGTACAAAATGTGACTAAATAACGCACCGTTCCAGGATCACTGGAAGGAGTGGGGGATGGAAGAGAAACTTCAACATTCTTCTCAGCAACTCTGCCTAAATCTGTTTGACTGCTCAGTAGTGAATTCACCCCGTTTGCTTTGATCAAATCAAGCAGCCTTACAGTTTGCTCACTAGATAAGTTTCCAGCTTGGCCAGACGTCAAAGCATAAACCAACTCTGGATTTTTTAGCAGTATAGTAAGCAACTCTACATCTGGTACTGCTGTAGTTGCAATGCCATTTGACATACTGGCTAATGCAGCTACAGTTTCACTGTCCTCCAACTGCATAACAGCAGTTTCAGCACCTTCCGCGTCTGGTAATTGCTCAATAGGGATTTCTGTGGTTAATGTGTCATCAGGGTCCATTTCACGGTCCCAAGGTTCCTTAGGGTTCAATGGAATTTCCTGAACTGTCCTGTAAATGGTTTCCCTCTCTCGACGGATTCTGTTATTCTGAATGTCGATTTCTTTACTCTCACCCCCAGCACAAACCTTCCATGTATCGCTGAGCTCCACCTCTGCACCAAACAGAAAAGGTTGGTAAAGGATAACTGCAGAATAAGAATGGCCATTTACATACAAGAATTCCAACTTTTGCATTGGTACATTATCTCCCAACAAGATACTAGCAACTATTCACGATTCAAATTTGTTAAACCAGAATTCAACATTTACCCACTTGAGGGTTTTGGTAGGATACATTTAAAAAAATAATGCATGCATTAGCTTTGTGTATTATTAATACCTTGTTTAGTATACTTTTTCAACTTATGTATAACTAAGTATTATCCTATGTACAACTAATACATGGCTAACCATGGTATTAGCAATGCAAGAATTCATAATATTACCATGGTTAAACACACAATTGCCCCTTCAAAACCTTCTCCACCTCCCTTAAACCGTATTTTGTGGAGGGTATTTTTGTAAAAAAATAAAAAAATAAGAAATTATGCAATGCACGTTACCTTTAATACACCAAACGAAAGAATACATAAGAAATAATACACCTTATTCAACACTATTCTTAACAACATAAAAAAGTCAGCTATTTTCCACCTCTACGTTTGTCTCCGCCAAAAAGAATAAAGTAAAAGATAATCATTCGACAATCCAACATCAAAAGGACAGCCATGTCCGTACCACCAATTAACATTTGAAACACTTGCTTGTTTCCCCTGTCCATAGATTTGGAGCTCAACAAGGAACAACCAATCCAACATCTTATTACAGTCAGACCAACTTTTTTACTTCGTTTTAAGCTTCAAATTTGGAGTTGGCTTCTTGGAATCATGTGTGCATTGAAAAAGCTTGCTGAATGTTCGTATTGCTGCCTACACATATGCAGAAGACGGGTTGCACTTGGCCTTCAGAAACGTGCATCTACAAGCAGCACTACATGTTGCTTTTGTTGATGAGTTCGTTTACACCTGTTCTTTGCTACAATGTGCCTATGTTGCTTGTGGGGAGAGCGCGCAGAGAGATGGGGGGTAAAGGAAATGACACTGCAAATATTCTATCTTATCAATTTAAGCTGTTTTTAGCCATAAGAAAGATCTTTTAATCTGCGGCCATGTTTCCTCTTGTTTAGTCTGATGAATGCCACCCCGGGGAGGAAGTGGGTGGGGATTAGTCATTCTCTGTGGTGAAAACAAATCCCCCATATCCTCCTTTAATATTTTCTTTTTGTACAAACACACCCCAACCCCCTCTGGTAACCTATAATATGATCATTTGATTTTATTTTATTTTTATAACCGTGGTATCCAGACCAACTTGCACGTACCTCGACTAATTCTTCTCTGTGGTTCAACAAATCCCCCATATCCTCCTTGCAGATTTTCTTTTTGTACAGAGACCCCCCAACCCCCTCTGGTAACCTATAATACGATCATTTGATTTTATTTTATTTTATTTTTATAACCGTGGTATCAAGACCAACTTGCACGCACCTCGACTAATTCCACGGGATACCTACTACCTCCCACCAGCAACAAGTACCATGTAACTCTATCCACCAAGGCTAGAATAGATTGAAAGAAATCACCTAGTGTTTTTTGTCTCCTTTGGGATTTGAACCTGAAACTTCATTGTTCTTACCAACTTCATTGACCACTAGGCCACACCCTTGGGTATTGATCATTTGATATCTAACCAGTTAATAAAAAGATAAGAATCATCTCAATGAATTACTTAATATTTTCATTATCCCAAGATCTTCACTCATGCTAACTGTAACAGTTAATTGATGACAGTTAGGCAGCTATAGGAAGAGCAGGCAATTACTTGTTCACGCTTTTAAGACATTTTCTTTTCCAAGATGCACTTTGTACAGAGAAAAAAGTTTTAGATGAAAATATTTTTTGCTAAAAACGTCTTCAAGTCACGTCACCATTTTTAAGATAATCTCCAATGTGGGTATAAAAAGTGATAGACAAGGTAATCGTGCAATGTGCAAGGTATGCTATTATAGTGTTTTGACGATATTTTTGAGAATTAGATACTGAAATATATCTTAGGGGTCGTTTGGTAGGGGATAAAAAGAGTAATGAATAGGATATTAGTAATGCTCAAATTATTTCTTATCCATTGTTTGATTTGGTGTATTAAAGACAGTTTTGTCTTTAACTATGCCCATCTCTCAGTATAAATAATCCCTGTATTGATATTATCATGATTTGTTATGTATTAGTTACACACTATAATACTGAGTAGAATGTATAACTAAGGATTAAATAGACTGAAAATCCTACCGAACAAAGGCCTAAATAATCATGACTAGTACATGCATTATTTTCTCTAATACATCATACAAACGACCCCTTAAGAGAGAATTGATGTACTATTTTATGCAGGTATTAGTTATTCATGTATAGTTATTCCATATTCTATCCTATACAAAATAATGCATAAACTCTCTCATAACTTATACAATGCCATTCCGAGAAATGCTGCTTCAAGATAAACTAGATATGTTGCGCAGTATTAGTTATGCAGGTTTCTGAATTGCAAACCAAACACTGTACTAATTTTATACATGAAGAACGTGCATCCTAACCAACTAACAAACATGGTATTTATGCAAAATTTAATACCAATGTAACTCACCTTCAAACCAGCTACCAAGCTACCCCTTAGTGTTTATTGAAGAGGTAGAATATTTGTATAGAAAAATGAACCCAACTTGCATAAGATATTTTCCACAATTGAATACAATTAAGCACTAGGAAACATTTTCCTTCACTAAAACATTTTTTTTGCCAATATCTTTCCCGTCAACACCAAACACATCTATATTCTATATCATAGCCATTTTCGTCAAAAAAAAATAATTACAGACACCAAACATTGGAAAATAGGTACATACATTTGTCTTCATTAACAAGTCGAGCCAAACTAGTTTCAATATTTGACCAAACTAAAATTCTGATAGATAGTAACACCCTGTGATAATCATAATATTATATTCTCCAAGGATCGTTCGGTATGCTGAACAAGCATAGATCGTCCTTAGATAAAATTTAGTAGTGCCCTTTCCTTGTTTGGTTAATAATCTTGGGCTAAATTATATCGGGATTAGTTATCCCGGAATCATGATAAACAACAGAAATGACAAAAATACCCCGAGATCCCTCAAACCCTTTTTCTACTAAAAAGGTTGAAGGGTATTTTTGTAAACAAACAACTTAAAAATTATGTAACGCATATTATTTTTAATACAAAAAAAAAAAGCCTAACAGTCAATAAGAAATTATACCAGCATAACTAATCCAAACGACCCTAAGAATTTTGCAGGACAATGGTAGTCATGGTAAGGGCTGATTATAGTGTGCAGATGTAACCAGAAGAGGGTAAAATTCTTAACATAGAAAGGGTATCACAGCAGAAAATGACTTGCACCTTATTTATCGTGTTCTAGCCTCTCAAACTGATCATTTATGAAAGCACGCTACATGCAGTTAAAAGTAAATATCATGTTAAATCAGAAAATAGATTGATATCTTCCCAAGACAGGTATCCCACAAATGTACTGTTAACTTTTACTCCGCTGCTTCTTTTCTGATTGATTTAAAGCATAATGTGGAACGTTTCCGTTCGTGTAAGGCGAAAAAATTTCCCTTTACTTGCAAGTAGGATTTCCTTCGCAATGCGAAGGCACAATTGGCAATCAACTGCTTCACAGAAAACCCATAATTTCCAAGAGATTTTCGACATACAACATTAAAAACCAAAGGGAAACAGTTGCTTATTATGATTAAAAAGTTCAAGACCTCACTCCTAAGATGCCCAATTGACAATGAAAACTAACTGTTGGCTTCAGAGATATTTCTGTAGTTGGGCTAGTTTTACTAAGCAACATCTATATTTCCCCAGTAAATAGTTCCTAGAATAATGAAGTTATGGAAGCCGAGACACCTGATCATCTTTAGCTAGACTACAACAACAACATCATACCCAGTGTATTCCCACAAAGTGGGGTCTGGGGAGGGTAAGATGTACGCAGTCCATACCACTACCTCAAACGAAGTAGAGTTTAGCTAGACTACAGTAAGAAAAATAATTAGAGAACAAAGCTCAAAAAAAAAAAAAAATTGTTTTCCTTCTCTTTTTTTTTTTTGGACAAGGTGGACCAATACTAACCATATTTTTTTTGGCAAGTAAGAGACCAAGGCTGAGTTGCTAACTACTACTACTAGAGATGATTCTCACAGTTGAAACTTGTGTATTACTCACCCCATACCAATTTATGTGGCACCGTTTCACTAGGCACAAAGTTTAAGAAATAAATGACGAATTTTGAAATTTGTGGTCTGAAACACTTCTTGAATATTTGTGTGGTTATAAATCTTTTTCATTAAGGGTAAATGGAAAATTTTAAAGTCAAACTATTTCTAATTATAGAAAGGTGACATTCTTTTTGGGACGGACTAAAAAGGAAAGTGTGCCACATAAATTGGGACAGGGGGAGTAATAAATAGAGAAAGCAAAAAAGAAGAACGAAGGGAGTTGAGGTGAAAAAATCGAGCAATAATATTAGACAAGATAGGTGAGATTGTTTATGATCTGATTTTACTGAATTTGGAAGCAAAGCTAGAGTCTAAGGAGTAAGATACTAAATAAGTGATTAACTAATGTTCCACCTTTTCAACCAATTAAAAAAACTAACATTCCTCCTTCTCTGAAATCTACAGATTAACAAGAACGATCTTTCAGCAACAACAGCAACAAATTTACCTGGTGGTTTCCGCCAAGGAATTTGCATTCTCTTGCACCTTTTCGGTGGAGGTTCTTCTACGTCAATACTCAACTTTAGATGATTTTCCAGCTGATTGGACCCTTTAGAGGCAACACTATTGGGCTTTTCACATTCATCAACTTTAGGCCGATCTTGCAATTTTGGAGCTCCATGCAAAATACCCTCTGGTGAAGAGGTAATTCCATTTGGACCTTGAGGCTTCACCCGAGAACTGTCATCATTATTAGCTTTCCCATATTTGCTCTGCATAAACTGAGCACGCATTTTTGCTTTTTGGATATCATCTGCTGAAAGTGGGCGGCCTTGAGTTGCAGGTGTTGGTCTTCCTAGGCTCCTTCCCGTTGTTCTTTGGCTTGGTTGTTCCATTAGCTGAACTTTTCTGCGCTCTCGAGTTTCTGAAGTAGTTAAGGAATTCTATGCAGGTGATTAAAAAAAGAGAAAAAGAGAGGAAAACCATAGCTATTTTCCCTATCATGATTAAATCTATTTGATGGGTATATGTTATATGGAAACTTCTGAATACTTATGATATCAAAGCATGGAAATAAAAGAGAAATCTAAATCTCTTCTAATGACAGTTTATTGTCCATGGAACAAGGAGCCATCATTCAATCGAGATGAATGAAGACCTTACATTGAAAATATTTACAAATTGAACAAACCATAGGGGAATCTAAGGATACTAGACACCAAAGCTCCTTTAAGCCTCTTGTTAGAGTCATCTGAAGGTGCCGTAAGCAATTTAACTGGCTGTGGAGAATCCAACTTCCTGAAAGAGAGGTGTGTGCTGAGAAATTCATCAACAATTACAAAAAGCAAGGCAGTAAGAACACACCAGACCTTGAATTCTCTGAAGTCCCACAGAGGTTTGCATGAGCTTCTTCCTAGAAGACCAAACAGAAGGAAAATGATAAGAGTAAGAATAGAACACCCGCTCTTCTTTTTTATTCAAAAAACCCAGCATCTTCTTAACCAAATTCATTTAAGTTTGCAATAAACTTACGACGTCCTCAATTTTTGAGTTCCATATTTCGTCGCCCGCAACTTCGCTAATGCTGCAAACAGCAATAAATGTGTTGATAACTGAGAAAAGTCAATCAGGTGTTTTGAGGCACAACCTGAGCTTACCTCTGTTGCAATAACAACTCATCCTGCACATCACTAGCCGATTTAATCCCATTGCGTTTCTTCAGAGCCTGGCTCTTTGCAAACATTTTGCTCCACCTTGCAAGCAAAATTCTTGCCCTGTTTGAGATATCTGATCTTCAAATCAGATGAATGAGATCCAAAATATTGATGGAGCTAAAGGAGGATTTCTCTCTCACAACCACCCACCCACCCCCCTTTCCCAAAAAATATAAGTATAGTGCAGTACAGGATTCAGCTACCATGAAAATACAGCACAAACCCCGCCCAACTAGCAAATTACTATAACTGGCTGATACAAATAAAAGTAACTGCAACCACATCTATCTTAGTAGTGTCTTCTTATCTAACAAATT
Source organism: Capsicum rhomboideum (assembly GCA_031232105.1). NCBI lineage: Eukaryota > Viridiplantae > Streptophyta > Magnoliopsida > Solanales > Solanaceae > Capsicum > Capsicum rhomboideum. Next base: position 14,494,069 of record CP124711.1, read on the forward strand.
TTATATTACTGATGCAGCCTAGAAATATACATATTTCTTTTTTTTTGAAACTGGTAACTTTAGAAATATACATATTTCTTCCATGGGGCTTTCCATTGTCTCTCAGAATATGATCAGTTGAAGTATCAAATCAGGATCTTTAAAAAAAATTCACATCAAAAGACCAAAAAATCATCTCAATTAAGGAAATATATAGTTGAATGTACTGCCAGTGCAATAGTTTCCAGGAACAGTTTTCTTATTTGACAGCAAAAACACAACAGATCATCTGAGATAACGAAACATTGAAAATGATTAAATTGCCAGTACAGTGATTTATGAAAGTAATGTCCTAATATGACATGCCTTATAGGCATATTTCTTAAGAGCAAAACTATGTAATGTGTGGTTTACTGAGTAAATAGCTCACTAGAGATGCTTTAGAGGGTGTTTGGATTGGCTTATTTTTAGGTGCTTTTGGATTTGAAGCACTATTTAATTTTTGGAGGTGTAAGGCACAAAGTGCTTTTAAGCATTTTACTTTAGGCTTAAAAAGTACAAAAAAAGAACAAAAGTTGGTTGGTACCAACTTTTGGCTTTTAGCTTATAAGTCACTTAAAAAAGCTAATCCAAACACCCTCTTAGTGCCGGTATAAAAAGCTGTGCTGACTTTTTGACACTTTTCCTACATATCCAACTCAGTTTCAGGAACTTCTGCAATACGGCACAATATCAATAACACTCAGGCTTCAGACAAGCATGTATAAGCCATGGAGATTAGCAATTTAAATTTTTTTAATGTCTTTCTAGCACAAAGATACCTAAAGATAAAATAAGGAGCTAGTCGTAAGCGAGGAAAACACACCTGGATTGCGGTAAAATCGCAGGCTGTTAACACTCTGCAGTATAGTAGACATCTGTACAGGAAATGCTTTGGGTAAAGGAAGATGGCATAGTACCTGATAAGCAAGCAATCGTTAGAACAACAATATTCTGGCAGAAAAAAATGATAATATGGGCTAATGATCTAAAATTAAAGGATCAATATGGACCTTCAGGATGATATGAAGAACACTGGTTTGCTCTTCTCCAGCTGCTTGACCCAACCATGCAGCCAAGATCATTACACCCCCTTTAGTTAAAAACCTATACATATGTTATTAAGAAAACAAGTTATATTCGAAAAGGAGTAAACTAGTATATAATTAAATTCAACGACCATAAATCTCAAGTACCAATATAGAACAGAGGGGTTTTGTACTTCCAAGATCCAGTCCATCAACTTAACCTGCCCAGAGAAAGTTTCTTCCTTTCTCATTAAAGTAAGGATATTATCAACAAAATGCTTATCCCTCTCCTCTATACCAGTTAGGACCTCATCTTGTGTAGAACAAGATGGCCCCTCCTCTGTACAGGTTGGATCCACGCTGTCTAAGGGAACTGGCTCTGTTTGTGGACTAGGATCAGAACTCAATGGGATGGGACAAGGCCCTTCAATAGATACATTGGATATGCTAGGCTTCTCACTAGACAACCTCAGGAACCTTCTGACTCTTGTGCGCTGAGCTGTAAAGAAGTCGCGAACCTGCAAATGCAAAGATGGTATTCAAATAAGCAAAGTGAAGTTGTCAGAGAAGATGAAATCGAAGAATGCACAGATCTTATATCATCTTCCAGCTTAAATTGCACCAGGGCAAGCTACTGAATAGCCTGTTCTCAAAAGCAGTAGTGTGCTCCTAATATCCAAAATAGCATAACTGAAACAGAGAAAGATGGTGCAACTAGCATGCAAATGCCACCAACATATGCTCGTTTCATAGTTTCTAAAGGGTGACATTCCACGTAAAAAGATAAATCTTTTGAACCATGATGACTCATGAGCATAGGATAGGAGTATTGCACGCCATTGCATGAAACAAATGTGTGATACTGGGATTTACAAGTCAAACCATTGCTCTTATTGATCTATGATCCTAACTCAATTTTTAGACAAGGGATCCAATCACATATGAAATAATCGACATTCACCAATGCAAAAAGTTTTAAACAAAATTCCAGCCAGGAAGAATGGAGAAAGGATTACTAAAAACTGAGAAAAGTAAAACACCTGTGTGACCGTGACACCAAAAAGAGCACAAATTTCACGGGTTTCCTTCTTGTTGATTGCGTCTTTGGCAGAAAAAATAGATTGCATATACTTGATTGTCTTGGGGTTTAGGAGATCCCGTGGCCTTTTGCCTGCAAAAGAATATGTTAAACTAACAGAATACAAATGGAATCAGAGTAGCTCGCTCAAAAATTTAAGAAGTCAAGAGCACCATTTACGCTAATAACCAAAAAGACGCATTACAGATAATTTGGATCAAAGCATCACCTAGTAAAAAGCAATGACAGTAGCAACTTAGATCGTTAAGCAAGTTCCCCTTAAACATCAAGACAAGTAATTCTGGTACATAAAGCAAGTTGTACTTGGCAACAAAAAAGAAAATAAACTACTACTAAAGCAAAAAAAAAAAAAAAAAAAAATTGATACGTAAAAAGAAAATAAAAGTTTAAAAAATAAAATAAAATTTTAAAAAAATTGTAAGTAAAAAGCAAATAAAACAAAATTAAATGAAAGAAGCACCCAACAAAAGCAAACATGCTTCATGTAGCATAATCAATATGCGAAAAATAATATAGAGTAACAAATGAACATCTCAATATGATTATGACCTACTGACTTTTCATTGTCGGAAGGGATCCAACAACAACAACATCGACATACCCAGTGTATTCCCACAAAGTGGGGTCTGGGGAGGGTAAAGCGTACGCAATCCATACCATTACCTCAGATGAAGTAGTAGACCCCCGGCTCAGGACAAATAACAGTATAACAAGTAGAAAACATAAAAACAAACAACAAAATGGAGCAACACACCACTAGATAAAAGAAACAAAATACCCACGGAGTAATGCTATGAACTATCTATCTGAAATCACACACATCACAAAAACAACGCAAACAAGAAACTACGAGACACAGGCATAACACTATGACTACAGGTACATCGACAAACAAAGCACTCCTCCTACAAGTAAGGACGCACTCCTACTCACTAACCCTCTACCCTAATCCGCGTCCTCCACACCTTCGTATCAAGGGTCATGTCCTCTATAAGCTGTAACTGCTCCATGTCATGCCTAATCACTTCCCTCCAATATTTCTTCGGCCTACTTCTACCCCGTCTGAAACCATCCATAGCGAGCCTCTCACACCTCCGTACTGGAGCATCCGTGCACCGTCTCATCACATATCCTAACCATCTCAACCTCACTTCCCGCATCTTATCTTCCACCGAAGCTACTCCCACCTTCTCTTGAATAAACTCATTTCTAACCCTATCCCTCCTAGTAAGTCCGCACATCCATCACAACATCCTCATCTCCGCTACCTTCAACTTTTGGATGTGGGAGTTCTTAACTGGCCAACACTCAGCTCCGTACAACATAGCCGGTCGAACTGCCACTTTGTAGAACTTACCTTTAAGCTTAGGAGGCACCTTCTTATCACACAAAACTCCCGAAGCGAGCCTCCATTTCAGCCACCCTGCACTAATACGGTACATAACATCCTCGTCAATCTCTCCATTCCCCTGAATTATAGACCCAAGATATGCTTGAAACTATCCCTCTTTTAAATGGCCTGAGAATCATGCTCCACTACCACATCAGCCTCATGCATCAAATCACTAAACTTACACTCCAAGTACTCCGTCTTGGTCCTGCTCAACCTAAACCCTTTAGACTCTAAGGTCTGTCTCCAAACCTCCAACTTATCATTAACTCCTCCCCAGGACTCGTCAATAAGCACTACATCATCCGCAAATAACATACACCAAGATACCTCTCCTTGAATATGTCGTGTCAATACATCCATCACCAAGGCGAATAAAAACGGACATTGTCAGAAGGGATCCAAGTAGACTACACTTATTGCTCAACTACAAAAGCATCATGACTATAATTTAGGCCACGGATACTTACCAATTTTTATTGAAAGAGCACCAGCAGCCTGCACAACAAAAGAAAAATGAATGAGCCAAGCCATCATCAGAAATAGGATCACAAATCACACAATGTAACGAGATGAGGTTTGATAACTGTAGCCTCTGTATGTACAAATCTAAGAAAAGAAAATTTACTCAGGAGAGGAATCACATTTTTGTGAACCAACTTATAAATCATGTACTATGGTAGTATTTATGAGCAAACAAAATGAAGAAATTGATCAGAAATTTTCTAGGGAAGAAAGGAAGGAAAATTTGGTGGAGAGGAAGAAGAGACGGTTAGGAAACAGGAGATAGAGGTGCAGGCCCATTATCCCCGAGTTTCGAAGGTTGTGGTTGGTCCTAAGAGTTGACTCCAGATGGATTTCTCTGTATCAAAAGAGAAAAAGTGATTTTCCACCTTCAATACAGCCCTTTTAAGTAGATGATTATGGGCGCTCAAGAGGAGAATGTGTCATCGAAAGCTATTATATTTACTAAATACACATTTGGTAAACACACAAATTGCTTCTAAGCTAAGTGCTTATAAGCCAAAATCACAATGGAAAATAACAAGTTGGTCACCCCCAACTTATTGCTTTTCGGCGCACAAGCACTTTTAAACTTTAGTTTATTTATTCCTGAAACTTTTTAAATTTTCAAAATAGGACTCTTAACTCCACTCCATTATATTTCTGTTGTTTGTTCTTCTCCTTGTATACATACTTTTTAATATATAATTTTTGAAAATAACTTTAAGGATATATATGTCATTTTAATGGAAAAATTGTTTATCAACACTTCTTAACCAAACATTTCAACAGCTTATTATCAATTTTAGCACTTGTACACGAACACATAACTACTCCTTTTTTTAATGAGAAGAAAGATATAATACATAACTACTTATTTATAAAATCAATTGCAGCACTTAATGCTTATCGGCTACTTTTCAATCCCTTAACCCATTCAAGCTCTAAATTCAGGGCAACTTGTGCGCACCTCGACTATTACATCGAGTACTTGCTACCTCCCACCAACATAGGTCCCAAGTAACTCTAAACAGGTATCGGGTAATTTTATATCTACTCAATATGGAATAGCACACGTTGGATGATTTTCTGGTGAGGGAGAGAGTTGCTAGATGTATTGGCTCTAGGATGAATGATGGCTCTAGCGCAAGGTTTTGAAAAGATGTATAGTCTGAAGGGATAGCCGTAGAGAATGCATATACACATGTAAATGGATTAGTAAAGAAAAGATACTTTGGTAACTGATTACTTGAACGAGACCTTTAGGGGTATGAGTATAAGTTTTAGGAGGGCCACAAAGATTGGGAATGGAATGCAGTTGAGGAGTTCTTCCATTAAAAAAAATTGAAATGGAAATTTGAGGAATTCTTAAAAGTATATTATGATCCATGGAAGGGGGATATAAAATGAGATGAAGTAGGCAGGGACGAGGTCTTTATAGGTAAAAACCTTTATTTGGACCTTTAAGATGGGAAACGGAAGGGATGGGTGGAAAACATTAAGACCACTAAGTTATGGGAAGAAAGTAACTCGCTTTATTATGTGCAGTACGAGGTGCTACTTAAAGTATGGACTATTTAAGAAAGAGGAAGTATGAACTATTTAAGAAAGAGGCAAGCATACTTGTGAGTTAGTGTTGTACATGTCAAAGAATCTGGACAAGATACTAACAACTTATTGTTGCACGCAGGTTGGCATAACAACTGTGAAATCTTGTATTCTCATTAAACAAGGATACCTCAGAAAGCAATCATGTGATAGAAATTAGATATGCTTGGAATTTAAAGGAGCAAACATGGAAGACAGTACTTGCTTATCTCTTTTCGAGCATATGGAACAAAAGAAATAAGAGATTATCCATAACACCAATAATGACAAAGAAAGCCTTTAAAAAGATATTTTTTAAATTTAACCTGTTCATTTGGTAAGGGAGAAAATAACGAGTTGTACAACAACATACCCGGTTTAGTTCCACAAAGTGGGGTCTGGGGAGGGTAGAGTGTACACAGACCTTATCTCTACCTCAGATGTTAGGTGGAGAGGTTGTCTCTTATAGACCCTCAGCTTGTATAAACTATAAATGACTGGTTAAACTAGTAAATGACTTTAGATGACTATGAAAACCCATAAAAATATCCTGTATTTACTCTTTTTCTTTACATCGTTTAGGTGTTTTTTAATGAAATTAACGGTGGGATTAAGATTAACCAAGCTGCTTTGTTCACAATGTGGAACGCAAGACAACGTGCCTCTTTTTTCATTTTACTTTTTCAATTTAGAGTTATTCATCACATTCTATATCTCTCTGTTTTTTTAAGGTAACATTATCATCAAATTCTATCTCTTCTTACTAATATACGGGCTTAGAAGGCAACGATTCCATAGCCTCATTACACTTCAAAATATAATACAAGGCAGCAGTCAATACTGGTCACAATGTATAGATGCATAACCTGAAGAGTTATCGTAATCAGGAGCTGAAGGATACATTGAGTATGGGAGAAAATGTTCAACAACAGCCTCCTGGGCAGGCTTTGGTCTAGTGGTAAGAGCATAGTGCATGTGTGCACTAGGGCATGTCACTAACCCTGGCACCGACAAAGCCTGGAATTTAAGTAGAGAAGAGCAGAGGTGTGGGTCATTTATCTATCGAGTTTCGAACCTTGCGTCACCAGTTCTTATAATTTCTCGATTAACCCAAAAAAAAAAAAAAAAGAATGTTTTACAAGAAAGATGTTTTACTATAAATTATAGTATGTTTTACTATAAATCATAGTACCCCCATGTTCCATTTTGTAAATAGTATATGTGATGTACAAGAATTATATGGGGTATGAGATAGTGTTTCTGGTGATAACTTTTGAGTAATAGAAGTTGAACCCAATGTCTAAGTACTGATTGGAACAGATAATGGACTAAGAACTAGATTAATTATAATGGAGAATGACTTCTGCCCATTAGTGACGGAAGTTATCCTTTCTGTTTTTGATAAAAAAATATTTTCTTTAGATAAAGCATTTTCCACAATTCAAGGTAACAAAACACAAAAAAATAATTTTATTAAAGAAAACATTTTTTGTGAAACCAATTCTGCCACACAAAATACATTCGAGATCTTAAATTTTCTGAATGCAAATGTATGCCAAAGGTAGCTATTATTTTTTCTATACTTCTTGGATAAACAGAACTATAAAACATGCTTCCTTCTCAAAAAAAAGAACTATAAAACATGCTAATCCTCAACAACAACATACCCAGTGAAATCCCACAAGTGGGGTCTGCGGAGTGTAGAGTGTACACAGAGTCGCAGACCTTACCACTACCTCGTAGAGGTAGAGAGACTATTTTTGAAAGACTATCGGCTCAATTGCAGCAAATCTAGGTCAAAGAAGAAGGAAACAGTGAAGAACCATAGCAACTAACAAAGGAAGCAGTGCAAAGCCTACAAGAGAACATGCTAATCATGAACTCAAAAAATGGATACACACTGCTAGTCTCAAGTTATTCATTAATCCTCCAATTGTACAACCACATATAGTATGTTATTTTTATGACCAACACACAAAATCATTACCATATCCGTACAGTAAAATGCAAATCTATTTGACCATAAAACTTAATGAACTATCAACTTAATCAATGCTAGTTATTACATTACCTAAAACAATCACTACCAACAAACTTCAATGCACAGACAAATTCAGAATTTAAGAGTCTTTTTAGGTGCACATTCCGGAGTTCAAAAAATTTAAAAAAGAAAATCACAACAACAACAACATACCCCGTGTAGTCCCACAAAGTGGAGTCTGGGGAGGGTAGAATGTACGCCTGCACCTTACCTCTACCTCGGCGGTGAGGTAGAGAGGCTGTTTCCGATAGACCCCACGCTCAAGACAAAAACAAACTATAAAAAGATGTAATATAAGTAGCAGAACAGTACTACAACAAAATAATACAACAATCGAACTATAGGAAACAATAGATAGTATCAGAAATCGAAGAACACAACTACTTAAATTTTAAAAAAAATTAACGAACCAATTCAAGAAAGAGGGGATTGATGCCAGTGAGGTTGTATTGTTGTAAAACGATGTTATGGAGTTGATCAATTTGGCTATAGAAGATTTCCTTTTGTGAATTAAACAAGTTCGGGAACGACGTCGTAGGAGGACTGATTAAGGCGAGTTGTAATTGATTTTTTTCCATTGTAGATTCCGTCAATTGAAAATTCCGACCGACTTCAAAGCAATAAATCGAATCAATTTATGCATTAGAATCAGCAGCCAATTGAAGAAGAAAAAGAAGAAGAAGAGTAAGAGTTCTAGGGTTTTCACAACAGCTATGTAAATGAGGGAAGAAAGGGAAAAGAAGATTGTTTTTGTCCCCAACCAGTTTGATGAAAAGGAGAAGAGGGACGACAAAAGATGAAAAAGGTTGCCCACAAGGGGACGGGGAAATTGAGAGAATTTTTGAGAGATGAAAGACGGGAGTGTGAACTGTAAGTAGAAAACCAGGGGCTCACTTAAGGTCTGCCAACGTTTTGGCCAAGTTGGGTGCAGATGTCCACCTTTTGGGCACTTATTTTTCCTCCCTTTCGTTCACTTCTTTTTTTCCTTCTATTTTCTTTTTTATAATTATGGTATTCAGATCGAATTTTGCACACTTAGTAGGCGTTTGGACATGCAATTTTATTTCATGAGATGAAATCAACGTTTGGACATGCGATTTCATCTCATGAATCTCAAATTCTCAAAAAACCATGATCTGGGATTCCAAATCATGATTTCAACTTTTTTAAATACAAAATTTGACCCCATAAGTTTATATTTTGAAAAAAAAAAACCATCATTTTAAATTTTAAAAAAAAAAAGGACTTATGCTCGGCCTGAAGAACGGTTTGTACCATGTGAACGGATTATATTAAAGAATAATTAGTTACTATTGTTGTTGACTAGTGGATTTGAGGAGGGTAGAGTGTACACAGACCTGACCACTACCTCGTAGAGGTAGAGAGGCTATTTCCAAAAGACCATCAGCTCAATGCAGCAAATGCAAGTACAAAGAACAAAAACAGTGAAGAAAACAAAGCAACTAACAAAGAAAGCAGTGCAAAGTCTACAAGAAAACATGTGAATCCTCAACTCAAAAAATTGGATACACACTGCTAATCCCGAATTATTTATTAATCCTTCAATAGTATAATCACATATAGTATGTTATACTTATGACCAACATAACAAAATCATTACACATTTTTCTACAGTAAAATGCAAATCTAGTTGACCATAAAAGTTAATGAACTATCATCTTAATCAATGCTAGTCATTACATTACCTAAAACAATCACTACAAACAAACTTCTTCTTATTGGCAATCTCCAGCCCAAACTTTGATCATTAAGAAAAAACCATTTGAATACACAAACAAATTCATAGTTTTAAGACAATCTTTAGGTGCACATTCCGGAATTAAAATTTTTAAAAAAATTACAACATCAACAACAACATACCCAGTAGTCCCACAAAGTGGGCCTCGAGAGGGTAGAATGTAGGCATGTACGCAGTGCTGGCTTAAGGGTCAAGCCAATGAAGCAATGGCCTTAGGCCTCCAAATTTTTAAGGCCTCATTTCTTAATTAATGTTATATTTTCTCGATCTCATTTTTTATGATGCATTTTTACTTGATATGAAATTTAAGAAAAAAAAATGATTATTAAAATTGTGATCTAAAATATATCATACATATATTTATGTGCCTATACATCATCTTATTTAGGATAAAATGAGAAGTTTAATTCTATGAAGGTACTCAATATAATTTTATCTTTTAAGCTTGAGGCCTCTTAATAAAGATTCACTTTAGGCCTCCAATGTTTTTGAACCGGCCCTGCATGTACGCAAACCTTACCTCCATCTCGGAGGTAAGGTAGAGAGGTTGTTCCTAATAGACCCCAGCTCAAGACAAAAACAGACTATAAAAAGACATAATGTAACTAAGAGAGATAATAGTAACAAAAACAACCTATAGTAGCAGGACAGTACTACAACAAAAATAATACAAAAATCAAACTACACGAAACAATAGATAGTATCAGAAATCGAAGAACATGAGTACTTAACGAACCATTTCTTGAGAGAGGGGATTGACGCCAGTGAGGTCGCATTGTTGTAAAACTATACTATGTAGCTGATCAATCTGGCTATAGAGGATTTCCTTCTGCGAGTCAAATAAGCTCGTAAACGAAGTTGTAGGAGGACTGATTAACGCCAGTTGTAATTGACTTTTTTCCATTATAAACTCCGTCAAACAAATTTTCAGAGCGACTTCGTAGCAACAACAAACAACAATAACAACATACCCAGTGTATTCCCACAATTGAATAAGCAATAGATCGAATCAATTTATGTATTAGAATCAACAGTTCTAGGGTTTCGAAGAAGAAGATTGTTTTTGTCCCCCACCTGTTTGATAAAAAGGCTAAGAGAGATGAAAAAAGGGGAACGGGGAAATTGAGAGAATTTTTGAGAGATGGGAAAAGGGAGAGTGTGGGAAGTGGAAAACTAGGGGCTCCTCCCCTAAGGGCTGCCAACGTTTTGGGGCAATTTGGATGATGGATGTCCAACTTTTGGGGGCACTTATTTTTTTCTCATACTAATAATTTATCTGTAATATGGGAATGATATGATATATTTGAAACTAGTAAATTTATCCCTGCGTCGCACAAAATATTCTTTAAAAAAATATTATAAAATTTATTTTTAAGAAAATAGCAAGCTAATAACAAAGTAGATATCATACCAATTTTACTAGGTGAAAGAAAACACTTACAAAATGCCACCCATTCGAGTTAATTTACAGATTTTGCTTATTTATATCAAATTGTTATATGTAATGTATAGCTAACTATATGACCATTGAATGAATAAAAATCACCAGGTAATAACTTTATAAAAATAATTGATATTAGATTAAATAATAAGAACACTAACCATTTTATATTTTTGAAAAATGTATAATTTTGAAAAGTGTGTAAGGAAATATTACCCTATTATGTTTAAATTTATATGGAAACACTCTCATAAAATACCAAAAAGCATAAAGTAACAAGATGGAAATTAAAGATAACCGTATGTGACCAGTCCCATGTTTAATTCACTTAAAATTACAATTTCATCATTTATTTTATTAAATGAGATGATGATTTTTGGATCATGTAGCATATAGCATCCATCAAAAATAAGGAAAAATCCAAAAAATTGAGAAAATGACTTTGTTTTCTCATTTACTCATCGATCAGTTGCCATAACTTCCCATTGTCCCAGCCATTACATTACAACAATAAATAAGCAATGACAAAAAATGAGAAAAGTGGGGAGGAGAAGGCAAGAGATATAATTAAGAGATTTAAGAGTGACTTTTTTTAAAAAACATGTCACAATTAATTTTAAAATGAGAAAAAAGAGAGAGAGAAAGAGAGAAAAAAGATAAATATAAATGGGCAAATCTTTTTGTGCAAACTTAATATGTAGTTCTTAATTAATCACCTCATTCTTAATTTTCTTAAAATTAAGAATAATGAATTTTTTATTTCTTGCAATAATAATATTTTTGAATAATATATTTTTAATATATACAATTGTAGTTTATCTTCTAAAATATTTTCTGATGTTTCTCATAGTTTTAAAAGAACAACAAAGAAGATAAGTGAAAAGAAAAATACGAAACATATTTTTCTTCAATTTCTCATATTTTCTCATATCTTTTCCTCCTTAATAGTGGTTTGTTTAATTTAGCAAGACTCCTTTTCTCTGTTTCCTTGTTTCTTAGTATTCTTTGGTCCCTTTTTTGCTTGGGAATCAAATGATGATGTAAATAAAATATTATATGAGCAAATTAAGCAAAGATAATTAAAAAATCTTGGTCAGCATGAAATTTCAGTGCAATTACAATTTTTAAACTTATTTGTTATAAAGTTAAATTACAAAAAGTGAATCACTACCTTATTAAGAAATAATTTTTTTAATAAGCTAACGGAAAAAGGACATAGTCTGAGATCCAATACATACAATTTGTTTGTTGATTGTTGGTTCTTGTCTGAAACTTCTTTTGAGGCCACTTTGATATTCTCCCGCTTAATTTTGATCTTATTTTTTAAATCAAATTATAGACCCGTGGTCCTTTTTATTAATTAATCAAAAGTCTTCATGTTCTTCCAATAGTCCATGTCCAAAACAATAAAAACAAAATATTTACAGCTAAACCCCGCCCAAAAGTGATCGGGTTTAGATATTTATAACAAGACCCTAGAAAATAGGGTTTCCTAATCCGCCCCTCAGCCTTCTCTTCTTCACTAAGCTTTAATCGTCGTTGCTGATGATGTTTTCCTTGCCTTCTCCCAACTCTGGTCTCCGCCTCCTCATGTTGTGGGTGATAAACTTTCTTCATCATCACTGGGAGTGGTGTCTGATGCTCAGCTTTCAAAGGTCCATTTTTGTTCCTCTTTTTTTCCTAGCTTTCTTCTTCGATGACCTCTGTTTCTTCTCACTGTTTCTCCATTTCAGGTGTGCCATCCGGTGGAGATCCATGAGTTTCTGGGAAACTCGATAGATGGTTTGAACCCTGCATCTCAGCTTCGTAGTTCTCTGTAAGTCGCCTTTCATCTCATCTTTCCTTTCCCTTCTCGATCCGATTTCTAAAGCTTGATAATTTTGCAGCTGAAACAGAAGTGGAGAAAACTAAGTCGCTCCCAACCTCCTTCTTGATAAACTCCCAGTTGGATGTAAGCTCAGTGTTGCAGATCTGGTTCTTTGACTCTCGGTTTTTGCTAGTGAAAGTATCATTTTTTGTTGGCTGACATAGCTTAGGCTAGTTAGTTTTCTCACAGTTAGTTTGCCCATTTGGCCATAAAATGCTTTGTAAATATAATAGTTGTGAGACTCAGTGGCTTTTCTTTGTATCTCTATCATCTCTAGTTTGTGTTGGTATTGTTGGTTTTCCTTGTTCTAACTCTAAGTACTGGTATTTAACTTTTATCTATGTTCAGTATCTTCCTTCCCATGCTTGGTATCTGATAGAAACTGTGAAACTGTTGCATGCCTTCTTGATCTATTGTTATGTTTGTGATAAAGTCAGCTAGTTGATTAGCTTATCTGAACACATGATTGATTTGCACATTTATTTGACTTACTATTTGCATTATTTCCTCCATCCTCTCTACCATCTCCTAAGGAATTCTCCACTCTCCTCTAATCATTTTCTTAAGACTGAGAGAATTTGTCTCAAGATTGATTTGTCAAAATCCTTGGTTGAGACTGTACTTTAATGCTCTCTAAATAGCCATCAACTCTGCCTCCATGTTAGTAGTAATTCCTAGGGTTTGTGCTTCGGCATATATTAGGTCTCTATTTCAATCTCTCACACAGAAACCATAAGAACTTTGTCCCGGATTGTCTTTACTAGCTCCATCTGTATTGCACTTTATCCATTCCTCTTCGGGTTTTCTCCACTTTACTAAGTGATAATAAAGTGTTGGTTTATACCTTTGTAGCCTATCCACCATCACACTCCATTGGTAAGGAACATCTTTAATCCATGGAAATTTAGTTCTTATTAGCTGATACACAGTCAATTGACACTGATTGTGTATCTTGCTAAATGAAACTTCCTTCTCATGTCTTTTAGCATTCCTTCTCTTCCACAGCTCCCACATAATGATGGTTGGTATTACTTTCATTATATGCTGCAACTTGGGATTGGTTTTGTACTCCCACCATTTGAATATCAATTGTGAAAGTGTAATCCATCAATGTTTATCCCTGTATAAGAAGCAAACTGCTTCTATAGCCTTTGGGTTATGAGAGCTGTTAGTAATAAGTGATTTATTGTCTCCATCTTTTCTTTCTCACAACAGTAGTATTTTGAGACAATATGCATTCTCATCCTTTTAAGGTTGTCATCTGTAGCAATTTTCTCTTCCACACTCTCTATAGGAAAAATGAAATCTTAAAAGGCAAGCTCTTTATCCAAACATGCTTCATCCAATCTATATCCTCTTTTTTGTGCCTTAGAATCTGATAAGCTTATTTCACCGTGAATGCTCCTTTCGTGTTGCCCATCCACCAAGCCTTGTCAATATCTTCTGAATTTCTAGGCTTGATGTTTTCCGCTATATGAGAGATCATCTCTTCTGAAATATAGTTTTGTAGCTTCTCCACATTCGATTCACCATTGGTAATGAACTCCTTGACCTCTATTTCCTCACCTCTTGCTATATCCCCTTCAATGAAATAAAATGCTCCCTATTTGGTCCAATTATCAAACTAAAAACTTGAGTTTTCAGAGTTGATTTGCCACCAAATATCATGTTCCACCTCCTCCCTAACAAAAATCATCTTCCTCCATACATGGGATGCTCATGAATTCCTAACAATGGTAGGATGAAGTTTCTTGTAGTACTTGTTCCACATGTATCTCCCCCAAAGGGATGATGTGGAAACTCTAAAATTTCACCATAGCTTGGCAAAAAGAGCTTATGCGACATCATGTAAAGACCTCAGTCTCAAACCTCCTTCTTCTTTGGAATAACACATCTCCTCTCAAGCTATCCAATGTTTACCTTTAAGGCTTCCAGTACTACCCCAAAAAAACTTGGTAAAAATCTGATGAATCTGGTCGATTGTCTTTTTAGGGGGATTTATAGTAGATAAAAGGTAAACAAGCATTGACTGTAGCACATGATTAATAAGAATGAACTTGCCACCAAAATAAAGGAACCTATTTTTCTACGAGAGAATCCTTCTTGCTACTTTCTTTACTAGTTCCTCAAAATGTGATTTGTTTTTTCTTCCATAGAACAGTGGACACCCTAAATAAATGAAGGGAAATTCCCTTGTCTGATTCCTGTGGGTTTTCTCAGTCTTATTACTATTGTCAATGGGGACTTATCATGTTGATACAAAAAACTCTTTGATTTGTTAACCATTTGTCCAGACACTTCCTCATAATCTTTCAGCACCTTCATCATCTTAATCACATATACTCTATCACCAGAACAAAAGAGTATTGTGTCATCAGCATAGGATAAGTGATTAATTTCAGGACTCCATTTGGGAAGCCTATATCCCTTGAATTGCTTATCTCTGTGAAGACTGTCAAGTCCCCTAGCTAGAACTTATGTTGCAATTATGAAAAATGTTGGTGAAAGAGGGTCTCCTTGCTTCAAACCTCTAGAATATTGGAAACAAAATCATGAGACTGACCATTAATTAGTAGTGAGTACCAATTATTTAAGATTAGTCTCCACACCATATCAATTATAACTTCTGAGAAGCCAAACTTCCTTAGGACTTTAGTCAAAAAAATTCAAGAGACCATGTCATAGGCTTTTGCCATATCCAGTTTTACCACCACATTAATGTTTTTATTTCTCATGTTAATGTCTCTTATTATCTCCTGAGCCAAAATGACATTTTCTGTGATGCTCCTTTCTTTTACAAAACTTGCTTAAGTCTGTGAAATGATGTCAGGCAACACTCCTGCCATTCTCTCATGCACCATCCTTGAAATTATCTTATTAGTAAAGGAACTAAGGCTTATGGGTCTCATGTCTGAGAATGTTTTCACCTCATCCTTCTTAGGAAGCAATATCAAATTGATATGAGTGATAAATTTGGGCAACTCTTGCACACAGAAAAAGGCTCTGACCAATTTAGTGATATCCTCCCCTATGATGTCTCATCAATTTTGGAAGAATAAACCAGAAAATCCATTAGGGTCACAGGCACTATCTCCATTCAATTCAAAGACAACTCTTTTTACCTCCTCCTGACTAGGTAATCTGATCATTTTCTCATTTTATTCCTCTATTATCAGTTGAGGGATGTGTTGTAATATAGAAAAATCTTGATTAAACACTTCCTCTCTGAACTGACTTTCAAAGAAAGATACGGCCTTCTCTCATATTTGTTGTTTGTTTGTATTGACACTCCTTGATTGGTGGTGATTTCAGTTAGATGAAGTTTCTTCCTTCTTTCTTTTACATATACGTGGAAGAATTTTGTATTCCTGTACCCTTCTGCAAACCACTTCATCCCAGCTTTTTGCTTCCAGTATTCCTCCTCAATCCTTAGATATTTCTTCAGTTTTAGTTCTATTCTGCTTAGTTCAGCTCTGTTTTCTACTGATGGTTGTACTTCCAATTGTGTCTTCTTCACTCTAATGATGTCTTCCATAGTAGCAATCTGTTGGAATATATTTCCAAAAACTTATTTACTCTATATTGCTAAAGCTCTTTTCACTTTCTTCGGCTTAGCTTGAAACTTCATAAAAGGATTCCCCACAAAATCAATAGTCCAATTCTGCTGCACAATTTCTCTAAATTCTTGGTGCTTAGTCCAAAAATTCAAGAATCTAAAAGGCTTGATTGTAGGTTCTTCTGATGAATCACAAATCATATGGAGAGGGGCATGATCTGATCCTTGTGTGATAAAATAATGAACCTTAGTAGATGAAAAAATCTCCATAAAAGTCTGGTTCTCCAAAATTCTATCCAATCTTTTGAAATTGCATTCTCCTTCAATTCTTCTATTCCACTAAGTGTATTTGCTCCTTGAAAACCTCACCTCTGTAAGTGCACAGTTGTTTATACATAGAGCAAAATCAGTGACTTCATGTTGTGTAAATGTAAGACCTCCCAACTTCTCTTCTTCATTAAGTATCACATTGAAGTATCCTCCAATAACCCATGGATCATTGACATCCTCTGCAAGCATTTCTAATTCTTCCCATAACTCCAATCTCTCCAATACACTACATCTAGCATATACAGATGAAATAAATAAGGATTTGTTGTGCTTGAAAAATTTCATGGATAACTGTTGTGTTGAGTCCAAAATCACACTGCCTTCTCATTCATCATTCCAGAAAATTCAGTTTTTTGCTGAACTATTTACCAATGCATGACTTAGACCTAACATTCTTCTGTATTGTTCTAGCTCTTGTGGATTTTAAAAAGGTTCTATTAAGGCTATAAATGAATAGTGATGTCTCCTGTTTAGATCCACTAACCTCCCAAAATAGGTTTGAGTGTTAACAAACCTAATGTTCCAAAATAAAACTTTCTCTATCATTGATTACTATTTGTTGATTTATCCTTGTTGCTCCTTGTTTTAACCTGAAAAGGAAGTGTCTTTTTGCCTCTTTTAGACTCATTCTTCAAGCTATTTGTATGTCTTATGGATAAATCCCCAGCTTTGCTTATTTGTTGTATGTTATATTCCATGCTTTCATCTTCCTCCATTTCCTTCATCTGTTGAATATGTTCCTCATCTTTACCCCTTAGGTCTGGTGCTTCTTTGAAAGAAGGATCAGGTGGAGACTGTGATACAATTTCTTCTTTGGAGTGGCTTTTTTTTTCTGTGGCATTATTCCTGGATTCCTGACTGCTCTCTTTTGAATTGCTCTTCTGCACACTTTCCACCGGTTTAGAACTGCTATCTTTTGTAATTTTGATCCCAATTTCTTTACTTTTCTCAAATTTTCTCCTCTATATTCGTTCTTCACCAGATTTGATTTCGATTCTATATTTCATTATCTTGCATACCCACTCTTTCTTGAGTAATTTTTTGTTCAATTATAATAATGTACACAGAATTAAACTAACGACTCCCTCTCACTTCATTTGTTCGAATTCCCTTTTGTTATCGTCCGACACTTCTTTCCTTTTTTCCATTATCAAGCTCTTCTCTGAAGAGGTAAAAGATAAAGATAAATCATAATATAAAGAGGTGCTACATCACCTCTTTTAAAAAATTAAGATTATACAAATAAATAAGATATCAAACCCAAATAATTTGGGGAAATTCAATAAAAAGAATATGTTATTCATCTATTGAGACTGCTACATGTAAAACAAATCATATTAATTCACAATTTCTCAAAGTGAAAGAGATAGGAAGAAGAAATAAACCTTATACGCACCTTTCCACTCGGTGTATGTATATTCTTTGAAATTTGAATTGGTAAGCAAGTCTTATTTTCATAGTTGCTCCAAATTTGTAGGTAACTTACATTCTCACAATTTCATGTATTAACTTACATTCTCACAATTTCATGTATTCTTCTTCACAAGCTTTATTTTTTCTCTACTTTTACATAAAACGTTTAATTCTTTACATGTCAAAACTTGCTTCAAAAAAATACCTTTTATCCCTATTGGGTTGGCTCTTGAGTTGCCTCATGTTTGTGTGTAGAATATGAAGAGAAAAGACGCTGGGATTGCTTCTTAATTTGTTGCCTTTATTATCAATATTATTTCAACAATGTTAATTGTCTCACTATGTCAATTGCAACAATGTTTCGGTTTCTTTTGGAAGGAAGAAAAAATATTTTCAATCAATTATAACATTTCAAAAGTCCAAAAAAAGGAGAAAAAAGATAAATATGAATGGAGGCCATAGAGAGGTGCCACATCACCTTGTGTATGTTCCTCTTTTATATATATATTGATTGATTTTGATTTGATACTTTTGATATTCGGTTTTAAAAATATTATACTTTTTTATCTCATGTATTTTTGTATGGCTATAAATCATCTTATGACTACGTAGGCGCCATATAGGATAATGGAAATAGGGCAACAAGACTTAACAGTCCTTGGGTAAATATGTGCTCAAAAGTTGGATGACAAAGACAAATATAACCAAAAAGTATAACGAAGGGCAAATATGACCCTTTTCCCAATATAAATATGTTATTTTTTTGGAACTAACTAAAAAGAAAAGTAGGAGTGGGCATAGTATGGTTCTATGGTATAGTATTTGAAACTTCGATACGGTAATTTCGGTATTTGATTTTTAAAAATATTATATCATTACCATACAAATTTAATTTGGTATGGTTCGATATTTTGAAGTTTGATTTCGATATTTTACAGTATGATAAATCAGTAATCATAGTTTGTTCAACTTCGACAATATATACTCGTATAATAGAATATTATGACTTCAACTTTTAAAAAAATATCTCGATTGTATCATACTAACATATTACACATGTATGTTATATTATTAAGTAAAAAACTTTTAAAAAAATATAAAATTTATAATATAAAAAATATACTTAAAGAAGAGCATTGGATGATGGAGAACTTCACTTACTTTGGAAGAATTCATGTCAGATGGAAGCATGAGCTATATTGCACACTTCAAAGGTAATAACATCGTGATTTTTCACGTATATCTTATATGGGAGCCTAACAACTTGAACACTAACATATTAGTGTGTTGTGTTGGCTTCTCTCTCCATAAGGCTAGCTAGGTTTTTGTTTTTAAATTTTAGGAATACTTAATTTTCCACGTACATCTCTTACCATATACTTCATAGCAAAAATCTATCCTCTTCCTTAAACTTTTAACAAGGAAGAAATATAAATCAAATCAACACTAAATTCATATTTCGAAAAAAAATTGACAACCAAAAATTGATTATATAGATATCTAAATAAAGTTGCAACAAACAAAAGAAAAAGTAATGCAGGTTATCATGGCTTTATCACGTCAAATAGCATAATTTCTCAATTTTCACCTCTGTTTTCTTATCGAGAGTGGCTCCACTCAGTACATGGATCCTATTTTCTCACTTCAAGTTGTCTTACAATCTTCTCCATCGCTTTGAGGGGACTTTTAACCTTCACTTAGCAGAGTACCTTGACCACACGGTCCTAGCCAATGCAAATCCAATTGACGGAGTTTTCTCTTTTGATATTGTCATTAAAAGGGAAATAGGCCTACTCAGCCTTGTCTATCGTCCTTCTTTTGAGGATGAAGCTTCACCGAGCATAATTAAACTTGAAAAGACCTATCAAACAGTAAGAGTTATGGTGGAATGAATAAGATCCTTTCATCCTTAGAACATCATGCTTTTTGAAGAAAAGTGGATGATGAATTAAATAAAGATATTGAGATTTCAAATATTCTTCGGGGCTTCATCGTTTGAATATCTGAAAATTTCCATAATTTCTATCTTTGTATGCCTCTAAATCAGCAGTATCGCAGTCAAAATTTGTTGGTTTCACGAAAAATTCTACAAAAAAAAATAAAATATCCCTACAATTTAGAATTACACAAATAAAGACAAGCACTGTTTGTAAATCAAGCGGTATATAAAATTTTAGAAGTAACAATATAGTGTGTTGCATTAAATTCAACAACTGAAAGTAAGCAGCTTGCTTAAATATGACAAAAAGTAAATATATCAACATAACACAATTTAACAATCTGGAAGAGAAAATTTACTGCCATACTATCTTTGAGTACCCTTTAACAACCTGGCTATCTTGGGGACTTATCACTTATCAGCATGAAACATGTGAGATACACAATTTAACAAAGAGGGGTAAATTATGGCAAAAGTCAAGAGTCGTACAATTTAAAATTTTCTAGAGAATATTGAGCAAAATTTAAAATAAATATACCATTGTAGGAATGTATGTTTACCTTCACTGAGTGAAATACAATACATGACCCTTTTTATAAACCCAAGTCATTAATGTGGCATAAATTCAAACGTTGCATTATGTGTGGTAGTATTCCAAAAAAACAGAAACCTTTTGAGTTTGAAGAGATGTTCAATGGAGTGGAAAAAGGTGATATACGGTTGTTTCCCCTAAAGATTTAGGCAAAAGCCTTATATAAACAAATTTAAGCTGACTTTTAAATTGGACTTCGAAACCTAATAGGATTTTTATCCAAAGTGCAATAGGTCATCGGTTGTTTCACACGAATTCTACAAGAATTCTAGACTTAAAATATGGAAGGAAAATTAAATTACATTAATACGGAAGAAAAATCAAATTACATTAATTTAATAAAACTTAATAATAATTGGAGGAAAAAAGGTGAAAAGACGATTTTATCTAAAGCAGTTTTAAAGAAGGGCAAAAAGTTCGAATCACTTTTCTAAGGGTCTTCACACTTTTAATATTTTTGCTAATCTTGTTTTCTGTTTTGCAGGTGATTTTCAAATAAATCAATTTCAAGATATTCCTAGCACAGGCAAGAGGATACTCAATCTAGACAAAGTTGGAATACCTAATATAAGAAGGTTTTCTGTAAATACATCACGAATATGCATTAAATTGGATATCATCTTTAAGCAGGTTTTACTAATTTTTATGGTATGGATGTTGAAAACAGTGTAAGTAATTAGATAGCTACTCATATCTAAAGTTATTTCATGAGCGTTGCACGTGAATGCCTAGTCTAGAAATACATATTACTGGAAAATGGACTATTTTAGATATGTTTTGGATATGTAGTAGCGATATAATTTTGGAAAAAGGGCCAAATTTACCCCTCTACTTTGGAAAATTGGCTAAATATACCCTTAGTCATACTTTGAGGCTAAATTTATCCTCGTTGTCATACTTTGGTACCAAATTTACCCTCGCTGTTAAGAAATTTTTCACCTGTACCCTTTCTTTAACAGAAAAGCCCAAATCAATGTTAAATGTCCTATTTTTTAAAAATAAAACACATAGTAATCTAACCCGCTGACCCACAAAAAAGACACAAATGAATATACCCCTCCCTCAGTTCTGTTGGTGAAATTTTTTCAATGATATTAGGCCACTGGATATTTATCAGTGCATAGCTCATGAAAAATGGATCTGCATCAGTGCTAGACATTTTCTCTAGTTTCATGCTTCTGTGTTATCCCATTCCATTTTACTTTTTGTTCATTTGTAAGCAGCCTACTAGCGTTGCACGTTGAAAGAGAAATACATTTGTTCATTGGGAAAATTCGACCAACAGAACTAATAGAGGGGTATATTTATTTGTGTCTTTTTTGTGGGTCGGGTCGGGTCGGGTGGGGCGGGTTAGATTAGGATTTGCTTTATTTTTTAAAAATGGGGCATTTAACATTGATTTGGACTTTTCTGTTAAAGAAAGAGTAAATGTGAAAAATTTCTTAACAACGAGGGTATATTTGATCCAAAATATGACATCGAGGGTAAATTTGATCCCAAAGTATGACTAAGGGTATATTTAGCCAATTTTTTCAAAGTAGAGGGGTGAATTTGACCTTTTGCCCTATAATTTAAGGTAAGTTTTGAAATAACTAATTGAACATAGTTTAAAATAAATAATTCTGCACAAAAGAATGAAGTAGAGTCTTCTGCGAAAGTTGAATGTGGATGATTGTACATCCGAATCTATGAAGACAAACAAGTAGAAGTTTAATTAGATACATGTAATTTATGTATTTATTCCGATTTGATTATTGTTAAACATGTTGGTAATCGTATCCCACCTAATACTTCCTTATAGAGGATATTCCTTCTGTCATAACCAATAATATTATTTTGTTTTTGTAGCGATTTATCATGTAATTTCACAACTTATTTATCTGTGTTAAATGCCTTATGTGATCCACACTACTTGTAGAAATTGTATCTTTGTTAAGCGGATGAATTTATTTGTGTAGCAGTTTATCATGTTATTCCATAATTTATCTTCCTGCGTTAAATGCCTTCAATGATCCATATTAATTGAGATAATGATGTGTATTATGAAAATATTATTAAGTGATAATTGTTAATATTCGTTATGCGGTAGACTTCTTTTCTTATTTGAGCGGTATGTTGTTGTGTTGTGTATAATTAGAAGTATCAATAGCTTTTATTTATCTTTATATAAATATTGGATCATTTAGGTAATTTTTTAGTGCATACTTGGGTTATACATACAGTGTAGTATTACAGTATAAAATTCCTTAACGTTGTTTTGGTTGGATAATTGTTTTTATCAGTATGGTTAGATAGTTGATCAACCCAAATGAATAGGACTTAATCATTAGAATGGTGATGGACCAACATTCTTTATATAATATTAGATATCATAATTTATAATGCTTTGTCAGCAAAAGATATTTAGTTTATAATAAGAAAGATCCACAAATAATATGAATGTACACTTAATAAGGATAATACGTTTTCAAGTATTGTTTAAGCTGAAAAAGAAACACATTGTTTGTTTCCACTATCAAGAAGGCAATCTATTTTTTCGACTTTTATTTTATTATTATTATTAGGGAGCTGTTCTTCGTTTTTTTTTCCTTTTTTTTCCGCATCTTCACTAATTTAAGATCTTTCTCAACTATCATTGGTGCTTCATCTTCAGTTTCATGTACTTCTTGAGTAATTAGACTCTGTCGTGGATTTGTGTTATTCATATCGACTATGAAAAGAAAGCTAAATTGTTTATCGTTTACTCAACACCAACCTACGGTAGTTCTTACTTTCTTCCCTTTGTAAAATATGTAAACAATTGGATGTGTTAGAAAAAATAATTTCTTGAAAGTTAGTCATTCAACATTTCCATTCGTTTCAAGTTTTTCCAAATATAGTATAAGATGTTATAAATATAGTTCACACCTTTATAGAGGTTGATTAAATATACTCTTTGATGTTGTTACCTGAGAAATATTTTTCTTCTTCAAAAAGTATAACTCAAACACATCGTTCTCCATCATAAACTTCAACTCTTAAGCAATATCTATAAAAAGTGGTGTATAATTTAATTTAAAATTAAATATGTTATCTGTTTTCATATCTGAAAATGTTAGATGTCATTTTTTTCGAATTTCAACTCATTTCATAGTCAACAGTTTTGATGTTACAATTGGTACAACTCGCGGTATCTTGTATAACTCTCACTTTCCTGTAGCATTTTTTGCAAGAAGAATACCATGACACATCTTTATTAAGAATGTCTACAATTTTTGCTTTGAACTTGTAAGATGAATCCTGCACATGAGAAATAAATAATAGTTTAGATTATATTCTGTACATATTAATGACCCTTTGAAAAATGTGAAAGTGTTGGATAGAACTTACCAACGTTTCAGCAAACAACCATACATAAATTGACTAATTTCACTTCAATGCCTTTTTTATTACCTTTCTTGGTGTTGTTGTAATATCTTTCTTTTCAGACTTTATGATTTCAAGCATATACTTCCTATGAGGTTTCTTTCATCCATATAGACTATCACCTCCCGATTGTTAAACTAAATTAAAGACTCCAGATCAAGCCAACGAATATTTGTTTCCCCCATGAACTTGATGCTACATACTAGAGGAGCCTGATGGATTCCTCACTATGTTTGGGGTAGTTTTTTTCCGGTAGATTACTCTCGCTATCAGTGTTGCTTCCCAACAATTTCACAATTACACATTCAATTGCCGATGGCTAGATCTTTCTCCCCTGTAAAGAGATGGAAGTTTACACCTCCTAATTTTAAACTCGTTGAGCTGACACTTGTTAACACAAAATGTTTTGAATAATGAGTCAACACTCGTTGAGCTAACACTATGTAGCAGTTTTCAGAATATACAGATACAATGAATAATGAATCAAAGAATTGATAAGACTGTAAATAATGTAAAACATTTGTGAGCAAAACACAGATAATTCACACAATTTGCAGTACGTGAAATAAATAAAGAATCAATGAATTAAATAATTAGCATATGCCAAATGTAAAAATACCTCCCTCAATTGAAAAATTGAGTCTATCATGGTTAGAACCTGCTTTATTCCCCAGCAGAGTCGTCATTCTGTCATGCCCTATTTTTACCAAGGTTAAAATAAGCACGACTTATGGACTCTAAAAGAATTAATTTTGTACAAAGTCGCCACCTAATTTTTAAGGAAAACAAGGAAACCTATTTAATTATTGACATGTGTGACTTGTGTTTTAATCTGCGAAAAATCAGTTTAGATTCTAGGTAAGGGTTCAAATTATTCCGAAGGGAAGGTGTTAAGCACCCTTCAGAATCCACAAAATGTGGTACCCGACTAGACTAAATTTATCAAAAGGAAGGAGGTAAAAATCATTTTTTGAGAAGAATGAATAATTAAAATATGTAATAATGTATAAAATGCATGTATAAAATATGGTATGTCAAATGCATACATAGACTTTATTATTGTAATATATGTGTACAGAAATAAACAAAAGTATATTATGTAAAATATGTATAAAAATATATATGTGAAAAAAGTGTTCTTTTATGAAAGGAAATCACTTTTGTGTGTAATGTATGAAAAGAAAAGTAATTTTTATGTTATACTAAAGAAAAAGTATTCAAATAATATTTTGTATTTGACAAAAATTAATGGGAGGAAAGATTAAATAAATTGAATGTTTATTTTGATAGAAAAGACTACACAATATTTTCTAATGAAAGAGTATGAATTAATTGATTAAATATTCAAATCAATTTAATTCTTTTATATAAATATTAACGACTTATGTTTTGCCTGAGCGCTTGTAATAACTATGTAAGTAAAGGATAATCCCACCCGACGCCCCAAAATTAAAGTTTTCACTATGATTAATATTTGTTCAATTGTAAGAATATAAAATACAAACATAAAATTTAAACTCCTTTTTCTAATGTCCTTTTCCGAGAAGTATCCTCGAGAACCTGTGTAAACACTTGTTAGAAATATTAGTAACAAACAAATAATTATAAGAACATGTGTGCATATATGTATGTAAATGTATATATGAAAAATAATATTTATATATTGTGGGTTCAGATGAAGTTTCAGATACGTCATGGCTAAGACTGGGCATTCTGCCGGAATGGAATGGCCGGACCGGAATGGACCGGAATAGACCGGTACCGGTATGAACCGGACCGGAATAGAACCGGTACCGGTATGAACCGGACCGGAATAGAACCGGTACCGGTATGAACCGGACCGGAATAACCGGTATGAAACCGCGGTTCCATTCCGGTCCGGTAGTAACCGGTATACTACCGGAATGGAACGGAATGGAACGGAATGGAATAACCGGTACGGGCAATTTTAATATTATTTTTTTTAAAAAATAATTTTTTATATTTTGAATAAATAAATTATTTTTTACATTTTTGTTAAAGAATAAAAGTTATATTTTGTATTATGTATTGTAAGTTTAAATTTGGTTTTTAAATATTTTGAATTAAGTTTAAATATGTTTTTTTTCTAAGTTTTTAAATTTATAAGTTATAAGTTTTTAAGTTTATATTTTTTGAAGTTTATATTTGAATTTTAAAGTTTATATAAAAGTATATAACTTTGTTAAAGTTTTTTTTCTAAGTTTTTCAATTTATGAGTTATATAAGTTTTTAAGTTTATAAGTTGCTAATTTAAACACTCAAACTAAACAAAAAGGAAATGCATTGAGTAAAAGTATGATAAAATTAAAAATCAATACAATTTATTCAAAATTTCAAATTTGTATTACAATTTACAACTATTAGTAGAGAGCGCCTAATTTACGCAGCCACCTTCTAGGAAGGGTTCTGTTTCAACTAAGCCTCGAATGTAAGCTAATAGTTGTATAATCCTATAAAGTTTTGTTCTAACTCTTGTAAATTTTGAGCAATAACCTCCGGTCTTGGTAAAACTTGTTGACGATCTTCAATTTCAATGCCATCGTCACTATTACATCCAATGACTGCATCTAAGTAATCTTCTTGTAATTTAGTTAACTTTGGAACTCCTTTATTTCTTCGTTCGGCGTTGATCCAATCTCTAAAAGTCACCGATACCTCCAAACTGTCTTCTGCTAATGAATATCTATGATCGCCGATTTGAAATCTTGCCGCACTGAAAGCTTGCTCCGAAGCTACGGATGATCCTTGAATAGCTAGCACGTCCTTCACCATCTTGCTAAGTTTTGGATATTGATGCTCACGAGCCCTCCACCAATTCAATAGCTGTGGTACGCCTTCTTGATTTGTAAGAGTGTCAGAACCCTGGTCAAGATATTTAATAAATTCACATTTATGAGAAGAATGAAGACCAAGTGATGATTGTGCTCTACCATGGGCATCTAGTCGAGGCATAGAAGTTTGAGGAACTTCAACATTATCGAATGTGCAATATTTGTCATACAATTCCTTAGCACAAGTGTGAATGCTATTTTGACAAGTTATCAAATCGGGACTTTCATACGGTTGAATATTTAAATTATGATAAATTCCTCTAACCAAAGCTTTTGCACCATGTTCTTTATATTCCGGGTTAAAAAGAATTGCAATTAAATAAATTTGGGGGATGGGAAAAAAATATTTTTTAAATTTTTCAACCATAGCTACAATAGCATTCTTAAAAAATTCATTATTTTTATACTCTGCAAAAAGGGATGAAATAGACCATATATGTATTAAAATTTCAGAAATAGTGGGATAATACGATCCAGAAAAAACTTTTGTAGCATCATAAAATGATTTCAAAAAACCTTTAAGTGCTTCTATTTGATCCCAATCATTTTCATTGAGTTGATGACTAGGATAAGCGTTATGAGAATTAAACATCATAGTAATAGGTTGTCTATATTTATAAGCATCTTCAATCATTTCATAAAAAGAATTCCATCTAGTTTTAACTTGTTTTGGAATTTTTTTATACGGAAGTTGACACGATCGACAAAATTCTTTATATTGTCTAATTCTACTACTATTATGCATATGAAAAATCCAAAACACAGCATTTTCAACTTTATCACAAGTATTATCAAATAATTGAATACCATCCTTCACAACTAAATTTAATATATGTGCAGCACATTTAATATGAAAAGCATATTCACTAATTGGACAAATTCTAGAACGTAGATGAGAAATAGCATTTAAATTAGCAGAAGCATTATCTAAAGTAATGCTAATCACTTTATCAGAAAGAAAATAAAATTCTAAAATTTGACCTACAGTAGAAGCAATATAAACACCGGTCTTTTTATGTTCACAAATTTTATAAGCAATAATTCTTTTTTGCAAATTCCAATTATAATCAACCCAATGTGCAGTAACAGTTAAATAATCGTTACCGTTAGGACTACGACCCATATCAGTGGTAATAGCAGCCCTACAATCCATCATGTAAAAATAGCTACGAAGAAATTGCATATGTTTTTCTTGAAATTCAAAAATATCTCTTTTTACCATACTTCTTGAAAAACCTTCAAAACTGGGATTATATGTATCCCGAATATATGTTATAAAACCTTCATTTTCTCCAAAATTAAAAGGCAAACCACAAACAGCAATCATTTTTGCAAAATTTTCACGATCACGATCCTTATTATAGGGTCGTTGTGTAACAGGACCAGTCGGGTTTGAAGGGTTTAGTTCAGTTTGAAACATGTTTGACCCGGCAATAGAGGGTCCAGTGCTAGAACCGGCATTTTGACGGGAAGCCATAAATGCATTCCATTCTCTCGGATGTTTCTTAATCAAATGGGTTTTTAACCCCCCAGTAGAACCTCCAGACCCGCCAGATATATATTTCCACTGTTGTTTACAAATACCACACGTAGTAACAGTTTTTTCATCATTCAAATAACAAAATTTCCACACAGCTGATTTTAAAGGACGTTGTGTCTTGGTCTTACCCCTAACCGGACAAATAGGGGGACGACTAGCTCCAACCTGAGGATTATCCTGAGTTGGAGCTTCGACACTAGCAGCGGCGGGAGTGAGACTAGTTGGTGTATCATCTAAACCATCATCCACATGTAATTCTACTTCTTCATCTAATTCATCTTCAAAATCATTATGCAATCTTTCGAAAGCTTCATGGGGAATAGGGGTATTGCTATTAATTTCTATGATAGAGGGATGAGCAAAATCAGTTTCATTAACATGCGTAAAATCATCCGTATTAAATCTAACTTGAGGCAATTGAGAAGAACTAGAAGAACCTTGATTATTTTTTTTACCAAATTTTATAAAATCTTTTGTTTTTTGTGCAATACTTTTTTTACCAAAATTTTTTTGAGAGGAATCCATAATATAATGAAATAAAATATGAAAGTAGCAAATTAAAACAAACAAAACACAACTAATAAATACGAAAAATAAATTAAAAGACTAGAGAGTGGAACGAATGTACCAAACGTCTGCCGTAAAAGCAGACGATTATAACCGAAATTTGAAACTTGAACAAGATTGCTCCTCCAAAAGTCACCAAATTATACTTCAATTGCAAAATAACAATAATAATTATAGATATTGAGACTTGAGAGTAGAAAATTGAGAGAGGATGAGAGTTGAAAAATTGAAATTGTGAATAAAATTTGAATGGGAAAGGGGTATTTATAAGATTTTGGAAGGAGGGGGGGCTGGGGGGGCTGAGGGGGGCCTGGGGGGTGCTGGGGGCCTGGGGGGGTCAAAATAGCCGTTTGGGGGGCCCACTAGCCGTTGGCAACGGTCCCCAACGGCTAGTTTCCGTTGGGTTCCGGAACGGACCGGACTGGACCGGACCGGATCGGTTCGAAACCGGTATGGACCGGTACCGGTTTCCCGGGATGAAACCGCGAAACCGGTCCGAACCGAATACCGGTACGTCCCATACCGTTCCGAACCGGTCCGGTCCGGAACGGTACGAACCGGTACCGGTACCGGAATGGACCGGAACGGTACCGGAATGTACCGGTCCGGCGGCCAGTCTTAGTCATGGCTACGAAGTGGTTGCTCGAATTTATCGGTCGTCCTAAATCGCCTTGCCAAGATACGAATCATAAAACCTTTGTGTTGTCGTGATAATATAAAGATTTCGTCATCGCCCATATTTATTTATTTTTGTCACGTATATGTCCGTCTTTTTATTTGTGGAGGCCTCAAAAACCGACGAGAATTTTTTCATTGGCCAATCACGTAGCATTGTTTATTATCAGTGTAGTAAATGACAAAGCATTGAAAGGAAGAAACCCCCCAAATAGTCCAAAAATCAACCATTCAGTAGCAAAGTAAAACATCCATCGGACCAAATTTTTTGGGTAAAAATCGACCCTAAATCAACAAAACAGTTCGGAGAATAGCAACAGCATATTAATGGCAAAGATAGCCAAAACAGAGCAAAACAGTAGCAGCAGATAGCAAAATCGACCAAAAATAAAGCCAAAATATTTATCTAAGAATCTGTATGGGGTATGGAAGTCAACCCAAATGGTGTGCAAGCAACAATACCAAGTAATAATAATCAGTAGCCAAATAAAGCAGTTCTTGACGGAGCAAAACAAGGTCGTCGGAGTTTTAAAACTCCGGCCAAGTAAAAGAATATCACCAAAATGTAAATCCAAAAAATAAACAATATGGTTTTCGATATTACGGTGGATGTGAACGGAAGGGAGCAGCGGTGCTGCTTCCACGACAAACGCCGGAGCAACACCGAAAAGAAACTTTCGGTCAGATCTGGACATTAATGGTGCAAGCTACTATTTTTCACATATAATAGCAAACCAAAGGGAGCGGAAAAGAGTAACTGTCGTGAAGGTGGTGGCCTGTAGGAAGCGGCTCGCCGGTCAGTACCTCTGGCGAGGCAGCGAAGGAGAAAGAGGGACAGAGAGAGGAGCAACGAAAAAGAGTGGGAGAAAAGGTCGTTTGGTGGGTGGTAGTGGTGTTCGCCGGCTGTCCAGTGGTAAAATCCGGCGGCGGCAGTGAGCAAAGAGGGAGAGAAAAGGGCATGAGAGATGAGTGAGAGAGAAACATGTTTTTTTTGTGTATGTATGTGTGTATGTAGTGTGTAAATATGTATTGTGTGTGTGTAAGTGTAGTGTGTATTGTTCTTCTTGTCTAAAAAAACAATTCACCCCCTCCCCCTCTATTTATAATACAAATTATTCCCTCCTATTATCCCAAAAATAAAAGATTAACCTCTGTTGTCCCTTGAATACTACTTTAGTTTATTAGTTATTATCTAACAAATTTTTTATTCTTTTAACTAAAATATAATGTTATTACTCAAAGGATAAAAATCATGTGTAGTCATGTCACACATCACCTTTAATAAAGGTGACAAGTGACATGTCACCTTTAATAAAGGTGACAAGACCTCGACTTGACCGAATTATTGCTCCGTGTATCAAAATAATTGATCCGGCTTATCATTTGCGGATTGTATTAAATAATGTACAAAAATGTGTAAATGTCGATATGTAATTACAGATAATATAAATAATAATAAAAATATAATTATCCTGAAAAATGTATTATGATGTAAATAGTTAAAAATGTAGTGTACTGCAAAGAATTGTAGTGTTATGTTGTGTACGTGTGCAGATGACTGTGAAAATTTTAAAATTACAATAAATTGATAAAAATCCTAATATTTACGAAATTAAGGATAATTATCAATGAATTGTAAAAGTGTGTAAAAAAAAATATATTTTGTGCTATTTAACTATCAGGAAGCCTGAAGACGTTAATTTTAAGCGCGGAGAGCCAAAATTGGGTGTCAACGCCTAGAATCGAGAAATATAAGGATATGCTTAAAAGGAAGGCTTGAGATTAAGACCATTTTCAATTTTCAGAGTCCCTTCTAATTGCGATTCCCATTCAACTTTACATATTCTAACACTTAGCCCATCTACTATATTTTCGAATCTGACAAGGTACTCTACCTCCGTCAACAGGGCCTCTATCAACAATTACAACTACCTCCATTAAAAGGGAATTGTAAGTTGAAATTAAAATTTGGTCGCTATGTTTGGTTCTTTCATTCCTTTATGCACTGTTAATATGGTAAAAAAAAACACCCGTTAATGAACTTCGGGTGCACAAATTAATAAGCAAACATTTAAAAACATTTCAACTTCACTCCCAACACACCCGCTAACAATATTCAAGTGACCGAGCTGATGCTATACACCTCTTTGCTGCTTCCCCTATTAATTACAACCCCTGCGATATGCTACGATTAGATTAAGCGCCTATAGAAACAACTCTTCCAACTACAAAACCTCAACATGGTTTTACATTTACTTGAAACGTTTAGGATGCCCATCTGATGTACTTTCAAATCTGAAAACGTCTAT
This sequence comes from Capsicum rhomboideum, assembly GCA_031232105.1. NCBI lineage: Eukaryota > Viridiplantae > Streptophyta > Magnoliopsida > Solanales > Solanaceae > Capsicum > Capsicum rhomboideum. The sequence continues at coordinate 14,525,981 of CP124711.1, forward strand.
TCTCAAAATCAAGAATCAATTCAAGATAAGGTAAACTCCCCTTCATCGGCTCTACTTCCATAGCTTTGCCCACCTGATATATTTTCAAAACTACTCTCACCATCATCCGCCTTCAAGAGAGTCAACAACAATTTGAAGCTTTGCAAACAAATAACAATTTTCTCTGAATGGGTGACTCTTCTCCAAGAATATGAATGGATGACTTTTTCAGTTACATTCAACTCAATCTCCCAGATAAAGGACCACTTTGAATTCAAAGGTTGCCTAGATGTTGGGAAAAACAAAATAAGTGAAAAAGTATACAAATGCCATTAAATATAAGCACAAAAAGCTGCTTCTTGTTACTAAAACTCATATTTTAATAAGATTCTGATGTTCTTAACTTCAAAGTTAATATCAATCTAAAGTGCAAGGATTGTGTATTTGTAGGATAGAATGAACCTAACCATACACATTTTGAGGACATCCATTAGTCAGGAACCTAAACCCTCACTGTCATGTCATTATCTAGTCCAGCTATGACAATCATGTTTTCTGTGGGGTGGCAAGTTACTAAAATGACGGTATCAGCATGTCCTTCAAGTTTTTTGCAACAAATATTTCCCTTATAAATCTCATATCTATATACATCGATCCTCTGAGCCACTCACAATATACTTCCCATTTTAGGTATCATTTAGAGCCAAACTTGTTTGTCCTCTTTATATATGATAATTTTCTATGTTTTAGATTCTCAATCTTAGAGATACTTGATTTCAGGAATAATTTAAAGGCAAACTTATTTGTCCTCTTGATATATCTGATAATTTTCAAGATACTAAAAATGGAGTAATAGATACAAACATATTCATATTTTTAAAAGAAAGGCATAAACAAATATGCAGAATCTTAATATTCTTCTCTGAAAGAGAAAACAGAGAAGTGGAATGTATTGGATTGAGAAATCAAATAAAGAACACATACAATATAGATTATGTTAGTGCGAAAACAAACTCAATTATGAGTGTCAGAAGGTGAAAAGACATGAATGTTACTATTTTAGTTTCATATAAAGGGACTTACAACTTTGATTTTGTGGACAGATAATTTTGACAATGTTTTGGCCCAACTTTACCAATGGAATTAGATGGAAGAAACAAAAACAATAACAGTAACCTGAACATAAAGTACAATGGAACAAACTGTTTGAAGTAGATGAATAATCGTAATCTCTTCAAAAATTGGTGATTGAGAAGTAAAGGGCATACCTATAGGCTAATAAAGAAGATGAAGATTATTGGGAAGTCATCCGTTTCTGGTTTTTAAAGAGAATAAACAGGTGTCATTGTTGAGTACCTGCTCATTGAAGGATGCCTCTGAATGTTTTGGTTAGTGCCGCTTAGGGAGTTTGCAGAGCTATTATGTAGGGTCATAAAATCTGAATTAAATTACATGGGCGGGGGGGGGGGGGTAATTACGGAATTTAAAAGTTTGTTTTAATTAAATGAGTTGGCGGTATTTAGGTTATTTCACTTTAACCTTTAAGAGTTTCATAATCTCAATGCGGAAGATGTTACTTGGGTATATCCTCATCCACTCTTGTATGCTTGTGGCGATAAATCGTGGGTTCCACTTTTGGGAGTATGGGGAGCTGTCGGCTACGCGCCATTGTTGGTTCAGAGGCAGTTTGAGTCTCAGCTTTTCATCCCTCATACTTTTGGGTTAGATCAGCTAGAGCTGACTCCTTTTTAATAGAAAAGAATAGCCAAACCAACCCAGCTGGCTGGTCAATCTCAGAGATCTTATCGGCCGGCAAACCGGAGATGGACAGAATTTCTAACAAAACTTTCCACCTCTTGCTTTCATAGAAAAAAGAATTTAGGAGATGAAATCCCGATTACATTACTGCGGGCCAAAATTGGATTTGAATGCCTCAACTAGATAAATTCACTTATTTCACACTGGATCTAGCGCAGATCGTCTCCAGCCCACTTGAACAATTTGAAATAATCCCATTGATTCCTATGAAAATAGGTGTCTTGTCCTCTCTATGCCTCTCATATCCTTCTTTCCTTCGCTTGGGACTCACTAGCACACTCCTTCCTGCTTTCGTGCTTGATGGCTTCTGATGCTTTTAAGGTGGTATAGATATTTAAAAGAAAGTACAAAGGGAAAAGACATCAAAATCACCTTAAACTATACCCAAAAAGTCGAAGACACACCTAAACTATTGAAGTGACCTAATACACACTAGTACCACTTAAAAGTGAATTTAATACCATATTTAAAGCTGATGTGGTAAAAAAAGATATAAAATAAAATAAGCACGTTTGAGTCTCAATTACAGTCCAAAAACAGGAAAAAAATTGGTCTTTTACCCTCTTTCCTTTTTGTTATCCATCTTTAGCCCCTTCTTCTCCTCTTCTTCAAAATTTTTAAATGAAATATACTACCATAGCCTTTTTTTAAAAGCAGATGAAAAAAGAGATAGAGAATAAGTCTAGGTGATTGTAAAAAGACAATAAACAAACTTGAGAGTTGGAATTCGCCTGCTAAGATCTGATGAATGTATCCCAAAAATTGGAGTTCGCCAGTAGAAAAAAGTTTCTGGTAAAACATTCAAAAATAATTGCTTCCAATTCCAGATTCATTAAGTTGAGCACTGCTATTTTGTCATATTTCTCCCAAATGAAGGAGCTAAATCTTTTTTTTGGCTTACCACATAATTTTACCGACTTTGATTCTAAACTCACAAGACTAGAAACCAAAATTAGAGCTCTTTTTAACTAAATACTGATAATTAATTTTGCAATTTTATTCTAATCAACAATAATTGATTGAAATCTTAAATTAATTGTCACAACCCAAATGGATGTGAGTGGTACCCACCCCATTCTCTTGTGGAAGAATCGATAACCCCAGAAGCATTAACCATCACTTAGAGAAAAGAAGGAAAACGATTCCATTAATAGTTCAAGGATTATCCAGTCTAACAAACTAAGAAAAGCATAAATAAATACTAAAATAATAACATCCCTAGAATTCAAAAGTCGATGTACCAAAACGTACTAAGAATGTCAAGATGGGGATGCAACCCCCAAAACTAAGAAGAATGCATAAATCCAAACAAAGGACAATATCACAAAAAAAAGATTCCATGGTATCCCAAAAATGCTGCTCACCCTGACATCCGAATCACACTCTAGAATCACAAGTGAGGTCTTGTAGGAGCCGCTGAAATATGCGTTGCACTCAACAAAAGTAAGAGCGAGTGTAGTATCAACACACAAGAAAACAATAGTGTACTACTAGGGTTATTTGGCCAACCCAAGATGAGAATATGAACACTTAACCAAAACATAGTACAACAAGTTAAACCATGCTCATTCTATCCTACACCTAACACCACAAGTATCAAATAAGAAGCTTAGGATTACAAGCAATAAGTCAAGATATGTACAACTAAGTCAAGTTCAGGAAAACTAAGTCAGAACAACTCAAGACAAGTTAAGCAATTATCAACATATAAATATATTTCCCGGTTCACTCATGGAACCGTCAAACTCACCTGAACCTTGTACATGCACGCTATAGGTATCATAACCACCCTCTAGTCATAACCTGTAGGGCACAAGTATCTGCCAACCCTATGCCACCAATAAGCCGAGAGAATGTTCAAATACTGCAACATTCCATATTAACAATAAGGTAGGTCAAACTCATACAACAAGATAAATTCATTGAATCGACCACACCAAACAACATGCACTAACAACCCATACTAGGAAGTAGTTAACATGCACATATAGTACAAATTGGATTAAAATACAATACCATCACCTACCTCAATCCAAGCTTACACAACTCAACTAAGCTTGAGTCTTGCCTTTTTGTGCAATTTCCGCTTGATCTCCGTCTAAAAATACATACAAACACATAATTAATGAAATGACCTACCACATTGGGGATTATAACTCATACCCAACCCCTAAGGTCTAGTTCATGGTCATTTTCTCTCCATTTTAGGGCTTTTTCTATCCTAATTCACCTAAAACTATCAATTCCATGGAATATTTAGTGAATTAACGACATGCAAGGGTAATTTAATGATCATTAACCAAAACCCATTGATTTTACACTTAAATTACTCCCTTGCACCAGAAAATCAACTAAAACCAGCCCTTAACCCTCCCCAAACTATGCAAACTAGTAATTCTAAGGCTAGATTATCAATTTACTAGTTACCGGGGATGAATTTCTTACCTTAACGATGAAATATGATTAAAATCTGATGGTTTTCACCCCAAATTGCGACTGCTGAAGCCCAAATATTTCTTGGAAAAATAAACTGTTTTTGAAATAAAACAACGATTTATGCCGCTATAGCTGCCCTTGACCGCGTTGACTGGTCGCCATAGCGGGAATTATCCCACTTTTGAGCATGTCGCTATAGCCACGTCGACGGGACAGATAGTCCAGTTTGCTCCAAAAATCTCCTTTTTCACAACGCACCTTAAATCCAAGACATTCCAAACAATACCATTTACGCTAAGATCAATTCTGACAGTTCTACTTGCCCATATCCAATTTCGTAAAATCCTACGGGTCTCTTATCGTTTTAGCTAACTAGAAATCAATTCAAATACCACCGCACTTACCCAATTCATTCTCGAATTTCCCTAGATCACACCTCGCTCGAATTTCATTTGAAACTAGCCTAGCCTGAAATTTATAACTCCAAATCAGGGAAGAATTTTAGCGTAAAATTTTAAACGAGAGACTTATACATAACTACAGAAAGGGTCATTACATTAATGGTGGTGATATTCTGATTTTTGGTGGTGGGCCAGGTGAATGGTGGTAAAATTAGTGGTGCGACATTATGATTTTTGAAGGGTGGTGAAATCGAGTGGTGGTGTGAATTTTTGGTGGTGGGTTTGCTGATAATGGTGAAATCAATTGTGATGTGATAGTGAAATTGATGGTACTTATGTGACAAATTAACCAGTGGATAATGAAGAAATGGAAAAGTTGGAGACTTGTAAAATTGTAACCTTCATCCATATGCAGAATATGAAGAAGTTGGATATTGATTTTACGTCAACAATGGAGAAAAGTATATGGTATCGTTGGTTAGTTCTTTTTTTGGAGTAAAATATGAAGTTTTCATATTTTGAGAGAGAGAGGTGGTGGAATTAGAGGAAAAAAGAACGAAAAAATGAGAAAAATACATGTGGAGGTCTGTAATGGTATAACAGGCGCGTGAAAATCATGTTGAACAATGTGACTGATTCTGTACGTTGCTGGGTGGTATTAAATTCACTTTTAGGTAGTTCAGGTGTGTAATAGGTAGTTGCAATAACTTAAGTGTGTAATCGACTTTTCGGAACAAGTTCAGGGTGCATTTATGTCTCTTTTGTAATCAATTACATAAAAAAAGACATTTCAATCAAGATAGAGTAGTCAAAATTTCAATGTCTAAACATTTGATTTTGTACTCATACTATGTTGTATATTTATTAGTATTATAATAATATATATAAATTATATATGTAACTATATACTTCAGTATGGTGTTTGGTATTTTGGTATGTTATTTATAAATATCAAACACCGTATCGAATACCAAAAAGAATTAAAATGAATACTGTAACACCAAAAATATGGTATCAAAAATTTAATTAGATATGATAATACAGTATATTCTATATCATACGCACCCCTAAAGAAAAGTGTGTCATATAAATTGGGGCTACATCATTAATGATATTTTGTAGTACGGTAAATTGGTAACCATAGTTTTTTCAACTTTAACTAATATATACTCATAATAGGGAATTATGACTTTGAGTTTTCAAAAAAAATAAAAATCAATTGGATAATACTAAAATCTTAAGCATGTAGCCATATATTCAAAATAAAGTACAAGCAACTCTATTTGTTAATCAATTACAAAAAAAATTCAATCATGATAGAGCAGTCAAAATTGCAACGTCTAAACATTTAGTTTTATACTAATACTAGGTTGTATATTTGTTAGTATTTTAATAATATATAAAAATTATTTATGTAACTATATACTTTGGTAGATATTCGATATTTAGGTATGATGTTTATAACTACTGAATACCAAAAGCATTTAAAATTTATACCATATACCATATCAAATATCAACAACAACAACAACATACCAGTGTATTCCCACAAAGTGGGGTCTAGGGAGGGTAAGGTGTACGCAGTCCATACCACTATCTCCGAAGAAGTAGAGAGGCTGTTTTCGATAGACCCCGACTCAGGACAGGAACGCAGAACATAAAGGCGTAGTAAAAAATGAATGAAGATGACATAACACACACAATATGAAAACAGAAAACATAGAGTAGTACTATACAAGATCTAATTGAAAACACCAGTACCGCACGAACAAGGAACTCCAAGGTGTGTGCCAAGCACTGCGACTACTAGCCTGGCTACAACCAGGAAACCCTATCCACTATCTAGGCCCCACTCCAAAGAACTAGCCCTCTATCCTAATCCGCGTCCTCCACACCTTCCTATCTAGGGTCATGTCCTCTGTAAACTGTAACTGCTCTGTAACACCCCATACCTTCCCGACCCTACTTGACGACGTTGAACAATGTTTACTTAGGTGTCGAGAGCCACAGGTATGTATTTTATAGTGTCATTGATGAAACATTTGATATTGGGCCTAATATGTGTGATTAGACCTTTGTCGGAGGTGTTGTGACTTCGTGGCGCAATTGTGGGATGAAAAATGAGGCTTGGAGGACTTCAAAGCAATGAATATTAAGGTTAGGAGTTAAGCAAAATACTTGAACTTGAAGGATCTAACCAAGTCTGCAAAGAAAAGTCAAAGAACGAAAAAAAATCACATTTTAGGTGTGGGGCGCGCCCAAAGGCGTGCCGGGCCGCTTCTGGCCAAATTTTTTTTGGCACAGGCAGCCCTGGGGCACGCCAGGTAGCGTGCCAGGCTGCTCTGGGCTGTTTTTTTTGTTCCACAGGCAGCAAAGGGGTGCGCCAAGTGGCGTGCCGGGGTGATTTTCGTCAAAATTTTTCTTCGACTATTATGATGTATATAAGACCTTTGAGTCATGGTATCATTACTCCATCATAGTAGGACTATTCTTAAGCGCGTTTGGCATCCGAGTTGGGGTTAATTCTTCGTCACAAGTATTTTAACAAATTATGTTCAAATAGGCCATGTGCGACTAGAATTTCTATTTTTGCGAATGAGGCTACGAATGAGAATCTCGTGAGTGAATATTGTCGTGACAATTATGGAATTAATTAAACATGAGATATATGATGGATTACACATTGATTTTAGTGGGCTGAAACAATATGTGTTAATGGGCCAATTTGAGGCCCAAAATGGAGCTAAAATGCAAGGCCCAAGAGGGCAAAAAGACCCATTCTTCTACCATTGACCAATTAAACATGGCATTTAATGCCAAGATGACTTGAGGACCTATATATATGTGGAAAAATCTGATTTTTATTCAAAGAAACACACATCACATTTCTAGAAATTTCCCAAGATTTCTCTCATCTCTTAAAACCCTAAGCCATCTTCTTGGACAAGATCATCATTTCTCAAGTTTAGGTAAGTGATTATTATTGTACTTTAGTATATTATATGCATGATAGATGGTGTAGAGCATGATGGTTATGTTGGCAAGTGTTGAATAGTGAACTTTTGCTTTTTGCTAAAGATGTGTCATTCTTGTTATTTAAACTTAAAAAAGGACTTGAGGTTTGAATAAAAGTGAATGGTATGGATGAGATATCAACATGTATGGTGTGATTATGATCCTAAATTTGTTATTTTTCTACAAGTGTAAATTATGGGATTTTGGCCGATATGTTGTGTGAGGTGTATTGAAGTGACTTGGTGGAATCATTGTGATGTCGTGGTGATGGAGAAGTGTAAAGTATGAACTTGGTGTGACATGCTAGTGGTTTATGATATTTTGGTCAATGTTGGGCATGTTGTGGTATTGTCATACCGACAATGCCGTAAATGGTATTGTAAAGGGTGAAATGACGTTATTCGGCAATCATATAGCTCATTGTCGTCTTGTACAGTTGTATGGTAACTAGTTGTTAATGTAAGCTCCGGTATGTATTTGTATTGTAGAGTAAGACGTAAGGAGGGAGCTGGACTATTGTATTCGTATCTAGGCTTGTATATTCATACTTGGAAGTGAAGGTATGTAAGGTTACTCTTTCGGTATCCTTCTGCAGCACATAGTGTCACATTGTCATTATACTTGTTCCATTTCGAAATGTTCAAAGGTATCCCATTTCCGGTTATTAATCATTGTTACTCACATGTTCCTTATTCATTGATCAATTGTGATTCACATGACTCATGTTCATTGGTTAATGTTCCAATAATGTTCCAAAGTTCCCATAACATTGTAACTACTAATGTACCAATCTCATAATAAAAGAATTGAAGTAATGAACACTTGTTGAGTACGGGTGGCAACTCGAAGGGGCGTAAGCCTAGCTAGAGGCGAACCCGAATGGATATTGAGTACGGGTGGCAACTCAAAGGGGCGAAAGCCTAGCTAGAGACGATCCCGAAAGTTCATTGGGAACGGGTGGCAACTCAAAGGGGCGAAAGCCTAGCTACAGGCGATCCCAATTATTATGTTATTTCCCACTGATCAGTTGGGCTCGGGCATTATATGATTGATGATTATCTGATTGATGATTGATAAGTAAAGTGAAATAAAGTAAAGAAAGCAATGTACATGATCCCACACGTATACATTATGGTAGTTTATCCTTCTAACGCATTCACTTGTACTTGATTCTATTAAAGTTCTTATATGTCATACAGTTATTTATGGCCTTGCATACTCAGTACATTCGTCGTACTGACGTCCCTTGTGGAACTTACCTTACTTTCTGCAGGCACAGGTACTAGTAGACCTCCACAGTAGGTTGTTGATCACTTGCCGACTTTTGGTGAGCTCCAATTGGTTCGGGGCTTTTCGAGTCCCATATGTACATTTGTTTTGGTATTGTATCACAGTTGTATAGAGCGGGGAGCTGTCCCGACTTTAGGATGGTTATGTATTTCATTTGTTAGAGGCTTTGTAGATGGATATGGTGATATGAATGTAAGGGATGTATGTCCACTTTGACTTGATGTGACTTGATGGCCCTAACGACCAAGTTTCGTATATGTATGTATAACATGTTTCCACGATTTACATTATTAGCACCTTGTCTCTACACGTGATGGTGATGTCCCTTGAATAACTTGCATATGAGTGGTCATGGACAAGGATTAGTTCTCTCGGGCCTTTTCGACTTCGGGTGCCAGTCCGCCTCGTTGGAACTCGGGGCGTGACATACTCTATGTCGTGTCTAATCACCTCCCTGCAATACTTCTTCGGCCAACCTCTACCTCTCCTGAAACCATCCATAGCCAATATCTCACACCTCCGAACTGGGGCATCCGTGCTCCTCCTCATCACATGCCTAAATCATATCAACCTCCCTTCCCGCATCTTGTCTTCCACCGAAACCACTCCCACCTTCTCCTGAATAGCCTCATTTCTAACCCTATCCCTCCTTGTAAGTCCACACATCCACCGCAACATCCTCATTTCCGCCACCTTCAACTTTTGTATGTGGGAGTTCTTGACTTGCCAACACTCCGCTCCATACAGCATGGCCGGTCGGACTACCACTCTATAAAACTTGCCTTTAAGCTTGGGAGGCACCTTCTTATCACATAAAACTTCGGAGGCGAGCCTCCATTTCATCAACCCTGCCCCAATAAGGTGTGTGAAATCCTCGTCAATCTCTCCATTCCCCTGAATCAAAGACCCAAGATACTTAAAACTATCTCCCTTTCGAATAACCTGTGAATCCAGCTTCACTACCACTTCGTCCTCATGCGTAGAATCACTAAACTTGCAGTCCAAGTATTGCGTCTTGGTCCTGCTCAACCTAAATCCTTTAGACTCCAGGGTTTTTCTCCAAACCTCTAATTTATCATTAACACCTCTCCGAGTCTCATCAATCAGGACTACATCATCCGCGAATAACATACACCAACGCACCTCTCCTTCAATACGCCATGTCAAAACATCCATCACCAAGGTGAATAAAAAAGGACTAAGAGTTGATCCTTGATGCAACCCTGTCAAAATCGAAAAGTGCTCTAAATCCCCTCCCACCGTCTTCACCCGAGTCTTCACTCCATCATACATGTCTCTAATCACTCTGATGTATGCCACGGGGAAACCTCTAGCCTCCAAGCACCTCCAAAGAACCTCCCTAGGGACTTTGTCGTACGCCTTCTCTAGATCTATGAATACTATGTGTAAGTCCCTCTTCCTCTCCCTATACTGCTCCACTAATCTTCTTACAAGGTGAACCGCTTCGGTCGTCGACCGACCTGGCATAAATCCAAACTGGTTCTCAGAAATAGACGCTATCTTCCTCAACCTCAGCTTGACCACCCTCTCCCAAACCTTCATAGTATGACTCAACAACTTAATACCCCTATAGTTGTTGCAACTCTGGATGTCACCCTTGTTCTTGTATAGCGGGATCATCGTACTCCATCGCCAAGCTTCAGGCATCTTCGCTGTCCTGAAAATTCCGTTAAATAACTGGGTCAGCCACCCTAAGCCTGGCCCACCAGTGCTCTTCCAAAAATCCACCGGGATCTCTTCAGGCCCCGTCGCCCTACCCCTACGCATTCTACGAATAGCCTCTTTGACCTCCTCCACCTTTATACGTCTACAATAACTGTAATCACGGCATCCCTCTGAGTGCTCCAGGTCCCCTAACACAACGTCGTTGTCCCCCTCGTCATTCAAGAGTCTATGGAAATAAGACTACCACCTCTTCTTAATGAGGACGTCCTCCGCTAATACTCTGCCATCTTCCCCCTTGATGCACTTCACTTGGTCAAGATCACGGGCCTTGCGCTCCCTAGCCTTGGCAAGCTTATACAACTTCTTTTCCCCGTCTTTCTCTTTTAATCCCGCATATAAGCTTTCGAAAGCTGTTGTTTTAGCCGCTGTAACAGCTAACTTAGCCTCCTTCCTAGCTAACTTATATTCCTCCCTATTCGACCGTTTCTCCTCCTTATCATTACTCTTAACCAACTTAGCATACGTCACCTTCTTTGCCTCCAACTTCCTCTTAACTTCTCCATTCCACCACCAGTCCCCCCGGTACTGGCCGAATCGGCCCCTCGAGACACCCAACACCTCTCTCGCTGTCTCCTTGATGCAACTGGCAGCCCTTTCCCACATACTATCCATGTCCCCCTACTCTCCCACACACCCTTCGCCGCCAACTTCTGTTCCATCTCCAGAGCACTGACCAGAGTCAAGCTCCCCCACTTAATTCTGGGTCGATCCTCCCCACCCCTCCTTTTTTTGCCCTTCCTAATATCTAAGTCCATCACCAGAAGCTTATGTTGAGTCGAAAGATTCTCACTAGGAAGACCTTACAATCCTTACACAACGCTCTATCACCCTTCCTGAGCAGCAAACAGTCAATCTGGGTCTTGGCCACCGCACTCCGAAAGGTAACCAGGTGATCCTCCTTCTTCGGGAAGCTCGAATTCACAACCACTAACCCAGAGGCTCTAGCAAAATCCAAAAGCGAGGCCCCTCCTTCATTCCTATCCCTAAAACCAAAACCTCCATGCACATCGTCATAACCTCTCGGCAACTGTCCGATGTGCCCATTGAAGTCCCCTCCATTGAAAATCTTCTCTGAGCTAGGCACGCCTCTCACCACCTCATCCAAAACCTCCCAAAAACTCCTCTTCTCCTCCTCACCCAAACCCACCAGCGAAAATCCTGATATCACAATACCAAAATCATGATATCAAAAATTTTAGTTTGATACGATAATTCGATATATACCATACAATACTCAACCACTTTAGCACTTGAACTAATTTCATGAGATATATGTCACTTCCCACCAGCAATAGATACTAGGTAACATATTTAAAAAATGTGACAGATGACGTAGAACAAGTTGTTTGTCATGGTAATGTACAGTCACAAAGTGGTAAAATCAATCACTTTTTGAATGTTGTTTTTGAAGATGATGAGTAAGATCGTGATTAAATAACTATTTGTTACATATTTCAGTAACTTTATCATTTAGTAAGTTGTTATTGTTTCACGTAGAAAAAACTAGTTCAACAACCTTTCGGTGAGAATTTGTTGAACAGATCATGTTACACTTGGAAAATTCAATTGATCAACTTATCGTCGTGATCCTGCAATTAATACGAGCGTAAAATAATTCAAAATATTCAAGTTGACTTTTTTCACATTTTACTTTTTTAGATAAATATTATGATAATTTAATTTGGCAAGAGTATATTCTGTATAGACTACATGAAATGGCTCTAAGTTTTGAATTATTAATCATGATCTACCTCAACTTTAGCACTAATCACTCTAAGCACTCTAAGTGGGTAATAACATAGGATTTACACACCTGATCCACCCCTAATGAATCATCTACGAGGTAGCAATATCAGTAGACCCAACAAAACTCACGAATCATATGAAGACTCATAACCGGAAAAGTAAACACATAGTAGAATGAAGGATCAAAGTCAAACGCTACCAAGATAGATCAAAGGCGGACTGAAATCCTACCTGTGGCTACTGTACCGAACACTCCAGCATCTAGTCCATCTTGTAGAACCTGATATTGAGACATGTCATCTCTCTTAGCAACTGATGAAGCATCTTTCTGTCTAAGCTGGGGGCAATCACTCCTATAGTACCCGAGATACCCACATATGAAGAAACCCAAAGAAGTCGGAGCCCGCTGAACTAGGCCTGAAGAACCTGAACGACCACCACAATCTAACCCTCTCCAAGCGTAACCACCAGGATCCTAGTCTACACTATGCACATCGCTATCATCATCAAGCCTATGGGGCCTCTGGCCCGCAAGCCTCTTATGTCTCCACACAAACTCCTCTAAAAAATCTCGAGCAAACTGATCCCATGAAAAAAAAGTGATCCAATTGGTCTATTCTCCACAAAGGTCCTCCACCACTATCTATTTGTCCCAAAAAACTGAAAGGAATTGAAGTCTACTCGATTATAATCCACTAAGCCCAACCTGTACAACTTCTCACGGCAACCAAGCATGAACATATAAGCATCAAATCTAGGATCTCCATCGAATCGAGGAGGATCTGTCCTTATGAACTCTACAAATTTAATCGGTCCTTCTATGGACATGAAGGGTATGGTCACTGGATGTGGAGAAATCTCTGGAAATATCTCATCGACACTAGGAGAGGCTGCAGTAGTCACATGTGCATTTGGAGTCTAAAATCTCGAAGTAGCATGCTGAACCAAAATAAGAGTCGCCCTCTGAAGGAAACCCAACACTCGAACCAAACAATCCTCAAGCATAGGTATGGTCACAGACGGTGTCTGCACTGGCCTCAACCCCTCTAACTCAATAGACCTATCACCACTAGCAGCTCTAGAACTTGAAGAGACGCTCTAACCTGACCTCTACCCAGTCTGGACATCCCGATCCGACCTCTACCTTAAACCCTGCTCCTACCGCGCACCGAAGGCACGATCTCTGAATCTCTAGCTAAGGAAGAATAGGTGCTCACCATCTGTGAGAGAGTGAATAAGAGATTTTTGAGTTATACAAAGCTACGAATGCACGAGACAGAATAAAGAAATGAAAATCTCCTAAAGTCATGTAGCCTCTCGAAGATAGATAACGGACGTCTCCGCACTGATTCGCAAGACTCTACTAGACTTGGCTTGTAATAATGAGACCAATAAACCTGGGGCTCTGATATCAATTTGTCACGATCCAAAATAAGCACACGATGGCACTTGTCACGCCCGCCAGACAAGTAAGCCTAACCCAACCCAAAGAACACGAATATTAGAAAATTAAGTTGGAAACAGAAGAATTGAAATAATCCCAAAAATAAAAACAAGACCCAAGTCTCAAAGAAATATATCTCAGGTCTGGTTGTCATTAGTACAAATCTCTAGTACAAAATAACAATAACAACAATCGTCTAAAGTATCGTAGATACGAATAAAAGCATAAGATAAAAGTAGAGAGATTCGAGTAAGTTCTGACGTCCATCAGCCACTACCTCGATCTCTGCAGTGCCAATACTGAAAGAAATGCGAACTATGGTCTACTACTCAAACCAATACCTGCACGAGGTGCAGAAAACAAGAAAAAAGAAAAGAAAAACAAGGGTGAGCACGAAACTATGTATACTCAGCAAGCATCGTCGATGACCGCCCCTAATCCAAAGCGATGGCAAGAACCACCACCCAACTACCCAAACAATTCTATGCCAGCAAATGCTCTATTTTATCCTATCAGGGTAATCCAACACAATAGTCAGAATATACTGGGTAGGCACATTAATCAAGGTGAGTCAACACTAGCTTTTTTATGATCAACAGATAAGGAAAGCCATTTATGAAGAAGACTCACTAATATAATATATCAGGCCTAATCAATTCTAATCAACCAATAATATGGGATAAAACAACAAGAGTGCACCTATAGAAGAGTGTATATCATACAACCAAAAAGTTCTACACAATTATCTCTCTGATCAAGCCACAGCCATATCTCATGTCTCATGATATCCCAACCTTCCAATCAATATAAGATGATATAAGATAATGTAACAAAGTGAAAGGAATGCTCAAACATAATATCACATACAAGTTCTACCACAGTAATACAATACAAGAGTAAATACTAACACAATACCAAACCATAACAAGGAAAGTCAATATAATGCAATGCAGTGCAGTGATGATGATGAATATTTGAAAGTTATCGTATAAATTTCTGTATACACCTACCGAGCCTCACTGCTCCTAAAGTAGGACCCTTGGGGGGTTCGCAACCCATATACTTTCCATAATCACAAACTATAATATCTCATAAAATGTCTTAATCAACCTTCCCGGCAAGTGACCTTCGGCCAAGGGTTTTATAAAAATATCATTTTCTTTTGAATGGGGAAAACTTCAGTGGCATTAATCTCATGAACATGTACGAATGATATAAGGATATAATGCTCACAACTAATCAGTATGAAGATATAAATGAATTCAATGCGGTATGAATGATTCCAGAATCAGCTCTATATGACAATGTTCCATGATGTAAGCCATCGTAGGGCAACACTGGTATAAATAGTCATGCATGACATCAATAATATCATTTAAAGTGCCTCATTCGAATATCATTAATATAATAAAGGAAATTTAATGCACAATAATAAATCTGGCAATTTAATGCACGATCATAGCCTATGATAACAGGTCAAGCCCTTACTCAATGACACAATAATAAATATGGCAATTAAATGTGCAATCATAGCCAACAATATAAACTTAAGCCCCCACTCGGGCATCACCACTATATATACTCTCAAATTGGTAATAATATGCACATAAGTCCAATTTGGCAACTCGAATACGATAAACAATCCAAATAAGAAGATATCAAGAAACTACCCAAACCTAGCATTTGTTCCTTACAATAGGTCCACCTCTTTCAAAGATGACATCATTAGACTAAGTTATTTGATGAAACTACACTTGTTAACAATATGCCCTAGCAAGAGATACTAAACCCCGATATTCACGTTAACCTTTACAAACCCTATTACATCCTAAGGATAGTTCCAACAGCAAGACTAACTAAGATAAGCATTCATCAAACTACAATCCATCAACAGACTCCGGTACCTACGGAGATGTTTGCCATTTCATATAAGTGAGACCCTTAATCCTAAATGAATCACAAAATACAATCAAACGAGTAAATAACACATAAACACTTCACAGAAATCCAAGATACATCTCAACTTGCCTTAAATGAAAATTCGCAAGCTGAAATGCAGTCTAAAGCATCAATCAGAATCCCTACTCCCTTAAATCAACACCAAACGTGTCCAATCTAACCAAATATGACATCTATAAATCAAGAGGAGTCCAACGATACCCATTGTTGACACCCAATTTTGGCTCTCCGTGCTTAAAATTAACGTCTTCAGGCTTCCTGATCGTTAAAGAGCACAAAATACAATTTTTACACATTTTATAATTTATTGATAATTATCCTTATTTAGGGATTTTTACCAATTTATTATCATAGTTTAACTTTTCATAATTTATTGATAATTATCCTTAATTTCATAAATATTAGGATTTTTATCAATTTATTTTCATTTTAATTCTTAACAGTCATCTGCACATACACAATACGAGCAGTATATTTTTATTCTTAACCACACAATACATTTATTTTTACATTTAAATTTATACTTATATTTTTAAAAATAATATATACATTAGCTATATTTTTAGGCACAGTCCATATATATCAAATAAAGTGAATTCACCGATATTCAAAACTCACACTGTATATATTATTCGAAAATAAAATTACACGATGTGTAATATCTTCTTGTCCAATCATATTTTTTATTTTTATTCCTCTAAAAAAGGAAAAGAGACACATCCCTTGATTTTCTCAACCACCATATTTTGACTACAAATCATCTCCCTTTTTCTTTTCTTTTCTTTTCTTATCTACACACACAATAGTAGATTTTTGCTCCCTTAATTTTATGCTTTTTTGAAGACTTCATCCACACATATACACAATCACTATATTTTAATTTCTTCTTCTTTTCCATTATTTTCAACTTTTGACCTTTTCTATCACTTTCCCAAGATTCAAGGGATGTGTTTTTGAAATTTTGGAAAAAAAATAAACTTGATAAGATCTTACTTCTTTCTTTTAAATACTAACTCATCTCTTTTCATTCAAAAGGACACACACACACACTCTCTTCTCATCTCCCTTTGCTCCCCCTTCTTCCTCTCTTTTTTCTCTTCTCTCCATGACACTAACCAACACCAACACCAACACAATAACCCTCTATCATTTATCCCTCCCTTTTTATTCTCTTAATGCTACCCTCTTTCTCCATCATTTTTCCTTAAAGAAGAAAAATACTATTGCTCACTTTTTAGAGTTCTTTCTTTTACTCTTACGCTCACAATTATCTCTCCTCTCATGTTCCTTGTCTTTCTTCTCCAGTGGACTACTTATCGACTTCAACAAACCCCACTTCATGATAGTGACTATATTTTTATGTATACATATTTTTATTGAATCTTATTTCTTATTGTATTGCTTCTGATATCATAATCTTTGTCCTAGTTTTTCATGTCTCCAATGGCCTATTTTTCTTGCTAATCTTGCTTATCTTTTGAGCAAAATCACACATTTTGCTATGACTTTCTTCTAGTGGTTAACTTTTGTGCTATTTCTTTGACCACTCTAACGATGTTTGTTTGTTGTTCTAATATTTTTTATGCTACTTTGTTTGGCTATAATGAAATTTTGGACCATTTTTTTCTTAACATTTTATTAAATTAATAATGAGCAAATACTACATTATATGGCCAATGACAATATCTCTCCGTCGGATTTTCGAGGCCTTCCCCATAACAAAAGACGGATTTTATTTTCTCAAGTTTACTTATTTTATATCAAGTATCAATACATGGCCAATGAAAAAATTTCCGTCAGTTTTTGAGGCCTCCACAAATAAAAGACGGACATTACGTATACAAATACGTAACAAAAATAAATAAATTTGGGCGATGACGAAATCATTAATTACCACGACAACACAAAAGTTTTACGATTCGTATCTTGGCAAAGCGATTTAGGACGACCGATAATTTGAGCAATCACTTCGTAGCCACGGCGTATCTAAAACTTCATCTGAGCCCACTAGATAATAAATATTATTTTTCATATATACATTTACATACATATATGCACACATATTTTTATAATTATTTATTCATTACTAATATTTCTAACAAGTGTTTACACAGGTTCTTGAGGATAATTCTCGAAAAAGGACATTCAAAAAGGAGTTTAAATTTTATGGTTGTATTTTACATTCTTACAATTGTACAAACATTAATTATAGTGAAAACTTTATTTTTAGGGTATTGGGCGGGGGATATTCTTTATTTACGTAACCCTCACCACGCGTTTAGGCAAAACTTAGGCCGTTAATATTTATATAGAGAATCAAACTGATTCGGATATTTAATCAATTAATTCACATTTTTTCCATTATAAAATATTGTGCAGTCTTTTCTATCAAAAAATAAACATTTATTTTATTTAATCTTTTCTCCCGTTAACTTTTGTCAAATACAAAATATTATTTGAATATATTTTTTTAGTATAATACAAAAATTACTTTTCTTTCCATACATTACACACAAAAGTGATTTCCTTTCATAAAAGAACACTTTTTTCACATATATAATTTTATACATATTTTATACAACATACTTTTGCTTATTTCTATACATATATATTATGATAATAAAGTCGATGTATGCATTTGACATATCATGTTTTATACATGCATTTTTTACATTATTACATATTTTAACTATTCATACTTCTCAAAAAATGATTTTTACCTCCTTCCTCTTTGATAAATTTAGTCTAGTCGGGTACCACATTTTGTGGATTCTGAAGGATGCCTAACACCTTCCCTTCGGAATAATTTGAACCCTTAGTTAGAATCTAAACTGGTTTTCACAGATTAAAACGCAAGTCATACATGTTAATAATTAAATAAGTTTCCTTATTTCTATAAAAATTAGGTGGCGACTCTGTACAAAATCAATTCTTTTAGAGTTCATAAGTCATTCTTGTTTTAACCTTGGTGAAAAATAGGACATGACACCCATATTGCCATATAAAACTCTGGGCCCAAAATTGGGTAAAAAATGGGCCCGTGTGGATCGCTAATGAAATTCCAAAATTGAATCCATCACGAGGTCCCTCGAAGGACAAGGAATGTGTACTCAAAATTTGAGCACCAACGGAGTCTCAATTGGGGCCCAAATCATCCCCAAGAGCTAAAGAAAGTAAGAGGGAAAATCAAGAATTTAATGGAGGATTAGGGCGGAAACTTACGAAAAATGACGGGAAAAAGGTCACCTCAACGTCTCCAAACCAAGCCCCGCTTCAAACCAAGGATCTCCTACTTAATTTAAGCTCATACAAGTGAAAAATAGAGGTTTTAAGCTTGGAACAATGATTGTAAATGAGGGAAAGAGAGATGTATAAAAATATCAGTGATGGCCGCTTAAGCTGTCACATGATCGCTTAAGCTGTTATCGCTTAAGCCGTTAAGGGGTCGCTTAAGCGGTTGTCGCTTAAGCTGTCAAGGGGTCGCTTAAGCAGCTATCACTTAAGCCGTCACACCAGCACATTAGGCACCAGAAATATATCGTCTAAATATTCTTCGAACGGACCCTTGGGATAAGTTCGGGATCCTACAGAAACAAACCAAATATGCTCCTAGGCTATTTTCGACGTTCTGGACTCAATGGGAACGTTGGATTTTTGAAAAAGGATAGTTTTCAAAAAATTAGTCCATGGGACTCCTTAAGGCAAAATTCACTAGTTTTTAAATGGAGGATAGAAATACAAAATAAAGGTTCCAAACCCAAACCAACCTCGCTACTAACCCAAATTCGACATCCGGATCTAATGAAACTGTCAGATTCACCATTTGATGCTCAGATCACGAAATATTGACCGAAGTCAAACTAATTCCTTTAAGGATATTCAAAACCACAAACTCATATAAAGTACTTCTGAATGCATCGGAGACCGTGCCAACCATCCCCACAACTCGTAAATGAGATAAAACAACTACGAGGAAGGACAAAATGGTCAAAACACAAAAATTCCTAAATTTTAATACGAGGATCATTACAGTATCCACTACTAGGATTCACGTTCGTCCTCGAACGTACAAATAGAAAATGCCAAAATAGGTGAGGGATAGAAAATACCCTCGACAGACATCAAACAAGCACTTCGACGTGGTGTCACAACTATATAATTACCGGTCTCACCATAGAATTAGAAATCTTTCTCATAATGACTCACAAGGTCACAACACTAGTATCTAAGGCCAAATTTCTCAATAAAGTCGAGACCCATTTATTAATAAACTCCCTCTATACCCAAAAATTGAGTCAAACACAATAGAAGTTCTGAACATGCCCGACTAATCTAAACCTGACCAAGACACCATAAGGCTCTGACTAGACCACAAAACCAAGAATCACTCTCCGAACCACAAAATTCCAAAGAACTCATAAAGCCATATAACTACCCACCAAAATACTGTACCCACCAAAATACTGAACCAACCTACATAAGGTCGATACTATCACAATCAACTCAAACAACACAATAACCTCAAGTTAAAGCTACTAAGCCAAAAGTCGGCCTCATAACCACAACAAACCTCAAAAGTCACACTTAGCACACATAGATCACTATCCAAATAGTCATATCCTTATGTTCAGCCCATTGAGGCAATCAAGAACATCATAAAACTCTATATACCATAGACATGAACACTCAAAAAGGCACCAAAACCTCATGTAACTCATCCCAATAACCTATGCAACCTCAATAACGAAGAGATATCAATTAACCTAAAGTCCTCAATAATCTGGTAGAACAAAAAGCCTCTAAGACCATACATACATAAGCAACTCGTCATATAAGGGACAATCAAACCATAGAAGAAGTGCAACAATCATGATATCTCACTGACGGATGCACAAATCACAAATCAAATCTCGAGAAAGTCACAACTAGACTCCTCATAAGCCACTAAAGAACCATACTGTCAGGACTTCAAATTTCTAACTGGAATCTATAGCTAAATTTCGAATATATCAAGATTTTTTATGTACCAGTTCTTTATCTTTTTCTTAACTTACTTCCAAATCAAAGTTCTTTAACGCAAGACTCAAGGAACAATAACATATACTCTAATCAAAACACATGAGCAAGAATATTCCATTAGTCCACTTAGCTATATAAGTAACAATTGCTATAAGTAAGTTTCCTTTCCATTCGAAACTCCTTCCGAATCAAAGCAAAAATCCCTTATAAGCTGAAATCCTTCAAATCTAGCGGAGGAGTGTCTCAATACCATCTATTCCAATCATGCAAGCAAAGGCTAATCACTAAGGAATTAACAATACGCAAGACATGAATGCCTGAAAATCTTTCATTATCCAACTAGAATCCTTCGATTGCAATCCTTCTAAGTTAATCATGTCCCAAGTAGGATTCATCACAAGGTCTTCGTGCCCAAACTAATAAGTATTCGCAAGTCATCCCGCGAAGTCGATACATCATCACGACATTAACCCAAACCATAGATATATCAATGTGACCTGTAGAATAACTAATTCATGCATACACACTACCACTAACACTTGTAGGTAATCCCACATAAGTCCACCTATTGCACACCTTTTTTACTCATCACTCGCCATCCCGATAATTAAATTTCTTTCTCAATCCCAACTGAAACATGACTCTCAAGTGAACCTCTCGATTACCTTTTATAATATGAATATGCCAAAATTCATAATCGATCCACCGCTAGTCTACAACATAGCTATCAAAGAGATCATATCCAAATACACCAAAATCCACAAAACTCAAGAGGTCAAACCTAATCCGGCTAAGCACTCTAAGTGGGTAACAACATAGGATCTACACACCTAATCCACCACTAATGAATCATCTACGGGGTAGTAATATCAGTAGACCCAACAAAACTCATGAATTATATAAAGTCTCATGGCCAAAAAAGTAAACACATAGTAGAATGAAGGACCAAATTCAAATGCTACCAAAATAAATCAAAGGCGGAATGAAATCCTACCTGTGGCCATTGTACCAAAAACTCCTGCCTCTAGTCCATCTTGTGGAACCTGATACTAAGACCTGTTATCTCTTGGAGTAATTAATGAAGCATCTCTCGATCTAAGCTGGGGGCAATCACTCCTATAGTGCCCGAGATCCCCACATATGAAGCAACCCAAAGAAGTAGAAGCCCGCTGAACTAGGCCTGAAGAACCTAAACGACTACCATGATCTAACCCTCTCAAAGAATAACCATGAGGATCCTAGTCTCCACTATGCACATCACTATCATCATAAAGCCTATGAGGCCTCTGGCCCGTAAGCCTCTCATATCTCCACACAAACTCTTCTAAAAACTCTCCAGTAAACTGATCCCACGAAATAGAAAGTGATCCAACTGGTCTACTCTCCACAAAGGTCATCCACCACTATCTAGCTGGCCCAAAAAACTTAAAGAAAGTGAAGTCTACTCTATTAGAATCCACCAAGCCAAACCTGTACAACTTCTCACGGCAACCAAATAAGAACATATAAGAATCAAACCTAGGATCTATATCTAACCAAGGAGGATTTGTCCTCATGAACTCTACAAATCTAATATGTCCTTCTATGGACATGAAGGGTAAGGTCACTGGATGTGGAGCAATTCCTGGTAATATCTCGTCGACACTAGGAAAGCCTGTAGTAGTCACATGTGTATTTAGAGTCTGAAACCTCGAAGTAGCATGCTGAAACAAAATAGGAGTCGCCCTCTAAAGAAAACCAAACATTAGAACCAAACAATCCTCAAGAATAGGTATGGTCACAAGCGGTGTCTGCACTGGCCTCAACCCCTTTAACTCAATAAACCTATCACCACTAGCAACTCTAGAACCTGAAGGGACAACTCTAACCTGACCTCTACCTAGTCTGGACATCCCGATCTGACCTTTGGCTCGAACCCTGCTCCTACCGCACGCCAAAGGCACGATCTCTGAATCTCCAGCTAAGAAAGAACGCGTGCTCACTATCTGTGAGAGAGTGAATAAGAGATTTTTGAGTTATACAAAGCTACGAACGCATGAGACAGAATGAAGAAATGGAAATCTCCTAAAGTCATGTAGCCTCTCGAAGATAGATAGTAGACGTCTCCGTACCGATCTGCAAGACTCTACTAGACTCGACTTGTACTAATGAGATCAATGAACTTGGGGCTCTGATACCAATTTGTCACAACCCAAAATAGGCACGTGATGACACTTGTCACGCCCTCCAAACAAGTAAATCTAACCCAACCCAAAAAACACGAATATAAGGAAATCAAGTCAGAAATAGAAGAATAGACGTGGGGACCGATGATGAAATTTTGAAATTGAATCCATCACGAGGTTCCTCAAAGGACAAGGAATGTGTGCTCAAAATTTGAGTACCAATAAAGTCTCGATTGGGGCCCAAATCAGCCCCAAGAGCTAGAGAAAACAAGAGGGAAAATCGAGAATTTAATCGAGGACTAGGGCAGAAACTTACGGAATAACGATGGAAAAAAAGTCTCCTCAACATCTCCAACCCAATCCCCACTTCAAACCAAGGATCTTCTACTTAATTCAAGCTCCCACAAGTGGAAAAGTGGAGGCTTTAAGCTTGGAATAATAACTGGAAATGAGGGAAAGAGATATATATAAAAATAACAGTGATGGCCGCTTAACGCGTCAAATAATCGCTTAAGCCTTCATGGGGTCGCTTAAACTGTCAAGGGTCCACTTAAACAACTATTGCTTAAGCCGTCAAGGGCTGCTTAAGCCATCACACCAGCATATTAGGCACCAGCAACATACCAAGTCTAAAAATTCGCCAAACGGACCCTTGGGATTCATTCTGAGGGTCTGTTCAGAACCCTATAGAAACAAACCAAATATTCTACTAGGCTATTTTCGATGTTCCGGACTCAATGGCAACTTTTGAATTTTTGAAAAAGGATCATTTTCAATAAATTAGTCCCCGAGACCCCTTTAAGGCAAAATTTACAAGTTTTCAAATGGAGGGTCAAAATACAAAATAAAGGTTCCAAACCCAAACCAACCCCGCTACTAACACAAATTCAATATTTTTGATCTAATAGAACTGTCAGATTCACCATTCGTTGCTCGGATCATGAAATATTGACCGAAATCAAACTAATCCCTTTAAGGATATCTAAAACCACAAACTCATATAAAATACTTCCGAACGCATCAGCGATCGTGCCAACCATTTCCACAACTCAAAATAAGATAAAGCAACTATGAGAAAGGTCAAAATAGTCAAAATATAGAAATTCCTAAATTTCAATATGAGGGTCATTACATGTCCTTAAACCTTCGGTCTTTCATTAACTTTGTTGTGTGTTTCGTCAATTAAAATTGTACCATCTACAAAAAACATGCACCATGAACCTCACATTGGATATGTCGTGTCAATTCATCCACCATTAATGCAAATAAAAACATGCTAAAAGTCTACCTATGGTGCAATTTCATCATGATAGAAAAGTTCTTTGATTCTCATCCCACTATCTTCACTAGTGTCTTGGATCCACCGTACATGTCTTGAATCGCCCTAATGTAAGCTACATGTACACTTTTATCTTCCAAACATCTCTATAGAACTCACCTATAAACTTTATTGTATATTTTTAATAGGTTAATGAACACCATATGTAAGGACATTTTCCTTTCTCTGTACTGCTCCATCAATTTTCTTATAAGATGTATGATTTATGTAGTCAAATATATCGTTATGAATCTAAATTAGTTCTCGATAATAAAAACACCTCATCTCATTCTCATCTTCACCACTCTTTTCAAAGTTGTCATAATACGACTTAACACCTTGATACCCTATAGGTGTTGCAATTCTGAATGTCATCTTTATTTTTATATAAAAGGATAATTGTACTCCACCTTAATTATTCATGCATTTTTGATATCCTGAAAATTACTCTAAATAACACAGTTAGCCATTCTATGCTTGTTTTACCTGCACTAAATTTCATTGGGGTCTCATTTACTTGGTTGCTTTTTCCCTTCTCATCTTATGAATAACCTCCTTAACATGCTCAAACTCTATATACCTACCAAAATTCAAAATTTAATGATTCTCAACGTGCTCTAAATCGCCTAGCATAATATTAATGTCTCCATATTCATTCAAGAGTTTATAAAAGTATGTTTGTCACCTTTATCTAATGTGTGTCTCTTCCATCAATGTTTTACCTTCATTGTCTGATCCAAGTTTCGGTCCTCTTCTCTCTCTCTTATTGACAAACCAATATAATTTTTATCCCTATTTTTATCTTGACGTTCTTTATACAAGCGTTTAAATGTTGTCGTGTTAGCCATTGTAACTATAAATTTTGCTTTCTTTTTCGTCGCCTTATACCTCTTTCTATTAACCTTATTTTCCTCGTTATCTTTGCTCTCTATCAACTCCATATAAGTAGCCTTCTTTGCTTTTAAATTCCTTTGGACTGCTTTATTCTGCCACCAATCTCTTCAATGTCCACCAATGTTACCTTTTGAAACTTCCAAAACTCTCTGGTGACTTTTCTAATGCAATTAGCTGTCCTATCCCACATGTTGCTAGCATTTCCAGTACTGCCCTAAGTCTCATCACTATCAGCTTCTCCCCCTGTAAGACAGTAAAATTCGAGACCGAGAAAATAATAATCGGGACAAGAAAATATTGCAACAATCGTTTTATTTGATTTCAATATGTGAGTGTTACAATCTCTATGAATCCTTTGATTCGCCTTTCTAAATATAAATTCAAGGGCTTCGAGCTTGATCTTGAATTTGATGAACTTGAACTTGATTTGTGGATTTAATAAACTTGATCTTGACTTGTGAATTTGAATTCAAGGGCTTTTGAGCTTGATCTTGAATCTTCGTCTTAATCTTCAGTTGTTTATGAACTTGAATGCTTGAACTTGTAGCTTGTAGAGAAATCTGTAGTATTTGATCCACGAGCTCTCTCTTGCTTTTTGTTAGAATTATTGGTCCCCTTTTTGAATTATGAGGCCCCTATTTATAGTTGTGGGAAGGAAAGAGTCATGGTAAATTTAAACTTCTTCCGGCCAATCAGATTGAAGTGACATGACCACATTTGATTGGTTGAAACATGTCATCTTGTACACGTGTCGCATTTTCATTGGCCTTGGATTTGGTTGGGCATGCTGCATCATTTTGACATGTGGCATGATCCTATTGACTCCTTCACTTGACTTGCACGCTACGTCATTTGACACGTGGTGCTCAATTGGGCCTCTAGAATATGATGACATCTTGGCCTTTAGCAAAATGGGTTCATCATTTATAGCCCAAATTAAGGGGTTAGTCCAATAAATTTTGGACTTTAATTAAATTCGTATTTATTGGACTTAAGTAATTAATTCGATTATATTAATCCACAAAATATATGGACTAATATATTTTGAATTTAATATAATCCAAATTTCGTGCGAATTTAAATCTAATAAAATTTCATTGTGTACAAATGCCCCCTACTTCAAGACTTGTCTAGATATTTAATCTTTCGATGACTAGGCTTGAAGTATTAACTTGATGTTTTAATTGCGATCAATAATAACCTGTACATGCATGCCAAAATGGCTAAAAGTTAAGACATTGTGCAACTTTGTAACCAAAGAGTTATGATAATAATCATAATTATTATAATAATAATTGGCACATGCTTTGCATGACAAATCTTTCATGGAATTGAATCATGTTGCACCATTTCAATTGGAGGAACCCACGTAAGCATGTATATGAAAGCTATACTACTTGAAACCTTCACCGACATTGAGAATTTTACTCCTTTTAGGAGACCAATCGCAATCTTTTAAGCACAATGCATTTGGTTGGTACCATCACCGCCCCAGTTTAACCGAATTAGAGTAGGAGTCAACTTTTTTCTTTGTAGCCGCTTCCCATGAGTCCAATTTTGATATGAATTGGATTCGGTACTCCTTCGTGATTAATAACTCAAATCCTTTTAGGAGTACACCACCGTTGCTACTCATCTATAAATAGGGACGCACCCCTTATTCTTTTAACCTCAATTTTGCAAGTTGTTTTATGGAGTACTTCAATCGATTTGCAGGGGTATTAACAACAAGGTACTAATTTTTTATTTTTTTTCTCTTTCTTTGTGTTCTGTTTTTCCTTCTTTTTTTGTAGGCTTGAAACAAATAGTATTCATAAAGGGTCAACTAAAGGTGTGAGAGTTTAACTTTGCCTCCGTCACCTTGAGACCTGACAAGTTCGGTTTCAAGTTTGGTCCCTTTCACCGATGTAATTATGCAATGGTCAACTTAAGGTGCGAGAGTTTAACTTCGCCTCCGTCACCTTGAGACCTGACAAGTTTGGCTTCAAGTTTGGTCCCTATCACCGACGTACTTATGCAATGGTCATCTTAAGGTGCGAGAGTTTAACTTCGCCTCCGTCACCTTAAGACCTGACAAGTTTGAATTCAAGTTTGGTCCCTTTCACCGACGGACTTATGCAATGGTCAGCTTAAGGTGCGAGAGTTTAACTTCGCCTCCGTCACCTTGAGACCTGACAAGTTCGGCTTCAAGTTTGGTCCCTTTCACCGACATACTTATGCAATGGTCAGCTTAAGGTGGGAGAGTTTAACTTCGCCTCCGTCACCTTGAGACCTGATAAATTTGGCTTCAAGTTTGGTCCCTTTCACCGCCGTACTTATGCAATGGTCAGCTTAAGGTGCGAGAGTTTAACTTTGCCTCCATCACCTTGAGACCTGACAAGTTCGGCTTCAAGTTTGATGGACTCGTTGGCTTTAGTATACGTGACTATATTCCAACAAAGCCAAAACATGGAGGACCTTTCTGTCAGTTGGCGTTCCTGCAGGTGTTTTTTTTTTGAATTACCATTTTGTATTTGACCAAGGTTCTTTTGTTTATGCAGCTTGTAGAGATGGTTTGCTTCAGACACTACACATCTTTATCTTCCAAAAACAAGTATCTCCTGATTGAGGCCGATGACGGTACAGTTTTATCTAAGCTATTGACAGATACTCTAATAGTCGGCAGGTATGTGGATCCGTGGCCACCCTTGCGAAATTCTCTTCATATGTTAGACTGGACTTCAGAAAACGACATTGGTTCTAATCGGCCGATTAAAGTATGGTCTCTTCGAACTCCTAACCAACGCCAACTAAACATTGCGAGCACCCTTCCTTGCTTAGGATGTCGAGTACTCCAGGGAGATATACGTTGGACAGGTACCATGGAGATAACCGGTGAATATCACCACACTCAAGGATACTGGGAAAGGGCTGAAGACATATTGGCTGGAAGTCAACAAAAATTGAAGGCAGCAAAAATATATGATGCCGTTTATGCTTCTCTATTTACTTATGATCGAAATTCGAACATATTGCAGGCATTCTTTGAAGCTTGGTGTCCAAATACCAACACATTGCTTACATCAATTGGGGAGCTATCCATATCTCTTTGGGATTTACACAAAATTGGGGGTTTACCCATTGGAGGTCTTTCTTATGAAGAAGTAGTGCCCGAAGCTAAAGAGCTCACAGGTGTTGATGAAAAGAATGAGAAATTCATCCCCCATTCTTGTGAATTCTTATTTGTAGCCTTCCAACATCTTCAAGAAGGAGAGACTTCTAATCCAAGAGTTCCTACAAGCAAGTGGATAAAGTTTTGGTGCAAAAGGGTCTTGAGGTATGAGCCAGCTCCATTGAGGAAGGAGAAAAAATCTGTTCGCTTGAAGTCAACACATAACCCAACTGGGGCTATTCCTAAAGCAGCAAAGTGGTCAAATGCAGATGATGCTACATTTTCTAAACTCGGAGTGGAATACGAACAGAGGACTAATACATATTTGGCGGCCTTTTTATCATGTTGGTTATGCACCTTTGTGTTTCCCTTTAAAGATGATTTTATTCGTCCAGGAACTTTTAAGATCGCAGCCATGATGGCAGATAAACAATCATTCAGTCTTGCGGTCCCAGTCTTATCAAGCATTTATAATGGTTTAAACAGGATCTATAAATCTTCACAGCTTGAGTACCTCAAAATATCCTTTCCCATTCATTACGTGTATGGTTGGCTTGCTTATTACTAAAAGACACATTATCCTCTTCCTAAAGGACCATCCATTCCATTGATGACAATATACTCTGGTGAAGGTAGAGCAAGGTATTTTGATAGTGAGCTTGCCAGAAAACGCATTCATCAGGGAGACAGTGTTGTTTGGGCTCCTATCATGCCGATCGAGTCTACTCTTTGCTATTTTGTGGACAACGATAAGAATACGAAGTTGGAGATAAGTTACTTTATGAGCCTTCATTTTAACTTTCTCCCTTTGAGGTATGGAGACTCATTCATCCTTGAGCCATATAGTCCGCATCGATTTAGCCGTCAGTTTGGATTTTATTAGAACATCCCTGGCAGCTTGGAAAATGATATTCGCAGCGCTTCATTAGACGAAGGCCTTAGATTTTATTGAATTTGTGTGTCTCATGGATTTATGTCAAAAGCAACTTTTCCTAAAGCTACACCCAATGTGCGAAATTACTTTTCCACTGAGAATAAATCTTGGTGGGACAAAGCTCATGGAAACTTTCTTGAAGTTAACTTGCAATCATTGGTGAATGTTGTAGGTCCCATTACCGACACTCCTCAAGCAGATGGCGAGGAGGACCCAATTATGGCTAAGTCTCCTATTTTGAAATCTCAAGTAGTCATTCCATACAAAGTCAAGGGACCTCTATATGCAGAAACTCAAAACGAAGAGCCGCCCGCTCAGACCCAACATGCTTCCAACAAACGACTACCTCAAGCTGAGAGCAGTAGTAGTCATGGAGATCGTTGTTGGAAGAAGGTGAAACCATCCCTGGACAAGCCAGGAGATACTAACTCACACGTGGTGGAGATTCTTGACAATGATGGTAGTCCCTCAAGGACCCCGCTAGCCATTGAAGAGGTAATGACTTAATTTCCCCATTATTTCATAGCATACGAATAAACTTTATATGTCTCCCTTATCATGTTTTTTTTTTTTGTGTGTGTGCGCAGCCCAGCAAAGTCAAAATTTTAGAGGATTCTTACCAACGTAAGGCATAAGAAAGTAGTGAGTCCGTAGTAGGGCCAGACTCGAGAGAGTTACCTTCACCATCCAAAGAGGTTACTTCTACTCCTTGCGTTAAAGTTAAAGCAAATTCAAAATCAAATTCCTACCGACGACCAGAGGTAGCTACGTCCATTTTTGATGGAAAGAATGTTGTCTCAAATCTTAAGAGGGACTTCGTCATGAAAGCTTGGGATAGAATTCGTACCAAACTCTCAAGCCTTACTCCGGATCGCGCTTCTTCTATCCAAGATGACGTCAAAGTCGTACTCAATGACATGAGTGGAATGGGTGCGGATATTTCCCCTTTGCAGAATCTGTTGGGGTCTTTCTATAAGCTTGTCGCTTCTTATGACCAAGCACGATCCCATCTTGTTGATAAAACCGCAGAAATTGAGAAGTCAAAGCCACATTTGAAATCCAAGGAGCATCTTGAGATTATGTTGAGGGAAAGAGATGAGAAATCTGAAGAACTATCTGTTGTCTGCCAATCTCTTAAGAAAGCAAGAAAGAAGGTGAAGAAGTTAAAAGCTCGCCGAGATGTTGCCAAGCAAGAAGCTGAAGAGGTTGACTCTAAAGTTTCAGCTGCTGAGGAAGAGTTCTATAAGTGCTCTGACGTTTCCATAACGACAACAAATGCCTCGAATATCGTAGAAAATAAAAAGCAAAGCTTAGAGACCACTCTCCAAGAATTAGTTAATTATAAGTTATGCCTAGATTAGCCTCAAGAGATCTTTCTTCAAGCTTTCTGCTTACTCTTTCTCTTCTTTAGCATTTTATTGGTTAGTTGCCATTATTAGCAATAAAAAAAACTCCTTTTGCTTTATATTGCGCATTCTTTTCAATATTCCTCTTACGTTTCAGCTTCAAGAATTATTTGCTTATTTTGATGTATGGATGCTATAATACTGAGCCTTGTCTTTCTCTTCACGTTTGTTTGTTGATAATTAGCTTCATGTCTTTATTCTTACAACTGTGCTAGATTTGCAACTTCGATTCGTGGGCCTTAAGAATTGAAACCTATAACTTGCAAACTTGATAGCTGCAGACTTGGTAGACTTGCACCCTCAGTTGTTGGTTTGGAGAACATGAGTATCCTAATTCCTATTGAATAACCTCATTTGTCTTTTGAAAGGTTCCCCCAATTGAGCCATGAATATTTGGTGTAAGTCCGAATTTTGATGAGAATACTCCCAGACTTAACTATTATGCGATGGATCAATTGGGAACATGTATTTTTTTGACACTCATGCAACTGAACTTAGAATGAAACTTCAAAGCGCCTACGTACCTCGGTGAAGAGGAACAAGTCACAACGTAGTTCTGGAAGAGTGATTATTTTTATTTTTATTTTTTTGGTCCTAACTTTTACCTAGGCCGCCTCTTTCGAGATTTTCAACCTAGCGGACATTTTTTAATTTTTTTTTTGAGACGTACACAGTTTATACTTTTGCGGGCCAGGAGAGGACATGCATTTTATGCTCGTGCCTTAAGGAGCGTCATCTTCCCTCAAGGATAGTACTTCTTCAAGAATTTGGCGTTGATAGGACCAATTTTCACGCCATCTGCATCAACAAGCTTGTAAGCGCCACTTGAATATGCCTCTTGTATGACATATGGTCCATCCCACTTAGAGGTGAATTTTCCCCCAGATTTATGAGAAGTGATAATGGGCCTCCTACCTGCTAGGACTTGATCTCCAACTTGGAAGCACCTCAGGCAAACCCTTTTGTTGAAAGAACGAGATAGACGGGCTTGATAACATTCAAGATTTTGTTGAGCCTCCAGCCTCTTCTCATCAAGAGCTTCTAGCTCCGCAAGACGCAACTTAGCATTTTCTTCTTCGGTGAGCCCTTCTTGAATAGCAAGTCTTAAAGAAGGAATTTGACGCTCAAGTGGTAGGACTGCTTCAACTCCAAAAGCAAGTGAGTATGGGGTTGCTTGCGTCGGTGTGCGATGAGTCATCCTATATGCCCACAAAGCTTCTTCCATTCGTTCATGCAAGTCTCGTTTGGATTTAGAGACGACTTTCTTCAATAGGTTGCATAAAGTATTATTGAATGCTTCAGCTAGACCATTGGCGGCTGTATGGTACATAGAAGATTTTTTCACTGCTTGAAACCAAAGAGATCACAAATCTTGTTCATCAGCTTGTTATCAAATGGCTTGCCATTGTCAGTTATTATGTAATGGGGAATTCCAAAGCGGTAGATGATATTTATTCGGATGAAGTTTGCAACATTCTCCTTCTTCACTTCTTTGAGAGCAACAACTTCGGCCCATTTTGAGAAGTAATCTGTCGCAACCAAGATGTACAAGTGTCCACCAGAAGATTTTGGTAGTGGTCCTACAACATCCAATCCCCAAGCATTGAATGGCCAAGATGGGATAGTGGGGTGTAATATTTCTGTCACGTCCCAAACCCCACTGGGACGGACTGGCACCCGAAGCCGTTAAGGCCCGAGAGAACCAATCTTCGTGCACGTACACTTATATGCCTGTCACCGGATGAACAACACTTTGTCACAAATAACACATGATACTAAAGGCGGAAGTCATGGAAATAACTTTCATAAAGACATGAAACTTGGCCGTTGGGGCCCACAACATCATATAGAGTAAAACACCTTTACACTTGACGACTCACTGTCTACAAGCCTCTAAAGATACACAAAACCAGTACTAAGGTCGGGACAAGTCCCTGCCTTATAGCTCTACTACAAGTATCAAAACATGTACAATGACACGGAAAGCTCCGAATCAACCTGGAGCTCACCAATAGTCCGCAGAAAATACGTAACCTACAGTGGAGGTCTGCTAGCTCCTGGACCTGCAACAAGTAAGGTGAGTCCCACAAGGGGCGTCAGTACGAAAGAATGTACTGAGTATGTAAGGCCATAAACAACTACATGTGATATAAGTACTTCAATGAAACCAAATACAAGTGGGTGTACAATATAGGCATGACCACCATAATACTCAAGCGAGGAAAATAAATACATTACATTCATTTCTTTCTTTTGCTTTTACGTTCAATATCACTCACATTAAGCCCGGGCCCAACTGATCAGTGGGATAAGAAAAGGATGACCCATGCTAGGTAATATAACCACTGAGATGCGGTCCTTATAAATACACAATTCGGGATCGACCCATGTTAGGTATTGTAACCCCTGGGATGCCACCCGTGGTAGTGGGATCGACCCATGCTAGGTGTTTTTCCACCCCTGGGATGCCACCCATATCTTAGAACACTTATGTATTACTTCACTTCTTTACTTTTGTGAGATTGGTACTTAGGTGGTCGTAACATTATTGGAGCTTGAAACCATGATCATTAGATAAGAGATATGTGAATATCTATAGCTAGTAGACTTGAGATGATTTGCTTTAAAACACCTCGGAATAGAAACAAGCTCGGTAGCAATATGGACAATAGGCATGGCCAATGAATATGGAAAGGAGAAACCTTACATACCTTAGCCTCTCAATATGCAACTATAACAATTCGGCTCTTCCTTAAAGTGCTACTCTACAATATGCACACACAAAGGAATTCACATTTAAAACTAATAACATAACAACTTTACAAGGAAAAATGGAATTAGTCACCACCCCAACACATGGTACATCTTACCACCTTCCTTCTTATTATCATTTAACTAAATTCCACCTTCCCAAAACAAAGTGGACTCCTCAACACTTTGAACATAACCATCAAGACTACACCACCTTCCATGTACATAATATATATTAATCCATAAGGATCATAAGGTTAAACACTTACCAATATAGCAAAGAGATGATCTTGTCCCTTCAAGTATTGTTGCCTTAGGGTTTTGTGAGATAAGGATGACTTAGAGAAAATATCCAAAAGGCATGAGAGTGTTGAATGAATAAAAATCTGAATTTTTGCCCTTATATAGGCCCTCAAGTCAAAGTCATCCTTAACCACATGTTTGATCCATTTAGATTGGGTCTTCCCTTCATTAGTTGAGGCCCATGCCTTAATACATGGTATTTGGGCCTCAAATACAAAATATTGACCCAGCCCAACATATTTAATGGGTCTCACACTCCAAAATTTCATCAAGTCAAAATGGGTCAACAAAGCCGGCAAAGTTTCACGGTGTCATGAATAGTATCGTGGAACCCAGTCACGCCACGTGGGTCCTGTCGTGAAAATCAAAGCCTTTTTTCCAACTCTCGGAAGTTGGTTCACGACACTATTCACGCCCCGTGACTGTGACTCACGTCACGTGAGTCATGTCGTGAATTTATTTATTTATTTTTCGCATGCTCATTTCCAGTATATGATTCTTCACCTTTTATTCATTTAGCCTTATACTTCAACTATTGTATATTTTTATGTATTCGTAGCACCTGGGGTGTTACAATTTCAGGAGGTTGATGTATGAAATTCGCATGAAATTAACAGGCCTTACATCTTCTAGCATAGTCCAAGCAATCTTTCACCATCATTGGCCAATAATATCCCATCCTTTTAATGCGAAAGTGGAGCTTTGGGCCAGACTGATGAGATCCACACACTCCCGAGTGTGCTTCCTGCAAAGCTTGAACTGCTTCTTCCTCTCCTAAACATCACAAGAGTACTCCTTCAAATGACCTTCTATATAGCGTGTCCTTGTAGTAAAGGAAACGAGGTGCACGACGATGGATGCCAGTTTTTTCTTGGATTCAGGAAGTATTCCATAACACAAGTAGTCAATAATTGGTTGTCGCCAATCTACCTTTACAGCTTCAGACAGAGCGATGAGATGCTCAAGTTTGTTTTCTGTATATTCCTCCTCATCCGGTGGTGGTACTACCCATTCTTGGCGGATAGTAACTCGTGTTTGATTCGGAAGAGTAAGGGTTGAAGCTAAAGCAGCCAATGCATCGGCCTGCTTATTTTTCTTTCTTGGCACGTGTTGGAGGGTAACTTCTCCAAGCCATCCTATCAACTTATGAGCATAACTATGATACGGGCGTAGCTCGGGCTTTTTGACTTCATAGTCTCCCAAGAGCTGTTTGATCACCAATTGGGAGTCACTAAAGACTTGCAATTGTAGTTGCTTCATATCGACGACCATTTCAAGTCCAAGTATCAATGCTTGGTATTCAGCGACATTATTAGAGCAACATTGTGTCAAAGTAAAGGAGTATGGGATAACCTCTTCCTGCGGAGTAACAAACACTACGCCAGCACCAGCTCCACCACGATGTGCCGCAC
The DNA here is from genome assembly GCA_031232105.1 of Capsicum rhomboideum. Lineage (NCBI taxonomy): Eukaryota > Viridiplantae > Streptophyta > Magnoliopsida > Solanales > Solanaceae > Capsicum > Capsicum rhomboideum. The sequence continues at coordinate 14,561,168 of CP124711.1, forward strand.
CATCAAAGTACATCTTCCATGGAGGTCGAACTTCAATAACCATTGTATCCTCATCAAGAAGTTCATCAGTTAGCTCCCAATTATCTGGTATTGGGTGGTCTGCCAGAAAATCTGCTAATGTCTGTCCCTTTACGGCCTTTTGAGGGATATATATGATCTCAAACTGTTGAAATTGAAGGTACCACCTTGCAAGTCGATCACTGAGGACTGGTTTTGACATTACAAACTTGATGGGATTTGCTCTAGACACAAGATGAATAACATGAGCTTGAAAGTAGTGCTTCATCTTTTGGATTGAGAAGACCAACGCCAAACACAACTTTTCAATAGGTGAATAATTCAACTCATTTGGCGTCATCATTCTGCTCAGGTAATAAAGAGAGTTCTCTTTACCTTTACTATTTTCTTGGGCCAATAATGCTCCAACTGACCTTTCTTGTGCATCTATGTAGAGAATCAACGATTTTCCAGGTATAGGTGCCGCAAGAACTGGAGGCTTCATCAAGTAAGATTTGATATTTTCAAAGGCCTTACTACAAGCTTGGTCCCATTCGAAAGGGGCACCCTTCTTCATGAGATGGCTAAATGGTTGACATTTTTCCGCCAAATTTGAGATGAACCTCCTTAAATATGCTAGCTTCCCTTGAAGACTTTTTAATTCATGAATGTTTTGAGGTTCAGGCATTTTCAAAATTGCATCAACCTTGTATTGATCAATTTCAATTCCTCGGTGTCGTACAATAAAGCCAAGGAACTTTTCGAAAGTAACTCAAAGGCGCATTTCAACGGATTCATCCTAAGTTGATATCTCTGGACCAACTCAAATACCATCCTCAAGTCTTTCAAATGGTCGTTCTTCTTTCTTGACTTTACCACTAAGTCGTCCACATAACATTCAACATTTTTATGGAGTAAATCATCAAAGATGTTTTGCATAGCCCTTTGATAAGTGGCACCAGCGTTAAGCACAACTTTTTAATAGGTGAATAATTCAGCTCATTTGGCGTCATCATTCTGCTCAGGTAATAAAGAGAGTTCTCTTTACCTTCACTATTTTCTTGGGCCAATAATGCTCCAACTGACCTTTCTTGTGCATCGATGTAGAGAATCAACGATTTTCCAAGTATAGGTGCCGCAAGAACTGGAGGCTTTATCAAGTAAGATTTGATATTTTCAAAGGCCTTACTACAAGCTTGGTCCCATTCGAAAGGGGCACCCTTCTTCATGAGATGGCTAAACGGTTGACATTTTCCCGCCAAATTTGAGATGAACCTCCTTAAATATGCTAGCTTCCCTTGAAAACTTTTTAATTCATGAATGTTTTGAGGTTCGGGCATCTTCAAAATTGCATCAACATTGTATTGATCAATTTTAATTCCTCGGTGTCGTACAATAAAGCCAAGGAACTTTTCAAAAGTAACTCCAAAGGCGCATTTCAACGGATTCATCCTAAGCTGATATCTCCGGAGCAACTCAAATACCATCCTCAAGTCTTTCAAATGGTCGTTCTTCTTTCTTGGCTTTACCACTAAGTCGTCCACATAACATTCAACATTTTTATGGAGTAAATCATCAAAGATGTTTTGCATAGTCCTTTGATAAGTGGCACCAGCATTCTTCAAACCAAAAGACATCACCTTGTAGCAATAAATACCTTTAGGCGTACCAAATGCAGTGAGCTCTTCATCCTTTGGTGCCTTGCGGATTTGGTTATAGCCGGATGATCCATCAACTTATATATTCGAGTGTCTTGAGTTTGCACATACTTGGTCAAACCTTCAATCATTTTTGCCATATTCGCAAGTTGCTCCTCCATGGATAAGACATCAGTTACCATTGTTTGCATGATTATTGGAGACATCGGAGAGTAGCACGAATTGTCACATAAGTTGATCTCTGAAGTCCTTGGCTCGCGTGGAGTAAGTGGAGATGACATGTTGGTTGAATGACCATCGTTATTTGTCCCAGAGTTTTTTGAACCAGAGAGATCAAGTAGAGCCAGAGTCTTCTTAATTTTCTCTGCCACACTGCTTCCTTCTTCTGAAGCACTTGTAGAGGACCTTGTTCTTTTTGGGGTTGAATGTCACGACCCGAATCCCATTCGGGCCGGACTGGCACCCGGAGCCGTTGAGGCCCGAGAGAACCAATCTGTGCTCATGTACACGCATATGTATGCTACTCAATATACAACACCACCTCAAATGAATATAAAGTATCAATAGCGGAATTCATGAACATATATATAGATACTACGTATGAAACTTGGCCGTTGAGGCCATCATGACAAAATATATATTCCTTACCTTACCCTTCACGTATTCCACAACATCTACAAAGCCTCTACGGATGCATAACCAAAACCAATCTTAGAGTCGGGACAAGCCCCCGCTCTATTTATACATATCGTGTCAAAACAACACCAAACAAATGTACATAGTGACTTAGGAAGCCCCGAAACAACTGGAGCTCACCAATGATCTGCTGATATAGCGTAGACTACGGTGAGGGTCTACGAACACCTGTGCCTGCATCAAGTAAAGTAAGGCCCCCAAAGGGGTCAGTACGAAGAATGTACTGAGCATGCAAGGCCATAGAAACTGTGTAGAACATAGAGACTTCATTGGGGTTAATAATATTCAAGTCAATAAACCATTGCATTTGGAAACAAGTCGATTAGGTTCATTGCGTTCATTGCATTCATTACGTTCATTGCTTCTTACTTCTGTACTTATTTATCTTTGTCTGTGCTATACTGTACCCGGGCCCCAACTGATCAGTGGGTCTTTCATGACTTATCGTCATGTTGGGATCGAGTCGAGCTAGGCTTATGCCTCTAGACTTGCCACCCTCGGGATCGAGTCGAGCTAGGCTTATGCCCCTAGACTTGCCACCCATAAATCAATACATCGGGATCGAGTCGAGCTAGGCTTATGCCCCTAGACTTGCCACCCATAAATCAATCATTAACCACATTTGCATTACTTTGATCTTTACTTTGAGATTGATACCAATGAGATTGATACAATGATAGTTGTAACATCACTTTGAGCTTTGGAACATACCATTGTTGGAACCATGGCATTTTTGGAACATTAATCAATGCATATGAGACATGTGAATGACAATTGATCAATACATAAAGAGCATGTGAGGAACCAGAATTGATACCCGAATATAGGATACCCTTGGCTTATGAGAGATTGTTACTTTTGTAGCCATAACATTGTTGGAAGTTTTGGAACAATAACCAATGAGCAATTCGTGGGAACATAACACTATTGGAAACACTGGGCAATAATCAATGAATAAGAGATATAAGTAGAATCACTATTGGAACATTAGAACATAACCTTATTTGAGCTTTTGGACTATTACTCATGAATATGAGACATGAGAGTCACCGATGAGTAGGAAATATATGACAATGACCATAGATAACCGGATATGGAATACCTTAGCACATTTCGGGATAGGACTAGTGAAATGTCAATGTGAATACTATTCACCGCGGAAAGATACGGACAGAATAACCTTACATACCTGCACTTCCACGTATGAATACACAAGTCGATGTATGTGTGACTATGGTCCAACTCCTTCTTTACGTCTTAGTCTACAATACAAGTTCATACCGGAACTTACATTAGCAACTAGTTATCATATAGGCGTACAAGACGTCAATGAACTCTCATGTCACCCCTTACAATACAATCCAATACATTTTCATATTCCCAACACCATAACGGTACATACATTAACCAAAACAACATTTTACGGTCAATATGTCACCAAAACCATAACCAATTTCACAATAGCCTTTCCAAAAATTATACACCATGACCAAACAAGTGAAGACTATAATCACATCTCACATAACAATATTGAATCCATCAAGTTTATTTCCTTCAAGATCACAAGCCCATGTGCAAAGTTACAAGGCAAAACCATCTTAGCAAACATGTCACATACACACATAGTGAATTCTCAATACATCACCAACATAACCAACATGAGATAAGCACCCTCTCCTGCACAATATATATTAAATCACAAACATAAACACTTACCAAAGTGTGCAAGATGATGATCTTGGTCCAAGAGACAAAGGTCTAGGGTTTGTGTTGAACAAGGAAATGTTGAGATAATTCTAAACAAAGCATGAGAGTCCAAATGAATAAAAATCTGATTTCCTTTGCTTATATTGACCCTCAAGTCTCCCTTATCTTTTCCTTAGCATTTAATGAGGTGTTGATTTGGTCAAATGGACCAATATTGCAAGAATGGTTCAAAATGTCATATTGGCCCATGTCTTCTTGTCAATTTTTGGGCTTCATCTTTTGGGCCCAATGATGCAATACTTGTTCATGCCCACAATTTAATGTATAATTCATCCCTTTTCTCATGTTTGCATGTTTCCCTAAATGTTTCGGTCGTCAGCTACACGTAGACACGTATGGGGTGTTACAGTTTTGAACCCCACAACTGCTCCACGAAAATCACAAAACACTCGCTAAGCACATGTACGATGCCCAATATCAATTATTAACATTACCAAACACATACTCGACACCTAAGTAAACCTTGTTCAATGTCGTCAAGTAGGGTTGGGAAGGTACGGGGTGTTACATTCTTCCCCCCTTAGAAACATTCGTCCTCAAATGTTAATAACATTGTCTCATTGTCTCACTTAAATCGAGGTGACTTCTTCACATCATCATCTACACATGTAACACTTGGAAAGACTTACTTATTATGACTCCACTTTCGTATCTTGAACGTTTTCTTCCGTGTAACTTTGGATTCCCTTGTGATTTCTTCTCCGTGCTCATTTCTCCAATATTGCCTCTAGCTTCTTTCTTTCTTATCCTTTCGCTTATCGATCTGGAATAGTAAGCAGTATCTCTTCACATGTGAGATCTTCCGTGACTTGGATACCTCCACTGGGAGCAATACGAGATAACCTCCTATACACTATCAAAGTAGCGAATATGAAATACTGAATGAGCTGTGAAGAGTTCTTGGACTAGTGCTAACAGATACGCAATTTGCCCAAATCTTTGGACACTTTCCCTTTCTTTTCGATTCTCATTATTTCTTTCCTTTTCATTGGTCACACTGTCAAAAATACCTAATCACCCATGACACATTTTAATTCCCTTCTTCTAATATCGACATATGAGTTGTATCGACTTTGGGCCATTTGTAGCTGCTGTTCTATCACCTTTACTTTCTCTATAGCTGGATGAATAAACTCTGACCCGGGCAAAGCAAAATTGCATCAGTTGTAACCCATCCAATGGATGCGATCGATATTCAGCCCCACTACCTTTAACGTCCAACGTACAACTCGTGCCATATCTTCACATGTTCATTTAATGTGTTCTGTTTGTCCATCCATCTGAGGATGACAAGCCGTACTTACATCCACCTGTGTACTCATGCTTTACTGGAAAGACTTACCACACTGTGCAATAAAGTAAGCTCTCTTGTAAGATATAATAGTGAGTGGAATCCCATGTAATCGTACTATCTGTGTAACCTACAACTTGGTATAATGTTCAGCTGTATCGGTGTCACCTATATGGAATCAACTTTCACAGTGTACGGGGTAACCCTGTGATTAATTCCAAGTTATTCATGTTCCACTGCTGGGAGGGTACTCTATTGCAGAAAACATACAGCCTTCTGATGCCATCCTGTTCATCAGTGATCGCTTGGACATCTTATATATTCGTACCAACACATCTCTGCTACACCATGATGCATTTTGTTATAGTACTCCCCCTTGTGATTGCTCAAGTACCTTTGTCGCACTTTGTTGTAAGAATTTGCATACTATTTCTCCTCTCGGCTACCAATACAGATTTTTTTTTTTGCCGCATTTTACACTATCTGTAATCTGGGGACTCAAGAAAACAAAACCCCATATTGCTTCATTGATATCGATTTCGTAAAATTTCCTAATCAAGCCACCTTCGCTACCTCAGATTTAAGTCTTTCGGCTTCACTATATATATCAACATGAATCCGTGTTTAGTAATAATTTGTGTTCTCATATGTTCGCAACCGTCATGAGGCATATGCTATTACCTTGCTACATCAATATACATCCGAGGCCAACCCCGAAAGCATTACCATACATTTCATAACATTCTTATGCTTTTATCGTTGGACACTTTTCTCACATGCATCATGCCTTGTGTATAGGCTTTGTTACGGGTGTAGGGATAGAAGAAAACCCTTCAACAATTCTCATAGCATAATCGACCAACCTACGAAAACAATGGATCTCTGTAAGCATCGTAGGCCTTAGCCAACTGTGCACCATCTCTATCTTTCGCGTAGCCACTTTCATTTCTTCATCCTATACATTGTGACTCAAGAACGGTAGGGATTCAAATCAAACTTCCTATTTAGAAAAGTCTATAACACTTCTTGCAATATGAATCGCATGGTCCTCTTGTGATTTTTGAATACCATCACCAAACATGGTCATACACACATTTAAACGTGTCCTGAACGCCCTATTCATTAATCCATAAAACTACCGGTGCATTATCTAGCCCAATTGACATACTAAGAATTGCATAATAATCATACCATGTTTGTAATACTGTCTTGGGTATATTTCTTTTCATTTCATCAGTATTCATCATCATTCATCATCATTTACCCCGTAACTAATCAAACAGATCATCAACTCTGGAGGAAATAGTCATTCTTAATTGTCATCTTATCCAGTTACCAATAGTACCCACACTTTCTCAATATGCCATGTTCTTATTTATATTTTTTTTCTTCCTCATGTCATTCCCGTGACCCTACCGGGGCCGAATAAAATGATGATGCGTACTAATCACCTCATACCTCGAGGAATACATTCCCACCGAAATCGATTGAACAGTTGGTGATTTTACTAGTATCACGTGCCATATGTACCCCTTTGGGTCTCAACTTCGAGGATAGGAAATAACTTTACCTTTCGGTGCTCCAACAGTACCCTTCTATTCAAGAACATACTTTTATTCAGATGTATGCACCCACGGGTGTAAAGACTTCAAATGGCGTAACTAGAAATTCTGGTGTTCCTTCGCATTGGTCAAACATCAATAACGTAACATATGATAGGGTAAAACCCGAATCAATCAATACATTTGCCTTATGTAAAAATACTAATAATGTACCTGCATCAGGAGAAGACTCCACATTTGGTGGATCCGCTAAGGTATACATATGGTCTTGGGTCCCACTGGAACTAGCTGCTCCTCTCGAACCTCTACCTGGAGGAGGCATCGATAATTGTAATGCGGTAGTTGGTCTCATAAGTCGTGTCATACCACTCGTGCTCCTTTGTGGACACTCTCTCATTTTGTGCCCCGCGGTACCACACCAAAAGCAAAGATTTGTCCCCAACTGACATTCACTCAAATGATACCTTCTGCAGCGCTGACACGGCTGACGGAGAGATTTTGATTGGCTCATACTTGCTTGTGCTTGATACCCCACTTCACTTCTTCGCCCAAACTGGTTGCCTCTAACCCCTTGTGATCGAGGTAGAGCATTCGCCATAGAAGGAAGAAATAATGGTCTAGGCGGTCTATTCAAAATCTGAGGCCCAAATCCTCCTCGGGACGCCATAAACTGCCCCTCGGGTCTAGCCCTTTTTGACGGCCCTTCTTCAAAGTCTTGTGTCCGTCTCTTTTGTTCCACCATTTGTTGCTCCAACACTCGTCTTTGAGTTTGTGCAACAACTACACGGGTCAGTATGTGCACCGCACTCATTAAATCTTGCACAATAGCATTATTGGACAATTTCTCTGGAAGTGAAAGAGTAGGAGGACCCCGTGATACCAACTCATTTCCAGCCCCACTTTGATCAACTTGCTCAGGTGGTGTTCTACTGGTTCCTTCTCCAGCAATCCTGTCTATCTCTTTTCCGTTTCCCCAACCTTCTCTTGCTATTAGCATTTCTAATCAAACATACAAGAAAACAATTCCCATGGTCAGTTATGATTCCGCGTGCAACCTCTTTGTAAAATAAAAGAAAACCACTGATTCCACTTCCAACCTTGGCTCTATATTGCACGATCTAGAATGAAAAAAAGAAACAACTCCTAAATGTCCCGTAGCCTCCTCCTTATAAATGTGGCGCGCAACACATCGATAAGCAAGACTCTACTCAGACACGGCTTTGTAGACACCCTTAGAACGACCTGCTCTGATACCACTTTTGTCACGACCCAAATCCCATTCGGGCCGGACTGGCACCCGGAGCCGTTGAGGCCCGAGAGAACCAATCTGTGCTCATGTACACGCATATGTATGCTACTCAATATACAAAACCACCTCAAATGAATATAAAGTATCAATAGCGGAATTCATGAACATATATATAGATACTACGTATGAAACTTGGCCGTTGGGGCCATCATGACAAAACATATGTTCCTTACCTTACCCTTCACGTATTCCACAACATCTACAAAGCCTCTACAGATGCATAACCAAAACCAATCTTAGAGTCGGGACAAGCCCCCGCTCTATTTATACATATAGTGTCAAAACAACACCAAACAAATGTACATAGTGACTTAGGAAGCCCCGAAACAACTGGAGCTCACCAATGATCTACTGATATTGCGTAGACTATGGTGAGGGTCTACGAACACCTGTGCCTGCATCAAGTAAAGTAAGGCCCCCAAAGGGGTCAGTACGAAGAATGTACTGAGCATGCAAGGCCATAAAAACTGTGTAGAACATAGAGACTTCATTGGGGTTAATAATATTCAAGTCAATAAACCATTGCATTTGGAAACATGTCGATTAGGTTCATTGCGTTCATTGCATTCATTACGTTCATTACGTTCATTGCTTCTTACTTCTGTACTTATTTATCTTTGTCTGTGCTATACTTTACCCGGGCCCCAACTGATCAGTGGGTCTTTCGTGACTTATCGTCATGTTGGGATCGAGTCGAGCTAGGCTTATGCCCCTAGACTTGCCACCCTCGGGATCGAGTCGAGCTAGGCTTATGCCCCTAGACATGCCACCCATAAATCAATACATTGGGATCGAGTCGAGCTAGGCTTATGCCCCTAGACTTGCCACCCATAAATCAATACATCGGGATCGAGTCGAGCTAGGCTTATGCCCCTAGACTTGCCACCCATAAATCAATCATTAACCACATTTGCATTACTTTGATCTTTACTTTGAGATTGATACCAATGAGATTGATACAATGATAGTTGTAACATCACTTTGAGCTTTGGAACATACCATTGTTGGAACCATGGCATTTTTGGAACATTAATCAATGCATATGAGACATGTGAATGACAATTGATCAATACATAAAGAGCATGTGAGGAACCAGAATTGATACCCGAATATAGGATACCCTTGGCTTATGAGAGATTGTTACTTTTGTAGCCATAACATTGTTGGAAGTTTTGGAACAATAACCAATGAGCAATTCGTGGGAACATAACACTATTGGAAACACTGGGCAATAATCAATGAATAAGAGATATAAGTAGAATCACTATTGGAACATTAGAACATAACCTTATTTGAGCTTTTGGACTATTACTCATGAATATGAGACATGAGAGTCACCGATGAGTAGGAAATATATGACAATGACCATAGATAACCGGATATGGAATACCTTAGCACATTTCGGGATAGGACTAGTGAAATGTCAATGTGAATACTATTCGCCGCGGAAAGATACGGACAGAATAACCTTACATACCTGCACTTCCACGTATGAATACACAAGTCGATGTATGTGTGACTATGGTCCAACTCCTTCTTTACGTCTTAGTCTACAATACAAGTTCATACCGGAACTTACATTAGCAACTAGTTATCATATAGGCGTACAAGACGTCAATGAACTCTCATGTCACCCCTTACAATACAATCCAATACATTTTCATATTCCCAACACCATAACGGTACATACATTAATCAAAACAACATTTTACGGTCAATATGTCACCAAAACCATAACCAATTTCACAATAGCCTTTCCAAAAATTATACACCATGACCAAACAAGTGAAGACTATAATCACATCTCACATAACAATATTGAATCCATCAAGTTTATTTCCTTCAAGATCACAAGCCCATGTGCAAAGTTACAAGGCAAAACCATCTTAGCAAACATCTCACATACACACATAGTGAATTCTCAATACATCACCAACATAACCAAACATGAGATAAGCACCCTCTCCTGCACAATATATATTAAATCACAAACATAAACACTTACCAAAGTGTGCAAGATGATGATCTTGGTCCAAGAGACAAAGGTCTAGGGTTTGTGTTGAACAAGGAAATGTTGAGATAATTCTAAACAAAGCATGAGAGTCCAAATGAATAAAAATCTGATTTCCTTTGCTTATATTGACCCTCAAGTCTCCCTTATCTTTTCCTTAGCATTTAATGAGGTGTTGATTTGGTCAAATGGACCAATATTGCAAGAATGGGTCAAAATGTCATATTGGCCCATGTCTTCTTGTCAATTTTTGGGCTTCATCTTTTGGGCCCAATGATGCAAGACTTGTTCATGCCCACAATTTAATGTATAATTCATCCCTTTTCTCATGTTTGCATGTTTCCCTAAATGTTTCGGTCGTCAGCTACACGTAGACACGTACGGAGTGTTACAGTTTTGAACCCCACAACTGCTCCACGAAAATCACAAAACACTCGCTAAGCACATGTACGATGCCCAATATCAATTATTAACATTACCAAACACATACTCGACACCTAAGTAAACCTTGTTCAATGTCGTCAACTAGGGTTGGGAAGGTACGGGGTGTTACATTGAAGATCCAAAAATTGGAGTTGATGTCGTCAAGACTTGATGTGTTTATTGTCCCATCATGTTGGCCTTGCTCCTTGTGACAGCCCCAAAGCTTCCAAAAGTAACATCAAGGATGCTTTCTACCTCGGCGGTGAACTTGGAATCAGCAGCCTTAGGGGCAGTGGATTGAGAGTTGACCTTCTTGGAAGTCATTTCGGTATATTTAAACTTTGAAGTTGGAAAGTTAAGATGAGAGGTAGTAATCGTCCCACTGGGCGTGCCAGAATTTGTAAGACAATAAAATTCGAGACCGAGAAAATAATAATCAGGATAAAAAAATATTGCAACAATCATTTTATTTGATTTCAATATGTGAGTGTTACAATCTCTATGAATCCTCTGATTCGCCTTTCTAAATATAAATTCAAGGGCTTCGAGCTTGATCTTGAATTTGATGAACTTGAACTTGATTTGTGGATTTAATAAACTTGATCTTGACTTGTGAATTTGGACTCAAGGGCTTTTGAGCTTGATCTTGAATCTTCGTCTTGATCTTCAGTTGTTTATGAACTTGAATGCTTGAACTTGTAGCTTGTAGAGAAATCTGTAGTGTTTGATCCACGAGCTCTCTCTTGCTTTTTGTTAGAATTGTTGGTCCCCTTTTTGAATTATGAGGCCCCTATTTATAGTTGTGGGAAGGAAAGAGTCATGGTAAATTTAAACTTCTTCCGGCCAATCAGATTGAAGTGACATGACCACATTTGATTGGTTGAAACATGTCATCTTGTACACGTGTCGCATTTTCATTGGCCTTGGATTTGGTTGGGCATGCTGCATCATTTTGACATGTGGCATGATCTTATTGACTCCTTCACTTGACTTGCACGACACGTCATTTGACACGTGGCGCTCAATTGGGCCTCTAGAATATGATGACATCTTAGGCTTTAGCAAAATGGGTTCATCATTTATAGCCCAAATTAATGGGTTAGCCCAATAAATTTTGGACTTTAATTAAATCCGTATTTATTGGACTTAAGTAATTAATTCGATTATATTAATCCACAAAATATATGGACTAATATATTTTGAATTTAATATAATCCAAATTTCGTGCGAATTTAAATCTAATAAAATTTCATTGTGTACACCCCCATCTCCTGATCTCCACCAGTAGTCAATTCACCCCATTTGGTACTTAATAGATCATACAAAATCATACTCTTCCTTTTGATCTCCAAATCTTTTGCCAAGAACTTGTGTTCATGAGTTGTAATATACTCAATCGGGATAATTTTGCAATCCTTACATAACCTTTTATCACACTTTTTTACGAGTAAGTAATCTATATGTGTTGAAGCTACTGAATTATACAAGGTTACCAAGTAGTCCTTTTTTTTCCCCAAAAAAAATTGAATTAAATATTACTAAATAAAAAACTTTTGAAAAATTCAAAAGAGAAACTCTTCTTTCATTTCTATCCCAAAAATGATAATTATCACGTGCATTAAAATAATCCCTTGTAGTTGTCCTGATGTGACTATTGAAATCTCCTTATATGAATAGCTTCTCCGTGTGCGAGATACCCCTCACGACTTCATCCAAATTCTCCCATAATGGCTTTTTAACCTCTTCGTCTAATCCCTCTTATGGTGGGTATACACTAATTATGTTCAAAGTAAGTCCTCTAATGACTAGTTTAATTACCATTACTGTGTTCACCCTCCTAACCTCTACCATTAGCTCATTGAGATCTCTATCTGTTCACCCTCCTAATCTCTACCACCAGCTCCTTGAGATCCCTATGTTTTAAAATACTAACCCCAATTCTTATTTTTGAGCCTCGTGAACAATTTAAACTTATATACATCTCGAGCCATAGTACCCACTAATTTGATTTCCTAGACACAAACTATGTTGATCATCCTTTTCTTGAGAATCTTTACTAACTTCATAGCTTTTTTGTCAAAGTACCAATGCTTCAAGACCCAATGTTGCGGCTTTCTTGCCACCGTTGACCTCTGTCCCAACCCCACCCAAGGACATAACCTTATTCTATCATTATTCACCAAAGACATAGTAAACTATAAACTGCTATAATGTAGATTTACAAGGCTTACACAAGAACATCAAAGAGTCGAAATTTTAAAAAATGAAAACTAAATCATCTAACAAAATAAGCAAGCTGAATAAGAAACTACCACAGAGGCAGAATCAAACAAGAACTAAAAACAACTGTGAATAAGAAACTGGAAAACATTATGCACAAAACCCATCAAACATTAAGAACTAGAAACAAGGACAAAATTGAACAAGAAACAAAAAAACAATATGCAAAAAACTAGAAATAGAGGTTGAATTGAACAAGAAATAAGAAATCAATATGCATAAGAACCTTAAAATAGAGGCAAAAAATCAAAACAACAAAACAATATGCACAAAAACTAGATACACAGGCTAAGTTGAACAAGAAACAATAAATCATTATGTATAAGAATTTAAAATAGAGGTAAAAAATTGAAACAAGGACTGACAAATTGTATGAACAAGAACTATAAAACCGAGACAGAATTGAACAAGAATTAGAAGCAATAAACCTTTTCCCAACAATCATACACTTATACATGTCCAATAAATCTTAGGTTATAAGTTACTTCACTTTTGATATAAGATTTACGTCTCATTTTAGGTTATAAGTAGTTTGATATATCTTATTGACTAATCAATAAATAGATAGATAACTGATTGATAATCGTTAATTTCACATTGAACCAATCAATATCTTATTGGTTAGCCTAATGGATTAGTATATCTAAAAATTCAACGACCGATAAATCGAATCAATTATACCCTATAAATATCCTAACCTTAAGTTCAAAATAATACCAAATACCTAATGAATAAGTGCACCCAAGCTGATTAGTACACCATGTTCATTAAAAAAAATTTTTTTGTAAACTATCACTTGTGAGGTTTTTTTTCTGTTTTTTTTTTTAAAAAGTTTTCCGTACATGACTTTACTCTTGTTTATTTTTTAAATTTTTTTTATATACGTCTAAGAATTTTATAATACGATATGATTGGGTGTGTATTCATAAAACCCAAATAAAAATAGAAAGGAAATCTCCATATAGGTTACAAGAGATATCTTGACTCTCTGACAGTAGAATTTCATTGAAACTAAACCGCCTCAAATTTTCACTATAAATTCAGTGATTCTTAGGATTTTGGGATTCTTTTCTCTTATTATTTCATCGCATTGTTCCTCAGTCTCTCGGAAAAACAGAATCGGCGATTGTAATTCAGCTCAGCTCTCCGGTGATCGATCCTTTTCTCCGGTTCCGGTAAAGCTACTCGGAGATTAATATTGATTTAGCTTTGTTTTGCGATTAATCGTTGTTGTGGTTGTTAATTTTTCTAGGGTTTATGATCGTGCGAACATCTTGTTTGGATTAGTAGTTACTGATCGTACTGTTTTGTAATGTATCGTATGTTTCAATAGGTTGTGTAGTTTCGCTGTGGTTTAATGACATTTTTATTGATGGTTTGACTGTGTTTTAGTCTAGAGTAGTGACTATTAACTTTGTATTTTCATAATTTATTACCAATTATGCGTTAGTAAATATTTTAAGCTATTGAATTCATGCAATTAATTTTTCTAGGGTTTAAGATCGTGCGAACTACCTTGTTTGGATTAGTAGTTACTGATCGTATTGTTTTGTAATGTATCGTATATTTGAATAGTTTGTATAGTTTACTGACGTTGTTATTGATGGTTTAACTGTGTTTCAGTATAGAATAGTGATTATGAGTTGGTATTTTCATTGTTTATTGCTAATTATTTCTAATAAATATTTTAAGCTAGTAAATTCATGCAATTAACTTTTCTAGGGTTTTAGATCATGCAAACAGCTTGTTTGAATAGTTGTTATCCATCGTATCGTTGTTTCATAATGTATCGTATGTTTGAATAGACTGTATCATTCGTTGTGGTTTACTGGCTTTTTTATTGATGGTTTTGACTGTGTTTTAGTATAGAATAGTGAGTACTGAGTTTGTATTTTCATAATTTATTACCAATTATGACTTAAGCTATTAAATTCATGCAATTAACTTTTCTAAGGTTTTAGATCGTCCGGACTATGCGGACTATCTTGTTTGGATAGTTGTTACTGATCGTATCGTTTGATAATGTATTGTATATTTGAATAGATTGTATAGTTTTGCGAACAACTGGTTTGGATAGTCGTTAGCCATCTTATCGTTGTTTCATAATGTATCGTATGTTTGAATAGATTGTATGGTTTGCTGTTACCTACGTGTCGTTTCATAATGTATCGTATGTTTGAATAGATTGTATCGTTTCACTATAGTTTACTGACATTTTTATTGGTGGCTTGATTTTTTTTTTTTTTTTTTGATAAGGTAAAGGTTTATTGACTAAGTACCAAGAAGGTACCAAAATCAAAGGTTACAAAAGACTGCTGGGTATATCCATACAGTCAACTACAACATTTCCCTAGCAACTCCAGAAAATCCATATATTGATCTATACTATCAATGAAACTACTTTTACACCAACAAAACAAATTATGTAAACACTTTTTTTAACTCTAGAAATATGAACTTTTTGCCCATCAAAACAAGCGTTGTTTCTTTTTAACCAAATAGTCCAGAATATGCACAAAGGTATAGTTCTCCATATTTGCTTCAAAGCTTTATGCATTCTCTGGTGCTGCCAACTCTCCAATAATTCCTCCTTCACACTCTGAGGCATGATCCAAGAAATCCCACAAAATACTGAAAAAAATTCCCAGCACTGTCTAGCTATTCTGCAGTGCATAAGAAGGTGATTCACAGTCTCCACCTCTTCTTCACATAAGTAACATCTATTACTTAGTGTAAAACCCTTTTTCTGAAGATTATCCTGAGTTAGACAAGCTCCCCATGCTGCAATCCAACCAAAACAAGCTATCTTTAAAGGAGCTTTAGTTCTCCAGATCCCTTTCCATGGCCAACTAGTCTCCCAGTATCCTGGTTGCTTCATTAGAAGATTGTAACACTTTTTTACTGAAAATGATCCATCTTTACTAGCTTTCCATACTAGAGAACCCCCCTTACTCTGATCATGTGAAAATTATCCAGTTGGAGGAGTAATTGACAAAAATCTTCAATTTCCCAATCATTTAAATTTCTTCTAAAGTTCATTTGCCATCCAGTGTCGGAATAAAAATCAGCTACAACTCCATCTTTGTTATTGTAACAACTGAAAAAAAGAGGAAATTTTTGTTTCAAGCATTCATCGCCAGTCCATAATTTTCGTTTCAGCTTGATTGTGTTTTAGTATAGAATAATGAGTACTGAGTTTATATTTTCATAAATTTATTAACTATTATGCCTTAATAAATATTTTACGCTGTTAAATTCAAGCAATTAACTTTTCTAGGGTTTTAGATCGTGCGAATATCTTGTTTGTATAGTCGTTATCCATCGTATCATTGTTTCATGATGTATCGTATGTTTGAATAGATCATTCGTTGTGGGTGGTTTACTGGCATTTTTATTGATGGTGTGACTGTGTAGTATAGAATAATGACTACTGAGTTTGTATTTTCATAATTTATTACTACTAATTATGCTTTAATAAATAGTTTAAGCCATTAAATTCATGCAATTAACTTTTCTAGGGTTTAAGATCATTACATATCGTTTCATAATGTAATAACATTTTTATTGCTGGTTTGACTCTGTTTTAGTATATTAATAATGACTACCAAGTTTGTATGTTCATAATTTATTACCAATTATGCGTTAATAAATATTTTAAGCTATTAAATTCATGCAATTCCTAATGAAATTAACCAAAAACACAAAACGGTCAATCAAAATTAGCAGAAAGAAATTTGGCTTCAATAAATACTTGGATGGAGAATGATAAAAGGTTAGGTTATGGTGCTGGTTATATGATGTAATGTTGTGATTACATGTGGTTTTCAATTGCTCATATTCAGGTGGCCATAAAATACGTGCTTGTAAGATGGCAATGGCCCAGCTGAAGATTATCGAGTTGGACGAAGGATGGGAGTTTATGCAGAAGGGGATCACAAAATTGAAGAAATTTTTAGAAGGACAACAACATTCTTTCAGCTCTGAAGAATACATGATGCTCTACACGTATCCTTAGGGTTCTTTGCACTTGAAGTTTGTCTTTATATATAGATATTTGTTCTTTAATATATATACAATATTTTATATTTTAATTCTTTAAAAAATGGTAAACTGCCTAAGACCACTTTGCTTTCATGGTGGTCTTAAACAACTAACATTTTGGTTAGTGAGCTACTCTTGACATGGGAGGAAGTTTTTCCTTAATTGAAGTGTAGAACTATATATAACATGTGTACACAAAAACCACCAAATGATTACTCACAGCAGTTGTATGAGAAGTACAAGGAAGCATTTGAAGAATATATCAATTCTACTGTAAGAAGCATTGATTTTCTTTTACATGATAATTAGGTTTTGAAAAGTTATTAGCTGATCTTATTGTTTTTGTAATGGGGCACACATATTTACTTCCATGCAATTGGCGGACTTGTTGGCCGAGTTATACTTCTAGTTAGGCAATTAATGAGTAGAACTTGAGTTCGGTCAGGAAATCTTTTGGTGTTATTTTATTGGTATAACCGACACGTACTTGATTTGAGCCTTAATGGTGGATGTATGTTCTATTGGGTGTCTGTTTTGAGAATATTAAGTTGATTAGACCCTGAAATCCTGGTTAACATTACTTCATCTAATTTGAAAACAGTACATATGGATAAATTGAAGTTCCACTATGTTGTAAAATTTATTCTACTTGCATTTGATATTGATGTTCAAATTTGCAATTTGTATTTTTCTTTATTAGGTTCTGCCTTCTTTGAGAGAGAAGCATGATGAGTTTATGTTGATGGAGTTTGTGAAAAGATGGGCGAATCATAAACTTATGGTTAGGTGGCTCTCACGGTTCTTCCATTATCTCGACCGATATTTTATCGCCCGAAGGTCGCTACCTGCACTTAATGAAGTTGGTCTGACGTGCTTTCGTGATCTGGTTTGTTTCTTGCATCTCTTATTTGCTTTCTTCATATCTTTGTTGTGTGGGAAACTTATTTCTGTTCTGTTGACAATAGGTTTATCAGGAGTTGAACGGTAAAGCTAGAGATGCAGTTATTATGTTGGCAAGTATCATATCCTCTTATTGTTTTTCGTTTCTTCCTACTTTCAGCGGATCCTAATTCTTGCAGTACTATTTGCAAGTTATGAGGGTCTGATTAAGAGTCCTTTTGTATTAGATTGATCAAGAACGCGAGGGTGAGCAGATTGACAGAGGTTTATTGAAGAATGTGCTTGATATATTTGTTGGAATTGGAATGGGGGAAATGGAGTATTATGAGAATGACTTTGAAGATCCAATGCTTAAAGATACTGCAGCTTATTATTCTCGGAAAGCTTCAAGTTGGATTGTGGAAGATTCTTGTCCAGATTATATGTTGAAGGTACAATTCATTTTTACAATTGCCGTGAGTTCGTAAATTGTTTGGTTATTGCTTTAAATTGTTACAGTAAATTGTGATACCTGTGCTTTGCTAACACAGGCAGAGGAGTGCTTGAAGAAAGAGAAGGATAGAGTGTCTCATTATCTCCATGTTAGTAGTGAGACAAAACTTCTAGAGGTGAGCATCGGAATTTGCTTAGCAACTTGAAATCTTAACTTTTGAAGGTTTTTTTTTTTTATTTTTTTTTTTATAGAATTTGAGCATAGATAAATACTGTGTGATTTTGTGTTATGCGGGGGCAGGTAGCCAGTGCCCCGTGGATTTAGTCAAGGAGGGCACAAGTTGGCTCGAACACCACAGTTATAAAGCAATAAAAAATGGTGATTTAATTATTACATGTCTGTGTAACGAAGCATTCGTTAAGTTCTAGTTTTTTTCTAAAACCTTTTGTAGAGAAGCTTAAAGGGATTACCTCCCAAGGTTTTATGCGTTTCTATTTTTGGTTGTTGTATAATTCATGTATAGAGTTTGCGTTTCCATTGTTTGCTCTCTTCTAATAAATTATTCAACTTGTCATTTCTCTTCGGTCGGAGGGTGGGGGTGGGGGTTGGGGGGTTTGGAGTTGAAGTTGCAAATAGTCCCTCTCCTTCACAGGGAGATGATGCTTCTTGTTTATGTGATATTAGTCTATGGGTATGTGGGTTGCGCATGTACCCCATATCCATGAGTGCACAATTCTAAAAGGTCCCATATATATATTAGTGTTAACAAATGTATTTGAGTGCTAAAATAAAACCCATGAGTGCACAAAAGTGTTATATTACCTAAAGTACTCTTCTCCGTTCGAGTGTGAAAACATACCAATTAGGTGGTGATTGGTCATGGTCTTTTTAATTTTGTTCAGGGAAATAAAACATGAAAACTGAAGTTGTCAGTTTCATTTTTCTACGGTGCACTTATTATTTATGTCATTGCTTTAAAGTATTTGCCCGATATATGCTTGACTTTGAATGCTGGAAATTCAGACTTTTTACACGTTGACAATATTCCTTTAGTTGGATTTGTTTTCAATGCTGAGACCAATTTATGCTACAGAAAGTGCAAAATGAATTGTTGGTTGTATACACCAATCAGTTACTTGAGAAGGAGCATTCTGGATGCCGAGCATTGCTTAGAGATGATAAGGTATTGAATTCTTGTGCTGCTTTTCACCATTAGTTTTTGGGAAGTTTCGATATATTTTACATGAAATTCGTTGTTTATATCTTTTGCCCTTACTGTCGCACTCTCTTTTGTACACTCAGGTAGAGGATCTATCTCGAATGTATAGGCTATTCCTCAGAATCCCCAAGGGATTGGAACCTGTTTCAAATATGTTTAAACAGGTACTTTTATTTTCTATCATTCTATGCCAATTACTGAGCAACAAAAGAATTATTTATATAGTTTTCTAAGTTTGGCTAAACATGTGCTGACAATAAATTTTTTGCAGCACGTCATTGCTGAAGGCATGGTCTTGGTGCAACAAGCTGAGGATACTACAAATAGCAAGGTGAATTGTCTATGTTCTGGTTTCATGTTTTTAATGGTTTCACTTAAAAACGATGATTATTTGTTAATTGCATGCGAATATGGAGTCCATTTAAATGGTGAAAAGGAAAAAACAGCGGGGGAGAGGGTATGCATGATGCACCATTTTAGAGAACAAAAACTTTTGAGTGGAGTTGAAAGCATTTGTAGAAATAAGTACACACACGCGCGCGCGCGCGCACACACACACACACACATATATACATATATCTTTTGCAGCCTTTCTGTCCTTGTGGGTTCAATAAATTTTTGTTCCTCAGTAAGAAATTTACTAGTGTTTCTATTTGAAGTGTTTATGTGTGTTTTGCACAGGCCGAAAGTTCAGGCTCAGGAGAGCAGGTAAAACCATATTCCTTTTTTTTTTAATTTTAATTTCACTTTTGTTTAATGTAAATTCTTCTAACCATCGATTCCATCCCTTCTGCAGGTCTTTGTTAGAAAGTTGATTGAGCTTCACGATAAGTATATGGCTTATGTTACAGACTGTTTTGCTAATAACTCTCTCTTTCATAAGGTATATTCCGTTGTTAACAATTGTTTGTTGATCTCTTTTACTTTAAATTATTTGTCAGTGTTTCTGATGTCTAAAGTTTGACATATATAGGCTCTCAAGGAGGCATTTGAGGTCTTCTGTAACAAGATTGTGTCTGGTTGTTCAAGTGCAGAGCTCCTTGCTTCTTATTGTGATAATATTCTTAAGAAAGGTGGGAGTGAAAAACTGAGTGATGACGCCATTGAGGAGACCTTGGATAAGGTATAGCATGACTTCAAGTCACTCCACTTCCTGGAAAGTCCATCTTTCGGCCAAATGATATCATAATATGGTTTGAATTTTTGTAGGTGGTTAAACTTCTCGCATACATTAGTGACAAAGACCTTTTTGCGGAGTTCTACAGGTGGGTAGACAGTTCAACAGTTTCTTGATATAGTTACCTTGGTTAGGTTGAATCTTCATTTACCTTTTGGAATGTCCATTGTCTTGGTATGATAGGAAGAAGCTTTCTCGTCGATTGCTCTTTGATAAAAGTGCCAATGATGACCATGAAAGGCTTATCTTAACAAAGTTAAAGCAACAGTGTGGTGGGCAGTTTACATCAAAGATGGAGGGAATGGTAAGGAAACACAATTTCTTTTCATAGTTTATTTTATCCCATCCCCTTTCAAATGTCTTATTAAAACTTGTGGTTGGTAACTCAAAAACAGGTGACAGACTTGACATTGGCTAGGGAAAATCAGAACCATTTTCAAGAATATCTCAGCAACAACCCTGCAGCGAGTCCTGGAATTGATTTAACTGTCACAGTTCTTACAACTGGGTTCTGGCCTAGTTACAAATCGTCTGATTTGAGTCTCCCTGCGGAAATGGTAAGAGGAGCTTTTCTTGATAATTTGAAAGTCCTCTTTTCTGTTTGCTGATTTGAGGTTTTTCTTCTGAATTAATGAATGGCCTAACTGTTGTGTCATTTATCTCAGGTAAAGTGTGTGGAAGTCTTCAAGGAATTCTATCAGACAAAAACAAAACACAGGAAATTGACATGGATTTATTCATTGGGTACGTGTAACATCAATGGGAAGTTCGAGTCTAAAACCATCGAACTGATTCTGGGAACTTATCAGGTTACTACTCTGTCTAATGATTCCATTAAAATATTCCTCTTGGTTACAGTCCACTTTTGGATTTATGATTGCCGTTTTTTTCAGGCTGCTGCTCTATTATTGTTTAACGCTTCAGATAGATTGAGTTACTCAGAAATCAAGAGTCAGTTAAATCTGGCTGATGATGACTTGATCAGATTGCTTCAATCCCTTTCATGTGCCAAGTATAAAATTCTGACTAAGGAGCCTAGCAATAGAATTGTTTCGTCATCTGATCATTTTGAGTTCAACTCCAAGTTCACTGATAGGATGAGGCGGATTAGGGTATGGATAATGAACTCTTGTATTTTCCAATGATGCTTCCTTCATTGACCGCACACTAGACACCTATTCCTTATGGCATGTTTTATTTGCACCATCCAGGTTCCATTACCTCCTGTGGATGAAAGGAAAAAGGTGGTTGAGGATGTAGACAAAGATAGACGTTATGCAATTGATGCCTGTATCGTGCGCATTATGAAGTCTCGGAAAGTTCTTCCCCATCAACAACTAGTGTTGGAGTGTGTTGAGCAGTTGAGCCGAATGTTTAAGGTATGCACCAATTTTTTGTTTTTTCTATAATGAAAGAAATAACTTTTGGAAGGTCGATATTGATTTGCATGCTCTAGTAACCATGACATTCAATTTGATACTGGAGGGCTATTTATGACACTGTATTCGACGTTTTCCAGCTTGCCAATAAACAAATTGAAGGATATGCCTTCCAGGCTCACCACGGCACATAACTTAGCAGTTTTTTCTTTGTTTTAACAAGTAGTTAATAACTTGGGTTACACCTATCGCCTCAATACTCAACAACTTTCTTTTAGGATCATGGTTTTTGGGGATCTTGGTGTTGAAAGTAATCTTAAAGATTTAAATATGTTGGTAAAATTGTTGAAGGGGGTTTCCTTTAGTTTTAGGTTTGTGATGCATAGTCTTATACTTTTATTGTTATTATTATATTTTAAAAACATGGTCTTACGTGACTTAAAGTGAAATTGTTGGTTTTCCTTCCCAACGAATATAACTTGACAGAATGACAGAAACACCAATTTTACCTTTTCTGTCAATCTTCTAATTGCCTCCATCACAATTTGGTCCACAATTTTGCTTTCTGAGACCAAAACTCACTTGGAATAACTTAACCTCGACTTTTTGGACATCATTATAGTACTGTTGAGACAAAGAATCTTTGAGTTGAGATATCTTTCATTAGTTTCCACATCTCTAAATATATTGTCCGGTAACAATCTTCCATTTCCAATTTCATTCTGTTAATTGGTCAATTTGGACAGCAATTTGTATAGATAGTTCGTTTTCTTTTTTCCATTTGTTTCTCTATCATTTTCATTTTCTTTTTAACCGATGTAACACAAGAGATGAAGCTAGGAGGCGAACCTCCTTTTTGTCTATAGTGTCTTTTTGGGAATTATCTGGTGTTCATACTCTTCCTCAATGGGTAAAGTTATGTTGGTCACAAAAGAAGAAGTATTACTTGAGGGGAAATAAGTGGTACGAGTAACGTGATTTTAGTCCAGTTTAGTTCCATTACCTTGAGGATTCATGTTCTCGAAAAGCTAGAATTTTCCTACAAACACAAAAACTAGTATGTGAGATCAGAGATGAACAGGCAAAATATGATTGTGCTTTGTGCTTAAATTTTTAATGATGTTGCTGTGCCGCCATCAAATCCATGACCTCACGTTCAGATTGTTCTAAGCCGGGGGTCTATCGGAAACAACCTCTCTACTTCATCTGAGGTAGTGGTATGGACTGCGTACACTTTACCCTCCCCAGACCCCACTTGGTGGGAATACACTGGGTATGTTGTTGTTGTTGTATTTCCTTTGCAAGTGTCCACTGCAATCTTAAACTTCTCTTTATCCTGTAGATAGTTATCAGCTCTAGTTATAGAGATTGAGAATTTTATATTAATATTATTAACTTTGTATATTTGTGTAGCCTGATTTCAAAGCAATCAAAAAGCGAATTGAAGATCTCATCACTAGAGATTACTTGGAAAGAGACAGAGAGAACCCGAATTTGTTCAAGTATTTAGCCTGAACCAATGATCTGGTGCTTGGCTGGAGAATTTTTTGTTCTTTGCACATCAAATTTAGTACAGCTGGTTTCTCTATGTACTTTAATATGGACACACTGTAGCAGATAATTTTTTTAACCTTTGCCTATAAGTAGGCAACTGTGCAGTTCTTAGCTATCACACCGCCTCTTGGTCAAGAAATTGGCGGAAGGTTAATACAGGTACTTGTTGCAGTGATAGAGCAACACTCACTATTCATCCCCTTTTGTTCTGATCTATTGCTTACAGATATATGCGTCTCTTTTAAGACTTGTTGGAAATGTCGGTTGGGTTCATCCGACGGAAAAAGGCATAGGGCTTTTGCCCCGAGCTAGGCTACCTAGTAATTTACAACCACCACTCTATGTAGCCTTGCAAGGAGGACAGTTGCCTCTTGCTATTTTCCTTTATAGATTGAAAGGTAAAATAATGGGCCTGCTCTCCAACTGAAGCCCTCTCCCTTCTTTCGAAGCGATATTTGATATTGTTAGCTGTATTTATTATTATATGTGCGCGCTTTCATTAAAGAATGATACTTTATCGAGTTCCAAAGTAGGCATAGAGTGTAATAGCCTACCAAGAGACATACTCTACACCTCGTAAATACGTTCTGTGACTATATGCATCTTTCTCTTGTTGATTCTTGGAAAAAAAACATCAAATACATCTTGAAGTTGTCCGGATAAGTCAAGTTCACACTCCAATTAATTGGGCGATCAAATTCTCCATTCTTCTTACTTTAAGTGGAATTAGCACTGCTCTAATCGACATAGAATCAATCACATGATGGGAGGTGTATTACACCTCGTAACATAATCCCCAGGTCTCTAGTCCAATCAGATGCTTTGTCAGACTTTTTTTTCTCTCTATAACTACCAAATACCAAGTGCTTATTTTTCATTACAAACGCCAAAGCCACTATTGTCGTCATACCATCAAAAATCAAATAACTACGACAAATTTCACCACTCACAATTAAATCCACCACTTGAATCACACTATTACCATTGTCACCACGAATATTATAAAAGAACCACCACAAAATTCTGGGCTAGTAACCAAATCCATCAAAGGAACCACATTACCATTATTGCTGCCGCCATCGAAAGTTACAAGGAACAACTACAATGTCAGCACTCACCACCAAACACACATGAAAATCACATCTCGATTAATAGTCTCAATAACCCGTATAAATTTCAATGCTCACCCCAACTATACTACCACCATTGTGTTGTCATTTTTGAAATTAACAATAATAATCGTTACAAAATTTTTTCTTCACCACCAAAATTATATTACTTCCAATCTCAAAAATACCCCCACTAATTTGACCACCCACCATCAAAATGTCACTATTATTACAGATTTCTGCGAGCTCAAGGTAGAGAATGACTTTAATAAACCCGAAGAATAAGAAATTATTTAGTGAAAGAAAATAAATTATATAAAAAAAGAGCAGTTGTAATAAGAAGAAAAATGATAGAGAAGAGGAGAGATGGTATGGAGGGAAAGAAAAGAGGGGCGTAGATGAGAAGGGTTGAAGAAAGTCTCTTTTTTTTTTTTTTGCCATGTGAGCTTTTAGGATGATGTAAGTTCCACTTAAAATTAGAACAAAGGAGTATTAGATAGTTCAATTAATCAGAGCATGAAGTTGATTCATTCGGACAACTTCAGAATGCATTTGACATCTTTTCCACTGGCTCTCCAACTACTTTGAGAACAATTACTTGTCTGAACCTTGGTTTTGAATCCATGGTTCCTCGAGATTCCACCCATTACGTTACTTTTCGCCATGTTCAACAGGGTCTCGGAGATTTTGCTTTTCTTTTAAATAATACTACCAAACGATGAACATTTATTTCTCAGGTCCTTCTCTTTGGTGAAAGTACTTACCAAAATTGATTGAACATATTTATTTGATGCCAAATGTGTCACCCAAAAAAGTAGAGTGGGAGAAGTTGATAATTTGTTAAACAAAACAATCCACAAAGAACTCCGAAACTACGTAATAATAATCTTTAACACATTGAGACAATGATTTATTAAAGCAGAAACTTTTATGTTAAACGTTTATATAACAGCAACTTATGGATTCACAGGAAAAAACCCACAAAAGTAAAATTTAATTAACCAACTTTTGGGGCAAGCTATAGACTCCGAAACTCGGGATGATGAACCCACCCCTCTTACATATTGGACTTAGTTCGTTAGGCGCAGGGCTCAACCTTATAACCAAAGATATAAGCCCTCAACCTAACCCTCGAGACCAGCATAGATTTCACTTATAAGGTAATGTACAATTTACAAGTACATCTTATGATGAACAATATTTGGTAACTCGGTAAAATGGTGATCAACCTATTGGCTACTATCACAATTCAAAGGTCAAACAAAGTTATGTTATTGAACTCTTCAAATAAAACAAATGGTGTGCGTCAGATCCTCCAAAATAATGCATTTTTGGAGGATTCTGACACTGGTGCGGCGACATTTTTGAAGAGTCTGAGCAACATAGAAGCAAAGTACACTATCAGTATGTCGAAGAAAGCCAATTTAACTGTGGAAAAGGATAGCATTTGGCTCTGGTAGGACACTAGCTAGTACTAAGCAACTCTGGCAGCAGTTCTCAGCTCCCTGTAATATGAAATACAATGAGTAAAAGAGTAGCAGGTTATATATATATATATGAAAAAAAAAAAAGGGGCAGACCGGTGCAATAAAGCTCCCGTTATGCACGGGGTTTGGGGAAGGGCCGAACCACAATGACCAAAAAAAAAAAAAAAAACATAAAATTCTTACCTGGCTTTCTTTCTTATCAAAGAACAATTAATAAATGCAGAACTGCATGCAACAACTGCATTTCTCATCTTATGACTCTCCCCTAACCTGACCTGCAACACAATCCCGATTTTTAAAGATGGGAATAATCTTCTTTTATTATTTTTTTCGTTTTGCACATAATAATTAATAATTCTTTCAACTTACAGGGAGAGTTGGTATATTGCCGAGTCTCGTCAATGTCAACTCCTCATCAATCAACTCGAATCATATATACTAAACACACTACTCTTCTGTGCTGTGGTGGAAGTGTATCTCTCCATATTTTTCCTTCTACAAGTCAAAAACTAACTATAAGCCATCTCGATTGCAAATGTATCTGTAGTTGGAATCAAGGAAAAATAATATAATAATAAAGATCATATATCAACTTGCTATAACTCTAAATAAACTAATTGAGATATGGAAAAAAGGCAATACAAATAGCCATTTTACCTTCGATCTGGGAGGCAAGTCAGCTGGATCAGTAATAACGAGTAATGCAATGTTATGAATTTATGACAGCACCACCAAGTTCCTTATTTCTGTTAGATTGTGACCATGGCTGTATTGAGAATATTTTACCAACTATAATATTCAGCTATGTACAGATTTACAAAGGGCATTATGAGCGAAACTCATTAACTTGATAGGTGTATATCATTCCTCAACCAAGAGATCCTCTTTCCGACATCTTCTCAACTGTCAGCAAATGGAGGACAGGTTCAAGAGTCTTTCCCATGGACTCGCATGCTTTTAGCCATAACTTAAATTTCAACGGCTGATAGCTTCCATAGCAATTCGGACTAAGCGTAATAAGCCGTCAACATCCTGGAAGCTGAAATCAAGGGCCCTCTTTACTGATAATGCAGGCTCTTTACACTGTGTATCGTGTCCAGGATACGCAGCCGCAAAAGCAACACGTGATTTCCTGGAGGCATCCATTGATAAATTAACTTCCTGTGCCTGCAAATTAATCAAAACTAAGATCCTAGAGAAGGAACATGGCCAGATCAAAATTTAGATTCAGAGCATGAGTTTTCAAGTAAAACGGATACATGGAAAAGAATTGGACTTATGTAGAGATGCACAAATTTGTAATATGGCCCAGTTTCAGGCAATTGTTCAGGTGAGTAACAGAGTTAAAATCAAAATAGTTGATATGATGCTATCATTCACTCAATTAGACCAGATGAATAATACAGTTAGACAACATCAAACAGTTCTTTACTTTATCAGGAACATCAAACAGTTCTCTACTTTATCAGGTCTGATGATTCTCTCCGTTGAAAATATGTTTGATAAGTGATCTCATTCACTCAATTAGACCAACTCATTACCAGAGCTGAATTATATGAATACTTACAAAGTTAAATAGCCGTGTGAAGCTAGCACGGTTTCTCGCTGAGATAACATGAGTCCCGGCAACCTGTGGAGAAGCAACACCTTTCGCCAAGGCAACCTTGTCTACCATAGTTGGATTGTTTAAATTGTCAACATCGGAAGCAGAAGAGGAGGGGGATTCACCTAGTGTATGATGATAAGAAATCCAGTAAGTGTAACCCTTAAAAAGAAGTCCAGTCCAACAATAAGAGAGTCAAAGACACTTCATCAATACTAATCAGATAAGCCATGATAGACTCATCTTTCATCTTCGACAATTCATAGGTACAGCAAAGCATAAGCCTATCAGTACACAGAAATGGTTCAGCATAGTACACGTAAAATGTTGAGAATATCTGTCAAGCAATGTACAGCAAAACCACACCACTTATAGCATCAAAGGTCAAACTAGAAGTCTAAAGGGGCGTGCTAGTCCAATTGGAAGTGTCAAATAAAATTGGAATCACGATGAAAGATGTATATTTTTAAGGTGAATCTCTAACAAATTACCTGGAGGAAAAATTTGCAGGGCTGTTTGTAGTTCATTTCTATATCTGTTTGCATTGAAATGAGAGGAATAGATTACTCGCATGTACGCGACCTCCATGCATTTATAGGCTAGCGAAACAGCAGCCATGTCTTTCAATCTCTCGTATTCATGGGCAACAAACCTATAAATAAAACAAGAATAAATCCCAGAATCAGCATTTCTTGGTATTTGGAATTACTATAGCACTTCAGGATCTCCTTGGCATTATAGCAACTAATTTCTCCCGAACAAGAAACTCTTAGGATCATACATTTACAAGAACAGAATATTAATAAGATGTGTGAAAAGGCATCACTGATATAAGCTTTTCTTACATATCAGAAAGTTAGTGCATAACTCTCTTTGTGAGTGGAAAAATAAAAGCTCCAAATAATCACAGGACAATACGTCAGGAAAATAGTTTAGGTCAACAAAGATTTTAAAAATACATGGCATGGTGAGGAACCTGTTTCCAATGATTTTATGAGCTAATACAACACTAAATGACATTAACAGAAAACATAGTATTGAGTAGGGTTCCCTAAAGTTCTTGATAATGAATGAAGATTGTAAAAGAATAGCGAGTCGAATTTAAGCTTCATTCTAGCAAGAGGGTTCTTGTTTCTCGATCATTCTTGAGCAACTTTATACTCCCCTTTACTGAATCTGTTAGCGAGAGCATATTTTCATAACTAGTTCATCAAAGAATACAGCTTGGATATCTCAAGCCTACACTTTGGCATAGTACGGAAGTAAAATCTAGTTACGAATTTGTGCAACTAGGGCACAAATGAATGAACAAATACGACGACTAGACAACTCACTCGCACAGTTTTGCAGTGCTGCTATAAATTTGCCTTGACTGGTTCATTTCACTGTGTTTGGCGCTGTCGTTGCATGATTCTAACAAGGATGCTCCATGGAGAAACTTCAGGGTTGCTTGAAAATATAGACTTGTACTTTCACTTGACCCAGAGTTCTGGAACAAGAAGTCAAAGTTATGGCAACACAAATGAGTAAATAAATAAACAAAAGAGAGCAAATGATAAAGCATATCATCGGCCCCCTCTTATCTTTGGATATGAAGGAAAATTATGTAAACCTTGAGGCGATCTGCCATATGTTTAAGGTTTGTGGCTTCTTTAATAGCATTCGCAGCAGTTTGATTTGCAGAATCCTTCCTAATAGGGCTGCGAGCGTCCGGATCCCGGACCTTATGTGCAGGCGGAGTAGAGTGTCGCAAACTATTAGGTGTGTTTCCAGGGTGGCTCTCAGATTTTTTACCTTGTCTTGAAGCATTCAACATCTCTCCTTCGAAAGCATCTACTGCCAACAAGTTAGCCACACACTCCCTTTTGAAGG
The DNA here is from genome assembly GCA_031232105.1 of Capsicum rhomboideum. NCBI lineage: Eukaryota > Viridiplantae > Streptophyta > Magnoliopsida > Solanales > Solanaceae > Capsicum > Capsicum rhomboideum. Next base: position 14,590,936 of record CP124711.1, read on the forward strand.
CAGGAACTGGTTGTGAAGATTGAACTGTCTCACTCTGACCTCTTACTGAAGGAGATGTTAAGTTCGACTTCCCTTTCTCAAGTACTTCAATTTGCTGAGTTTTGTCAGAAGTAAGCTTCCTAAACGGTCTCCCATCATCTCGATCAGTTAGAGCAGCCTGCCGTTTATCCACGTTGGACATAACATCTAACTTAACTTCAGCACCAACTTTTGATTGAATATCTCCTTTAACATTCTCATTCAACAATTTTCCAGAGGAATCTTTCTTAGAATCTTGTTGTAATCTATCAGAACTGGCACCAGATTTATCCTCAAACTTGTTTCTTCCGGATTTCAATTTCCCCTCATCTATTCTTCGATCTGAAGATTCATTTGAAATATCAGGACCCCTAGTCTTACATTTGCCAGAATCAGATCTGACGGTACGATTCTTTTCTTTATGCTGAGACAACAGAACTGTCTCATCCTTTGAGGTAGACCCATTATTATGAAACTGACTGTTGTTCCTTCTTTCATTATTTAGGCCTTGGTCCGAGTTCTCTGTCCTGCAAGCATATTGATTAGCTTGACCTAATGGATCAGCAGCTGCATCAGTGTCCTGATGAGTAGCAAAATCAACACCTGTGATTTTTGCTTTGATTGTAGCACCTGATACATCATGGACATCTTTCTCCTGGTAATCAAGTCCAGAGGACTCCTTTCCATGATGCTTGCCATTGGAAGCTTCTTCCTTCTTTGTCAACCCAGAACGATTGCTGCACCTATCATTTTCACCATAGGAAGACCTTCTTGGTGTAGAACTGGGAATGGAATTAGCATTCTTGTGATCGTCTTTTCTCTTGGGGTTCCTTTTAGTTGATGAACCTATATCCTTTTTTGAAATCCTCAAAGGAGATGAAGATACCGATTCTACTGGTGAACCCTTCAGCTCCTGAAGACTAGTTCTGTTCTGATGTGAGCCAGACACTTTAGAAGAGCTCGAAGTGGCTGCAACAGAAGGCTGCAAAGCAGACAAATCCCTTTTCGAAGAATCTTCAGCATCTGCACTACGCTGAGACAGAGTGCTATCTAGATCTTGTCCGACTAGCTCTACCTTCTTACCTCTACCTTTTCCATCAGTTCCTCCACTAGCTCTGCTTCTGCTGGAATCTTTCCCCCCAGACTTGGAGACCCTTGCTTTCTTTTCTTTCCTACCGCCGTTATCACATGTCTCTTCTATAATATCTCGGGGAGGTTGTGTCTCAGGATTCTGGCATTCACTCCATTTCCTCTTCTTAAGAGTGTCTTTACTGTCACATTTATGGACTGAACCATCCAAAGAATGGCTTTCTGGATTTTTTGCTAAAGCCAAAATTTTGAATGAATCAGCCTTTGACTTCTTGTACTTATATTTATCTCTAACCTTATCCGATCCACTATTTGACAAACCAGTGCTTGAGCTCTGTCCTGGTTTTTCCCCAATGGGGTCATCATCATAATGTACATCATCTCTCTTGAACTTTTTAGCTGTAGAACCATCCAAATCTGCCTCACTTATGTTCCTCGTCTTCAAATTTTTTACACCTGCAAAACATGCCACATAGAATAAAGAGAAGTTCCAGAAATTCAAGGGTTTCATCAAGTTCAAAATATGCAGCTTCAGATATACCCCCATCAGAATGGTTCTCAAGCGATCTCCTCTTCTCTTTTTGTTTACGACTCTGCTTCTCTATGGTTGAGCTACTTGGCAGGGCCACCAGTTGATGGCCATTTTCATCAGTGAGAGTATTAGTAGTACCATTCGAGCTTCTGCTATTTGGGGTTCCCTGATGGTTTCTTTTGACACCATTTGATGACAGTGAACCTTCCTGTTTGGTCGCACTTGACACGCCTTTTGATCCATAAATTTTCTTCCCACCCGCATCAACAGCTTGTATACCTGCTTTTTGGTGGTCTTGGCTGGCTTGCAAATTGTCAATCGAAGTTGGTCCTGAGAGTGCCCCACCAGGATATTCATGCTGACTATATTGTTTGTCAGAAGCAGGGGCACTCATTGGCACCTGGTAAAGAGCTCTTAGAGCCTTCGTAGTTTCCTCTTCACTGATACCACAACGATTCATTCCAGGCCTAGAAGATGAAGATAATTAATTAGCATTCAAAAAACATCTTAGATATCAGAAATTGTTTTCTGTTGTAATAATCAAGTATAAATATGATAATCTTTCAACCTAACATCCTATACGTCTTCACCTTAAAAATATGACTTCTCCTGAATAGAGAATAATTAGTTATAGAAAGACGGCTAATCATGATAGAAGGATGAAAGCAAGGTTGGACAAACTTACAGCCAGGTTTGCAATCTGCAAACCCACTTCTTGGGGAGACTGGCTGGATCAGTGCCAAGTGGAAGTATACGCCAAGTCTGACACTTGTCACAGCAGACCCAATCTTCTTTAACTACAGGAGCCCCTGCTGCTGGAGGTGCAGCGGGATTGGATTCACAGACGGTGTGAGGAGCCCCATTTGAAGCCAATCTAGGATACTCCTCGGAAGCAAACAGCTTCTCAGTTTTCCTACCATTAACTTTTTCCTTCAATGAGCTATTACGCTCAAGTCTTTTCTTACTGATTGCATCAGAACCCTTGAGCATTTCCTTTGAATGAGTTTGCTCCAAACCAGTTTCAGCATCTTTTAGTTCGAGTTCTACGTCACCGAAGAATTCTTTGTACTTATCCCTGGCTAGGTTCTTTTTCATGTCCTCTGAATCACTTTTAGATAAGAGGATATTGCTAGAAGAGGTTTTCTTACCCTTAGATGCAATGAAAGAATCAGCAACAGAACCTCCTTCTTTTATTACCTCGGTACTTTGGGCATTATGACATTGATTTCCGTTGGGTTTCATTGTGTCTCTAGATGCAAAAAGTTCCTTTTCAGGAGCCTGTTTCATTCCATCCTCATTGCTGGAGGAGCTTTTCTGACGAGATGACTGCCTGAGGGGACTACCTGCATCTATATTTGGTGCATTCCCGTCTTTAGTCTTCCCATTGTTGGACAAATCATCAGCTTTCCCCTCTTCGTTGTGGCCTTCTTTCTTCAGGTATCCTGAGCTGTGATCATTACAATCTGTCCCTTCAGTTTCCATAGTTCTCCTAGATGAGGAAATCTTTCCACCAGACCCTTCAACAGAATTTGTGTCTACTGCAGTGACAGGCAGCAAAGACTTCTTGGATGCCCGCTGAGAGGATGCTTCTTTTGTCTTACCCTTAGTGGCTGTTTTTGAAATGTCAACTGTCTTCTCTGCATCTTTTGGAGGATCGGCAAATGGATCAGATAAAAGAGGGAGTTTCAAAGCCTTTGAAACAAGTTCTTCACAGGCAAAACCATCAATATCGATCTCCTTCTTCGATAATAAGGCACTACCATTTTGATTATCATAGCCCTTGCACTTTGAATCTTTGTTGCAAGCTTTCAATTTCCTTGCCTCTGAAACTTCTCCATTTGCATAATGAGTACCATTCACTAATGCCAAAGTTTCAAGGCTTGCGTTTTTCTTCTCTTCAAATCCACATTTTCCCCAAAGCTTTTCATCTTCAGTCAAGTTAATCAACTCGTCCGAGAGGGGGGATAACAATAAGCTATCACGCATTGGATGTGAGGTCATAATCTGCTCCAATGAGTTGACCAAGAAAATTGCAGACGCCAAGGTTAGCTTAAACCAAAAAGAAGAAAAACAAAGCAAACTTAATGCTTGTGGGAAGATTCACCTGAAGTATACTTGTAGGGGATTCATCTGGGGAAACCTGAAGATCACGGGATACCCCTTCACTATTGATGGGGCTACCATCCAACGACGATGATGGAGAGACATCTAGCCCAAGCCCACTGTAGATTTCAGCATTCTTTCGGGTCGACAAATTTTTGGCGCCAACTTTGATACGCACCTTAAGCGTTTTCTGGTCAGAGGCATTTCTTGGCTTCTTCACTTTTTCACTCTTTGAATTGGCGTCTTCAGCTTGAGTAGTTGGTTGGGCAGAATTTCTTTCCCCCTTAAATTGTGGAGCCTTAAGCGCAGGTACTGCTGCTGAACGGGCAGAAGATGCTACAGGCCTTCCTGACATAGAAGTGCTTGATGATCCTAACGAGGTTTGTCGACCACCCTGTATAATTGAAAGATGCATATTGCTAGGTAAAAGTAGAATATCAATGTGAAATCATATTACTTCTGTTACAGTAAACTATCATATAAGAAAATCATAAGGATTCATTCGAAGGTTATGTACCTCAGGGAGCAAATTGTTTGGTGATATTTGTCTGTTATTGTTGTTGGCTTCTGGTGGAGTCCTTGTATGGGACCACGAAGGAGAACGCTGATAAGTAGGTAAAAATGAACCATACCCGCCAAATCTTGACCCTGTCAATATATGCAAAATCAACAAAAATCCTCATGGCATTAGCCTCGTCACTGTTAAACTTGTGCTTCTGGGAATACCCTATAGGCTATTTCCAGTATTACATACCCAGATTCTCAGCTGAAACTCCACCTTCAAAATCCCTTTGAAAATGTCCCAAAACATTGTGGAGTTTCTCATCCTTGACAGAATAAGAGAATAGATACATGAGAAAGTGGAAGAATGTTGCCATCAGAGGCGCGTAATGCAGTTATAAACACTAATAGAATACTTCCACCAACTCACTAACTAGCCCCTAGACCAACTCTATATTGAGAAGGTATAAGCAAAAAATAGAATGAACAAATGTGTGGTTGCTCTAACATCACAGTATACTTTGACAGAGACTCAATGAATTCTTGGTCAAAATCATGATAAATCACATTGAAGGAGTACTCTCATGAATAATTTCCGATTAGATAAAAATTCTAACAATTTTTTATCAATGTTGGAAAGAGTTTAATCACTTCTCTCATTTTTTGATGAAGTAAGATGAAAAATTAATCACTTCTCTCTACACACAATAGAATTACAAACTTAATCCTTCCACATTCTTCGGTAGCCTTTAGTCTAGCTAGATATATATCGATGTAAGGATAAGATGAGATTTAAAAAACTTCCAGTTTCAGAGAACTCCTTCGTCTTAAAAGAGAATTTTTTTTGGTATAGCAATAAATGTGCCTTGAATAGAGCAGAAATATTACAGATAAATCCCCAACCCCAACTAGTTTGGGTTGAGGCATACTTGATTGATACATTGAGATGTAGCTTTCACAACTAGCTGATTTTTGCTTTCAAAGAACACGATTGAACCAAAGTATATTTACAATGTAACCAAGAGAATCAGGAGCAGATCCAACACCAAGCCACCAAAGCCCTTGCTTTACGGCGAGAAAATTCATTAGTCCCAAATTACTACTACAGTGTATATATCTATATATATCATACATAATATATACATTATGTAATCATATTACTCCCTCAATTTCATCTTATATCGTAGTGTTGGACTGGACACAGAGTTTAAGAACACATACCAAAAGTATACTAAGAACTTGTGGTCTTAAACATACCATGACATTTAAACTTAAGATGGGAAGTTTAAAGGTAAACATTTTCGAAAGATAGAAAGTTGTCAATCTTTTTGGAACAGACTAAAATGGAAGAGGTGTCATATAAAACGGAATAGAGGAAATACTTATAATTAATGCGAAGTAAATTCTTTTCAACTATGTTTTGCCTGCCTGCCACAAATTATATATCACAATGTTCCAATATTTACACTACTAGGATGAGGACTTGAGGCAATTAAGGTAAATTTCTGAGCTAGAGGAATGGGAAGACAAGAGAATGCCCCGGGTACTCCATCTACCAAAAGAAATGATTGAAATAGAGCGAAGAATGGAAAGGCAGGCTGCGAGGACGAGGACTTGAGGCAATTAAGGTAAATTTCTTTCTCAATGAATGCTAATTACTTTTACGTTTTCTCTTAGAAATATTTAGGTCAGTTATTCACGAGGTTTTAACAACATTCCTTTTCCATTTCCTTATCAAGTTTTTCTCTTAGATTAACCTCTTATTAAAGTTTGATTTTAGAATGTCAATCAATTTCCTTATCCTACTGAGGCCATTCACCTGGTGAGGAGATTAGTGGAGCAGTTTAGGGAGAGGAAGAAGGATTTGCACATGGTGTTCATCGATCTTGAGAAGGCGTACGACAAAGTCCCCAGGGAGATTCTGTGGAGGTGCTTGGAGGCTAAAGGTGTGCCCGTGGCGTACACTAGGTCGATTCAGGACATGTACGACGGTGCGAAGACGCGTGTGAGGACAGTAGGAGGGGATTCAGAGCACTTTCCTATTTTGACAGGATTGCACCAAGGATCGACTCTTAGTCCGTTTTTATTTGCCTTGGTGATAGATGTTTTGACGCGGCTTATTCAAGGGGAGGTGCCTTGATATATGTTATTTGCTGATGATATGGTACTGATTGACGAGATCCGGGGAGGAGTTAATGATAAGTTGGAGGTTTGGAGACAGACTCTTGAGTCTAAAGGGTTTAGGTTGAGCAGGACTAAGACGGAGTACTTGGAATGTAAGTTTAGTGATTCGAAGCATGAGGCTGATGTGGTAGTGAAACTGGATTCTCAAGTCATTCAGAAGAGGGAGAGTTTCAAGTATCTGGGTCTATGATTCAGGGGAACGACGAGATTGACGAGGATGTCACGCACCATATTGGTGCAGGGTGGTTGAAATAGAGGCTCACTTCGGGAGTTTTGTGTGATAAGAAGGTGCCACTGAAGCTTAAAGGTAAGTTCTACAGAGTGGCCGTCCGTCCGACTATGTTATATAGAGCCGAGTGCTGGCCAGTTAAAAACTCCCACATCCAAAAGTTGAAGGTAGCGGAGATGAGGATGTTGCGATGGATGTGTGGACTTACCAGGTGTGATAGAGTTAGAAATGAGATTATTCAAGAGAAGTTGGGAGTGGCTTAGGTGGAAGATAAGATGCGGGAAGTGAGGTTGCGATGGTCCGGACATGTGATGAGGAGGTGCACGGAGGCTCCAGTACGGAGGTGTGAGAGGCTGACTGTGGATGGTTTTAGGCGGGGTAGAGGTAGGCCGAAGAAATATTGGAGGGAGGTGATTAGACATGGCATGGAGCAGTTACAGCTTACAGAGGACATGACCCTTGATAGAAAGATATAAAGGACGCGGATTAGGTAGAGGGTTAGTGGGTAGGAAGGTGGCCGTATTAGTAGGAAAGAGTGTTTGTTTGTATCTGTGCCTGTTGTTTCTTTGGCAGATTCTTGTTCACGTTGTTTTGGTGATATTTGTGATTTCGAATGAATAGTCTATAGTGTTACTCTGTGGATGTCTTGCTTCTTTTATTATCTAGCGATGTGTTATCTCTTTTTGTTGTTTGTTTTTATGATTTTTGTTTGTTATGGTTATCTGTTCTGAGCCGGGGGTCTATCGAAAACAACCTCTCTACTTCATCTGAGGTAGTGGTATGGACTGCGTACACTTTACCCTCCCCAGACCCCACCTGGTGGGAATACACTGGGTATGATGTTGTAGTTGTTGTTGTAATCAATTTCCTTATCAAGTTTCTCTTAGACATGAGAAGACCTTTAATTAAAATTTGATTTTAGACAGTCAATTATATCAAGTAGCTGCTACAGGAGATACACAACAGTACATGCTAGCAAAGTAGAAAAGTCAATACACAAAATGAACCAATTACAATCAAACAGAGTATGGATCAGAATCCAAAACTTAAATGCTTCGATCTCAATTGTAAATCCATATTTTGGCCAGTTATTCATGAGGTTTAACAACATTCCTTTTCTATTTCCTTATCAAGTTTTTCTCTTAGACATGAGAAAGCCTTTTATTAAAGTTTGTTTTTAAGCCGCCAATCCATTTCCTTGCCTCTTATTAAAGTTTGGTTTTAAACCGTCAAATTCATTTCCTTATCAAGTTTCTCTTAGACATGAGAATGTCTCATATTAAAATTTGGTTTTACAGTCAATTATATAGAGCAGTCGCTACAACCACAACCACAGGCACAGGAGATACACGACACAACAGTAAATGCTAGCAAAGTAGAAAAGTCAATACACAAAATGAACCAATTACAATCAAACAGAGTGCGTACCGTAATCCAAAACTAAAAATTCTTCGATCTCAATTATAAATCCATAACTACGATCAACACTAAATACAAAAAAATTAAAGAAGAATCTCACAAGGTAAGAGTAAGCAGAGAAACATCACTTATTCATGAGGTCTAACAACATTCCTTTTCCATTTTCCTTATCAAGTTTTTCTCTTATACATAAGAAGACCTCTTATTGAAATTTGGTTTTAGACCGTAAATCCATTTGTTCTCTTATTAAAATTTGGTTTTAGACAGTCAATTATATCGAGCAACCACTACAAGAAATACACAACACAACACAAAAATTAAATGCTAGCAGAGTAGAAAAGTCAACACACAAAATGAACCAATTACAATCAAACAGAGTATTGCTTCGATCTCAATTGTAAATCCATAACTACGATCAACACTAAATACAAAAAAATACAGGAAAAAACTCACAAGGTAAGATAGAGAAACATCAGGGTCAATGGTAGAATCACCACCATCATCATCATCATTGCTGTTGTTGTTATCGTAACTGTAAGCCTCTCCTTCTTCAAGCTCAGTTTCCTCCATTATCATATCTCCTCCTCCACCATCAAACCCTAAACCTATCCCCTTCCTTCCATCTCTACTACTCCCAATAGAAATCATTCAAATAAAATCCTCCAAAAAAAAAAAAAAAAAAAAAACTCAACAATTTTTCACTTTTCACACCCACAAAAACCTCTATACTTTATTTTTAACACCCCACAAAATTCTCCACCAATTTATCAATGTTCCAAAACTCTTCAGCTCAACTAATCGAGATCGAAAAAAAAAAAAAAACAATTTACCAACACAACTGACTTTAATTAATTAAATTAATCAAAAAAAAAACTGATTATGGATGTATTAAAGCTAATTAAGATTATTCTGGAAAATATAAATTTGGATCGGCCTTACTAAGATCTTTGTAAAGCTCAAAAAGTATGAGCATTTAGAGAGAGAAATTGAAGAAAGAGAAAGACTCTGGTTTGGTGTATTACCAGCAGCGTTTATTTTGCGTTTTTAGTTTTGCTTTTTTTTCTTTGTAAGAGTTTAATTAACGGAATAATAGAATAGTATTTATATTATCATATGATGTATACACTTGACAGATAGAAACACACCCATATGACCTAACAGCAAGACATATACTATGATCTGATCCAAATTGAAGATTTATTTTGGAAATTTTTTGAATAAATTTGACGAGCGAGTAAACCGATCATGCTACATAATAGATAATAACATATTCAGTAACATTTCTGGAGAGGGTAGAGTTTACGTAGATTTTACCTCTACCAGATAGAGATGAAGAGGTTGTTTTCAAAAGAAGCTCAACTTAAAAGCTGTGAATTTTTTATAATAAGATACCGTTTTCTTGTTCGTACTTGATGTATTAATTTATTTTGTCACGAAGGAAAGTTGGTTCCGTGAGTTCATTGATTAGTACATAATCTATTGTAAATTGAATTTAGAATTTAGAAATCAGATCTCGAATAAATTTAATGAGCGAGTAAAATGATCGTATTATTTAAAAGATGGTACTTTAAAATTTATAATGAGATAGAGTTTTATTATTCGTATTTGATGTGTATAATCTGTTGCGAATTGAATCTAGATTTTTAAAATTTGATCCTGAAATTTAACGAGCGATTAAAATGATCGCATTGTTTAAAAGACACTGCTTTAATAATATTTCTAATAAAATAGCATTTTGTATATTCGTATTTGATGCATAATCTGTTGTAAATTGAATCTAGATTTTTAAAATCCGAAATAAATTTAGCAAGTGAATAACATGATCGTATTTTCCTCGAACACAGCTTTAATTAACATTTATAATAAGATACTAGTGTCTTATTCGTATAATCTCTTTTAAAATGAATCTTTATTTTAGAAATCCCGCACTTTAGAAATCCCGCACAAGGAGCCAACAAAATAATTTTATTATCTAAAAGACCCTACTTTATTAATATTTATAATAAGATAACGTCTTATTACTCGCATTTGACGTATAATATTTGTAAATTGAATCTAGATTTTAAAAATTCTGAGTAAACTTAACAAACAAGTAAAATGATCATATTATCTAGGTACATTGTCTTATTTAAATTTATAATTATTTTACTATAAATGATATTATTTTAATTAATACTTATAATTAGATAACATTTTACTGTCTTAATTTTATCATTTTTAAATGCCTACGAAAAGTAAAATTATCTTGTTATATCACCTAATGTTGTTATAAGAATCTACCTTTAAATTCCTTAACTACTTTACCTAATATGACTATACTAGATAAGGGTGCCCGTGCTCCGCACGGGTGTCTAATCATTATTTTCCCACGATACGTAAATAATTTTTGACCTGACAATTTTATGATGTAATAAATGTAAATAATAATATCCAAGCGAAAGTGATAGAGATGAGTGAGAAAGTGGAGAGCAGATTGGGAGTAAAATAAAGTAATATGTGAGCAACACGTGAAGATATAACGCGGGTCCAATATTACCTAAATAACTTCTAATTATATCACATTAGTATATGAAGAAGGTAAAATAATTAATTAAGACTAAGAGGTGGAAGAACGGATAAGATCCATTCGATCAAAGACTGTGGACAGCTGAGATCTTTTTGGTCATACCAAAGATCCACACTTATTAAAAGGTATCATTTTGTGTCTATTTTACTTTTTTTAATTAAAATTTATTAATTTTCTAATACTCAAACGACTTATAATAATTAATTAAGGGTGATATAGTGAAATCACGGGGTTGAAGCAGGTGGGTTGGCGCCATAATTCATCATGTTGTATTTATTTACCCTTTTTAATTAAATATTATTAATTTTCTAATACTTAAATGAGTTAAAATAATTAATTAGGACCAATCCGTCCGATCAAAGGCCGTGGACGGCCGAGATCTTTTTGGCCATACCAAAGACCCACACTTATTAAAAGGGATGATTAAATATTATCAATTTTCTAATACTCAAACGACTTATAATAATTAATTAGGGGTGATATAGTAAAATCACCGGGTTGAAGCAGGTGGGTTTGTCCCTTAATTTATCATTTTATATTTATTTACTTTTTTTAATTAAATATTATTAATTTTCTAATACCTAAATGAGTTAAAATAATTAATTAGGACTAAGAAGTGGAGGAACGGATAAGATCCGTCTGATCAAAGGGGGAGGTGAACGGCCAAGATCGTTAGCTGTTAATTATATTACTTTTTAACGCAATGGAATTTATCATTTTGTGTATATTTTACTTTTTTTTAATTAAATATTATCAATTTTCTAATACTCAAACGATTTATAATAATTAATTAGGGGTGATATAGTAAAATCACCAGGTTGAAGCAGGTGAGTTCGTCCCTTAATTCATCATTTTGTACGTAATGTAATTTATCATTTTGTGTCTATTTTACTTCTTTTTTTTAATTAAATATTATCAATTTTCTAATACTCAAACGATTTATAATAATTAATTAGGGGTGATATAGTAAAATCACCAGGTTGAAGCAGGTGAGTTCGTCCCTTAATTCATCATTTTGTACGTAATGTAATTTATCATTTTGTGTCTATTTTACTTCTTTTTTTTAATTAAATATTATCAATTTTCTAATACTCAAACGACTCATAATAATTAATTAGGGGCGATATAGTAAAATCACGGGATTAAAGCAGGCGGGTTCGTCCCTTAATTCATCATTTTGTATTTATTTACTCTTTTTAATTAAATATTATTAATTTTCTAATACCGAAATGAGCTAAAATAATTAATTAGGACCAAGAGGTGGAGGAACAAATTAGATCCGTCGGATCAGAGGGCCACGTGGACGGTGGAGATCCGTTTGGTCGTCCAAACGGATCACCGCTTGATAAGGGTGTCCGTGCTCCGCACGGGTGTCTAATCATTATTTTCTCACGATACGTAAATAATTTTTGAGATGAGTGAGAAAGTGGATTAAATATTATCAATTTTCTAATACTCAAACGACTTATAATAATTAATTAGGGGTGATATAGTAAAATCACCTGGTTGCAGCAGGTGGTTTTGTCCCTTAATTTATCATTTTGTATTTATTTACTTTTTTAAATTAAATATTATTAATTTTCTAATACGCAAACGACTTATAATAATTAATTAGAGGTGATATAGTAAAATCACGGGATTGAAGCAGGTGGTTGGCGCCATAATTCATCATGTTGTATTTATTTGCCTTTTTTAATTAAATATTATTAATTTTTTAATACTTAAATGAGTTAAAATAATTAATTAGGACCAAGAGGTGGAGGAACGGATAAGATCCGTCCGATCAAAGGATGTGGACGGCCGAGATCTTTTTGGTCATACCAAAGACCCACACTTATTAAAAGGGATGATTAAATATTATCAATTTTCTAATACTTAAACGACTTATAATAATTAATTAAGGGTGATATAGTAAAATCACCGGGTTGAAGCAGGTGGGTTTGTCCCTTAATTTATCATTTTGTATTTATTTACTTTTTTTAATTAAATATTATTAATTTTCTAATACCTAAATGAGTTAAAATAATTAATTAGGACTAAGCAGTGGAGGAACGGATAAGATTCGTCGGATCAAAGGGGGAGGTGGACGGCCAAGATCGTTAGTTGTTAATTATATTACTTTTTAACGTAATGTAATTTATCATTTTGTGTCTATTTTACTTGTTTTTTTAATTAAATATTATCAATTTTCTAATACTTAAACGACTTATAATAATTAATTAGGGGTGATATAGTAAAATCACCAGGTTGAAGCAGGTGGGTTCGTCCCTTAATTCATCATTTTGTACGTAATGTAATTTATCATTTTGTGTCTATTTTACTTTTTTTTTAAATTAAATATTATCAATTTTCTAATACTCAAACAACTTATAATAATTAATTAGGGGTGATATAGTAAAATCACGATATTGAAGCAGGTGGGTTCGTCCCTTAATTCATCATGTTGTATTTATTTACCTTTTTTAATTAAATATTATTAATTTTCTAATACCGAAATGAGCTAAAATAATTAATTAGGACCAAGAGGTAGAGGAACGGATCAAATCCATCGGATGAGGGGACGGGTGGACGGTGGAGATCCGTTTGGTCGTCCAAACGGATCACCGCTTATTATATATGATGAGTTGAGAATTTCCATTTTAAGCTTTAATATCTTCATGTTAGTACTTAGTTAAAACTTAAAAGTGACGATTAGTATTTGATTTATAATTATCCATTATGAAAATAAGAACACATTCAAAGCTTTTATAATTTGTGCGGTTCAAGAGAATAAGTGATTTGATATCAAAAATTATGATAAGACCTTTTTAGAGGACCTTTTTTTTGTAAGAAATTATATATTTCATTTGATATATATCCATACACTTCTTAAATAAAAGGTAAAAAATTAATTACATTTTTTTTCAATTTTAATATAGTTTAAAATATTATCAATCTTAGCTAAAATTTCTTTTTTTTTGGTTTCCCATTCGGTACCCTCATTGGAGCCCGACTAAATTCGAATTCGTGCCGGAAAATTTCACATTTAGGGTAAAGAACTCTCTAACAAAGGCGACTCCGTCTCCAGGGGACTCGAACTCGAGACCTCTAATTAAGGATGAAGGAGTACTTACCACTCCACCACAATCCTTGTTGGTATGTTAGCTAATATTTCATGATCTAATTTTGGAAAAAAAATTCAATTGGAATAATCATTACAAATTTTATTTAAATTATGTTAGTAGTTGTCAAAAGTGATGGTTAGTACTTGATTTAGAAATATCCACTACAAAATAGAGATAAAGAGCAGTGTTTTAAAAGGCGGGGGCGTGAGGAGAGGCGTAAGTCCCGACTCCCGAGGCATGGGGCGTAAGTCCTAAGGATCTACGAGGCGTATATCTCATGTATTTTTATTTTTATAATTTGGTTACTAAAAATATGAGTAACAATAAAATTTTCAATGATTCTACAGCTAATTTCTTAAAATATATGACTATCATACTATGCAATTTACCTCCCTAAAAGTAATAATCAATAAACTATTAATATTATAATTAAAACATAAACTCTTTCATGAATAAAAATAAAATACTTTCAAATAACAAAATAAAATATGATAATTTTGAAATATAGGACAAAAACATAACGATCAATGACAAGTGAATATATAAAATTCAGATATGTATTTTAAACAGAAATGTTAAGTTATATTCACCCTCACGACGTTCTCAATTAGTACATAAGCTAATTACTTTTAATTTTCTTATTTCAACAGATGAAAAAAACTACTAAGCATCATTTAATTAGTAGATAATTATGAGTATCAACAACGTTGACTAGGGAATTTGACACAATTTGTGTAAGAATTATTATGCGAGTCCCTGACGTTGGGCGTTAGGCGTGTTCAGGACGTACAATCGGACGCTTAGGACGTAAACCTCACAGAACTAAGTCCCACAAATGAACTCCGAGGCGTTTTGCCAATGCCCCACCCCAAGGCGAGTCCAGACTCTGCCTTTTAAAACATTGATAAAGAGCATAGAGATAAAGAGTAACATTGATAAAGAGCATAGAGATAAAGAGTACTTTGATTTTTAATACAATACTCTATTAGATAGGATGGTGTGTCAGATTGTTGTGAATTACTCATTTTGGTGCATGACACATTTCATTTGAGTTTGAGTTTCCATTTTGACCAAATACACATAAAATCCTTTTAATTTATTTTCCTTTTTTATTCTGACACTCTTTTAATTTTATTTTTCACATATCATTTAAATACAAAATGATGAATAGATAATCATTTTTATTTCTATTAAAATCCTTTTAATTTTTATTAAAATCCTTTTAATTTATTTTCCTTTTTTATTCTGACACTCTTTTAATTTTATTTTTCACATATCATTTAAATACAAAATGATGAATATATAATCATTTTTACTTTTATTATTTTTGTTTATATTCTTCAATAACTATAGTTTTTATATTTTAATAATCCGTTCGTTATTATCTTCTTCTTTTTTCATAGTTTTCGCATATTTTTACACAAAAAAGTTCATTAACAAATTGATAGTGTCCGTCGATTTTTATTGTGTTTTAGTAGTGCTATAAGTAATGAATCGGTGTAATGTTCTTTTTATCCGCATGAAAGTTGAATTAAAAATTAGAAATCAGGTATTTGGATTAAACCTAAATAACCCGAATAACATGAAAAAAATAAAAATAAAACACGAGATATTATTTAATTGAACGTTTCTTACCTTTTTATGTTTATCAATACGCGTTAAATAATTTACACTGAATAATATTTTTAAGTTTAAATGGTTTATAACAAATGAAGTTGGAGGTTCAAATGAATTACGAGATTGAGATAGAGGGTTTGTTTGAATTGCTTTATTTTAAGTGTTTTTAAGTCAAATGTTGTAAGCCTATTCAAATACTCACATAGAGTTAAAAAAAAAAATTGTGAACAAGTTAAAAGGTTGTCTATATATTTAGCTTTTTATTTATCTTTTTATTTTTTTATGAGAGAGAAAAAGTGATTGAGGAGAGGGGGTTGTAGTAGGTCTATTTCGGAGCACCTTTTTTTGACTGGCTTATTAGATTTTCAATTGTAGATAGCAAAAAAGAAAAAACAAAGGAGAGTCAAAATAGGAGTAGTTTCGTGGGAGTTGAGAATTGGGGACTTGCTGGTCAACTACGACTTATTCCAAGGCATCACAAAGTTAAGGGTGTGTTTGGTCTGGAAAAAAATATTTTTCAATTTTTTTTATATTTAATTGATTAAAATATGTTATTTTTCAATTTTTAATTAAAATATGTTATTTTTCAATTTTTTATATTTAATTGATAAGATATATTTAAAAATCTTTTATTAAAAGAAATAAGTTGCTTAAAAAATAATTTTCAAGAATATAAAAGATAAATTTTATAAGTGGTTTCGTAATTGTCTTTTCCCTATCTCCCAACATTCACCCTTCCACCCTCACTTTACCTCTGCCTCGCTCCCACGACCCCTCTCTCATTCCCACCGTACACTTAGCTACCTCCCTCCCTAGTTAGTTTACATAAGAGGCGGAGTCATGTGATGCGGAGGGAGGTTACGGATCCTATTAACTTTGAATTTTTTTTTGTGTATATATGTATATATATATATATAAAAATATCAAATATTTCATTAGGCACAAACAAAAGCTATATGGCACTAGTTGCATTGGCAGTGGCGGAGCCAGGATTTTGGTGAAGGGTGTTCATACTTTTAGGAAAAGAAGTGAGTGATTAAATAAAATGCCATCCCCCAGGTTCGAACCTATGCTCGTAAGGTGGATTTGCACACCCTTGGCCGCTGGGCTAAGCATCTTTAGCTTGTCAAGGGTGTTCAATAATAGATATGTATTCAAAAATATCTATATTTAACCTATATACTCAGAAAAATTTTCCGACGAAGGGTGTTTATCTGACCACCCTTCGTCGGCTGTAGCTCCGCCACTGTGAATTGCTACTCAGCACCTCTTTACGAGTTGATGGATCAATCACGAATTTTATTTTATCTGACAATATTAAAGACACTTGAAAAATATAAAAAAAAACATAGTGATGACAAATTTTAAACAAGCAACTTTGTGGGTGTAAAATTGTGCTCACAATCATCGGTCCACACTCCACATAGTAAGTTTTATAGTAGAGTTATTCAATTTATATTATCGTAAGATATTGATTTTATATTGATTCAATATAATTAACGGACCAAGCGATGTTATGTGACACCGCTTCGATCGATAAAGGTATGTGTTTGTATTTGGTGATGTCTCATTGCCTTCTAATCCTTGTCCGCCTTTTTGACCCCATCACCTTGCCTCCTTTTTTCATCACCACATCATACTCTCATAGTATTTATCTAAATTATACAAATACTCTCGAGTTATTTATTTCATACCAAAATACACTCATAGTGTACTACTATTTTTTAATTGTAATGAATTTCAAATTCGGCCATTTAGTAGTCCAGTTTTAGTATGTAAATTAGAATATGATTTTAATAACCTATATATAAAGGGATTCTTGAACCCTTTTTTAGCAATTGGTATTTAAGAGAGGAAGTATATTTGTTTGTGGTCAATGTTTGCATCCTATTACTAAATTCATGACATTATGTTATTTCGATTTTTTTTAAATGATTATTCATAGTCAGAAATATAATAATTAGGGGAGAGATATTATGATAATTACAAAAAAAAAGAGAGAGACTGACAAAAGATATATTAACTAATTTTTATTATTTATTTAAGAAATTCTGTTGGTCATTGAAGAATAGAAAAGATAGTTCCTCCCATGTAAGTACTATGTTTAGTACTTCATTTTCCATTCATCTTTATTTGTCCACTATACTAAAAATAAATATCAAATAATATTTATCCAATTTAGAAAATCAATGAATTATTTACTCTTTTCTATTCATTTTACTCTTGCTATTTAACACTATTTATCATTCAATATATTTCTTAAAATATTATATTTATTATATTTAAAGAGTGATATAGTAAAGTTACATCTATTATTTATTACTTCTTAATATGTATGTCAAGACAATAGTTGATAAGTATTGTAGGACGAAAGAAGTAAATATATCTATCTTAGACTATAATATATTAACATTGTAGACACATCTAACGAATAAACTAGGAACAATGTATGTAATTCCATGACGTATTTAATTTCTTGAGGCTGCAATATGCTCACATGCTTCTCTCTCTCTCTTTCTTCTTATAGTATTGGAAGTATATGCTGTAATTTGACAGTCAACATAACAATTTTAACTAGGAAAAATATTGCTAAGATTGGCCAACTTATTTATAGTTGGACGCCATTTATTTAACCAAATGCAGTTTGAGCATCAAATTAGTTTGTTACTTTTAGGGGTCGTTCGTGGAATATGATAAATTTATCCCATTTTTTAAGTGGGATAAATTCATTTAGAAATTATAATTTTATAGATAATTTTGTTCACGTATTAAACAACCCCTTAATTAGTGTCTATCATATCTGTATCTGTCTTTAGCTTATATATTCCTTTTACACATTCGATGTTCGATACTTCTTTTAAAACTCGACTAATTTAGTTTCACGCTGGAAATACCACTTTGAAAGTATAATGCTCCTTATTGTATTGAGTAAAATCAGCTAGAGTATGTAGCGTCATAGATGAAGGACACGTGGTGGTAGGATCCAAGAGGAGCAAGAGATCGAAAAGGTTAATCCTCTGAGAGACATTCTTAATTAGTCACAAGAAAAAGAGTTCCACTGGAAAAAAGCAAAGAACGTATGACCGGAAGAGAGGGAACCATGTTTGGAACCATGTTCAAATGACGTGACCAAAGAGACAAAAAGGACAGATACGCGATGTACAGATCGCCTGAACATGGTACTTAGGAACTTTGTCCGGCACCACTAACAACCTTACCACGTGGCCACGTTCATTGATCTTAGTACCTTAGGGCTTGGTGGATCCCTCTTATTGGTTGGTGCCCCTCCTTGTAACTTATAAATAATTTACTCCTTTTCATTTGTAAAGACATTCTGAGTTCTAAGAAATATAACAATTATATTCTTGTTCTTGGGCTCCAAGTTTTCATTATTTACTTAGTTCTTATCCTTTAAAGCATTCTCCACTTACAATTGTTACCGGAGATACGATCTACGTCTTCAGATCCAGCGTTTACATAGTAGTTGAAGCCCAAAGCTTCATACAAATTCTCTATCTTACTTTTTTACTTATTGACCATAATATTTGATTGCTAATCACCATATCTAACGAGTTAAGCTAAGATGTGTGTCCTTAATTTCATAAAATTTAACTATACAATTTTCTCGATAAACACTTATAAAAAATAATTTATTCAGAACTTGAACTCAGACTCTAATTAAGGATAGATGAATACTACCACTTCACCAATCACCACAATTTTTCACAATTTTTTGGCAGTTCTATCGTTATTATGGTTTGAACACTAGATGATACAGTAATTTTTATTTTTATTTTTTTTAAAGAAACGTGCTAACTGGGGCCCTTATTCAATATAATGGAGAATATCCTCAGATTAATTGTACATTCTATAATTACACTAATGTGGTTGTGGCCAATTGGGCGAGCAAGTATCAAAAGTTGTACATCTAGTATTTTCAAGTTCATTTTTTCTAAAAGAATTAGTCAAATCTGATCCTTCATATAGCAACATGCCTTCAATTTGAAGTTTTTTTTTTTTAGTTTTCTCATTCAATGTTCGATATTTATATTAAAGATCGACTAATACAATTTTTCGCAATGTAAGTCCCATTTTTAAAAAAAGTGCTCTTAAATTTTTTGAAAAGATTACATGGTAAGGTAAAGACATGCTACGTATTTACTATACACAATTATAGTTTAAAAGAATTACATTACATAGCTATACTTAGGGTTTTATAGCAAATTTCTCCTCTCTCTCAAACTCTGGCTCGCCTCTACCCTCCCCCTCTCTCTCTCCCTCTCTCGCTCGCCTCTCTCCTCCCTCACTCCCCTCTCTCCCTTGCTCATCCCTTCCCTCTCCATCTCTCGCTTGAATTGAAATCCAATAAGCAACAAGGATCTGGGAGTTCAGATGAGATATTACTCGACAATTTTACATGGTGGAGACCTCTCTTCTTTCTCTTCTCCTCTTCAATTTCATACTTAGATTCTTAGTATGCCTGATAACAAGGGAGAGATAGAATATTGGATCAAGTATATTCTGAAATAGTACACAACACATGATACAAATGTATAACAAGGACAAAATACAATTGAATACATAATTTATAGCCAATTGCAGATATACTCAGATACATTGATGCAGTGTGAATACACAATGCAAGGAACATATACACTTGATACAATTATATTCGTTGATACAACCTAAAACAATTTGATACAATTGTTTTCATTCATATAATTATATTCAATGATACAGATTGTAGTTCTTGATACACTTGATAGAATTGTATTCGTTGATACATTTGATACAAAGTAAATACACAAGAAATAAATACACTTGATACAATTGTATTCGTTGATACAACTGATATAACTTGACATAATTGTATTCGTTAATATTTTCAAAAAACCTATAATCTATTAGTTTAAAAAAATGAGACCCTCAAATTTGAGACCTAAGACACTTGCCTTTTTTTTTTCTTTCCTTTTTTAACTTATAGAGCCGGCCTACTAAATATTTGAAAATAAATAGTACTCCTAATAAGTAATAATAAAAGTAAAATACATATAAAATAATAAATTATTTTTTAATTTTCTTAAATAAATAAAAATAAATATTTATTTTTAATAGAGTGGATAACTACAAGTGAATGGACAAATTACTATGGGACCATAAAGTAATGATTTTAAGACAAGAAGTGGTATTAAGGCAAAAAGTAGGTACCACATGAAAGAGAATCTCTCACCAACTGCTATTTTTGAACACACGAGTTTTCTGTTTGATAAAATTCTATCTGCATATCATATCATATGAAGCCACCAATTTACTGATTTACCAACATAGGTCAAACAGTAAGAAGAATTAAAGGAAAAAATATTAAAGAATCCCCCCAAAATGGGAAGAAGACAAAGCTATGAAATTACTGTACTGTACTCGAACTGCAATATGATAAAGTGAATCAATAATAATATTCGGTTTTGCACTTTTGTGTTTGTAATTATATATACTATCAAATGACCCATTTAGGACTCCAATTGGGAAAATCCTCTCATTAAAACAAGTCCTTTCTTTTTAACCAAAGGAATAATTTTCATATCTTTTTGAGTAGCTGACAAAATGAAACTATTTCCTCCCTCCTATATGTCATGATTGCTAAAAGTAATTATTTTAAATTATTTATTATTTTAAAAAAAATTAAAATAGAATTAGTTATTTTTATTTTATTTTTAATACTAGTTATTCTTAAAGACTACACATATTTTAATTATAGGATGGTGACAGATAAATAAATAAAATTTAATGAAAAAAATTATATTTTATAAAATAAAAGTGAAAACCTTATTAATCAATATTCTTTTAAGAAACACATAAAATGAAACGCGACAAATAATTTGAGAAGAAAAGATCAATAAACACAAAGTTTTGCATTTGCTTATTCAATTTAGAAAATCAAAAGATAATTTATATTAGTTTCTAATTGATCCTTATTGCACATATTCAAAGAATAGTATAATAAAATTATCATTTTATTTATTTTTATTTATTGCTTTTTAAGGGTGTGTTATACCGAACAACTAAAAATAAATGAAGCACTTCTTCCTTTTAACAAATCAAGAGAGTTCTATCATACCACTTTTAATATTAAATAACTACATAAATAACTATACAAAATAGTAATAGTCAAATTTAAGTTCCAAAATTCATAAGATTAATTTAATAAAATATACTCCATAATAAAAAAATTCTTAAAAGTTGAACCATGTCCACATGAGTCGAGTAATATGAAACAAAGGAGTAATAAACTTAACGCCGAGTAATATGAAACAAAGGAGTAATAAACTTAGGGGCCATTTGGTAGAGTATATTAAAAAAAATAATGCATGCAGTAACTTTGTATATTGCTAATATCTTATTTGATATATTTTTTCATCCTATGTATTATTCATGTTTGCATTAGTTATACACTCTATTTGGTATTAAGGAGTGTATTACTAATGCATGAAAATCCTTATTAGTGATGCAATGAATCTAATGCATGTGTTAGTATGGTTAAAGTCACAATTGTCCCTCAAAATCTTTTCCATATCCTTAGTTTCCATCATATTTATGGAGGGGACTTTTATAAAAAAAATTAGCATTTTTTTTTTAGAAATTATGCAATTAATATTATTTTTAATACATCAAACCAAACATTGCATAAGAAAAATGCAAGAAACTAATGCAACCATAACTAACGCAAGTAATACTAATGCAAGCATTACTAATACAAAGCATTACTAATACATCATATTTTGCACTATTCTTATACAACGACCCCTTAATATTCTCCGACACCAGGATTGACCTTAGTGTAAACATTTCATTATAACCCAAAAGTAACCTATTCTCTAACTTTTATCTACATTCCGTTGAACTATGAACTGCATGTAGCATACTCTCGATCAGTTGATCCACAAGAACACAGAACCACCATAGCAGAACCTTATTGCAACGCATATATATATATATACAACAACCGAACCGTCTCTCCAGATTTTCGCTCCTTCTGTACATACTCTTGAAAGTACTTCCAGCATTTTACTGCGAGAGCAACAATTCAAGAGCTTTCGGGTCACTGACCGGAGGACTACATGTGAAGTTTTGGCAAACAAGTGCTATCACTCTATTCGCAGCAGCATTGTTTTTCACCATCAGTGCTACATTTCCATTAGTTCCTTCCCAAAATCCCACCTCTTCCACATCGGTGGGATCAATGTGAATCACCTATTAAGAATCAGTATCTGTAAGACGCAAAGTCCACCATTGTACAATGTGATATGAAGGTTTAGCTACTCTCCACAGAAAATACTTACCGTCTTGTTAGGATCATATGCTGCATGAGCAGCAGCAACCATGTTTTCGAACTCCTCAGAAGACTTTACTCCAACTAGAACTACTTGCTTTCTAGAAGGAAAAGCCAGCATGTCTGCTGCACAGCACACTAGTGGCACAGCAACAGCTGCATCTTTTAATCTCTTCTCAAAAACCGCCTGTTAAACAGAAAGGTTGCAAATTTACTGCAACAATACATGGATTATATAGTCAAATGTAATGTGCAGAAAGTTCCAAGGCAAAAGGCATACCAGAACATGTCCTGCAGTGTCTCTGTAAAGTTTGGATTTGTCACCAGCAACCATAGAGGCCAATCTCACTAGATTAATCACTGAAACAGAATTCCCGGAAGGCTCAGCCCCATCATGATCTTCTTTCACACGTAGAAGAACAGAAGGATCTTCGCCAGTTGTGCTAAAGTAACCCCCTCCAGTTTTGTCGAGAAATAACTCGTCCTGCATGAAATAGTTCAATAGTAATAAGAACTTGTCCCATTCAACCAGAAGATCATAAATTTTCCTTACCTGGGTCTCCTGAAGTTCAAGTGCCCAACCCAACCAGAAAACTGAACCACCGAACTCGTAAAGATCCAGTAGACCTGCTATTAAAAATGCATAATCATCTAGAAACCCAGGTGCTTTGGAGGGACCATTCCTGAAGCTATGCTGCAGCCTGCGCGTCTGTTCATTATAAAGGTGCTTCCTAATAAAATATGCTGCTTTCTCAGCAACATCCATGTACTCCTTGGGCTGAATATGACGAGCAAAATCAACTTAAGCAGGCAGACAACAGAAAAAGCAACTAGCCACCATCAATACCTAATCTAGGACATCAAGTTGACACAACGTGTACCCAAGATACTTTGCAATAACGAGAGTTTGGAACAAACAAAAGTTAACTAATGGACATAGACAAATCCAGTGACGCAGATCCCGATTTAAGAAACACAAAGTTGGAGGACAATGAGGGTGCTTAACAAAAAAAAAATTTACCACCAGCAGTCAACACTTTTCCACATCTTCTGAGAATATACAAGTTTCACGGATTTATCAGAGATTAACCTGTCTCTTAAAGTTAAATATGGCTCTGAAATCTTACATTGGTGCCAGCCACTGGAAAGTAGAATCTTGTTCCCACTGGTTCTCCCTTCAGGATTTTTGATGCCCTCGCGAAAGATGAAATCACTAGTCCGTTCCACGATACAATAACCTACAATAATAGATCACTCATCACACCGAACATAATGAAAATAAATAAACACACTAGCGTAAAAATCATATACCTTATCATCCAGATGCGGTCGGGGACGTTTCGACCTCGCATCAAAAAGTTCTCGGCGAGCATTCCCCAAGATATCAAGATACTCCTCAACAGGCAAAGCATGTTTTGATGCCATTGCAGAGGTACTACTTCTTTCTATCAGCACGTTTTTGTCCTTGAATTCATTATGTGGATCACTCCTACTTGAAAGATCACAATTACCTGAGAGTTTTATATAGTAGTGATCCTTGACAAGTGTTGCATGCTCGCCCACTATGTTGTCAATCTTCAGAAAGACATAACCAAGTCAAAGTAAGCACTCAAGCTCAACGCTGACAGAAAATTGTGGCACAATAACAGAGCTTTCTCCAAACTATAAAGATATGTCAACATTAGGAGCCAGATATCAAAACACAATATAAGCTGGAGGCCAATTATTCCATATATGTAGTCAAGAAGATGTTAAGCCAACACAGATTTATACATGTGCAAATACCCGAAGTTTAAAGAACAAACAAGAAACAATACTTCTTCAAAATTAGATAGTAAAAACAATCGAGTCATAAGTACCTCAGTACTAGTCCAGACATAGAAAGCACCCTCTTTTTTCCGTGAGGCACCTTCAGATTCGTAACTATCAGCATCTTCAGCCGAAAATATTTCACCACTTGGACCAATCATATCCCTTCTCAGGTAGTCAAGTATATCACGAGACAGACTTGAATAAAAAACATCTTTTGTGATACAAAAAGCATCCAGATAGACATTAACAAGTTGACCTTGATCATATAGCATTTTCTCAAAATGTGGAACTGCAAGAAGCAGGAAAGGAACACTCATTAATTGAACAAAAGAAATTGGATTTAAAATTAATATCAGAACAAATACATGATAAGTTAGCTCACCATGCCAGCATTCATCCACACTGTATCTGTGAAAACCACCACCAACATGGTCATGGATACCACCCCTCGCCATGCATTCTAAAGTGAACAAGACCATTTTTAGAGCATTCTTGGCTTCTCCTGATTTTCCAGTCTCCCCGGACCTCTTTGAGTTGTAAAGCATCAGCTGCATCTCAACTGGCCTAGGAAATTTGGGTGCAGAGC
Source organism: Capsicum rhomboideum (assembly GCA_031232105.1). Lineage (NCBI taxonomy): Eukaryota > Viridiplantae > Streptophyta > Magnoliopsida > Solanales > Solanaceae > Capsicum > Capsicum rhomboideum. The sequence continues at coordinate 14,616,023 of CP124711.1, forward strand.
CAAAACCACCATATTCTGAATCATAGCTTTCTGCTAGCTGGCAAATGTAAGGTATATGAGGAAGTTAGACCATCATCATTAACTACAACACATATATTGGGAACCGAATTAACTAATTCTTAAGACCCAGCATTCAGATGGTCAAATTTCAGGAACATGCAAAGATGCCATATGATCAAATCAGAGAGAAACTTAGCATCCTGAGGTTTGCAGGTCAATTAAGACAGAAAAAAATGGCAATATATATCATGAAAATGCGGAAGAATTCTGAAGTAGTTTTAAGTAATAAGAATAGCAGCGGTAGACAAGAGACAGGAGAAGGTAGCAGGTCTCTCTGAAGCATCAAATGTTGCTTTCTCATAACTAACTCCAACCCAGGCTACTGTCACATGCAAAAACGACTCAACAATAGATTTGCAGAAAACCTTACATGATCAGCACATTTACGCACTGCGGTTTGCAGAACCTCATCGGAGAGCTTATTTGATGTTGAAGTTGCCGCCAAGGCTTCTGATAATTGTTCTATTGCAAAGGCCCCACTCTGGACAAGCATATCTCTCTTGCTATTCCACGCTTCCTTCACTTTCCTAAGCATGATGATGAAGAACATTCTCAGAAGTTTGAATTCAACATCGATGATTCTCGACAGCATTTAAGCTTAAGAAAAATGCCATGAACTATAAGTGCAGCAGAAGTGTATGTTGAACCAATTAATCCAAAAGTACAGAATGAGCACACCTAAGTATAGTTTTAAATCCTGGCCTTCCATATTTGTCTTCTGGAGGAAAATAAGTCCCACCCATCAAGGGCTTCAAATCAGGTGAAAGAAAGGCGCTTAGTGGCCAACCGCCACCACCATATAAAGCTTGCACATATGTCATGTACACCTGAGAGAGAACAAAAATTGAGCTACTCAAAGCAGATAGCATCACTATTAGCAAATTAAAAATCAAATGATCACTGAGGAACCAAGCTTATTCAATAAAATGCCAATCTAATCTCATTGCAAAGCCTCATACTTTCAGGGTTTGCACATCAGATAACCACAAAGTGATGGCAGCAAGTTATTTGCAAAGAGAAAGTTCCTATCACTGAGGATTACCGAAAAACACCAAGAGCAACACCGAGCATAACCCAATAAACACACGTCAATCACATAGGGCCAAGAGCCAAATGTAGTTATTGTTTCCACTTGGTTGTTTCTTCCTCATTGTTAATAGGGCCAACACCCAGCAAGCTGATGTACCTAGAGCCTTAGCTACTTGTGTGGGTACACAGAAAAAGGTTTACAGCTATGTTGCTTGGACTTGGGTGTGGGTATCATTGTATCAATCCAGGTGCGGATCTAGAGGTCCAATTTTTCATCATATAAATTTTAGGATTAGGGGGTATGGATCCGACTGTGGATACGGGTGCTGGGATACGGCCAATAGATATGTATACGAATGATATACTTTATTATTATTATTATCTAATTATATATATATATATTATGAAAATAAAATGTAGTAGACTCATAGTGGGCTAATTCATGAATTAAAAGTTATTGAACTAAAACTAATAAAACTTCATTCTTTATAAACACCAATATTTTATTCTTATCTCGCGACCGTGGCGTCCGAACCATCTTGCATGCACCTCGACTAATTCTACGGAATACCTGCCACCTCCCACCAACATCACAGGTATCATGTAATTCTATCCACCAAGGTGAGAACAAGTGAGAAGAAATCACCTAGTGTTTTTACTAGAGACCTTTATAGTTCTCAACCCCACTTCATTGACTACTAAGCCACACTCTTGGTGCAAAAGAGAAACCCTAAAACCTATATACTCCATCCGTTTCATTTTACTTGGCCCTTGTTGACTTGACACCCCTCTCAAGAAAACTTTAATTAGGGATGTACTTTACTAAATTAACCTTATTAATGATGCTTTGAAACTCTAAATTTGACTATTATTACTTTATATAGTTATTTAATACTAAGGGTAGAAACTGAAAAATACAACAAAATTATCTTGATTTCATAAATTGAACAAGTAAATTGAAATAACTATTTTAAGTATAAGGGGCCAAGTAAAACGAAACGGAGGGAGTATATATATATATATGATATAAACACAAAAATCAAATCAAATATCCAATCGATCTGTACTTCAGTCATGGAATGTGGTCAAAATACCCAAGGTAAGTTGACCAAATCCAGTATGGATCCCACACCCATGTAGCGTCGACAATGGTGCGGTAGGGATTTTGAAGAGTCTGCGCAACATAGGTTGAAAGTAACACTTCTTTGGCGACTAGAGGGATTCTATTTGTTTAATCATTCAAATGGTGACTGGTTTTTACCTATGCACTATACACCTCATACGGATCTAGCTTTCAACAGCCTAAACAAAAGAGAAGATTGGCCAAAACTCAAAAGAACATCTAAGCAAGTAAATCCAAGAAAAGAGATGAAAAATATTAGGAATACAAAACAGTTTAGAAAGCTATTTCTGCATGGAAAGGCCTCATTTCTTTCATATAAAATCTGGCTGGTCTCTTCTCATATTCAAGAAAGAAAGACTAAATAGCAATGCAAGTTCAACCGGAATGATTTTAAATCCAAGAAACCAGTTCAGAAGAGAATCAACCAGAGATGCCACTTGAGCATGATTCAGTAAGAATTTTTACCTTGTCAACATCTGGACGCTCCTCTCTATCAACCTGTCCACATACAAGAAAAGGTACCAAAATGTCTATTAGTCCAAATAACTAGCTATATGTGGCACAAAATTTTAGCGTGCACAGAACTTTCAGATTCACCTTGATGCTAACGAACCAATCATTTAGCAATTTGGCCACCTCTTCATCTTCGAAAGATTCAACTTCCATGACATGACACCTTATCAATGAATAAAAACATTAGTCTTCCACTATCTTGCACCTTTAAAGGAAAAAAAAAATCAAACAACTTACCAATGACATGTACTGTAACCAACTTCAAACATGACATGACAAACACCACAGGATCCATCATGAAATTAAAATATGTCAATATTAGCATTCGGGGAATCAAAATTGCATCATTTGAAATACCTCCCACAGAGTTAAAGGGGGGTGTACAGGAAAAAATCAACAGTAATATAGTGAAACACAAAAAGTTACTGACTTGATAAAAAGATTGGGACATCTCTTTTGCGAGCTTCAGCAAACGCCTCCTCACCCCATGGATACCAATCAACCTTCCCATCATGAATGAAGTTAAAAAAAAGTTACTAGTACATAAATAAAAGGCACCAACTTATTTGTCCTTTTAGTAATCAGAATTGAATGCAAAATTAAATTTCCCTCAAACAAGACTATCACAATCAACTACCCCTCAATCCCAGCATTAATCATTATTCCATTATCTCTATAAAGTAGTTCTTGGATTATTTAGAGAGAAAAAGGCATCAAGGTTAAAAATACGGATGAAAATCTGAAAGCAGTAGGACTCATCCTACAACTAAAGTATAACTTTAGACTCTTATTACAATACTCTAATAAATTAAATGGGTGATTTCTCATATAGCCACTCAACAACTCCTTCCGTTTGAATTTGTTTCTGTTATTTTCCTTTTTAGTCTGTTCAAAAAAGAACGTCTCTTTCCTTTTTGGGTAACTCTTTAATTTCAATTTTCCACGTGGCATGTATAACACCACAAGATCAAAAGGTCACTTTGATACATTCTACATATCTTTGGTTTAAGACCACATAATTCAAAAGTCTTCTTTACTTTATTAAACTCCGTGCCAAGTCAAAACCAGTTCCATTTCAATTTGTTTGTCCTATTTTCCTTTTTAGTCCGTTTAGAAAAGGTCTTTTTTTCTTTTTTTGGCAACTCTTTAAATTAAACTTTCCATGTGACATGTTTAACATTACAAGATTCAAAGAGTTTTTTTTAGTTTCTTAAAATCAAATGAGGACAAACAAATTGAAGCAAAAAGAAGTAGTTATTATCTCATAAAGTTACCTTAGTTATTATCTCATAAAGTTACCTTAATACTTGATTCTAATTTTCTTCAACAAAGATAGGAGGTGACAATCACATATAATAATATTTTTAGTTAAGTGACTATCTGAGAAATCTAACTCTAAATTAAATATTAAACTCCTCCTAAAAACTAAACAATTAGGGGTTGTTTGGTTGGAAACAAGTTATCACGTGATTGGTTATCCCACTCTCAATGTGGGACAAAAATAACACTATAATCATGATAACTAATCCACGATAAGTTATCTTGCAATTTTATTCCAACTAAAACATGGGATAGACTCATTTTAAAATTAATACAACAACATACCCAGTATATTCCCACAAAGTGTGGTCTGGGGAAAGTAAATGTGAGTAAGTATACGCAGTCCATACCACTAAGATAGAGAGGTTGTTTCCTACAGATCCCGGCTCAAAACAAAAACAGTCAAGAAAAAATAGTAAAGGGAATCATTTTAAAATTAAACTCGGGATAAATTGTCCCTTATCTCATACCAAACGAGCCCTTAGTAGCAGCAACAAATGCAACAAGCAGTAGGAGTAGTATTGTAATACCGGATTATGAGCGTGCTGAAGGAGGTAAGGACTATGTTCAGAGGCAAGCCGATTCGAATATTTATGTCTCTGCGAAGAACTACTGAATGATGACTCTTGTCGTTCAGACATGGCAATCGGAGAGTGAATAGACCGACGAAAAATGCTGGAAAAGGGGGCAGTGGATTTGGCCAAATGCAATTTGATGGTTTTTTGGGAAAAATGATAACTAGATGAGGAGGAAGAAATGAAGAGTCTATTGAGCATAGAATATTTTGGAGAAACAAAAATGGAGAACGAATTTGGGACGAATTGGAGGTTTATTAAAGGTGGTGATGATGCCAACCTCCGTGCCATTTGGTGGACTTTGACAAGTGTGTTGGTTCACTTGCTGGGTGATAGATTGACTAGCTAGTTAGACACGTGGCGACTTGTGAAGAAATTTGCGGCTGCGGCTAACGGTGCCAACACCGGTTTCCAGAATGTTTATCTTTTTGGTTTGTTGTTTGCTAAATATTTGTAAATTTGGATTAATACGGGTAAAACACATTCAAAGAGTTACTTGCACTAGTAATTTATGTAGCATTGTTTAAATTATTTATTACGTAATTTAAATTGTTTAAAGTTATAAAAATATAACATTCTTTTTAAAGTAGATTTTAAAAAAATTGAGTCGCACAAATTGAGAAGGAAGAAATACTTTTAAACAAAAAATTTTCATTTATAATATTTAAATTCAAGATACAATTTTGATGCTTTCTGTCTCATTTCTATTTTTTTTTTAAAAATCATTTTATCATAATATAAAAAAAGAACAACAAATTTATCGTAAACACATGTGACATATATAACACACAAATAAATTTTAATATCTTTAGCTTTGTACCTAATCCAACTATGTCATGTAATATGACGGACGGGACACTCATATTTAGGGGCGTGCAAAAATTAAATTCATAAGAATGCTATTGATTTATTGTTATTTGATTATTGGGTTAATAATTTTTTAGTGATTTTATAAAAAAAATTTATTGGGCTAATGGTTATGTTTCAATTATTTTATATTGGGTTACCCAATTAGAATATAAAAAATTTCTACTTTTACTTATTAGTTATTAGTGTCTTCACTTAATTTCTATAAACCTATTCAATTTCCTGAAAACATATAACCCGATAAAGTTAAACTTATTCATTATTCAATTTAAAGAGAAATTAGACCTCTAAAGTTAAACCCGACTATTATTGATGCAATTTCTAATCATTGCATAATTAGTGGACAAGATGGTGGACTTCTTATTTTGTAGAATTTAGTACTGCACGACGTATGTCATGTTAGCTGCTATCGCTTTTATTTTGTAAACATTCTTATTGATGTTATGTTAATTGTTACGCTTGCACAACATTGAAAATCATTGCGCCAAATTGATATTTATTTTATGAGAATTTTTTTATCGATTAAATCGAAAACTAAACCATTAAAAATTAAAAACCGATAAAAAATCTCTTATTAGTTTGGTTATTGATTTAGCGTATTTAAAAATCGAAAACCTATAAAGCAAATCGATAATACATAAAATCGAACCGAACCGACATGCCTACCCCTAGACTCATATCTATCCTTTCTCATTTAATGGAAGACTGTAACCAAGGTGAACGGAAATCTCATTGTTTGTCTCATTATCAAATATCAATGGTATGAAACAAATTTCTTTGCTTTCATATGATTCTCAACCATCCCATGAAAACTTTTAGCCAATTCGACTTGGGTATGCTTGATTTCTAAGTGCATTCTTTAAATCACATGATCAAACAAACATGAAAATCAAGTTAGCATGGGTATTTAATTGCAAACAAATCTTCTTATTGCACACAGATGGGACTGTATTCTTTGACAAAGTTGCCGCCTTATTCTTTTGAATTGCGAATAATACTTGCTCATTCGCAATTACTATCACAAGAAACTTACCTCGATCTCTAAAGGGACTTATGCACTCTACAACTTTCTTATGTGGAGTGTCAAATACTGAATTTAATTGTCAACCCTGGTTAATTAGCAAGCTACAAAACTCGCCTTTTTATAAGAGGTAGTTCCAACCTATACTATGGAGTCGTTAGACTGCCGCTTACTAAGGGCTAATTAGGGCTAATTCTATCCCGTCCAGGCAACCAAAGCAGAGGACTTGGGTGGGAAGTGACAAAAAGAGAAGGGGAAGTAGCTAGGTAGAGGAATTCTAAAGTTTGCTGCTTTTTCCCAGGCCAGAGAAGGGCAGGACTTATACCGCTCACGAGTCAATTTCTCATATTGTCACTCAACTTAAAAAAATATTTCTTCAAAAGTTTGTGCATTACTCTTACAAAATAATAGTTGCTAAAATTGACTTAAAAGATGAGAGAAAAATGACAAAAATAATCCCTTCAGTTTGAATTTTGAATTTAAATGATCCTTATTTTTTTAATATATATGAAATACTAATAATCTTCAAACATAAAAAACACTGAGTACAAACTTATTGCCTGTTTGATCAAGCTTATTTTTCTCCAAAAATACTTATTTTTAAAAAAATTGATGTATTTGGTCAAGCTTTTGGGTTAAAATAAGTGATTCTGGGGAAAAACAATTTTTCATAAGCTAAAAAAAGTAGTTTCTCCCCAAAAACACTTTTAAAAACTTGATTCAATACTAATTGCTGCTCAAAAATATTTTTTTAAACTTATAGGTCAAACACAAACTTATTATCACAAAAAGTACTTTTTTGAAAAACATTAAACTGATTTTAGAAGCTTGTCAAACAGGCTATTAGTTCAACTTCTAACTATGGTATTAAAATATAATGGAATCCATCAAAAATTATGATTGATATTGTTAGAATTAAACTTGTACGTACTCCATTTATTTGAAAACTTAAGAGGTTCAATAATGAAATAATGTTCTATATTTATTCATTTTATGATTAATCTTTATTTTTTGATAAAATAGTTCAAATTTAGTTGTTAGTTTCTTCTACTCAAAAAATTATTATAAGAAAATTCATAATTCATAAAAAAGACAACGAATTTCTTCAAACTCAAAAAACTAGGACCTCTAGCTAATAGAAAAAAATAATATATAAATATTTTAAAGGATTTCTGTTAAAAAATATATATATTGATGCATATTCAAAGACATTTTGGTAATAGCATAAATCATTCGACATCAATAAAATTAGGAGATTTCATATAAGCATCGTGTAATTTTAAAATGTCAAAGTTTTCAAATATTACTTTTTGTCAATCTTGTGATATTATTTGAGAGAAAATTATGTAAAAGTTACATAAATCCCAACCCTTTTAATTACTCCCTATACCATTTTTTTCAAAATTACTAAAAATCCCTAATTTAGTCCACACGGATACATCACATTCTTCTAGATGCATCAATTTGTGTTACACGAATACATCACATTCTTCTGGATACATCACTTAATTTTACACTGATACATCACATTCTTCTATGATGTATCCGAGCTTTTAAGTAAACTCAGAGATTTATGTAATTATTTAAAAGGATTGAGATTTTAAGTAGTTATGGAAAGGTAAATTGTGATATGATGTAATTTTTTCGAAAATTATATTACCTCTACAACTTGGCTTTAAAAACTAAATATATCTCCCAATTTTGAACAATAAATATTCTTCTTTATTTCATTTAAAAATATAACTACCTATTTTACGCTCTAAGTTAACATTCTTTGTCTTTTTTTGCTTTTTAATATTATGATTTGTATCTTTTTAAATTATAGTACTCCCTCCGTTTCAAAAAGAATGATCTAATTTGACTTAACACGAAATTTAAAAAAATAAAAAAGATTTTTAAATTTTGTGGTCCTAAATTAAAGTTATATCAACTGTATCAAAATGTCCTTTGATCTTGTGGTCTTAAACATGTCATGTGGAAAGTTGAAATTAAAATATTGCCAAAAAAGGAAAAAAGTCATTCTTTTTTAAACGGATGAAAAAGAAAACTAGTTCATTCTTTTTTTTAAATGGAGGGAGTATGTACTTATCTATGAAATATATAAAAATTCTAATTATAAAGTAAAAACGTGAAAAATAGTTGGAGGCCTATTAATATTTATTTAAATTCAAAGTTTAAACTTAAGAGACTATTGTGGTCATTTTTCTCTCATCGTTTAAGTTACTTTTAGCAACTATTATTTTGTAAGAATAATGCACAAACTTGAATGACATTATTGGAACAAAAAAAAAAGATAAATGACTTTAGTGAATATTTCTCCAAATTGAGTGATAATATAAGGAATAGACTCTACTGCTCACCTTTGTTTGATGTCCGTTCAGTACCAATACAAACCAAGACTACACCAAAGTGGAAGAGCCACTACAGAATCTAGAAGCAGCTAGCTTGTAGTAGTCCGCCTAATCAAAGCCTCATGATGCATAAAATTAGCCTTATGACTTGAATCGAGAAAGAAATAAGAAGGAAAAAAATAGGTAAAGAAATATAAGCGTTAAAAGTGAGGGAAAATTATGCACAAACAATATATTGATTTTCAAATTGATGAGGGAATTATGCACAAGGAATACATTGATTTTCAATAATGAACTTCTTGTTGAAGTGTTCTGTAACATTTAGAAACTAAGTTCCTAACATGCCGATCTGAGAGAGCTCCTGGTTAGCACTAGATCTCCACATTCTTTTTTTGTACTAATCCTAAATTGACAACAATTGTAACAAGAATGATATCCTTACGGTCCATTTAAACAATGTTGATCTGAGGACCTATCAGGGATTTGTACTAGAAGTGTTCCACGAAGGAAGAAATAGAACTTTCGAGAACAAAGGTCTCAAAATTGTTAAGCAGGTGTACTGGCAGATTCAGCAAGTTCTTGCAGCAACTCTTGTTGCTCCAAAGTAGAACAAGACTGCACAAAGACAAAATTAGCATGACAATCTTAATGGAAATTCCTACCATCCCAGGGCCGTCTCAATAAAATTAGTGGCCTAAAGCCAAATTTTAATAAGAGGCCTTAAATATATACACATACATACAAAAATAATACTGTAATAATTTAGAGTTTTCTTTTTTGTTCTTGCATATTAGTTGTTTTTGGTGTAGTATTTTTAAAAGACACATAACCTTTAACTTCACATATTAATATGATTACTACTAAAAGTAAGGATTAATTCTAGTTAATAAAATGTTAGTCATTTGCTTGTAATACATTAACTTGAATGTTGTTGTTAAAACATTATTTATTAATATGAAGTTTGAGTAGTTTAATTCAAAGTTCTAAAATATTTCTGGTAAAAATTAGATAGCTTTTTCTTTCTTTATTGTTTCTTTTTTTTAGATAATTTTTTTAAACGTAAATTTCACAATCTTCATTATAATTTTAAGTGAAGTAGAAATCATAAAATTTACTATTAAAACTTTTGAGGCATCAAAATTTTGGAGGCCTGAAGCAAACGCTTTACTAGCCTCTCACTCGTGGGGTTTTGAATAGCTACTTTGCAAAAGTAACATACCTGAACAGCCGTCTCAATGTCACCTTCAAGAAACGTCATAAGCGAAAAGTTCATTTTTAGCCGATGATCAGTCACCCTATTGTCCTATGAATAACGAGGGAAAGAGATCAGAATGATGAAAAGATGGGGCACAGGGTGGGTAATCCCAAATAAAACTTTAGGAACCAGTCAGAATATTTCAAAAGAATGCAGAAACACGAGTATGCTTCATTAGTACCATCAATTCTTTAAAAAAATCAGGAAAAACACAACGTTCAAAGTTTTCCATATTCAGTGAAAGTATACTTGTTTCTATGAACCAAATGCAGTTCGAGATTGTGATATTATACCACCATTATCATTAACTGGATGCCAAAAGTTTCTTTTTGGGGAACAACATACTTTTCAGTTCAAAGCATTATGGCTTAATTACCTTGTAATTGTATGTCCGAATTTTTTCTGACCGAGCACCAGTACCTACCTGTCATTGCAAATATAAACAGTCTAATCAGGAAAATTGTCAAGATAACTTGTCCTTGTGCTCTTTAATCTAATACGGCAATTTAAGAGATCATAAGGCTTAAAATTGACCATGTCAAAATGTTGTATCAACTTGTTCACGCTATATTAACCCACGGAACAACTATGACGTTTACGAGTCAATTGCCCTTGTGGCAGTGGCTCATTACAATATTTTTTAGTTTTCTGTCAAATCTCTCAAGATATCTTTATTTTTACACGTAAGAGATCTGAAATAAAACATACAGAGATCTTTGCAAGGTCATTTCTTCCATTCAAATTGTAAGGAACCATTTCCTCCACATTTGCTTATCTGTCACTGACACTAAATCAATATGAAAGGATTGCAGTAGAAAAGGTATATATTAGATGATCAGTATGTAGATATATGTAAGCTACTTGAACTTGAGAACATATTGATGTGGTCCGTATGGATATCATTTCAGATGGATCATTTAAAAGAAAACCTAAATATGTTGTCAAGCATGTTGATTTGAGTTTGTTCCCTTCCTACTGCATTATGAGTATACTAGTTCAACGATGTGAAGGCAGTCATCTTACCTGTGATTTTCTCTGATTTCTTATCGACTCCTGCTGCTCCCTAACCTTAATTTCATACCTGGAAGAATGTCGCAAGTCATACTCCGTGCACAGATATAGTAATTGCAAAAAGTCCTGAACATAGTAAATATTTACATAAACACCGCCTTGTGTTAGTATAAAGAAAAAACATATATAGGAGTAAATAACAAGAATGGACCAATGTATAAAGAGGATGCATGTATAGAAGGGTATAAACAGTCAAAGGCTCTTCAGCCTAGACAGTTATCCAATGAATTTTAGGACCCACAAGATATTGGTTCTAATTCACTGGCAGATAATGCATGTCCGAAACTCATGATTATATTTCCTTGCAAAGATTATGTAGAAACTATCATAAAAATTGTAAAATGATGAAGATCGACTAGAAAAAGGATGACAGGGGTATCATCCGCTCTGGGACAATTTTCCTTCCAATGGTTGTCTTGATTGATATTTTCCTTCCAGTGATTCTCTTGATTGATTGATCACGGGCTCTATCAGCCAGTGACCACAATTTTGACAACCTCAAATCACATAGCCTTGTGGACTTCCAGAAAAGCGATTGAAGTGTCAAACCATATGATTTGTAAAAGTAGTAGTAACAATTGAATTCAAGTATAAAACACACCTAAAAGATAAAAGGCAAACAATAGACCTTTATGGTTCATCTGAAACTTTGTTGATCCACAAGCATTACATAAATGTGTGTTTGTTTGATGCATGGGAGACTTAAAAGTTGGTCAATGTCAGAGTGAAACATTTTAACCTGGAGCAGCCATGAGCTTATCATTGTCATAGAACATAGCCAACTACTAACTCTTCCTTAATGGTGCAGGTTTCTTTAGTTCATACTGTTATAAATGGCAAGGTTATCAAGAGATGATGAACATATACCACATGCTTAATAAAAAGCGTATCTGACATAGGCAGTCATTTAATGTTGTGATTTCACTCTTAGACTAGTAGATGAAGGTGCTCTAAGCAGTGAAATTTTTTGACATGCAAACAAAATTATTCCGCAGAATTGAAGTAAACATCCAGAGTCCAGACATATTGGGCAGCCAAAACACCAGAAATTTTTCTTTATAAGATTTATAACACAGTACTTCAGGGTCATATCAGTAAGTCAGTCATTTTCTTAAGCCAATCTATCTAAGTGCTTTCAGAAGAGGTCAACTATATAAGCGGGAGCTTCTCAAGTAATCCATCGGTCTAAGTTGAGCAACTCTGTTTGTTATCTTTTATTTTTATCATAAAGTTCAGCAACTCCACTAAGCAAAAATCTGATATGTTAATCAATGTCCCTTACAATTTTGCTCTCAATAGTTGGAAAGCACGATTCTTATTTTTAAGCTGACTCCTTTCTTCTGTACAAAATATTCTAATTCCCGTTGGCTTATGGTAAAGATCAACTGCTGTCTCCACCTTGTTAACATTCTGCCCTGCATAGCATAATCATGCATTAATATATGCATGTCAATAAATACAAGAAAAGGCCATGTTTAAGGAAATGTAGTAGAGCATGAAAGTTGAATCATGCATACCTCCAGCACCGCCAGAACGTGCTGTTGTTAGTTCTATATCCTTTGGGTCGATTTCCACATCAACTTCATCAGCCTGAAACCAGATAATATATCAAGGATGAAACCAAGCGAAATAACAACTGCAGAACAACAGGGAACTCAAAAGACCTAGGGATACTTGGGGGAAATAATCAAAAAGAACATAATGAAAACACTAGGAAAAATAGGAAGTTTGGTGATCGACAACAACTTGGCCATACATGGTGATTTAAATGATGCGGCAAGCTATGTGATTGCTACAACATCTGGGGATGAACTTGCAGATAGCAGAATTACATAAAAAAGATGGCCAAACTGAGCTAGAGTAAATAGCAGAGAATTTTGGGTGAACACGTGAATAACTAACCTCTGGCATGATAGCAACAGTTGCAGTAGAAGTGTGAACACGGCCTTGAGTTTCTGTTAGCGGTACACGTTGAACTCGATGAACACCAGATTCATATTTCAATTTACTATAGACTCGGTTGCCTTTGATCTCCATCACGTATGTTTTAAATCCTCCTTTTTCAGCCTTAACAAAAGATGATATCAAATAGGTCAGAGAAAGAAATCATTTCTTTCAAGAAAATGAAAATATAGATGTCAATAAAAATTTAGTACATATTTACCTCGGAGCAAGAGATCGGGGCAAACTTCCAAGAGTTCCGTTCGCTGTACTTTTGATACATACGCACCTAAACAATGCCAAAGCAAAGAAGAAATAAGTGTGACATGCCATGAGATCTCAGTTCTTCATTTCACGACATTTAAAAAGCAAAAACCACTTCCGGTCAGAGCTCGGCGTATGAAATAACACTGTAAGACTATATTGGTTGGTGGAATGTAATGGTGGCCAGGATAAAAGTCACATTTATTTCTTTCTTAGCTGTCAGAAAGCTATTGCACTTTGGACCCATAAATGCCATATGTTATAAGGCAACCTAGTACTGTCTAACTCATATACCTGTTACAAGTACCAAGAGTTGAATGAACAGAGAGATTGAACTTTTTTTTTTGCAATATCTGAATAAGTATCACAACTACATAGGATAATCCACAAGTACTAAGGGAACATGTACCTACAAGATCACCAGCCCAAATTCCAGCCTCATCCCCACCAGCACCTGCCCTGACTGCAACACAGAAGAGTTAAAACACCAATACCCAGAATCAAAGTTTTTTGTGAAAAAATAACTCAACTAATCATTTAGGAGTGAGAGAATTCAAAATAAAACAGCATACAGCGGATGCACATCACATGTTGGGTAACCCTTAAATTTCAATATATGTAGCTGCTGATGCGCTAGAATCTAAAGTGGTAAACATGCCACATCCAAGGATTTATAAGCTGGACAACTATTAGAGGACTTGCAAACAACCAGATTCTATCAACCTGAGTTGTGCTCGATTTCATCAAATTGGCAATAACATAAATGTAAAACTCAATCTGGCCATATAAAGGGATACACAATGATAGAATCTACTCGCCCAGTCATGTTTCAATTGATTTACTTCCCATTTATCCCGTTCAAAAAATATGTATTATCTCCTATGTTGGAATTTTTTTCCTCCAACAATTTAAATATAAGATGGTACTAATTTATATCAACTCAAATTTAATGTGAATCTTTTGATTAACTTTGCCACTTTCTCCATTCGAAACATTTTTTTCCTAAACACTGTGAAAGCCAGTCAAGGTCAATTAATTTTAGTGCGACGGAGTAAAAGGGTCTGTGACCTTATCTTTTGTTCCACTTCTAAATATTTCAAGAAATGCCTCATGTTTTTTACATCTGCTCACTAAGTTCCTACAAATATTCTACTTTATTATTATCTGGATCACTTAATTGTTGTTTGAAAATCATGAATCTGAAACTAAGACGCAGAGCAGAAAATTCTACAAATGAATCAAGACAATAAGTCAAAGTAAGAGAATAATATACCTTCAAGCATTATATTCCTAGCATCAAGAGGGTCACTTGGGAGGAGCATTAACTGCCATCATGAGGAATATCAACATAATCCCACAAAAAATTCTTAAAAAACAGAAAATACGAGAACTGTCTGGGAACTGAAATAAGAAAGGTAAAATAAAAGTACTTCAATTGAATTACTGTAATAACCTTAAACTTCTCTTCTAGCTTTTTGATTTGTTCTGTCAGGGATTGAATTTCAGAAGCTACCATCTCAGCCATATCCTCGTCAGTGCCAGCTTCTTTAGCTAAAGCTGCCAGGAATAGAAGAGGTTGTCACATTGTAAACTACTACAAACAGCAGCAGTCTAATGAAAGCATGGAGGGAGAGCTAGCAAGTGGCAAAAAAAATCTTTTCAGGAAAATGTTAAGTGGATGATAACCTTTTGCTTCTTCCAGTTGCTTCTCGCAATCCTTGAATTTCCTGTATGTTAACACGACCTAGCTCAAAAACAGGCAACAAAAGTGAATAAAATAGAATGTATCTTGTCAACAGTAGAGAAGGAGATAAAATGACAGTGCAGCGAGGTACTTCATCTAGCTCTGACATTGACTGTGCCAGCTTCTGATATTCACTTGGATTTGAGACAACATCTGGATCAGCAAGCTTAACCTGAAAGTGATTCAGTAGTTTTAAATGTAATTTCTGGGCACCCCACATTATAAGGAAATATTTAGAAATTTGACCACTTGGTTTAGACTTTGAATCAGCCTAATAGGAGACCTGTCTCAAATAACCAAAAACCTAATTCACCATATCTTTCTGTCATAAGTGCTTGAATAAGTTAACATATGTATCCAAATATTACCAAAAGGCTCCTAACAGAGTTCTAAACGCGAACTTAATGTTCAGATCACTCCTCTGCTTCATTTAACAAAACTTTTTAACTCACCATGTTATGGTCAGACTGAGCATATTTGAGAAGGCATTCACATGAATGAGTCAATAAAATCATACTACAACGTTTATTGAATTAATTGGTCTAAACCAGTTTCCAAAATCATTTTGATATATCAAGAAACTGTGCCTCAATACCAGACTAATATGAATCCTCTATATCCTTTCGCTTAATTCAGACCCAATATTTGATTTCAAAAGGCTAACCTTCATGTCCATAAATGATTTTTGTTTAACTTACTAAACAAATGTTAGATTCATCCCATCAACCTATTGCAACCTATGCTGCTCGGACTCTTCAAAAATGTCAATGGGTGTGTATTGGATTCTTCAAAAGTAGTGTATTTTTGGAGAATCTGACATGGGTGTGGCATGGAAAGTGAAGGCCGCGCAACTTAGATCGCAACCGTCTTCCTTTAAGCAGAGGTAATCTTCACTTAAATTTGCATTTTGCAAGTTCAGAAAGGTACTTCTATTACTTCTTTTTCCTAGAATGCTCTGGACTCTTTTTTCCCTTGAGCCGAGGGTATATTGGAAACAGCCTAACTGCCTTGGAATTAGTGGTAAGGCCTATGTACACTCTACCCTCCCCACCCCAGACCCCAATTTGTGGGATTATAGTGGGTATGTTGTTGTTGTTGCAAGTCCGGAAAGGAGAATAAACCGAATTGAAAATTCAAAATGTATACAATAAAGTCTCCGGAGTTCAAAAAGCATAGAAATTCATAAAGAAACATACCGACAATTCTTTCCATGTTTTCTCAGCTGATTCAAGTTTTGTAATTAGATAAGGTTCCTACAATATACCACAACCAGCATTAAAAATGATTACATCACAAAACCATAAAACAGCAATCTCCAATTATTTGTTTACTCACTAAAAATGAATTCCAAAATTTACATCTATTAGCATACAGTGTATTACAGATAGCAAAAATTTAGGAAATATTTCCTTATTTTTTCTGTTCTTCGTTTTCACTCTTCATTCTACAACAACAACAACATAGGTAGATAGGCTATCTCGGCTAGAGAAAATAACAGGAGCGTAAAGAAAGAACAGTATCTAAAACAAAACTATACGATAAACGACTTATATGGGATAATATATAGTAGTTGTATATTGTCTTCACTCTTCATTCTAATTCTTCAAATTATGGTCATCTTCGATTTCTAAATAGTTGTATTCATTTTGTCGGATAAAAGAGGTAGATAATATTCCTAAAAATAGTACGGACCGCCATGCAGATGATTCTTCTTCTAGAAGGACTACGGTTCTTCGGAGCTCGAATAAAAGCTGAACCTCCTCCACCGGAAAATTTACAGCACCGGCGTCGTATTGGCCACTGAATTGAACAAGCGGTGGAGATTCCGGCGACGGCGAAGCCTGTATTAGCTAGAGTATTCATGGTGTTTTAACTAACTCCGACGTGGTACACTTTGGAACTTTGTAAAATTGAATGGATAACAGAATTGTGTATTACGAGTGACCCCGGGAATACAGTGTAGAGGAAATTGAACATTTGGACCGGCAGAGACTTTTAGTAGAAAAAAACCCAGTAGCCCACAGCCCAAGTATTGATTGTGGACATGGGCTCAACGCCTCAAAGATGAACGATCTAAGTGTGTCCATGTGGCACGTCAAGTTATCCACACATTATTCGTTTGGTATAAGGGATAATTAATTTCGAGATTAATTTTAGAATGAGGTTATCCCATGTTTAGTTGGGATAAAATATATGGAATAACTTATCCCGAAATTGTAGTGTTATTTTTGTCTCACCTTGAGGGTGAGATAACTAATCTCGGGACAACTTATTTCCCAAAAAAATGACCCCTAAGCGACGAGGAAATTATGCCTAGTGTCTCTTAGAGTGTTTGTCTTGAATTTTTATCTCCAAATGTCCATTCTTGAATTTTTGTCCTCCCATCTTAAATTTTTTGTCTGAACTTATAAGTTCTAGCATTTACCTACAAGGCAAAACTTGTGTTGGATTGAACGTGTTCATTATCTTGAAATGAATAACATGTAGTGTATTTACTAGCGAGAAGAACCGGGAAGTGGAGGGACCCGGGAATGGAATTTTGAAAAAATTATATGATAGCACTACTTAACTTACCATATCTACTTAAAATTCCTATTATTTTATTTAATTACATTCATCCCATATTTTAAATTTTCTCTCTCCATTGTACTTGATACATCACATTTTTATTTTATCTCCTCAATTCTCCCAAATTTCTACCATTTTTCCACTACATCTCCACTTTTCTCTCAACTTATCCTTTTCTCTCACTTTCTCTCGTCAGAAAAGCATCGTCGATGGCGGCGAAAAACTTTCGTCTCTGTGACTCCCACCATCCAACCATCACCAAACCAATCACCCTCTCCCTCTTCTCCCTTTCCTTCACTCCACTCTCATCTCCTTCTCTCCACCTCCATGTCTACCCATCTCTGGTCATCTCCAATCAAAAAAACCACCGGTGAACCACCACCAAAACGAAAACCTCCCAAAGCTTCATCTTTTTCGGCGAATGTCGGAGAATTTCGACTATACAAGTGGAGATCTTGTCGAAAATGTTTGTTTTCTTCGTTCGGAGAATTTTAGATCTGGCCGAAAACATTTCTTTCGTCTCAAAGTTTTATCATTTTCGGCAAATGGCGGAGAATTCCGAAGATACGGGTGGAGATCTGGCCATATCTGATAGAAAAAGTTTGTTTTCTTCGTTCAAAAAATTCCATGAGATCTATGTATCTGACGAATTTTCATGTTGCTGATACATAGACTAATGTATCTGACTAAAGTTATGTATCAAACTAATTTTAATGTTACTGATATACAAACAAATCTTGTTCACGATACATTATGCGTGAGATGATTTTGGCTATGATACATTGTAATGGTCTCTCATATTACTTTTATGTATCTGTAGCAGAATACATAACAATCAAACTAATAACTTATGCATTGTGACTTATTTAGTGTCATGATACATTAAAAACTATCTGTCATCGCATGTTATATGTAAAATGAGATATGATACATATCAGAGTATGACAATGTATCAGAGTCGCAATATATTCGAACGACACTGATGTATCCGTATAAAATTATTTTGAGATTTTTAGTAATATTGAAAAGAGTTGAGATAAGGAGTAATTAGCTCCTAAAGTGATGGGATTTATGTTGTTTACCCTATTTGATACTTGGCCTTGTTGAGACTTGTAAGCCCAGTAGTTCACGACCCAAACGTTGATTGGGGAAATGGGCTCAAAAATGAATGATTTGTGTGTGTCCATATGGCATGTGAAGTTATCCGGATGTGAGTAAACGATAGAAGCTTTAACACAAAGGGGTCGTTTGGTTTGAGTATAGAAAAAAAAAAATAGGTCAATTAGTTTCCTGGTGGGCGTTTGACTGTGAAATTTAAAAAACAAAAAAGTAATGTTGTAGCGATTGATTGTAGTGGTCGATAGTGATGTGGTTTCTAGTGGTGATTATGATGGTAAAGTAGTTGACAATGATAGTCATGATACTTGTGCCGCCAGAAATAGTTAGTGATGGCAGCTAGTGATTGTGGATAGAATAGTGATGAAAATTATTCATACATAAATACATTTTAAGAATATACAACCTTTTATTTAAAATTTTAGTTATTAAAATAAATATTTAAATTTTAATATAAATAAATACATTTAGCCTAAGGTTTCTGGATAAATACAAATAATGAGCTTGGCAAACTCATGATCTTCGTCAAACAAAATTCTCACAAAGAATATGGGAAACGACCACAGTTATGTCAAGGAGCACCTCCAATTTCTGGCAACTTATGTTAGACTCATGATAAACAAATTCCTGCATTTCACCAGTCATGCCACGGAGGACAAGGTGATCAATGACGGAACTAAAATTTTCACTAAGAACTGTCAGAATATAAACTATAAATTCACAAGGAATTCAAGAAGAGCCAATATAATATTTATATATGCATAATTTTATTTATTTTTTTACCCAATTACACATTGTAATTTTTCGACTAAGGGGCGTCAACTGACACGCCATGGATGCAAATGGCTTATTGGAGATAATACAGTCAAACTCCTCACCCAATTCAACTCTCATAAAGTTAATATTCAATCTCAATTTCAAATATTATTTTATTCAATTACTAAAATATTGTCAAAACGCCTTAAAAGTCTTTCTAAATAGAGAACATCTATGAAAAGTAGTAGATTTCGAGGAAAAAAGGTGTTTTACTAGTCAAGGAGTTCGATGTTGACATATAAATTGACTCAAAATTTACTTTCTCACGAAAAAGTAAGAAATGAATTTACTATACTATTCTTATATACACATACTGTGACATTTTTGGTACACAATACCATCCGGCATCAGCTAAATATACCCATTTTGGTTCGGGTGTCAAATTTTCTTGAGCCGAGGGTAGTTGAAAATTAAAATTAAAAAGTAAATATTGTTCCTACATTTTTTAAAAGAATTTCATTTAAAAAAGAATTTATTTTTTTTTGGAACTCCATGGATACCTTTGGGTAAGCACTTTGTGGTAATCTGCTTACTGTGCAATAGCTCGTAAACCACACATGAGATATAAACCATACTATGCAAGCCCTATGCGACGAGTTTATGATTGAGTGGTAGACGGAGGCTGAATTTGATCCCAGGTCTCCAACATGGAAGATCCACCTCCCAACCACTCAACCATGTCCTTATAGGGAGAATATCTTTTTTTTTGACAACTTCTTATTTTAACTTCTTATTAAATGTTTATCTTGGTACATTCTACATTTCTTTTAGGGAGAAGGATCAAACTTACCCCTCTACTTTAGAAAATTGGCTAAATATACCCTTAGTCATACTTTGAGGACAAATTTACCCTCGTTGTCATACGTTGGGGCCAAATTTACCCCTCTACTTTGGAAAATTGGCTAAATATACCCTTCGTCATACTTTGAGGCCAAATTTACCCTTGATGTGTTGTAAAGAAATTTTTCATGCATTTTTTTCCTTTAATAGAAAAGCCCAAATCAACATTAAATGACCCATTTTTAAGAAATAAAACACATCCTAATCTAACCCGCCCGATCCGACCCACAAAAAAGACACAAACAAATATACCCCTCCCTCAGTTCTGTTGGTCGAATTTTTCCTACGAACAAATATACTTCTCTTTCAATGTGCAGCGCTAGTAGGTTGCTTACAAATGAATAAAAAGTAAAATGAAATGGGATAACACAGAAGCATGGAACTAGAGAAAATGTCTATTATAAACTCAGCTACTCCTGTTCCAGTTATGTTCAAATTTCAAAATTCGATATGCAATTCTATGTGCATCTAGATTCTAGAATCAGTGGATAAGTTTTCTGAGCAAATGACATGATGAAAAAATTGTGTAGATTCAAATTGTATATAAAAACATAAGAATGAAGAGATTTCACGATTGACACATAAGGAGACTTCTTAACTCAATCATCTAGAGAAATATCCAGTGAGCCAAGAAAATTAAAGAAAAGGAGCCTCGCAAGTCTTGTTTTAACTTTTGGTGACTTTTGATCAAGGGGACAAGTCAAAGACAATTAAAAATCAAATTAGGTTAATTGGGGACCTAATTAACATTTTTAAAACTTATTAATCTTTTTCAAAAGTATAAAATAATCCACAACTTATTTAATGTGTAATAAAAATAAAAGGACCCAATCATTATTCATATATCATTTTTCAAAAAAAAAAAACGACACCCACTTCTCCTCTTTCGAACTGAACTCCAAAAGCTTCCCAACAGATTGTCGTCGGCAAGTTTTTCGTCGACTTTAAACCTCCGGTGACTCATTATTCGGCTTATTCATCCTTCGTTCTTCCCTTGTAGCCGTCAATTTCTCTCTCGTAGCAGGTAAAGACTTCTTTTTTTGTTGATTTTCAAAAAAATAGGGTTTTTTAGTTAATGAAGAAAAAGAAGAACTGTAGTTGTATTCTCTTCAAGTACTATGGGTTAACAATTTTGAGATTTGATGCTCAAAAAAGAAAGAAGAATTCGAGAAAATTCTAATTTATGGTATTTTTCTCTTAATATGGTGGTTGATGTAAATGTGGTATCTTTTCTAAGTGAAATATATTGTTTTTGTTGTTGTTCTCGAAAATTATTATAAATATAGTAAAACTTGAATTTTGACTTTTTTCGGAGATATCTGTTGTCTTGTTGTTTGTGTTGTTGTATTGGATTACTTCAGTTGGTGTTTGTTGGTGGGTGTTGTTGGTGTTATTGATATTGTTGGTGTTGTTTATTTTGTTGGTGTTGTAGGCGTTGTTTGTGTTCTTGGTGCCCTAGTTTTATTTTGGTGGTGTTGGTGGTGTTCTTGGTGTCCTAGTGTTATTTCGCTGGTGTTGTTAGTGTTCTTGATTTTGTTGGTGTTTGTGTTGGTGTATTGGTAAATACATTGGTGTTGTTCAAGAGGTGTTATAGCTTGTTGTTGGTGTTGTTGATGGCGGTGTTCTTGGTGTGATATAGCTTATTGGTGGTGGTGTTATGAGCAAATTGAACAAAAGGTGGTAGTGTTCTTGTTTATATATGTGCATGGTAAAAATGTTGCCCAACAGATGTGTAATATGTTGCAACAGAATAAGAATATGTTGGAACATATTAAGCATCTGTTGGAAATAACTATACTATCTGTTGGTTTATTGTAAAAATATTTTCAACAGATGACTCATTTATTGCAACAGATGAGTCATCTGTTGGAAAAAATCAAAACAGTCTTGCTATTGGTTTGATTTCTTCCAATAGATGAGTGTTCTGTTGCAATAAATGAGTCATCTGTTGGATGAAATCAAAATAGTATTGAAACTGTTTTTATTTCTTCCAACAGATGACTCATCTGTTGCAATAGATCACTCATCTATTGGAATTATTATTTTATTGTGTTGTACTTGTTAAATTTACTATTACCCTTTATTTTAAATGATGCACAAATCAATTATAATCTTTTTATTTTCCTCTTGTTTATAGATAAAATGGCTCCCAAAAGAAAGAAAGTGAATCAACTCCGAAGAAAGGGAGAAGTAAAGTAGCTAGGCTACATTCACCACTAGATGAGCTTATTGTCCAAGCAATATCTATATCAGAAGTAAAGGTCCCTTCTCAATTAGCTCTAGATATAGAAAAAGAGAAGGAAAAAAAGAATGAGAATGAAGTAGAAAAAAGTAAAGAATCTGGAGATTTAAATAAAGATGATGAAAGTGAGAGTGGTGAAGAAAGCGAGGGAGATGAGAAAGATGAAGAGAAAAGTGATGAAAATGAAAAGGAAGTAGATGTAGATAAAGAAGGGGATGGAAAAGATGATGAAGTAGAAGAAGACGATAAAATGATGAAAGAGAAGAAGATGAAGGAGAAGAAAGAGAAGATGATGAAAATGAACATGAGGAAGAGAAAAGCTTCACAAGAGATCCTGAATTTAGATCAAAAAGTTAATATGATCTAAATGTCAACATTGATCCTACTAGCCCTTCCATTGAAGAGTTTATCAAAATTTTGGTATTGATAATTTTCCTGTGAGAATGCAGTGTGATGGGGCCACAGATTTAACTGGTGATTGTGTAGTATAGTCAGCCACGGAAAAATCTTTTGACACCTTCACAAAAATACTTCGAGAATAAAAATTGGATGTTTATTTTAGGGACAGCTGCTTTGGGCAATATCTTGATTTGCCGGAGGACAATAATGCTCGTTTCCAAATGACCATGATATATGGTCTTCTCAAACGTAGGTTTATGTATGAGAATAAATATAAGATGGATGAGGTCTAGATAAATTACTGTGGCATGCCACTTTTTTTTGGTTGGAAGGAGTTTGTCATAGTTACTGGACTAAAATGTTATCCTCCTTCTCAATCTATACCTATTGTAACAGACACAAAAAAAAGGACCCCGCACACCAAAAACAACAACAAAGAAAGGAGCTAAGTCAGCAATTAAGACTGTCAAGAAAATCCAAAAAGGCAAGTCAAGTGATGGTGATGACTTGGTGTCCCTTATTGGTCCAAGCTTCAAAAACACAAATTTGATTGAAGAGTTGAAAGGTAAAAGGCTTTCAAAAAAGCACAAGCAATCATTGTACTTAATTTGATTTGTACATAATATTCTTTGGGCAAAAGACATTAACAACAAAATATCACTTGGTCTAATAAAGTTCTCTGAGGATCTGGAGATATTCAACAACTACCCTTGGGGTCATGCAAGCTTCAAAATGACTGTCAAATAATTGTTCACTCCGTTAACGCCAAAGACAGTCAACTTATATGGTTTTTCATGGTAAATATTTTTTAAAATGTTTTATTTATTTTTTATTGAATAATTCTTTTGATTTGTTGGAATAATTTTTATAGGCTTGGGCATTTGAAGTCATTCCTCATCTCAGACAACAAGTGAACGGCTACCGAGAAGAGGTTTCTAGTCCAAGAATCCTGAGATGGTTGTCGGCCAAAAATGATAAAAAAGCAAAAATTCTCGATCTTTTCAACCCCCCGAGGAAGCAGTAAGTCTACTTTTAATTAAGTTTTTGCTTTAATTAATGATTAATTTTAATGATTTAATCACCATTCTAATATATGAACTTGTTTGTTTTAGATTGTGCATCAGTAGCTCGTCCCGACTAATCGAGAGTTGAAGATGTCATTTCTTGTTACTTTACAGTCTGTGAAAATTTTATCGAACCCTAAGATAATCGATAGAATAAAAAAGAAATTGGCTGGAGCAACAGCCATCAAAAGAAAAATACTTGGGGGAGGGGGGGGGGTAAGCTTATTCTTGGTGATGTTGTTGTTGATGGTGATTCTGTTGGTCTTGGTGGTAGTGTTGTTGTTGTTGTTGGTAATGGTGATAGTGATGGTATTGTTGTTGTTGTTGGTGGTGGTGATGGTGTTGGTGTTGGTGATGGTGATGGTGTTGCTGTTGGGATTGGTGGTGGTGATAGGCTGGCTGATGCTCCTCTTGCAGTTTTTGAAAAAAGAAATGACCATAATTATGGTCATACTGGTTTTGCTGATTTTGGTGGTGGATATACATCTTTAAGTGGGCATTTTCTCACACAAAATGGGTAGACAATCATTTGGAGGTGTTGCCTCTCCTAACTCATGTGTTGCATACAAATGCCAAGAGTGTAAGGAAAAACATGATGGAGTGATTAATGCTCTTAATACATTGCCTGTTGATGTTAAAGAATTGACATCTAAGAGGGGTGTCAGTCAATCAAAGAGGATTTCAGATCCATTCACTTCATTGGAGGTTAAGAGGAGAAAGAAAGCAATTTCGAAGGCACTATCAGATATCAAACAAAGAAAAAAGTGACAAATTCAGAAACTTTAATGTGTGACAATTCTATTAAAAGAATGCAAGTTGTATGGGCTGCCAGTGTAGTATGCAAGAGTTTAAAGCCCTAGTCAAATAATTTGTAATTTGTGATGACTTTTAATTCTATGTAATTATTGGTTCTGACAATATAACAGTTTTTGTTGAATTATTTTATGTAATTTGTGATGGCTTGGATTTATTTTTTGTTATGAATTTTATTTTGTTATGAATTAATTTCTTAGATGTATAAATTTACAGCATTATTCCAACAATTCTACATATGTTGCAATAGCTGATTATTTTGTTGTACCAGATGAATAATCTGTTGGAACTAATCAAACAAATATAGTAATTTGTTGCAATAAATTATAACCTGTTCCAACAGATGAGTATATCTATTTGATTAGTTCCAACATACTCTACATATATTGCAACAACTGATTAATCTGTTACAACAGATGAATAATCTGTTGGAACAGATCAAACAAATATAGATATCTGTTGCAACAAATATAATATACACATCTGTTGTAACAGATGAATGATATGTTGATTAGTTCCAACATACTCTACATACGTTGTAACAGCTGATTAATTTGTTGCAACAGATGAATAATCTATTGGAACTAATCAAATAGATATAGTCATCTGTTGCAACAGATGCATTATCTATTACAACAGATGACTCATCTGTTGAAAATAATCAAACAGATGTACTCATCATTTGCAATAGATGACTCATTTGTTACAAATAATCAAACAGATATACATATCTGTTGCAACAGATGACTCTATCAGTCGATTGATCATTCTATTTAGAACGAATACACTTAGTTGAACATCTAATTACTACGAAATTCATTGAGATTGTAATTGAACTTATAAATTGAAGGCTAGTTATAGTTAAATAACTTTTTTATTACTAATCATGGTTTGACGAAGCAATTCTCATCAAATTAGTCGATTGATCACTCTATTTAGGACGAATACACTTAGTTGAACATGTAATTACTACGAAATTCTTTGAGATTATAATTGAACTTATTAATTGAAGGCTAATTATAGTTAAATAACTTTTTTTTACTAATCATGGTTTAATGAAACAATTCACATCAAATTAGTCGATTGATCACTCTATTTAGGACGAATACACTTAGTTGAACATGTAATTACTATGAAATTCATTGAGATTGTAATTGAACTTATTAATTGAAGGCTAATTATAGTTAAATAACTTTTTTTATTACTAATTATGATTTAATGTAGCAATTCACATCAAATTAGTCGATCGTTCACTCTATTTAAGACGAATACACTTAGTTGAACATGTAATTACTATGAAACTCATTGAGATTGTAATTGAACTTATTAATTGACGGCTAATTATAGTTTAATAACTTTTTTATTACTAATTATGGTTTAATGAAGCAATTCACATCAAATTAGTCGATTGATCACTCTATTTAGGACGAATACACTTAGTTGAACATATAATTACTATGAAACTCACTGAGATTGTAATTAAACTTATTAATTGACGGCTAATTATAGTTAAATAGCTTTTTTATTACTAATCATGGTTTAATGAAGCAATAAACATCAAATATATGTAGAGTATGTTGGAAATAATCAAACATATTATTCATCTGTTGCAACAGATGTGCATATCTATTTGATTATTTGCAACAGATGAGTCATCTGCAACAAGTTAGTAATATGTTGCAACAAATGAGTATATCTGTTTGATTATTTCCAACAGATGAGTTATCTGCTGCAACAGATAATGCATCTATTGCAACAGACGAGTATATCTATTTGATTATTTCCAACAGACGAGTCATCTGCTGCAACAGATAATGCATCTGTTGTAACATATGTAGTCTGTTGAAAATGATCAAACATATTAAACACTTGCTGCAAGACATTTCTATATCTGTTGTAACATTAAGTATATTTGTTTGATTATTTTCAACAGATGAGTCATCTGTTGCAACAGATAATGCATCTGCTGCAACATATGTAGAGTCTGTTGGAAATGATCAAACATATTAGACACCTGCTAAAACATATTTCTACATCTCTTTGATTATTCTTAATAGATGAATAATTTGTCGTAACAGATTAATCATCTGCTGCAACATAATTCATTATTCTAACTGATTTTACATCTATTGCAATAGATATAACATATGTTACAACATACGTTGTTCCCACACATACAACAATTGTTGGACCATAAATAAAAATATATTTTATATAATAAATAATATATATGACCAACTAAAATGAGTTAAATTATCAAGTTCATAACTAAACCAACAACAAGACTATTTACTGTTACAATAATTATGGAGCATTTTGATCCGGACATGTAGTTCTTTTGTGGCCAACCATCTTACATATGGAGCACTAATTTTTCTTGTTGGAAATGATTCTCCGACTCCACGCCTCCTCTTCATTTACCTTCTTCCCAATTTGCTTGGGTCAACGAATGAAGGAGGTATTTCTCCATATGTACTCCGAATGTGCACATCTAAAACAATACACACTATGCGAATTATTCACTTTCTTGAGTCTAAAATCTTTTTTCAAGCAAGAAATATGCAATGTAGTGACAAGTTGTTCCTTGTTCTTGAATGTGATTCCCCTTGTAAAAAATCTGTTTCATCATCTTGAAGATTGCTTAACTGTGTTGATTGAGAACTGCCCACTGTCTTGATCACAACAATGGGTGTAGGTGTTTGGTCCTCCTCCACTTTATCTACACTCTCATCATCTGGAATATTCATGTCCATACTATCCAATTCATCATTTAACATATCTTGTTGGTTTTTTTCTACATTCTGATTCTCTATTGGTTTTTCAACCACGTACAACCTTAAAATGGGCCTAGCTGCATCACTCAGATAAGCACGCAAACGAACCTGATCGCTTATCTTAAAAGGTAGGATCCTCTAATTTTCAAAAGAGTTGTGCATGTAACTGATGACAAGATCTTCTAGTTGGCAATTTAGTCCACAATTGCTGATGATTAAGTTCACAAAATCATCATACAATACATCTCTTTGGACTGTCATCGCTATCGTCTCTAACATGTCACCATCCTTCCAACGCCAAATAAATCGATTGTTTTTCTTGATCCACTTACCATGACAATCAACACCTATTGTTATTGAATCCTCCATTAATGGTACCTAAAGAAATTTATTTAAAATATTAATAATGATAGTATAGCAAAGTTGAGTGGCTATGTACAACAACAAAATTATATGCACTATCATTGTCCCAACAGATAGGTCATCTGTTGCAACAAATGAGTTATCTGTCTACTGCAGCAGATGACCTATCTATTGGGTGCATGTTCAGAACCAGTAGCTCAATATAATAGGTAAGTCATCTGCTGCAACAGATGACTCATCTGTTGCAATAGTTGACCTAGCTGTTGCAGCATATGACCTATCTGTTGGATTCAGGTTTTGGTTCTAAACCAACTTTGCCAACTGATGTAAGATGAATCCAATAGGTAAGTTATCTGTTGCAACAGATGAGTCATCTGTTGCAGCAAATGATCCATCTGTTGCAACAAATGGCTTATTTGTTGGATTGAGCTATTAGTTCTGCAGTTTAATCTAACAGGTAAGTCATCTGTTGCAACAGATAAGACATCTATTGCAATAGATGACTCATCTGTTGGATTGAGCTGCTGTAACATGAATCTAACAGGTAGGTCATCCGCTGCAACAACTAGCAACAGATGACTCATCTGTTGCAGGAAATGACTTGCCTGTTGGAACTACTTTAATAGTAGTGGAAACAATCCAACAACCGTTGTATGTTGTATTCATATACAACAGCTATTGGATACGCTAATGAAAATTGTTGAAAAATAATAAATATATCCAGATGAGAAATCGAACTAAAAATCATTAATTTTACTTATCAAAATCACCTATGAAGTAATGCCCACTAATATACGAATAAAACTTGGTCCAATAACAACAGTAGCGGAAGAAACAACAACAACAATGTCACGACAAGCAGCAACAGCAGCAGCAGAAGAAGATGGTGAAGATGAAGAAAAAGAAGAAAAGCAGCAACAACAACAGACTAACCAAGGGAATAATGGAAGAAAAAGAACGCGAAGAGAGAGAAAAAGGGAGAAAGAAGCCGCGGTTTCCCCCTCTCCTTTTTTAGTTTTAGGGTTTTATATAGATGGGCCAAAGTGTAAGTTCCAAAACTTGGGGATATGAAATTCATTCCCTTAATCTTTAATCTAAAAATAGTCACCCACACCCAATAATTAAGACTTGAGTCACCTACACTCAATTTTGAAACTTTTTAGTCACCCTTAAATCATTGACCCCGATGAGCCTAATTTGTTGCATTTGACTGCTAAGTGCCATTTTTCATAAACTCTGCACTGATACAGATCCATGAACTGAGGGAGGAGTATAGTTGTTTGTGTTTGCACTGATGCAGATCCATTTTTCATGACCTATGCACTGATAAATATCCAGTGATTTAATCTCGTTGGAAAAATTTGACCAATAGAACTGAGGGAGGTATATTTGTTTGTGTCTTTTTTGTAGCTCGGGTCGAATCGAGAGGGTTAGATTAGGGTATGTTTTATTTTTAAAAGATGAGGCAAGTAATGTTGATTTGGGCTTTTCTATTAAAAGAAAGATATATGTGAAAAATATCTTAACAACGAGGGTAAATTTGACCCCAAAGTATGACATCGAGAGTAAATGTGACCCAAAGTATGACGAAGGGTATATTTGGCCAATTTTTCAAAGTATAGGAGTAAATTTGATCTCAAAGTATGACGAAGAGTATATTTAGCCAATTTTTTTAAGTAGATGAGTAAATTTAACCCTTTTTCCTTTCTTTTAACGTAAGACCACGAGTTTCCATTTTTTTTTTCTTTCTTAAATCTAATATCAAATCAAAATACAATAAATTAAAACGGAAGTAGCATTTCAAATTAAAAAAATCATTATTTATCCTCAGAATGAGCCAAACAACTTATGAGGCGTATTTTAATTTGGGATCGGAAACTACCTAAAAAGGTATGACACGTCTTCGTCTATAATTGGTTAGAGCAGTGTACTCTTGTCCTTTTTCTCTGCAAAAGATGTGAAAAAATGCCCCTAATGTTACCTCATAATATCAATTACGCCACTACCAACTAAAAGCTCGATTTTTCTTGACCAGCAAGTTACTATGGATGAAGTGTTTCATATCTATTTGTTACATAAAAAAGGGGCTTGGGACTTTTTCGAATGTTACTTTTTGTTTAAAATAATTTCAACTAAACATCATTAAAACACACACAAAAAAGAAGCTTTTCGTAATGTTTGAAAACCAAAAAACTTTTTTCTATGGTGTTTGAATGAAAAAGAATTTATATAGTAGTTTTTTTAAAACAAATGCCACCTAATTATTATGATCAACAACTTATGTAACTGTTCTTTAGTTTTTTTCTTTTTCTTTTTTCATCAAGTGTTTGGTACTCGCATTAGAGCCCCAACTAATCCTGATTGCGTACTGCAGGGCCCATTTAGGGGGTGGTGCTCCCAACAAAATTTTCTCCATACCCAGGGCTCGAACTCTAGACCTCTGATTAAGGATGAAACAGTTCCACCATTGCACTACAACCCATATTGGTTCGTGTTCTTTAGCTAATAATTCTAACAATACAGTCTAACTTTCTCATAACAACATTGTTTATCAGAATATTTTGTTGACGTAATATATAGTATAGAGGATAACTTAATATAATAAATGATCCAAACAAAGTTTTATCCTAAATTCTTATTATAAAGAATGACTGTTATATATGAATCCGAAGAATTATGTTTTATCCATAAACTTTGTTAGTTGTTATGATGCAAGGAGTGATTAGTTCAATTCTAGTTCCAGTATAAACGAAATAGAGTACTCATCAATTACTTATATTGGTGGTAGTACACACACTCTCTCCCTAAGAACCAAAAGAATTCTTTTTTATTGAATATCTATAGCTAAATTCTTAAACGTCTTTCAATAAACTTTTTGTCCCACAATTTCATTCTTTACTGTAAAAAGTAGAGTTTCTGCAAGAGAACAATTGCTCCTTTTCGGTCAGTTTTTGGCAATTTGCCACATATCGGAATATATATATTGTCTCTTAAAACAATATGAATGATTTGATAATTCCTCTAATTGAATCAAATAATACTCTAGTCTCTATCCTCTTTTTGTGCCTCTATTAAATTACCTTCAAAAATCAAAACATATCATAACAAAATATGCAAATTTTATACTGCGTGACGATTTATTAGATCAACGAAATTTCTACAGGCCAAAGTACTCTAGATCAATTAATAACCTACATAGACAGCTACTAGTAGGACATTTACTAGCTTCATTAATTACTAATTACTCTCTCTGTTCCTTTTAATTGTCATAATTTTATTTTTAAGAATCCAACGATATAAATTTTGACCAATGTTTTAAAGTATAATTTTTCATCATATTGATATGAAAAAAATTGTAATTTATAATATTTTTCATATAGTTTCTGAATATCTAAATTTTAATTTTAAAATATTAAATTAATCTAATTAAATTTATTTTAAAAAGTTAGTCAAATTGACTAGCAAAATGTGACAACTAAAAAGGTACTCCCTTCGTCCCATTTTAGTTTGACACATTTTATTTTATACGGTGATTAAGAAATCATAAATGAAATGATGAATTTTATTATTTTACCCTTTATTCATATTAATGATATTTATTAGGCATAAGAATGAACATTAAAATTATAATTAATTATAGGATAAAATGAGAAAAACTAATTAATTCTATCTTAATTTAGTAAGTGATCAACTAATATGAGATATCTATTTTTAGTAAGATGACCAACTAAAGTGGGACGGAGGGAGTAGTATCAAGGGGGTATTTTATTTCGTTGTGTAGGTAAAAATAAAATTATTTAACACGTGTACCAATATCAAAGTTTAAAATAATTACAAGAAAAGAAAAAGACAAGAATGTGGAGGACATCACAGAAGTTCCGAATCCCAAGGAAACAAGTGTCGGTTGCTATAGTTGTTTATTTCCATGAATTATTAGTATTAGAAAAAAAATGTTGTTATTTGATTATTATTTCTTCTGTTTTTATCCCTTGCACCGCATATTTTTTTGATGGAGTGATTAATAAAGCATCCCTAATTAAAATAAGGTTTTTCTTCTTCTTTTTTTTCTTTTTGTGTTAACAATAGTTTAACTTTTATACATTACACTATACTATATATATATCATATAAACGATAGCTGCATATAATCATCAATAATAATAGAATAATCAGCAATTATAAATAGAAACAAGATGTGTTACTAAAACATACTTCTCCCGCTTCAATTTTTTTTCTTACTTTTCTTTTTAATTTTTTTTTTTTTAAAATAGTTCTTTCGTTTCCTGACAACTTTTTACTTTCAACTTTTGACGTAATTTGTTTAAGATCACAACATTAAATGATAATTGATAAAATTGTATTTTTTATTTAAAATCATAAAATTAGATTACACACATCTTTAATTTAAGATAAAAAAATTTAAAAATATCATATCCTCTATTTTATTTTTTTTAATAATTGATTAAACTAATTCACTTAAATTAGAACGGAGAAAAGTAGTTAATATTAAATTAAGTGACAAGAAAAAAGCGGAAAATGGGAAGCATGCACACAGTACGGATAGTATGTTGTATAAACGAAACCTTAGTGACATACACCGAAAGACTGTTTCTCTCTAATCACACTTGGCATTTTCTCTTTGGTGTGTCGTACTCTTTAACACCCCTCTTTCTCCCATCTTATTGCATACTGTGTAAGTATACATTAATGTCTGTACAGACATAGTACTCCTACTGTCTTTTCTATTTCCACTTTCCCTTACTTCCTAGTTCTTTTGTCCTTTTGACCCTCTAAATATTGTCAAGAAAAAGACCTAGAAATCGAAAGAAAGATGGAGCTGTACGGACGGTCCAATGGAAGTAACGGGTCACAACCCGATCATCAGTCTGAATGGGTTCCAGTGGAGCCTGAAACGGGTTTTGATGCTGTTCTCTTTTCTTTTTTTTTAATTTTGTTTAACAAATTTGAATTTCAGACTTGTTTTTAATTATTTTTTTTTCGTTGTATGTAATGTGGGTTTTATGTTATTTTTTTTCTAGGGTTTTTGGTAATGTAAATGTTTTTTTTTTTGGTAATGTAGGATCAATGCAGAAGTTGGGGTTATTTGGCAGGGAAATTTACCCAGAAAGGCCTGGTGTACCTGACTGTTCGTATTATATGAGAACTGGGTCCTGTGGATATGGTGCCAATTGTCGCTTTAATCATCCTGGTGATCGCACCTATGTAAGTTTTTTTTCGCACTGGCTTGACTAATCTGGATTCGCGTTGTAGAAGAGTACAGTATAAGGGGTTAGGTGGTTCATGTTAAGCTAATTTGTTTTACATTGGCCTGACTAATTTGGATTCACGTTGTAGAAAAGTACACTGTCAGGGTTGGTTAGATGGTTCGTGTTAAGCTAATTCATTTTTATATTGGCCCGACTAATTTGGATTCACGCTGTAGAAAAATGCAGTCAGGGTTAGGTGGTTCATGTTAAGCTATTTCCTTTTACGCTGGCCCTACTAATCTGGATTCACGTGATAGCAAGCACACTATTGGGGGTTAGGTGGTTCATGTTAAGCTAATTCCTTTTACACTGACCCGACTAAGCTGGATTCATGCCGTAGAAAAGTACATTATTAGTGGTTCATTTTAAGCTAATTCCTTTTTATAATGGCCCGACTAATTTGGATTCACGCTGTAGAAGAGTACATTATCAGGGGTTAGGTGGTTCATGTTAAGCTAATTCCTTTTACACTGGCCTGTTTAATAGAAAAGTCCAATATCAGGGGTTTGGTGGTTGATGTTAAGCTAGTTGTTCTCCTTTCTTGTATTTGTGGATGATATGATTTGTCAGGCTGTTTATAGTATTTTGCCATGGCTTCTTCATTCCCGTTATTTCTTTTTTTTTACTGCTTTGGACCCTTTTTTCCCTTGAGCTGAGGGTCTATCAAAACAGCCTCTCTACCTCCAAGGTGGGGGTAAGGTCTGCATACACTCTATCCTCCCCAGACCCCACTTGGCGGGACTACAATGGGTATGTTGTTGTTGTTGTATTGGTATCTATGTTATCAAAGCGAAAGTAAGTCTCTTAGATTCGTTGAATTTTTCACTTGGAAGTCAGAATGGGTTCTTTCTCACACATGAGGCGGATCCAAAGATTTTAACTTAGTGTATGTGGAGTATATTGCACCCATTATTCCTATAATGGTGTAGAATTGAACTACTTTTATTTTCTCAGAGTTGGAGCTAGAATTTTGAGTTTATGGGTTCTGGATTCTGGAAAATGCATCTTACTTGATTCTTGACAAATCATATGTACATATTAAGTCGATTTTAAAATACAAATACAGAATTTGAGCCAAAGTATAAGTTGCATAGACTCTTCACCTTTGATGCCGTACCCGTGTCGGATTCTCCAAAAATACACTACTTTTGGAAAATCTGACACACACCCGTTGACATTTTGAAGAGTCCGAGCAACATAGGCCAAAGTTGCTGGGTTCACCGAACCTGTAGGCGAAGCTCCACCTCTGCATTTATTTTCTCGATCTTCTGAATGTGCTATATATTTCTTGGAAGGGTAAGTGTGAATGCCTACATTCCTTACGTAGCTGAGTGATTTTGTTTTCAGGGTGTTAAGATGAAGTTGGGAGGAGTTGAGTTCCCAGAAAGAATGGGAGAGCCGACGTGCCAGGTACTCTGTATTTAGTGCTGGAAGGAGTTTTGAAGTTTGATC
Organism: Capsicum rhomboideum; assembly: GCA_031232105.1. Lineage (NCBI taxonomy): Eukaryota > Viridiplantae > Streptophyta > Magnoliopsida > Solanales > Solanaceae > Capsicum > Capsicum rhomboideum. The sequence continues at coordinate 14,650,870 of CP124711.1, forward strand.
TTGTTATTTCTTCTAAAGCTCAAACTTCAAAGTGTTAAAATTTTCTGTTTTCCTGAATGTGGTATAGCATTTTAAATAGTTTTAATTTCATTGCTGACTGCACAATGTTCATGCGTGCAGTACTATTTAAAAACACGGACCTGTAAATTTGGTGCATCCTGCAAGTTCGACCACCCTAGGAACCTGGGTGAAACATTGATCAATATACCACTAAATACTTATGGATATCCATTACGCACGGTAATTGTCCCATGGTTTTATGTGTGTGCTCTTGTGTTAACTTTCTGTGTTAGCCATCTAATTTTCAACAACTACAACAGGGGGAAACTGAATGCTCCTATTATTTGAAAACGGGGCATTGCAAATTTGGTATAACATGTAAATTCCATCACCCTCAACTTGCTGGTATATCAGTGCCAGCACCTGCACGTCCATTTTATCCGACCGTGCAGTCTCTTCCCGCTCCTCCTGAATATAACAGTGTATCAACTGGTCTTAGAGTAGCAAGGCCACCTCCACTTTTACCCGGGTCATATATACCCAGTGCTTATGGTCCAGTGCTGCTTCACCCAGGAGTCGTTACCATTCAGAACTGGAGCCCTTACTCAGTAATATAAAGATCATCTCTCTATCAACCTTTTACAATGATGTAATATCTTTTTCTATGCGGTGATTATTTTCCGTGTTGCAGGGACCAGTAAGTCCTGCACTATCTCCCGGTGCTCAACCCTCTGCTGGGCTGACATCTATCTATGGGATATCACAGCTAGCATCTTCTACACATGCCTTTGCAGGGCCTTACTCGCCATCACCCCTTGCTGCTAGCCCTTCAAGCAAAACACAGAAGGAAAAGAGTTTTCCAGAGAGACCTGGTCAAACCATATGTCAATACTACGTGAAAACTGGGGACTGTAAATTTGGATCATCTTGTAAGTTTCACCATCCACCTGACTGGATTGCATCGAAGACAAACTGTGCTATTGGCCCCTCAGGGCTTCCTTTGCGTCCGGTATGACACTGTTTCTTCTTTCTCCATTTTTGTTTGATTTGACATGACGATTTATAATCTAACCTGGGTAAAAATTTGTACACTGTTATTGCTAAGTCTTCATGTCCTGGCCTCATTGTGCTCTTGAGCTGCCATTAGATTTTTCTGTCTGGAAATTTTTGTCTGCATTCTGTTCTGACTCTTGATTATATTGAACTTTATGTTGTGGTTTTCCTTTTGAGGATTTTTGCCAATTGCAATGCTAATGTGGCATTGATAGTAACATATGCTGGGCTTTGAGGTTCCTTATTTATGGATTTGACAAGAAGTCGATGATACAAGAAAGAGGGGAAAATGTACAGGAAGAAGATTGTTTTATGATTGTTGTCTTGCTTAAATTTGGGGCTCAAATGTTATAAATTTGTGATTAACGAAGCTGCATTAGTTGTCTCCTTTTCCTTTTCTGATAACTGAGAAATTCTTGAGGGTCCACTGGTGTACAATTTAAAACTTGGTGGATAATAGACCTTCCTCTCTAGCCATCAACTTAAATGCCAAGTTTTTTCTGCAGCATACTTTGAACTTGTGACGTACGCCTAACCCATACATCACTCAAAGTTGCATTAGCTATCTCCTGCCTTCATTTTGATCGTTGCTGGTTCAAGATTATGTCTTCATTGTTAAGCCTCAATAGCATGAATTAGTGTTCGTATTTTTGTATATTTGTTGAACTACTATAACATTCTCTCCCTATAAACTTTTTGAGGTAACATTGTCTTTGAAGAGGAGGATCTCCTAGTCTAGTTCCTTTTAACTGTTTAAAAGTCCCATGCAGTTCTCTAGAGCCTTCCTTTAACTTAAGTGAAGTGTTTGTATGACCGCATTACGATATGAGTTAACCAGGGTTTTCCACGAGGTTGCCACGTTTGTTCATGACTTGTTCTTATTTCATTGTATGAAGTCATACAAAAATGTCTCCATTTAACATGAAGAATAATGGATGTATAATATGCAGTGCATCAACCAGGGAATTTGCAGGTTTGATGTGTTTTTATTGGTTATTCTTGTTGGCAATTGGCAGCACACTTCTGTGAGTTCAGTTCTGTCCTAGCCTCCTCGGATTTAAATAAAAAAAGAAATTGACCTAATTACTGTAATAGTAGTATAGTCACATCCACGAAGCAAATTCTAAGTTAATTCATTGTTGTTTTTCTTTAAAATTTAATGAACTTAACTGTGTTCATTTGAACTTACAGTTTACCAAGCTCTTTCTGCGATTAGAGAGTGATGAATGTTCAACTCTTTTTGGTCATAAAGAAAATGCTGAATCTAGTTGTTTCGTTGTCTAGGCTTTCCTTTTCTAAGAATTTTGTTACCAGTGCACGGATGCATGTGTGTCATTACCTCCTGTTATGGTTGCTTCTCTAAATCCGCTGGTATTAAGATCTACACGCCTGGATGCTTTGTTTATTTTAGCACAATTTCTTTTATACACAGTATATAATAATTGCTAAGTTAAGGGGTATGATCTTTATTCCTTTCTTCGTAGCATGCTTATCATAGTCATTTCCAAAGAATTATTTGGAACTATTTATTGAACTGTGAGGAAGTTGGCATCTCGTGTTCTCAACTATCAGCATTATAGTTACACACATATGGCATTGCTCATGCTCAACTGCCTTTCGCAGTTGAGTTTTCATGATGTCAAAATTTTGCGTATTTCAAGGAGAGGGAGTCAGCTGAATGCTACTGTGTCCTTACCCATGTAAAAAGTAGTGGTTTATATTGTCTCGTGTTTGTCTGGAAAATGATGTTGGTTGACTGTCTGAAATTGTTGCTTCCTGTAAGTATCTATGTTTGCGCGTTCTGCTGAAGTACATTTTTAAAGCAGGGGGTGCAGCCTTGTTCCTTTTATCTAGTGAAAGGATTCTGCAAGTTTGGCCGCGCTTGTAAATTTGATCATCCTATGGGAACAGTACAATACAATTCATCAGTTTCTTCTCTCCCTGATTTACCAATTGCTCCCTACATGCTGCGGTCTTCCTTCACGTTGGCTCCCATGTTGCTGCCAGAGTTACAGGCTGGATTTGTTTCAGGGTCAAAGGTGGACGCCTCTTTATCTAGAGCACCTTCTTCAATGAAAGTACAATTAGTACAGTTAACCTAATACTTTCTTAGTCTGGTCTTTTGCTCTCCAATATGCAGTTGTCAAGTTGGGCAAGTTCACCATTGAATTTAAAGTAAATTCGGAGCACTATGTATTATTTTACCCTACTAAATTGTCTGTTTTACTATCAGTAGAGAGCTTAATGTTACTCAAAGTCGGGAGTTTATGTTGTCCTTTGTTATCCCTATTCCCCACTGCTTGGCATGAATATTACATTAGTTGAGAAGGCGAAATCTGTCTTGTGAAGTAATAAGAGATACTACTCTCTGAAATTTCTTATTATCTCGAGACTGCAAGGTTTATATGTTTATGTTTCTAAGTTTCAACCTTGTTGATTATGACAACAGTTGTGCCTATGACAGGGCAGTATGCTCTATTCTCTTGTGACCCCTACTTTAATCAAAAGAAATAAAGACCCCTACTGAAGATAGTTCGTCAAACTATAATTGGGAGAGTGGCGCTTTTTGAAGTGCCAGTCGTGGTACATTATGAGCCCAATGCTTCGAACCTTGCTAGTTATGGCCAACAGAGAAAAGCCTTAGACTGAATTCCATCAACATTTGGTCGAAGGGGTAGCTAGTACCTTTCCTTGTTAGTATGATACACATTTTTTCTCTAGAAAGCCATCTACATCCATCCAAAAGTCAGCAAGATCTAATCTAATGACTTAGAAATGGCCAGCATGAATGTTGCAGGAAAAGGCTAGTCAATCTATTGGATCAAGCTAACAAGAAAAGTATCCAACGGTACAGGAGGATCAACGATTTTTTTTTTTTTTTTTTTTTTTAAAAAGAAATTTAGCGATGAGCAATTGATGGAATGAGTAAGGGGGCTAAACTGCTTGTTAAACAGAAAGGTGAGTTTAATATCTCAATCTATGACGGTCAATGGATGTAAAAATTGCAAAGACAAACATGAAGCCCCTAAATTTCTCTGTAAAATAGGACGACGAAGTCCAATTGAAGCCAGTCTGAGTAATAACATGGGCGGGTCTACAAAATTACGTGTAGCCAGTTCACATGAACCCAATTAGCTTGAGGTCATTGTAGGATTCCATAAAGTTCAAATCTTGGTTCCGCCTTTGGTGATATTCCCAAAAATGAAATTGTGATTCCATTTTACATTGTTCAACAAGAGGCTATATTTATATATGTTTTGGATCTCAAGTAAAAACAGCCCAAGAATATCTGCTGTAGTACTTCCTATGCACAAATTGACAATTCAAGCTCATTCTCTACTCTCTTATTTCTTCTGTAATCCCTTGAATATCAAACGATGATAAGTGTTGTCATAGTAGTATTTCTTTTAGGAACTAGGCACAATATGCAAGTAAGTGCAAACTGCATGAAGCTATAAAAAAACTCACACTTGTTTATATACCTTTAAAGTAGAAGTTTGAGTGAATATCTTCTTTCAAGGTTACAATCAAAAGACAATATGCAAGAAAGAACTTCACTCAACACATCAACATCCATCAAACTTAGCACTATGAAACACTATATACTCTTTCTTATTCACACTAGAGTACAACATCAAGAAACTGAATGACGCCTTCTCTTCTGAAAGAGTAATCGACTTTCTGAGTTAGCTTTCCCCCCTACAGGCTTAAAATCTCTTATTCGGAATAGGCCATTGAGCTTGCTTAATTTCTTGGTGAATGACTTGAACAGCTTATTGGCAGGATGTGACTTTACTAGCTCCTGTTTCATGGAGACGTGATCTTTTTCTAAATCTGTAAGCCTCATTCTCATTCTTGCAACCTCGAGCTTCAGTTCTCTATTTTCTCTCCTGACTGATGCGTAGTTATCTCTAGGAGATATACATCCGCTTCCTGCTCCACTGCCTGAACGCTGAGGGAACTGACTATTCATTCCAAAGAACTGATTATGCCCCCCGTTCATCGCATTTCTCAGTCTGATTTGTTCAAAGTATAGCACTTGGACCGCCATTTGCACAGGCAAACGTTCATTTTGAGCTGCGTGACTGCAAGCTTCTTGCGATAGTTTCTGGCAGTCAATAGTTTTACAGAGTCTATAGCGTTCAGAGTCCTTAATGTTGGGATGAACCTGCCATGAGAATGTCATGCGTGGTGTTAAAAACACATTAAACTCCTTCTATGAGAACAATAATTGTTTTGAACAGGTGAGTGGGAACACGTTGAAGAGGTTAAGCAGCTTACCTTGAGGAAAATATCTACAGCTCGATATAATCCATCATAAACTAGACGTGCATGGTCTGGAAGTAACTCTGCCAGTGCTATATACTTCGATGGTGTTAGGTTCGGATCTAGTGCAACTTCTGCCAGATAATTGTCCAATAATTTCGACACCTTAACGATTGAGCTATGTTTGGGAGATCCAGGACTATCAAAGTCGTAAACCATTTCACTTTCATCTCGTAGTGGATTGTCGTCTTCATCATCCTCATCCAAATTCAAGAAAAAGGAAAAGATCCTCAAGATAGAATCTATGTCATAGAGAGGGCTGTGATTGTTTCCATGTGGATTTGCAGGTATGAGAATGTCTTCAAGAATTGCCTGATCTAGCTGCAGACCAATGCGCCTCTCTAGATCAGACCTGCAGGAAGTCGATGCTGATGCTGCTATTGCAGATTTTAACAAACTTGAAAGAAAAGCCATTGGCACTGTGCTTTTCCTGGATTGTGTTGGTAGTAAGCTAGCTATTGTTTCGACGATGACCCTTTGTCTTTTCTGCAAATCCATATCCAAGAAACTTCCTTTAACCAACTGAGGGTCCTTGATGAACAAGCCCTGAAGAGAATTTTGGGCATAATTTATCAAAATTCTGCTGATAATGTCTTGTTTAAGACCTTTTGTTTTTACTGCAGACAGAACTCTCTGAAAGAAATCCAGATTTAGCACCGCGAGTGATTTTCCCCACCAGTCTGATGGTGTCTCAGAATCAAGGCATTGAACAGGTTTGGGTGGAAAATTATACTCTAGCTTTGACAAACCAGATGTTAGCTGCTCTTTACAGGCATTGTTTGCAATTGCGTTAACTAACCGGCTAACAAGATTGACTTCTTCAGATACCGGTAGTAGTGTTTCACAGCGATGAAGAACAGATATCGAGTTGGATATGTTTGGAAATACTGTATCCTTAAGGAATACCTCAGTACGAATTTCCAGGTTTTTCTCGGAGACATCTTCTGTCATTTCCATGAACCTGGCTGCACATCTGAGTAACGCCACGTTTGATATGGTAATCTCAACGTTCACTCCATAGCAGAACTTTGCAGCAAGTTCAAATGCATCAGATCCTCCAGGAAGACCAGTAAGATTGATTCTTGAAATCTTTGCATCCTTCGCCTCTAGCAGCAGCTTTCTAATTCTTCCACTTCGCGAAACCAGAGGGAACTGCAAATAATGACAAATTAGCAATCACATTCGAAATGTGTCCAAGGTATTCTTCTTTCATTTTTCTTAATTTTAACACAAAGCACATAACTTAAGTTACTGTAGTTCTGTTTTTGCATCTGCCTATTTACTTTTCTTTTCTCTGCAACACAGCTGTGTTGATATCGGTAGCCTACTTATAACGGCTTAAACATAAATCTTTTTCAAGATACTTTAGCCATTTCTTTGCACAACTTCTGCTTTTCATAGATTTGAGCATTGCAATGATAATGAAAAGCGGTAGATTAAATTACACGAGAGGAAGAAAGATTGTACACTTCATTTTGTACCTTGTGAAGAGCAAAACTGGCTGATCCGACTTCTATAGTAAGATCACTTGAAACATCAGATATTGGCCTGCAATAGAAGATCTGGTCAATGATCAAAAGTTGGAAACTTACATTCAATGATCAAAAGTTGGAAACTTACATTTTTCTTATTTTTTAGTCTAAGGTTTCATGCACGCGCAACTTACATCTCAAGAATACAATGCTGGATATATGGAGTCTTAAAGCTATCTAAATTCAAACGACGAAACCTTAACTCTTCGGAGAGCATAAGTCAGCCTGATTTTTCGCTTGTACATATGACCATAGTTTAGGACCAAAAATAGCATAAAAACACAATCTTGAATGGATACAAATGTTGAAACAAAGTTTACAGTATTGTGTGTGTTTTGATTTTGGATCCAATTTAGCAAAGTGACAGACATCTTCTAGTGTCTTTAAAATGTGGTGTGGAGTAAACTAACAGCTAATTGCAGGACTCATCTGTACAAGCTAGAGGGCCCTCACAAGATACACATGTTGGAAACTAGGAAAATAATTATTGATGTCTACACCATTCACACCACATCTTGAAACAAGAAAATTGAACACATTGGACTTTAGAGGTTTAAAAAGTCAGATATTTGATTTGTCATTTTCAATGATTGCAGCCTTAGAAACTGCTCATCTATAGTCATTATTCAAAACATATGATATTAACTTATGAGCTGATAGAAACTCTACGTTCTTAGATTATAAGGTAAGTTGCATCACAATCAGTTTCTAAAGCTAAACAAATTGCCATTTTCACTTAGTCAGCACTTGAATATGGTCTTGGTCTGTCATAAATGCATTTATTATTCAGATATTTTGGTGGTTGTAGGTCTCTTACAGTATTAATTATAGTGATCCCTTTTTATAATCTGATAGAAATAGTCTCTAAGAGGAAAAAAAGAGTTAAAAGTTAGCTAAGAAAATTGGAAGTTCTCTATATTTTCCAATGGCCAAAGAAAGATGTAACCTTTGTCAGCCTATTATCAGAACTGACATATCAAAGTTCGCAAGTACCAAAACACACCAGAATTCATGCTACTATATTCTAAATGTACCAATAATTGATCGACCGAGCCAGGATTTTTACTAAATGGAGTCAAAATATAAAGATAACACATGAAGTCGTCAAGGTGATTCAATACAACGTAATATTTCAACGAAGGGGTTCAGATGAATCCCCTTACGCCCCCTATCTCTGCCCATACCAATAAAGACCAAATATGGACTTGTCAATATGTTAGGTATTCTATGAAGAATTAATATGGATATGGTACTGCACCAAGTGTCTATAAGAAGCATTAATTATTGGTACCCGAAAAAATCTGACATTTAACATGTCAATACTAAATTAAACTACATTAACATCGTAATTTTTTGTAATGCTATCAATGTATATAAGTATATAAGACGGAATATATACCATTCAGTAATATGTCTGGCACTAGAACTTGGACGAAAAGATCTCTTCCCAGATATGCTTGGCTTCAATTCAGCAACAGTGACAACTCCCATCTCCTTTACCAAAATGAATCCTAGCTAGCTATAAAATCTTCAACTTCCCAAAACCATTAATTAACCAGCCTCTTAACTTAATCACTATGCTTTTAATAGCTAAAAGGACTCATTAAAGCAAATTAATACTCCTAAATTAAGCTTAAACTTTATTTGCTGGCATGTTCTCTCTGTGACAGTGTGTGTGAAGGGAGAGTAGAAAGGCAGAAAGGGTGGAGTTAAAGAAAAAAGTCACATGAAACCATGCAGGAGGGAAGAGTTTAAAAAGGAAAGATTGATTAAGTTATATAATAGTAATAGGGTAAAAGGTTTGTACTATTACTTTAACCTCTTATAGTAGCTTCGGGATGGATCTAGAATCTTGAGTTTATGAGTTCTACATTCTAGAAAAAGTGTATACGTTACCGTGTTTTGAACAAATTATTTATACATATTCAACGAATTCCTTGATACAAATGCACCCTTTTGATCAAAGCTCCTAATTTTGCTACAACCCGTAGCTAAAACTCTATCTCCACTTATAAATGTAGGCAACGCCGGCCGATGGAGCAATATAATCTACAAATCCAATCAAATTCAATATTTTTTGATATCAGGAATAGATATATATATATGTGAAAATTCATACATATATCTATTTTGAACCTATAATTTAAAAGCCTAACAAATTCGAGGCAAAAATTAAAGACTGAAACCATCAAAGTTAAATCTTTTATTCACCCTTGATGGTAAGGTAATACTTTATTTCTCGATTATCATTTCCGCTTTTTTACGAAAAATAAAAAGTTATTTATTATTATAAATCAATTTAAACTGATAGTATAAAATGTACAAAAATGTTAGTGGACAACATTTAAACTCTCAAAAAACATAAAAGAGTTGAAATATTAATACTTTAGGAGTGATTTAAATTATTTTTTTTTGTCTGGTTAAAAGTCAAGGATATGTTGCTACTTTTCGGTGAAAGGTGGGAAGAATAACGTTTTTATTATATTTATTTTTTACTCTGTTTGGCTGGATTACCCAATTTTTGCAATGCTTTTAGGGTTTGTAATCATGCCTAGTAAAACCTACGTCCCTTAAAAGATTAGTCTTTTTGAAAACCAACTTAATTTAATCATGTCTAAAGCTCATTAATTAAAGTAGCAAAAAAGCAAAGGTTAGTTGGATTAATTTGTCCTTTTTTATGTGCATAACCACAGTGCAAGGTAATTATGTAGCTTTTGATTTTTTTTTTTGCTATTCCTCCCCGCCAAAAAAAATTGCGAGTTCATGACGTAATAGGGTAGGCTGCCCACAACACACTTTTGGAGCGCGATCTTAATGCGAGATGCTTTATGCACCGAAATCATTTTTTTACAACACAATAATCAATACTTTATTTTCATCTTGAATTCAGATGTTGAAAACAACCTCTCTATCAAAAATAGCCTCTCTACCTACTAAGATATATAAGATAAATCTATGTACACTCTACCCTTTTTAGATCCACTTGTGAAATTACACGAAATATATTATGGTGAATTCACATGATGTCGATGACTTTATTTTAAATAAAGTACATATATAAAAAAAACTACGTAAAAATTGATAAATGAATTTTAAACAATCGTAATAATTAACCCTTTGGGGATTGAATAAAATAGTATTTAATTACTACCAATTAAATAAGAACAATTGGACGTAATAAGCTTTTCTATTTTTCCTTTCTGGCTACTGGGCCATTGGATCCGTGCACGCCTTAAAAATAGTGAAACAACCATTATTCTCCAACTAGCCTGTTTGGCCAAACTTATTTTTTCTCAAAAGTGTTTATTTTTTTTAAATTAAAAGTGTTTATTTTAAATTTTTTAGATGTTTGGCCAAACTTATGAAAGAAAATAAGTGCTTCTGCGGAGTAGAATAAACAGTTTTTCATAAGCTAAAAAAAGTAGTTTTTTCCTAAAAGCACTTTTTACAAAATATACTTAAAAGCATTTTTAAAAGTTTGGTCAAACACTAATTGCTGTTCAAAAGTACTTTTTAAATTTATTGGCCACACACAAACTGTTTCTCACCAAAAACATTTTTTTAAAAAACACTTTTGATAAAAACACTTCTTAAAATAAGCTGATTTTTGAAGGTTGACCAAACATGTTATTAATAAACACCATAAATTCCACTACTATAGGAGATAATTATTTCCTCCCTAATAAGTTTTTATTATTACATAATGTTCCATTAAAAAGTGACACGAATACATTGTGTAATCGCGAATACATGATTAATCACAGATGCCTTGTAGATAAGTAACCGGCCTCCAGATACATGCAGATACATATCAAAGTATTCAGATAAATAGCTCAGTCTCAGATAATTCGCATGTATCTGGAGGGTTACGACATGTATCTGCATGTAGTTAAGGCGTTACGATATGTATCTGCATGTATTTGGGGTTATTGTTAAATGTGGGATATTATATGATTAATTTAAAGTAATGAGAGAGTAAGTAAATATGATAATGATGTTTGGAGATTTATGTAATTTATTACATCATGAATTTACTCTTTTTATTTCATTCCAGTGAAGCAAAGCATTTTTCATGTGAATTTTTACATTTGTAAATTTTATTTCAATTAATAAATTAAGAACCATGGTCCAGGTTCACAAAACAAATTAGATATTTTATTCTGTACGTTCCATTTTTCATCATTATATTCTATTTGAGATGAAAGGTTAATTCTAGTGGAAATGCATTGTTGGGATCAATCATGGCATGGCCCATTTGTGTGTTTACTCCACAATTAAAATGCTATGGGAGCAATGATATATGATGACCCCATCAATACCAAAACTCGGGGTTGCCTGATTTCGGGATAAAATTATTTTGAAATTATAATTCTTGAACGAATTTGTTCGGGTAAACTATATAAATAGCCCTCATAGTGGTGATTTTGTTTTTTTGCCCCCCATAGCAAAAGTGCTACAAAACTACTCTTTCTTCTTTTTTATGTATGAAACAAATACATATTTGCCCCTCTATATATCAAATATTTTCAAACAACTCTCCATGCTCATTTATCTTTCAACTTCAATTTTTTTTCTCTGTTTTATCTTACTTCGATTTTTTATTTTTATTGTCTCTTCTTTTTTTTTAATTTTTCTCAACCTTTACTTTTTTCCTTTTTTCGTTTTCTCCTTTCAACTTCTATTTTTTTTTTCTCTTTTTAATTTTTCTTTGGTTTTTATTTTTTCTTTTCTCCTTTTTTCTTTTTTTTTTTCTCAACCTTTAATTTTCTTTTATTTTTTATTTGGACTTTTTTTCTTTATATTTTTATTTTTTCTCAACCTTTTTTTTTTCTTTTCTTCTCTCAACTTCTATTTTTTTTTTCTTTTTCATTTTCTTTGATTTTTTTTTTAATTTTATCAACCTTCATTTTTCTTTTGTTTTTTATTTTTTCGTAACCTTTATTTTTTTCTTTTCATTTCTTCGATTCCTTCCAAACAACAAGTCACGTCTCATAGGCAAGAGTTGACACTACCACATTGTGTCTTGATTTATGAGATGTTCTATTACTCTTGCCTTAGAAGCAAGACTTAACCTAAGGACATTCAAACAACAAGTTACGTCCCATGGTCAAGAGTTGACACTATCGCATTATGTTTTAACTTAAGAAATGCTATATAACTCTTGCCTTAGAGGCAAGACTTAGTCCAATGACTTTCAAACAATAAGTTATGCCCCATGGGTAAGAGTTGGCACTACCACATTGTGTCTTAATTTATGAAATGCTCTATAACTCTTGCCTTAGAGGCAAGACTTAGACCAAGGATTTTCAAACAACAAGTTACGCCCCATGGGCAAGAGTTGACACTACCATATTGTGTTTTTATTTATAAGATGTTCTATAACTTTTGCCTTAGAGGCAAGACTTAGCCCAAAGGCTTTCAAACAACAAGTTATGCCCCATGGGCAAGAGTTGACACTACCACATTGAGTCTTGATTTATGAGATGCTCTATAACTTTGCCTTAGAGGCAAGACTTAGCCCAAGGACTTTCAAACAACAAGTTATGCCCCATGGGCAAGAGTTGACACTACCACGTTGTGTCTTAATTTATGAAATGCTCTATAACTCTTGCCTTAGAGGCAAGACTTAGCCCAAAGACTTTCAAACAGCAAGTTATGCCCCATGGGAAAGAGTTGTCACTACCACATTATGTTTTAACTTATGAAATGCTATATAACTCTTGCCTTAAAGGCAAGACTTAGCCCAATGACTTTCAAACAACAAGTTATGCCCCATAGGCAAAAGTTGACACTACCAAATTGTGTCTTGATTTATGAGATGCTCTATAACTCTTGCATTAGAGGCAAGACTTAGACCAAGGGCTTTCAAACAACAAGTTACGCTCCATGGGCAAGAGTTGACAATACCATATTGTATTTTTATTTATGAGATGTTCCATAACTCTTGCCTTAGAGGCAAGACTTAGCCCAAGGACTTTCAAACAACAAGTTATGCCCCATAGGTAAGAGTTGACACTACCACATTGAGTCTTGATTTATGAGATGCTCTATAACTTTGACTTAGAGGCAAGACTTAACCCAAGGACTTTCAAACAACAAGTTATGCCCCATGGGCAAGAGTTGGCACTACCACGTTGTATCTTGATTTATGAGATGCTCTATAACTCTTGCCTTAGAGGCAAGACTTAACTCAATGAGTTTCAAACAACAAGTTATGCCCCATGGGCAAGAGTTGACACTATCACATTGTGTCTTGATTTATGAAATGTTATATAACTCTAGCCTCAGAGGCAAGACTTAGCCCAAGGACTTTCAAACAACAAGTTACGTCTCATGGGCAAGAGTTGAAACTACCACATTGTGTCTTGATTTATGAGATGTTCTATAACTCTTCCCTTAGAGGTAGGACTTAGCCCAAAGACTTTCAAAAAACAAGTTATACGCCCCCATGGACAAAAGTTAGCACTACCACATTGTGTCTTTGATTTATGAGATGATCTAAAAGTCTTGCCTCTAAAACTAGACTTAGCCCAAGAATCTCCCCCCCAAAAAAATTACTCCTCATGGGCAAGAGTTAACACTATTTCATTATGTCTTAATTTATGAGATACTCTATAATTCTTGCCCTAGAGGCAAGACTTAGCTCAAGGGTTTACAAACAATAAGTTGATGTTCTATAAATCTTTCCTTAGAGACAAGACTTATCCCAAAGGACTTCCAAACGGCAAGTCACGCCCTTAAGTTTCCTTTGATGTCAATGAAAGAAGATTTTTTTTGCGGATTATCCAACTTTCTATTCATTAGCAAAATATAATAGAACCTGAGAAAAAAGAAAAAAGAGAAGGAAAAAAATAAAGATTGAGAAAAAAAAAAAAAGAGAAGAAAAAAAATAAAGGTTAAGAAAATAGAAAAAAGAGAAAAATAAAAAAAATAAAAGTTGAGAAAAAAAATGAGAGGAAAAAATAAAATAAAAATAAAGTTTGAGAAAAATTAAAAAGAATGTGAAAAGAAAAAAACAAAAAATAAAAAAATAAAGGTTGAGACAATGAATTAAAAAAAAAAAATGAAAAATAAATAATGTTTGAGAAAAAAAAGAAGAAAAAAATTAAAAAAGTTGAGACAAATGAATTAAAACAAGGAAAAAAAAGAGAAAATAAAAAATAAAAATAAGTAATAGTAAAAAAGAAAAAAAAAGTTGAGAGACAAATGAGCATGTAAAGAGTAACACAACATTTGAGGTCTAGAGGGGGAAAAATGTACTTGTTGTATACATAAAAATAAAGGAAGGCTAGTCTTTAAAGACTTTTCTTATGGGGGACAAAAATACAAAGCTACCCACTATGGAGGACATTCCATGTAATTTCCTGAATTTGTTCCACTTTGCAGATGAAATAAAATAATATTAAATTTTAGGTATAAATTTATCTTATGATCAATTATATCTTTAATTAAATAAAGTATAAATTAAATTTCAGATTTAATTCTGAAATATCACATCTTATTTCATGAACTAAATTACCCCTAAGAGTTTAATTCTTTTGTATTATGGTATAAAAGATATTTCAATAATAAAACGCTTAAAAGATAGTTATATAACCCTTTATACTTGTATTAAATATATCGATACTATAGAAAAAATGGTAGTTGTCTTATATAACAAGTTTAACTAAATTAAAAAATATATAATCAAATTTCTCAATGACAATGTCGTTTGTCTGAATATTTTTGATTGTTGTAGCGAAATGTTGTTATATATAAAGAATATATTGTTTACAACAAATTTTAATCCATAAAAAATAAACTTCAACCACAAATAAAACATGAAGAACAAGAATTATTATTGATAAATAATATGGGTAGAATTCTGATGTTCCCTTGATTCTTCTCTCTTGATTTTTTTTCATATTTCGAGGGCCGTTAGTAGCGTATTCTCGAATGTAGGAAGGTTTGGATTTGATCTCCATGAAAGGAGGGTTTTGTAGATCTTCTTGATGTATTTGATTATCAAGAAGAGAGAGTATTGGTCTCTTTGTGATATTCCGTGAGTTTATGAAATTTTTGAGATGCCTCTTCAAGGAAATATGTTACTCTTTAAATAAGCATGATTTAGGGTTTAGGGTAGAGTAGCATCCAAGCTAGGTTTAGGGTAAAGTAGGCTCCACTAAAATTGAGATTTATCTTGTAGAGTCCCACAAAATTTCGATGTCTACAAATGCCCCCTACTTCAAGGCTTGTCCGAGTGTAGACTTGATAAAACTCAAAGACGAGTCTGAAGTACTCTTCCATCTTTGCAATTTTGTGGCTCCCGATTTACAAATCTGATTTGTGAGAGAAGAGATGAAGGGCAGATTTGGTCCCACTGTGCGTGCCAATTTGTTTACAACAAAATTTAATTCATGAAAAATAAACTTCAACCACAAATAAAGCATGAAGAAACAAGAATTATTATAGATAAACAATATGGGTACAATTCTGTTGTTTCCTTAATTCTTCTCTCTTGATGTTCTCCGTAATTCGAGGGCCGTTAGTAGCGTATTTCTCGAACGTAGGAAGATTTGGATTTGATCTCCATGAAAGGAGGGTTTTGTAGATCTTCTTGATGTATTTGATTATCAAGAAGAGAGAGTGTTGATTGAGTTTATGAAATTTTCGAGATGCCTCTTCAAGGAAATATGTTACCTTTTAATTTAAATAAGCATGACTTAGGGTTTAGGATAGAGTAGCCTCCAAGCTAGGTTTAGAGTAAAGTAGACTCCACTGAAATTGGGACGTTTTGTAAAGTCCCATAAAATTTCGATATCTACACATAT
This sequence comes from Capsicum rhomboideum, assembly GCA_031232105.1. Taxonomy (NCBI): domain Eukaryota; kingdom Viridiplantae; phylum Streptophyta; class Magnoliopsida; order Solanales; family Solanaceae; genus Capsicum; species Capsicum rhomboideum. Next base: position 14,666,591 of record CP124711.1, read on the forward strand.
AATATAATATAACATGAAAAATCAACTGTCAAGAAAAATCTAACTGTATAACTTAGTTAGTACAAATTATTTGTTTGAGCTGGCAAAAGCTGTGGTTACAAATTATCTTCAAATAATCTAAATTAAGTTTAGGGAATATAATTGCAAAGCCGCCCTTTTTATATAAATTAGATAATGAAGCCCGTGCTAGTACATGTCCAATGTAAGTTACTTTTTTTATCGTAATCTGTGGCACAAATGAAATTTTAAAAGTCCATCAAATTTTTCTTATGATTTTTAAATATTTTAAGTTATTAATCATTAATTTATAATACTTTTGCATAATTTTCAGATACTATATGTTACTCTTTTTGTCTCAATTTATGTGGCACTGATGAAATATTTGAGAAAGTTAATTAAATTTGTTATATAGTTTTAGATATTTTAAATTGTTAATATTATGATTTATACGATTTTCTACGTAATTTTCAAGTAATATATGTTACTCCCTCTATCCCAATAATTTATATGACATTGATAGAATTTGAGAAGTCAAACAATTTTTTTTTAATCTCTTTCAAATATTTTAATTTGTTAATTTTTGTGAATTATATTACTTTTTACAAAATTTTCAAATAATATATCTCAATTTATGTTGCACTGATAGAATTTCGAGTCAATCAATACTTTTTGTGTGCCTCCAAATAATTTAAATTGTTAGTTATTGTAATTTATAATATTTTCTATGCAATTTTCAAGTATATAACATATTAAAAATAAAAATAAAATAATTACATTAAAACAGAAAATATAAAATTACAAAAATATCACCGACCATAAACAGGCAGCTGGAAGTAAACATGACAACCATCAGCTGTCTGCTCACTCATGCTTATATATATAGTAGTAATGAATTTAAGGTTGTCCAGGACCACATTGTAGGCTTTCTCCAAACAAGGAAGCAAACTAAGATTATATTATTCCTTAAGTTTTTATATGAATCATGACATATTTACTTACAGACCATTATGAGATTGATCAAAGTGGAGCTCGATCTGATCTCTAGTTATTGCACTACATCATAAAAATGTCCATATACACATGAATCTCTTTAATCTTTTATTACTATATTTGATAGAATGTTAATCAAGTGAGACGTTTAAGAAAGATAAAATAATAATTTGAATAGATGCTTTTATAATTGTACTCAATAATTAAATATGTCTCTTAATAAGAAGTGTGAAAAAATCATGAAGACAAATAATATGAATTGGATGGATGTTTTGACAATTAAGATTTTACAAAAGCTCTCAATATTTTTTTTTCAAATTTGGGTGTGTTTGATCAATTTAGGAATGAAAAGGAAAATATTTTCTAACTTATTTTATGTTTTTTAGTAAGTAAATAAAATATAATATTAGAAGAGAAATTAAATATAATTTAGACAAACACTGTGAGAAGGCCTAATGGTGGCAGGATGGGGTGAAGGGAGCGGCTAGAGTGGGTAAGGAGGTAGGGAGAAAATAATCATCATAATATCACTCATGCATGCGACTTGTTTTTCTATATATGGAGGAAGTCATTTTCTTAAAGAATTTGTTTTCAAAAACTTAGAAAATATTTTTCTCCATATCAAACACACCCTTTATTTTCTTCTTTAATTTTTGAGGGGTTGTTGTTAATCGATCAAGAATCAAGACCAGCATGCAAGAAAGCCAAAAGGGATGTTGTCAAATAATGTTAAATTAGGTCCACTAAAAATTTATATAATTGGAACAAGCTAGGGATCACGAAATGTTGGTGGTTACAATGATGGCGTACACAAAACATACAACCCCACACAAAACATATTCAATGAATAAAACAAAAAAAGAACAAGGGAATTAAATCCAACTATCCAAGATACATCAATCAAATAATTGATGTCAAATTATATATTTAGTCGCTCGGCAAAATAAAAAGTAATGCCATGCACTCATTAAATATATACAAAAACAAATTATATATGTGCTGGTTATTATCTTAGTAGGCAGCTATTTACTTGAATTTCTCAATCTTATAATGTTGTTGCATGCATGGCCTTTTGACCCCTTCACCAAAATACATCTTATTTTTTCTAATCAAGTCCTTATGTGTCATCCTATGAAATCTTCACTTTTTATCTATGCTAATTGATAATCATATCTGTCAGGAACTTTAAATTGTTAGAATTTTCTTTAAATAACATAACAATAACTAACTATTTGTAATACTAAGGTTGTACACTTTTGTAACGTAACTATATGGTCATTAAGCTATTTTTTAGTTGCCTAAAAAATATAAATCACTGAAAAGTCAATTTTTTGATGCTGGGAAATATATATTATCGCCATATTATCATTTGATACTTATTGTGTAGATGTCACATGAGAATTTTTTTATTAAAAAATCAAATTAGCATAGCTATATTTTAAAATATCGATGTTATCTTCATGAGACAATCCAATGCGCGATCATACAGATGCCGAGAAATATCATATTTCAAAGTAATTAAACTATTTCATTTAACTAACGTTGTTCAAGAAATGATTACTAATTTCTTTAAAAAGTTATCACTCTTAGAAATTTTGTTATATGTGTCTCGAGTCTTCCGTCAGACCAATACGTTTTTAAGGATCTTATGCTCCTTAGACGTCCTGACTATGTCTGGTAAATAATAAGTCGTTAATAAGAAAACATGCTCAAATGGTAAGCACCTTCCAGTTATGTAGACATGAGGAATAAAGGCAAAAAATTAGTACTATCATTTAAGTGACATCTCATACACTAACCAAAAACGACAACACGTTTTGTTGGGTTGTAACTCAATATAGTGAGTTGAAGTTTGACGTCTAAGTTAATGTGGCTCTAGAAAGCTAGGTGAGGCAATAGAAAGGACATGGAATGGAATGAAGGCCCATCGAATTTAATGAATAATCTCTTATTAAAAAAATGAATGATATTCTTAAAACTCATTTAATCGTGCAAGCTAAAAACTTTGATAGGCATCTATAGACTTGTTTCTGACGAGGACTTGATATTAACAATCAATTTAATTCAAGTGAATCATCCTAGTCTTTCTTACTATCTACTCTCTCCGTTTCAAAATAGTTGATCCTTGTTGACTTGATATTTCTCTTAAGAAAATATTTATAAGGAGCTTATTTTTACCAAATTAGCCTTATTAATCATGCTTTGAAAATATAAATTTGAGTACATACACTTTATATAGTTGTTTAATAATAGGAGTAGTATTGGAAGAGCATAATAAAATTATCTTGATTTCATAAATATGACAACTAAATTGAAATAAATATTTTTAGTAATAGGGCCAACTAAATCGAAACAGAAGGAGTATTAGACTAGTACAACTTGATTGATAGTTCCATTTTATTTCCATTATTTAGTGTTCAACGCAAATATTTGGATGCCTTGGTGTTGTGTGGTCATGTGGTGTGCAAAAACGGCAAAGAAGGAGGTGTATAGGAATACGCTAATAATTAGCTATCACAAAAAGCTATGAGTGGATTTCTTTCAAAGCTTAATTCTAGTCTAGCATATAGTAATAAGGATATTAAGAATTTCGTTTAAGGTATTTACGTATGCAAAACAGTATTCCTTAGCCATAATTTTATATATATTACATAAATTTTCGACAACATATATTTATTTCAACTGATGATCATTTACTATATGTATCTACACCACTGCTCATCTGGACGAGTCCACCCATTATGATTTTAATGTCACTCAAAATAATATTGAAGATTGTAAAAAATAAAAGATACGAAATTTAAATAAAAAAGGAAAGAAAGAAGAACAATCTACTTTTTATCAAAATATTTTAGAATTTTGAATTATACAACTCAAATCTTCATATTAATAAAATAAAGTTTTTACAACAACATCCAGAGAATACATTGCAAACAAATGACTAACATCTATTAACTAGAATTAATCCTTACTTAGTTACTTTTATAAGTAATACTCCCGTCCATCTTTACTTGTCCACTATACTAAAATAGATGTCCAATAATACTTGTCCAATTTAGAAAATCAATGGATAATTTACTTATTTCTACACATTTTAATTTTTACCTTTAGCATTAAATACGATTCATTATCAAATGCATTAACCAAAACATTAAATTTATTATATTCAAAGGGTAATATGCTAAAATTATCCCTGTTATTTACTACTTCTTAGTGGACAACTATTGATGGACGGAGGAAGTAAAGCCGTTTACACAAATATTAATTTTTTAATTTAACGTATGATTATTCCCTGTTTGTGTTTATCACACAAATATTAATTTTTTAATTTTTGATTATATAAAAATTATACAATTTTAAGAATTATCACAACAACAAAAAAAAACAATTTTACCGCACGTAAAAGTCATCAAATTATAAATTTATCATACAAAAAATAGTTTTGTATCTTTTGGTCACATAAAGTCATCCATTTTTTGTTCAAACCAATAAAAGTAAATTTCACCTGAATTTTTAAAATTTACATCATAAATATGACATGACAATTCAAAATAAATTGATTATTTGAGATAATTTCATAAATTTGCCTCAATATTTCGCTTTTTAATATTAATCTTGTTGTGATTTATGATATTATGCTTATTGCCTTTATTTTGATTTTTTAAAATAATTTTAAATCAGTACTGAATGGTATTTATGTAACAAAAAAAAATTAATTTCTATGTGTTAAACACAGAACTGAATGAACACAAGCTAAGTTTATTAAAGCCAAATTTTTTCAGAGTTTTTTTTTTTTTTGAAAATTTTTAGTATTCTTTGTCGTTTCTTTATTATCTCCTTCGTTTAAAAAATAATGATCTGTTTTGAATTGACATATAATTTTAAAAAATAAAAATACTTTTAATCTTGTGGTCTTAAATTAAAGATATATCAAATATACCAAAATACCCTTCAATGTTGTGGTTAAATATGTCACGTGAAAAGTTGAAACTAAAGTGTTGCTAAAAAAACAGAAAAAATCATTCTTTTTGAAACAAACTATAGAGGAGAGTATGTCATTATTTCTATTCAAGTACAGTACTTTGGATTCATTTGGCCATAAAAAAATTTCATTTTTCCGATTTTTTTTTCCAGTTTATTTGAAAATTAGCACTTGCGAATTTGAAAAAACAACAAAAACCTTATTTTTACTTTTTTTATTTTTTTTAATTAAAAATCTTAATTTTTTTTTATTTTCATAAAATAACTTCTTTTAAATTATATCATTTTTAAGTTATATTTTATGTTTTTAAAGTAAATTTAAATTCTAAATATCTATTGCCAGTATAATCAAATACAACTTCAACTCTAAATATTCTAAATAAAGTGTATTTTATTTTATTTTCATGGTCAACCGCCTATTTTTATTCTTGGAAGAGAAAGAATATTTGTCATATGTCAATAATTACATTTCTCTTTCCATTTTAGAAAAAAGCCTTTAAAATCATTTTCTTCCGATCAAAACTATAATGCTGAACCTCTTATTTCTTGTTTTTATTTTTGAGTATGTTTAAATTGTTTTTTATAAAATAAAATTGAAGAAAATCCAGTTATTAAAGGAATAAGATTGAACGTTGAAGAGTTTTCTTATTTTCAGTAGAAAAGAGAGGAAGAAGGAATGAAATAGTTAAATAGGGAAAAAAATGTGTAGTTAAACTGTAATTATTGGGACCCAACATTCGAGGTGTCCAGCTAAAAGTAGTTTACTTAGTTAATTGTGTTTCACATTCCTTAACACCAAATTAAATTTTTCTTTAAGACTCATGTAACAAGAAGCTGGACCCAAGCTCAGCATAGTTGGTTTTGGTCGTTGAAGCTTCGCCGTAGTGACAAAGTTTTCATACTCCGAAAGCAGACCAGCAAGAAGGAATGTAAACATATCAGATTGGGACACCGATGCATTGATAGATGCCAAGGAGTCACAACTGTTCTTGATTCACTATCATGTTCCTTACTAACCCGAAAGGCTTTCTTTAAACCATACTTTGGGGAGGGGAGACTTTTAAAATGTAGGAAATGCAAAAGGTTTTATCTTTATTTAAAAGGAAAAGGGTTATTTTAGTCTTTTGGCCACAATTATTTTGCAACAATGGCCCAAATAGGATAATAATGGTATTCACACTATAAGCTGATTTCTGTTTTTACATTTTTACCCTTTCTTTCCAAATAAAAAAAATAATATTTCCCAATGCATGGAAACCTTCCATTGCCAATTCCCGTTATTCCAAATTCCTATAAACACATTTACTCTATTCCAATTAGCATTGACTAATCATGGTGCCCTCATAGATCAACTGGATGAGGAAACAAATATTGAGGATGCTTTGCTGAAAGATTTGAACACCCAGGGTGTTTGGAATATCCCCGGGGAAGTGGACTTAACGACGGAGATGGAAGAGATATTGGCTCAACAAAATGGGTTTCTAACTCAAGGAATGCAAGACAGAGTAATATGGACAGCTACTAATTCGGGCACCTTCTCAATAGCCTCAACTTGGGAATTGTTGCGACAAAAAAAAAGAGCTCCCCAGGATAGAAGCGAAGGTTTGGCACAAATGTGCACCCTTCAAGAAATCGTTTGTGACATGGAGAGCGTTACATGATAGGCTACCCACAGATGCAAAGGTCGAGAAATTCGATTGGAATATAGAGATGTGATGTCATTGTTGTGTAACTCCCAGTTCATGAGGTTGAAACGAGTGAACACCTCTTCTGTTCAGAAAACTTTGCAAAGAAAATATGGAGCAAATTTGCAGAACTATTCGGGGTTCAAACTAGTGGACTACAGCTTAGACAAATGTTGAACCAATGGTGGACGCATAAAACATGGAACATAGTTTCAGCCTTCATGGTCAAGATCATACCAGTGCTAGGTATATGGGAATTGTGGAGATCTAGGTGTGCGGCGAGATATGGTTCAGAGACTCCATCAAAATATAGGTCGGAGAAGGCTATCCTACATGAATTGATTGCTCTTACAGAGCAAAAGTTTGGTAAAATCAAGCTGTATGATTCATGGGACTTCTTGCACACAGTTATTGAGAAGCAGGTGGTCAATAAAGCATCCAAATTGGTGAAGTGGATTAGACCACTAGCTCAATATTACAAAGTCAATACGGATGGAAGCTGCAGAGACGGGAAATGCGGAGTAGGTGGAATCATAAGAAATAGCGAGGGCGAGCTAATCATATTGCCTTCTCGATATATCTTGGAGAAGGAACGAACAACTAGGCAGAATGCAAAGCCCTTCAATATGGCCTGGATTAGGTGGAAGTGGAGGGATTGCAAAATGTTATAGCGGGGTGGATTCAAAGTTGTTGGTGTCCAATCAGAGATAGAAACGATTAAAAAAGAGGTCAAGAGGAAGAAGATACGGCTGCAACATTGCTATAGAGAAGTGTTGGTGAAATTACAGAAAATTACAATTGAAAAATACAAAAGAAATGAAGAAAATACAATAATCTTCTTCTTGGCTGAGGTGAGGATATCTCGCTCTCTTTAAGGAGATTCAAGTCCACTGCAGCAAATGTTTTTCACCGGTCCAGCAGTAAACTTCTAGACTTGTCCCCTCCAGGATTCAACAGCCTTCTCACAAAGTACAACTCAACAAACTCTGGACAAGAGTTGAGTTCAAAGCTCCACAAAAAGGAACACCTCCCTTCAACTAATAAACTCTCTTTTTTACTAACTTTTGTGAACACTATATTATCTTGTACTTTAAAAAATATGCAAGACCAACTCTATTTATAGGAGTGAAAGTCTTTCTTGTAATGAATAAGAATGAATGAGGGATAGTAAAGATGGAAGATCAATGGTCTAGAAGTTACAAGAGTTACAAAAGAACTTATGACCACATTCTACCACCCTTAACTAATGTGAGTAATTGGCATATAATGCCATTGGTGAAAAGGTTATGCAGAAACCAAATATAACATCACGTACTCCTTATTGCCTTTAAGTTCAGTAACTCCTAATGTAATAAGGCATTATATGCCACCCAAAGAATATGGACAAGTAATGGCATTATAATGCATAGAAGAAAAGCAACGAAAGGATTAAATGACTTAAATGAATAATATTATGTTGCTTAACATCTCAAAACAACTGATGGAGTTAGTGTTGCATAATGTCCCATAACCATGCATAATAATATTAAATAATAATATTTAAAATGCTAGCTAACCAAGTCGCTGACAAGTTAGCAACGATGAGCCATAACCATCAGGGGAGTGTGTTGTACGCGAGTTCTCAGAGTCTACCAAAAACAGTAAGAGGTATTTTCCAGCTAGATAACATGGGAGTACCATCATTCAGAGTCAGACAGCTAAAGGATAAAGAGATCGAGTTTGATCCACCATGAGAAATGAGGATTAAAAGTAGTGTAGCATTTATTTTCGTCTAATTCACACTTGTGAATACAAAGTTAGAAAGGGCTGGCCCGTCAGCCCTCATCTTAGATAAGTACTGTTGTCTCACAAAGATGTACTCCTCTTCCACAAGCTAATAAAAGGTCCAATTTCAATTTAAAATAAAATAAAATAAAATAAATTAGCATTCCCTGTTAAATGGCAAAGACATATAGATTTTTTTTCTTTTTTCTTTTTAATTCTCTATACGTACACAAACGTATGTATAGAATTACATTTTTTTCTTATTTTTTCATAGTTCATACTTTAACCCTGTAATCCTCATATTCCCATAATTATGTCCCTATTCCAATTTCTTTTAAGAGTACTGTTAAATGGTCAAATACGTATAAAATTATATTTTTGTTATTCTCCCTTTTGTACACAAATACGTATAGAATTACATTTTTTTTTTCATAATTCATGAATCATTACTATATTTGTTATTAATAAGATATTTAATTAAGTGATTTATTAATTATTATGTCAGAATAAATTTAAATAATTTTTTATATATAATTCAAAATATTTTAATAACGACAGTAAATACTCAAAACACTTTAGACATGATAGCCATTGACGGATTACAGAAATCTTAAAAATCATGTAGTTCATATGTGTCAACCCTAGTTAACAACAACCCAACAAAACCATGCATTAATGTTGTTGTCTTGCGCCCTTATGTTAGCGAATTATTACTTATATTTGTTATTAATATGACCTCTAATTAAGTAATTTTATTAGTTATTATGTTTAAATGAATCTAAACTACATACTATATTTTAAAAAAATATATATAATTAAAAATAATATTTCAATTACGACAGTCAAAACTCAAAACTATTTAGACATGGCAGGTGTCGACAAATTATAGAAATCATTAAAATCATATATTTCATCAGTGTCGATCTTACTTAACAACAACCCAATAAAGTCATACATTAATGTTGTAGTCTCGCACTTCTATTTTATGTCGTTTTGATAGCTGGCGAATCATTACTTATATTTATTTTAAATATGACATCTAATTAAGTAATTTATCAATGATTATGTTTAAATAATTTTAAATTACATACTTAGATTTATTTTTTTAAATAGAGTTTAAAAATATTTCAATAACGATAGTCAAAATTCTAAACAGTTTAGACATAGTAAACAACGACACATTATAAAAATCATATAGTTCAGGCTTCATATGTGCGACCTTAATTAACAACAACCTAAGAGAGTCACACATTAATGTTGTAGTCTTGCACCCCTATGTTATATCAATTGATAATTTGTGAATCATTAATTATATTTGCTATGAATATGACCTCTAATTAAGTAATTATTAATCATTATGTTTAAATAAATTCAAACTACATGTTTAAATAATTTTTTAAATATAATTTTTAAAATTAGTATAAAAGGGTTTATGAACTTATAATATTATAATATTACTCCCTTGACCTCAAATTTATTGTCATGTTTCGCGTATTGAAAGTTAAATTGTGTGAATTTTAATTAAATTTAAAATAATTTTCTAAATGTAATTTGAACATATTTCAATAACGAAAGTCAAAACTCAAAACACTTTAAATGTGACAAACATTGACACATTATAGAAATCATAAAACTTATATAGCTCATAAGTATCAACTCTAGTTAACAACCTAAGAAAGTCACACATTAATGTTGTAGCCTTGTGCCCCTATGTTACGTGAATTTGATAACTAGTGAGTCATTACTTATACGTCTATGTATTAATATGAACTCTAATTAAGTATTTTTTCCGATAATTATTATGTTTAAATAAATTTAAACTACATATGGTTTGAATATTTTTTAATATAATTTGAAACTATTTTTGTAACGGCAGTCAAAACTCAAAACACTTTAGACATGATAGATATAGACATATTATAAAAATTCATAGAAAATTTTCTTGTGGCTATATCATTTATTTATTTTCATAATTTTTTATAACGTGAACCACAGATAGCTACTATATTTATTAGAGGTAATTTTTATGGCTAAAAGGTTATTGTTACTAAATTAACTTTTTTAGTGAGGCAAAAATTTATTGTCAGCTACAAATTTTACTATGGCAAAAAAGTTTAAGGTTATATCGCTTAACTATTGCCATAAATTTTTTAAAACGTAAAGCAAAAATATTTATTTAGTAACAATATTTTTAATTTAAATATTTTATAGTGGTTAAATAGTTATTATTGTTATAGTAAATTTTATTAAGTGTGAAACATGCGAAGTTATACTTATATGAGGACTTTCTTTTATTGACAAACGGACCCGAGTAGATTACACTTTTCAAGCAATCAAAGATTCATGTGCTTATTTTTTCTTTGCCCCTTTCCCTAATCAGCTATCTAACAATTTAGCAATCAATATTTCAAGCAATCAAACAAATCAACTATATATTTTTTAAAAAATTATGATGGAGTTGAGCCAGTATTTTTGATGAATAATCGATCCATACATTTTATTATTTTATATTCTCATAATTTGAAAAAAGAAGTTGTAAGCGAAAATTCAAAGAATTCAAAAAAATAGATAGTTAAATTGAGGAACATTTGGATAAATTTTATTGATGATCATCCAAATCTGAGTTTACCACATAAAAATTACTTTCTTGTATAAAATTCATCTAACTTTAAAAGTTATTACATAATTCTTTTATCACAAAAAAGTATTCTATTTTAAAATTATCTTACAAAAATTATTTTATTTATTTTTAAAAGGTGCTTATGAAATTTACTATGCAAATAAGAATATTAGTAAAGAAAAAATAGTCAAATCATATTTTCTTTAATATTAATGATATTGAGTTAAAATTATTATAAGGAAATCAAATTAAGAAAAACAAATGTAATATTATACACCCGGACAAGTTTTGTGTCATCTTAGAGCGTAATGTCATATTTTCGGTATAAGATATTAAAATTAATGTGAAATTTATTCTTTTATTTAGTTAAAGTTGAATGGCTTTTAAATGGCCAAATAAAAAAAAATGACTTTTCTGTGATAAATATAAAATTGAGTGACTTTTCAGTAAGAAGAAAAAAAAGTTAAAAAATATTTTTTTGGGTGAATTTTAGAACATAATTATTTTTAAATAATAAAGAATAAATTTTATATGATAACTTCAAAATTAGATGATCATTGATGGATTTTAACGGAAAATATCTTAAAAAATTATGGTTAGTAGATACTCCCTCCGTCTTATATTACTTGTATGTTTGTTAAAAATTTTTGTCTCAAAATAGTTGGCATGTTTAAAGAATCAAGAGATAATTAGACACCTTTTTCCAACTTTATCCTTAGTAATTTAATGAAAAAGTAATTAACTTCAATTGGTAATGACAATATTTAATATGAGTTTAATAGGATCATATTAGTCAATTTACACCCCTTATTAATTTCTCCTTAAGAGTTGTGTAAAAAACAAATATACCAAGTAATATGAGATGGAGGAAGTAATAGAATTACTTTTAAATTTTGATGAAAAAACGAAAACAAAAATGGAAGAAGAAAAGAATCGGTTAGGGAGAATGAAAAGAAGGGGAAGTGAGATGATGTGGTATCTCATATTATAAAGTCAATTAAATAATTCTCACATAATTAATGATAATTGTGACTATCTAGCATAAAATTTTTCATTGCACTTACTTTTAGAGTTTGGGGAATATGAAAATTTTAAATTTATTTTATAGAGAAAAGGTTAATGTGGTCTTTTAACATTTGTGACCAAATTTGAGCTAATTTTTTATGGCTATTTAGCACTTCTCTTTAAATTATTTATTTTTGTATGTATATTCGCATATTTAAGGTCTTTTATTAAAATCAATGAAATAGCCATTGGGATACAAGAAAATTGATTTATCCAATGAATATGTCATTGAAGCTCATTTGGAAAAAATATATATAAAGGAAAATTGTTCTAGGAAAACAAATACATAGACGTATGCGTAGTAAAGTTTCTCTGGGAGTGGGAACACGGTTCAAGAAACTGTTCGGTTGAGTGTTTCTTCTTAATCTATTTTTAAATTCTATGTTGTATTTTATATATTATTTCACCATTATCAGTCTAATTTTCTTGTTTTTTTGTCCAAGTGATGTTGGTTTCACAATGCATGCGATCAATCGTGCCCTAATGGTGCACGGGAATTTATGGAATGAGGGTGTTATGTTCGACACATATTTAAATATCCGGTTAGTTAACTTCGACTACTCAAGTGCTCCAAAATTGTTTGATGACCCAAAAACCCAACTTGACAGTTTTAGACATAACAGTTGTCCAGGTAAAAGATTGTGGATTATATTTACGATAAATTTTTACCGGTGTCAGTAGTTTCTTGGTTATCAAACTTTGTATTTCTGTGCTGCAAGCAGGGGCGTACCCACATAGGTTTAAGTGGATTCTCGTCGAAAAATTATACTGTATATATAATCTGTCTTTGAAATGTACTAGATATATATTATATTTGAACCCACAATATACATGTCGCAAGTTCGAACCCCGGCAGTGCACACCCTTTCTTTTTTCTTTTCCTATGTAGCTACTATCCCTATCCAAGTCCTAACCAGTTAAGATTTAAAAAAAAAATTCGCCCAGCTACTATCCCTATCCAAATCCTAACCAGTTAAGATTTTTTGAAATTTTTTTAAACTACTAATTGTAATTCTAAAAAATATAATAACAACGTACTTACTTTAACTTTTCTAATATTATAATATTACTTATTTACTTCTTTTTTTTTTAATCTAAAACGTTAATCCCCAATTCCCCAATCCCCATTATTCCCAAATCCCAGCATGAAAAAGAAAGAAAAAAGAAAAGCTGCTAGCGTGGAGGCTATATTAATGTGAGATTGTTTGACTATGTAAGGACACTGTCATAGAGGAGTTTGGTGTTTAGTTTTTTCTTCTGGTAGATTTGGATGTAGAGTTAGGATGTTTTGTCTAGCGGAGGGCTAACTGGTTAGTTAGGCCTTGGTTTTGTATAGATTTACTCGGTGATTAATAAAATTGTTTAATTGCCCCCCCCCCCCCCCCCCAAAAAAAAAAAAAGAAAAAAACCTATGGCCTCCAAGCAACTAACCAAGAAAACAAGTCATCTCACATACAAAAATACAAAAATGTTTCGCCAGATTAAATTTCTACTTTCCTTAAATACAAAAATATCTCCTTATAAGTAGTTCGAAGGAGTCTAGTAAAAACCCTTAAAATTATACTAAACGCTTCAGGTTTAGTCTTATAGAGAACCTCTGAAGCAGATAAATAATTTGAATTGCCATGCTCTTGATAGTTACAGATAAATGTAATTCGTCCGACTGGGAAGCGATACCTCTCAATTCTCCGATAGTTAAGATATTTGTCATGGGGGTGCACTTTTATTCTATTGTGTAGGGGTGGCTCAAGGATGAGGCTAGAAAACATTTACTTCATGCCACCAAAATTTTGAGACCCCAAAAAGTTTTAATTGTGATTTTATGATTTTAATTTCACTTGAAACAATATTGGAGATGGTAAAAAAAGGTACAAAATTTTAATTTTTAAAAGAAAAGAAAAACATCTACTACTTTTAATCATAAATATTTTAGAACTTTGAATTGAACAACTCAAATCTTCATATTAATAAAAAAAAAAATTTGCAACAATATCGAAGGTAATGTATTGCAAACAAATGACTAACATCTTATTAACTAGAATTAATCCTTACTTTTATAAATAATAATATTATTCTCTGAAGTTAAATTCTTAAGGTCTTTTAAGAACATTATACTAAAAAACAAGTAGTATGAAATAATAAAAAAGAATAACTCTAAATTATTAATGTTATCTTTCTATTTATGAATATATTTAAGGCCTCTTATTAAAATTTGTCGCCTAGACGCCCTTGCTATCGTGTTCAAGGATCGGATCATACTCAGATGTCTACTTACTTCTCTGCTTTGTCTGCTCACTCCATCGCTTGATGAGCAGCGACGTCGGAATCCAAGCGCATACAACGATGATCAAAGCAGATTCATCAAAATTCTCCATGGCAAAATTATTTCCATTAGAAAAAATTGCGAAGTTCAATTCCATACGCTCAACAGATCCTTTGTAAACATTGTCAACTAGGCTATTGACTTCAAGAGCAAATTCACGATCAGCTTGAATTCGTTATTTTACACCTAGCTTTTCAAACACACTCATTTCCGCCTTTGCAAGTTGTACATGCAGAGACATTATAGCACGTATCACAAAAAAACTCCATAATCTCCTCCGCCATTTTTTGTGTGTGTTTTTTACAACTATATCATGTCAATTCAAAAAAAATTCATGTGAAAAGAAAATTACTTTTAGCAAATGCACTATTAAAAGAAAATTCATGTTAATTAAATATCAGTGACTATTCGCTAATAGTTAGATCTAAGAAAATACACTAGGCTAACTCACCTTGTCACGTTTTTGAAGTCTTCCATCGATGCTACTGGTTACACAACTCCGATCTATCATAATTTGTAGATTTTCGCTTCCTATAAAAGGTTAATTTAGTATTTTCTCAAAGATTTAAGCATTACTGGTGGTATTAATCTCTATTGAGATTCAACCCGTTGGTGAGTAGATTTAAGAAAAACATGCTCGCTTACCCGATATGGATGTGGAAGCTGCACCTCTGGATGCTATTGAAGACACCTCTAAGAAGGTACACGACGATTCTAACAACTACATCTCTGGTTTGGTTTAGCTTGAAGATGGATTCGATTGAAGAGCTCCATGTTCGTGTTTGAGAAGTGATAGAAGATGACTTTCCAAATTTCACTTTCCCCTTTGATTTTTTCTAGAACTTTCCCGAGAAAAAAGAGCTTAAAGTCCCTTTCAAGTTTGCAATTAAATAAAAGGGACAAGTGGGTCCCATAATATTATTAAGTTAAAAAAAAAAAGTTGCTTAAACAGTTACAGACAGTTGTTCGACAACTGCATTAAAAAGTTAAATTTTTTTTGTCACTTTTACCTAATTTTAAAAACTTGAAGGACTTTTAGTTAATTGACAAATTTGTTTGTCACTTTTAATCCAAAATCCCAACTTTCCCGAGAAACTTGTTTGTCACTTTCAATCCAAAATCCCAACTTTCCCTTTTTACTTTTGTTGTTTGGGCCGGGTATGCTGTTGGGCTAACCGGTTTCTGCACATATATTTTTCTTTAATAAAATTGGCCCACAAGGCCCTTTAATTAAAATTTTTTTTTTTTTAGCAAATGAGTACAATAATCAAGTAACTCATACAAACACCCAAAAACTCAACAATCTTTTTAAGATCCCAAAATAAGGAGGAACAATAAATTCATCCAGATATGTTCAACAAACGTCCTGAAAGTATTAGAAAAAAACAAGGGTAAAATATAGGTACTGTTCAAGAAAAAAAAAACATACACACGAATATTATTTACATACTCTCGATTAGCATGCTCATCCACTTCTTTTTTTACCCCGTGGGTAGATATATCGTACATCTCATAGTTGTACAAATCTTCAAATGCTTGTAAATCATGAGCAATTTTGTTGGGATAACAAATCAATGGTGGATGGTCTTCATCGGTATTAAGAATTAGCTGGTTGAAATCATCCAAATCAGTTCTAAATCTGTCAAGTTGGGCTTTTGGGTTATGAAATAATTCTGGAGCACTTGAGTGGTCAACGTTCACTAATAGGATATTTAAATCCGTGTCAAACATAACACCCTCATTCAATAAATTTACGTGCACCATTAGGGCACGGTTGATCGTATGCATGCATTGCGAAACCAATGTCACTCGATTTTTTTTTAATTAAAATGATAAAGGTACAAACAAGAAAATTAGAATTATCGATGCATTAATACTTTTATGCTTAAAAAGGTGCAAAAATCATAAAAGACAGATAATATGGATTGGAGGAAATATTTCACAATTATAGCTAAAGAAAAAAATGATTGAACTTTTCAAAAAAAAATTTCCAGTTAAATAACAAAGTTTTCAAAAGAACACGTTTGACCTACTGCAACGGACTTGAAGAAATCTGTGGCTGTTTAGTCAAATTGTAAACTTGCTCATAGTTATAAATTTCTTGTCAAACCTTAATGTTTCTTCCAAGATTTTGCATGGGCTCACAATATTTTTCAAATTTTGGTGTGTGTGATTGATAAGAATTGAGGATTATTTTTTTTAAAAAAAATTCAAATTGGGGTTAGGGGAAAGAAAATTGAGGGGGGAGGGGGAATCGAATTTTCACCCACAAGGTGAAAGTTCAAATAACCAAACAACTGAACTATTAAAATAAGTTAAGGTAGACTACTTTATGATGTTTGGTATGTAATGTAAATAGAAAATATTATATAAAGAACATTCTCCCTTTATTTCAATTTGTTTGTCTGATATTGACTTGACACGAAGTTTAAGAACACAATTACTGTATCATAGAATATTATATTATTTAGTCTGAGAAATAGAATGCTTCGGTAAACGTTTCAAATTTGGAAAAAGCTTAGAAATCAGATCCAGAAACGGTGTAAGAATAAAATTACACAAGAGAAAGCAGTTCAATTGCACTAACTAATGTTATCTCCATGCCTGTTTGTATATTTTCTCATTCTCAAATCAATTGTGATCAGAAATGTATCTCTAAGATCTTATATTATTCTTAGTAAATATCAAGAGTCGTGATTTCCCAGAATAATTGATTCGTTCTGCTACCACATAATTATGATTGTATGTCATTAATACTTCCCGCGCCATAAATCAATTCTAATATGATCCTTTATCCACATTCAGTTAGTTATCCAACTTCATTTATGTGTTATAATTGTAGGAACAAAATAATTGAATTTAACATATAATCGTCCGAAGAATGTTGAAGCTGATTTACCCCAACAGAACCTAGCAGAACTCTAGCATCACAAACAAATAGTCTCTCCCCGTTCTCATGGACTGTACAGTCTTTTACGCTCATTCCCATCCTGCAGCTCCCCGTATGATTAGCAAAACTGTAAGTTGTAAAATCCTTTACAAGTGACTTTGCCCACTCAGCTGCTGTGGCCGTGTAAAGAAAAGGCTTTGAGTTCTTTTTCACTTTGTCCCTTGTATTTGAATCTCTGTCCATCGCTACATTGAGTGCCTACCTCAGCAATTTTGGGTTCGAAATCGAGAGGGCGTCATGCGGAAGCTTATAGTTGTAAATCATAGATGCGATAAATCAGATAACAAAGAAAAACATACTAAAAATATATTATTACTATGATTTGGTCAAACGACCTACCTATTAAAAACTAATATTGAAAAGGCATAAAATCTATTGGGAGAAATCTCCCCCTAAACAAGACTTTTTAGAGACTACATTGTGGATGCTATTATGTTTTGTTTGAGAAGAGAGTTCTTCTATTTATAGAGGTTTAAAAACTTTCCTCCAAGAAAGAGGTTAACTAATCATGGAAGAGATCTTTTCCTACAAGGAAACCTTTTCCATAAAGAAAACCTTTCTAAAGTAAAACATAATTATGGTAAAATTCAAGTAAACTAGGAAATTCAGGACAAATCCTAACAAATCTCCCCTTGGCCTGAATTTTCTAGCAAAATTGATCTTCATCTTCTTCTTCACATAATCTTCATATATCACTGTTGCTTGACATGCTTAAAAATGGAGCCTTTTAGGTTAAAAGTATATGAGCCCTTTCGGGTTAAAAATATTGGGGCCCTTTGCAGGGTTAAAAGTGAGCTTTTATTTTCAAAGATGTAACAACATGATTGTTGAAAATATGATTGACAATTATCCCCACATGAAGTTTTTTGGACATATATCTTCATTACATCAAATTGGTTGTAACTTTCATCATAACATGTCTTCAATTTGAATTATCGGATCATTGAACCGTAGGATCGACCCATAGGATTGTTAAACCATAAGATCATTGAACTATTGACTCTGATACCACTTGTTAGGTTCGAAATCGAGAGGGTGTCATGCAGAAGCTTATAGTTGCAAACCATAGATGCGATAAATCAGATGACAAAGAAAAACATACTAAAAAATATATTATTAATATGATTTGGTCAAACGACCTACATATTAAAAACTAATATTGAAAAGGCATAAAATCTATTGGGAGAAATCTCCCCCTAAACAAGACTCTTTAGAGACTATATTGTGGATGCTATTATGTTTTGTTTGAGAAGAGGGTTCTTCTATTTATAGAGGTTTAAAACCTTTCCTCCAAGAAAGAGGTTAACTAATTATGGAAGAGATCTTTTCCTACAAGGAAACCTTTTCCACAAAGAAAACATTTCTGAAGTAAAACATAATTATGGTAAAATTCAAGTAAATTAGGAAATTCAGGACAAATCCTAACAAGCAGCTCCTGCTGCTATCAAGATCCATAAATCTTGTCTTAGCCCGTGTTTCAAACTTTTTTCTTCCATCTGATCTGACTTTTCCCAATCCTACGTCTTTAACCATTGCAAACAAATGTGCCGTTCTGGTATACTTGAGTAACCTATTCTTCAACTCCTCTCCAGATATCTAAGGACATAAAGCAGTGAATGATTCCGGTCCTAAAGCAGGAGATTCTATTATAGCTCTTGTTGACACTCAATTTTGACCCTCATATTCATTATTTTACTTATTCAAGCGTCTATTTTGTTCACGAGGCCAAAATCGCTATTTTTACTCATTTTTGATCAAAATTTGGGATAATAGATACTATTCACATTATTTAAGTATTATTATTGTAATTATTATTTTCAATTTTTTTTTTTGAATTTTCTATTGTATAATATTCTTCACTCGCAAGATAATTGTTTACTTAATCTTTTATATTACTCTTTTATTTTATTTTAAAAGTATTTGGTCAAATATTTTAAGAGTTATTCTTTCATTGTAAATTATTATTATTTTTACTATAAAATATAATGATTGATTTAATAATTTAGTATTATTTTACTTCACTTAGTAATTTAGTAGTAATCCATTTCATATATTTTTGGTAGAAATTTATTAGTCCTAAACAAGCTTAAAATTTAAAATTTAAAAATTCAAATTTTGTAAAATATTTTCATATCCATAAAATCCTCCTAAATTTTTTCTTTAAATGGAAGAATATATTCCTTTTCTTTGAAAAAAGATGATACCTCCTCCCAAATCAGTTTTTGCCTATTTTCCACACCCTCTCAAGTTGATAACCCCAAAAAAATAACTCTCATCAGAGATTGACTACCAATTGGGCCCTCCACCCTAATGTCTCTTTGGAGGGGACTACCAATTGGGCCCTCCACCCTAACGTCTCTTTGGAGGGGACTCTTTAAAATATAAACCTCTCCCTCTTGGTTTTAGATGGAGACCGAGAAAAAGGGAGGGGAGGAAGATATTTTCTTTTCATTTTTTGGCACATGAGCAAATAGTAAAAGGAAAAAAAAAAGGATTGGTTCTTCATCTTCATACACTTTTGAGTCTTGAAGCCACTTGATATTCGATGTTAAGTTCCCGATGTGTAAAGGTCGTCATTCCGACATCCCGAGCCGTTTCTCCAGTTAATATCCAAAGTCACTTGAACATTTCAAAAACCTTTGCTTTCGTCGTACGTTATTCAGTTATAAAGGTCCAATCTATTATCCAAATCTCTAATATCATGTCTGTGATTATTTTATTTGTTTCTGTGAAAGAGGTGTTCGTGCCTTTAATTATTGTTTTCTTTTCCCTTATGTGTTGGCATATTAGTTTATACATTTTCATGATAGTACCTAGTTTCATGTTGAAGTTCACGAGCAATAGAAATGGATAGACTCTTTAAATTGATAAATGAATTAGGCTGTCATTTTATTTCTATATATATAAGTTTGTTTTTACTTTGTTTTATACTGTGAATAGCTCTTGATTATTTATTGTTTAGAAATGAAATTATTTGAAAAAATGATTCCTTGCATTATCTAAGGAAATTATTTGTTTACAGAGAAGTTCAATAACACTAAGGTAATAGAGTTTAGATTAGGTGATTAGCATGTTGTGACTATCTAAATTTCAGTCATATAACGTGTCTCGGATATTTATCTTTATTCCTTCTTCTACTCTATTTAATTGATTTTGTAGATAGCCCGACTAATCAAATTACATTCCTTGGCTAAGTGTGAATAAATAATTTCAAAAGTCTCATGTTCGTTATGCTCCTTGATTTCGCCTTACTCCATTTAATCATGAGAAAAGTTAGATGTATTGTGAAAACTCGTTATAGAGT
Source organism: Capsicum rhomboideum (assembly GCA_031232105.1). Lineage (NCBI taxonomy): Eukaryota > Viridiplantae > Streptophyta > Magnoliopsida > Solanales > Solanaceae > Capsicum > Capsicum rhomboideum. Next base: position 14,687,273 of record CP124711.1, read on the forward strand.
TAAAAGAAAGGAGCGGAAAAACTCTTTTCTTTCTTTTGTGTTTACTTTAATCAAGAATCTTATTTACTTTATAATTGTAGTTTTTTCTTTCGATTAGTTAAACTTTAAGAACAAACATACTCTCACCCATTTGAATATTCTTTACATGTACACTACGATGGAATGACATCACCTGGATTCCACCATGGCCAATGGAGGAGTTAATGTGAAATCGAGCTCAAATGGAGTAGTCGCCCCCAAGTGGGGGATCAGGTACATTTTGGGAAATGATGACAAAAAAGACAGGCAATAACTGACTTCTCATATGAAGCACATAAAGCTTTATTAAAAATATAAAGCACCTCGTTACCCCTTCTTTTCCTATTTTATATGACATTCTTTTAAAAGTCTCAAAGACTTGACAACTTTTACTGCTATACTAAATTGGCGACACGCTTTGGAACAATCTAAATATATATATATATATATATATATATATATATATATATATATATATATATATATATTTAGCTTCCTCTGATTTTTAAATTCTAAAATATTTATTTTAGTACTCTTGAATAAGTTCATTTAAGAATTCCCTTAGTCTTGTCTTAAGGCGTTTAACAGAGTAGATCATAAAAAGTGGAATAGAGGAAGTAAAATCGCATTGGGCCTGTTTCAGCCTTGTCATACCTGATCCCACTCTCTCTGCTCCTCTCTCAATTTTAACTTTATGTATTGTTAATTTGTTTATTTTTTACATTAAACATACCACCAAATTAAGGTGACACATCTTACTAACACGTCTCTCATTATTTGTAGTTTATTATTATTTCAATTTAAACTTGAATATTTTCTTTACTGGATATACTACAAAGAAAAGTAGTTCACCAGAGTCTGTAATCCGAGGAAGACAAAGAATACATAAATTATGATACTTTTCCCTTATTATTTGCATGCCCCAAAAGGTCAGTCTCGCATCTTTTGTATTTTTCATTCTTTGTATGATATGTACACTAGTTGAAAGTGTTCTTTATTACATCACTTAGTTGATATTAGATAAATAAAGTCATTCGACCTTTATTTATCGCCTATTTTCCCCACGTAATATATGAGTTCGGTCGGGACCCACATTTGTGGACATCGAAAGGTGCCTAACACCTTCCTTTTGAGGTAACTTGAACCCTTACTTGAATTTCTGGTTGATGTAGACTAAATAATTAAAATAAGTTCACAATTTAGTCTCAAATGGTGCCATAACGCACCTTAATTCGTTAGGTGGCGACTCTTCACTCCAAATTAATCCTAAAAGAGTTGTCACATCGAATCCCGCTTTTCGCGAGAAAAATAGTGCGCGACAGCTCTTACATTGGAATCATAACTCCCCCTTTGTGTATTGAGGACGTTATGTTCCATATAGTTTTTCTTTGACGTCTGAACTAGACTCTGGAAAGCACCCCCATGCCATTATAACTGAATGAAGATGGATATCTCGTCCAATGTTTGGATTTTTCAATCCATTAGAGATCATCAGTGGAGGTGTCAAAAGAGAACCACAAGCTGAAATGGTCACCTTGGCCTCAATACGTTTGTGATATCTTTATTCATACTAGTTGCAATCACTCTTGAGCATTTCTTGTTTCTTGTTTTACCATACTTTTTCTTTTCTAGTATGAATCTCTCAGTTTTGCATCCTGTTATACTCACTGCTCCACAGTCCACATCGTCCACCAGCCAAGTTGTATGAGTTCCTTTCTTCTCACCTTTTCAACAGCCATAGCAGTATGAACCACAATAATGATTCTCAGATGAATTTCGTGCCACACCTTCAACTTAAAGACCGAGTTTTCACACCCTTTTCGGAGAATCTGATTCTGGAGACCTTCTTGTGTGCACTTTCCTGTCATGTTGGTTCGTCCAGAAACTTTGTCCATAGCCGATACGTACTCAGGGCTTTGGAAATTGGGATTCTTTTATCGTCGCCCCATTCTTGTATAACAGAATCAGGACCAATTAACAGCAGAGCCACCGCCACTAACTTTTGAACCTGCATGCCAAGATCATCACTTCACCATTCAAGTTGAGAGTATTCCTCCTGATTCATACATTTGACTCTATGAAGGTCCTTTAAAGGAAGAATAATATGATTTGGTGAAGTAGTTTCCTTTCTCGAGAACAACAACTTGCTAGCCAGAACTTGCCAGAACATTTGCTGCAACACCTCCACCATATCCAGAGCCAACAATGACAACATTACATTGAACCTTGTACATGTTTTTGGTGTCTTCTGTGACTGGTTAACTTCAAAGTTTGAAAGTATTCAAAGTAGCATCAATGGAAGACTTCAAAAATGTGACAAGGTGAGTTAGCCTAGTGTATTTTCTTAGATCTAACTATTAGCGAATAGTCACTGATGTTTAAATTAGCATGAAATTTTCTTTTAATAGTGCATTTGCTAAAAGTAATTTTCTTTTCACATGATTTTTTTTTTTTTGAATTGACATGATATAGTTGAAAAACACACACAAAAAAAATGACAGAGGAAATTGTGGAGGTTTTTTGTGATACGTGCTATAATGTCTTTGCGTGTACAACTTGCAAAGGTGGGAATCATTGTATTTGAAAAGCTAGGTATAAATAAAGAATTCAAGCTGATCGTGAATTTGCTCTTGAAGTCATTAGCCTAGTTGAGAATGTTTACAAAGGATCTGTTGAGCGTATGGAATTGAACTTCGCAATTTTTTCTAATGGAAAAATAATCTTGCCATGGAGAATTTTGATGAATCTTCTTTGATCGTCGCTGTATGCGCTTGGATTCCGACGCCGCTGCTCATCAAGCGACAGAGTGAGTAGACAAAGAGGAGAAGTCAATAGACATGTGAGTATGATCCGATGCTTGAACACGATAGCAAGGGCGCCTAGGCGACAAATTTTAATAAGAGGCCTTAGAATGATAATATTAATAATTTAGAGTTATTCTTTTTTATTATTTTATACTACTTGTTTTTTAGTATAATGTTCTTAAAAAGGCAATAGGAATTTAACTTCAGAACATTATTATTTATAAAAGTAAGGATTAATTCTAGTCAATAAGATGTTAGTCATTTGTTTGCAATACATTACTTTCGATATTGTTGCAAAAATTTTATTTTATTAATATGAAAATTTGAGTTGTTCAATGCAAAGTTCTAAAATATTTATGATTAAAAGTGGTACGGACTGCGTACACTTTACCCCCCCCCCCCCAAAACCCCACCTGGTGGGAATACACTGGGTATGATGATGATGATGACCTTTTTTTACCATCTCCAATATTGTTTTAAGTGAAATTAAAATCATAAAATCACAATTAAAATTTTTTGGGGTCTCAAAATTTTGGTGGCATGAAGTAAACGTTTTACTAGTCTCATCCTTAAGCCACCCCTACACAATAGAATAAAAGCGCACCCCCATGACAAATATCTTAACTATCGGAGAATTGAGAGGTATCGCTTCCCAGTCGGACGAATTGCATTTATTTGTAACTACCAGGAGCATGGCAATTCAAATTATTTATCTGCTTCAGAGGTTCTCTATAAGACTAAACCTGAAGCGTGTAGTATAATTTTAAGGGTTTTTACAAGACTCCTTCGATCTACTTATAACGAGATATTTTTGTATTTAAGAAAAGTAGAAATCCAGTCTGGCGAAACATTGGGAGGACCATAAGAGACATGGTCAAAGACGTAAAAAACCTATGGCCTCCAAGCAACTAAGCAAGAAAACAAGATTTTCGTTATTTTCCTTATTTAATGCGCATTAACTTTGTTTTAGGATGTATCTGTCAGGATGTATCTGTTGTTAATTATGTATCCGAAGAAACAAATCAGAGATTTAACGTAATATTGTTAAAATAAGTGATAGGGATTAGGGAGTAATTAGGGTAGGAGTTGTTGGGATTTATGTAAGTTACACTTTAATTTATGAAAATCTGGGTAGTATGAATATTCAGTTCTTAATGAGTACTGTAATGTTTATCTGGCTTGTGCAAATTATCACTTAAAAGAAACATGAAAATTAACCCGCAAGAAAGTTCAAGGGTTGACAAGAAATTTGTAAGTATGAGAGCTTCCAATTTGACTAAACAACGACAAATTTCTTCATGTCCCTTGGAGTAGGTCAAACATGTTCTTTTGAAATTTTTTGTTATTTAACTGGAAAAAAAATTAAACTAGTTGAGTTCAATCATTTTTTTCTTTCTAAATAGCTACATTTGTGAAATATTTCCTCCAATCCATATTATCTGTATTTTATGATTTTGACACATTTTTTTAAGCATAAAAGTAATCAATCTAAACTAGTACTTACTCTCTCCAAAATAATTATCGTATTTTTTCATTTACACACCCTTAAAAAGCGTTAATAAGAAAGTCTTTCGACTATTTTCTTAAAATATTGCACCATGTTATTTTTCCTCAATAAATATGTATTATAGCTTTTCTCTGAAAGCACTTTTGAGAAAAATACATTTAAAAAGTTTGACCAATTACTAATTGGTTCTTAAATTTATTGGTCAAATACAAATTATTTGTCACTAAAAATACTTTTTTGAAAAACACTTTTCAAAATAAATTGATTTTAAAAGGTTGGTCAAAAATGCTAGTCTTAGATGGATTATTTTAGTCCATATGGTTTAAATTAGTGAAGAGATTATAATTTCAGGACTATAATCCGGGATAATTTAGTCTACGTACCTTGTAAGGCCTTGGACTAACCCGGTGCAGTCGGATCCCCCGACCCGAAACCGAGATTACCCACAATTTCCCCCGCCCCATTTCCCTGTAGCTGAAACCCTAGACAAGCACAGTTTTTAGGGAAATTGATAGGAATAGGCAGAAGAAAGATGACTGTATCATTGTCGAAAATCGGGAAAGTGTTGCCCTTCTCCAGGCTATTGAGGTAATTCTACATCTCGTTCCGTATTTGCGTCTTTATAAGCTAATTTGTGCTTGGGATGATATAACATTTTAGTTAATTTGGTTATTTTACTGTTATATTTGATCGTTAAGAACGCGCGAAGTTATTTATTCATTTATGCTTCGAAAATCTATTAGTTTAGTAAAGTATAGTCTGAGACGAATTTGTTATGATATTATTGCAAGGAATAAGACTTGAGTTTCACATCAGTTAAATGGAGAATTAATGTGGGCTTATATAGCCTTGGGCTCTCCCACCTTAATAATTAGTTTTTGGGGTGTGGTTCTCCTAAGGTTGTATCAGAATTCATTATTTGAAGTTTCTACGTTCCTACAACAACCTCAAGTAAAAATGCAATAATAACTGACCCAAGGTTGTGGCCTAGTAGTCATGAAGTGGATTGTGAATCATGAGGCCTCAAGTTCAAATCTAAGCAGCGACAAACTTCTCATTTGTCCTAGCCTTGGTGGACAGAGTTACCTGTACCCGGACACCACAGTTATCAAAAAAAAAAAAAAAAAAAAAAGGTTCACAATCAAATATAATACATATATAGGGGCTAGACAAAAGCTACTGAGTATCCACCCCTGAGTGTAGTTGGTTCGAGATTGGGATAAAGAAGAAGGGTTGCCATAACTTGAGATTAGAGTAAAAGACTAGTCTAACTGTGATGAATCTTTGAATAATGAAGTATTTAGCATTGGAAGGAAATGGACCCGAATAGAGATGAATGAATACGAAGGATTCATATAGTTGAATCCAACTAATTTGGATACTAGATTGATATATAGGATTTGAAATCTTCATTTTTCTTGATGAGTCTGTATTTGGAGTCCGGAATCAAAGATGATGCAATAAACTATTCGTGACGAGAATATGTGCCAAAATCTAAAAGTAACATGACTTTGTTACTTTTAGTTTTTGGCACTCATTTTCGTCACAAGAATGATTTTTTCGGTCATTTTTGTTCCGGACTCTATGTATTTGGAGTTCCTTGACCACTGTTTTTTGATTGTTAGTTCCTTGACCACTGTTTCAGTTAGTCTTTGATTTTCTCTTGAAAGTTTGGAACCGATCAAAGTTTCTATCTTGAACCTTCTTTTTGTTTTTATTTTTTCAGTGAGCATTTTATGGTATTTTGGGCTTTATTCTATGCTAACTGTATGCTCGTATTCTGGTGATATTGGTAAAATTTTCCCATTTTGAAGCTCTGTGCAAGTATTTTCTCTCTGTGATAAGTTCATGCTGTACTGGATTTGCTGATCACGTAATTCTAGTTGATGGTTGTATTGCATTTTAAGCAGTATTTGGTTACACTGTTCTAAGATTTGCTGAAGTATATTCAGCCCAATTCATGTGCACAATTTCTAAGACTTTCGCGCATGAGTTTTCCTTTGTATTTTTCTGTTTGAAAAGCAAAAAAAGAAACATAAAAGAGTAAGAGCTTCAAAATTCCCATTTTGAAGCTCTATGTGAGACCTGCCGCTCTGTGATATTATGTTCATGTTGTACTGGATTTGCTGACCACATAATTGTAGTTGATGATTGTACTGCATTTTAAGCAGTATTTGGTTGCATACTTGCATTGTTCTATGATTCACTGAAGTATACTCAGCAGTCAGCCCAATTCACGTACACAATTTGCAAGAGTTTTCTGCATTAGTTTTTCTTTGTATTTTTCTGTTTGAAAAGCAAAAAAAAGCAACATAAGAGGGTAAGAGACTTGAGAGTTAAGTTAACCCCAATGTAGCCAAATGGATTCAGAGGATTCATATGGGCGATTCCAACTGGTTTGTGACAGAGGCGTAGTTGATTGATTGATATTGTGCTGGGTTCGAGCTTCATCTGACTTTAAATCTTGATCCTTATATCTTGTGGGCCTTGGATTTGACCCTTATCACAGTGACCAGTGGCGGACCCAGGATTTAGGGGTTGTGGGTGCTCGGAAGGTTCGAACACACATATTGACGTCCAAAGCTTTAAGGTTCCGCCTGGAAACTAAAGAACCCAACTATCTTCTTGGCTTACTGGGTGCTTTTCTAAATCTTATACCAGATTTTATACATTTTTTATATAATTATACCTAGTCTGCGTCGAATTTAACGGGTGCCGGAGCACCAAAAGTTTGGCTATAGGTCTGCCCCTGTCACAGTCTTTAATGTATTGTTCCCTATATTATAATGTTTAAGCAACTAATCAACAGTATATAGAACATCTTAGAGCTAGTTCTCCAATACATTGTCTTGTAATGGTCAAGTGTTGGAGTTACATCTTACAGAAGCTGATGTTTATGTCAGTTAAATTATTTAACACTAGTATTCTTTTCCTTTCTGGTTGAGACGAGGTTTCTTTTATAAGTTAAGTAAATTTTATTAAAGCGAGTACCAGGAGGTACTTCAAGACAGGAATATACAAAATTACAAGAGACTCCAGAAGAAATAACAAACATTCAACTCAAAGAGTTTATGAAATCGGACACAACAGATAAATCAGCTACTATCCTTTCCTTATGCCGATAGATTAAATTCTCTATGCATATATGCTTAACTTCGACAACAAGAACAACGTACCCAGTGTGATCCCACAAGTGGGGTCTGGGGATGTTGCGGGGTGTATGCAAACCTTACCCTACCTTCGTGGGTTAGAGAGGTTGTTTCCGATAGATCCTCAGCTCAAGAATTACATCAGTTAATTCATTTGATACTGGTAGAGTGAGTGAGTTTTTTTTTTTTTTGATGTAGTACATAAAAGAGAGTGAAATTTTAGAACTAGTCAAACATTTGAGAGTTATGGAATAGCCTTATCAGGAACAATAAACTCTTGTTTTTGTTTAGCATAACCTTTGAAGTTTTTCTTGGTTCTTTGTTATTAAATTATTGATTGAAGAGTAGATATTCAAATGTAGACTGATGGGAATTGGGTTGTCATAATTTGCTCTTATAGACGAGAATGAGACACAAAGCTCAAATTGTTGACAATGAGTTTCTATTTATTCAGCATTGCTTTATGCCTTCCACATTTTGGTGCTTGCTTTAACAGGCAACTGGAGCTGGATATGGAAACTGTAGTTAAGGTACTACAACCTGGTCCACTGGGCATTGTGGAACACAAATTTTCTGCTGAGGAAATACAGAAAGCCAGTGATACTGTTAAGCAGGCAGTGAGCAATTGGCGAAGGCAGGCTAACATTGAGAAACATAGCCTGATCATGAAAGATTTTATCGATGTATGAGAGGCTTGTTTCTTTATTTTCTATCAATAATCTCATGAAAAGACAATAATGTATATTTATAAGCTCAATAGAAATGAACTATAGTTATGCTTATGACTAAAGCAGTGGTCGTTCTGTTTCCAAATCCATTGCCATTGCAATATGAACTGTGTTATTTTTGTTGCCATTCTCTTTTAACATCACTATGGTAGCCTTAAGCTAAATCAGAAATTTGAATACAATTGACTGGGATAGCAAATATTTTACTCAATACATGCTTTGACTATTCATCAATTCTCAGTTTCTTGACATCTTTGCAGAGTACTTATTCAAGAAACTCGAAGAAAGTCATCTAGCGTATTGACAGTATAGAATGTTGTTGTACATTAAGCAATTATATGGATAGTTGTTCCTGTTAATATTGTTCTTTGAAGAATATTGCATATATAATGCAACAAAATGAAAAGATAATAATCAAGATATCGAATGTGAGGGCAGTTTTTGCCTGATCACTCAGTTCCATGTTCCTTCCTCCAAGTCGGTCCACCATGTCTGGAACAGATTCCCAGTTTTCTACTTCTAGCATGCGTGGATCTTGCAGCTTCATTCTCATTTTCTCTGCTTCCCGACTTGCTGCCTCCTGAGCAAGTGTCCAATCATAGAATCGACGTTGTTCCTCATCACTCAGGACATCATAAATTTCTCTTAGTTTCATGAATTTCTCTGATGCTGCTCTTATGGGAAGGTTAGTTGTGTCTGGATGATACTCCTTTGATAGCCTCCTATAAGCAGCTTTAATTTCCTCCAAGTCAGCTGTTGCAGACACTCCCAAGAACCTGAATTGACAAACTTAGAATTATTACTGGTTTCTCCTTGTGCTTTAAAGGATTTATATGATTGAACGTTATCTCTTGTTACATATCATGTGTATATTTTGTCTCAGAATAGGCAGTTGTATGTATATTTTTTCGATCAAGTTATATGTCAACTGTGAGCCACACATTAAGCGATAAGATAATAGCAGACTTTCTGAAGATAGAAACTAGGAAATGAAGACTAACTGGTAGTGAGAATTAGCTGAACTGTTGAGCAGGTCAGAGAATTTTTCATCAAGGAGATTCTTTTCATCTGTTTTGATTCGTTCTTGTGTTGACTGTGATTTACTTCCTCCTATCCATCCTTCATCTTCATTCTCCCAGTGAATTCTTGTGTCAACACCAGGAGGAGCACGTTTTCGCCCACTGGGACCTTCTTGGGTTGCATAAATCTGGAAGCTAACACGGCGACCTCTTTGTTTTGTTGTCAACCAACGGCCATCAGTTCTGTGCTCAGTGCTTTGATTCCTGGAAAGGAAGGTGAATGGAGCTGGTGGAGCTGTTGCTGAGGCCATGGAATTAGAAATTTGTTGTGTGTCTGACTTGAGTTAAGAGTAGGGGGCTTCTCACCAGTCACCACCGTGTCTTTCTGTGTGGCTGAGGAAATAACTAAACATTTTGTTTGCTTTTGTCTTCATTTGTGAAATATCAATAATTTTGGAGTGTAATTTTTGTACACAAACAACTTAAAAGGAGAATTTTTATATGTCATAAATTGAAATATATTAGTAATTCCATTCGTTGGCGTCCTTCGCTTCAGAGTTTGTCTCAAGTACAAAATCAAAGTTGAGTCAACGAGCAAGCACTGGAAGGGGTAAACAAAATTTAGTAATATGAAACGGAGTGTGCCAAGTCAACAGGTCAAAACCATAGTTGTGGATTGTGTGTTTCAAGTTTCAGAAGGTCTAAAATCTTGAGTACAAAGCCATCTGGCTCCACATAAAAATGAGTTGTGTGGTCTATATGCATCTATATTTCTTACTAAAAATCCTAGGGGATAAATAGTAATCACTCAATCACACTCCTTTTTAAGGGGTTGGATGGTAAAAATATATGTTAGTACTTGGATTGGAAATTTTTGTTTTTCACATAATCACTTGATTTTAAACAACATGACTGGAGGTTAATGTAATTTTATGATCTTTATGTGGCAGGCAAAAGAGAGCCAAGTTGCTCTCTCTACCCAAGTACCCGACAAATGTTTTAAGTATATGACCCGTTTCCGTTTGAATTTGCTGAGAAATTTTAACTGTTGAAGTTGATTTTATAAATAAGTCATCTGTGTTTTCATAGTTTATGTGTTTGGTCAGAAAGTGTTGACAAGTTGTTCTTTTGCTAGAATGACTAAAATATTCTTAAAAGTTTTGCCAAAGATTATAAATTTAAAAGTATCCCTATAAAGAAAAGGAGAAATGACGAAAGCAAGGAATTTTGTTTTGAGAAAAAGAAAAATTATTAAGGTTAAGATTGTACAATACTTGATCAAATTAAAAGTGCTTGTAAGTTAAAAAATTATACATTGAGGACGACCAACTTATAGCTTTTGAATGATTTTGACTCGTAAGCACTTAAACTTATAAGTATTTTGATACTCCCTCTGTCCCAATTTATATGACACACTTTCCTTTTTAGTCAGTCCCAAAAAGAATGACATATTTCTATATTTAGTAACAATTTAACTTTAAAATACCTACTTTGCCCTTAATGAAATGATTTACAACCACACAAATATCTATCACTCATTTTAGACCACAAGTTTCAAAAGTCTTCCTTTCTTTCTTAAACTCCGTGCCAAGTCAAACTACATCACATAAATTGGGACGGAGGGAGTACTAAATACTTAAAACATATCAAAAAGTACTTATAAACACCCTCTTAATCTCCCTGCTTCCACTCCTAAAGGAGAATCTTTATACAAATATCATTACTTGTTAATTTATTAGGAAGGCGGATCGAGTAATGTTTAAGCAACTACCAAGAATAACTTAAATAGGGCAGTCCAGTGTAGTAAAACAACCGTTATGCGTGGGGTTCAGGGAAGAGTCGACCACAAGAGTTTATTGTACGCAATATTACCCTGCATTTCTGCAAGAGGCTGTTTCCACGGTTTAAACCCCACCTCCGAGTCACATGGCAACAACTTTATCATTAATATAATATGTAAATTTCGAGAAACAATAGGACTAAATGAAAAAAAAAGGCACTGTTGGAGCTCATTGAGGATCGTATCTCATTCAATTTCAGTCAAATTACTTTATAGGTTCTTCAAATTCTTTCCAAGTCTTAATTTTGGCTTCTAAATAAAAAATGTATCTTTTAGAAACATCCTTTCTTCATAATTGTCTCTTTCAATTTGTTTGGCTCACTGCAACTTGCCATATTGAAGTACCAAATGTGCGCACAGTCCCTGACTAGGACGTTGGTTTGCTTTTGAATCAAAGTGACAGATGTCGGAAAGAGAGAAGTATGGCTCCTATTAACTAAGAAAAAACAATGACAAATTGATCACTTTTGATTAGACAGATTCGTTCGAACTTTTAAGAAAATGCATACATTACATTAAAGTGTGGGAACAACATTGTCATGATATATCTAACATGCAAGAGCCCGAATAAGCTATAGTTAGCCGATTCAATAGAAGATTGAAATAGATGGGACCAGAGAGAAAAATCAATTGATCACGTTTGAACCCCCCTTCCTTTTTCCCAATTAGATGGCTTCATAAAAAAAAAAGGGAAATTAAAAGAGAGTGACTACAAGAGCCAATGACATTATATATGTAATTTATTATCATTACAATGCTTAAGATACATTAAGGACTCTTGTTGAGAAAACAGAGTATTCATTGAGCATGTTAGATAAAAGATGCTCAAGTCCACAAAACACTGAGAAAGCCAAACTACTAGGTGTCAATATGAACTTTCTACATGGTGGAGTGTAGTTTCACCAGCACATTCGATATGAATTCGAATTAGTTTGTGCTAGTAGATTTCGAATACCAAATACCCAAAGCAAGAAAAAAAAAGTTTTACAGCATGTATATACATGCTATAGCCAAAGGGCTTTAGCTTTCATGAGCAGAGGAACAAGATTTCCCTCTAGATGGAGGCTCATGACCTCGTTGGCACCGCCAATTAATTCTTGTCCAATGAACACTGCTGGCACGCTAGGCCTTCGGCCTAGCATCAGCAGTGCTCTTTCCACTTGAAGGCCATTGGGAAGTTCATCCAATTCATATACAGTTAAGTTAGCACCAAAACTTGATATGAGTGTCTTTATGGTATGGCACATGCAACACTTGCTTTTGCTGAACATCACCACTGGCTTCTCAGCTACCATTTTCTTCACTGACTCCATTATAATTGTTGAAAGAAATTAAGAGTGATAATTGATGATGTGAGTTGATCAGTTATTGAAGTGATGATGAATTTGAAACACCCCTTGAAGCTATTTATATACTAATAGTGACTTGTGAAGATTCAATATGCTTCTTTTATGCCCCCCACCCCACACAAACAACAATTAATTAAAAGAAAAGAATGGAAAGAATAATTTCTAGGTGTTCAGATAAGGAGTTGATACTGTTAGATAGCATTCCAAGTTCTTGATACTATCTTAAAAGTGTCCCAAAAAAAAAAAAAGCAATCCACCTTAAAGTACGGAGGTTAGTATGTGAACTTTGTTATATATATACATATTCTTTTCCAATTAAGAACTTATTATATGATAAAGAGTTAAGTTCTATGTACCTAGGCCCTAATATTGGAAGGTATGACAGAGAAGTTCAATTGAATAAAAAGTGAAGACGTTGCTAACTTATTATCTTCATGTATAGAATAGTTTCGCAAGATCCATATCTTAATATAAGTGAAATTTTCAGATATGACAGTTTTATATTTTTTGAGTATCATCATAAAGATTTTTGGCTCCGCTACTAAGTAAAATTTGTCATGGCCACACTTATGCTCATTAAAATGCACCATTTAACTAATGTAACCACCTCTTCATGACTCCATTACTTCTGGATTCTCCTCATGAACTCTTTACATTCTTGTTCTAAAACACATGGATTTTACAATCAAAATATATTTTTTTAGTAAAACAAATTTATAAGGATATTAATGGAATTGTTGATGATGTTATGATAGACCCATGTCGTTATACTTGGCAATTAATGGGGAAAAAGATGTTTAATTTTATCCACAAATGATATTCTTGTCAACTTCCATCTCAATTTTTGGAAATGATCAAAAGAATGGTTTACCCTTTAAAAGCAAAAAATGGTCGTTATTCGTTAAAGTAGAAACTAACAGGTCAAAAAATTATCCATATAGTAACACGTTGCACCAAATGCTGGCCTATGACATATTCTCCACTAATTCAGAATCATAGGGGAATTAAGATCTAATAATTCAAAATACACAAATACAATGAATTAAGGGGTGGCTTGTTATGCTAGATAAGTATAAATAATCTTGTAATAAAAATTTAGTATCGTCTTATTCCGTATTTAGCTACTAATTCTAAAATAAGTTATATTAGGATTAGTAATTAGTATTAGGATAAGTTATTCATATCAAATATTGAAATATTAGTACGAGGAATAGTTATTTCGGGATAAAATAATAAAAATGATAAAAATACAATGCGGTCCCTCAAATCTTTGTTCTACTAAATAAGATGGAGAGTATTTTTGGAACAAACAACTTCTTAAAAATTATGCAATACATATTATTTTTAATACAACAAATCAAACAATCAATAAGAAATAATATCAGAATAACTAATCTCGAATAGCTTATATTCAAACTAAGTCCCTAACAATATAAAAACTGTGCAATACATATTATTTTTAATACAATAAATCAAACAATCAATAAGAAATAATATCAGAATTAATAACTAATATCGAATAACTTATATTCAAACTAAATCCCTAACAATATTATATTTGTGCTTATCATCATGTGATTCTTTTGATCGTTCTAAGATGCTTACTTAGGCATTTCATTAGGTCGGTTATTTTGTCGAGAAAAAGTTGTCCATTCTTTTCATTATAAAAGCTTCATATTACTTAGGTGGTTGTGATCAAAATTCCAATTAATTAAGAATATTTTAATACTTAATAGTTGCGTAGATTAAAGGTTCTTTACCTCAATCAGAGGTTATGACTTATGAGATAGAGACTTGGAGATTTCTTTTTTGCTTTTAGCATATGAATAAAGCTAATTAAAATTCCCCTCATGGATAAGTCAACCAAAAAGGAAAGGTTGTACTTGCATAAGTGGAGGATGATTAAGATTCTAGTCCTGCAACTTTAGGTGCAGCTGAAAAAATTGAAATATAATAGTTGTTAATGTATATCTTAAAATTAAAACAGTCGGAGACAAAAAGTTTCATCAACTTTGGCCTAAAAATTCAACAATTGATATGCAAGTATACATAAAATAAAATGTATAAAAAATAATAATAACATATTCAGTGGAATTTCATAAGTGAGGTTTGGAGAATAGAGTGTATGCTGACCTTAATTAGCTTTACCTCGTGTGGAGGTAGAAAGACTATTTTCAGAGGATCCTCAGTTCAAGTGAAGAAAATTAAAGTAGTTATGAAAAGAAAAAATGGCAGTGGAGAGAACATGAAAATTAATAAGGAAAATAGTACAAAGCATTTAGAAACGGAACAGTAATAATAATAATAATAGCAAAATAGTGTGATAATTGAAACACAGTAAGCAACAGATGATAACATATTAACAACAATAGACCACGTGAATATGGCTAATGCTATGACACACGCGGTGCTATAGACTACCAATAAGCCTAATCTCGTTGAAAAAAAGATAATGCTCAACTACCTACTTATAACCTTCTACCTAATTCACGACCTCTATACCCTCCTATTGAAGGTCATGTCCTCGGTAAAATGAAGTTGAGCCACGTTCTGTCTAATCACTTCTCCCCAATACTTCTTCGGTCTACCTCTACCTCTTCTCGTAAGTCGTACCCACTATATCCAATGTGATAACCTATGTCTTTTTAAGAGGGATAAATTGGTAATTTTAACCAATTACAATAAATAGGAGAGAATTAAAAAGAGTGGGCCAAAATCAACTAGTCTGCCATATGTTAAGTGACCATCGGGTAAAAAAAAATAAATTAGGTTAATTAGTCTCTTTATTTTGGGAAGAGGACTGCAAGGGGCGTACATGAAGCAGCGTAGAAAAAAATTTTGGAGAACACAAAAGTGGGATTGAAACTTCTTAGTTGTAAGGTATAAAAATTTTCCATTTTTCTTTGGCATGGAAATTGAATATACATTCAGTAATGCAAATGGGTACTCATGGTATTAAGTGGTAGAATAGAAATAATTGGGGCTTATGATTGGTCTATAATGGAGGGTTGCATTATTATAGTAATGATCACCCAAAGAAGAATTAAATTAGGACTTAACTTTGGTTTCATTATCATGTGAAAACAACAATTTTCAACTTTGGAGCAACTGGGCAGTATGCAAAGCTGAAGCCCCTTGTTTCGGTCTATCTTGCCACTATTGGGAATTTTCTTTTCCTTATTGTTGGTATCATGTTTGGACAGTTGTATTGGAATATTATTATCGTTAATTCATTACATAAGGTGTGAGATATTAAGGATTAGCTCTAAGTTTAAAAGTTAGGGATATTGAGACTTGATCCCGACTAGCATAATTGATATCGTTAATTAATATTTTTGGTAGATTGAAGCCATTGGATGTTGTTTGGTTGATGTTCTACCTGCTGCAAGGTCGGGAAACTTGTCATTAGCGAGGTAAGTGAGACTTTAAGCTTTGGTGCTAGCTTTTATAACTTGCTTTATAAAATGTATTTTTCTGCCTAGTCCATGTATTGGGACAAGCGTGTGCTTGGCAGAATCGGTGGTCTTTGACTAGCCGTGGATATGTATTTAATGAAGTATATTGAGAATTATTTAATGGTAATATGTGAGGTGACGTTGGGGCGTTGAATATATTTTCTTCGCTGCCGTGATATGGTTACTAGGGGCATACATAGCTGCCGTAATATGTTAGGGGCATTGTGTATGCTGCCGTAATATGTTAGGGGCCTTGTACATGCTGCCGTAGTATACTTTGGGGCATTGTGTATGCTGTCATGGGCTTGTCGGGATGCTAGGCTGATCACCTTCACTGCCGTTTATGAAAAGTCTGGAGAGAGGATTGTGTGAATATACATAGTGACTTTTGAAACATTTATTTGTACCTTATTGTGTGTTAAATTATAAGATATATGTGATGCTTATAATTTATGTGATCGTTGTGTTTTGTATTTTCTAACACTTGTTCCAGGGGTATTAAAGTAGTGAGTCGAGGATCTTAGTGGGTTATATTTATATATAGCTCACTCCTTACTTGCATGTCTGCAGATACTGTTTGTCCAAGGTGAGGCTAGGGGCTTACGATTCGTTCGTGAGGATTCTGTTGCTAAGGTGAGCCTTCACATTGTTCGTGGAGGCTGTCGTTTTAGCTCTAGTTATTTCTAGCTTATATTTCTTTTCATTGGGTTTGCATGCCTGAAAGTTGAACTCAGGTAACCCTATTTAGATGCTACGTGATCTTAGTGTGGGATTCGGGCTAGAGATTTATTATTTAAGCGATTGTTTGTTTTCATAAGTCGATATATGATATTTGGTTGGATGATACTTTCTCTTAAATGACTATTTTGTACTTGCATATGTTTTATCTCAATGCTTTTAGACATTGGGAGTGTATGGAAGAGTGGTTCTCCCGGCAGGTGGTGTTAGCGGGTGCCATTCACGTCTAGGGGTATTTTGGGACGTGACAAAGTTGGTATCAAAGCCTAGGCTTTAAGTCCGGGGGTCATGGCAGTGTTTGGTAGAGTCTTTTTCATGGGTATGTAGACGTCCATACTTATGACCTTGAGGCTATCGAACACCTAGGATGTTTTCCTTTCTTTCATTCTTAACTCGTGCGATAGAGATTGAAAGTTTAATTTCTTAAAGGTTGATGCCCGTCTTCCTTTAGACTTCGATAGGACATGAAGTTTTAAAAAGTACTGGATGCACACGAAACATGAGTAGGCTTGAGGAATCATGCTAATCATGAACTTGTGATCGAGTATGAGCAGGGGATGTTGAAGTTCTTCTTTTAAAGAAGCACTTGGATACTAAAGTAAGGCATAATACTCAGTTGTCAGAGGATTAAAATTAGAATGATTCACCTTGAAGTTTATTTTTGAGTTAGAAAGGTGAATTTTTTTTATGAGATATATTTGCCACCACATCATTGTGGTTGGATGTGATTATATATAAATATTTATAACTAGATGATGTAGCAAAGAATGAAGAGAGTTCTACCATTACGGTCAACTAAGATTTTATAGTAGGAAAAGATGTAGATATTATTGTGGACACATAATTTCCTATTGACGAGTTAGAAAATGATTATTAAGTCGTTGATTTTCTGTAGTGACCCAAAAAGCTCAATTGGCCCTCACTTATAAGGCTATGGTGTTTGGGTGGTGGGCAATGTCGTGACCAAAAAAAAATAAAAAATATTGTAAATATGGTTGTCTTCGAGAGGATGTAAAAAGGAAAAAAAAAAAGCGAGATCACTATAAACTTTGTGGTTGATCTACATAATCATTCTGAAAGTTGTGGTCGTAGCATGGGTGATATTGATATGCTTAGCTAGATAAAACACCTGATTGAAGCTAAATTGCTTATTAATCATGCAAGCCTATGTG
Organism: Capsicum rhomboideum; assembly: GCA_031232105.1. Taxonomy (NCBI): domain Eukaryota; kingdom Viridiplantae; phylum Streptophyta; class Magnoliopsida; order Solanales; family Solanaceae; genus Capsicum; species Capsicum rhomboideum. The sequence goes on from CP124711.1 coordinate 14,705,052, forward strand.
GAAATATGGTTGAGAGATAGTGCAACGACGCGAGGTGGTCGTATTATCATATGTAGAGAGTAATATTGTATGAAACCTTCATGCAGGGGTATTCAGATGTGTTCCATCACTGCGTATGTGAGAGTATTAGGGAGAGGTATCTGGATTTGTTCCAGCACTACCATACATGAGAGTGTTACGTAGGGGTATTTGGATGTGTTCCAGCACCATCACATGTGTGATCGAGATGTAGAGGAATAAGTATGTGTTCCAGCGCTATCTTATGAGAGCATTATGTGGGGAAGCTGGGGTGTGTTCTAGCACTACCGTATGTAAGAAAGATGGATGTGCTCCACTATAGGACTGTGATCGTGGCGATTGAATATGTTATCACGCAATAGAGATACAAAAGAGTATGATATCCAGTCTCAATATTAGTTGAATAGATATGACATATCATGTGGTTAATGATTAATTGCTTTTGACCGAGTCGGTGCCACATAAGACTTATTGATTTGTTATGTAAAACTTATTGTTTGATATTTTATATGAACTCTAGTGTTGTTCACCAGTTGGTTGGTTTGAACCTGGCAAAGCATATCTATTAGATGCAATTTTGCTTTAGGAAGCTTCGAAAAAAGTTGGTTTGATACGAGAATGGCTTCGAACAAACAAAAAGTCCTATGCTGATAAGAAGGTCTGTGACATGGAGTTCATGAAGGGTGAGAAAGTCTTTCTAAAAGTTTCTCCTATGAAAGGAATCATGAGAATGTGGAGCTTGATGAGAATTTGACTTATGAGGAAAGTCCGATATCCATTCTTGATAGGCAAGTGAGACAATTGAGGTCGAAAAAGGTAGTTTCAATCAAAGTATTATGGCGTCATCATCCAACCGAGGAGGCTACTTGGGAGTGCGAGGAGGATATGCGAGTTTGATATCCTCACTTATTTGTCACTTCAAGTATGATTCTTGACCCGTTCGAGGACGAACGTCTTTTTAAGTGAGGGAGAATGTAATAACCCATGTCTTTTTAAGAGGGATAAATTGGTAATTTTAACCAATTACAATAAATAGGAGAGAATTAAAAAGAGTGGGCCAAAACCAACTAGTCTGCCATATGTTAAGTGACCATCGGGTAAAAAAAAAAAATTAGGTTAATTAGTCTCTTTATTTTGGGAAGAGAACATCAAGCGGTGTACATGAAGCAGCGTAGAAAAAAAATTTGGAGAACGCAAAAGTGGGATTGAAACTTCTCAGTTGTAAGGTACAAAAATTTTCCATTTTTCTTTGGCATGGAAATTGAATATACATTCAATAATGCAAATGGGTACTCATGGTATTAAGTGGTAGAATAGAAATAATTTGGGCTTATGATTGGTATATAGTGGTTGAATATATTTTCTTCGCTGCCGTGATATGGTTACTAGGGGCATAAATAGCTGCCGTAATATGTTAGGGGCATTGTGTATGCTGCCGTAATATGTTAGGGGCCTTGTACATGCTGTCGTAGTATACTTTGGGGCATTGTGTATGCTGCCATGGGCCTGTCGGGGTGCTAGGCTGATCACCTTCACTGTCGTTTTTGACAAGTCGGGAGAGAGGATTGAGTGAATATACATAGTGACTTTTGAAACATTTATTTGTACCTTATTGTGTGTTATATTATAAGATATATGTGGTGCTTATCATTTATGTGATTGTTGTGTTTTATATTTTCTAACACTTGTGTAACACCTCGTACCTTCCCAACCCTACTTGACGACATTGAAAAATGATTATTTGGGTGTCGAGAGCCATACGTGTGTATTTTGTAATGCTAAGGATGAGAAAAATTGAATTTGGCCTCATATATGGGATTAAACCTTTGTGGAAGTGTTTTGTGATTTTCATGGGACAGTTGTGGGGTTCAAAACGAGGCTAAGAAGACCTCTAAACAAAGTATAATAAGGTTAATAAGTGAGTTAAAGAATGGGACTTGAAGTATCTAACCAAACCCGCGAAGAGAAGTCGAAAAATGGAATTTTCGAAAATTTTGAAGAGGGGTGCGTTTGGGACCGTGCCACGCCGCTCTGGGCTAAAAATTTTATCCCAGAGGCAGTGGGTTGGCGCGCCCAGGAGCGTGCCACCTTGGGATTTCCACTTTTTCGAAAGTTGGAAATTTCTAAGTCCCAAGGGTATCCGGGGTCGTACCGAACTGATTTTTGCTACGTTTCTTCTACAACCAAGAGTATATACATGAAATGAATGACATATTATATTGGTATGATAAAATTACTCGAGAACGAATTTGGGGCCAAAATGACGATTTTACCCCTATAGTCAAAATAAGCCAAACGTGGCTAGAATCACTTGGTTTTTGGTTTGAGGCTAAGGATATGAATAGCATGAGTGGGAATAGTATTTTCATACCTATGAGATGACTTAAACACGAGAAATTATTGATTTTATTGGGTGAAGTGAATTGGGCTCAAAAAGAGGCCCAAAATGAGAAGAATGCATGGGCCAAAATGGGTCAAAGACCCATTCTTTCCTTGACCTTCTAGACTCTCATATGTAATGGCTAAGGATGTACCTAAGGCTCTATAAAAGGGGGAAACAAATCATATTTTTAATTCACAAAAGACACATGCTTTTCTATCTTTTATTCTAGAAATTTCCCAAGAACACCTCTTTGGCTCTCAAACCCTAAGGCACTTTGTGGAGCAAGATCACCATTTTACAAGCTTGGGTAAGTGAATATTATTGTACTTTAATATATTATAAGCATGAGAGAATATGTATATCATGTTGGTTATGGTTGGAAATGTTGGACATGGCACTTTGTGCTTTTGTATAAGATTTGTGATCCATGGGATTTGAGCTTGAATTTGGACTTGTGCCTTTGATAAAAGATCATGGTATGGATAAAATAGGAACGTCTATGGTGTTATTTTGTTATTTAATTTTTTATTTTTATAAGTGCAAATTGTGGGATGTTGGCCGATTTGTGCTATGAAGTGTATTAAGGTGAATTGATGGATTGTTTGTGATGTGGTGTGGATAAGAAAGTGTAAAAGGGAAGTGTTGTAGTGGAATGTAATGATTATCATGTATTGGTCAATATTGGGAATATTGTGGGATTTTTGGAATAATACTTTCATGAATGGTTGTGTCAAGTGGGACATGGCATGTTTAAAAGCAAACATGAGAATGTTACTTATTATATGCATTAAGTAGTTGGTGGTTAATGTTGGCTCCGTTGTGTATTTTTGTTGTAGAGTGGAACATAAGGAAGGAACGGAATGATTGTATACGCATTTAAGATTGTGTGTTGGTATTGAGAATACAAGGTATGTAAGGTTGCTTTGTTCGTATCTCTTTGCGGTACGTCATATTCACATTGGCATTTTGCTAGTCCTATCCCAAAATGTGCTAAGGTTTTCTATGTCCGTTTAGAAATGGTTCTTATTACATATTCCCTACTCATTGATCACTCGGGAATTGTATGGCTCATATTCGTTAGTCAATGTTCCAAAAGCCCAAAAAGGTTATGTTCCAAAGTGCCAATAGTGGCTATACACATACCTCTTGTTCATTGACTTGTGTTGCATGATTCCAATAATGTTATCTATTGTTGAGTCCTATACTCCTCAGTCATGAGTTATTGTGGTTCATGGGTTACATAATTATGGACATGTTCCAAAAGTCTCAATCATGTTGTGTTCTTGCGTTTTCAAGAGTGTTGTGGCTGTGTACATACGTTAATCTCTCATCACTAATTGTATCACTCTCTCATAAGAGGATGAATCAATTCCTCACACGTATCACTCTCAAACAAAAGTAAAAGAATTAAATAATGCTTAATTGGTTGTTGTTGAGCACAGGGGGCAATCCAGAGGGGTGAATACCCTGGTCGGAACGAACCTGTTTTGTTGGAATGGATCGCAATCTAAGGGGCATAAGCCTGGCTGGAACGATCCTAAAACTATGCTATGGTGGATCGCAATCTAAGGGGCATAAGCCTGGCTGGAACGATCCCAATAGTATATTATTTACCCACTGATCAGTCGGGGCCCGAGTACGTTATGATGTGAGCAATGAGGAATAAATCATAAAGAGAAGAACTTAATTTATGTAAGCTACATTGTTCCACATATGCAATCGATGAGTTGTTCATGTTACCTATCCTATTACATTTTGATTCTATTGATGTATTTATGACAAGTTTCATATGGCCTTACATACTCAGTACATTCTCCGTACTGACCCCTCTCGGGGGATTTACCTTACTTGCTGCAGGCGCAGGTACTAGTAGGCCTCCACTGTAGGTTGCGGATCTTTTGCCGACTTTTGGTGAGCTCCAGTTGGTTCGGGGCTTTCTTAGTTGCTATGTACATTCATTTTGGTATTGTATATGAGTATAAAGCGGGGTGTTGTCCCGACTCTAGGGTTGTCATAGCAATGTATCTGTAGAGGCTTTTGTAGACTTATGTGGGAACAGAATGTAAGATATGTATGCTCATTTTGGTTTGTTGGCCCCAACGGCCAAGTTGATATATATATATATATATATATATATATATATATATATATGGCATATGTTTCCATATCCGTTTCCATATCCATGAATTTTACATAGTTGCATGGGGTTTTATCAAGTCCATATGAGGAGATGCATGCGAGTGTTCATAAGCAAAGATTGGTTCTCTCGGGCCATGTCGGCTTCGGGTGCCAGTCCGGCCCGAATGGAATTTTGGGTCGTGACAAAAGTGGTATCAGAGCAGGTTGTTCTAAGGGTGTCTACAAAGCCGTGTCGGAGTAGAGTCTTACTTATCAATGTGTTGTGCACCACATTTATAAGTAGGAGGCTACGGGACATTTAGGATGTTGTTCCTTTTCTTCATTCCTAGATCGTGCAGTAGAGCCAGTGTTGTCAGTTAGATTATAGCTAACCATGGTGATTGGTTTTCTGTGATATAGAAACTGCCGATGACAAGAAGAGATAAAGGAAAGGGTAAGCAGGTTGACATGCTTGCCGAGGAAGGAGCGAGTGGATCACCACCGGACTCAGCTAGTCAAGGTGGTGCTGATACCGAATTTGCATCACGGGTTTCTCCTACTTTTCCAGCTCCAGAAGAGCTGGCAAAGAGAGTAGTATCTTCGGGACGGCCCGACAATACCATTGAGCAGGACTTGATGAGTGCAGTACAAATATTGACCCGTATAGTTGCTGCACAAGCTCAAAGACAAGCTCTTATGCAGCAGAAGGGGGGACAGAGGCAGAGAGAGAGGATGAAAGAGGTGGAAGAAAGATCGCCAAAAAAGGCTAAACCCATGGGACAAAACATGACGTCCCAAGGAGGAATTGGGCATAGGACTTTTCACAAACCACTTAGGCCATCGTTTCCCCATACCTCCACAATTACTCCTCCTTTATTCCAAGGGTTTAGAAGCAACCAGTTTGGGCAAGGAGGTGAGATTCAGGGTTTACGTACAGTGGGGTACCAAGCACAAGACAGTATGAACCGCCCGAGGTTTCATCGTCGGTTGTGCCAGCGCTGCGGGAGGTTTCATGCAGGTGAATGTCGGTTTGGACAGAATGTTTGCTATTATTGCGGCATGCCAGGGCATGTGGCAAGGGGGTGTCCACGAAGGAACACAGGTTGCATGGCACGACCCACGGGACCAACCTTCGCATCGACATCATATGTGCCTCCTCTAGGTAGAGGTGCACAAGCTGCTGGTCATGCCAAGGGTGCTAGAGGAGAAGCTAGTTCTAGTAACATCCAGGGCAGTACCTACGCCGTGGTGGATCGGCAGAAATTTGAGGCTTCTCCTGATGATGCAGCAGGTATATGATCTGTTGTTATTTCTTAACATATTTACATTGATTGATTTGGGGATTTACCCTATCCTGTGTTATTCCATTGATTGTTGAAAAAAAAAAAAAACAAGAAGAAGAAACTTTGTGAAAGGATAGTAGAAGTTTTAGTTCATCCATTTGAAACAACTCTACACCAAAAGGGGGAAATTATTGTGGCTAAAAGAAATGTGTCATGATTATGTGGTAACGACGTGGGGTATAATACATTGGCTATCTTATGAATTGCAATGAAACAGAGTAATTAAGAGAGCGCATCTATGTGAATGGGACAGAGAAAAAAAAATAAAATAAAAAATATGAATGATGAAATGGGACTTGAGAATGTGCATTAACTATTGGCAGTTGTGTAAAGTCTCGATTAAGAACAACTATCCCCTCCTAAGAATTGACGATTGGTTGCTCAGTTACAGGGTGCCAAGTGTGTAGCTCTTTTTTATCAAACGGATTGTATTCACTCGTTCTTGCACCAAATGTCTCAGAAACAAAAGTAACTTGGGCTCGGGTTATCACCAAGTCAGAGTTAGAAACAAAAATGTACCCAAGACAGACTTGCGACCACGTTCTGACTGTAACGGTTCTTAAGTTGTGTCATTGGGACTACCAAATGTACCAGCTACTGTTCTGGAGCGGATGAATAGGGTGTCCAAACGATTGTTCGATGTATTTGTAACCGTGTTCATGGTTGATATTCTGGTTTAATCAAGATCACGAGAGGACCATGTCAATTATGTACAACAGGTGTTACAAGATGGGATCGTCAGTGGAATGTAAAGTTCTCCAAGTATGCATTTTGGATAAAATCCATAGCGTTTTAGGGTCACATCGTATAGGATGACAGAATGAAGGTCGATACGCTAAAGATAGAAACAGTGCAAAACAAAAATTGGCTAAGGCCTGCGATGCTTACAAAGATTCTTCGTTTCTTTGGGTTGGTTGGTGATCGAGGAGCATGACTAAAGGAGTTTCTTCTATCCCTGGACCCTTACCAGCGCTAATATACAAAGTAACTCAATTTCAACGGAGTGATGCATATGAAACAAGTTTCGAAGAGTTAGAAGGTAAATTAGCTTCTACACCAGTTTTATATTTCTCTAAGGCACAAAGGTTATGCAATGTATGGTGATACTTCCGAGGTTGGCCTCGGATATGTGTTGATGCAGTATGATGATTCGCTAATAGCGTATGCCTCACGGCAGTTGTGGCCATATGAGAGAATCTATATCACACATGATCTTGAGGTAACAGGTGTGGTAGTTATTTGAAAGATATGAAGACATGACACTACTACGTAGGGTTCACATTGAGATATAAACACCTATCATAAGAGTTTGCATACACTTTGGGTAGAAGGACTTAAATCTGAGGAAGGAAAGATAACTCAAATTATAAGAGATTAAGATAAGATACGGAGATCGTATTCAGGAAAAGCAGATGCGGTGGTCGATGCATTAGGCCGCAAAGCACTAGGAAGTACTGATGGTCGGTCCATGGGGACACAAGGTATAGTGAGGATCTACATATTAATTAAGCATTTTGGTAGTGCATCTTACGAGAAACTCCAGATCAAAGGGTTATAGCGCAAAATGCGGTAAAGTCCTTATTCGTAGAGGTGAAGGAAAAGCAACATGCAAAGTCTATGTTTGATTCGGTAAAAAGAACGTACCACAAGGGTTGATGAGATTTGACTTTACGCACGAGGGAAAGGAAGGAGAACCGAAGCACATCATTCACAGAATTCTATTGTCATTGGGAGAGAAACAAAACGTACCATGGTTTGGTAAGAAGACATTGGCTAGGCAATATAAAGAAAAAGAACAAGCAAGTGTAACTCCTTGACCGAATTATCAATAGGTAATAGCAGAGCATCAGAAAACCTGGAGGTTATATGCCATGTATATGTTGTCCAGGTTAAAATAAGATATGGTTAACATGGGTTTTATTGCAAGTTTGCCTTATACACATAAGGGTTGCCTTATATATATTTTGGGAATTTTGATTCCACATGAGAGCTAGTTGACAGGTTTACCTACATCACACATGTTGCCTTTCAAGACCACTTACATGGTTGACGAATATGCGAGGTTAGTTATGAAAGAGGAAGTACAACTATATGGAGTTTTGCAATGCTCAATTTACTACATAGTTTTGGAAGTGGGTACATACGTGAATTTGAGTGCAACTTTTCACCCTCATATAAACGGACAAATCGAGTAGACTATCCAAACATTTAACAGTATACTACGAGTCTGTACGAGAGACTCAAACGGTAGTTGGGATGATCATTTACCCTTTATTGAATGTGCTTATCATGATAGCTATTGTGCAAGTATCATCATGGTATCTGCGAGGGTTTATACAGAAGAAAGTGTAAATCGTCAATTGGGCGAGTTAAACCGAGTGGAATTGCCTTATTTGGGGCTAGATTTTGTTCACTACACTACAGAAAAGGTTAAGATGGTAAAACAGTAACTACAGGCTAACACAAGTCATATGCTAAGATTCATTAGTTTATTACATGTACAAGCTATGCGGGATGTCCCTTATGAAGGGATATCTATCTATATATTGCCATATAAATAAAGGAAAAATAAGACCAGCTTTGGTGAAGATACGGTGGAGAAATCAAATCACATAGAGAGCCAAAGAAATCATGAAGTCAAAGTACCCGCGGGCAAAAGTTCAAGGTATGGAGTTAGAACAATAACAAGAAAGTATGCATAAGTATTGTGTGTATATGCGTATATATGTTAAGAGAGAGATGCATGAGATGTACATGAGACGATGTTACTAACATTCGAGGACGAATGTTCCTAAGGGGGGGAGAATGTAACACCTCGTACCTTCCCAACCCTACTTGACGACATTGAAAAATGATTATTTGGGTGTCGAGAGCCATACATGTGTATTTTGTAATGCTAAGGATGAGAAAAATTGAATTTGGCCTCGTATATGGGATTAAACCTTTGTGGAAGTGTTTTGTGATTTTCATGGGACAGTTGTTGGGTTCAAAACGAGGCTAAGAAGACCTCTAAACAAAGTATAATAAGGTTAATAAGTGAGTTAAAGAATGGGACTTGAAGTATCTAACCAAACCCGCGAAGAGAAGTCGAAAAATGGAATTTTTGAAAATTTTGAAGTGGGTTGGCGCGCCCAGGAGCGTGCCACCTTGGGATTTCCACTTTTTCGAAAGTTGGAAATTTCTAAGTCCCAAGGGTATCCGGGGTCGTACCGAGCCGATTTTTGCTACGTTTCTTCTACAACCAAGAGTATATACATGAAATGAATGACATATTACATTGGTATGATAAAATTACTCGAGAACAAATTTGGGGCCAAAATGACGATTTTACCCCTATAGTCAAAATAAGCCAAACGTGGCTAGAATCACTTGGTTTTTGGTTTGAGGCTACGGATATGAATAGCATGAGTGGGAATAGTATTTTTGTACCTATGAGATGACTTAAACACGAGAAATTATTGATTTTATTGGGTGAAGTGAATTGGGCTCAAAAAGAGGCCCAAAATGAGAAGAATGCATGGGCCAAAATGGGTCAAAGACCCATTCTTGCCTTGACCTTCTAGACTCTCATATGTAATGGCTAAGGATGGACCTAAGGCTCTATAAAAGGGGGAAACAAATCATATTTTTAATTCACAAAAGACACATGCTTTTCTATCTTTTATTCTAGAAATTTCCCAAGAACACCTCTTTGGCTCTCAAACCCTAAGGCACTTTGTGGAGCAAGATCACCATTTTCCAAGCTTGGGTAAGTGAATATTATTGTACTTTAATATATTATAAGCATGAGAGAATATGTATATCATGTTGGTTATGGTTGGAAATGTTGGACATGACACTTTGTGCTTTTGTATAAGATTTGTGATCCATGGGATTTGAGCTTGAATTTGGACTTGTGCCTTTGATAAAAGATCATGGTATGGATAAAATAGGAACGTCTATGGTGTTATTTTGTTATTTAATTTGTTATTTTTATAAGTGCAAATTGTGGGATGTTGGCCGATTTGTGCTATGAAGTGTATTAAGGTGAATTGATGGATTGTTTGTGATGTGGTGTGGATAAGAAAGTGTAAAAGGGAAGTGTTGTGGTGGAATGTAATGATAATCATGTATTTGTCAATGTTGGGAATATTGTGGGATTTTTGGAATAATACTTTCATGAATGGTTGTGTCAAGTGGGACATGGCATGTTTAAAAGCAAACATGAGAATGTTACTTATTATATGCATTAAGTAGTTGGTGGTTAATGTTGGCTCCGTTGTGTATTTTTGTTGTAGAGTGGAACATAAGGAAGGAACGGAATGATTGTATACGCATTTAAGATTGTGTGTTGGTATTGAGAATACAAGGTATGTAAGGTTGCTTTGTTCGTATCTCTTTGCGGTACGTCATATTCACATTGGCATTTTGCTAGTCCTATCCCAAAATGTGCTAAGGTATTCTATGTCCATTTAGAAATGGTTCTTATTACATATTCCCTACTCATTGATCACTCGGGAATTGTATGGCTCATATTCGTTAGTCAATGTTCCAAAAGCCCAAAAAGGTTATGTTCCAAAGTGCCAATAGTGGCTATACACATACCTCTTGTTCATTGACTTGTGTTGCATGATTCCAATAATGTTATCTATTGTTGAGTCCTATACTCCTCAGTCATGAGTTATTGTGGTTCATGGGTTACATAATTATGGACATGTTCCAAAAGTCTCAATCATGTTGTGTTCTTGCGTTTTCAAGAGTGTTGTGGCTGTGTACATACGTTAATCTCTCATCACTAATTGTATCACTCTCTCATAAGAGGGTGAATCAATTCCTCACACGTATCACTCTCAAACAAAAGTAAAAGAATTAAATAATGCTTAATTGGTTGTTGTTGAGCACAGGGGGCAATCCAGAGGGGTGAATACCCTGGTCGGAACGAACCTGTTTTGTTGGAATGGATCGCAATCTAAGGGGCATAAGCCTGGCTGGAACGATCCTAAAACTATGCTATGGTGGATCGCAATCTAAGGGGCATAAGCCTGGCTGGAACGATCCCAATAGTATATTATTTACCCACTGATCAGTCGGGGCCCGGGTACGTTATGATGTGAGCAATGAGGAATAAATCATAAAGAGAAGAACTTAATTTATGTAAGCTACACTGTTCCACATATGCAATCGATGAGTTGTTCATGTTACCTATCCTATTACATTTTGATTCTATTGATGTATTTATGACAAGTTTCATATGGCCTTACATACTCAGTACATTCTCCGTACTGACCCCTCTCGGGGGATTTACCTTACTTGTTGCAGGCGCAGGTACTAGTAGGCCTCCACTGTAGGTTGCGGATCTTTTGCCGACTTTTGGTGAGCTCCAGTTGGTTCGGGGCTTTCTTAGTTGCTATGTACATTCATTTTGGTATTGTATATGAGTATAGAGCGGGGTGTTGTCCCGACTCTAGGGTTGTCATAGCAATGTATCTGTAGAGGCTTTTGTAGACTTATGTGGGAACAGAATGTAAGATATGTATGCTCATTTTGGTTTGTTGGCCCCAACGGCCAAGTTGATATATATATATATATATATATATATATATATGGCATATGTTTCCATATCCGTTTCCATATCCATGAATTTTACATAGTTGCATGGGGTTTTATCAAGTCCATATGAGGAGATGCATGCGAGTGTTCATAAGCAAAGATTGGTTCTCTCGGGCCATGTCGGCTTCGGGTGCCAGTCCGGCCCGAATGGGATTTTGGGTCGTGACAACTTGTTCCAGGGGTATTAAAGTAGTGAGTCGAGGATCTTACTGGGTTACATTTATATATAGCTCACTCCTTACTTGCATGTCTGCAGATACTGTTTGTCGAAGGTGAGGCTAGGGGCTGACGATTCGTTCGTGAGGATTCTGTTGCTAAGGTGAGACTTCACATTGTTCGTGGAGGCTGTCGTTTTAGCTCTAGTTATTTATAGCTTATATTTCTTTTCATTGGGTTTTCATGCCTGAAAGTTGAACTTAGGTAACCCTATTTAGATGCTCTGTTATCTTAGTGTGGGATTCGGGCTAGAGATTTATTATTTAAGCGATTGTTTGTTTTTATAAGTCGATATATGATATTTGGTTGGATGATACTTTCTCTTAAATGACTATTTTGGAGTTGCACATGTTTTATCTCAATGCTTTTAGACATTGGGAGTGTATGGAAGAGTGGTTCTCCCGGCAGGTGGTGTTAGCGGGTGCCATTCACGTCTAGGGGTATTTTTGGACGTGACAAAGTTGGTATCAAAGCCTAGGCTTTAAGTCCGGGGGGTCATGGAGCAGTGTTTGGTAGAGTCTTGTTCATGGGTATGTAGACGTCCATACTTATGACCTTGAGGCTATCGAACACCTAGGATGTTTTCCTTTCTTTCATTCTTAACTCGTGCGATAGAGATTGAAAGTTTAATTTCTTAAAGGCTGATGCCCGTCTTCCTTTAGACTTCGATAGGACATGAAGTTTTAAAAAGTACTGAATGCACACGAAACATGAGTAGGCTTGACGAATCATGCTAACCATGAACTTGTGATCGAGTATGAGCAGGGGATGTTGAAGTTCTTCTTTTAAAGAAGCACTTGGATACTAAAGTAAAGCATAATACTTAGTTGTCAGAGGATTAAAATTAGAATGATTCACCTTGAAGTTTATTTTTGAGTTAGAAAGGTGAATTTTTTTTTATGAGATATATTTACCACCACATCATTGTGGTTCGATGTGATTAAATATTTTTATAACTAGATGATGTAGCAAAGAATGAAGAGAGCTCTACCATTACGGTAAACTAAGATTTTGTAGTATGTAGAGGTGTAGATATTATTGTGGACACATAATTTCCTATTGACGAGTTAGAAAATGATTATTAAGTCGTTGATTTTCTGTAGTGACCCAAAAAGATCAATTGGCCCTCACTTATACGACTATGGTGTTTGGGTGGTGGGCAATGTCGTGACCAAAAAAAAAATTATTGTAAATATGGCTGTCTTCGAGAGAATGTAAAAAGGAAAAAAAGAAGTGAGATCACTATAAACTTTGTGGTTGATCTACATAATCATTCTGAAAGTTGTGGTCGTAGCATGGGTGATATGTATATACTTAGCTAGATAAAACACCAGATTAAAGCTAAATTGCTTATTAATCATGCAAGCCTATGTGGAAATATGGTTGAGAGATAGTGCAACGACGCGAGGTGGTCGTATTATCATATGTAGAGAGTAATATTGTATGAAACCTTCATGCAGGGGTATTCAGATGTGTTCCATCACCGCGTATGTGAGAGTATTAGGGAGAGGTATCTGGATGTGTTCCAGCACTACCATACATGAGAGTGTTACGTAGGGGTATTTGGATGTGTTCCAGCATCGTCACATGTGTGATCGAGATGTAGAGGAATAAGTATGTGTTCCAGCGCTATCTTATGAGAGCATTATGTGGGGAAGCTGGGGTGTGTTCTAGCACTACCGTATGTAAGAAAGATGGATGTGCTCCACTTTAGGACTGTGATCGTGGCGATTGAATATGTTATCACGCAATAGAGATACAAAAGAGTATGATATCCAGTCTCAATATTAGTTGAATGGATATGACATATCATGTGGTTAATGATTAATTGCTTTTGACCGAGTCGGTACCACATAAGACTTATTGATTTGTTATGTAAAACTTATTGTTTGATATTTTATATGAACTCTAGTGTTGTTCACCAGTTGGTTGGTTTGAACCTGGCAAAGCATATCTATTAGATGCAATTTTTCTTTAGCAAGCTTCGGAAAAAGTTGCTTTGATACGAGAATGGCTTCGAACAAACAAAAAGTCCTATGCAGATAAGCAGGTCTGTGACACGAAGTTCATGAAGGGTGAGAAAGTCTTTCTAAAAGTTTCTCCTATGAAAGGAATCATGAGAATGTGGAGCTTGATGAGAATTTGACTTATGAGGAAAGTCCGATATCCATTCTTGATAGGCAAGTGAGACAATTGAGGTCGAAAAAGGTAGCTTCAATCAAGGTATTATGGCGTCATCATCCAACCGAGGAGGCTACTTGGGAGTGCGAGGTGGAGATGCGAGTTTGATATCCTCACTTATTTGTCACTTCAAGTATGATTCTTGACCCGTTCGAGGACGAACGTCTTTTTAAGTGAGGGAGAATGTAATAACCCATGTCTTTTTAAGAGGGATAAATTGGTAATTTTAACCAATTACAATAAATAGGAGAGAATTAAAAAGAGTGGGCCAAAACCAACTAGTCTGCCATATGTTAAGTGACCATCGGGTAAAAAAAATAAAAAAATAAGGTTAATTAGTCTCTTTATTTTGGGAAGAGGACAGCAAGCGGCGTAGAAAAATTTTTTGGAGAACACAAAAGTGGGATTGAAACTTCTCAGTTGTAAGGTATGAAAATTTTCCATATTTCTTTGGCATGGAAATGGAATATACATTCAGTAACGCAAATGGGTACACATGGTATTAAGTGGTAGAATAGAAATAATTGGGGCTTATGATTGTTCTATAATGGAGGGTTGCATTATTATAGTAATGATCACCCAAATAAGAATTAAATTAGGACTTAACTTTGGTTTCATTATCATGAGAAAACAACAATTTTCAACTTTGGAGCAACTGGGCAGTATGCAAAGCTGAAGTCCTTTGTTTCGGTCTATCTTGCCACTATTGGGAATTTTCTTTTCCTTGTTGCTGGTATCATGTTTGGACAGTTGTATTGGAATATTATTATTGTTAATTCATTACATAAGGTGTGAGATATTAAGGATTAGCTCTAAGTTTAAAAGTTAGGGATATTGAGACTTGACTCCGACTAGCATAATTGATATCGTTAATTAATATTTTTGGTAGATTGAAGCCATTGGATGTTGTTTGGTTGATGTTCTACCTACTGCAAGGCGGGAAACTTGTCATTAGCGAGGTAGGTGAGACTTTAAGCTTTGGTGCTTGCTTTTCAAACTTGCTTTATAAAATGTATTTTTCTGCCTAGTCCATGTGTTGGGACAAGTGTGTGCTTGGCAGAATCGGTGGTCTTTGACTAGCCGTGGATATGTATTTAATGAAGTATATTGAGAATTATTTAATGGTAATATGTGAGGTGACGTTGGGGCGTTGAATATATTTTCTTCGTTGTCGTGATATGGTTACTAGGGGCATACATAGCTGCCGTAATATGTTAGGGGCATTGTGTATGCTGCCGTAATATGTTAGGGGCCTTGTACATGCTGTCGTAGTATACTTTGGGGCATTGTGTATGCTGCCATTGGCTTGTCGGGGTGCTAGGCTGATCACCTTCACTGCCGTTTATGACAAGTCTGGAGAGAGGATTGAGTGAATATACATAGTGACTTTCGAAACATTTATTTATACCTTATTGTGTGTTATATTATAAGATATATGTGGTGCTTATAATTTATGTGATCGTTGTGTTTTGTATTTTCTAACACTTGTTCCAGGGGTATTAAAGTAGTGAGTCGAGGATCTTAGTGGGTTATATTTATATATAGCTCACTCCTTACTTGCATGTCTGCAGATACTGTTTGTCCAAGGTGAGGCTAGGGGCTGACGATTCGTTCGTGAGGATTCTGTTGCTAAGGTTAGCCTTCACATTGTTCGTGGAGGCTGTCGTTTTAGCTCTAGTTATTTCTAGCTTATATTTCTTTTCATTGGGTTTGCATACCTGAAAGTTGAACTCAGGTAACCCTATTTAGATGCTCCGTGATCTTAGTGTGGTATTCGGGCTAGAGATTTATTATTTAAGCGATTGTTTGTTTTCATAAGTCAATATATGATATTTGGTTGGATGATACATTCTCTTAAATGACTATTTTGGAGTTGCACATGTTTTATCTCAATGCTTTTAGACATTGGGAGTGTATGGAAGAGTGGTTCTCCCGGCAGGTGGTGTTAGCGGGTGCCATTCACGTCTAGGGGTATTTTGGGACGTGACATCCAACCTCTCACATCTCCTCACTGGGGTATCTAAGTATTTCCTCTTCACACGTCCAAACAATCTCAACCTCGCTTTTCTCAATCTGCCTACCATGGAGGACACTTCTACCTTATCTCGGATTTCCTTATTCCTAATCTTATAATATGTCACACATCCATTTCAACATCCACATTTTTATAACTTGCATTTTTTGAACATGGAAGTTCTTAACTGGCCAGCACTATGTCTCATACAATAAAGTCGGTTAAACCACCACTCCATAGAACTTATCTTTAAGTTTTGATACTACTTTTTTTGTCATGCAAGACTCTGGAGTCAAGCCCTCATTTCATCCATGCCACACCAAATCAAAGACCCAAGATACTTAAAACTTTTTCTCTTGGGGATAGCCTGTGTATCAAGACTCACTTCCACGCTTGCCTTATGTGTTGTATCACTAAATTCGTACTCAAATATTCTATTTTAATCATGCTCAACGTGAACCCTTTAGACTCTAGAGTTTGTGTCCACACCTCCAACCTAGCATTAACTCTGCCGCGAGTCTCATCAAACAGTACTATGTCCATCTACAAATAACATATACCAAGACATGTCACCTTAAATATATCGTTTCAATTTATTCATCACCAAGGAAAACAGAAACGGGCTAAGAGTTTATCTTCGTGCAACTCATCTTAATTGAAAAGTGTTCTGAATCTCCTTCCAATGTCCTTATCGGGGTCTTGACTCCATCATACATGTCCTCGCGTGTCCTAATGTAAGTAACCGATGCACTTGAGCCTCTAGGCATCTCCATAGGACTTTCCTTAGGACTTTGTCATTGGCCTTATCTATATCATTGAGCACCTTATGTAAGTCTCTTTTCTTTTTTCTATATTTGTTTACCAGTCTCCACACAAGATGAATGAGTTTTGTAGTTCATCGTCTTGACATTAATCTAAACTAGTTCTCGAAAATTTATACATTATATAATTTTTCTAAGAGGGAGATTTAGGCACATGTTATTTATTTATTTTTATTAAGATTAAGACGTGTGAATTTGAATACATATTGAATTTTGAATACATATTTAAATTTTAAGATGTTATATTAAGATCTTAAGACAAAAAAATTAAGGTTGTCTATTTTCTTAACATTTGAATGCATAAAAAGTCTTTAACTCTTTATTTAAAATTAATAAATATAAAATTTATATAATACTAATTAATTTAGTACTTTTAGAAAAATTATACTATGACGGTTGGTGATGGTGATGACTAACAATGATGGTTGTGAATGCTGACTGGGCGTGGTATTGATGGTGACAACTGGTTGTCGCAACTGATAATTGTGATAAAAGATAGTGATAATTAATAGTGAAGATCACTGACATATAATGATGGTTGATGACGTGATTGTTGTTAATAATTGACGATTATTATTGTAATGGTGATTTGTGGTGATGACTATAAGTGTCGATGCTATGATAACCACTGATTATAGTGATTGATTGTAGCTGTTGTTATGAGCTAAAGATGATGGTTGTGTGTGTGGTAGTAATTAAGAAAGAAAAAGTAAAATAATGGAGTAGACAAATCCAATCTTTCTTTTGTTAGCCTTAAAGGGCTGCGTGTCAGCAATTGGCATCTCAGAGTATTGATGCATTATATCTCTTTGTCTTGATGAGAACATTCAAGTTTATGTGACCACCGATCGATTGAATGCATAAAAGAATGGAACTAAGGAATGCTTTTCGATCCTTTATTCCACTTTCGTGTCAAACAGTACTACTTTACATCAATAACTAGTGTTAACCTTGTATTTAAATTCAAGGGAAAAAGGATAAATATGTTCTTTAATTTTGTGATTAAGAGTTGATATTTCATATATCTTTCGTTACAAAAGTAGTATATATACTCTCATCGTTAAAATAAAACTAAGCCATATATTTTCCTAGTGTTGAATTGGATTTCTTTTTGTTAATAGTATTAATTTGGTTTTGATGTGAGCTTTATTTGGGTTACTAACATTTATGAGTTATAAAACTAATTAGACAATTCAAAAAATCTAAGTCCAAGTCTGAAATAATACGTTAAAAGACAAAAATTATGAAAATTTTTAAAGGTATTTATAAATCACATTACAATAATAGATACTTTTATGTATAACATATTTTTAAAACGTGTACATATAATGTTGGATTGGTTTGATTTAATTTGACTTTTTAGTTAAAGTTAAATCAAATTAGTTATGGTCGAATTTTTTTCTAAATACCAAGCTAAATCAAATTAATTATGGTCGAGTTTTTTCCAAATACCAAACTAAAAATTTATGGTTATCGATTTTCTTTGTTTGCCAATTATTGCTACATTTTTAAGAAGAAAAGAAAAAGTAGTAGAATAGACAAGAAAAAAAAGTCAACTTCTCTTAAATTCTTCTAGAGCTCATATATGTCAGGAATTGGCATCTTAGGGGAATTGAATACATACTGAAAGTCAACTTATTTTTGTAGAGCCGTATGTCAGTTATCGTATCTTGGGGTATTGATGCATCTTTTTTTTAAAAAAGAATAAAATAAAATACTCTGGTGATAATTTATATTGGAAAAGGAATAATTTCATGTTTAAATATCCTGTGCTACGCTTTATGTAATTTCTATTGGAAAAGGAATAATTTCATGTTTAAATATCCTGTGCTACACTTTATGACATCAATCAAAATCTAGCTTTTCTCTAAATTAGATTTTCAGGATATTTTTAAGGTTCATGCATGCATTATTGATCCTAATGAAGAAAACTGCTCCAAATAACATGTATGGTGCATTCGGAAGAATTAAATAAATTGCTTAATATTTTTCAAATAATAAGTTACTTGACTTGTGTGTGGAAAGAGAATAAACTTCACTTTCAAGCGCGCTCATATTCCAAATTAGTAAATTTTCTTTATGTTTGTGATCTTCATTTGAAAATATATATATATATATATATAATTTTTTTTTAAAAAAATCGCACATTAATTTGCTTCCCACCAGATGTATATGATCATAACATTGTTCACTACTTCACTATGAAGGTGACATTATATGTCCTCTACTTTTAATTTTATCAATCCCATCCTCGTAGATTCACCTGTTTGTTTTCCGTGTTATATACTTCCTCTGTTTCAAAATACTTAATCTTTTTTTTAATTTTGTTTGTTTCAAATTATTTGTTCTACTTATAAAATCAAGACTATTTTAGATATTCATTTTCAGTTTTATCCCTATTATTACATTAAAACAGGAGTACAGGACTATGAAAATTGTGAAGCCGAAACAAACAATGACAGGAAAAATGAAGTTTTCACACCCATCATTGTGTGACATATTATTAAGGAATTATGTTTGATTCAAGAGAAATTGACATGTAGATACAACTTAGTACATCAATTGGTTAGAAAGAGTCAAACTGTAATTCCTCAAATTGTCACTCAACTTAGAGAAATATCCCACTAAAGTCATTTATATTTTTTTTATTTCAATAATGTCATTTAAGTTTATACATTTTTCTTACAAACTAATACTCCATCCGTTCGGTTTTATTCGTCACAAATTTTCTAATTTGATTTTCGCTTTTACTTGTCATTTTTCACTAATCAAGACAAGACAACTTTTATTTTCCTATTTTACCCTTAGCATTAATTTTTTTTTCTCCAAATTAATTCAAGACACAATAGTAAACATCATTTAATAGGGATATTATGGTAAAATAGCTACGTCATTAATTATTTTTCTTAATGGTGTGCAAGTCAAATTGTGACAAGTAAAAGCAAACAGAAGGAGTAATTGCTAAAAATAACTTAAAAGATGAGAGAAAAATGACCAAAATAGTCCCTTAAGTTGAACTTTGAATTTAAATAGTCCTTATTCTTTGACATGAAATATTAATAGGCCTCCAACTATTTTTCACGTTTTTACTTCATACATCAAAATTTTTATATATTTTTATAGATAAGTGCATAATATAATTTTAAAAGACACAAATCATAATATTAAAAAGCAAAAAAAAAAAAAAGAATGTTAATTTAGAGCATAAAATTTTTTAAATGAAATAAAGAAGAGAACATTTATTGTTCAAAATTAGGAGATGTATTTAGTTTTTAAAGTCAAGTTGAAAAAGTAATATAATTTTCTCCCAAATAATATCACAAGATTGACAAAAATAATATTTGAAAACTAACAATTTTAAATTACACAATGGTTAATTTTATTTGATGTCGAATGATTTATGCTATTATCATGATGTCCTTTAATATTTTTTTCTTATAGAAATTCTTTAAAATATTTATATATGATTGTTTTTCTACTAGCTAGAGACCCTAGTTTTTTTTTTGTTTTGAAAGAATTCATCGTCTTCTTTGTGGATTAGGAATTATGAATTATTATATTTTTGATAACTGTGGTGTTTGGGCCAGCTTTCGCGCACCTTGACTAAATCAACGGGATACCTGCCACCTCCCACCAGCAACATATATTAGGTAACTATGTCTACCAAGGCTAGGACATATGGGAAGAATCACCTAGTGTTTTTTTATTTCTGTTGGAATTTAAACCAGAGACCTCATGACGTTCTCAACCCACTTCATTAACCACTAGGTCACACCCTTGGGTGTAGGAATTATGAATTTTCTGAAAATAATTTTCGGAGTAGAAGAAGCTAACAACTAAATTTGAATTATTTTATCAAAAAATAAAGATTAATCATAAAATGAATAAATATAGAACATTATTTTATTATGAACTCCTAAGTTTCCAAATAAATAGAGTATATATAAGCTTTTCTAACAATACCAATCACAATTTTTGGTGGATTGCGTTATATTTTAATACCACAATTAGAATAAACTAAAATCGTACTCACTGTTTTTATAGTTAAAAGGTTATTAGCATTTCATATTGTTAAAAAATAAGGATCTTTTCACTTCAAAGTTCAAATTTAAGGGACTATTTTGGTCAATTTTCCTCATTTTTTAAGTCATTTTTAGCAATTATTAGTTTATAAGGAAAATGTACAAACTTGAATGACATTATTGGAACAACAATAAGATAAATGACTTTAGAGAGACATTTCCCTAATTTTTGGAGTAGAAGAAACTAACAACTAAATTTGAACTATTTTATCAAAAAATAAGGATTTATCATAAAATGAATAAATATAGAACATTATTTTATTATGAGCTCCTAAGTTTCCAAATAAATAGAGTATATATAAGCTTTTCTAACAATACCAATCACAATTTTTGGTGAATTGCATTATATTTTAATACCATAATTAGAATAAACTAAAATCGTACTCACTGTTTTTATAGTTAAAAGGTTATTAGCATTTCATATTGTTAAAAAATAAGGATCTTTTCACTTCAAAGTTCAAATTTAAGGGACTATTTTGGTCAATTTTCCTCATTTTTAAGTCATTTTTAGTAATTATTAATTTATAAGGAAAATGTACAAACTTAAATGACATTATTGGAACAAAAATAAGATAAATGACTTTAGCGAGACATTTCCCTAAATTGAGTTACAATATGAAAAATTGACTTTGTTTGATATTTTAAACCCCTCCCCCCTTCCCCCCTCCCCCTCCCCCTCCCTCAAACTTTCACAAGGACTTTTTCGTGTGTCACAATCTATAAATAGATTGTTACACAAAATTAGTGTACAATCAAAAGAGATCTTTCACGCCTCATAAAATTTCTAGGTGGGAATTGTTAACTCAAAGTCACATGTCAATTTTTTTTTTTTTTTTTTGCGATTGAGATGGAGTACACCATTTTATCGGAAAACCTTCCGAAGTTTCACTATCATCTTCAAAAAATAAGAATATGTTTTTGATACCCATCTTATCTCTCACATGTATGTATGTGTATACAAAAAAAAAGGTATATGATATATATTGGTGTTTTTACATTATCATATTGATGAAAAATGTGTTAGAAATGGAGCTTTCTAGGGATCACGTGTCATATTTCCCATCTATGTGTATATCTTTCATGCATATCTTCTGAGTATATCAATGTATCTCTTACATATCATTTCATGTATATTTCTGTATATTCGTTAAAATATATAATAAAAATACATAATATACACACCTAATATACATTGCCGTATTGACAAAAAATGTGTCGGAAATGGAGTTTTCCAGCGGCATGCCATTTTTCAAAGGATATAGATGACAACCTTTGGGGACTTCTATCGATTATTGAGTGATTGTTGGGGTTGAGAAAAAAATGTGAAGAAAGAAAGACAAAATCGAAAATTAATCGAATCGTATCGATATAAAAAAAAATCGAGATGATGAGACGGTTTTGAAAAGTCTAATTTTAATTATATAAAATAAAATAACCAAAAAATTGATACGATATGAATTTTATAAAATAACTGCTCGAATCGTACCATTGACATCCCTAGTTATTGGAGTTACCTGTTGCCAGTTTTATTTTGGGCTACAAGCGTCAATTATTGACTAATTTGCTGCCAATTTCTCTTTAAAGTTCTATATAGATGTCGATTTCCCTTGATTCAACCAGTGGTGGATCCAACTAGAGGTCGTATAATTATCCCATAAAATCATGATCCGCTCAATAAATTTTAACTCAATTCATTTTTGATTCGTCCTATTTAATTGGCTCATTTAAAAGTTGTGTTGATATGTAGTCTAAATTGACTCATGAGAAATCTTGCTAAAATACATTTAAAAATAAGTTTCCTTTTTTGCTTGAGATGTTATAAAAGGCATATATAATAACAAAAATTAATAGGTAGTTAAATAAATTATAAGAAAACAAAAAAATATTAGTGGGTAAGAGTTGGATGGTTTGTCTAGGTTCAATTATTTAGTCCATTTTAACTCAATTTATTTCAACAAAAGTTATTTTTGAGCGGTTTAATATTTATTCTCAATCTATTTTAACTCATCCAAATTTAGTGCAATTATCCCCTTATTATCCATTGGTGGAATCTCAAGTCTACCTCTCATAAGTCATAACCACTCAAATCTCAATGTGGTAAAGAATATCTGATCTTGCAACTATTAATTATTAAATATAAATATTAAGTAATATGAAGCTTTTATAATGAAAAGAATGGACAACTTTTTCTCGACAAAATAACCGACCTAATGAAATGCCTAAGAAAGCATACCTTAAAACGATGACAGGAATCACGTGGTGATAAGAACAACTATAATTAATGCTACTATTCATTTCTTTGTTTATTGTGAATTATTAGATCTTAATTCTCCTATGATTCTGAATTATTGGAGAATATGTCATAGGGCAGCATTTAGTGCAACATGTGTTAGGCAAAATAGTAGATAAAAATAACATTTTTTTAACGAATAACGACCATTGTTTACCTTAAAAGGGTAAAACCATTTTTTAATCATTTCCAAAAATTGAGATTCAAGTTGACAAGAATATCATTAGTGAATAAAATCAAACATCTATTTCCTAATTGCTTAGTATACCGACATGGGCCTGTCACAACATCATCAATTCCATTAATATCCTTGTACTTAGTACATTTGTTTTACCAAAAAATAAATTTATAGATTGTACAATCCATGTGTTTTAGAACAAGAATTTAAGAGTTTATGAAGTGAATTCAGAAGTAATGCATGATGTTACATTATTTAAGAGGTGTATTTTAATGTGCATGAGTGTGACAATGACAAATTAACTATTTACTAAGTAGCGGAGCCAGAAATCTTAATAACGAGATTCAAAAAATCCTCAAGCTAATATGTCCTTATATGTTCTGTCAAGGACATTTAAGGGAAGTAATAAAATGAGACATTGCTAATCTACTATCTTCCTTATTGGATCCTACTTGTACAGCAATCTCTGAGTGAAAGGCATTCAATTGAACTTCTATTTCATACCTTTAGCTCCGGTATACTAAACTCTAGCTAGGTACATAGAACTTTTAACTCTTTAACATATAACTTATTCTTAATTGGAAAAGAAATATGTAGATATGTAACAAAGTTCACATACTAAACTCCATAATTTAAGGTGGATTGCACTTTTTTTTTGGAGAGTTTTTAAACATGGTATCCAGAATTTGGAATTCCTGCTATCTAACACTAACAGTATCAACTCCTTATCTGAGAACCTATATATTATTCTTTCCCTCTTTTCTTTTAAATTGCTGTTGGGGGTGGGGTGGGATTGGGGTTGGGGGGGGCCGGCAAACAGACCCCAAACCAGTAACGACATCAATTCCCCAACAACAGCAACTCCGAAAATAACCATTCCAGTCAACCAAGTGATATAGGTCAAGATTTGAATTTGAGGTTTAGTTAAGGTCATTATTCGTAGTTCGGTTTTAAGACTTCGAGACCATTGTCGGAGGCCGTTTAGGGTTGTTCACCGTCAAGTTTTTCCTAATCTCAATCAGCATTGGAACATTACGAAGTAATAATTTTTGGTCCTGATGTAGTCCTAAGCCTTTCAAAGTTTGTATCACAGATTTGAAGTGATTTTAATTTGAAGCAAAACATTATCTCCAAGAGTTCCAACTTGAGGGAAGGATCAACAACTCAAATTTACCAACGCATCCGATCCATGAACCACTCTTTCTTCAAGAAATGAACAATTGTGCGGGAAGAACTCAAAAACTTCGTCTGACACATTTACAACCTTGAGTAACAATACTTTTACATTCTTAAAATTATGCCACAGAGGTGGGAGATTATTTAAATGTGGTTGACAAGCATTATGAAGCCGATTTTATTGAGAAGAGTAGCAGGTCCTTTTTTTTAAGCTCCAACAGCTATTTTAATGGGGGAATTGGGGAAGATGACATGAAAAGATGGCTTTTTTAAATAATTGAAAAAATTAATTACACGTGGCAATTTTTAATTGGGGGTTGCAGCCAAATTTTGCACATTCACGCGCGTCATTTACGTGAATGCAAACACAGGTTCAAAATCGGTCAAAATGGTAAATTTATAATGGTCTTTATAACTTTTGTGGGGTAATAGGTCGCCCACAAAGCTGAGGTGTCTTTTAGCAAATTCGGGACAACTTCGATGGTCACTTTATGTCTTTTCTCTTCTTTATTTAACTTGACGTGCCATGTTACCTAATTCGTAGCAAAAATTGGAACTTTAGTTAGGATCAATTGAGTCTTGGTGAAGTACATCAAAGACGAGAGAGACAAAGTATTGATGGAAGATGTACTATTAGATGATGATAACATACTTTCATAAACTCCTGAATGAAGCAGGGGATAAGGAATACTGGGTAATTTAGAGAACTTTGAGAATCATCAAGATTTTGTGTATTATATAAACTTTGATGCGGTTAAGTAGGTTATTTGTAAGATGAGAAGGGGGAGGGTAATCTGAATAGATGAGATCTCAGTGAAATTTTTGAAAGAATGCAGGCAAATAAGGCATGAAATGACTAATTGACTATTTAACGTTATTTTTAGGACGTAAAAAATGTTCAAAGAATGGAGCTGGATTACAATGATTCCATTGTATTTAGAAAGAAGGGTGATATTAAGAATTACAATAACTATAGGTGTATAAAGTTATTAGCCACACTATCAAAGATTGAGGGAGTGATTGATAGAGATGAGGGTGAGTAGGGGTGTCTATCACCAAAAATCAATTTGGATTCATGTTGGGGTGTTCCACTTACATATGGTCTTCATTGATCTAGAAAAAACATACAACAAAGTCCTTAAGGGATTTCTATGAAGATGTTGGAGGCTACAGGTGTACCCGTAGTTTACATTAGGCGATTAAGAACATGCATGATGGATCCAATATCTGAGTGAGGATACTAGGAAGAGACTCAGAACACTTTTCAGTCATGATGGGATTGCATCAAGGATCAATACTTATTCCATTTTTATTTGCCTTGGAGATGATCAATGAAATGACGCGGCATATCCAAAGGGAGGTGTTATGATGTATGCTGTTTTTTATGACATAGTATTAACTAGCGAGGCACGCAACAAAGTTAATGATAGACTGGAGGTTTTGAGACAGACCCTAGAGTCAAAAGGGTTTAGGTTAAGCTGGACTAATACAAAATAATTGGAGTGTAAATTTAGTAATATAACTCACGAGGCAGATGTGGAAGTGAGGATTGATACTCAAGTCATTCCTACAAGAGGAAATTTCAAGTATCTTGGGTCAATAATTCAAGAGTATGGTCAGATTGAAAATGATGTTAAAGATCATATTGGAGAAGGTAGACAAAATGAAGGCTCACATATGGTGTATTGTGTGATAAGAATGTGTCATCAAGACTCAAAGAAAAGTTCTATAAATGGTTGTTAGATCTGCTATGTTGTATGTGACAGAGTTTTGGTCCATCAAGAACTCGCACTTTCCGAAGATGAACGTTGTGCAAATGAGGATGTTGAGATGGATGTGTAGGCTTACTAGCAGAAATATGATTAGAAATGAACATACTTGAAACTAGGTTGGAGTGGCCTCCATGGTGGATAGGATGAGAGAACTGAGGATAAGATAGTTGGGGCATGTGAAGAGAAGAAGATGCCCTAGTGAAGAGGTGTGAGAGATTGGCTTCTGTGGGTCTGAGGAAAGGTAAAGGTAGGCCGAAGAAGTATTAAGAGAGGTGATTAGACATGGCACACATGCAGTTTACCAAGGACATGATCCTAGATATAAGGTTATGGGGTGGAGGATAGGGTAGAAGGTTAGTAGGTAGTCGAGCATAGCCTAGTTTTCCTTCTCTGTATTATTATTATTACTCTCTTATTATCTTATTCATTAGTTTTCATGTTACTTGTTGTTTTCTTTGCTTTAGTTATCATATTATTTGTTGTTTCTACAATGGTTTTCTCCATTATTTTCAACATGACTTCTTCTCTATTGTATTCCGTTTCCATTACTAATTCACTATTAAAAAACCAACAAAAACCGACTTTAAAAATCAATCCGACCTTAAAAAACAATCTCAAAAACCCAACAAAAAAATTATTTTTTAATGAAACCAATCGTTGGAGGTCGGTTTTAACAAGTTTTTAGTAGTAATTTGACATGTTTTACTTGATCCTAGGATCTATCGAAAACAACCTATGTAACTTCACAAGATAGCTAGCTAGGACTAAGACTATGTAACCCCACTTGTGAAATTATATATTGGATTGATCAATTGAGTCTTCTCATTTCAGGCCTCGGGCCTGGTCAATGTAAGTGATATCCTTACATAGATGATAAACCTTTATGAATTTCCAATAATCCAAAAAAAAAAATTAGTACTAATACATTTAAGAAGAGAAGCATAAATAAATTAGGAACAGGTAAAAAGTCAACTTTTGTATGTCAGGAATACGCATCTTGGGGTATTGATGCATCCTCTTTCTCTGGTGATAATTTCAATAGGAAAAAAGGGAATGCTTCATGTTTAAATTGGATCCTCTATCACACTTTATGTCACCAATCAAAATTTGGGTTTTCTCTATACTATATATTCAATGTGTTTTGAGTTCATGCATGCATTGATCTAATAAAGAATCCGCTCCAGGTCACATATATTAACTTTATAGTATCTAGCTTTGAAATTTATCACCCCTTATTTATTTTATGGTACATTGGAAGAAATAAATAAATTGCTTAACATCTTTCGTAAGCTATGTAATCTAAGTTCCTTAGAAGAATAAATTCCATTTCTTGGAGCACGTTTTTTCAAATTCGTAAATTTTCTTCATGTTTGTGGTATTCATTCGCCAGATGATTCGCACATATTTGCCTCCCTTCCAGATGTGTATGAATAATATGATCATGGATTTGTCACTTCTTAATAACTATCTATAATCTTCAATAATAATCCTAAGAAAGATGACATTGTATATCCGTTTTTTAAGTTTATCGATCACCCATGCTCACAATAAATTCACATGTCCCTCGATTTATAAAATCATTACCTCGTGACTCGTGTGGCATACAAATGAAATAACTTAACAAATAGTTGTCTCTTAATTTTTTTAAATTTCTTTGCAAACGGATAAAAAGAAAAAAAATTGGTTGTCCCTTAACGGTCTATTTAACGAAAGATCATACATTTTTTCCCCGTACAAATTAAGAATAAGACCATGAAAGTTATAAAGTCGAAACAAGAAATTAAGAATTTTTTTGGTGGAAATCGAACTCTAGGGGATTCATTTACTTAAAGTCAGGGGTCTAATTCCAGTTCGAGATTTGTGATATTTTTATTTTTCTTCCTCTTCTGGATTGAAATGAAGTTTTTACACCAGTAACGCACTATCTCACTAGAAAACCTTCCAAAATTTCACTACCTTCTTCGAAAAAACAAGAATCTAGTTCTAATTCCCATATCGTGTATCAATGTATCTCCATCATGTATATTTATGAGTATCCATAAAAATATATGTGATGTACAAGATGTGCATGATATACATCGTTGTATTAACTAATAGAAATGGTCGTATCAACAAAAAATGTGCCGAAATGGAGTATATCTTTAATGTATATGAGTGTATCTCTTATATCTCATGTATATATGTGTGTATTCATAAGAATCTGTGTGTTATACAAAATAAAATACATGATATACACTATAGCATCGATGAAAAATGTGTCGAAATGGAGCCTTCCGACGACATGCCATTTTTCAAAGGCTACAGAGGACTGACTGACTACCTTTGAGAAATTTTATGGGTTATTAAATAGTTGTTGGAGAACAGATCTAGGGCAGGGTTGAAAAAAATATTGTGAAGAAGGAAAGAGAAAGGTATAAGAGTTATTTGTTAACTCTTTTAGACTACAAGTGCTAATATCAATTATTGGCTAAATTTGTCAATTTTCCTTGATTCAATTAGTGATGGATCCAACTAGGGTGACAAAATTACCCCATGGAAGCATGAACGGTTCAATCTGCTATTTATTTACTCAGTAAATTTTTATTCATTCTAATTTAATTTATCCAAAATTTGGGTTGATTTATAGCCCAAATTAACCAATGAGAAACTCCGTCAAATTACTTTTACAATTTTTTATTGTTTGACATGTTATGTAAAATAATAATAATAATTAGCTAATTAAGCAAATTACAAGAAATCAAAACAATATATGAATTAAACTTGACAAGAGTTGGATAGATTAGGTTATTGATCGATCCCTTGTTTAGCTTAATTTGAGCCAACTTATTTCAGCCCAAATAATTTTTTATTTGTCCAGTCATTTTGATCCATCTAAATTCAGACTTCAGTCTAAGCCATGTTTGACACCCCTAGATCCAACAATGAATTGGAGAGCTTGGTAGAACAAATGCTTCGATGTCGAAGTTTATATCTATATATATAATAAAGGAGGGTAGTTATCCTAAAATTAAGCCAAGTGGCATCTTGAGAAATAGCCACTTGGCATTTTACAACAAAAAACTATCATTTTACAACAAACAAATATTTTCTTGATTATTTAATATTCTTTCATATTGTGGTAAAAAATAATTAATATTCTTTCATATTGTGGTAAAAAATAATTAAGATTGACTTCTATTGGATGAACACTATTAAGATTGAATCCTATTGGATGAAAACTATTATGATTGTTCATTATTTCATATTAAGATTAGTAGTTAATTATTTCATATTTTGTTGATTATTTAATTATTTTATATCTATATATATATATATAATAAAGGAGAGTAGTTAGCCTAAAATTAAGCCAAGTGACATCTTGATAAATAGCCACATGGCATTTTACAACAAAAAACTATCATTTTACAACATAAAATATTTTCTTGATTATTTAATTATTTAATATTCTTTCATATTGTGGTAAAAAATAATTAATATTATTTTATATTTATATATATAATAAAGGAGAGTAGTTAGCCTAAAATTAATCCAAGTGACATCTTGAGAAAATAGCCACTTGGCATTTTACAACAAAAAACTATCATTTTACAACAAAAATTTATTTTCTTGATTATTTTTAATTATTTAATATTCTTTCATATTGTGGTAAAAAATAATTATTATTATATCATATCTATATATATAATAAAGGAGAGTAGTTAGCCTAAAATTAAGCCAAGTGGCATCTTGAGAAATAGTCACTTGGCATTTTACAACAAAAAAACTATCATTTTACAACAAAAAATTATTTTACTGATTACTTAATTATTTAATATTCTTTCATATTGTGATAAAAAACAATTAATATTATTTCATATTGTGGTAAAAAATAATTAAGATTGACTTCTATTGGATGAACACTATTAAGATTGAATCCTATTGGATGAAAACTATTATGATTGTTCAATTATTTCATATTAAGATTAGTAGTTAATTATTTCATATTTTGTTGATTATTTAATTATTTCATATCTATATATTATCTATAAAGGAGAGTAGTTAGCCTAAAATTAAGCCAAGTGACATCTTGAGAACTAATACATATAAAAAGGGAGCGAAATTGTATATACATTATTGTGTTTAATTGAAACAAGTCTAAATTTAAATGTCTAAATGAAATTTTCAGATTAAGGGGGCCGTATATGTGTTTGGCCTATAAAAAAAACAAAAAGACAAATAGTGTTTAAGTATATATTTCAAAACACATGAATCTTTTAACTAGGAATCCACACCCACATCATCTAAATTATGTATCTACCATTAGGTACTGCAATAATTTTGTTTCTACCTTAAGTTTTCATATATACTTGCAGAGAATTCTCAATGTATGTTGTAATCAATAAGGAAGTCACGGCGAACCAAAAAACAACAACAATCTTTGCAGGGTAGAGAGCGGATCCAAGATGTTAAGCTTGTGGGTTTCCAATAAAATAAATTAATATGCAATAGGAATGGAGACAAAACTGATGGTATGAGTATACTAAGGGGAGTTGATCCCACGTAGATACAGAGACTGAAACAAGGTTCCTTCTTTGCCACTGAATCAATAGCTCCTTTCAATTATGGGTTTCCAACTATCAATTTCTTATATGGTTAATGAATTATCAATATAAATATATGATTCGAATAAAAGTTACTGGGTTCTCGAGAATCCCCACCGAATACCCTAGATCTGCTCCTGGTAGAGAGACTGTTTCTGATAAACCTCTGCTCAAAAGAAATGTAACCAACTCAGAAAAGTAAAAAAGAAAAAGAGACAACAAATAGGAATGTACAAAACAAGTGTAACAACATATATTAATACACACTAGGGAAAGAGAACTACGTGAATCTTAATCATACTACTAGAAGGCAATTCATGTTTTATTTCTCAAAACATTCTCTCTCATTCACTGAAAATATACAATTTATTAGAGTTACTTCCTTTAAAAGTACATTTTTCCTTTCTCAAACTATACGAGGAAATGATCTTCTATAATCATTTACAATTTTAATTAAAGAAACTTTTCTTTTTAGATCTCTTACAAGTAAAATTATAAATATAAAAAGACATAAAACTAAAAATGATTTCGTAAAGTACTAACAAACCAATTAATTGATCCTATTTTCCCTTATCAATTTAAGCCTCAATTTTAGAAAGCCACTCTCTTTGCAAATTCACTTTCAACTTTGAAGAAGCCTACTTATATAAACAAGTGAAGACTATGCATCAATGATCATCCAATAACAACTCTTCTTAGTTAGTTTGAGTTTCATAGTACTTGATAAGGGAATTACATGTACGTCTAATATATAATGATTTTTATATTTTAAGAGTTGATTAAAGGAAAAAGTGGATAGAAAATAGTGAAAATAGGTCGCACATGAAATGAACACAAATTAAGAAACATATATCTTTGAGCTATAAGAAATATATGTTGGGTTCTAAGTGAAAGTGAATGGAAAAGGAAGGGAAGAAAATGGAGGAAAAAGTGAAATGTGTATTCACTTTATAGAAGGAATGTTCTCCCACATTGATGGGAGAAAGGAAAAACCTTGTGCTTAAGTATAGAAGCACTCCTTCATGTGGATAGTGAGGCAAGAAGAAGACAAGCCTCGTGCCGTCATCGTCGTCGCTCGCTCGGCTTCGGCAATCGAGAGATTATCTTTTTGGACAAAATTCATTTGAATCTTGAGAGTTAATAATCCAAAAATTCAATCAGAAATTTCTCCATATGCGGACGCACACGAACATGTGCGGACGCAGGTCAAGCTAGAACTTTCTAGTTTGTGCCAAACACTGATCTGTGGAAGCATATGGCCATTTACAGACGCAGATGCCAGCGCAGGTCAGGCGACGTTTCAAAAATAGGGGCAGTCTTTCATGAACCATTGTTTCTTTTCAGAAGCAACTCTTTATGGCTATAAATACCTTATTTTTCCTCAGGTTTAGTATGAAAATTTTGAAGTGAAAAACATCTTCTTCTTCTTAAAAACTCTAGTGTGATTTACGAATCGTTGATGAGTTCGTAGTTCAGTAAATTTGAGGTACCACCATTTGCTGAAGTGAATCATTTTATAGTGGGAGAATATATTCCATTAACCTCGGGTACTTAAGGGGAATAAATTCCTTAAGGACACACTGTGAATTCGGTGAACTTGATTCCTTCTTTCTTCATCTCTTTCTCATGTTTTTTTTTTTCCAGAAAAATAGTTTGAACTTCTTTGTTGTTCTTGAACTTGTTGTTGAAGTTTATGTTGTAATACAGATTGTGTACCCAAAAAATAATAATCATAAGGAATTTATTAATCTGTAATTTTTGGTTTCTGGAGATTTAAAACCTTTTGGTTTTCTATTTTGTTTGAACTTGATAATGATTTGAAGATATAAAAATTTCATCACGAGTCAAAGTTCATTCAGTTGGCGATTTGAAGAATATAAAAACTCCATCGTTAAACTAGAAACAAGTTGTTTAAAGTTATTTAAGACTTTATTGTTAATATTTGTGATACTAAGTTGTTTGTCTATTTGTGATAGCAAAATGACTAATAAAAATCAAGTCAATGATGCAACGATGAATGTTGCAGCAACTAACATTGCTACTTTGATTCGTACGAATATTGCTCCTGTTATGGCACCGCCGAAAAAATCAGAAAAATTTTCTGGTGTTGATTTCAAACATTGGCAGTAGAAGATGTTCTTTTATTTAACTACCTTGAGTATACAAAGGTTCATCACAGAAAACGTTTCTGAATTGCCGGAAGAAACTCCGAAAAAAGATCGCTTCGTTGTGACAGAAGCTTGGAAGCACTTAGATTTTTTGTGTAAAAATTATATTCTGAGAGGCCTATAAGACGACTTGTACAATGTATATAGCAACATGAAGACCTTAAAGGAACTTTGGGAGGCTTTGGAAAAGAAGTATAAAACAGAGGATGTCGGAATGAAGAAATTCATTATTGCAAAATTTCTAGACTTTAAGATGGTTGACAGTAAAGTTGTAGTTACCCAAGTCCAAGAGTTACAAGTCATAATCCACAATCTCCTTGCAGAAGGTATAAACTTAGATAATACCTTTATTGAATACATTATGTTTGTTCTTGATACTCACATAACTTTTGATGTAGGTTTGGTTGTGAACGATGTTTTTCAAGTGGCTGTAATAATCGAGAAGTTACCACCTTTGTGGAAGGATTTTAAAAACTACTTGAAGCATAAACACAAAGAGATGTCTGTTGAAGATGTCATTGTGAGGTTGAGTATTGAAGAGGATAATAAGGCAGCAGAGAAGAGGTCTCGTGGGAATTTTATAATAAATGGAGCAAATATTGTGGAAGATGATTTCAATAAATCAAAAGGTAGCCCGGTGCACTAAAGCTACCACTATGCGCGGTGTCCGGGAAAGGACCCCACCACAAGGGTTTATTGTACGCAGCCTTACCTTGCATTTCTGCCAGAGGCTGTTTCCAAGACTTGAACCCGTGACCTCCTGGTCACGTGGCAACAACTTTACCAGTTACTCCAAGGCTCCCCTTCAAAGAAGAGAAAGAAAATATCAGGATAACAAAGTAATCCCCCTAAGAAGAAATTCAAAGGAAATAGCTTCAATTGTGGCAAAGTTGACCACAAGTCTGGTGATTGTCGGGCTTCGAAGAAGGGCAAGAATAAGGATCAAGCAAACATAGCTGAATCCAAAGAAGAAATGGACAATCGTTGTGCTATGATTTTGGAATGCAATATAGTTGGAAATCCTAGAGAGTGGTGGATTGATTCAGGTGCCTCCCGCCACGTGTGTGCCAACAAAGAACTATTTGCATTATATGCTCTGGCTCAAGATGATGAAAAGATATTTATGGCGAACTCTGCTACGGCAAAGGTTGAAGGAACATGCAAGATTTACTTGAAGATAACATCAGACAAAGTGGTGACATTAAACAATGTCCTTAATGTTCCATAGTTGCGAAAGAACTTAGTTTCTACTTCACTTCTAACTAAGAACGGATTCAAATGTGTATTTGTTTCTGACAAAGTTGTAATTAGTAAGAATGTAGTGTACATAGGCAAAGGTTACCTCACTGAGGGCCTTTTTAAGATCAATGCAATGACTCTTGCTATGAATGAAAGTTCTGGTTCTTCTTACTTACTTGAGTCAACTGAATGGTGGCATGAGTTAGGACATGTCAATTATAAAACCTTGCAAAAACTGATTACTTTGGAAGTTTTGCCTAACTTTGAGTGTAGTGAATCAAAGTGTCGAACATGTGTTGAATCTAAGTATGTTAAACATCTGTATAAGTCTGTTGAAAGAAATTCCAATCCCTTAGGCTTAATTTACACAGACATTTGTGATTTGAAGTCGACACCATCTCGTGGTTGGAAAAAGTATTTCATAACTTTTATTGACGATTGTATTGAATTTTGTTATGTTTATTTGCTGAATAGTAAGGATGAGCCAATAGAAATATTTAGGCAATATAAAAATGAAGTTGAAAATCAGTTGGATAAAAAGATTAAAATGATAAGAAGTGATAGGGGTGGAGAGTATGAATCTCCTTTTGCGGAGATATGTTTAGAAAATAAAATTGTCCATCAAACTACTGGCCCTTACTTACCTCAATCAAATAAAATTACAGAAAGAAAAAATTGAACCTTGAATAAAATGATGAATGTCTTACTTATAAGTTCAGGTTTACCGCAAAACTTGTGGGGGGAAGCTATCCTTAGAGCAAACCGAATACTCAATCGAGTGCCCCATAGTAAGACACAATATATTCCATATGAGAAATGGAAAGAAAGGAAACCTAACTTGAAATATTTCAAAGTGTGGGGGTGTCTATCCAAAGTCCAAGTTCCTATACCCAAAAGGGTGAAAATAGGACCAAACACTGTGGACTGTGTTTTTATCGGATATGCTACAAATAGTAAAGCATGTTAATTTTTGGTTCATAAATCTGAACATCCGGATATCCATGATAATAAGATAATGGAATCAGATAATGCTGAGTTCTTTGAACATATTTATCTGTATAAGACTAGCATGAGCTTCTAGTGAAGGATCTAAACGACCTATAGATGAACCAAAGAAGAATGTACTTAATGAAGAGAATCCAAGGTGTAGTAAACGTCAAAGGACGTCGACTTCCTTCGGATCAGATTTTGTAATATTTCTTCTTGAAAATGAGCCTCAAGCATTCAAGGAAGAGATGCCATGTACGGACTCATCCTTTTAGAAAGAGGCAGTCAATAGTGAGATTGATTCAATCTTGAGCAACTATACTTTGGAGTTGGTTGATCTTCCTCCAGGAAATAAACCTTTAGGTTCTAAATGGATCTTCAAAAGGAAGATAAAAGCTGATGGTACTATTGACAAATACAAGGCAAGACTTGTTATCAAAAGCTTTAGAAAAAAAGAAGGTCTTGATTATTTCGACACAAACTCGCCAGTAACAAGGATAACATCTATTCGGATGTTGGTTGCATTAGCGGTGGTATATGGTCTTGAAATACATCAAATGAATGTAAAAATAGCTTTCTTAAATGGAGAATTGGAGGAAGAAATTTATATGGAACAACCCGAGGGTTTTGTAGTTTTTGGTAATGAAAGAAAAGTGTGTAAACTTGTAAAGTCACTTTATGGACTAAAGCAAGCACCCAAACAGTGGCATGCAAAGTCTGACCAAACCATATTGGCAAACGGATTCAAGATAAATAAATATGATAAATTACATTAAAGACACTCTAAATCACAAAGTCATTATTTGTTTGTATGTGGATGACATGTTGATTATCAGTAGAGACATTTCTGACATAAATTCTATGAAACGAATGCTTGAGAGAAAATTTGATATGAAAGACGTTGGAGTTGCTGATTTGATCTTAGGGATAAGAATTCATAAAACTCCACAAGGATTGGCATTGTCACAGTCTCATTACATTGAAAAGGTACTTGACAAGTTCAAGTATTTGGATTTCAATATTTCCAAGACTCCATTAGATGTGATCTTTGCACTTCAAAAGAATGAAGGTGAAAGTGACTCACAATTAGACTATGTAAGAGTGTTGGGAAGTTTGATGTATATTATGAATTGTACGCGACCAAATATAGCATGTGCTATTAGTAAATTGAGTCGGTATACGAGTAATCCTAATCAAACTCATTGGATGACAATGAAAAGAGTTTTGGGGTATCTAAAACTATTCAAGACTATATATTGCATTATAACAAATATCCTGCAGTAATTGAAGGATATAGTGATGCAAATTGGATCACCGGATCAAATAAAGTAAAATCCACGAGTGGATATGTAGTTACTCTTGGTGAAGGAGCAGTCTCTTGGAAATCATCCAAACAGACATGTATTGCCCGCTCTATAATGGAATCTAAATTTATCACATTAGATAAAGCTGGTGAAGAAGCTGAATGGCTTCAAAATTTCTTGAAAGATATTCCTTATTGTCCCAAACCTTTGGCACCAGTATGCATACACTGTGATAGTCAAGCTGCAATAGGTAGGGCAGGAAGCATGATGTATAATGGTAAATCTCGTCATATAAGATGGAGACATAATACCGTTAGAGAATTACTCTCTAGTGGAATTATCATGATTAACTATGTAAAGTCAAAGGATAATGTGTCGGATCCACTTATAAAAGGCCTATCTAGAGAGAGAGAGTTGAGAGATCATTGAAGGGAATGAGTTTACAGCCTAGGACAAGTTACCATGGCGTTAACTCTACCTAGCGGACTGGAGATCCCAAGAGCTAGGTTCAAGGAGATAAAACAAAGTTGTGACTGATGGTTCAATATTGTCAATAAACTCAACCCATTCTCAAGATGAAGACAATGTTCAAGAAGTAAGGATAAGGCCTATGGTTTGAAGTTTTTTAATGGTTTATAAGTTTGCCAGGTATGACCAAATAGTTTGATCTAGAGGATTGAACATTTAGGAATCACCTATGTGAGGGTGCAGTGGAAGCCGCTTCAAGGAGAATAATAGTTAAGACTTATTCTCTAAGCTCTCATGAAAGTAGGTTGTGTTCATGGCTGAAACGAATAAAACTGTGAGAACCATAAATGGTAAGAGGTTGGTTGTGTGACTTGTATTGTCTAGGCGTACATTAAAGTTCGACGGTTCAAAGATATTACATCTACTGATTGACCAAGTACATCTGATGCAAATTCACTATGAAAAGTTCAATGGAAGCCTACTTATCCAGATGTAATTAGTCTTTGCTTGTAGATCACACACTTGTTTGTATATATTTTGATGAAATAGTCATTCCCCATTCATGTGGGGGATTGTTGGGTTCTAAGTGAAAGTGAGTGGAAAATGGATGGAAGAAAATGGAGGAAAAAGTGAAATGTGTATTCACTTTATAGAAGGAATGTTTTCCCACATTGGTGGGAGAAAGTAAAATCCTTATGCTTAAGTAGAGAAACACTCCTTCATGTGGATAGTGAGGCAAGAAGAAGACAAGCCTCGCATCATCGTCGTTGTCGCTCGCTCAGCCAGACTTCGGCTTCAGATTTGGATTTGGATTTAGATTTATCAAATGATCGATCGAGAGATGACTTGAGAGTTAATGATCCAAAAATTCAATCTAAAATTTCTCCATTTGCGAACGTACACGAACATGTGGCATGTCACAATGCACCTCAAAGGGACGTGACCATTTGAGGCACTGTTTGATAACGAAAAAGGTAACCTGTACGTGCACCTGGTGACCTGCGAACGCATGTGCTAACGCAGGTCAAGCCAGAACTTTCTGGTTTGTACCAAAAACTGACATGTGGTCGCATGTGGCCATCTGCGGACGCAGATGCCAGTGCAGGTCAGGCGACATTTCAAAAATAGGTGTAATATTTCATGAACCATTATTTCTTTTCAGAAGCAACTCCTTATGACTATAAATACCTAATTTTCCTCAGGTTTAGTATGAAAATTTTGAAGTGAAAAACATCTTCTTCTTCCTAAAAACTCTAGTGTGATTTGCGGATCGTTGAATGAGTTCGTAGTTCAGAAAATTTGAGGTACCACCATTTACTGAAGTGAATCATTTTATCCTGGGAGGATATATTTCATTAACCTCGGGTATTTAAGGGGAATAAATTCCTTAAGGACAAACCGTGTATTCGGTGGACTTGATTCTTTCTTTCTTCATCTCTTTCTTATGGTTTGTTTTGTTTTTTCCAGAAAAATAGTTTGAACTTCTTTGTTGTTCTTGAACTTATTGTTGAAGTTTATGTTGTAATACAGATTGTGTACCCAAAAAACAACAGCATATACCCTTGAGCTCCTCCCCCTCCTTCTCCTTTAGGATATGATCCTCCTTGGTCCTTTTTACATAACATTCTCGGCTGTCTTTGGTCCGATAGCTCGGTCGCCCTCTAGCCAGTGACTATCCCAGATATGGAGCTAGGTGTATACCGTCATGTCGAAACTCTCTTTCGAAAGTGAGATACCAGCTTTCATAAGAGGGAAGGATCACCCTGTCATGCAGCAGAGCAGTGTTCTAGAAATTAAGACTTCATAAAAAAATAGACACAATTTGAGAAGTGTACAAAAAGAGTAAGCAAAAGTATTGCAACACTCTATTGCATATTGGGCTTTGATTGGATCAGGTTTCACTTGTTCAATTTGGAAAATCAATGAGCCTCGAATTTTATTAGTATGGGTAAACAACATAAATCTCAACTGTTTGCTGCCTAATTACAGAAAATTCCGACTGTTTTCATATTTACAGAAAATTTTAATTTCTCTGCTTGTCGCGATACATAAGTTGGAGCCGATACATATCCACACGATACATAAAATACCGATTGCTTATCGCGATACATAAGTTGGAGCTGATACATAGCCACACGATATATAAGTACCGATATATCACTTTCTGATACATAACTATTCAATCAAATTCTTATGTATCAGTAACACATATCTCATTCCGATACATAAGTCGTATGTATCAGTAACACAAAAAAGAATTCTGATACACCAAATACATCATTCTTATGTATCTGTACACAAAAATCAGTATGATACATAACTGTCACGCCCTTTTTTTTTTAAGACACCCACTGTTTTGACCTCTTCTTTTATGATTTTGAGCAATTTTCAGAAGCGAAAAACAGCTGGTGAGGGGAAATTATGATGCGACCATGGTCCGTGAGGACGTGAGTTTTCTGATTTTTATTGTCGGAGTTGATTGATTTCACCGGAGTTTGGCCTGAAGCGAGGGCGAATAGGAGGCAGCAATGGTGGGTTTTAAAAATGAAGTAGATGAATGGTGTTAATGGAGATTGCCTATGTTGTTGCTTCCGTGGTTATTGCTATTATTCTAATTGTTGTTATTGCTTGTTCAGGTATGTATCCGATGATTTGGGGATATAAATTACAATTCAAATTTTTGTAATTATTTAAGGGGTTGAATTTTAGATAATAATGGTAAGTTAAGTTGTGGTATTATGCAATTCAGGCTCTCCACATTTCTTCAACATCGGCCTCAAATTTTATTAGTATTAACGGGTTGAAGGCTGACTTATTTCGAAGGATAGATTTGTAAGAATGGCCTTGAGATGCGTGATGTTTAACGTTTAACCTCGGTTGCGTCATGTTCAAAATTTCAAGTTTAATAATTTTAAGCTTTTGACCTTAAAGGTTGACTATGGGTTGAGCAAATGTCAAAAGTTCAAGACCATTAATTTTCTTCCTGCTACCGAAATGTTCATTTCTTCAGGTCATTATTTAAATTGTTTCTCTATTTCTAAAAATTATGCAAATATGTATAGTCGCAGAGACTAACAAAATATCTACAAAATTTTTGACCGTATTTTGATATTTTCTCATAAGATTCAAAAGAAATTCTTAGACGGTGATTTTAAAAACTTAAAAGTTACCAAAAAAAGTAAAAAGAAAGACCTCTTACTCATATCCAAAAATATTTGTCCATATTATTAAAAATAGATGTCCAACAATACTTGTCCAATTTAAAAAATTAATGGATAATTTATTCATTTCTACTCATTTTACCCTTACAATATTAAATAATATTCATTACTCAATGCATTTCCCAAATCATTAAGTTTATTATATTCAAAAGGTGATATAATAAAATTACCTCTATTATTTATTATATTTCTTAACCTGTGTGTTAAGTCAATAGTGAACAAATATTGTTGGACGGAGGAAGTACTAAACAGTGTGTTCCGAAAGGATAATCAACGAAAGTTTCTATGGTTTTAGTGGGGCTAAGCTATAGAGGTCATTTGCACTTCTCCCCCCATTTTGTAATGGTATTTAATTTTTACCTTTATCATAACAAATAATTTTTTTTACGGAGCATATATAGGTTTAATATCGCATCATAATATCAAACAAGTTATGCCTCACATGACTTCAATTTCTAAAAGAACTTATGCCTGACATAAGTTCTGTTGCGAGGGACAAAAAAGATCAACTCATGACAAAAATTAAAAATCATTCCATTCAAATAGCAAACCACATGCAATTTCTTCAAATATAAGCTATTATATACCATCATGAACCAAGGATTGAAATTTGACAAGTACTTGGAACAAAAGGAAGGTAAATATATTCATTTCACAATTACATGCAACGTTAACATATGCAGTGATTGCAAATTAAATGCACTAATTGCTTCGGCAGGACTTATATGTACAGTTGAGCAATTTTAAAAATATATTTTATGTTTTGTTTCCTCTCAATTGGCGATCATAAAAAGGTAGTCATTAAGTGATGATTTAAAAACATAATTTCACTCCTCAATTTTTAACTAATTAATACCAAATCAGTCATAGGGAACTCAATTAACTTCAGAAAACTAAAAGGAGTGATTCAGTACAACGAAACTGATTGTGGAAACTGATAATCTATCCGTGACACATGCTCGGGAAGAAAATTTAATGAATTACTCTTATTTTGATTCCTTAGTCGTTGATGATAAAACTCTTCTCAAAGATTTACCATTTTTATCTTTGTTGTCTGTTAAGAAATTAGGTTGCTCATTTTTTTGCTAGAGCATCTGCTTTTATGTCTGGCTCAATGGAGTGGGATACTGACCCTCCCCCTCTCATTACCGATATACTCGTGTTTGATTTGACTAATACATGATGAAAAAGTCATTTAAAAAAAAAAAAAAACTTCTGAAAAAGATCAACAATTGCTCTAGATACATCTTACATTACATATACAGTTGTCAATATTCCTCGAGGCTGCAGCATGCAATGCATGCAATAGTACTGGCTTTAAGCTTATTAAGAATTTTCCTGAGTTTGCAACTAAAGAATCTTTCTTAGCAAACAAGTAGCATCTCTTTCCACAGATAAAAGGGGAGAAGCAAAGATGCATATGTATCCACCTACTAGGCCAGATTCTTCATGTTTTCTTTCTTTTTGGCCTACTAGCTAACTCCGATTCCCATTCTTCCTTCCTTCACAACTAAGATAACTAATAATGAAACAAGTAGAAAACTCGCATATAGTGTCACAAGTGTGTCAGCTCGATAAAAACTTACTTGTACTCGATGTCTACACAAGCTAATTAAATCAATGAATATATGATTATCTTTCACATATACTCGTTTTACTAGTCTATCGTTAATTATAACACATTCTCACTTTAATTGCCATGATAAATTTATGTGGTTTAGTATAAATACTAGATGTGGTTTAGTATAAACACTAGATGCTGATAAGCTTTTATATGCAAAGCTATGCACAATAAAACACAACAACAACAACATACCCAATGTAAAGATAAAAGTGGAATCTGAAGAGGATGGTGTGTATGCAACCTTTCCCAAATCCTACCCCAACAAAGCTAGAAATCCTAATAAAATTAAGTATTTCAAAAAGTAAAACAATACTGTTATATTTGCAATTTGAATCTGTGACCTACAATAACTTTTTTAACAACTATACAATATAATTTTTCAACAAACAGGATTCAAGTGACCCTCTTCGTTAAATGTAGCCCCCCTTCTCACTTTAATTTATAACTTAACCATGATAAATTTATGTGGTTTAGTATAAACACTAGATGCTGATAAGCTTTTACCGTGTAAAGCTATGCACAATAACACAACAACAACAACATACCCAGTGTAAAGACAAAAATGGAATTTGGAGAGGATGGTGTGTATGCAACCTTTCCCAAATCCTACCCCAACAGAGCTAGAAATCCTAATACAATTAAGTACTCCCTCCGTTTAAAAAAGAATGACCTAGCTACTTTCCTTTTTAGTCTGTTTCAAAAAGAATGATCCTTTCCTTTTTTTGGCAACACTTTAATTCCAACTTTCCACATGACATGTTTAAGACCACAAGATTAAAGGGCATTTTGGTACATTTGCCATAACTTTAATTTAGGATCACAAGATTCAAAAGTCTTCTTTATTTTCTTAAACTCCGTGCCAAGTCAAACTAGGTCATTCTTTTTGAAACGGAGGGAGTATTTCAAAAACTATAACGGTACTGTTATATTTGCAATTTGAATTTGTGACCTACAATAACTTTTTTAACGACTATACAATATAATTTTTTGACAAACAGGATTCAAGTGACCCTCTTCGTTAAATGTAGCCCCCCTTCTCACTTTAATTTATAACTTAACCATGATAAATTTATGTGGTTTAGTATAAACACTAGATGATGATATCTTTTACCGTGTAAAGCTATGCACAATAACACAACAACAACAACATACTCAGTGTAAAGACAAAAGTGAAATCTGGAGAGAATGATGTGTATGCAACCTTTCCCAAATCCTACCCCAACAGAGCTAGAAATCCTAATAAAATTAAGTATTTGAGCTAGAAATCCTAATAAAATTAAGTATTTAAAAAACTATAACGGTACTGTTATATTTGCAATTTGAATCTGTGACCTACAATAACTTTTTTAATAACTATACAATAGAATTTTTCGACAAACAGGATTCAAGTGATCCTCTTCGTTAAATGTAGCCCCCCACCCCCATAATCATGCATTACGAGAGAAATGAATTGTTAGATCGATCGATGTGTGACATAAACAACTTGCATGGTTCCAAAGGAGAAGCATCCTGGTGAATAAAGAATATTGGTTTAGAATAAATTGGATAAGTTCTTATCTTTTACACATCAGCTATAAGATCCTCCAAAAATAACCTAACATGCAACAAACGAGCAGGAGAAATGATATTTTAGTCCTTGTAAATTTATTTTTAGTTTTATGTGATCTTTTTCATAAGAGTTCTTTATTTTTACACATAAGATCAGATCTAAAAAGACCATTTTTTTTTCTATTTAATTTGTAAGTGATCATAAAGGATCATTTCCTAGAGCGCACACTTATAATCACCAAAGAAGTTATCCCTTA
This sequence comes from Capsicum rhomboideum, assembly GCA_031232105.1. Taxonomy (NCBI): domain Eukaryota; kingdom Viridiplantae; phylum Streptophyta; class Magnoliopsida; order Solanales; family Solanaceae; genus Capsicum; species Capsicum rhomboideum. The sequence goes on from CP124711.1 coordinate 14,748,629, forward strand.
AACTTTGCAACATGAAAATCTCAACTTGGAAGACGTAAGGAATAACTACACTTCCAATTATTGGCTGCTTTGATTTCATAGAATTTCACTGTTGCAAAAATGTCCATCGAACGTGTAAAAATACTTAGAGGAATTTAATGAGGAATATTACAACTTTTTTCATCTTGAATCTAGTGAGTGAACGAACTTGTTAAGTTGTTATCTGACACTGCTCAAAATCTTCAGAAGTAAGGTTTATATATTCTCCTACGCATGCATCAAATAATTATATAGAGCATATTTTATACTATATTATATTCGACATTCTTCTACGTCTATTTATACAGTAGCATTAATGTCTTTAGAATCTAAATATTGTTATTCTTGAAATACTAACATAGTACTCTTTTAGGGTGGTTTGGTACGTGAGATAAACATAATAATTTCGAAATAAAATTTCGGATAAATTTTATCCCATATTTGGTTTAAGGCGTAGTTAACCCTGAGATTATTTTATTACAAATGATGGGAATATTATCTTATATAATATAAAAGATGAGATAAAAATAATCTCGTAAGATATCCTTGTTTATCCCATCCCGCATATCAACGACCCCACCAGTCATAGTATATCACCGAAAGTTTACCAATTAATTTCTCTAAGTAAAAAAAGGCCAGGAACAAAAACTTTGCCTTTCAAATCCCTCGTACAGTTCTAAACAATGTTATAGTTTGTACGGACACTGAAGGAATCAGGTTTTATGGTTATGGTCGGTAAGCACAAGTGGTCAAAATCAACAACATTATCAAAGTGTTGGCACCTTTTGTTTTTTAATTATTATTTTTTTGTTAACTAAGTTATTATCTATAATTATTTGATTCCTTTAAGTATACGAAATAAATATCTTAAGGAATTTCCTCTTTCCATTTTTAGCTAGCTTTAGTATTTTTAGTAATTTTGTCTTTTCTAGATAAATAAATAATGTAAATTGTAATCCATATCTATCAAAAATCCCTATAAATAACCCAAGATATGAAACCTCAAACATCACAAAAGCTTACAACACTAGCATCATATATACTAGCTACTAGCTAACAATACCCCCTTCTGTTCCCCACGAGATTTTCTTTTTTCTGTACTCGTTGAGTTCATCTTAAGACTTACGATACCAATTGCTCATACATTCGATTAATTTCAAATATGGATAAGATTAGAGAATTGGCATCAAAGAGGGCAGCAGTAATATTTACCAAGAGTTCATGTTGTATGTGTCATAGTATCAAAGCACTATTCTATGAACTAGGAGCAAGCCCAGCGATTCATGAACTGGACCAAGATTCAAGAGGCAATGAAATGGCAGTGGCATTGAGAAGCCTAGGTTGTAATCCATGTGTTCCTGCTATTTTCATTGGTGGACAATTTGTTGGCTCAACTAAGGAAGTTATTTCCCTTCATGTTGATGGTTCTCTTAAACAAATGCTCATCAATGCCAAAGCTATATGGTTCTAAGCCTAGTTTCCTTTTCTTGTCTTGTTTCCTTTAAAGGGGGGTGGGGTGGGGGGCTGTAAAGAAGGCCATATTTTTATGAAAATGGCTGATAATGGAGCCTCTAATTTTCTCTCTATTTTGTTTCATCATTGGTTTTTGCGGGGCGACTCAATACAATCAGTGACCTAAAATAAAAACTTAATAAATTACCAAAAACATTTTAAATAAAATTCATGTATTTTTTTTTTTCGAAATTTACATTTTTAATTTTTTTTTATATGCAAAGCTATAAAGTTACTCTTTTAAAGATTCAGTCATTCAAACATTATGAAATTAATAGTGTAGGAATGCAAAATTGTTAAGTAAAGAAGATGAACACAAAAACACATGGTATTCTTGAGAGGAGGAGCACAGAGATTTAAAGAAAGAGTATTTCAATCTTTGTAATTTTGTATTCAATTGTGAATCTTTATGATGAGATTGATGACTCTTTATACTTAACAGATTAGTAGCTAACAATCATTAACCAACTAACTGATCAGTCTATTAACAGACCAACTAACTAGAGAATAAATGGGAGGGCACCCACTTTTAAAACTTATTTAGGAGAATAGCCTTCAATTTTCTTTTTGATTTTATATTCGGAAAAGGGTCAAAAATACCCCTAAACTATTGAAAATGAATCAAATATACCTTCCGTTTGATTTTGGACTCAAAAATGCCCTTACCGTTAATGTATTGGCTCACTTTTGTTGTTTTCCGGGTACAATCTGTAGTTATAACATGAACTTCAACAACAAGTGCAAGAACAACTTCAAGAACAACAAAGAAGTTCAAACTATTTTTTCTGGAAAAAACAGAAAAAACCATAAGAAAGAGATGAAGAAAGAAATAATCAAGTCCATCGAATTCACGGTGTGTCCTTAAGGAAATTATTCCCCTCAAGTACCCGAGGTTAATGGAATATATCCTCCCAGGATAAAATGATTCACTTCAGCAAATAGTGGTACCTCAAATTTGCCAAACTACGAACTCACTCAACGATTTATAAATCGCACTTGAGTTTTTAGTAAGAAGAAGAGTATTTTCACTTCAAAATTTTGTGTCTTTACCTTAGGAAAAAATTAGGTATTTATAGCCAAAAGGTGGTGCTTTAGAAAGGAAGCAATGGTTCATGAATCGGAACCACCTGCGCCCGCAGATGGCCCACCTGCGCCCCGCAGGTCGACTTTTGTCAAAAAGCAAAAACTTTCAGTCCGACCTGCGGACCCCATCTGCGCCCGCAGGTCCCATTTCAGTTTCCAAACAGTGCCTCGAAGGGTCGCGTCCCTTCGAGGTGCGTTGTGACATGCGTCCGCACTTCCTCATATGCGTTTGCAAATGGAGAAATTTCAGATTGAATTTTTGGATCATTAACTGTCAAGTTTCAAATGAATTTTGTCCAAAAAGATAATCTCTCGATCACTTTCCGAATTCGAAAATGAAGCAGAAGCCGAAACCGAGCGACGACGACACGAGACTTGTCTTCTTCTTGACTCACTATCCATATGAAGGCATGCTTATATATTTAAGCATGAAGAAGTCCTTTCTCCCACCAATGTGGAAGAACACTTCTTTATTTAAGTGAAAACTCAATTCACTTTCCCTCCATTTTACATTCACGTTTCATCACTTAGAACCCAACAACTTTTACCCCTTAAAACTAACAGATGCCATGTCACCTTACAAATCACATAAAAATAATTTAAAATAATTTTTTTTTGCTGATGTGGAATTCAAAGCGGAAAAAAAAATTAATGTGTAAATTCTAATGAAAAAAGTCATTATCAGCAAAGCAATCACGTAAAAGACATCTCACAAGCGAGATGCAAATTCCACCGGAGTAATTTGCAGCACCATCTTCCTTCCTAAAGATGATATAAACACCGCCGTGTCCAATAAAAATCGTCGAAAAACTCAATCGATGGCACCGATAGTCATAGTAGAATATTTATAAAAAAACCCTTAGATTGTTGATTCTGTTCCCATCATCTGGGGCTTTTCTTATTTATTTTAATTTTTTGAAATTGGAGAAAATTAATACTATAATAGAGAAAAATATACTGTTAAGAATTAAACCTCAGAAAACAACGAAATGGGTAAAGATATGAGAGGATTTTGACTTATGGAGTAATTGGATACCCAACAATATTAAAGCCTGAGAGTTTCTTTTTTGGGTATAGAGAGTAATTGGATACCCAAGATATGAGAGTTTATGTTTCCTCAACAAAATCCTGAGATTTCTTTTTTTCTTTTTCCTTTACCTATTTCTCCAAAGAAAGAGCTTCCACAGTGTGTTCAAAAATTTAAATTACAAGAAGAATGATGGTTTGCTGCATATAAGGGAGAAAGTTTTTTTTATCTTAAGGAATAATAGGATTTTGAGAAGTAGAGAAGAAGGTGTAGGTAAGGATTGCATCTGTCACGTGTAGAGATCTGAAGGGGTCATTTGGTAAAGTGTATAAGAATAATGCTGAATAAAGTGTATTAGTAATATTTGCATTACTAATGCAAGTATTAGTAATGCTGATATTAGTTATGCAGACATTATTTCTTATACAATATTTAATTTAATGTATTAAAAATAATATATATTTACATAGTTTTTATAAAAAGATATTTGTTTACCAAAATACCCTTCCTTGTTGTACACTCTCTTTCAAGCGTAGAAGGAAGCAGCAACAACTACTATACTATTGTAGAAAAGGAAAACTCATGAAAAAGGAATCTGCATATATTTTGAGGGAGAGTAGGTGTGGAGAAAAAGGAATCGGCAAATATTAGAAAGGAATCGACAAGTATTTCAAGTGTAGAAGAAAGTAGAGAGAATTGAGAAGGAGGTGACAAAAAAGTGAATTAAAAAAAGGTGACAAGTTTGACCAGCTGAAGTCAAATTTTTTGTTAAGTAGTCATTAGGAAGTTGCTGCAGCAACTTTCGAAGTTGCTACAACAACTACGATAGTTGCTGCAAGTTGCTACAGCAACTTACAGCAATTGTTGCATGTCATTAAAACTAATGACAAAATTGTCACCTCTACTCAATAATTAAAACTTCTGTCACCTTTGTTTGATTTTCAAACTTTTTTGTCACCCTTAATTAAAAGTAGCAGCAACTACAGAGCCGAAAAAGCTTTAAAAAGCAAGGACAAAAGGAAAAAATAATGTTTGATTAAGAAGAAGGAAGAAGATTAAGAGAAAATCGTGGCAAATATTGAGAGGTAAATTTGTCATTTAATAAGTTAACGCATGTGTTGAAATGCTTTGTATTACTAATACATAGAAAATGGTGGTATTAGTAATACACTCCTCAATATACAATAGAGTGTATAACGTGTGAAGATGTGTCAAAGGAAAATGAATTACGAGTTAGACTTTTTTTCCACATCAACAAAAAAAATTATTTTTATGTGATTTGTAAGATGAAATGGCTGTAGACATCAAAATTTTGTGGACTCTACAAGATGAATTCAATTTTTGTTAGAGTTCTTTGAGGTTACTCTACCATAAACCCAAACTTGGAGACTACTTTATCCTAAACCCTAACTTAGAGGCTACTCTAGCTTATGCCTATATAAAGGATAGTATATTCCCTTAAAAAGGCATCTCAAAAATTTCATAAACTCATGGAATATCACAAAGAGATCAAAACCCTCTCTTATTAGAGTTGTCAATATGGGCTGGCCCAGCCCACACGGGCTTTGGAGTTTGACGGGCCACGCCGAGCTGGCCGATCAAGATGATGGGCCATAAAACACCAAGCCCACACCATCACTCTGTGGGTTGAGGGCCTCACGGGTCAACCCACTTTTTAAAAAATATTATTTTTATAATTTAATTTTAGAATGTTAATAAACATAAATATTTACAAGACAATATTACATAGTGTTACTACTTGTTAATTAAGTCTCCAATACACCAAAAAAATTAATCCTAATCGCGAAACTAAATAACTTTTGACATGATACCCTTCGAACCAAATAAAAATATTAATACGCAATCTAAATAGTTAATGAGTAACAATATAACTGATATTTTAATGTTTAATTGCTTAAACCTAGTACTACTTAATTTTGTATTGTGGTTATTTACATATTTTATTAATATAATTAAATTTAAATATTTATAATAATTAAATAGATTTTGAGTGTGGACTTTGGAGTTTGGACTCTTTTATTATTTTTAGTACTCTATTTTATTTTTAAATTATTTTTTATTTGACTCACGGACCAGTCCACGGGCCGGCCCAACCCACATTGCTCAAGCACCACGGGCCACGGGCTTATTCGGGCTGGGATAAAAGGCCCTGTTCTTAAATGTGCTGCAAAAACTGAAGCCCAACCCTATCAAATTACAGGCTGGGCTAGGCCAGTCCAACGGGTCTGGCCCATATTGACGGCTCTATCACTGATAATCAAATACTTCAAGAAGATCCACAAAATACTTCTTTCATGGAGATCAAATCCAAATCTTCCTATGTTCAAGAAATACTCTACTAATGACCCTCGAATTACAGAGAAAATTAAGTCCTCCTTTCATGAAAATCAAATCCAAATCTTCGTAAGTTTGAGAAATACGCTACTAACGGCCCTCGAATTATGGAGAAAATCAAGTCCTCCTTCTATATAGATCAAATCCAAATCTTTCTATGTTCGAAAAATACGCTACTACCAGCCCTCGAATACGGATAAAATCAAGAGAGAAGAATCAAGGGAGGATAAAAATTGTACCAGCATATTTATAATTAAAATATTCTTGTTTCTTCATATTTTATTTGTGATTGAAGTTTATTTTCCATGAAAATCAAAATTCGTTGCAAACATATTGGCACGCCCAGTGGGACCAAATCTGCCCTTCATCTCTTCTCTTACAAATCAGATCTGCAAATCTGGAGAAACAAAATTGCACATATGGAAGAATACTTCAAGACTCGTCTTTGAGTTTCTCAGCCTTGAAGTAGGGGGCATTTGTAGACATCAAATTTTTGTGGACTCTACAAGACGAATCCAATTTCTGTTAAAGTTCTTGGAGGCTACTCTAACCTAAACCCAAACTTGGAGGCTACTCTATCCTAAACCCTAACTTGGAGGCTACTCTAGCTTATGCCTATATAAATGTCACGACCCGAAATCCCATTCGGATCGGACTGGCACCCGAAGCCGATATGGCCCGAGAGAACCAATCTTTGCTCCTATTCACTCGCAAGCATATTTTAGAATGCATCTTATTATACTTCGTACAACTAGGCGAAAGTCATGGAAAACTTAACAATATATGAAACTTGGCCGTTAGGGCCGTCAAGTCAAACAGAATACACATCTCTTACATTAACCTTCCCACATATGTCTACAAAGGCTCTAACCGATACATGAACACAACAACCTGTAGTCGGGATAAGTCCCCGTTTTATACAATAATTACAAAACCAAAACAATATACACATGTGACTCGAAAAGCCCCGAACCAACTGGGAGCTCACCAATGATCCACGGATAACCCGTAGCCTATTGTAGGGGTCTACTAACACCTGTGCCTGCAACAAATAAAGTAAGTTCCCCAAAAGGGGTCAGTACGAAGAATGTACTGAGTATGCGAGGCTATAAGAAACTTCATGAAACTTAAGCACTTCAATGAACTTGATTTAAGGAGAATAGTCAATATGGACCAATCATCATTTAGTATGTATGGAAATAGGTACTTTATGTTCATTACTCCATTTGCCTTTATGCCCGTTTTCGTTAACAGTTAGAACCGTCAATAATGTATAACCGTTAATATGCAACCGTCAATATGCAATGCATCCGTCAATATGCAACCATCAATATGCAACCGTGAATATGCAACCGTCTCAAGTTCAGCATCAAGCTAGGCTTTTGCCCTACTGAGCTTCCCCCTGCTACCACCCGGAAAACAAGAAAGCAGGTTCGGCATCAAGTTTGGCTTTTTCCTCACTGAGCTTCCCCCTTGATCCAGTGAATATAATAAAGTTCGGCGTCAAGCTTGGCTTCTGCCCCACTGAGCTTTCCCCCTGCTACCACCCGAAAAACAAGGAAGCAGGTTCGGCATCAAGTTTGGCTTTTCCCCCCAAAGCTATCACCCGTACTCAAAGAACCATAAAGTAATTATAAAGTAGTGATAAAGTAATTAGAAAGTAATATGAAAATAATGTTAAAGTAACCATAAGGAAATTTATAAAGTAACCATGAGGAAAAGTATATAAAGTAACCATGAGGGAATATATATAAAGTAACCATGAGGGAATCTATAAAATGTAACCATGAGGGAATCTATATGAAGTAACCATGAGGGAATCTATATAAAGTAACCATGAGGGAATTACTTCTTCCATTACTTCATTGCATTACTTTTCTCTTTTACTTTTATGAGATTGCTACATTGGGGGAATCATAACCTTTTTTGGAAGCACATAAGTGCATTACTTCAATCTTTTATGTTCATGAGATTGATACTTTGGAAGTAGTAACATTATTGGAAGCCTTGGAACATGGAAGCCTTGGATTATTGGAACTTGTGATCATGTCCATAATTATGTTATACATGAGAATAATAACATATGACAACTTGAAATGAGATAACTTTTAACATTTCGGAATGGAACAATGACAATGACAACATGAACAATATGCTGCAGGAGGATACGAAAAGAGTAACCTTACATACCTTGGCTTCCCAAGTATGACTACAAAATCCTATAAGTGAACACAAGTCCCGCTTCTTCCTTACGTTTCACTCTACAACACAAACGCATAACGGAACCAACATTAACCACAAGCTACATTTCAAGTGTACAAGACAACCATGAGTTACATGATTACCCTATAACATCATTTCACCAATTTACAAGATTCATAGCATTACCATACCAACAATATCCCAACATGCCATACATTTACCACAACATCATAAACCAATAGCATGTTACACCAAGTTCATACTTTACACTTCTCCATCATCACAACATCATAATAATTCCATCAATTCACTTCAATACTCCTCACCACAACAAATCGGCCAAAATCCCATAATTTACACTTATAACAAAATAACAAGTTTAAGAACATAATCACACCATAAATGTTGATATTTTATCCATATCATGCTCTTTTATCAAAACCACAAGTCATATTCCAAGTTTAAATTCCATAGATGACACATCTTTTACAAAAACACAAAGTGCCATATTCAACACTTCCAAGCATAACCAACATGATATACATACTCTCCCATGCATATAATATGTTAATCCATAAGAATAAACACTCACCTAAGCTTGGAAGATGATGATCTTGCTCCAAAGATGACTTAGGGTTTGAGAGCCCCAAAGAAACTTTCTTGAGAATTCTAGAAAAAAAAGAGAGAAAAAGCATGTGTGTTTGTATGTATTAAAAATCAGATTTTTGTGCCCCTTTTATAGGCCTTGGAGTCCTTTGCTCAATTATTGCTTGGTCAAAAGAAGAATGGGTCATTTGACCCATTCTTGGCCCATGTTTTTCTTCTTCATTTTTGGGCTTTCTTGAGCCCAAATTACTTAATCCAATAAAATTAATAATTTCTCATGGTTAATTCATTTCATATGCATTACGACGATATTCCCACTCACGGAATTCATATCCGTAGCCTCAATCCCAAAAACAAGCAATTCTAGCCACGTATGGCTTATTTTGACCATAAGGGCAAAATCGTTATTTTGACGCCAAATTCGTTCAAGAGTAATTTTACCACACCAATATAATACTTCACTCATTTCATGTATATTCTCATGGTTGTAGGAGAAACGTGGCAAAAATCGGCTCGATACGTCCCCGGGCACCCTTGGGACTTAAGAAAAATTTCAACTTTTGAAAGGTGCGCACAAGCAGCCCGGCACGCCCTTGGGCGCGCCACCTTGCTGCCTGTGGGCTAAAAAGTTTAGCCCAGAGCGGACCGGCACGCCCCACCTCTTTTTTTAAAATTTTTTTCGTTTCTTCGACTTTTCTTCGCAGATTTGGTTAGCCACTTCAAGTCCTATTCTTTAACTTACTTCTTACCCTTAATATCCTTTGTTTAGAGGTCCTCTTAGCCTCATTTTGAACCCCACAACTGCGCCACAAAAATCACAAAACAACTCTTATGAAGGGCTAATCATATGTATGACACCAAATTTCAATTTCCTCAACATTAACATTACCAAATGCATACTTATAGCTCTCGACACCTAAGAATATATTGTTCAACGTCGTCAAGTAGGGTTGGGAAGGTATGGGGTGTTACAATAAAGGATAATATATTTCCTTGAAAAGGCATCTCGAAAATTCCATAAACTCATGGAATATCACACAGAGATCAAAATTCTCTCTTCTTGATAGTCAAATACTATAAGAACATCCACAAAATACTCCTTTCATGGAGATTAAATCCAAATCTTCCTACGTTCAAGAAATGTGCTACTAATGACCCTCGAATTACGGAGAAAATTAAGTCCTTCTTTCATGAAGATCAAATCCAAATCTTCCTAATGTCACGCCTTAAATCCCATTGGGGCGGACAGGCACCCGTAGCCGTAAAGGACCGAGAGAACCAACCTATGATCCAGTACATTCATATGCATGTCATTAAGTGAACAACATTCTGTCATATATAGATACAAGATATCAATGACAGAAGCCATGGAAAGACATTCAAATAGATATGAGACTTGGCCATTAGGGCCACCACGTCAAAAGGGTAAGACATTCCTTCGTTTGACTTACAACGTCTACAAAGCCTCTAACAGATACATAACCATGCCTAAAGTCGGGACAAGTCCCCGCTTTATACAACTATTACACAGTATCAAAACAAGTGTATACAAATGACTCGAAAAGCCCCGAACTAATCTGGAGCTTACCAATAGTCTGCAGATGACCCTATCCTACTATGAAGGTCTACTAGCTCCTGTGCCTACAGCAAGTAAGGCAGGTCCCCCAGGGGACGTCAGAACGAAAGAATGTACTGAGTATGTAAGGTTATAAGTAACTGCATGAAATATAAGAACTCCAATGGAATCAAATACAAGTGAATGAACAATATTGATAAACCACCGTACTGTATATGTGTGGAACCATGTACATTGCCTTCATTACTTTCCTTTTACATTCATATCAATATCAACATCAATCATATAATGCCCGGGACCAACTGATCAGTGGTAAATAGCATTGGGATCGGCTCGAGCTGGGCTTATGCCCCCAGAGCTTCCACCTATAAATCAATAAAGTAGGATTGGCTAGAACTAGGCTTATGCCCCCAGAGCTGCCCCCTGTATCCAATAGTCCTTAGGGATCGGCTCGAGCTAGGTTTTCACCCCCAGAGCTGCCACCTGTACTTAATAATCAATCAGGATAGACTCGAGCTAGGCTTTTGCCCCTAGAGCTACCACCCGTACTCAAGCAAACATGCATTACTTCAGTTCTTTTGTTATGAGATTGATACATTGGTGGTTATAACATTATTGGAGCTTTGGAACCATAGTCAACAAATAAGAGACACGTGAATAACAATTGCTAACAAACCTGAAATGAGATACTTTAAAACATTTCAGAGTGGAAGCAAGTAAGGTAACGAAGTGAACAATAAGTGCTGCCAAAGGATACAGAAAAGAGTAACCTTGCATACCTTATCCTTCCAACGTGTGACTATAACAGTTCAACTCTTCCTTAAAGCATTACTCTACAATATGAATACATAATGGAGCTTACATTAAAAGTCAACTACATTACAAGTTCACAAGGTGATAATAAACTACTCGACTACCATATAACTTCATTCCACCCTTCTACAATACAATTTACTGCCTCACCATACCAACAACACCAAACCAGTCCACACATCAACCTAGATATCACAAACCGGTAGGACTTCACACCAAGTTTATACTTTACATTTCCTCCTCAACACATCGTCACATTTACTCCATCAAGCCACTTAAATACCTTTCACAACAACATATAAAAAATAGTCCACAATTGGTACAATCCAAAATGCCTCCAAACTACCCCCTTAGAGCTCTCCAAAGGGTACCATGAGTTGGTGAGTGCATCTAAGAAGGGTAGAGTGGCCTTGGAGGGTCAAAGAGAAGCAAAGACAAACTAAAAGAGATCCTGGAAGGACTTGCGAAGCAACCTGCACCCGCAGGTGATGAGGTACGGCCTCAGGTGGCCTCTTGGCCCTATCCAGAGCGACCTGCGCGGGCAGGTTGCTCATCCGCAAGGGCGGATGCCCGAATTGGCTGTAATGGGTCACTTTTGGGTCCATCTTTATAATAAATGGCCCATGGCCATAAGTGAGCTTCTCTTTTCATATTTTAGGTTAACTTTGATGCTAATGAACAATTATGGTTTCAAAATGCACATGAACATCACAAGACTATATTCTCTTTTCACTACACCACAGGTTCCATGCACAATTTCATAACAACATTTCCACAAGTCATACACAAGGAGGAAACAAGTTAGGGACATAACCATAGCCTAACATGTTAAAATTTCATCCATCTAATTCACTTCCTTCAAGACCTTAAGTCCCTTTTCAAGTTTAAACTACATAGAAGGCAAATCCTTTAGTAAAGAAGCAAAAGTGGACTGCTCAACACTTTTTAAACATAACCAACATAATCTAAACAACCCTCATGTATATAATATATTAAACCATAAGAGTAAACACTTACCAAGGCTTACAAGGGGAAGATCTTGTCCAAAGGGGTGGTTGCTTAGGGTTTGAGAGAGGAGAAAATATCTCTTGGAAAATTTGAAATTTTGCAAGTGTGTTATGGTGAATAAGAGCTGAATTTCAGCCTTATATAGTCCCTCCAAATCACCTCTCTTTATGTTCATCGTTAGCCAAACTTTTGGTCAAAGATGATGTGTTTACTTGGTCAAATTTTGAATGGATCATTTCCTTTTGGGCCATGTCTTATTTGCTTAATTTTTGGGCCTCAATTGAGCCCATTAGCACAAAATAAGTCAGCCCAATAAATTTAGTGGGTAATATACCAACTATCTCAAGTTTAAATAATTTCATAAATGTTAAGGTAGTCAAATAAGTTCGAAAATGTACGGGGTGGTGTTACACCTAAGTTCGAGAAATACGCTATTAATGGCCCTCAAATTACGGAGAAAATCAAGTCCTCCTTCTACGGAGATCAAATCCAAATCTTCCTATTTTCAAAAAATATACTACTAACAACCCTCGAATTACGGATAAAATTAAGAGAGAAGAATCAAGGGAGGAACAAAATTCTACCCGCATATTTATCAATAAAATATTCTCATTTCTTCATATTTTGCTTGTGATTGAAGTTTATTTTCCATGAAAATCAAAATTTGTTGTAAACAATGGCATCTGTTAGTTTTGAAGGGTAAAAGTGAGCCAATACATTAACAGTAAGGGGATTGTTGAGCCCAAAATCAAACGGAGGGTATATTTGATTCATTTTCAATAGTTGAGGGGTATTTTTGACCCTTTTCTATTTTATTTTTAAGGTTAGGATAAGAAAAGTCAAAAAGTGGTATGGTCAATGTCACGCCCCGAATTCCAACGGGAAGGACATGGCACCCGAAGCCGACAAGGCCCGAGAGAACCAATCTTCATCCATAAATAGTCATCACCACCACAAATAAATATAAAAATGCCAAAAGCGGAAGTTATGACACATATATGAGAATTATGAAACTTGGCCGTTATGGCCATCAAGACAAAACATAAGTTCATTACATTCCTTTCGTCTGACCAACCACATCTACAAAGCCTCTACAGATGCATAACCAAAACCAACCTAAAGTCGGGACACACCCCGCTCTATGCATATACACAAGACCAAAACAAATGTACATAGAAGACTCGAAAAGCCTCGAACCAACTGGAGCTCACCAAATGTTCGCAAAAGATCCGCAACCTACAATGGAGGTCTACTAGTACCTGTGCCTGCAGCAAGTAAGGTAGATTCCCCCGAGGAGGTCAGTACGAAGAATGTACTGAGTATGCAAGGCAATAAGAAAACTGTATCAATAAGTGAGAACTCCAATGTATATCAAAGATAAGAGAATAGGCAATATAGATAAACCAACATTTCCATATGTGTGGAACCATGTACTTTGCATTCTTTATTATTCATCTCAATATCAAAAATAATCACATCATGCCCGGGACCAACTGATCAGTGGTAAATAACAATATTGGGATCGTCTCTAACTAGGCTTATGCCCCTTTGAGCTACCACCCATAAATTAATAAAGCAGGTTTGGCCCTAGCTAGTTTTTCACCCCTTTGGGCTACCCCCTGTGTCCAATAATCAATTGGGATCGTCTTTAGCTAGGATTTCGCCCCTTTGAGCTACCACCCGTGATACATCGGGATCGTCTCTAGCTAGGCTTTCGCCCCTTTGAGCTACCACCCGTACTTAAACAAGTATGCATTACTTCATTCTTTAGTTATGAACTTGAAACATTGTTGGTTATCGCGCTATTGAAACTTTGGGACAATGTTCAATATACAAGAGACACATGAGTAAATATATATAGGTAACCAACCTGACATGAGATACTTTGGAACATTTCGACATAGGTACAAGTACAATGGCAAAGGGAGCAATATGTGCGGCAGAAAGATACGGACAAGAATAACCTTACATACCTTAGCCTCTCAATAAGAATCCACAATCCTAACGAATATAATGATCCAGCCCCTTACTCTACAACACAAGCACATAACGAAGTTTACGTCAACATCTAACCACCTTACAAGTGCAAAGACGACAAAAGTTACATAATTGCCTCTAACGTCATTTCCCCCTTTATAATGAAATTTCGGCATGACCATACCAAAAATACCACAACATGCCATACATTGACCAACATCATAACCAATAGCATTTTGCAACAAAGCTTCTTCTTTACACTTTCTCATTCACACCATAGCACAAATAATCCATCAAGTCACCTTAAAACACCTCATAGCACATATCGGTAAAAAATCCCATAATTCACACTTATAGAAAATAACAAGTTTAGTAACATAATCACACCATACATGTTGATATTTCATCCATACCATGCTCTTTCATCAAAACCACAAGTCACCTTTCAAGTTTAATTCACAAAATGGCACATCTTTTACCAAAGGGCAAAAGTGTCCTATTCAACCTTTCCAACACAACCATCATGATCTACACAATACTTCATGCATATAATATGCTAAATCACAAGAATAAATACTTACCCAAGCTTGCAAAGGGATGATCTTGTCCAAAGTGTCCAAAGGGAATGGTTGCCTTAGGGTTTGGAAAAGAAAGAAATGTTTGAGAAATATCCAAAAGTTATGAGAGTTGTAATGAAATAAATCTGATTTTTTCCTTGATTTATAGAGTCATTTAAGTCATCCTTATCCACCTCTTTGGCATTAAATGCCATGGTCCCTTGGTCAATCACAAGAATGGGTCTTTTTTTTTTTCCTTTTTGGGCTTTTCATTTTGGCTTTGTTTTGGGCCTCAATTTGGGCCCAATAACACATATTAGCTTAGCCCACTAAAATAAATGTATAATCCACCATATATCTCATTTTTAAATAATTCCATAATGTCACGACGATATTCACTTACGAGATTCCCTTTCGTAGCCTCAATCGCAAAACTAGACATTCTAGCCATCCATGGCTTAATTGAACATCATTTGATAAATACTTGTGTTT
This sequence comes from Capsicum rhomboideum, assembly GCA_031232105.1. Classification (NCBI taxonomy): domain Eukaryota; kingdom Viridiplantae; phylum Streptophyta; class Magnoliopsida; order Solanales; family Solanaceae; genus Capsicum; species Capsicum rhomboideum. The sequence goes on from CP124711.1 coordinate 14,763,855, forward strand.
CATGGTTTGCTCATGTAGGAGTGTATTAAAGTACTTGGAGCCTTAATAAGGAGTAAATAAACACCAAAGAACCTAAAGAAACCATGGAAGAATCGACATTTCATTACGTCGCAAAACGAGCTCGGAAAGGCCAAAACATTTGTGCCTTGCACCACTGCTGCAATACGGGCAGTGGAGCGAAAATGTGGTGCCCTATGACCCTAAGGCTTGCGCCACACACCCTGAAACAGGTAGTGGCACAAGTTTTAATGGTTCTCTGAATTTTTTTCAGCTTTTGCACATGCTAGCCTACCATCCGATACCATCCACCATCCAAGATATGTACTTTTTGTCCTCAATACTAAGGTAAACTTGTCTTAAAGTCATCAAGTAAGGTCAGAAATGTACGGGATATTACAGTCAAGACTTCTAAAACTTGTAATACTACTTATTAAAACATATTATAGTCCATATAAATTGGTTAGGGTGATCAAAAGGGATTTTAGATGAGTAATGGCATTACAAACCATAACATCGATATAAGGATGTACTCAAAGCATAACATTGTTATAAGGAAGTGGTATTTATTGCCATTGTTCAACCAAAAACCCTTTTGATCACCCTAAACAATTTATGTGGACTATAATATGTTGTAATAAGTAGTATTACAATGTTTGAAGTGATGTTTATCCATTCATTTTATTTATTTATTTATTGCCTTTTTAGCCATTTAACGGGCTTAGACCACCATTGCTCATCCAAAAGCCCTTTTGATCAACCTAATCAATTTATGTGGACTATAATATGTTGTAATAAGTAGTATTACAATATTTGAAGTGTTGTTTGCCCATTTATTTTTTTATTTAATTATTTCCTTTTTTAGAAGGGGAGCCTTGGAGTAACTAGTAAAGTTGCTGCCATGTGACCAGGAGGTCACGGGTTCAAGCCTTGAAAATAGCCTCTGGCAGAAATGCAAGGTAAGGCTGTGTACAATACACCCTTGTGGTGGGGCCTTTCCCCGGACACCGCGTATAGCGGTAGCTTTAGTGCACCGGGCTGCCCTTTTTTTTTTTTTTAATTATTTCCTTTTTTAACCAGAAACCCTAATTCTCAATATACCTTCATGTTCGATTGCGGTCTATGATATACTGATTCATGGACAAAAATAATTAAAGGTCTAATTTTCTTTTACGTGGACTCTCATATGGTGTAATAAGTAGCATTATATTATTTGATATGTAGTTTATTCCTTAATTTAATTTAGTTTAATTTATTGATATTCCTTAATTATTTTTAATTTTTAATTATTTTCTTGTGATTCTCTATATATTCGCCTAGTTGAATACAGACTGCCTAAAAGGTCTCGGATATATTTATCCATAGACAAGTATTATACAATGTGGGAGCTCTTGTCTATTACAAACGATCATGTTTAGTGTATACCGGTCATGCAAATTCAACATCAATATCAAGCTTAAAAAATTCACAATTCTATCATTCTTTATGAAAAGTAATGTATTTTTCCCTATCATTCATAACATAACTAAGGTTGGGCATTTGGGTGGTTCGATTTATGAAGTTTGATCCGATTTTTTGATTTTCGATTTGGTAATAATGAAAATGGAAGCCGAACTGAAATAACTTTGATTCAGTTTGATTTTTATAATCTCGGTTCGATTATGCGATTTGAATATTACATTATTGAGTTTTTTCTCTACCATAACTGAGCTTTCAAAATTATATCAATTTTTGACAATTGAGCTTTTGATATCTGATTTCACAAACATTCAATCAATTAGGTAATATATTTCAGTTAAGTTCAGGAAAATGATAAAACAATACCATTCTTAAACAAACACACACTCCAACATTTAGAAGTAAAGAAGAAAGAAACAAATTCCCATCAACCCAATTTCACATTTGTTAGGTAGAAGTGATATTAAACTATATTGATGTGAATGTCGGTGATTCATATCGGAGAAACACAATTTGCATGATTGAGCTTTCATATATCTTGCACAGAAGTGAGAAATTTTACAAAAATACAACAAATCATTTCACATAATTATTAAAAGTTAAAGCTCCATATATCTAAAAACGAGAAATTTGGCAATAATTAAACAAACCTATTTTACAGAACTATTTAAAGTTAAAAAATTGAAGCACAAAATCACATAAAGACAAAAAATTTAACAGTGTTATCACAAATTTCACAAGATCGTTAAAAGTTTAAAAGTTAAAAACTTGAAGCTTCAAAATTTGCCTTTTTGATTAACCAAATTTGAATTTTGAAAAATCAAAAATCAAAAATCAAACAAAATAGGAGTAACAATTTTTAAAAATTAAAGTCGAAACCGACGAAAAAATAGAAAAAACGAAACTGAATTTTTAAAAAAATTAATTCGATCAGTTTTTTCGATGCCCAGCTGGGGGCTTCTTTGTATTAAATAGTAGAATTATTTTTTTTTAATAAAATAAATAGGACATTGAAAAATCAAAATTCAAGCCGGATAACTAATTTTTTAAAAATTAAAATCAAAATCGATCGAAAAATAGAAAAGATGAATCAATTTTTTAAAAAAATCAGTGCGATCGATTTTTTCGGTTCAAACGTACCCAACTGAGAAATTATGTAATAAATGATGGAATTGTTTTTTTTTTAAAAATAAAATAATTAGGATATTAAACAGTGATGATTGTGGGGGGGGGGGGACTTTCTTGTATTTTTGTTACTTTGAGGTGAAAAATGGATAAAAAATGGATGATGTCATAATAGGTGGCTATATACCCAATACTTTCAAACTTGTGGCTATATGCATAATTAAGTTTTGAAAGTGGCTCTTTAGCCAACTTACCCAACTAACTAATCAGAACAGTAATAACAGACTAACTAGCTAACCTGAGAAGATTTGGAAAAGAAGACACTTTATAAACTTATTTTGAAAAAGAGACACTTATTTAATTTTTAGGGTTTTGTAATAAAAGGGTGGGATCAGGGAGCAAATTGTTATTTTAAAAACTTGTAAAAACCCCTTTAAGTTTTTTTTTAAAAACGTTTCACACATCCCATTCTCCTAAAATACTCCCAGCCCCATTTCTCTCTCTTCGCTTTCTTCCATTTTTTCCCTTCAAACTCTAAATCTTTTCATTAGATTTATCTTCTACTCCAACCTCGAAACTCTTAATTAGTTATTATCAAATAGATTATCTTTTGATTTCAAGCATTTTGAGCTGCATGTTGATATTTTTTTTTTAAATTTTATTGAGTCAAGATGAAAATCAATGATTCTTTTTCTCTTAAAAAGCTTCCATTTTTTCCTTTTCGGTCAAATTTTTGGCCCTTTTTTGGGTTAGATTTTTTGGCTTTCATCAGAAAATTACTCCATAACCGATATGATATTCACCACTTTAGCTTTTGTTATCCATAAGTTTTCAATTTTTCTTCCATTATTGTTAAAACTCTCACTTTTTTGACATATTCTAGCCTCATTAGTTACAATATTGATGGTTTTATCATCCATAATTTTGAGTATACACAAGATCACTGTCTTCATCCTCAATCTTAGCTCCATTCCAGTAGTTCAGGTGATTATTTATAACATATCTAGTCTGCTGTTCTTATTCATTGTACTGAAATTTTACAGTCATCGACCAAGAGACCAGTTATAGACCACCCTCACAGTTTAGGCATCAACCAGTTATAAATCACAAGCATTATCTAGGCATCGATCATTGTATGCTCTTTGAAATGACCAAATAAATGAAATTACCTAAACACAGCTTTTAATTTCATATACCCCTTTTTTTGAAAATTCACATAGTAATTATCTTTAAAGAACAACAAAAAAATAATTTTTTTCTGTTTTCATTTTGCCTCCTTTTAGATTGTCAATGCTTGATTTTAGTCTAAAATAAGGAACATTTATAAGTTTTTTTACTCGTTAAATCTCAAATCTAAACCTCAATTCACACAAGTCTAATGGATTATGATAAGTGTATTATGAATCAACCTGTGTCAATTATCAACAAATATGATTTATGCTCAACTACATCATTTGTCAATAATCGACTACATGATATATATATATATATATATAAACTAGACTACTACTTGAAGTGTATCATACATCACTCAACTACACCATTTGCTAATAATCTATCAACCACTTGGTATATGTTATATAAAGTAGACTACTATTTGGCTAAATAAGAAATTAATTAACTAAAATAAAATAAAGGAGTTAACACTATTTAAAAATGATAATAATATTTTACTATACCATATGAGAGTCTTCATCAATTGGTGGCATGATCCAATGAATTTGAGAATAAAGAATGATTGTCCAAACTTTGCCTCAGAATAAGATTGTGAATAAATTAAATGGACTGCAATTAAATAAATTTAATGGACAAATTTTTCCTTCACTCTATAAAGCTTAAAAGGACAGAAATTAAATAAATTAAATATGATAAATCTAAACTCTAAATTGATAAAATATACACTAAACCATCTCATATATTATAGACCAGACCCTCATTTATCATACACCTTGGAAGTAGTCTATAATAGACCAGTTGAATATATAGACAAGCAATATTATGACTAAAAAGAGAAACTAAAATTCAATCAAATTAAATTAGGGGAATTAACATCATTCAAATGTGGGGCTCTCTTCAAACATTGTAAAATTATTTGGTTACATTGTTTGTGAGTCCATATCATTTTTAGACATGATCAAATGAGTATTAGGACATGTAATAATCCTAAATCATTAAAATATGACTAAAAAATGAGAAAATTAAATTAAATTAGAGGAATTAACATTATTCAAGCATTGTAAAATAACTTAATCACATCATATGAGAGTCCACAATAATTGGACAAATGATCAAATGAGTATTAGGACATTTAATGATCCTAAATCTCTAAAATATGACTAAAAATGAGAAAATTCAATTAAATTAGGGGAATTAACATCATTCAAGCTTTGTAAAACAACTAAATCACATCATATGAGAGTCCACAACAATTGGACACATGATCAAACGAGTATTAGAAAGAGTAATGCTTATGAGTAGTCTTAGGATAAGTAATGTTTGAGAACAAGTATTGTTTTCCAAAGCATAGGTTTGTTCTGATTAAGTGGTTCTTACTACCATTGCTCTTCCTTATACTCATTTGATCATGTGTCCAATTGTTGTGAACTCCCATATGATGTGATTAAGTTATTTTACAATGCTTGAATGATGTTAATTTCCTAATTTAATTTATTTAAATTAATTTCCCCCTTTTTAGTCATACTATTGTTGGCTATATATTCATATGGTCGATGGCAGACTTCTGACACTTTCTTGTATAGATTAAGTTTTTGATCTATAATAGACGTATAGGTTTATTGTATACCTACATAGACAAAGATTTGTATATGACTACGAAAAGAAGAAATTAATTTAAATTAGATTAAATTAGTTGAATTAACATCATTCAAATGTTGTAAAACAATTAAATTGTATCATATAGGAGTCCATAGCGATTGAACACATTATCAAATGAGTATAAGGAAAACAATGATAGTAAAAACAACTTATTCAAAATAAACCTATGCTTTCTGAAACATTACTTGTTCTCAAACATTACTTGTCCTAAGAAAAGTCACAAGCATCACTCCTCCTAATGCTCATTTGATCATGTGTCCAATTGTTGCGGATTCTCATATGATGTGATTAAGTTTCTTTACAATGCTTGAATGATGTTAATTTTCCTTAGTTAATTAATTTTATTTTCCCCCTTTTAGTCATATTTTAGTGATTTAGGACCATTACATGTCTTAATACTTATTTGATCATTTTTAAAAGTGATATGGGCTCACAACTAATGTAATCAAATAATTTTACAATGTTTGAATGATGTTAATTCCCCCTAATTTAATTTAATTTCTCTATTTTAGTCATAATATTGCTTGTCTATATATTCAACTGATCAATTGTAGACTTCTGCAACATTCATGAGTAGATGAATAGTCTAATCTATTATAGACATTACATTTATTAATGGTTTATGGATTTTACATTATCTTTGTCAAACGTTCAATTTTGAGCTTATCAATTCAATTTCCACTCCTTTTAGGCATATTCATATCCATTGCATGATCATCCATGCCTTCGTCTTCCATAGAATTATCATCGACTAGCGGGGTTGGGGATGGGGCAGATGTCGAAGCCTCTATCATGCCCCGAACCCCCACGAGGCGTGATTGGCACCCAAAACCGACAAGGGCCGAGAGAACTAATCTTTGCTTCTATTCATTCATATGCATGTCATAGGAAACACTACTATCACATAGAAACATGAGAGGCTAAAATCGAAAAGCATAAAACATGTGACGTATATACATATGAGGGACTTGGCCGTTGAGGCCATCAAGTCAAGAATTCATCTATCATCTTATACACATACACCCACATACGTCTACAAAAGCCTCTAACAGATGCATTGACCAAAACCAACTGAAAGTCGGGACAAGTCCCCGCTTTATACACAATGTACAATATCAAAGCATATGAACCACTGCGACTCGGAGAAGCCCCAAACTAATTGGAGCTCACCAATGAACCGCAAACAGCTGGAAACCTACTGTGGCGGCCTACTAGTACCTGCGCCTGCAGCAAGTAAGGTAAATTCCCCAAGAGGGGTCAGTATGAAATAAGTACTGAGTATGCAAGACTCAGATGAAACTGTACAACACATGAATATTTCAATGAACTCAAAACATATGAATACTCAACGTGAATGAGTCACCATTTTGCATTTTGGAAACCATGTGTATTGCTTTCATTACTTTCTTTGCTTTCTTTATCTCAATGCTTACTTGTCATTACATATGTCACAATGTAACTGGGCCCTGGCTGATCAGTGGGTCTTTTCATATCATATCATCGTGTTGGGATCGAGTCGAGCTAGGCTTATGCCCCTAGACTTGCCACCCATACATCAATGCATCGGGATTGGGTCGAGCTAGGCTTATGCCCCTAGACCTGCCACCCATAAATCCATACCTCGGGATCGAGTCGATCTAGGCTTACGCCCCTAGACCTGCCACCCATACTTGATCATTGACCACATATGCATTACTTTGTTCATTACTTTGAGATTGATACTTTGATAGTCATAACATCACTTGAACTTTGGAACATAACATTGTTGGAAGCTTTGAATCATTAACCAATGAGTGAAAGACATGTGAATAAACATCATGAGAAATATAACATTACTAGAACCATGATACCATTGTAACCATTGGACAATAATCCATGAACAAAAGACACAAGTATAGTCACTATTGGAACATTGGAACATAACCTTATTTGAGCTTTTGGAACATTAACCATGAAGATGAGACATGAGATTTACCAATGATCAACGAGTAAGAATTATATGACAATGACCATGGATAAGCGGATATGGGATACCTTAGTACATTTCAGAATAGGACTAGTGGAATGTCAATGTGAATACTAGTTGCCGTAGAAAGATACGGATAGAGTAACCTTACATACCTTGGATTCGCAATACGAATATATAATCCTAGAGGTGCATACAATAGTCCCGCTCCTTCTTTATGTGTCACTCTACAACACAAATGCATAACGAAATTCACATTAACCACCAACTACTCTTCAAATGCATGTAACATCAATGAGTCACATATTTGTCCTTAAACATGCCATTTCCCCTTGACAAAACCATTGATAAAATTATTATTCCAAAAATCCCCCAATATTCCATACATTGACCAATACATGAAAATCAATACATTGCACCACAACACTTCTCCTTTACACTTTCTTATCCATACCACATCACAAATAATCCATCACTTTACCTTAATACAACTCATAACACATATCGGCCAAAATCCCACAATTTCCACTTATAGACAAGAACAAGTTTAATACCAAAAATAACACCATACATGTTCATATTTTTTCCATACCATGCTCTTTCATCAAAGGCACAAGTCCTAATTCAAGTTCAAATTACCAAGATGACACATCTTTCATCAAAAGCAAAAATACACTATTCACCACCTTGCCAACACAACTAGCATAATATACATAATCTCCCATGCATATAATATGTTAATCCATGAGAATAAAGACTTACCAAGGCTTGGAATATGTTGATCTTGTCCAAGGAGTCCAAAGGAATATTTTGCTTTAGGGTTTGGAGCTTAAAGAAATATTTGAGAAAATATCACAAAGGCATGAGAGCTTTTGATGATAAAAAATCTGATATTGGGGCCTTTATATATACTCCAAGTCATACTTAGCCATTCCTTTGGCATTTAATGGGTCAAAGTGGAAGAATGGGTCATTTTGCCCTTTGGGCCAATTCTTTTAATTCCATTTTGGGCCTAACTTTGGGCCCAATAACACATATCCATGTAATCCATAAAATTTCATGTATTATTCACCATATATCTCATGTTTTCATAATTCCATAATGTCACGACAATATTCTCTTACAAGATTCTCGTTCGTCGTTTCGATCGCAAAAATAGGAATTCTAGTCGCCCTTGGCTTCATTGAACATTTTGGATCACTATTCACTTTTCATGATTCGGTCATGTAGAAGTATGTAGGAGTATATTGAAGTTTTTGAAGCTTTAAAAATGCTCAAAGAACTCCAAAGAACCAAAAGAAACCATCCAACAATCGTCGTAGAATTGCATTACAAAACGAGTCCCGAAAGGCATAATGTTTGTGCCTTGCGCCACTAGCTGCAAAGCAAGCTGTGTCGCAAGAAATGAGGCCCCTCTGAATCAGGTGGCTTGTGCCACACCCCTGAAACGGGGTAGTGGCGCAAGTTTCGGCACTTTGCTGAATTTTCGGCCACTTATCCAATGGTTGCATATCGTCCAATCCCTTATCGAAACACTACAAAATACTTACTTAGTGATCTTAATCATCAAGTAACCATGACTCCAAGTCACCAAATGAGGTTAGAATGTGTATGGGGTATTACCCAAATGCTCCACGAAAGCACAAAACACCTCCTACGAAGGTCTACTCGCATGTGCGTGGCCAAATTTAAATTTTCTCGTCATTAGCATTGCCAAATACATACTTATATCTCTCGACACCTAAGCAAACATTATTCAACATCATCAAGTAGGGTTGGGAAGGTACGGGGTGTTACAGCCTCCTCCCGATACCTTTCAACTACATTAATTCTCAAAATAGGCCTAGAACCATCGAGCTGGCCATTAGAAAACATGTAGAATTCCACGTGCGGATCATTCTTTATGAACGTTGGATGTATTTCTGTAACACCCCGTACGTTTTGAAGTTTACCTAACGATCGAAACATGTAGGGAAAATGAAAACATGAGAAAATTGATGAATTTTGTATTAAATTGTGGGCATTTAAAGGCTTGCACAATTGGGCCCTAAATGAGGCCCAATTGTATTGAGAAAGACATGGCCCAAAGTGGGTTATTTTGACCCATTCTTGCAACTTGGTCCAATTGACTAATCAACATAGCAATAAATGCTAAGAAAAAGGATAAGGGAGACATGAGGTCCTATATAAGGAAAAAAATTCAGATTTTTATTCACTTGAACTCTCATCACATTTCTAGAATATTTCCAACAATTTCTCTTTTGCTCTCAAGAATCCTAAGTCACTCTTTTGGCCAAAATCATCCATTGATAAGTCTTGGTAAGTGTGTATTATGATGGATTAATATATATTATGCATGGTATATGGTGTATGTTGTGTTGGTTATGTTGATGGAATATTGAGAAGTTCACAAAAATGAAGTGTTAATAGTTGCTAAATTGAAGGGTGGTTTGTCTTGTAAACTTGACTTTGGACTTGTGGTTTTGAAGAGAGTGAACTTGGTGGATTAAATATTGACATGTGAAGTGTTATTATGGTCTTACCTTGTTTTATTCTTGTGCATCATATTTGGAATTGATATTGTGAAATCGGTGATGGTTTTGGTGCCGTATTGGCCGTGAAATGTGGTTTTGGGTGTCGTTATGTGTGTTGTGCGATTTTGGCTGAATGTCGGTGTTTAAGATGATAAAAAATATGTTCAAATATGTTGGATTGTGATCATGGACCATTCATGGCATTAAAAGACCCCAAAAAAGTCATTTCGAACCAAAACGGGCATCCGCCCCAGCAGACGAGGCATCTGCGGACGCAGATGCCAACGCAGAAGGACCTGGAATTGTCCAGGGGCCATCTGCGCGCGCATCTCGCCACCTGCGTGCTCAGGTGGCAGCGCAGGTCCTCCAGTTTTTTTTGTTTCGTTTGGTTTCGTATCCCTTTGATCCCCGAAAGCCCCGATACCCTTTTGGGATGTAATTATCACCTTGTGATGACGTTTTAATGACTTTGAAGTGTCGTATGAAGGTGTGTTGGACTATGTTAAGTATGGGTGAGTGTTCATATGTTGGTATAAAGGCATAATGGCGACGGAATGATAAAGGAAAAAGCGTAAAGGGCACGTATGGTGTGAAATGCTATCGATGTGTGATTTCTTGGTTAATGTATGTACTATTATGGTGTTGGGGATATGAAAATGTATTGTAAGGGGTGACATGAGAGTTCATTGACGTCTTGTACGCCGATATGGTAACTAATTGCTAATGTAAGTTCCGGTATGCACTTGTATTGTAGACTAAGACGTAACGAAGGAGCGGGACCATTGTATTCATACCTAGTCGTGTGTATTCACTTGGAAGTGCAGGTATGTAAGGTTACTCTGTCTGTATCTTTCTCCGACAAATAGTATTCACCTTGACATGTCGCTAGTCCTATCCCGAAATGTGCTAAGGTATCCCATATCCGGTTACCCATGGTCATTGTCATATATTTCCTACTCATTGATCATTTGTGAACCTCATGTATCATATTCGTGAATAATGTTCCAAAAGCCTATCAAAGTTATATTCTAATGTTCCAATAGCGGTTCTACTCATGTATTTGGTTTATTGATTATTGTTCCAATAGTGTTAGGTTCTTAATGATATTATGCTTCCAACAATGTTACTCATATGTCTCTTACTCATTGGTTAATGATTCAAAGTTCAAAGTGATGTTATGACTATCAAAGTATCAATCTCAAAGTAATGAACAAAGTAATGCATATGTGGTCAATGATCAAGTACGGGTGGCAGGTCTAGGGGCGTAAGCCTAGCTCGACTCGATCCCGAGATATTGGATTATGGGTGGCAGGTCTAGGGGCATAAGCCTAGCTCGACCCGATCCCGATGCATTGATGTATGGGTGGCAAGTCTAGGGGCATAAGCCTAGCTCGACTCGATCCCAACACGATGATATGATATGTAAAGACCCACTGATCAGTCGGGGCCCGAGCCCGGGTACATTGTGATATGTGTAATGACAAGTGAGCATTGAATGTAAAGAAAGTAATTAAAGTAATGAAAGCAATCCACATGGTTCCCAAAATGCAGAATGGTTACTTATTCACATTGATTATTCATTTGTATTTGAGTTCACTGAAATATTCATGTGTTGTACAGTTTCATCTGAGCCTTGCATACTCAGTACTTATTTCGTACTGACCCCTCTCGGGGGAATTTACCTTACTTGCTGCAGGCGCAGGTCCTAGTAGGCCTCCACAGTAGGTTGCCAGTCGTTGCAGATCATTGGTGAGCTCCAGCTAATCCGGGGCTTCTCCGAGTCAGAGTATATATATGTTTTGGTATTGTACATGTTGTATAAAGCGGGGACTTGTCCCGACTTTTAGTTCATTTTGGTCAATGCTTTGTTAGAGGCTTTTGTGGACAGGTGTGGGTGTATAAATGTCAAAGGGATATGTCGCACTTGACTCGGTGGCCTCAACGGCCCAGTTTCACATATGTATATATATATATTACGATCTATGAATTTCATCGTTGGTCTCATAGCGGTTATGCGCTCATGGGTTTCTTATGGCATGCATATGATTGAACATAGACAAAGGTTGGTTCTCTCGGGCCTTATCGGCTACGGGTGCCAATCACGTCTCGATTGGATTCGGGGCGTGACAAAAGTGGTATCAGAGCGGGTCGTTCTAAGGGTGTCTACAAAGCCGTGTCTGAGTAGAGTCTTACTTATTGATGTGTTGTGCACCACATTTATAAGTAGGAGGCTACGGGACATTTAGGATGTTGTTTCTTTTCTTCATTCTAGATCGTGCAATAGAGCCAATGTTGTAAGTTGCGTTGTATCTGGTCTTGGTAATTAATCGTGCAATAGAGCCAATGTTGTAAGTTGCATTGTATCTGATCTTGGTAATTATTTTTCTTTGGTATAGTCAAAATGCCGAACACTAGAAGAGGAAGAGGAAAAGGTAAAAGTAAGCTGCTAGATAGGATTGCTGGTGAAGGGGCCAGTATACCACCACCTGATCAAGTTCCTCAAGGTGAGACTGAGCCTGAATTTGTGTCACGAGCTTCCTCCACTCCCTCTGTACCAGAAGAGTCGAGTAGGAGAAGCGTACCTGTAGAACCACCAGTCAACACGACGGACCAGGATCTGAAAAATGCAGTTCAGATGTTAACACAGTTAGTGGCAGCTCAGAGTCAAGGACGAGTTGGTCCAATGACACATGACGATGATGCGGCTAGAGTAGCCAGTCGCAAAACACAGGATTTCCTCAAATTGGACCCTCCTATCTTCACCTCGATATGAGCCAAATGTTGTAGCTACGATGACAGACAGGGTCCATAGATACGTGGACAGACTAGAGCCATATTTGGTAAGAGATTGCACTATTGCGGCCTTGAATAGGGACATGAACATTGCTCGAATACAAGCCTTCGCCCAGAAAATGGAAGATCAAAGACAGAGACGCAGGGTACAGGAATTTGATAGGGGACAGTCCAAAAGGGCTAGACCTATGGGACCACTTATGATGTCCCAAGGAGGATCTAGGCCCCGTATGTTTTCTAGACCACCTAGACCGTCATTCTCTTATTCCACAGGGAGTGGTTATTCTCAGTCTCGAGGGTTTAGAGGTGGTTCGGCTGGGCAAAGTAGTGGGGTTCATGGATTACAGATAGCAGGTTTCCCTCGTCAGCAGTGTCAGCACTGCGGACGTATGCACACAGGTACATGTCGGACAGGGACGAATGTCTGTTTTTGGTGTGGTATGCCGGGACATATAGCGAGAGATTATCCACAGCGGAGCATGGGTGGTATAGCACGACCGGCAGGGTCGGCTATTGCATCATCAGCATCAGTTCCTTCACTGGGCCGAGGAGTGCAGCCTATTGGCCGTGGTAGAGGTGCCAGAGGAGCAGCCAGTACTAGCGGGGTTCAGAATCGCACATATGCTTTGGTGGACCGCCATAATTCAGAGGCTTCCCCTGATGTCGTCACAGGTACATTATCCCTATTCTCACATAATGTATATGCACTGATTGACCCAGGTTCTACATTTTCCTAGGTGACCCCATTGATTGCTGCAAAATTTGCAAAGGCACCAGAAATATTAATTAAATCGATTGAAGTGTCTACACCGGTTGGTGAATATATTATTGCAAAGAGAGTGTATCGTAACTGTGTGGTAATAGTGTGTGGTCATGATACATTGGCCGATCTCATTGAACTAGACATGGTGGATTTTGATGTGATCATGGGAATGGATTGGTTGGCCTCTTGTTATGCTACGGTAGATTGCCGAGCCAAGAAGGTATACTTTGGTTTTCCACAAGAAAATGTTCTAGAATGGCAGGGTAATGTAGGGGCACCACGAGGACGCTTTATTTCCTATTTGAAAGCCAGAAAAATGATTGCTAAAGGTTATATATGTCATCTAGTACGAGTGAAAGATACCGAAGCGGAATCACTAACCCCGCAGTCGGTCCCAGTGGTCAATGAATTTCTTGATGTATTCCCAGAGGATCTTCTAGGTTTACCCCTAGAACGGAAAGTGGAATTCGGCATTGATGTGATTCCAGGCATTCAGCCTATTTCTATCCCTCCCTACAGAATGGCTCCAACGGAACTGTGTGAATTGAAGGAGCAGTTGAAAGATTTGCTGGACAAGGGCTTCATTAGGCCTAGTATATCCCCGTGGGGTGCACCGGTATTATTCGTACGTAAGAAAGATGACACATTGAGAATGTGCATTGACTATCGACAGTTGAATAAAGTAACGATCAAGAATAAATATCCCCTTCCTCGCATTGATGATTTGTTTGATCAGTTACAGGGTGCTAGGTGTTTTTCAAAGATTGACTTGCGGTCGGGATACCATCAAGTCAGAGTTAGAGAAGAAGATGTGCCCAAGACAGCTTTCCGAACACGGTATGGTCATTATGAATTTTTGGTTATGTCATTTGGCCTAACGAATGCACCAGTTGTGTTTATGGATTTGATGAATAGGGTGTTTAAGCCATTCTTAGACGTGTTCGTGACAGTATTTATAGATGATATCCTTATTTATTCAAGATCACCAGAAGACCACGCTACTCATTTACGACAAGTGTTGCAAATCCTCCGTGAGCATAAATTGTATGCAAAATTCTCCAAATGTGCATTTTGGTTAAAATCAGTTGCATTCTTGGGTCACATTGTGTCAGATGAAGGGATCCAGGTCGATACACAGAAGATAGAAGCAGTGAAAAACTGGCCAAGACCTACGACACCCACAGAGATTCACAGTTTTCTGGGTTTGGCAGGTTATTACCGGAGATTTGTAGAAGGGTTTTCTTCTATTGCAGCACCATTAACAAAGTTAACTCACAAGGCAATTAAATTTCAATGGAATGATGCATGTGAACAGGGGTTCCAAAAACTGAAAGATAAGTTGACTTCCACATCAGTGTTAGTACTTCCTGAAGGCACAGAGGGCTATGCAGTGTATTGTGATGCTTCCGGGATTGGCCTCGGATGTGTGTTAATGCAGCATGGTAGAGTGATAGCATATGCCTCACGACAGTTGCGGCCACATGAGAAAAACTACCCCACACATGATCTTGAATTGGCAAAAGTAGTTTTTGCTTTAAAGATATGGCGTCATTATTTATATGGGGTTCATGTTGACATCTATATGGATCATAAAAGCTTGCAATATCTTTTTAAGCAGAAGGAATTCAATTTGAGGCAACGAAGGTGGCTAGAGCTTTTAAAAGACTATGACATTGATATTCTTTATCACCCAGGCAAAGCAAATGTAGTAGCTGATGCATTGAGCCATAAGGTAGTAGAAAGCACTAGTGGTCAGTTGAATGAAAAGCATGAGATAATCAAAGATTTGAATCAATTAGCCAGCTTGGGAGTTCGCCTTATTGAATCCTCCGATGATAGAGTTATCGTGCAGAATGCAGCAGAATCCTCTATGATAGCTGAAGTGAAAGAGAAACAATTTGCGGATTCTATTTTATTGCAGCTAAAGGAAAATGTGCAGCAGAATCTGACCAAGGCATTTGATGTTACACCGGACGGGGTACTTCAATGTCAAGGGAGGTTATGTGTACCGGACATAGATGAACTGAGGACACGAATAATGACAGAGGCGCATCATTCGCGTTATTCCATTCACCCGGGTGCTACTAAAATGTACCATGAATTGAAAGAAGTATATTGGTGGGGCAACATGAAAAAGAATATTGCAGAATTTGTCGCGCAATGCCCGAATTGTCAATAGGTGAAAGTGGAACATCAGAAACCGGGAGGTTACATGCAATGTATCAATCTTCCAGTCTGGAAGTGGGATATACAGAGAAGCACAGTTCACAGCACACTTTTGGAAATCATTTCAGCGAAGTTTGGGTACTCAGGTGAATTTGAGTACGGCTTTCCATCCTCAGACTGATGGACAAGCAGAATATACTATTCAAAAACTTGAAGATATGCTACGAGCTTGTACGTTAGATTTTCAAGGCAGTTGGGATGACCATTTGCCTCTTATTGAATTTGCGTATAACAATAGCTATCATTCAAGTATTAAGATGGCACCTTATGAAGCCTTGTATGGAAGGAAATGTAGATCACCAATTGGATGGTTTGAAGCAGGAGAAACTGCGTTACTTGGACCAGATATTGTTCATCAGGCTATGGAGAAGGTGAAAGTGATCCAACAAAGGTTACAAACTGCCCAAAGTCGCCACAAGTCATATGCTGATGTTAGACGAAGAGGACTTGAATTCGCCATAGGTGATTGGGTATTTTTAAAGGTGTCACCGATGAAAGGGGTAGTGCGGTTCGGAAAGAAAGGGAAATTGAGTCCACGTTACATAGGCCCATATGAAATCATTAGAAGATTTGGGCAAGTTGCATATGAGTTGGCACTACCCCAGGAACTTTCCTCAGTCCATCCAATATTTCATGTTTCAATGCTTCGGAAATGCATAGGGGATCCGTCCCGTATTGTTCCCGTTGAAAATGTCCAAGTTACTGAGGATCTTACTTATGAAGAGGTACCCATTGCTATCCTAGATCGACAAGTAAAGAGGTTAAGGAATAAAGACATAGCTTCCGTGAAAGTCCTTTGGAGGAATCAACAAGTAGAGGAGATCACATGGGAAGCTGAAGACATGATGAAATCCAAGTACCCTTATTTGTTTCGAAGAGAAGAATGACAAGTAAGTATGTATAAGCTTTGTGTATATCCATATGATGACATGCAGAATGTTCCTAAACTTGTAACTATTTACTGTGAAATGATAACACTAACATTCGAGGACGAATGTTTCTAAGGGGGGAGGAATGTAACACCCCGTACGTTTCGAAGTTTACCTAACGACCGAAACATGTAGGGAAAATGAAAACATGAGAAAATTGATGAATTTTGTATTAAATTGTGGGCATTTAAAGGCTTGCACAATTGGGCCCTAAATGAGGCCCAATTGTATTGAGAAAGACATGGCCCAAAGTGGGTTATTTTGATCCATTCTTGCAACTTGGTCCAATTGACTAATCAACATAGCAATAAATGCTAAGAAAAAGGATAAGGGAGACATGAGGTCCTATATAAGGAAAAAAATTCAGATTTTTATTCACTTGAACTCTCATCACATTTCTAGAATATTTCCAACAATTTCTTTTTTGCTCTCAAGAATCCCAAGTCACTCTTTTGGCCAAAATCATCCATTGGTAAGTCTTGGTAAGTGTGTATTATGATGGATTAATATATATTATGCATGGTATATGGTGTATGTTGTGTTGGTTATGTTGATGGAATATTGAGAAGTTCACAAAAATGAAGTGTTTATAGTTGCTAAATTGAAGGGTGGTTTGTCTTGTAAACTTGACTTTGGACTTGTGGTTTTGAAGAGAGTGAACTTGGTGGATTAAATATTGACATGTAAAGTGTTATTATGGTCTTAACTTGTTTGATTCTTGTGCATCATATTTGGAATTGATATTGTGAAATCGGTGATGGTTTTGGTGCCGTATTGGCCGTGAAATGTGGTTTTGGGTGTCGTTATGTGTTTTGTGCAATTTTGGCTGAATGTTGGTGTTTAAGATGATCAAAAATATGTTCAAATATGTTGGATTGTGATCATGGACCATTCATGGCATTAAAAGACCCCAAAAAAGTCATTTCGAACCAAAACGGGCATCCGCCCCAGCAGACGAGGCATCTGCGGACGCAGATGCCAACGCAGAAGGACCTGGAATTGTCCAGGGGCCATCTGCGCGCGCATCTCGCCACCTGCGTGCTCAGGTGGCAGCGCAGGTCCTCCAGTTTTTTTTGTTTCGTTTGGTTTCGTATCCCTTTGATCCCCGAAAGCCCCGATACCCTTTTGGGATGTAATTATCACCTTGTGATGACGTTTTAATGACTTTGAAGTGTCGTATGAAGGTGTGTTGGACTATGTTAAGTATGGGTGAGTGTTCATATGTTGGTATAAAGGCATAATGGCGACGGAATGATAAAGGAAAAAGCGTAAAGGGCACGTATGGTGTGAAATGCTATCGATGTGTGATTTCTTGGTTAATGTATGTACTATTATGGTGTTGGGGATATGAAAATGTATTGTAAGGGGTGACATGAGAGTTCATTGACGTCTTGTACGCCGATATGGTAACTAATTGCTAATGTAAGTTCCGGTATGCACTTGTATTGTAGACTAAGACGTAACGAAGGAGCGGGACCATTGTATTCATACCTAGTCATGTGTATTCACTTGGAAGTGCAGGTATGTAAGGTTACTCTGTCCGTATCTTTCTCCGACAAATAGTATTCACCTTGACATTTCGCTAGTCCTATCCCGAAATGTGCTAAGGTATCCCATATCCGGTTACCCATGGTCATTGTCATATATTTCCTACTCATTGATCAATTGTGAACCTCATGTATCATATTCGTGAATAATGTTCCAAAAGCCTATCAAAGTTATATTCTAATGTTCCAATAGTGGTTCTACTCATGTATTTGGTTCATTGATTATTGTTCCAATAGTGTTAGGTTCTTAATGATATTATGCCTCCAACAATGTTACTCATATGTCTCTTACTCATTGGTTAATGATTCAAAGTTCAAAGTGATGTTATGACTATCAAAGTATCAATCTCAAATTAATGAACAAAGTAATGCATATGTGGTCAATGATCAAGTACGGGTGGCAGGTCTAGGGGCGTAAGCCTAGCTCGACTCGATCCCGAGATATTGGATTATGGGTGGCAGGTCTAGGGGCATAAGCCTAGCTCGACCCGATCCCGATGCATTGATGTATAGGTGGAAAGTCTAGGGGCATAAGCCTAGCTCGATTCGATCCCAACACGATGATATGATATGTAAAGACCCACTGATCAGTCGCGGCCCGAGCCCGAGTACATTGTGATATGTGTAATGACAAGTGAGCATTGAATGTAAAGAAAGTAATTAAAGTAATGAAAGCAATCCACATGGTTCCCAAAATGCAGAATGGTTACTTATTCACATTGATTATTCATTTGTATTTGAGTTCACTGAAATATTCATGTGTTGTACAGTTTCATCTGAGCCTTGCATACTCAGTACTTATTTCGTACTGACCCCTCTCGGGGGAATTTACCTTACTTGCTGCAGGCGCAGGTCCTAGTAGGCCTCCACAGTAGGTTGCCAGTCGTTGCAGATCATTGGTGAGCTCCAGCTAATCCGGGGCTTCTCCGAGTCAGAGTATATATATGTTTTGGTATTATACATGTTGTATAAAGCGGGGACTTGTCCCGACTTTTAGTTCATTTTGGTCAATGCTTTGTTAGAGGCTTTTGTGGACAGGTGTGGGTGTATAAATGTCAAAGGGATATATCGCACTTGACTCGGTGGCCTCAACGACCCAGTTTCACATATGTATATATATATATTACGATCTATGAATTTCATCGTTGGTCTCATAGCGGTTATGCGCTCATGGGTTTCTTATGGCATGCATATGATTGAACATAGACAAAGGTTGGTTCTCTCAGGCCTTATTGGCTACGGGTGCCAATCACGTCTCGATTGGATTCGTGGCGTGACAATTTCCCCCCTCTTATTCATCAAGTAGCTAATGATCAAGTCGCTCGGATCGCAACTTAAGTCCTCGCTCCCCATTATGCTTGCGACTATGTCGTCATATATATGAACCATTGCGACGAAAGGCAATGGGAACGGTCTGCTTTCTCACAGATTTCCAGTTTCAACATTTAGGATCTCCTCCCATTGACCCATGAATTCCACACCAACAACAATATCTGCAATAGACATTGTAGACCTAGATGATAATCAAGAGTAGATTAACTTAGTGGTTTATGACCGATCGATGGCTAGACTGCCTAGACTATACTAGTCTAGGACTGACGAGATCTCCGTACAATAATGGAAAGATCAGACCCTGGCTGCTTTTCCGACAACAAATAGAATAATGGAACGAATTATATCTTTGGAAGAACACCTGGAGTGTTGGAATGTGTTGAAATAGAGCTAATGAAGCTAGAATCTCTTCCGAAAAAGTAGACTAATTTGAAAGCTTTATGGGCAACAATGGAGGAAAATTTTAATGGTGAAGTGGTTAACAATGGATAAAAATGGGAGGATTATAGTAGTGGTGGTGTGATTTTTCGATGGTAGCCAACCAAAATCGCCGACGAAGCTCCCGAAATCACAAAAAAATGAAGCCAGATTAGTGCTGATCCGGGAAGCTTCTTGAGGAGTTTTTTTTTTTTTTTTAAAATTTGGTCTTATAAAATTATGGAATGGACTGATTTATATTTTTTAAAAGTTGGGTCTAAGGTGGAATTAGGGCTAAACTGTATATTTTAAAAGTTGTGTGCTAGGGTTGTCTTTTTTTAAAGTCCTTTTTGAAAAGTGTCTTTTTTTCTATTTTTTTAAACTTTGTGTCTTTTTGTCAAAATAAGTGTTTGAAGTGTCTTTTTCAAACTTTCCCATCAAACTTGATTTACGAACTGACTAAACTGCCCTTGTGTCATCTTAGCTTCATCTCTCAACACTCCCCCTAAAGCTAGGTGGAGGGAAGGTGTTTAAGATTCCTAGCTGGGACATAAGATAATCGATGTCTACGCATTCAACTTGGCGGAATTTTAGTCTCGATTGTGGAAGATGAAAAAATCGTATCGTATTAAGTAGATATGGCGACAATGTTAATTAAATTACAGATGATACATAATTTGACTAAAACAATGTCCGTCACATAAGTGAAGCAAGTACATATGATGGGCCATTTAGTAAAAATATTACTCCCTCTGTCCCAATTGATATGACACACTTTCTTTTTTAATTAGTTCTAAAAAGAATTGACATATTTCTATCTTTAGTAACATTTTAGCTATAAAATATCTATTTTATCCTTAATGAAATGATTTATGGCCATACAAATATCTATGATTTATTTTATACCACAAGTTTCAAAAGTCTTTCTTTCTTTCTTAAACTCTATGTCGAGTCAAACTACATCACATAAATTGGGACAGAGAGTAGTACTTTCTTTACCCTCCCAGGAGGGAGTCTATTTTGAATTGTCCCCATTCTATGTAAGCATTCCATTGAGGAGCATTTATAGAATCTGAATACATTAAGTCCTAGGGACGGCGTAGCCTGATAGTAATTGAAAAAAGAAAGTTGAAGGATACGTAAAGATGCCACCATGTATGATCTGACTGAGCTCGACGACTCACCTCAACTGAACTTTAAACCGAACTAGAACGAGAATCATTGTGGCTTCTCAGTACCATTAGTAATAGAACCTGCACAGAATAGTGAATGAATTTTGCTGAGCCTATGCCAGTGAGATCATTGACCCACTCCTCTGTCTTATCCCTCTAAACATGTTTTTCAAAATAATGCATGAAAGCAACAATGACATAGTATATTTATCTGAAATAGTATGATAAATTAATCAAGTAACACAAACAAGTACACTAGTCAGACCATATCAAATAACCAACCATGTAGAGCCCTCGTGGTTAGGATCGCTAGATCGATGAATCCAACCCATAGGCTCTTGTGAATACTAGAGATCAATTAGACCTAAATCCATGGACCATCACGGACATTAGGGATCTCATAAACCGAACAATTTGATATTGACATCACCTCGATCAAATAATTGACATGTAAATTACACAATACAAGTAGTCTAATCTATCAAATGATATCATGTTAAAAGGCAAATCAATTATAGCATGTAATAATATCCCTATCATAATTGACAGTGCAATTTCTAAGATGCCATGCTTAATTTTGTAGTAAGATCATTTTAATCATTCATGCAGAGTCATGCCATAGTCATAAAAGAGCATAACATACAGTAAGTTACTCAAAATAGCATAAATCACACCGTACACACTAGTCCCCACAGCAGACTAGTTTCTAGTAATGCAAGAACCAATCATGTTTTTGAAAAATAACAATCAATTAAACTTAGCTTCTATCTTTTAATTGTTATTGAGACGTTCATCATGTCATAGTACAAAATTTTCTTTCCTTGCAACGTTATTTGTCTACAATAAATTGATATAGTTCGAAAAGCAAAGACATATTCTTTAATTGCAATGATATTTGAATTGAGTAGAGCAAGGAACACTCTTCTTCTCACCTTCTTTCACATAGAGTTATTATTTCTACTAAACATAGAGGAAGATGACTAAATATTTAATACATTAAATTGTGGACAAAATCAACGTTGAAAAACTACAGAAGTTTGGTGGAGGACCAAAAGTGTACCAATATTGTAAACATGGAGAGAACTATTAATACTTCATATAAAAAACAAGGATGACTTTGAATCTTTAGCTCAAAGATAAAGGGATAATTTTGGGCTTTTTCTCAATTAATTTGTTCTTTATTCTTCACTTAGCAATTTCATCATTTTTTGCGGGAATTGAAATCCATCAATATGGTCCAAAAGAAAGAAAAAAAAGCACCACTAATCTTGAGAGAAATCTTAATAGCTTTAGTTGGTCAACTATCTGAACTTTCATTTTATTAGTAGGATTGATTCCGCCTTGTAATCTTCTCCATCATTTTCTCTTTCCTTAATTCCATTTTTTTTAAATCCACTAATCTTGACAAATAATTACATAAGTTTTGACACTATCTTCATGAAAGCTAAAAATGAAAGGAAGCCATAAACACCAAATAAAAACATACACCATCCTTCAATTCCTGTTGCTACTTCCATTTCCAACTTTTCGATATGGATCTCTAATTGGATTACGAGTAAAGTGGAAGAGAGTGGTAAATAATTGAAATGATTTTGAACTCAAAAAGAAATAAAATAAAGTGAAATTGCCTGCCCGGCTCAAATTTAAATAAGTCAAACTCCAATGTGAATAATAGATCAGACTAAAATTTTTTTTTACTCCATCTGTTATTTTTACTTTTTCACTATTTTAAAAAAAGATTTTCACTTTTACTTGTCACTTTTAATATAATAAAAGGGACAATTAATTTTTTTCATGTTTTATCCTTAGTATTAATTACTTATTATTTTTCAAATTATTTTTTCAAGATCTAATATTAATAAGGATAGCATGATAAACAGTTATGTCAATTTTCTTGTAAGCGATTTTTTCTCTCTATTTCTCCTCCACACAAATTTCCAAGCTTCTTTTATCAAGCTAATAGTTTGTTAGAAAGGTTATCTCAAATTATAACTAAAATAATTTTGGTACATCAGATCTGCAACTGTAATTGGAGTTGAAAATTTAAGAAAGTAACCCAGAAAAACAATTGACTTAATTATTTACATCTGCAGTAATGTAAGTTTTCTGCTATGAAATTTTTTGCCTCTTTCCTTTTTCACCTATGAGGTAAGACTGTAATGTCTTATTGCCCTTGCTAGTAATCGTAGCGTTACACTTGTAATTTATTATTCTTTAATTTTTGTTGTTATGTGTAGTTCAATTCTAGTATTATTTTATTTTAGTATTGTCTGTCTGCTTCTATCTGATATTTTTTTACTACCTATTGTCTCTTGTACTTCAATTACGTTTTTTTCTAAATTATTTTTGTTTTGGGTCGAGGGTCTATTGTAAACAACCTCTCTACCTCACCTATGGGGTAAAGGTAAGGATTGCGTACACTTTACCCTCCCCAGACCCCACTTTGTGGAATTACAACCTATGGGGTAAAGGTAAGGATTGCGTACTCTCTACCCTCCCTAGACCCCACTTTGTGAGAATACACTGGATATGTTATTGTTTCTTTTTTCACCTGATAAAGTTTTTATCTACTTCTTTCTAATACATCAGATTCGGAGAATTTGGAAGGAAAAGTTACTTTTGGCACTGACCAGTTAAACTTACCGTCATGGAAAATAAAGGAGAAAGAGAGAAAGGGGAGGCAAACAACTCAACGGTATGTCATACAATACTTATGAGTGTCAGCTAGTTGGTTAATTGTCTAATCATAATACTCAAAATACAATGATGTTAAAGAGTGAATAGGTTAAAAACTCCCTACGTCGTTTTGCTCATGATCACCCAACTTTACTTATGTATCTGTAAACTTATACTCCCTCCATCCCAATTTATGTGATGTGCTTTGCCTTGACACGGAGTTTAAGAAAGAATGGAATACTTTTGAAACTTGTGGTCTAAAATAAGTTATGGATATTAGTGTGACTATAAATCATTTCATTAAGGATAAAGTGGACATTTTAATGTTAAATTGTTATTAAATATAGAAATGTGTCATTCTTTTTGGGACTGACTAAAAAGAAAAGTGTGTTATATATATTGAGATAGAGGAAGTAAAAACTAATTTTTGTCTCTCTAATTAAATTCACTGAACTTTAGGTGTTATGTCAGTATTGTTACAAATTAACTTTTGTGTCATTAAAGTCACGGCACTACTCTCTTGGTTCAAAATTACTTATTACTTATTTTTATTTTTGATTTTATTTTTACTTGCCATTTTTGACATATTAAGAAAAAAAAAAAATCATTTGTATTATCCTTGATTTATTTACTAAGACTTTTTTAAATCCCAAATAGTCAATTTCAACTAGTACTAATTAACAGGGGTAATATGATAAGTTACTATGCCGATGAATGTGCCAAGTCAAAAAGTAACAAGTAATTTTGAACTGAGGGAGTATGTGTTAATTCGCCGAAAAGTCAAATTTTCGGGCACAGGAAACTAATATGTCATGTCAGCAATTGTTTAATTTCTTTTTAAAAAATCTAACTGCGATGAAAGCACATTCCTCCTTGAGTAATAGAAAATTTTAAGCACCAAGCTGCCGATTCCGTTAGGGTTGGGGGCAAAAATAATAACTTTGTTAACGTTTGGATTATTTTTGTTAGGATAGCCTAATGGAGGTTAAATGTAACTATCTCCGAAAGTAAATGGATAAATCTGGCACTTTTCACTTTAATTAAATCCACCTGGCTTTTGTATTAACAGAAAAATAATTTCAAATTGATTACTTCACTTACCGTTAGACGAAAAGGGCATATTCAAGCCATTTGTATAATGACAGAGATATAAATAGGTCATTTTTTAGCGGAGGGCGTATTTGCTCTAAATCTTAATAGTACAAGGCTATATGTGGACCTTTTTCCATTGTTTAATTTGTGTTATCTGCTCTAAAAACTCGAGACAAGTGCATGTGTCAATTTCGGTATTAAACCAACAAGAAACTCTAGTTTTCACCAAGATAAATTGGATTTCAATGTTTATCTTCCAAGAATCCTACTAGTCTACTACCATATTCCTTTAATATTGCAGTTGAACATATTCATAGTAAACAATTTTTTCCTTAAATGAAAATAATCAGTTGCTCAAACGCTAAGAACACATACATGCGAATTAACCATCTTTCTTAAACATTCTTTGCTTTGTGATATAATAAGTTATGACTACAGGCCGAACATTTCATATCGGTAGGCTATTTAGAAGAAAGCCCTCCATGGCTATCTATTACAGCTGTGTTAGTTGCCTGTATTGAGTAAAATATTTCATGGTAAATATGTTATCTATGAAAATTTGATATAACATTTGGTCATTTGGCAGGTTTCATTTTCTGTTCTTCGCAAGGATGTTGTCAATGTTCTGGATTTCATGGAGAGGTTAAAGAATGAAGGAGATCAAAAAGTTGTTGTTGTGAATCTAATTGAAAAGCTGAAATTGGAGCTGGCATTTATTTGTACGTACATCCAGCTACCTTATTCCGATTTGGAAGAGTTTGAAGATATAATGACTGGCAAAATACAAGAGGTTGAGAATTTGCTTCGATCAATTCTTCGTGATGCTGAGCCCGGCCAACGTGGGGATTAAATACGGTATACATCATGTTCTTACTTGCCTCAGGGATAATATTGATTATTTTATCAGCTCACAACATCATTCTATATCAAGTGCCACCATGACTGAGGAGCAGTTAAACTTCCTCCTCCTGAATCTCCATCATCTATTCGAGTTATGTGCTGAAAAGATTTTTCCATTAGTGATCGACTCAGTATGAGATTATTCAGGAAGTATGTCGCAACATGAGAGATTTCCATGGATTGATAGTGAATGGTTGCATTGAACACGAGATTGTTGAATATGTCTTACCTCAGTTTCAACTCATGGCTGAGAGAGTAGGACTCTTTCTTTGGTATGATCAAATTGATGGAGACTCTTAACTCTTCAAGCTAGCACATCTACTCATAAAGATTGTTCCAATTGAACTGGAGGTTACGAACATATGTTTTACAAATCTGAAAGCTTCAACTTCAGCAGAAGTTGGACGCTTCATTAAGCAGCTCCTGGAAACCTCTCCGGACATTCTTACGGAATATTTGATTCATCTACAAGAGCACATGGTAACTATTATTACCCCTAGCACTTCAGGGGCTCGAAATATTCATGTTATGATAGAGTTCCTATTATTTGTTCTTACTGATATGCCCAAGGACTTTATTCATCATAACAAACTATTTTATCTTTTGGCACATTTTGGAACACTTACCAGGGAGGTATCAACTCTTGTTCAAGACTTATAAAAAAATCAAGGAATAAAGAGAGTAACAATGAAACAACTCGTGCAACTCTAAATTTGTTGGAAAATATTGAACTTCTCAAGGAAGATCTTAACATGTTTATCTGAAAGATCCGGACTCATCTCAATGTCGCTTCCTCATGAGTGATGTACCACTTTTCATGCATCTACTTGGGCACTTAAATGATTTGCTAGATTCCAATGCTTATTCAATTGCTTTGATAAAGGAAGAAATTGGGATGATGGTGAAAGAAGATCTAGAATTCATAAGATCCTTTTTTTTTTTTAATATTGAGCAAGAATTGCATAAAGATCTCTGGGCACGTGTTTTAGATGTGGCATATGAGGTAAAAGATGTCATTGATTCAATTATTGTTCGAGATAATGATCTCTTACATCTTATTTTTTCACTTCCCTTTACCAATATAAAAATCAAGCTTATCAAAGAAGATGTCTCACATTTACTTGAGAAGATTCTCAAGAACAGGAGCCTCATTGTTGTAAACTCTCCCATGAAGCAAGTTGAAAGTAAGTTATTGAGAACTGGTAAAACAATTGTAGGTTTTGAGGAGGATATATGCTGGATAATTAGGAAGCTCACTAGTGGACCAACAGATCTAGATGTCATTAATTTCAATCACTGGTATGTCGGGTTCGGGTAAAACTACTTTTGGCCTACAAAGTATACAATGATAAATCAATTTCTAGTCATTTCGACATTCGTGTCACACCCCGAATCCCAACGAGGCGTGATTGGCACCCGTAGCCGACATGGCCCGAGAGAACCAATCTTTACTTACTCAATCATATGCATGCCATAAGAAACCCATAAACACATATCCACTATCAAGACCAACAATGGAAGTCATGGAACATGATATATGTACATATATGCGAAACTTGGCCGTTGAGGCCACCAAGTCAAGGACGACATATCCCTTCTACATTCATACACCCACATCCGTCTACAAAAGCCTCTACCAAGAGCATTGACCAAAATGAACCATAAGTCGGGACAAGTCCCCGCATTACACAATATATACAATACCAAAACATATATACACTCTGACTCGGAGAAGCCCCGAATGAGCTGGAGCTCACCAAAGAGCCGCTAACATTGGCAATCTACTGAGGAGGCCTACTGGGACCTGCGCCTGCAGCAAGTAAGGTAAATTCCCCGAGAGGGGTCAGTACGAAATAAGTACTGAGTATGCAAGGCTCAGATGAAACTGTACAACACATGAATATTTCAATGAACTCAAAATATATGAATAATCAATGTGAATAAGTCACCATGGTACGCTTTGGAAACCATGTGGATTGCTTTCATTATTTTCATTACTTTCTTTATCTCAATGCTCACATGTCATGACATATCACAATGTACCCGGGCCCCGACTGATCAGTGGGTCTTTCATATCATCATATAGGGATCGAGTCGAGCTAGGCTTATGCCCCTAGACTTGCCACCCTTGGGATCGAGTTGAGCTAGGCTTACGCCCCTAGACTTGCCACCCATAAATCCATATCTCGGGATCGAGTCGAGCTAGGCTTACGCCCCTAGACTTGCCACCCGTACTTGATCATTGACCACATTTGCATTACTTTGTTCATTACTTTGAGATTGATACTTTGATAATCATAACATCACTTTGGAACTTTGGAACACAACATTGTTGGAAACTTTGAATCATTGACCAATAAGTGAAGGACATATGAATAAATATCAATGAGAAATATAACATAACTAGCACCATGATACCATTGGAACCATTGGACAATAATCCATGAACAAGAGACACAAGTATAGGCACTATTGGAATATTGGAATATAACCTTATTTGAACTTTCGGAACATTAACCATGAATATGCGAAATGAGATTCACAATTGATCAATGAGTAGGAAATATATGACAATGACCATAGATAATTGCATATGGAATACCTTAGTATATTTCGGAATAGAACTAGAGAAATGTCAATGTGAACACTATTGGCCGTAGAAAGATACGGACAAAGTAACCTTGCATACCTTGGATGCACAATACGAATAGACAACCTTCGATGCGTATACAATGATCCCTCTCCTTCACTCTACAACATACATACATAACGAATTCACGTTAACCACGAATTACTTTACAAATGCATACAATGTCAATGAATTACATGTTTGCCTTTAAACATGTCATTTTCCTTCGACAAAACTATTGATATACCATTCTTCCAAAAATTCCAGAAAATTCCCAACATTGACCAATACATGAAAATCAATACATTTCACCACAATACTTCTCCTTTACACTTTCTTATCCATAACACATCACAAATAATCCTTCAAAGCACCTTAATTCAACTCATAACACATATCGGCCAAAAATCCCATAATTTCCACTTTTAGCCAAGAACAAATTTAATGCCAAAAATAACACCATACATGTTTATATTTTGTCCATACCATGCTTTTTCATCAAAGGCACAAGGCCTAATTCACACTTGAATTCCATATACCACAAATCTCATACAAAATCACCAAGTATCATGACCAACTTTTCCAAGCACAACCAACATGATATACATATTATTTTATGCATATAAGATATTAATCCATGAAAATAAATACTTACCAAGGCTTGGAATATGTTGATCTTGTCCAAGGAGTCCCAAGGAATTGTTTTGCTTTAGGGTTTGGAAATGAGAAATGTTTGTGAAAAATATCCAAAAGGCATGTGAGGCTTTGATGATAAAAAATCTTATCTTGGGGCCTTTATATAGACCCCAAGTCAAGCTTAGCCTTTTATTTGGCATTTAATATGGTCAAAGTGGAAGAATGGATATTTTTGCCCTTTGGGCCAATTCTTTCATTTCCATTTTGGGCCTAACTTTGGGCCCAAGAACTCATATCCATGCAACCCATACAATTTCATGTATTAATCACCATATCTCTCATGTTTACATAATTCCCTAATGTCACGACAATATTCTTTTAAACAATTCTCATTCGTCCTTTCGATCGCAAAAATTGGAATTCTAGTCGCCCTTGGTTTCATTGGACATTTTGGATCACTATTCACCTTTCGTGATTTGATCATGTAGGAGTATGTAGGAGTGTATTGAAGTGTTTGACTCTTATGCTCCATGAAATCACAACACACCTCCTACGACGATCTAATTGCACATGTTACGTCCGATATCAAATGTTTCACCAATGACACTATAAAACACATATGCATGGCATCTCAACACCTATGTAGATATGATCCCAAGGTATCAAGTGAGGTTATAAAGTACGGGGTGTTACATTCTTCCCCCCTTAGAAACATTCGTCCTCGAATGTTAACAACAGTGTCTTATATACAACAAATACATCTTTACTTTAACATACCTATACACATTCACATAATGCTTTTAAATACTTACTTGTTATTGTTCCACCTCCGCACTGCGAACTTCTTGGTCCATTTGGAATAAGTGGGGATACTTGGATTTCATCATTTCTTCCGCTTCCCATGTGATCTCCTCTACTTGTTGATTTCTCCACAGGACTTTTACGGATGCTATGTCTTTATTTCTCAATCTCTTTACTTGTCGATCTAGGATAGCAATGGGCACCTCTTCATAAGTGAGATCCTCTGCCACTTGAACATCTTCTACGGGCACAATACGTGAAGGATCTCCTATGCATTTCCGGAGCATCGACACATGAAAATACCAGATGGACTGACGAAAGGTCCTGGGGTAGTGCCAACTCATACGCAACTTGCCCAAATCTTCTAATAATTTCATATGGGCCTATGTAACGTGGACTCAATTTTCCTTTCTTTCCGAACCGCATTACCCCTTTCATCGGTGACACCTTTAAAAACACCCAAATCACCTATGGCGAATTCAAGCCCTCTTCTTCTAACATCGGCATATGATTTGTGATGACTTTGAGCCGTTTGTAACCGTTGTTGGATCACTTTAACTTTCTCCATGGCTTGGTGGACAATATCTGGCCCAAGTAAAGCAGTTTCTCCTGCTTCAAACCACCCAATTGGTGATCTACATTTTCTCCCATATAAGGCTTCATAAGGTGCCATTTTAATACTTGCATGATAGCTATTGTTATACGCAAATTCAATAAGAGGCAAATGGTCATCCCAACTACCCTGGAAATCTAACGTACAAGCTCGTAGCATATCTTCAAGTGTCTGAATAGTACGTTCTGCTTGTCCATCAGTCTGAGGATGGAAAGCCGTACTCAAATTCACCTGAGTACCTAAACTCCGCTGAAAAGATTTCCAAAAGTGTGCTGTGAACTGTGCTCCTCTGTCTGATATAATAGAAAGTGGAATACCATGCAATCGTACTATCTCTTTCACATACAACTTCGCATAATCCTCAGCTGTATATGTCGTCTTGACCGGTAGAAAATGCGCTGATTTAGTAAGTCGGTCCACTATGACCCATATGGAATCAAACTTCCGCAATGTACGAGGCAAACCCGTAATAAAATCCATATTAATCATATCCCACTTCTAGACTGGAAGATTGATACATTGCATGTAACCTCCTGGTTTCTGATGTTCCACTTTCACTTGTTGACAATTTGGGCATTGCGCGACAAATTCCGCAATGTTCTTTTTCATGTTGCCCCACCAATACACCTCTTTCAATTCATGGTACATTTTAGTAGCACCCGGATGAATGGAATAGCGCGAATGGTGCGCCTCTGTCATTATTCGTGCCCTCAGTTCATCTACGTCCGGTACACATAGTCTCCCTTGACATTGAAGCACCCCTTTCGATGTAATATCAAATGCCTTGGTCAAATTCTGCTGCACATTCTCCTTTAGCTGTAATAAAATAGAATCTGCATACTGTTTCTCTTTCACTTCAGCTATCAAGGAGGATTCTGCTGCATTCTGCACCATAACTCTATCATCTGCGGTTTCAATAAGGCGAACTCACAACACACCTCCTACGACGATCTAATCGCACATGTTACGTCCGATATCAAATGTTTCACCAATGACACTATAAAACACATATGCATGGCATCTCAACACCTATGTAGATATGATCCCAAGGTATCAAGTGAGGTTATAAAGTACGGGGTGTTACAATTCGCATGGTGCACAGTAGGCCAAGAATATGATGAGAAGAAGTTGTTGGATAAAACTTTTAATCAAGTTATTGGCTCGGATTTGAAATTGAGTGAGAATATTGATGTTGCTGATAAGCTACGGAAACAACTGTATGGAAAGAGGTATCTTATTGTCTTAGATGACTTGTGGGATACCACAATATGGGATGAGTTAACAAGACCTTTTCCAGAAGTTGAGAAAGGTAGTAGAATTATTTTTACTACTCAAGAAAAGAAAGTGGCTTTGCATGGAAAATGCCATAGTGATCCTCTTAACCTTCGATTGCTAAGATCAGAAGAAAGTTGAGAATTATTAGAAAAAAGAGCATTTGGAAAAGAGAGTTGCCCTAATGAAATATTTGATGTTGGAAAAGAAATAGCCCAAAATTGTAAAGGGCTTCCTTTGTCGGTTGATCTGATTGCTGGAGTCATAGCAAGGAAGGAAAAGAAAAAAACTGTGGGGCTTGAAATTTGAAATAATTTGAGTTTCTTTAGTTTTAACAGTGAAATGGAAGTGATGAAGGTTATAAAATTAAGTTATGACCATTTACCAGATCACCTGAAAGCATGCTTGCTTTAGCTTGCAAGTTTCCAGAAGGACAGAGAAGTTGAAGTCAATTATTTGAAAGTTGTATGGTGTGCTGAAGAACTTGTGGAACAGACGGAGATGAAGAGTGTGGAAGAAGTAATGGAGGTTTATTTGGATAATTTAATTTCCAGTAGCTTGGTAATTCTTTTCAATGAGATAGCTTATGACCTGACTTGCCAACTTCATGATCCTGTGCATGACTTTTGTTTGATGAAAGCTAGAGAGGAAAAGTTGTTCGACTTGATAAGGTCAAGTGCTCCATCTTCTTCTTCTTATTTAGATTTGATGGTACATATAGTGATTATTGATTATAATAGTGAGTTCTTTGTGTCCTATTCGGTTCAAATAAGAAAAGGCATTCTGGTAAACACCTTTATTCTGTGACAATAATGGGAAACAAGCTGGGGATACCTAAGACATTTGAGGATTCTTAGAGTGTTGAACCTGGATAGATCTTTTATTAAGGTGAAAGATTCTTTGTTGAATGAAATGTGCATGTTGAATCATTTGAGGTTCTTACACATTAGGACAGAAGTTAAATCTCTACTTTTGTCTTTCTCAAGCCTCTAGAATTTAGAAACCCTATTGGTGAATAACGAAGGATCAACCTTGATACTATTACCGAGAATTTGGGATCTTGTAAGTTGCGAGTGTTATCCATTAGTACTTGTTCTTTCTTTGATATAGATACAGATGAACCAATACTGATAGCAGAGGACACAAAATTAGAGAACTTGAGACATTTACAGAAACTTGAGCTTTCCTATTCGAAAGACACAGAGGATATTTTCAAAAGGTTTCCCAATCTCCAAGAGCTTGTATTTGATCTCAAGGAATCATGGGATTGTTCAACAAAGCGATATTGGTTCCCCGAAATTGGATTTCCTAACTGAACTAGAAGACCTCAATGTAGGTTTTGAAAGTTCAAACACAAATGATAGTGGGCCCTTTATAACGACAAATTGGTTGTGGAATTTTCACTTTCCTTTGAATTTGAAAACATTTGTGTTGTTTGACTTTCCTCTGACATTCGATTCACTATCAACAATAGCAAGACTGCCCGACCTAGAAGAGTTGTTCCTTGAGAACACAATCATCCGGGGGGAAAGAATGGAACATGGGGGAGGAAGACACCTTCAATAACCTCAAATTTTTGGAGTTGGATGAAGTGACCCTTGCTAAGTAGGAGTTGGAGAGGAATCCTTTCCTGTTCTTGAAAAATGATATCTGTTGGAACGTGATAAGCTTGAGGAGATTCCGCCTAGTTTCGGTGATATTTGTTCATTAAAAATTATTGATATTTGGCGAAGCCCTCAACTTAAAGATTCTGCTATGAATATTAAGAAATATGTTGAAGATATGATGGGAGAAGGCAAGCTTCAGGTCAATGGCCTGCTTAAGTCTTGAGCGCTCTTACCTTGGAAAATATGTAAGTACAAACGAATTTATTACTTCCTCTATTTTGTTTTATGTGGCGGAGTTTGAGGAAGAAAGGAATACTTTTAAAATTTCTAGTCTTAACCATGTGAAGTTTAAAATTAAATTGTTTCCAAATATTTGAGCTATCATTCTTTTTAAACATACTAAAATGAAAAAAGTGCGACATAAAATGGATTAACTTTCCTTCTTTTTTTTCTAGTTACTTCGACCAAATGTAATTTTCTTTCTGGAGGGCGTGTAAGGAATGCAGGATAGAATTCCCTTTGCTAGTACATCATCTTTAGAGGCTAAACATAAATCCTCAGACAATTTTGCATACCCCGAGCTATTTCCGTCCTTTTATCTTTTATTTTGTTGTGGTGAATAAGTGATGGAGTTGTATTTCTATTGGTATCACTGGACTTTTGTTCAATTTCCTCCCTTTTTCTTCACTTTGTGTGCCTGTAAAGCTGTCAAAATGGGCTGACCCTACCCAACCCAACCCAGCTCCAGCAGGCTAGAGAGTTAAATGGGTTGGGATGGGATAGCCTTTTAAGCTAAAGGACCTTAAAAATAGCAGTCCAACCCAGCCCTAAATGGGCCACGGGTTGGGACGGGTTGACCTTTCAAAAAACAAACAAACTAATTCATAACATGATAAATGAAAATAATACATTACATAAACAATCACCAACTATTATAAGTCTCTACTATAATAACAAGTGTATAAGATACTAATTAATATGAACCAACCTTTATCATAACTATATTCCTTTTTGGCGATACTCTACTATTCAACTTGCTTGCAACACAGAAACCACCTCAAAAATGATAAATTTCTAGTTAAAACATATGTCATCATTCAAAGACTCTTCTACTCTTATGATAGCTTTCAAAAAATTAGTATCAACCAAAAGAGCCAGCAAACTTCTATACTTCATAATTATGATAATTTAAAAACTTGCAAACAATTACCCTAAGTCCCTAATTTGCTCATTTGTTGCTTAACTAATAAAAGACCAAATGTAATGCTAAAGTTAAAGCTCAAAGAAATGTACTTGTTACTTTTTCCACTATTATTTTACATTATTTAGTTACTACTTAGTACTTACTTTGCATTTTGTATTTTATTAATAAATTATAGATATATTAAATTATTAGTTTTATGTTCATGGGCTGGCCTCTGAGGATGGTGGGTTGGGCCTATGAGGCTGACGGGCCAAGTGAGGCTGAGCTTAAAAGCCTCATTTCTAAAAGGGCTAAAAAAACTTAGTCCAACCCCACTTAATTAAAGGGTTGGGTTGGGCCGGCCTCGCAGACCAAGCCCATTTTGACAGCTCTATATGCCTGTAGTTAAAAATGAGTACTCTAGTTATGTATTTCGAGATTTGTTCTTTCAAATTGTTGTTCTTGTATACTCTTTTTTCTCTTTGATATATCTTGAATTGTTTGCACATTATATGTTACTCAATTCAAGATATATGTGTAATACATAGTACATCATTGCAAATCAAGAAACATACATGGGATTGCTGACTCTCTGCTATGACGGGCATGAAGGAAGTGAAACAAAAGATTAGCAATCAATGTACTATATGAAAGTTATCCTTTATCTCAGTCTTCTTTTGTAAATCTTTCAAGAAATACCATCATCACAAACATGTGAAAACTCTTTAGGTAATGAAGTTGATTGAGAAATTCCAATGCAACAGGAAGTGGGATCTTAGTGCGCAAGGAGTTATTTGCCATGCTGGCTGGTGGAATCAGCCATCGATAAGCATTTGGAGTTGAGGACTGTTGTATTCAATGATCTAGGTGTTGCTGTACAACATTTGGCCTCATGTGCAGCAGTAAGTGTTACTAAAAAATCCTCTTGTTCCTATTAATACATCAATACAGAATACCCCACCTCAAACTTCAAGAAAAAAGTAGTAGTCTTAATGTGAAAGGAAAAGATGCAGCTTTGACGTACTCAAGCCAGAATTCCATTAAGAAAAAGAAGTTTAATTTGAGTACTAACACTACTGTTGTGGCAATAATATAAGGTAGGCTGAAAGAATTAATACAAATGTGCAAGAGCCTCTAGCTGAAAGAATTGATCCGAAGTTGATGCCATAAGCTATTAGAAGTAATGAATTTGTCCAGCGTAATGGAGGTGCTAAGACTATCAACTTTCTTCATCCTAGTTAATTCCTTTTCATTTTTGGATAGAATCTCATTTTAGTATCTTCTAACCTTGGCTTCTTTTTTGTAGGTCGCACCTTTAAGTCCGTTAAGTATAGGACTGATGATCTTTGGTAGACAAACTCGAGAAATAACTTAATGAGGTGAAGTTTGAGTAGTCACCAGATGGTGGTTCCAACTCTACGGCTGAAGCACATACTATGCAGAAGGCGATTTAAAGCTCAATGTAGAAAGTATAGTGAAAGCCTATCTCCTTCAGAAACCTGATGTATATGGTTAGTGTTTCGAGAAATGCTATATGTCCTTTGTTGTGTTGTTTCCAAGTTTGTTTTCTGTGTTTTTGCTTAGTATCTTTGATCAATAAATGATAATCTTAAACTTTTGTTTTCCCAGTTTCTGTCTCTTATTTGCTTTGCTAAATCTATTTTCAGTTTCATAATCATGCTAATTAAGAGTCTTGATGTTGAATACATATATAGAAATGTTATGGTTAATTCTTTAGTGCAATACAAATTTGACAATGTTGGAATATAGTTGCTTTGCAGTTAGCTCTACATGAGGATATAATTTAGCTGCTACTCTTGCTCCAATAGCTACGAAATAACACTCAAAATGCTCATTAAAAATCTAATGCAGGAAGGTTCGGACGGGGATGAAGAATCTGTTGTTCGAAATTATTCAAGCGTGGCTAGAGCAACGTAGGTAAATCACCTGAACATCTGCCTAAATCATCAAAGAGGAATAGACTTCCCATTTTATGTCAGCAATACGTGGTATAACTGTAACACCCCGTACATTTTCGAACCCATTTGATTACCTTAACAGTTATGGAGTTATTTAAACTTGAGAAAGTTGGTGTATTACACACTAACTTTATTGGGCTAAATTAATATGGTGCTATTGGGCTCAATTGAGGCCCAAACAATTAATTAAAGAAGACATGGCCCAAAGAAAATGACCCATTCTTGAGTTGACCAAGTAAAACACATTAATTATGACCAATGTTTGGATAAGGATGAGCATGAGGGACTATATAAGGCCAAAAATCAGATTTTTAATCACCACAATACACTTGCCAAATTCTAGATTTTTCCAAAAATATCCACTCCTCTCTCAAAACCTAAGCAACAGCCCTTTGGACAAGATCCTCTCTTTGCAAGCTTGGGTAAGTGTTTACTCTTATGGTTTAATATATTATATGCTTAAGAGGATGTGTAAATCATTTTGGTTATGTTGATGAAGTGTTGAGCAGTCTACTATGTGTAAGACAGTCCACTTTTGCTTAATCGATAAAGGACTTGCCTTCTATGTGGTTCAAACTTAAAAGGGGACTTGAGATCATGAAGGAAGTGAATTTTATGGATTAAATGTCAACATGTGAGGATGTGTTTATGTCCCTAACTTGCTTTCTCTTTGTGTATGACTTATGGAATTGTTGTTATGAAATTGTGCATGAAACCGGTGGTGTATTGAAAGGATAATATAGTTTTGGTGATGTTCACGTGCATTTTGAAACCATGATTGTTCATTAGTATCAAAGTTAACCTAAAATATGAAAAAAGAAGATTACTTATGGCCATGGACTATTTATTACCAAAAAAGGACCCAAAAGTGACCCTTGCAGGTGAGGCACTTGCGGGCGCAGGTGGCACCACAAGTGGCCCTAGACAGGGCCAAGAGCGCACCTGCAGCTGCAGCTCACCACTTGCGGGCGCAGGTGGCTTCGCAGGTCCTTCCAGGACCTCGTTTAGCTCGTTTTTGTTTCTCTTTGACCCCTCAAGGCCCCTATACCCTTCTTGGATGCAATCATCAACTTATGGTACCCTTTGGATGACTCTAAGGGGGTAGTCCGGAGACATTTTGAATTGTATCACTTGTGGATTATTTTTAATGTGTTGTTGTGAAAGGTATTTGGGTGACTTGATGGAGTAAATGTGACGATGTATCGAGGAGGAAGTGTAATGCATAAACTTGGTTTGTAATCCTATCGGTTTGTAATGTAGTTGACGTCTAATTTAACATCTAATGTAAGCTCCGTTATGTATTCCTATTATAGAGTAGCGCTTTAAGGAAGTGTCACGCCTCAAATCCCATTGGGGCGGACTGACACCTGAAGCCGTTAAGGCCCGAGAGAACCAACCTATGAACTCGAACATTCTTGTGCATATCACTAAATGAACAACACTATGTCACTTATAGAAACAAGATATCAATGACGGAAATCATAGAAATACATTCAAATATATATGAAACTTGGCCATTAGGGCCACCATATCAAAAAGGTAAGACATTCCTTCGTTTGATATTACAACGTCTACAAAGCCTCTAACAGATACATAACCATGCCTGTAGTCGAGACAAGTCCCCGCTTTATACAACTATTATACAATACCAAAACAAGTGTGTACAAATGACTCGGAAAGCCCCGAGACAACTGGAGCTCACCAACAATCCGCTGATGACCTGTATCCTACTGAGAAGGTCTACTAACTCTTGTGCCTACAACAAGTAAGGTAAGTCCCCCAAGGGACGTCAGTACGAAAGAATGCACTGAGTATGTAAGGCCATAAATAACTGCATGAAACATAAGAATTTCAATGAAATCAAATACAAGTGAATGGACAATATTGGTAAACCACCGTACTGTATATGTGGAAACATGTACATTGCCTTCATTACTTTCTTTTTACGTTCATATCAATATCAATCATTAATCATCAATCATATAATGCCCGGGACTAACTGATCAGTGGTAAATAACATTGGGATCGTCTCTAGCAAGGCTTATGCCCCTTTGAGCTGCCACCCATAAATCAATAAAATAGGTTCGTCTCTAGTTAGGCTTATGCCCCTTTGAGCTGGCCCCTGTGTCCAATAATCATTCGGGATCGTCTCGAGTTAGGCTTTCGCCCCATTGAGCTACCACCCGTACTCAAGCAAATATGCATTACTTCAATTCTTTTGTTATGAGATTGATACATTGGTGGTTATAACATTATTGGAACTTTGGAACAATAATCAATGAATAAGATAAACGTGAATAAAAATTTATAACAAACCTGAATGAGATACTTTAGAACATTTTTGGAGTGGAAACAAGTTCGGTAACAATGAGAACAATAGGTGTGTCCAAAGGATACGAAAAAGAGTAACCTTACATACCTTATCTCCTCACCACGTGAATACAACAATGTTTCAGCTCCTTTCTTATGTATTACTCTACAACACAAGTACATAATGGAGCTAACATTAACAACTAATTACACTACAAGTTCACAAGACGGCAATTAGTTACTTAACGGGAAGTAAAACCCGTCCACCATTCCAAACATATGGTACATCATTCCACCTTCCTTCCTACTGCCATTTAACTTCATTCCACCCTCCTACTATATAATTTACTGCCTCACAACACCAACAATACCAAACCAGTCCGCACATCAACATAGACGTTACAAACCGATAGGATTTCATACCAAGTTCATACTTCACAATTTTACCTTAATGCAACTCCACATAATTATTCCATCAAGTCACATAATTACCTTCCACAACAATATACCAAAAATAGTCCACAAAGTTTCAGATTTCACTTTAACATAACAAGAAAGTATTCTCTTTTCACTACGCCAAATGTTCCATATACAAACACGTATAAACATTTCCATCAAGCCATACACAAGGGGAACAAATTAGGGACATAAACACACATTAATATACTGAAATTGCATCCATATAATTCAGTTCCTTCAAGATCTTAAGTCCCTTTTCAAGTTTAAACCACAAATAGGCAAATCCTTTAGCCGAAAGCACCGGTGGACTACCACTTACAAAGTGGACTGCCCTATGCTTTTTAAACATAACCAACATGTTTACCACCATATATCATGCATGTATTACATTAATATACAAGGGTAAACACTTACCAAGGCTTGCAAAGAGATGATCTCGTCCAAAGTGGTTGCTTAGGGTTTGAGAGAAAAGGAAATATCTTTTGGAAAATTCTAAAATTGTCAAGTGTGTTGTGGTGAATAAAATCTGATTTTTTCTTAGTGTAATGTGTGGAAATGAGCTGATTTTTCAGCTTAAATACTCCCTTTTCCATCATCTCATTATGGCCAAGTTTAGCCAATTTATTGGCTAAGAGACACCAAATTATTGGTGTGTTGACTTGGTCCATTTTAAATGGGTCATTACCCATTTGGGATCATGTCTTTCTTGCTTAATTTTTGGGCCTCAATCAAGCCCATTAGCATAATATTAATTCAGCCCACCATATTTAGTGGATAGTTCACCAACCATCTCAAGGTTAAATAATTCCACAAATATTAAGGTAATCAAATAAGTTCAAAAAAATGTACGGGGTGTTACATCCTTCCCCCCTTAGGAACATTCATCCTCGAATGTTAGTAACATTATCCAATCTACACAAGTTCAAGTTTAAGTTCATTCTTCATATTATCACATACACATAATGCTTATATATACTTACTTGTTATTGCTCCAATTCCGCATTTTGAGCTTTCTCTTCCATTTGAAATAAATGTGGGTACTTAGACTTCATCATTTCCTCGGCTTCCCATGTGGTTTCTTCTACTTGCTGATTTCTCCAAAGCACTTTTACGGAGGCTACTTATTTATTTCTTAACCTCTTGACCTGTCAATCCAGAATAGCAACAGGTACTTCTTCATAGGTGAGATCCTCTGTAACTTGTACGTCTTCAATGGGAGCAATATGGGATGGATCTCCTATGCACTTCGGAAGCATTGAAATATGAAACACTGGATGAACTATGGAGATTTCTTGGGATAGTTCTAATTCATACGCAACTTGACCAAATCTTCGGACAATCTTACACGGTCCTATATAATGTGGACTCAACTTTCCCTACTTCACAAATCTCATTACTCCTTTCATTGGCGACACTTTCAAGAATACCCAATCACCTATAGCAAACTCTAGACCCCTTCTTCTAATATCGGCATATGATTTGTGTCGACTTTGGGCCTTTTGTAGCCGCTGTTGTATCACCTTAACCTTCTCCATAGCTTGCTGAACAAGATCTGGACCAAATAAGGCAGTTTCACCCACTTCAAACCATCCAATTGGTGATCTACACTTTCTTCCATATAAAGCTTCGTAAGGCGCCATTTTGATACTTGAATGATAGCTATTATTGTAGGCAAATTCAGCAAGAGGTAAATGATCATCCCAACTACCTTTAAAGTCCAATGTGCAAGATTGTAGCATATTTTCCAGTGTTTGTATGGTACGTTCTGCTTGTCCATCTATTTGAGGATGACAAGCCGTACTTAAATTCACTTGGGTTCTCAAACTCTTCTGAAAAGACTTCTAAAAGTGTGCAGTAAATTGAGCTCCCCTGTTTGATATAATAGAGATTGAAATTTCATGTAGTCGAACTACCTCTTTAACATACAACCGTGCATAATCTTCATATGTGTAGGTGGTCTTGACCGGTAGGAAGTGTGCTGACTTGGTAAGCCTGTCAACTATTACCCATATGGAATCAAATTTCCGAAGTGTACGAGGCAAATCTGTGATGAAATCCATGTTGATCATGTCCCACTTCCAGATTGGAAGATTTATACATTGCATATAACCTCCAGGCTTCTTATGCTCTACTTTTATTTGTTGACAATTTAGACATTGGGTTATGAATTCTGCAATGTTCTTCTTCATGTTACCCCAACAATACATTTCTTTCAAATCATGATACATTTTGGTGGCTCCAGGATGAATAGAATACCGTGAATGATGAGCCTCTGTCATAATCCGTCTCCTTAGCTCATCTACATCAGGTACACACAATCTACTTTGGCACTGAAGCACTCTCTCTTGCGTAAGATCAAATGCCTTTGTCAAACCTTGTTGCACATTCTCTTTCAGCTGTAATAAAATAGGATCCGCATGCTGTTTTTTCTTCACTTCAGCTACTAATGAAGATTCTGCCGCATTTTGCACCATAATTCCTTTATTTGGAGTTTCAAGAAGACAAACCCCCAAGCTGGCTAGTTGATATAGATCCTTGACTATACCTTGCTTTTCCGTAAGCTGGCCATCAGTGCTTACTATTGCTTTACGATTTAATGCATCGGCTACTACATTTACTTTCCCTGGATGGTATAAGATATCAATATCATAATCATTTAGTAGTTCCAGCCACCTCCGCTGCCTCAAATTTAGATCCTTCGGCTTGAAAATATACTGTAAACTCTTATGATCAGTATATAAGTCAACATGAACCCCATACAAATAGTGACGCCATATCTTTAAAGCAAATATCACAGCTGCTAGCTCAAGATCATGTGTTGGATAATTTCTCTCATGTGGTCGCAACTGTCTTGAGGCATAAGCTATCACATTACCGTGCTACATCAATACACATCCTAAGCCGACTCCTGAAGCATCACAATATACCGCATACCCTTCTGTGCCTTTTGGAAGTACCAATACGGGTGTAGAAGTCAACTTATCCTTCAGATCTTGGAAACTCTTCTCACATGCATCATTCCACTGAAACTTGGTTGCCTTGTGTGTTAGCTTTGTTAAAGGTACAACAATAGAAGAAAATCCTTCAACAAACCTTCTATAATAACCTGCCGACCCGAGAAAACTATGAATCTCTGTAGGCATTGTAGGTCTTGGCCAATTCTTCACAGCTTCTATCTTTTGAGTATCCACCCTTATCCCTTCATCTGACACAATATGACCCAAGAATGCTACAGATTTTAACCAAAATTCACATTTAGAGAACTTTGCATATAACTTACGATCACGAAGAATCTGTAACACCTATCGTAAGTGATTAGCATGGTCTTCTTTTGATCTTGAATAAACCAGAATATATAAACACTGTCACGAACACATCTAAGAATGGCTTGAACAACCTATTCATTAAATCCATAAAAACTGCTGGTGCATTTGTTAGTCCAAATGATATAACTAAAAACTCATAATGACCATACCGTGCTCGAAAAGCTGTCTTGGGTATATCTTTTTCTCGACCCCTTACTTGATGATAACCCGATCTCAAGTCAATCTTTGAGAAACATTTGGCACCTTATAATTGATCAAACAAATCATCAATTCTGGGGAGGGGTTATTTGTCCTTGACTGTCACCTTATTCAATTGTCGATAATTAATATACATTCTCAACGTGCCATCCTTCTTACGTACAAACAACACCGGTGCACTCCACGGGGACATACTAGGCCTTATGAATCCCTTGTCCAGCAAGTCTTTTAATTGCTCATTCAATTCCTGTAACTCTGTCGGGGCCATTCTATACGGAGGAATAGAGATAGACTGAATACCTGGAATCACATCAATACCAAACTCTACTTCCCGTTCTGGAGGCAAACTTGGAAGATCTTCAGGAAATACATCAAGGAATTCATTTACCACTGGAACCGATTGGAGAGTTGATGGCTTCACATCGGTATCTTGTACTTTTACTAGATGGAATATGTACCCCTTGGATATCATTTTCTTTGCCTTAAGATAAATAAATTTACCTCTCGGTGCTCCAACATTTCCCCTCCATTCAAGGATGGTCTTTTGTGGAAAATGAAAATGTACCTTTTTAGCTCGGCAATCTACCATGACATAACAAGAAGCCAACCAATCCATACCCATTATAACATCAAAATCTATCATTTCCAGCTCTATAAGATCAACCAACGTATCATGATCATAAACAGTTACTATGCAATTATGATAGACTCTCTTAGCTATAATAGACTCGCCAACGGGTGTAGATACTTCAAATGACTTGACTAGTAATTTCGGTGTTCTTCCAAATTTTTCAGCAATCAATGGAGTGACATATGATAGGGTAGATCCCGGATCAATTAATGCATATACATTATGTGAAAAGATGGATAATATACCTGTAACCACATCAGGAGAAGCCTTCAAATTCTGCTGATCCGCTAAAGCATAGGTACGATTCTGGACCCCACTAGAATTAGCTTCTCCTCTACCACCTCTACCACGACCAGTAGGCTGTGCACCCCTACCTGAGGAAGGAACCGATGATGATGATGATACGGCTGATCCAGTAGGTCGCGCCATACTACCCGTGCCCCTTTGTGGGCATACTCTCACCATGTGCCCCGATATACCACACTAAAAACAAATATTCATCCCAAACCAATATTCACCTAAATGAAGCTTTCTGCAGTGCTAAAATGACTGACGAGAAAACCCCGATGTCTGTGAACCCTGGATCCCGCTACTTTGCCCAACGTGACTGCCTCTAAACTCTCGGAATTGAGATGGAGTGGATGTTGTAGAATAAGAAAATGATGGTCTAGGCGGTCTATTAAAAACCCGAGGCCTAAATTCTCCTTGGGACGCCATAAACTGTCCTGTAGATTTAGCCCTCTTTGACTGCCCTCTTTCAAATTCCTGTGTCCTTCTCCTTTGCCTCTGATCCTCTATTTTCTGTGCAATGGCTTGTATCCTGGCTATATCCATATCTCTATTCAAAGCAGTAATAGTACAATACCTCACTAAATATGGATCCAATCTATCCACATACCGATGAACTCTATCGGCTATAGTAACTACCACATTAGGAGCGTATCTATCCAAAGAGTTAATCTGAAGACTGTACTCCCTGACGCTCATATTCCCCTGACAAAGATTTAAGAACTGGTCCGTACGAGCCTCTTGGACCTCATATGGAAGATAGTGATTAAGGAATGCCGCTTTGAATTCTCCCCAACTAGCTGGAAGTGCACCGATACCCCTAGATCGTTTCCAATTCTCGTACCATAGTATAGCC
Organism: Capsicum rhomboideum; assembly: GCA_031232105.1. NCBI lineage: Eukaryota > Viridiplantae > Streptophyta > Magnoliopsida > Solanales > Solanaceae > Capsicum > Capsicum rhomboideum. The sequence continues at coordinate 14,808,405 of CP124711.1, forward strand.
TCCCCTTTTAATCTATATGCTGTAAGCTCAACTGTTTCTGCACCAGAGACATGCATAACATCCAAAGCCCTTTGAATTTGATCCATGAAGTCCTGCGGGACTTTATTAAGATCTGATCCGGTGAATGTGGGAGGATCTAATTTAAGGAAATCCTGTGTCCGCCGACTAGCTGCCCTATCCGCACCATCATTACTTGTAGTTGGACCAGCTTGTCCTTGAGCTTGTGCAGTAACTATGCGAGTCAACATTTGTACCGCATTCCTTAAATCCTGGTCAGTAGCATTTACAGGTGGTTCTACAGGTACTTCTCTCCTTCTCGGCTCTTCTGGAAATGGAAGAATAGAAGAAGCCCGCGTTGCAAACTCAGTTTCAACCCCACCTTGATTAGCTTGTTTAGGTTGTGGTCTATTAGTTCCTTCTCCGGCAATCCTATCTATCTTCTTACTTTAACCACTACTTTTCCTTGTAATCGGCATTTTTCTAGAACACAAGAAAATAATTTCAATGGTCAGATATGATTCCACCTAAAACTTTAGCTCTATTGCACGATCTAGAAAATGAAGAAAAGAAACAACTCCTAAATGTCCGGTAGCCTCCTACATATAGATGTGGTGCACAACACATCCATATGCAAGACTTTACTCAGACACAACTTTGTAGACACCCTAGGACAACCTGGCTTTGATATCACTTTTGTCATGCCTCAAATCCCATTGGGGCGGACTGGCACCCGAAGCCGTTAAGGCCCTAGAGAACAAACCTATGACCTCAAAAATTCATGTGCATGTCACTAAATAAACAACACTATGTCACTTATAGACACAAGATATCAATGACGAAAATCATGGAAAGACATTCAAATAGATATAAAACTTGGCCGTTAGGGCCACCACGTCAAAAAGGTAAAACATTCCTTCATTTGCCATTACAACGTCTACAAAGCCTCTAACAGATACATAACCATGCCTATAGTCGGGACAAGTCCCCGTTTTATACAGTTGTTATACAATACCAAAACAAGTGTGTACAAATGACTCGGAAAACCCCGAGTCAACTGGAGCTCACCAACAGTCTGCTGATGACCTGTATCCTACTGAGAAGGTCTACTAACTCCTGTGCCTGCAGCAAGTAAGGTAAGTCCCCCAAGGGACGTCAGTACGAAAGAATGTACTGAGTATGTAAGGCCATAAATAACTGCATGAAACATAAGAATTTCAATGAAATCAAATACAAGTGAATGGACAATATTGGTAAACCACCGTACAGTATATGTGGAAACATGTACATTGCTTTCATTACTTTCTTTTTACGTTCATATCAATATCAATCATCAATCATATAATGCCCGGGACCAACCGATCAGTGGTAAATAACATTGGAATCGTCTCTAGCTAGACTTGTGCCCTTTTGAGCTGCCACCCATAAATCAATAAAACAGGTTTGTCTCTAGCTAGTCTTACGCCCCTTTGGGCTGGATCCTGTGCCCAATAATCATTTGGGATCGTCTCGAGTTAGGCTTTCGCCCCATTGAGCTACCACCTGTACTCAAGCAAATATGCATTGCTTCAATTCTTTTGTTATGAGATTGATACATTGGTGGTTATAACATTATTGGAACTTTGGAACAATAATCAATGAATAAGATAAACGTGAATAAAAATTTATAACAAACCTGAATGAGATACTTTAGAACATTTTTGGAGTGGAAACAAGTTCGGTAACAATGAGAACAATAGGTGTGTCCAAAGGATACGAAAAAGATTAACCTTACATACCTTATCTCCTCACCACGTGAATACAACAATGTTTCAGCTCCTTTCTTATGTATTACTCTACAACACAAGTACATAATGGAGCTAACATTAACAACTAATTACACTACAAGTTCACAAGACGGCAATTAGTTACTTAACGGGAAGTAAAACCCGTCCACCATTCCAAACATATGGTACATCATTCCACCTTCCTTCCTACTTCCATTTAACTTCATTCCACCCTCCTACTATATAATTTACTGCCTCACAACACCAACAATACCAAAACAGTCCGCACATCAACATAGACGTTACAAACCGATAGGATTTCATACCAAGTTCATACTTCACAATTTTACCTTAATGCAACTCCACATAATTATTCCATCAAGTCACATAATTACCTTCCACAACAATATACCAAAAATAGTCCATACAGTTCCAGATTTTACTTTAACATAACAAGAAAGTATTCTCTTTTCACTACGCCAAATGTTCCATATACAAACACGTATAAACATTTCCATCAAGCCATACACAAGGGGAACGAATTAGGGACATAACCACACATTAATATACTGAAATTTCATCCATATAATTCAATTCCTTCAAGACCTTAAGGCCCTTTTCAAGTTTAAACCACAAAAAGACAAATTCTTTAGCTGAAAGCACCGGTGGACTACCACTTACAAAGTGGACTACCCTATGCTTTTTAAAAATAACCAACATGTTTCCCACCATATATCATGCATGTATTACATTAATATAGAAGTATAAACACTCACAAAGGCTTTCAAAGAGATGATCTTGTCCAAAGTGGTTGCTTAGGGTTTGAGAGAAAAGGAAATATCTTTTGGAAAATTCTAAAATTGTCAAGTGTGTTGTGGTGAATAAAATCTGATTTTTTCTTAGTGTAATGTGTGGAAATGAGCTGATTTTTCAGCTTAAATACTCCCTTTTCCATCATCTCATTATGGCCAAGTTTAGCCAATTTATTGGCTAAGAGACACCAAATTATTGGTGTGTTGACTTGGTCCATTTTAAATGGGTCATTACCCATTTGGGATCATGTCTTTCTTGCTTAATTTTTGGGCCTCAATCAAGCCCATTAGCATAATATTAATTCAGCCCACCATATTTAGTGGGTAGTTCACCAACCATCTCAAGGTTAAATAATTTCACAAATATTAAGGTAATCAAATAAGTTCAAAAAAATGTACGGGATTTTACAAGAAGAGCTAAAATGTTATAGTCATACGTTGGAAGGATAAGGTATGTAAGGTTTCTATTTTTCGTATTCTTTGGAAGCTCCTGTTGTTCTCTTTGTTACCGAACCTGTTTCCATTCCAAAATGTTCTAAAGTATCTTATTTCAGGTTTGTTCTAAATTGTTATTCACATGTATTTTATTCATTGACTATTGTTTCAAAGTTCCAATAATGTTTCAACCACCAATGCATCAATCTTACAAAAGTAAAGGAATGAAGTAATGCATATATGGTTACTTGAGTCTGGGTAGTAGCTCAAAGGGGCTAAAGCCTAGCTAGAGACTATCCCGAGATTATTGGATCAGGGGGCAGCTCAAAGGGGCATAAGCCTAGCTCGAGACGAACCTGATAGGGGGCAGCTCAAAGGGGAATAAGCCTAGCTTGAGACGAACCTACTTATTGATTTATGGGTGGCAGTTCAAAGGGGCGTAAGCCTATCTAGAGACGATCCCAATGTTATGATTTCCCACTGATCAGTAAGGGCCCGGGCATTATATGAACGATAATGATAATGATATGAACATAAAAGCGAAGAAAGTAACAAAGGCAATGTACATGGTTCCACACACACATTATGGTGGTTTACCAATATTGTCCATTTACTTGTATTTGATTCCATTGAAGTTCTTATGTTTCACGCAGTTACTTATAGACTTACATACTCAGTACATTCTTTCGTACTGATGTCCCTTGGGGGACTTACCTTACTTGCTACAGGCACAGGAGCTAGTAGACCTTCACAGTAGGATACGGGTCATCTGTAGACTGTTGGTGAGCTCCAGATTGATTCGGGGCTTTCCGAGTCACGTGTACATATTGGTTTTGGTTTTGTATAACAGTTGTATAAAGCGGAAACTTGTCCCGACTTTAGGTGGTTATGTATCTATTAGAGGCTTTGTAGACGTTATAAGTTGAACGAAAGAATGTATAACCCTTTTGATGTGATGGCCCTAACGACCCAGTTTCTCATATCTATATGAATGTCTTTCCATGACTTTTGTAATTGATATCTTGTATCCATATGAGACAGAACGGTGATATATATACGAATATATAGGTTGGTTATCTTGGGCCTTAACGGCTTCGGGTGCCAGTCCGCCCTAAAGGGATTTGAGGCGTGACAAAAGTGGTATCAGAGCAGGTTGTCCTAGGGTGTCTACAAAGCCGTGTCCGGGTAGAGTCTTGCTTATGGATGTGTTGTGCACCACATTTATAAGCAAGAGGTTATGGGCCATTTAGGGTTGTTTCTTCTTTTTTTTTCATTTCCTAGATCATGCAATAGAGCTAAAGTTGTAGGTGGAATCATATCTGACCATTGAAATTGTTTTCCTTTGTTATAGTAAGAAGCCACTTATAAGGAGAAACAAGGGTAAAAGTAAGAAGCTAGACCGAATTGCCGGAGAAGGAACTAGTAGAACACCACCTGAACAAGTTAATCAAGGTGAAACTGAAAATGAGTTTGCATCGTGGGCTTCTTTTACTCTTCCATTTCCAGAAGAGCCGAGAAGGAGGAAAATACCTGCAGAACCTCCTGTTAACGCTACTGAGTAGGATTTAAGGAATACGGTGCAAATGTTGACCCTTATAGTTGCTGCACAAAGTCAAGGACAAGCAGGTCCAACTACAAGTAATGACGGTGCGGATAGGGCAGCTAGTCGGAGGATGCATAATTTCCTTAAATTAGATCCTCCCACATTCACCTGGTCGGATCTTAATGAGGACCCATATGATTTTGTGGACCAAATTAAAAGGGCTTTAGATGTTATACATGTGACGGGTATAGAAACAGTTGAGCTTGCGGCATATAGATTGAAAGGAGAGGCTATATTATGGTACGAAGATTGGAAACGATCTAGGGGTATCGTTGCACTTCCAGCTAGTTGGGAAGAATTCAAAGCGGCGTTCCTTGATCATTATCTTCCATTTGAGATCTGAGAGGCTCTTGCAGACCAGTTCTTAAATCTGCGTCAAGAAAATATGAGCGTCAGAGAGTACAGTCTTCGATTTAACTCTTTGGCGAGGTATGCTCCTAATGTGGTAGCTACTATGGCCGATAGAGTTCATTGGTATGTGGACAGATTGGATCCATATTTGGTGAGGGATTGTACTATTGCTGCTTGAATAGGGATATGGATATATCTAGGATACAAGCTTTTGCACAGAAAATGGAGGACCAGAGGCAAAGAAAAAGGACACAAGAATTTGAAAGAGGGCCGTCAAAGAGGGCTAAACCTACTGGACAGTTCACGGCCTCCCAAGGAGAATTTAGGCCTCGGGGTTTTTATAGACCGCCTAGACCATCATTTTCCTATTCTATAACAGGTACTCCATCCCAATTCCGAGGGTTTAGAGGCAGTCATGTTGGGCAAAGTAGTGGGACTCAGGGTTCACAGATAACGGGCTTTTCTCGTCAACTATGTCAGTACTGCGGGAAGCTTTATTTAGGTGAGTGCCGATTTGGTACAAATGTTTGCTTTAGGTGTGGTATGTCGGGGCACATAATGAGAGAGTGTCCACGGAGGGGCATGAGTAGTATGGTGCAACCTACGGGATCAACTGTTGCATCATCATCATCGGGTGTACAACCTACTGGTTGTGGTAGAGGTGGTAGAGGAGCAGACAGTTCTAGTGGAGTCCAGAACCGTACCTACGCTTTAGCAGATCAGCAGAATTTGGAGGCTTCTCCTGATATGGTTATAAGTACATTATTCGTATTTTCACACAATGTATATGCATTGATTGATCCGGGCTCTACCCTATCATATGTTACTCCATTGGTTGCTGAAAAATTTAATAGAACACCAGAATTATTAGCTAAACCATTTGAAGTATCTACACCTATTGGAGAGTCGATTATAGCTAAGAAAGTCTATCGTAATTGTATGGTCACTGTTTATGATCATGATACATTGGCTGATCTTATCGAGCTGGAAGTGGTGGATTTTGATGTTATAATGGGTATGGATTGGTTGGTTTCTTGTTATGCCACGATCGATTTCCGAGCTAAAAAGGTACATTTCCATTTTCCACAAAAGACTGTCCTTGAATGGAGGGGTAATGTTGGAGCACCGAGAGGTAAATTTATTATTTATCTTTAGGTAAGGAAAATGATATCCAAGGGGTACATATGTCATCTAGTAAGAGTGCATGATACCGATGTGAAGCCACCGACTTTTCAATCGGTTCCAGTGGTAAATGAATTCCTTGATGTATTTCCTGAAGATCGTCCAAGTTTGCCTCCAGAACGGGAAATAGAGTTTGGTATTGATGTGATTCCAAGCACTCAACCTATTTCTATTCCTCTGTGTAGAATGGCCCCGGCGGAGTTATGGGAATTGAAGGAGTAATTAAAAGACTTGTTGGAAAAGGGATTTATAAGGCCTAGTATGTCCCCTTGGGGTGCACCAGTGTTATTTGTACGCAAGAAAGATGGAACTTTGAGAATGTGTATTGATTATCGGCAACTGAATAAGGTAACAGTCAAGAATAAATATTCCCTCCCCAAAGTTGATGATTTGTTCGACCAATTACAGGGTGCCAAATGTTTCTCAAAGATTGACCTGAGATCGGGATATCATCAGGTAAGGGTTAGAGAAAAAGATATACCCAAGACAGCTTTTCAAACACTGTATGGTCATTATCAATTTTTAGTTATGTCATTTGGGCTAACAAATGCACCCACAGTTTTTATGGATTTGATGAATAGGGTGTTCAAGCCATTCTAAGATGTGTTCGTGACAGTGTTTATAGATGATATTTTGGTTTATTCAAGATCACAAGAGGACCATGCTAATCACTTACGGCAGGTATTGCAGATTCTTCATGATCTTAAGTTATATGCAAAGTTCTCTAAATGTGAATTTTGGTTAAAATTTGTGGTATTCTTGGGTCATATTGTGTCGTATGAAGGAATAAGGGTTGATACACAAAAGATAGAAGCTGTGAAGAATTGGCCAAGACCTACGACGCCTACAGAGATTCGTAGTTTCCTTGGATTGGTAGGTTATTATAGAAGATTTGTTGAAGGATTTTCTTCTATTGTTGCACCCTTAACAAAGCTAACACATAAGACAACCAAGTTTCAGTGGAATGATGCATGTGAGAAGAGTTTCTAAGATCTGAAGGATAAATTGACTTCTGCACCTGTATTGGTACTTCCAGAAGGCACAAAAGGGTGTGCGGTATATTGTGATACTTCAGGAGTCGGCTTAGGATGTGTATTGATGCAGCACGGTAATGTGATAGCATATGCCTCAAGACAATTACGGTCACATGAGAGAAATTATCCAACACATGATCTTGAGCTAGCACCTGTGATATTTGCTTTAAAGATATGGCGCCACTATTTGTATGGGGTTCACGTTGACATATATACCGATCATAAGAGTTTGCAGTATATTTTCAAGCAGAAGGACCTAAATTTGAGGCAGCGAAGGTTGCTGGAACTACTAAAAGATTATGATATCGATATCTTATACCATCTGGGAAAAGCAAATGTGGTAGCCGATGCATTAAGCCGCAAAGCAATAGGAAGCACTGATGGCCAGCTCACGAAAAAGCAAGGTATAGTCAAGGATCTACATCAACTAGCCAACTTGGGGGTTAGTCTTCTTGAAACTCCAAATGAAGAAATTATGGTGCAAAATGCAGCAGAATCTTCATTAGTAGCTGAAGTAAAGGAAAAGCAGTATGCGGATCCGATTTTATTGCAGCTGAAAGAGAATGTACAATAAGGTTTGACAAAGGCATTTGATCTTACACAAGAAGGAGTGCTTCAGTGCCAAAGCAGATTGTGTGTGCCTGATGTAGATGAGCTAAGGAGGCTGATTATAATAGAGGTACATTATTCACGGTATTCTATTCACTCGGGAGCAACCAAAATGTATCATGATCTGACAGAAATCTATTGGTGGGGTAACATGAAGAAGAACATTACAGAATTTGTAGCCCAATGTCCAAATTGCCAACAAGTAAAAGTAGAGTATCAGAAGCCTGGAGGTTATATGAAATGTATAAATCTTCCAGTCTGGAAGTGGGATATGATTAACATGGATTTCATCACAAGTTTGCCTCTTACACTTCAGAAATTTGATTCCATATGGGTAATAGTTGACAGGCTTACCAAGTTAGTACACTTCCTACCGGTCAAGACCACCTATACAGCTGAAGATTATGCGAGGTTGTATATTAAAGAGATAGTACGACTACACGGAGTTTCAATCTCTATTACATCAGACAGGGGAACTCAATTTACTGCACACTTTTGGAGGTCTTTTCAGAAGAGTTTGGGTACTCAAGTAAATTTAAGCACAACTTTTCATCCTCAGAGAGATGGACAAGCAGAACGTACTATCTAAACACTTGAAGATATGCTACGGGCGTGCACGTGGGACTTTAAATGTAACACCCCGTACCTTCCCAACCCTACTTGATGATGTTGAATAATGTTTGCTTAGGTGTCGAGAGATATAAGTATGTATTTGGTAATGCTAATGATGAGGAAATTGAAATTTAGCCACATACATGCGATTAGACCTTCATAGGAGGTGTTTTGTGATTTTGTGGAGCATTTGTGTAATAATCCGTACACATTACAACCTCATTTGGTGACTTGGATTCATGGTTACTTGATGATTAAGATCACTAAAAAAGTATTTTGTAGTGTTTTGATAAGGTATTGGACGATATGCAAGTGTTGGAAAAAGTGGCCGAAAAATTCAGCAAAGTACCAAGACTTGCGCCACTCCCTATTTCAGGGGGTGTGGCGCAAGCCTCTGATTCAGAGGGGTGTCATTTCCTGCGCCACAAGCTTGCTTTGCAGCTAGTGGCGCAAGGCACAATAAATGTGCCCTTCCGGGCTCGTTTCGCAACACAATGCTCCGTCAATTCTTATATGGTTTCTTTTGGTTCTTTGGAGTTATTTAAGCATTGTTAAGGTTTCAAATACATCAATACACTCCTACATACTACTACATGATCAAATCATGAAACACAAGAATTTATCAAAAATGTGCAATGAAGCCATGGGCGACTAGAATTTCTATTTTTGCGATGGAGACGACGAATGAGAATATCGTAAGTGAATATCATCGAGACATTATGAAATTAATTACACATGAGATATATGGTGGATTATACATTGGATTTAGTGGGTTAAGTGGATATATGTTATTGGGCCCAATTTGAGGCCCAAAACAAAGCCAAAATGCTTAGGCCCAAGGGGAAAAATGATCCATTCTTCTACTTTGACCAAGCCAATATGGCATTTAATGCCAAAGTGTGGCTAAAGATGACCACAAGGCCTATATAAAGGCACCCAAATCAGATTTTTATTCAAGGAACCACACATGACATTTCTAGATTTTTTTTCTAAAAAAGGGCTTTTTCTCTCAACTCACAAACCCTAAGGCAACCATTTCTTGGAGACAAGATCATCACTTTGCAAGCTTGGGTAAGTGTTTATTATTGTGATTTAATATATTAAGTACATGGGAGAGTATGTAAATCATTTTGGTTATGCTTGGAAGTGTTGAATATGGTACTTTGTGTTTTTGTGAAAGATGTGATATCTTGGTGATTTGAACTTGCATTAGGATTTGTGCCTTTGATGAAAGAGCATGGTATGGACAAAATATGAACATGTATGGTGTTATTTTTGGTGTTAAACTTGTTATTGTCTATAAGTGAAAATTGTGGGATTTTGGCCGATATGTGTTATGAGTTGTATTAAGGTAAGTTGATGGATTATTTGTGATGTGGTATGGATAAGAAAGTGTAAAGGAGAAGTGTTGTGGTGAAATGTGTCAATTATCATGTATTGGTCAATGTTGGGAATATTATGGAATTTTTGGAATAATAATTTTATCAATGGTTTTGTCAAGGGGAAATGGCATGTTTAAAGGCAAACATGTAATTCATTGTTATTATATGCTATTGTAAGGTAATTGGTGGTTAATGTTGGTTCCGTATGTACTTGTGTTGTAGAGTGAAACATAAATACGGAGCGGGACTATTGTATGCACTTAAGATTGTAGAATCATATTGAGAATACAAGGTATGTAAGGTTACTTTGCCCGTAACTTTCTGCGGCACATAGTATTCACATTGGCTTTACACTTGTCCATACCGAAATGTGCTAAGGTATCCTATTTTTGGTTACCAATGATTATTATCACATGTTTCCTACTCATTGATCAATTGTGAATCACATGTCTTATATTCATGGATAATGTTCCAAAAGCCCAATAAGGTTGTGTTCCAAAGTTCCAATAGTGGTTATACTCATGTATCTTGTTCATTGGTTATTGTTCTAAAGCTTCCAACGATGTTATGGATACAAAGTATCAATCTCTCATAAGCCAAGGGTATCCTATTTCCGGGTATCAATTACGGTTCCTCACATGTTCTTTATGCATTGATCAATTGTCATTCACATGTCTCATAAGCATTGACTCATGTTCCAAAGATTCCATGGTTCCACCAATGTCATGTTCCAAAGTTCAAAATGATATTATGACTATCATTGTACCAATCTCAAAGTAATAAGCAAAGTAATGCATATGTGGTCAATGATCAAGTACGGGCGGCAGGTCTAGGGGCGTAAGCCTAGCTCGACTCGATCCCGAGGTATGGATTTATGGGTGGCAGGTCTAGGGGCATAAGCCTAGCTCGACCCGATCCCGATGCATTGATGTATGGGTGGCAAGTCTAGGGCAATAATCCTAGCTCGACTCGATCCCAACACGATGATATGATATGAAAAGACCCACTGATCAGTCGGGGCCCGGGTACATTGTGACATATGTAATGACAAGTGAGCATTGAATGTAAAGAAAGCAAAGAAAGTAATGAAAGCAATCCACATGGTTTCCAAAATGCAAAATGGTGACTTATTCACATTGATTATTCATATGTTTTGAGTTCATTGAAATATTCATGTATTATACAGTTTCATCTGAGCCTTGCATACTCAGTACTTATTTCGTACTGACCCCTCTCGGGGAATTTACCTTACTTGCTGCAGGCGCAGGTACTAGTAGGACGCCACAGTAGGTTGCCAGCCGTTTGCGGTTCATTGGTGAGCTCCAGTTAGTTCGGGGCTTCTCCGAGTCACAGTGGTTCATATGCTTTGATATTGTACATTGTGTATAAAGCGGGGACTTGTCCCGATTTTCAGTTGGTTTTGGTCAATGCATCTGTTAGAGGCTTTTGTAGACGTTGTGGGTGTATGTGTATCAGATGATAGATGAAATCTTGACTTGATGGCCTCAACGGCCAAGTTTCTCATATGTATATACGTCATATGTTCTATGCTTTCCGATTTTAGCCCCTCATGTTTCTATGTAATAGTAGTGTTTCCTTTGACATGTATATGAATGAATAGAAGCAAAGATTGGTTCTCTCGGGCCTTGTGGGCTTCGGGTGCCAATCACGCCTCGTGGAAGTTTGGGGCGTGACATTAAAGGTAGTTGGGGTGATCATTTACCTCTTATTGAATTTGCCTACAATAATATCTATCATTCAAGTATCAAAATGGCACCTTATAAAGCTTTATATGGAAGAAAATGTAGATCACCAGTTGGATGGTTTGAAGTGGGTGAAACTGCTTTATTTGGGCCAGATCTTGTTCATTAAGCTATGGAGAAAGTTAAGGTGATACAACAGCGGTTACAAATGGCCCAAAGTCGATATAAGTCATATGCCGATATTAGAAGAAGGGGGCTAGAATTTTCCATAGGTGATTGGGTATTCTTGAAAGTGTCACCAATGAAAGGAGTGATGAGATTCGGGAAGAAGGGAAAACTGAGTCCACGTTATATAGGGTCATATAAGATTACCCGAAGATTTGGTCAGGTTGCGTATGAATTAGAGCTACCCCAAGAACTTTCAACAGTTCATCCAGTGTTCCATGTTTCAATGCTTCAAAAGCGCATAGGAGATCCATCTCGCATTGGTCCCATTGAAGATGTGCAAGTTACGGAAGATCTCACGTATGAAAAAGTACCTATTGCTATTCTGGATCGACAGGTCATGAGGTTAAGAAATAAAGACGTAGCTTCCGTGAAGGTACTTTGGAGGAATCAACAAGTAGAAGAAATCACTTGAGAAGCCGAGGAAATGATGAAGTCTAAGTAGCCACATTTATTTCAAACGAAATAAAACTTTCAAGATGTGGAATTGGAGCAATGACAAGTAAGTATCTATAAGCATTATGTGTTATGATAACATGAAAAATGAACTGGGACTGGAATGTGTTTAGATTGGAGAATGTTACTAACATTCGAGGACGAATGTTCTTAAGGGGGGAAGGATGTAACACCCCGTACATTTTCGAATCCATTTGATTACCCCAACAATTATGGAATTATTTAAACTTGAGATAGTTGGTGTATTACACACTAACTTCATTGGGCTAAATTAATATGGTGCTATTGGGCTCAATTGAGGCCCAAACAATTAATTAAAGAAGACATGGCCCAAAGGAAATGACCCATTCTTGAGTTGACCAAGTAAAACACATTAATTATGACCAATGTTTGGCTAAGTATAACCATGAGGGACTCCATAAGGCCAAAAATCAGATTTTTAATCACCACAATACACTTACCAAATTCTAGATTTTTCCAAAAATATCCACTCCTCTCTCAAAACCTAAGCAACAGCCCTTTGGACAAGATCCTCTCTTTGCAAGCTTGGGTAAGTGTTTACTCTTATGGTTTAATATATTATATGCTTAAGAGGATGTGTAAATCATGTTGGTTATGTTGATGAGGTGTTGAGCAGTCTACTATGTGTAAGACAGTCCACTTTTACTTAATCGATAAAGGACTTGCCTTCTATATGGTTCAAACTTAAAAAGGCACTTGAGGTCTTGAAGGAAGTGAATTTGATGGATTAAATGTCAACATGTGAGGATGTGGTTATTTCCCTAAATTTCTTTCTCTTTGTGTATGACTTGTGGAATTGTTGTTATGAAATTGTGCATGAAACCGGTGGTGTATTGAAAGGATAATATAGTTTTGGTGATGTTAGTGTGCATTTTGAAACCATGATTGTTCATTAGCATCAAAGTTAACCTAAAATATGAAAAAAGAAGATTACTTATGGCCATGGACCATTTATTACCAAAAAAGGACCCAAAAGTGACCCCTGGCAGCCGAAACGGGCACCCGCCCTTGCAGGTGAGGCACCTGTGGGCGCAGGTGGCACCGAAGGTGGCCCTGGATAGGGCCAAGAGGGCACCTTGTTTGGGTCACCACCTGCGTCCGCACCTCACCACCTGCGGGCGCAGGTGGCTTCGCAGGTCCATCCAGGACCTCGTTTGGCTCGTGTTTGTTTATCTTTGACCCCTCAAGGCCCCTATACCCTTCTTGGACGCAATCATCAACTTATGGTACCCTTTGGATGGCTCTAAAGGGGTAGTCCGGAGGCATTTTGAATTGTATCACTTGTGGATTGTTTTTAATGTGTTGTTGTGAAAGGTATTTGGGTGACTTGATGGAGTAAATGTGACGATGTATTGAGGATAAAGTGTAACGGATAAACTTGGTGTGTAATCCTATCGGTTTGTAATGTAGTTGACGTCTAATGTAAGCTCCATTATGTATTCCTATTATAGAGTAGCACTTTAAGGATGAGCTAAACTGTTATAGTCATACGTTGGAAAGATAAGGTATGTAAGGTTTCTCTTTTCCGTATTCTTTTGTAGCTCCTATTGTTCTCATTGTTACCGAACCTGTTTCCCTTCCAAAATTTTCTAAAGTATTTTATTTCAGGTTTGTTCTAAATTGTTATTCACATGTCTTTTATTCATTGACTATTGTTTCAAAGTTCCAATAATGTTTCAACCACCAATGTATCAATCTTACAAAAGTAAAGGAATGAAGTAATGCATATATGGTTACTTGAGTCCGGGTGGTAGCTCAAAGGGGCTAAAGCCTAGCTAGAGACGATCCCGAGATTATTGGATCAGGGGGCAGCTCAAAGGGCCATAAGCCTAACTCGAGACGAACCTGACAGAGGGCAGCTCAAAGGGGCATAAGCCTAGCTAGAGACGAACCTGCTTATTGATTTATTAGTGGCAGCTCAAAGGGGCGTAAGCCTAGCTAGAGACGATCCCAATATTATGATTTCCCACTGATCAGTAAGGGCCCGGGCATTATATGAACGATAATGATAATGATATGAACGTAAAAGCAAAGAAAGTAACAAAGGCAATGTACATGGTTCCACACACACATTACGGTGGTTTACCAATATTGTCCATTTACTTGTATTTGATTCCATTGAAGTTCTTATGTTTCACGCAGTTACTTATAGACTTACATACTCAGTACATTCTTTTGTACTGACGTCCCTTGGGGGACTTACCTTACTTGTTGCAAGCACAGGAGCTAGTAGACCTTCACAGTAGGATACGGGTCATTTACAGACTGTTGGTGAGCTCCAGATTGATTCGGGGCTTTTCGAGTCACGTGTACATATTGGTTTTGGTTTCTTATAACAATTGTATAAAGCGGGAACTTATCTCGACTTTAGGTGGTTATGTATCTGTTAGAGGCTTTGTAGACGTTATAAGTCGAACGAAAGAATGTATAACCCTTTTGATGTGATGGCCCTAACGGCCCAGTTTCTCATATCTATATGAATGTCTTTCCATGACTTCCGTCATTGATATCTTGTATCCATATGAGACAGAACGGTGATATGTATACGAATGTATAAGTTGGTTCTCTCGGGCCTTAACGGCTTCGGGTGCCAGTTCGCCCCAATGGGATTTGAGGCGTGACAATAACTACTGATATAACAGAAAAAACAAGACGTGTGGGTGTATCGATTCTAAGCGATTTGATATTTCTACAAGAGCCCCTTCTGGGAGGCAAGTTGCGAAGAAGGGTGCTATAATTGAAGCAACGAGATTTGATAGACCATTTTTTATTTCAAAGTAAGATCACATGGAGAAGGAAGTAGTGTGATTATACATACTCCACTTTCTTTCTTGCGTTTAGTTTGTACCATCGTTTTAGCATCATCATTTATATATCATCATAAAGAACATTATTAACTCTGATGATAGTTTACATATTTGATTTTTTTCTAATTTGTATCTTTGTATGCTTGTTAGGTGTCACGACCCAAATGGCCATGAGTGGCACCCATTCTAATACTTCGGTGGGAGAACCATCTACCCCAAAGCATTACCCAATCATTTATGTCCATATTAAGTCGAGGCTATCATATAAACCAACTTAATAATAATAAATTCAAAACTAATCTTTAACTAATGCGGAAAGTCAAACAACTACCTATTAAAATCCCCAAGACCCGAAAGTCATCGTACAAGAACTTTTAAAATAAAAACTATGTCTAAAAGAAATATCTAAAATAACAAAAGATAAAGAGTTTCTCATTGTCCGAAAGAAGGACAAGAACTAATATGATGATCCATGGCAGCATGGAGATGAAGTGCTCACCCTTGAATCGAGATCAACTATCAAACGCTAGAGATGAAGTCATGTCTGAGCCTCTGGAACACTTTCTGCACTCAACAAAAGAAGAGTACAGGGTAGTATCAGTATAAGCCACTATGTACTGGTAGGTATCATAGGCCAACTCAATTTAATAGCATGTATGCAACATAAATCAAACAAAAAGTAGACAGGCATCAATGCATGGCAAGTATTCAATGAATTAGCAAATACATCAATGACGGGCCAAACAATTCTCACAAATAAGACACGTAGCCATCAAGAGTATCAACCAAACCAAAACAACCACGAAATCAACAATCATACCATAAGTAACACTATGTCCTTCTCAATCTCGCAATTAGAACACCATTAGTTCGTTATCAACTTATTAACTACATGATCTCTCAAAACCAACACTAATCTGCACACACATGCTAAGGGACTTATTTCTGCCCAACTAGTCATGACCTGCAGGGGACAATCTAAGTCCATGTACCATACCGGCGTGGTACCCGATCCTCCATAAATAAGTAATATCAATATTCACATTCGTACCAGCGTGGTACCCGATCCTCCATAACCATATTATGCATAATTTATCAAATTCACACTATCCCTTAGGATACAACACGACATACTAAATTTATAAGTACACTTATAATCCTAAGGCAATCCGATTATGTTTGATTTTCAGTAATTATTCATACAAGTATCAACAATTCAAATATCATCAAATTCAAGTATGTCCAAAGGCCAATCCACAAGCATTCAATTTAGGAGCATACACACAACTAAATCGAGTCTAACTCCAATTAAACCGTAACCTACCTCAACCAAGAATCCGAATGTAGCTAGTCCGCAAGTGCCTTGCCCTTCCTCAAAGTTTCGCAAAATCTGTTCCAATACATAATTTCCATAAGAGTACGAATCTAATGACACCCATTTTATAAATTTTATTTGCTCTAAAAACCCTAGGCCTGAAATCTAATTTTTATCGTAACTGTAGATGATTTCCCATGAGAAATATCTAATCTGCCTTCAATTAACGAAAACAGTGGCTGCAATACTAAATTTATTCATTATGGTCCAATGATTAGCATCATATATAATACTAATCATTTTATATGTCTAATGATTAGTCAATCATTATTCTAGTAGACAAATTCCACCTAATTCTAAAAAACCCACCAGTGGTCAGTATTACTTATTACCACCTCACGTTACTGTCCACAACATAAGTTGCCCAACTCCTTGGAAATTAACTGCCACATCCTAGCTTTTATTCACCCTCTCACCCATTCTAGTTATGACCCCTAACGACATGAACAATTCTGTAAAGAAAACATCACAAACTAACCTGAAGATGGAGGACCTCCACGAAGCTGTGAAAAGAAAGGGGGAAAAATAACACAATTGTTGTTTCCCTCCTTGCCCTAAATATCTGATGTTATTTATTGTATATGGTAAATCCTTTCCACTTAAATTTATTCTTGTATTGGCCACATAAGTAAATAAATTATGGATTTGGCCCATTAAATTACTAATTAAATTAATTATCTAAAATACCCAAAAGTTCAAATAGGTCCTCATAATTTGTTCGGAACCCCGTGAAAACAAACCAATTATATGAATTGACTAAAAAGCAAGTTCCGGGCCTATTAATAACACTAAAATACCAAATAGAGGTCGTCTTGATCGAAGATTGACCGTGATCAAGCTTAACCTTATTTAACTCAAGAACTCAACCAATGACTTAAATCACTTCCGAACCTCGAAAATTGGTACTACCCATCCCCGTAAGTAATAAATCACATATACAAACTACGGGGAGAGCTAAACTGGGAAATTTCACAAAACGACTAAAAGGGTCGTTACATCAGATACCAACTAAACAACCGTTCGTCCCCGAATGGGCAAACAAGAAATAAGAAGGGAAAATAAGGAATTACCTGAATCAACAAAAAGGTGTGGATACTTGCTACACATGTCTGCTTCGGCCTCCCAAGTGGCCTCCTCAACAGGACGATTCTTCCACTGGACCTTCACAGACGCAATCTCCTTAGTCCTCAACTTACGGACATCTCTATCAAGAATAGCAACAGGTTCCTCTTCATAAGAGAGGTTTTCATCTAACAAGACCGAATCCCAACGAATTATGTAGTTACCGTCACCATAAAACTTCTTCAACATAGATACATTAAACATGGGATGAACTCCCGACAAACTCGGAGGCAATGCCAATCTATATGCCACCGCCCCCCCGCGCTGAAGAATCTCGAACGGACCAATAGATCTAGGACTAAGCTTACCTCGCTTCCTAAAACGCATGACACCCTTCATGGGTGAAACCTTGAGCAACACTTGCTCACCCTCCATAAAGTGCATATCTCTCACTTTCCGATCTGCATACTCCTTTTGCCTGCTTTGAGCCGCTATAAGTTTCTCCTGGATGAACCTAACCTTCTCAAATGAGTCTCTTAACAGATCACTACCCCACGGTCCCACCTCAAAGGCATCAAACCATCCAATGGGAGATCTATACCTCCTCTCATATAAAGCCTCAAATGGCGCCATGTCGATACTCGAGTGGTAACTTTTATTATATGCAAACTCAGTAAAAGGTAGGAACTGATCCCAATGACCTCCAAAATCCATCACACATGCACGAAGCATATCCTCCAACACCTGAATCGTTCGCTCAGACTGCCCATCGATCTGAGGGTGAAAAGTTTTACTAAGGTCCAACTTAGTACCCAACTCCGCATGCAACTTCTCCCAAAAGTTAGAGGTAAATTGAGCACCCCTATCTGAGATAATAGAAATCGGGACCCCATGCAACCGAACAATCTCCTTAAGATAAATCTTGGCTAACTTTGGTGCATTGTAAGTCACCTGAACTGGAATGAAATATGCAGACTTAGTCAGCCTATCTACTACCACCCACATAGAATCGTACTTTCCTAAGGTCTTGGGAAGACCAACCACAAAATCCATAACTTTCCTCTCTCATTTCCATTCAGGAATGGGCATCCTCTGAAGAGTACCACCAGGTTTCTGATGCTCGTACTTTATTTGTTGGCAACTCTGGCATTTATTAACAAAATCATCTATGTCTTGCTTCATCCGACCCCACCAGTAATACTGCCTCAAATTATGGTACATCTTGGTGGCACCAGGATGTATAGAGTATTTTGAACAATGAGCCTCCGTTAGAATAGTATGAATCAAATCATCAACATGGGGCACACAAACTCGCCCCTTAATCCGCAACACACCCTCACCATCAAGAATGCCTCCTTGGCATCACCATGTAAAACCTTATCACGAATTTTGCTCAACTTAGCATCCTCAAATTGTTTAGCCTTGATTTGATCAAGAAATGTAGACCTTGCCTCTACACTAGCTAGCAATCCTCCTCTTTCAGAAACCTCAAGTCGTATGAACTTGTTAGCTAGATCTGAATCTCTCTAGCCAACGGACGCCTGGTAGAATTCAAATAAGCCAAGCTACCTATACTTGTTGACTTTCTGCTCAATGCATCGGCTACCACATTAGCCTTTCCTGGATGGTATAGAATGGTGATATCATAATCTTTCAGCAACTTCATCTATCTACGTTGTCTCAAATTCAAATCCCTCTGCGTGAACACATGCTGTAAACTGCGATGATCAGTGAACACTTCACAACGAACCCCATACAAGTAATGCCTCCATATCTTAAGAGCAAAAACCACAGCTGCCAACTCCAAGTCATGAGTTGGATAATTCCTCTTATTAGGCTTCAACTGCCTCGAAGCATAAGCAATCACTTTCCTTTTCTGCATCAAAACAGCACCTAAACCAGAACGTGAGGCATCATAATAAATAATAAAATCTTTACCCTCTATAGGCAAGGCAAGAATAGGAGCAGTAGTCAACAAGGTCTTGAGTTTTTGAATGGTCTTCTCACACTCATTAGACCAAATAAAAGGTACCTCCTTCTAAGTTAACCGTGTCATATGAGTAGCAATGGAAGTAAATCCTTTCACAAACCTGCGGTAATAACTGGCTAACCCCACAAAGCTACGAACTTCTGTCATCGAAGTGGGCCTAGCCCAATTCTTAACCGCTTCAATCTTCTGTGGATCTACCATCACCCCTTCCTTCGAAACCACATGCCCTAGGAAGGAAACAGAAGCCAACCAAAATTCACACTTAGAAAACTTCGCATAAAGCTTCTTCTCTTTTAATAATCCCAGAACAATTCTTAAGTGATTCTCATGTTCCTCCTTACTCTTAGAATAAACCAGAATATCATCAATAAAGACAATCACGAAAGAATCCAAGTAGGGCTTAAATATCCCATTCATCAAACTCATAAAAGTAGCCGGGGCATTAGTCAACCCAAAAGACATCACAAGAAACTCATAGTGCCCATACCTGGTCCGAAATACAGTCTTAGGAATATCGTCAGCACAAATCTTAAGTTGATGATATCCGTACCTCAAATCAATCTTAGAAAAGATGGATGCGCCCTGAAATTGGTCAAACAAATCATCTATACGGGGTAGGGGATACTTGTTACGAATTGTTACCTTGTTCAACTGCCTGTAGTCTATACACATATGAAGGCTACCATCCTTCTTTTTCACGAACAAGATAGGAGCACCCCATGGAGAGGCACTCAGACGTATAAATCCCTTACCCAACAAATCCTGCAACTGAGCCTTTAGATCTCTCAACTCATTCGGAGCCATCCTGTAGGGCGGAATAGAAATAGGATGAGTACCCGGCTCTAGATCAATACCGAAATCGATGTCACGGTCTGGTGGCATGCCAGGCAAATCTACAGGAAACACACCTTGGAACTCACACACCACAGGAACTGACTCAATAGATGGGACCTCTGTAGTAGTATCCCGTAGATGTGCTAGGAAGGCCGAACACCCCCTCCCAATCAACCTCTTGGCACGAATAAAGGAAATAAGTTTCATTGAAGCAGGGTTGTAATCACCCTCCCACTCCAATCTATCCATACCCGACATATCCACAATTACTGTCTTAGCATGACAGTCTAATATAGCATGATACGGAGACAACCAACTCATTCCCAAAATTATGTCAAAATCTACCATGTCTAGAATCACCAAATCTGCCCAAGTTTGATACCCCATAAACATAACAGAACAAGAGCGGTAAACCTTATCAACAATAACAGAATCACCAACAGGGGTAGACACATGAACAGGAAAGTCAAGTAGATCACACACCATGTCCAACCCCACATCAAAACTGATAGATACGTATGAGAAAGTAGAACCAGGGTCAAATAATACAGTAGCCATCCGGCACAAACAAGAATAGTACCTGTAATAACAGCATCTGATGCCTCTGCCTCGGGCCTACCTGGAAAAGCATAGAAATGGGCCCTATCACCAGTCTGAGCGTCACCCCTGCCGAGCTGAGAACCACCTCGATGGGGTTGGTTACCACCCCTACCTGCCTGGTGACCACCACGCACACCCTGTGGACGACCTCTTTCATTACCACTACCTCCCCTACCTGCTGAAGTTGGAGCTCGGAGAGTCTGCGGCTGGCCAGACTAACCATACTATCTTATATTAGGACAATACTTCTGGATGTGGCCAACCCCACCACACTCATAACATATACAATCTAAGGTGGGTCTCTGAGCTGAAGAAGATGAAGTGAGGTAACCACCAAAGTTTGAAGACTGCTGGCTAGCCCCTACTAGACCCCCAATAGATACTAGCATCACTGAATGAATAGGGTGGGTAGGGTATCCCCGCAAACTCTGACCCCTAGAATAAGAACCACTGAAACTGCCCCCTTTGTGGGCTTTCTTTCCTGCTGCCTTGGCATAACCCTCTTTCTTTACACCCTCTACCGAAAAGACTTACCTGAAGATGTCATCTGAAGAGCAGAAATTTGGAGACCTGTATTCAAACCTTTCACAAAGAGACGAATCCTTTCCTCCTCAATTTGCAGCAACTGAGATGAATATCGAGACAATGAGTGGAATTTTGCCTCATAGGCCGCAACTGACAAACTTCCCTGCTCAAGTGTCACGACCTGAATCCCATTCGAGCCGGACAGGCACCCGAGGCCGAGAAGGCCCGAGAGAACCAATCTTTGCCCATGTCCACTCATATGCACGTCCCTCAATAAGTAGAACTATCACGTAGAGATATGAGTTATCGATAATGGAAGTTATGGAAACATGTAATTTATACATATAAAGCACTTAGGGCCATCAAAGTCAAAGTGAACATTCGTCTCTTACAATACATCTCCCCACATATGTCTACAAAGCCTCTAATAGATACATGACCATGCTTATGCAATATTTACATAACAACACAAAAAACAATGTACACATGTGACTTGGAGAAGCCCCAAAGCAACTGGAGCTCACCAATACTCAGCAAAAGGTCAGCAACCTACTGTGGAGGTCTACTAGTACCTACGCCTGCAGCAAGTAAGGTAAGTCCCACAAGGGACGTCAGTACGAGGAATGTACTGAGTATGTAAGGCAATATGAAACTGTATATGATATAAGAACTTTCATGGGATCAAGTACAAGTGAATAATCAATGTAAAATAAACCATGATTCTATGTGCATTTGGAAACATGTACTTTGCTTTCTTCGCTTTCTTTGCCTTTGCATTCATTTATTATTAACCATTGCCATTGAATACCCAGGCCCCAACTGATCAGTGGGTGATAATGAGATATATCAAATGGGATCGTTCCAGCCAGGCTTATGCCCCGTAGAGTGCCACCCATAAATGATATATTAGTGGGATCGTTCCAGCCAGGCTTATGCCCCTTAGAGTGCCACCCACAAATAATAATATTGGGAGCGTTCCAGCCGGACTTATGTCCCTTAGATTGCACTCCCCAACTGAACAATTATGCATTACTTCACTTCTTTACTTTTGAGATATTGGTACTTTGGTTACTATTGCATTATTGGAACATTTGGAGCAATGTATACATTTATGTAACACATGAATAACAATTGATCAATGGATAAGGAACATGTGAGCAACAAAATGACTACTTGAATTGGAATACTTTTGGGCATTTCAGAATAAGATAAGTACAATGCCAATGTGATCAATATGAGCTGCAGAAGGATACGGACAGAGTAACCTTACATACCTCGTCTCCTCAATATGAATATACAATCCTATATGTGTACAGAATATTCCAGCTCCTTCCTTTTGTTTCACTCTACAACACAAGTTCGTAACGGAGCTTACGTTAACATTCAACTACCTTACAAGTACACAAGACGACAATGAGTTACCTGTTTGCCTTAAAAAGGCCATTCCCCCCCTTTACAATGCAATTTACACCATTACCATACCAAAAATACTACAACATGCCATACATTGACCACAACATCATAAACCAATAGCATGTCACACCAAGTTTATACTTTCCACTTCTCCATCAACACAACATCACAATTTCTCCATCAAGTCACCATAATGCGCTTCATAACAACATATCGACAAAAATCCCACAACTTACACTTTTGGCAAAATAACAAGTTAAAGAACAAAATCACACCAAGTTTCTCTTTTACGTTTCTTCAATACCACCATGTCACAATTATTCCATTAATTCACTCCAACACATGTTATAACAACATATCGCCAACAATTCCATAATTTCCACTTATAGAAAAAATAAAATAATAATTTAAGGACCATAACCACACCATACATGTTGATATGTCATCCATACCATTCATTTTTACCAAAACCTCAAGTCTCCTTTCAAGGCTAAAAGACATAGATGGCACATCTTTCACAAAAAGCAAAAGTGCACTACTCACACTTTTAGACATAACCATCATGATCCACATATTCTCCCATGCATATAATATATTAATCCATGAGAATAAACACTTACCAAATCTTGAGAGATGATGATCTTTCTCCAAGAGAAAGCTTAGGGTTTGAAGAGCCAAAGAAATGTTCTTGAAAATTCTAGAAATGTTATGTGTGTTTATGGGAATAAAAATCTGATTTTTCTTGCTATTTATAGGTCCCTCAAGTCACTCTTATCCAAGTCTTGGCATTAAATGCAATTGTTACTTGGTCAATGAAGGAAGAATGGGTCATTTTACCCATTGGGCCTTGCCTTTTGGCTTCATTTTGGGCCTTAATTGAGCCCAATAACACATATCCATTTAACCCATAAAATTTAATGTTTAATCCATCATATATCTCACGTTTAAATAATTTCATAACATCACGACAATATTCACTTACGCGATTCACTTTCGTAATCTCAATCGCAAAAATAGGAATTCTAGTCGCTCGTAGCTTCCTTGAATATTTTTGGTAATTACTTGTATTTCATGGTTTGATCATGTAGGAGTGTATTGAGGTATTTGAATCCTTAACAATGCTAAAAGAACTCCAAGGAACCAAAAGAAACCATGAAAGAATCGTTGTTGCAATACATCGCAAAACGAGCGCGGAAGGGCTATATTGTTTGTGCCTTGCGCCACTGCTACAAAGCAAGGCAGTGGCGCAAGACTTGGCTGCTCTCTGAATCAGGGGGCTTGCGCCACACCCCCTGACACAGGGAGTGGCGCAAGTTTGGCCATGTTGCTGAATTTTTATTTTTATTTTATTTTTTTTTCTACTCCGTCTAATACTAGCATATCACCCAATGCCCCATCAAAACACTACAAAATTCGTACTTAGTGACCTTAATCATCAAGTAAACATGAATCCAAGGTACCAAGTGAGGTTGGAAATGTACGGGGTGTTATATCAAGATTAGTGAACTCATCCCTTTTCCTGTCCCTCAATGTACGAGGCACATACTTCTCTAGAAAAACTGAATAAAACTGAGTCCAAGTCAACGGAGGTGAACCTGCAGCCCTACACTCAACATAAGCTCTCCACCACATCTTTGCATCTCCCTGAAACTGAAAAGTGACCAGTTCCACACCATACCTCTCAACCACCCCCATCTTGTGAACTCTCTCATGACAATCAATAATGAACTCATAGGCATCCTCAGACTCGGTGCCACGAAAAATAGGCGGCTTCATTTTGATAAACTTGCAAAACAAGTCATGATCATCTCCAGTCATCACCGGACCTACTACCTGTCTCAGAAAAACACCTGATCCTGACATCTCTTCCATCCGAAGAGCTACAGCAGCAGTATGCTGCAACCCCGGACGCTGAACCCCGGGTACTGCTGGCATAGTCACATTTCCTGCTAACCCACTCAGGAAGCTCAGAACCTACTGAATTACTTTGAAAGACATCTGAATTGGAGTTGTACCTCTCTGGTATGGTTCTCCCCATCATAAATCGGAATCCCCTTATCCTGCACCGGTATCGCTCCATCCTCTGCTATCTCAGGCATATCCTCATGTGGAGGAGGAGATACTAACCTCTCCCGAGCCGGTCCTGTGGCTCGAGCCCTACCCCTGGCGGGCACTGCTCTCCTTCCTCTGCCTCGTCCTCCCCTCACCTGTCCTCTACCACGAATAGCAGCACCAACGGCCGGTTCGGGTAGCTCTGCTCTTACTCCATTTGCCCGTGTTCTCACCATCTATGAGAATAAGAATGGAAGAAGTCAGATACCACTTCGTATCACCAGATACCAATTGAAATCAAGTAATAACACAAAAGAAAGAAAAATTTGAATTTTCCTAGTGTCCTGTAGCCTCTAGAAGAAAAGTATAGACGTCTCCGTACCGTTCCACAAGACTCTACTAGACATGTTCTTGTACGACGAGATCGACGAACCTAGTGCTCTGATACCAACTTTGTCACGACCTAAATGGCCATGAGTGGCACCCACTCTAATACTTCGGTGGGAGAACCATCTACCCCAAAGCATTACCCAATCATTTATGTCCATATTAGGTCGAGGCTATCATAAAAACCAACTTAATAATAATAAATCCAAAACTAATCTTTAATTAATGTGGAAAGTCAAACAACTACCTTTTAAAATCCCCAAGACCCGAAAGTCATTGTACAAGAACTTTTAAAATAAAAACCATGTCTAAAAGAAATATCTAAAATAACAAAAGATAAAGAGTGTCTCATTGTCCGAAAGAAGGACAAAACTAATATAATGATCCATGGAATCCTGGAGATGAAGTGCTCACCCTTGGATCGAGATCAGCTATCAAACGCTAGAGATGAGGTCGTGTCTGAGCCTCTGGAACACTTTCTGCACTCAACAAAAGAAGAGTACAAGGTAGTATCAGTACAAGCCACTATGTACTGGTAGGTATCATAGGCCAACTCAATTTAATAGCATGTATACAACATAAATCAAACAACAAGTAGACAGGCATCAATGCATAGCAAGTATTCAATGAATTAGCAAATACATCAATGACGGGCCAAACAATGCTCACAAACAAGCCACGTAGCCATCAAGAGTATCAACCATACCATAACAACCACGAAATCAACAATCATACCATAAGTAACACTATGTCCTTCTCAATCTCGCAATTAGAACACCGTTAGTTCGTTATCAACTTATTAACTACATGATCTCTCAAAACCAACACTAATCTGCACACACATGCTAAGGGACTTATTTCTGCCCAACTAGTCATGACCTGCAGGGGACAATCTAAGTCCATGTACCATACCGGCGTGGTACCCGATCCTCCATAAATAAGTAATATCAATATTCACATTCGTACCAGCGTGGTACCCGATCCTCCATAACCATATTACGCATAATTTATCAAATTCACACTATCCCTTAGGATACAACACGACATACTAAATTTATAAGTACACTTATAGTCCTAAGGCAATCCGATTAAGTTTGATTTTCAGTAATTATTCATACAAGTATCAACAATTCAAATATCATCAAATTCAAGTATGTCCAAAGGCCAATCCACAAGCATTCAATTTAGGAGCATACACACAACTAAATCGAGTCTAACTCCAATTAAACCGTAACCTACCTCAACCAAGAATCCGAATGTAGCTAGTCCGCAAGTGCCTTGCCCTTCCTCAAAGTTTCGGAACGTTCAAAATCTGTTCCAATGCATAATTTTCATAAGAGTACGAACTAATGACACCCATTTTATAAATTTTATTTGCTCTAAAAACCCTAGGCCTAAAATCTAATTTTATCGTAACTGTAGATGATTTCCCATGAGAAATATCTAATCTGCCTTCAATTAACGAAAACAGTGGCTGCATTACTAAATTTATTCATTATGGTCCAATGATTAGCATCCTATTATAATACTAATCATCTTATATGTCTAATGATTAGTCAATCATTATTCTAGTATACAAATTCCACCTAATTCTAAAAAAACCAGCCAGTGGTTAGTATTACTTATTCCCACCTCACGTTACTGTCCACAACATAAGTTGCCCAACTCCTTGGAAATTAACTGTCACATCCTAGCTTTTATTCACCCTCTCACCCATTCTAGTTATGACCCCTAACGACATGAACAATTTTGTAAAGAAAACATCACAAACTAACCTGAAGATGGAGGACCTCCACGAAGCCGTGAAAAGAAAGGGGGAAAAATAACACAATTGTTGTTTCCCTCCTTGCCCTAAATATCTGATGTTATTTTATTGTATATGATAAATCCTTTCCACTTAAATTTATTCTTGTATTGACCACATAAGTAAATAAATTGTGGATTTGGCCCATTAAATTACTAATTAAATTAATTATCTAAAATACCCAAAATTTCAAATAGGTCCTCATAATTTGTTTGGAACCTCATGAAAATAAACCAATTATGTAAATTGACTAAAAAGCAAGTTCCGGGCCTATTGATAACACTAAAATACCAAATAAAGGTCGTCTTGACCGAAGATTGACCGTGATCAAGCTTAACCTTATTTAACTCAAGAACCCAACCAATGACTTAAATCACTTCCGAACCTCGAAAATTGGTACTACCCATCCCTATAAGTCATAAATCACATATACAAACTACGGGGAGAGCTAAACTGGGAAAGTTCACAAAACGACTAAAAGGGTTGTTTCATTAGGGAAGGGTTTGGGATGGTTAGGCGACCATCTAATTAACTAATCAAGAATTGATTGTAATATTAATACCATACCTTTACAAGGTTGATACTTCTTGATCGTCAAATTTAAGATGTTTTGACTACTTTCAAATTTGTAGACATGCAATTTTTGGTATTAATGTCATCAAGGGCGGCTCTTAAGCTTAATGGAAAAGGCAGTTGCCTTAGGCCCCCAAATTTAGGAGGCCTCATTTTTTTTTAGCAATAAGGGGTTGTTTGGTAGTTAGTAAAGAGGTAGTTTATTCATGTATTAATTTTTGTACAAGTTATACAAAGTTCAATAGCTAGTTAGGAAGTAAGTTATTCATGTATAAAATCAATATGATGCTTGGTTTTCAACTTAGAAATCTACATAATTAGCACCATATATAAGTTATGAGAGCATTGATATATTATTTTATGCGGGGTAGAAGATGAAATAGCTAATATCTGCATAACTAGCACCTGCATTACTAAACTTACATAATTCTAACCACCCACCAAAGAACCATTAACTGTATTAGTAAAAATCCGTTATAAAAAAATTATTAATAACTATGAATCTCAAAAGATTAGAAGAATAGACTTCAAATGAAAACATATATCTTTTTTCTTTTTAGTTTAAGGCCTCCCATTGAATTTTGGCCTTAGGCCACGTATTTGCTTGAGCCGCCCCTGAATGTCATACTCCATGTGAAACTTTCAAAATCTAGTAACTTATAATTGATGTGTTAACAATCCTAAAACCTTAGATTTAAGAAAGTTTTATGACATTAGTCCTTTATTTTAATGTTAACATATAAAATCCTTCACAATCTAATACCTTGTGATTTTAGGATGTGTTTGTAATTTTTAAAATCTTAGATCTAATGAAAAGTTTCTCTACATTAATACTTCAACTTTTAATGTAATATTCCACATGATAATTTTCAAACTTTATACCTTATGGTTTTTGAATGCTTTGGCTACTCCCAAGACCTCATTAAATCTAGAAAATTTTCATGAAATTAAATTGTTCTCCATTTTACAATTTAGTTTGGTCATTCCTTCAAAATATTAATCGCAAAGACCTCCAAATAGAGACTAATAACAATAAAATTAAATAAACTTAAATCAAATATGGAAAATTGAATATCCACAAAAGAGGACTAAATTGCAATCATTGCTTATATTGTTAGAATTGATAATTTGCGTAACACTTGAATCAGACTCATAAAATCTGATTGCAAAATATATTAAGCATGATATTTTATCTCCTTAATTGCCTAAGCAAAAATTCTGAAAGCCCCAATTTTTGTTTATATTAATGCCACAAACTTTATAACATGACTTAAGCTCATGACCCACTTAGCAATATCTGGATCTTCACGGCTCAAGCTAGACTATGAAGACCTAAAATTAAATATTTGACCATCCATTATGAGCTAGTGTGATTTCAATTAATATCCAACTAATGGATCACAATTGATAATGTTATCTGTTGGGCAATGCACCACAATATAAATTAGGCAAAAAGTAATTGAGTCTGTATTTTCCCTAAGGAAAGCCACAACTCACAAGCATTGTTTCAAAAGGCAATGTTGGGAGTCACTTTGAGGCTCGCTCGCGGGCAGGCCATTGGGAAAATGGCTTGATGCACAGGTGTGAGGCTTAGCTTTGTGAGACTTACACCTTAAGCGGTTGAATGTACGCCCTAAACATGCCTAACGCCCAGCGTTTGAGGCTCGCTTAACTTTTCTTACACAAATTATGTTTCAAATTCCTTAGTTAACATTGCTGACCCTTACAATTTTTAATAAAATATGATGCAAAATAGTTCTTTCACTATACAAATAAAAAGATTGAGAATAACTCAAATAACAAGTCATAATGTTGCATATTTACTATTTGAGAATATCGTGAAGGTGGATATCACTTAACATTTCTTATAAAACTAACTACATAGCCGAATTTTGCATCTTCACTAATTATTGATCTTCATGTTTTCGTCATGTCTCAAAATTATAATATTTATTATTTCGTTATTTGAAGGTAATTTTATTTTTATTTACAATGGAGTGATGTTTTATTATAATACTAATAAAAATTTATTAATTATTGTTTTTTATGGAGGTAAACTGCATGGTATGATAGTAATATATTTTAGGACATTGTGGTTCTTTTATTATTTCAAGTTAAGATGATAGAATTGATTTTCATCTCATAACAACATTTATATCCTTGCATTATTTATACTTATAAAATTATGTTAGAAGTTTTATTTTCTATTAGTTTCTTTAATCATGTTTTTAATTGTTTTAAACTATTAATGTATTTTTTTTCAAGTTGAATGTTATTATACTACTTTACTACATTATAAATAAAAAATTTAATGATCTACGAGGCTTACGATATGTCACAACCCAAAAGTTGGGGTTATGATGGCACTTACCTTGAAATTAGCCTTGGTAAGTAAGTCAAAACCCACCCGAGAATAAACAAGTGGACAATAATGAGGAAACCCATAAAATGAGACTTCTAGAGGAAGTCAGGCTATAACATAACACATAGCAAAATCTGAACAAAATACATAAACTCCAGAAGTAGTGTCACAAGTAGAAGAGCATCTAATACATAGTCTGAAAAATGAAAAGTACAAAATTTGTCTCTGAATACTAGTAAAGATATGATAAGGATAGATGGAGGCTAGGACAAGGCTCCGAACGGGCAGCTCACTAGATACTCCTAAAGGTCAACTGCTACTACACAAATCAGCTGGAACAACTCGTACTCGCACTGGGATCTACACCGAAAGGGCACAGTAGGAGTGAGTATGGTCCACTTGTACTTAGTAGTTATCATAGGCCGACTGAGCAAAGTAGAAAACAATACAGGTAAAAGATACTATGAGTACGTAACCTGCAAACAGAAAAGTTTCCAAACGGTAGCTCACACCGTCTCCACTAATAGTTCTATAATATACAATACAATGGGAAACCATAAACGCCATAAATATATATACGAAAACAAGATACACATCGACAAGTACAAGAAGGGAACACGAAAGATGCAAGTGCAATGCAATACAATGCAATGATTTAGTATAGTGAAACTTATGTATACACCTTCCAAGTCGCGCTTCGGACTGGACCCATGGGGTTTCGTAACCCATATACTTTCATAATCTCAACAAACCTTTTCAAAAAATAAACTCGGCCTAGGTTTTTTATATCTCACAATCCACCTTGCCGGTAATGACCTCGGCCAAGGATTTTTATAAAAGAGTTTCTATTTTCTTTCGAAATCATAATGCCTCGGTGATATCAAGTCTCATGAACATGTATACATGATATGAGGATATAATGCTCATAACCAATAGGTATGAAGATAAACATCAATTCAATACAGGTATGAATAAGCTCAGAATCTACTCCATTTGACAGTGTTTCATCATATAAGGCATTATAGGGCACCACTAGTATGTATAGCCATATAAGATATCAATAAACTCATTTAAAATCATCATTCAGGTATCAATCATGTGATACGGCAGTTAAATGCTCAAGTAAGGCCTATAATATCTAGTCAAGCCCCCACTCGGGCGACACACCAAGAAATATGGCAAAAGTTCACAAGTAAGGCCTAAAATCATCAATAAAGCCCCCCGTACGGGCATCATATCATTTAACACCTCTCAAGTCAACCATAATATGCATATAAGCCTCCGCATTAAAAACATGATAAGATAAAGAATTCTCAAAATACAATTTTCACGCTTAAAACCCCAACCCATAACATGCTTTACAAGTTCATTAAGTACCCAGCCAAGTCTGAAAGAAGTTAAGTCATAACCTACCTCGGAGTGCCAAAATCTAGGCCTAGAACCTCAATGCGGAGCTTTTCCTCTTCGAACAGTATCGTCACGAGATAAGACTATCAAAAACATCATTTAAGCGTCAAAAGAGAGCTAATGAGAGGGGTAAAATCAAAATTTAAGTTCAAAAAAATGTTCCCCAAGATTATAGGAGTACACAGTTGAAAACTCAAGTGAAAACGAGCTAAAAATAAGGCTTAAATCGAAGAAAAACAAATTTAAAACTATACTGGTCCAAACTCCCAAATTCTAGTTTGAAATCATGATTAAAAGATGTTTTTGGAGATATAGTCAATAGAAAATAATGGGAAGATGAATTAGAAGCTTACCAAAAGCAAGAATTGTGTAGGAAACCCTCAAAATCGCCTCTCCCCAAAGCTACTAGGTCCAAAAATGGTGGAATTCATGAAATATGAACTATTTATATTATTTTGTGAACAGTACCTGGGGAATGCAGTCAACCCGTCGCATTCACGAGGGTCAGCATTGAACGGGCCAAATAATTGGCCATCGCATTCGCGGCCAAAGCTTCTCGTTTGCGAAGGTCGATAAATCGGACATTCGCGTTCACGATGAAGGAGATAACCCGACCAGGACCCAAAAACTCTTTGTGATCGTGGATCCCTCCTCGCGATCGAGATGAAGGATAATATCTTTCCCCGCGTTCACAAAGAAGGAATGCACCTGCACCAAATATTAGTAAAGACTGAGTTTTAAGCAAGTCAAAATATCTCCGAACGGACCTTCGGGATTCGTTTAGGACTCCACAGAAACAAACCATATATGCTACTAGGCTATTTTTGACGTTCCAGACTCAATGGCGATGTCGAATTTTTGAAAAGAGATTGTTATCAACAATTTAACCCCCGGGACCCTTAAAAGATCAATTTAACTTGTTTCAAAATAAGGGTCGAAATGCAAATAAAGGTTTCGATCTCGAACTACCTTGCCTACTAACCCAAAATCGATGTTCCAAATCTAATGGAACTATCCAAATAATCATCCGGCGCTTGAAACACAAAAAAGTTGACCGAAGTCAAATTAATGGTTTTTAAAGCCTCTAAAAGTCTCAAACTCTTTCAAATCACTCTGGAAAGCCTCAGGAAGCGTGTCAACCATCCCCACACCTCAAAATCAACATGTAACAACTACAGGGAAGGGCATAATGGTCAAAACACATCAAAAGGAAAATTTCACATAATAAGTTGTTACATTATACACCACTAAAATACTAGTTCATCCTTGAAATAAAAGCAAATGAACTACCTAAAGTGGTGAAAAGCTGGGGGTATCTACGATGCATAACAGACTCGACCACCCAAGTAGCTTCCTCAATAGTGTGATGTCTCCACTGGACTTTCACCGAATCGATATTCTTAGACCTCAACTTCTTAGTCTACCTGTCTAGGATAGCAATAAGTTCCTCTTCAATGGACAAATCGGGGTCTAACACAACGGAATCCTATCGAATTACATGGGGATGGTGCCTCTTTAAAATGGAAACATGAAAAATAAGATTAACAACCGATGGATGTGGAGGCAAAGCTAGCCTATATGCCACATCACCATACTTCTCAAGGATCTCAAAAGGGCCAATGAACTTTGGACAGAGCTTCTCTTTCTTCTCGAATCGCATCACCCCTTTCATGGGTGAAACTTTCAATAGAACTCGATATCTAATTATATATGAGACATCGTGGGTTCGACGGTCGGCATAACTCTTCTATCTACCCTAGACAGCCAATATCCTCTGTTGAGTCAGCCAATACCCCAAGGTCTCACCTCAAACGAATCAAACCATCCCACGAGGGATCTACACCTCCGCCCATATAAAGACTCAAAAGGCGCCATCTGAATGCTGGAATGATAACTATTCTATGACACATGCTCGGAGAATGTCCTCCAATACCTGAATAGTCCTATCGGACTGACAGTCGGTCTGAGGATGAAACGCTGGGCTCAAATCAAGCTGAGTACCCAACTCACTCTAAATATATATAGTACTCCAAAAAGCCAAGGTAAACTGAGTGGCTCTATCAGATACAATGAAAACAGGGACACTATGTAATCAAACAATCTTCTTAATGTAGAACTTTACCAGTTTCTCTGCATTATAACTCGCCCTCACAGGAATCAGATGCACTGATTTGGTCAACAGATCCATAATCACCTAAACAGAGTCAAACTTCCCCAAAGTCGGGGGTAAGCTAGCTATGAAATCTATAGTGATCCACTCCCACTTCCACTCGAGAATGGGTATCCTCTTCATAGTACCGCCCGGTCGCTGATGCTCATACTTCACCTACTGACAATTCAAACACTTAGCCACGAACTCCATAATATCCTTCTTCATACCACCCCACCAATAATGTTGCTTTGGATCATAATACATTTTGGCCGACCCTGGGTAAATAGAATATCTAGAACAATGAGCCTCCTTCAAAATCAATCTCACCTATCCACCAACTCTCGGCACACAAACTTGGCCACTAATCCACAAAACACCATCAGAATCAACAGATACCGCCTTGTCCTCTCCACTCAACACCTTATCATGAATCACCCTCAACCTATCATCATCAAACTGATGAGCTCGAATCTGCTCCATCAAGAAAGATCTAGCCTCAACAAAGGCTAACACATGCTCGGGTGTCGAAATATCAAGCCTAACTAACTAGTTAGCTAAAGACTGAATCTCCACGGCTAAAGGTCGCTCTTTAGTCAAGAGATGAGTGACTCCCCATACTAGTCGACTTTCGACTCAAGGCACCCGCCATCGCGTTTACCTTGCTCGGATGGTAAAGAATAGTGAGATCATAATCCTTAAGTAACTCAAGCCAACGCCGTTGTCTCATATTAAGATCTCACTGAGTGAAGAAGTGCTGAAGGCTATGATGATCTGAGAAAATCTCACAATGGAACCCATATAAGTAATGCCGCCATAATTTCAATACAAAGGTAACTGCTGCCAACTTTAAGTCATGGGTAGGGTAATTCTTGTCATGGGGATTTAATTGATAAGAAGCATAAGCAATCACTTTACATCCAAACCAACACCAGAAGTGTCACAAAACACGGTAAAACCTACACCTTTATTGGTCAAAGTTAAGATAGGAATCGAAGTCAACAACTCCTTGAGATTTTGAAAGATCCCCTCACTAGCATCCGACCACTGAAATACAACCTTCTTCTGAGTCAGCTTGGTCAAAGGAGCTGCAATAGAAGAGAAACCCTCAACAAAACACCGATAATAACTCCCCAAACCCATAAAACTCCAAATCTTGATAGGAGAAGTAGGTCTAGACAATCACAGATCGTCGCTATCTTGGCCTGATCAACATTCAACCATAATGCCATCCTTGGCCACCACATGACCTAAGAAGGAAATAGAATCCAACCAAAACTCGCACTTGGAGAACTTGGCATATAACTTCTCATCACGTAATCTCTGAAGTATAGTGTTCAAGTGTCTCACATAATCGGCCTCGTTCTTGGAATAAATCAAGATGTCATCTATAAACATAATCACAAAGGAATCGAGATGCATTTGAAATACCCGGTTCATCAACTCCATGAATGTTGTTGGGGCATTGGTCAACCTAAATGCCTTATAATGACCGTATAGAGTTCGAAAAGCGATCTTCGAAACATCCGAATCTCTAAACTGGTGATACCCAGATCTCAAGTCAATCTTGGAAAACACTGAAGCACCCTGAAGTTGTCAAATAAATCATCAATGCGAGGAAGAGGATATTAATTCTTGATGGTCACCTTGTTCAACTGCCGGTAGTCAATACACATGTACATAGAACCATCCTTTTTCTTCACAAATAAAATAGGAGCACCCCAAGGAGATACATTAGGTCTAATAAAACCCTTACCCAACAAATCCTGCAACTGTCCCTTTAATTCGTTCAACTCAATCGGGGCCATCCTATAGGGAGGAATAGAATTGGGCTTGGTGCCCAGCTCAACATCAATAGCAAAATCAATATCACGGTCCGGAGGCGTACCAGACAAATCCATAAGAAATACATCCATGAACTCGCGAACAACCCGAACGGATTCCAAAGAAGGTGGGAAGGCAACACTAGTATCATAAACATAGGCCAAATAAGACAAACACCCATTTTCTATCATGCAACAAGCACGTAGAAAAGATATAACTCTCAACCCGAATTAAGAGTACCTTTCCAAGCTAACCTTGGCACACCCGAAATAGCTAAGGTCAAGGTCTTGGCATAACAGTCCAAAATAGCATGATAGGGAGATAACCAATCCATACCCAAGATAATATCAAAAGCAAACATATCTAGGATAATCAAGTCTACCCAAGTCTCACACCCCACAAAGGTCACCACACACGATCAGTACACTCGATCCACCACTAAAGAATCTCCTACAGGGGTAGAAACATGAAGGGGCACGTCAAGGGACTTATATGAAGCATCAAAACCAGTAGCAAAATACGTAGACACATAGGAAAATGTACACCCAGGGTCAAATAACACGAAAACAGATCGGTAGAAAACTGGGACAATACTTGTAAGAACTACATCAGAGGCCTCTGCCTTGGGTCTTCCAGGTATAGAATAACAATATCCACGTTTGCCCCCAGACTGTGTAACACCATCACGAGCTCCCCAAGCTCTACCTCGAGAACCTCTAGTACCACCCTTGCCACTCTGTGAACCACTTCACCAGTTCTAACCACAGAAATAGGAGTAGGGAAAAGCTGAAGCTGAGAACCCAATACATGCCGAGGGAAGTCCCTCATATAATGTCCAATCTCATGAAACACAAAACATTCTCTACCACTAGTATCATGCTGAGAGGGCCCAGAAAAACCATAATGACCTTCTTGTCCCGAAGAACCATAACCGGAGCCTCTACCCGTGTGACCTGAACCTTGGCTACCTAGAGCCACAGAAACCACGGACCTGCTACTTGAACTTTGAAAGGCTACCTGAACTGGTCTATCATGATAACTACGAGAATGTCTGCCAGAGAAATCCCTACCTCGAGATATAAGTCTACTAAACTCACCCTGTTAGCGCACTTTCTTGGCGCCACTCTGATACTACCATCTAAGTTGTAGCCAATTGATAAGAACCATCCAATCCCTTGACAAACTTTATAATCCTTTCTAACTTGGTGGAGTTACTGGCGGTGGAGAATCTGGATAAAGCATAGAAATATGCCTCATACTCAGCAATGGTCATGGAGCCCTGCTCGAGGTGATCAAACTCATCTCTCATCTGATCCCTCAAACTGTAGGACACATACCTCTCCAATAAAAAAGACTCAAAAAATTGGGTCCATGTCATAGCAGGCGAACCCAATGTTCTACAACTAGAAAGAGATCTCCACCACTGTCAGTTAATGTCAGTCAACTGATAAGTTGTATAAGTAACTTCATGGGAATCAAAAGATACAAGGTTGTGCAACCTATCCTAACAGTCAAGCAAAAACTCATAGACGTCCTCTCCAAAGGCACCACTAAACTTGGGAGGAGCCAAGCAAATGAACCTCTCAAACCTCTTTTGATCATCAGAAGACATCACAGGGGATGAAACAACAAGAGAAATAGTGATCCTAGTAGGTAGTGAATCCATATGTGGGGGTACCACAAAAGATGGTTATACCCCTGAAGTTGGAATACCATAAGAAGAAGCTGGCACTGATGGCAGAACATCGCTCGAAGTCTGAGGAATACCCGGTACACTCAAAGGAACACCATCCAAATAGCTCAAGAGATGAATCAATAGATCCTGTAGCACTAGGGTGTCAATCAAATTCTATCAAACCTGAGCTGGCCCCGCACTCCTTGACTGATAATCACCCTCAGCATACTCAACCTCAGGCTTGAGAGAGGCCTCCCTAGTACGTTCTCTGAATGGGGCAGCTCCTCGTACCCGTTCTCTACCTCTGGGTCGGCCATGACCCCTACCTCGCCCCCTGACTGAGGCTCCAAATTAGGTACCGGCTCAGCATCCCTAGCATCTCTGAACCTAGTTCTCACCATCTGAGCAGAAAAGAATGGAATTCTGGTTTAGAACATAGGGTGTGAATAACTCACACGATAAGGAATCAAATTAGAGAAATTTTTCCTAAAGATGTCTTATAGCCTCTCGATAATAGATACGAACTTTTATGTACTAATCTATGAGACTCTACTAGACGTCCTGCTCCTACACTTGTGAGATCGGTGAAACTAGCGCTCTGACACCAATTTGTCATGAACCAAAAGTTGGGGTCATGATGACACTTACCTCGGAATTAGCCTTGGTAAGTAAGCCAACACCCACCTGAGAATAAACAAGTGGGCAATAATAAGAAAACCCATAAAATGAGACATCTAGAATGAAGTCAGGCTATAACATAACATATAGGAAAATCTGAACAAAACACATAAACCCCAGAAGTAGTGTCATAAGTATAACAGGATCTAATACATAGTCTAAAAAATGAAAGGTACAAAATATGTATCTGAATACTAGTAAAGACATGATAAGAATAGATGGAGACTGGGACAAGGCTCCGAACTGAGAGCTCACCAAATACTCCAAAAGGTCAATTGCTACTGCACAAATTAGCTATCACAACTCGTACTGAAATCTGCACCGAAAGGGCACAATAGGAGTGAGTACGGTCCACTTGTACTCAATAGGTATCATAGGCCGACTGAACAAAGTAGAAAATAATACAACTAAAAGATACTATAAGCACGTAACCTGCAAATAGAAAAGTTTCCAAATGATAGCTCACATCGTCTCCACTGACAGTTCTATAATATACAATACAATGGCAACCATACACGCCATAAATATATATAAGGAAATAAGATACACATCGATAGGTACAAGGAGGGAACACGAAAGAAGCAAGTGTAATGCAATGTAATGCAATGATGTAGTATGGTATAACTTATGTATACACCTTCCAAGTCGCGCTTCGGACAGGACTCATGGGGGGTTTCGCAACCCATATACTTTCATAATCTCAACAAACCTTACTAGCAAATGATCTCGGCCTAGGTTTCCAATACCTCACAATCCACCTTGTTGGTAATGACCTCGGCCAAGGGTTTTTGTAAAAGAGTTTCCATTTTCTTTTGAAATCATAATGCCTCGGTGGTATCAAGTCTCATGAACATGCATAGATGATATGAGGATATAATGCTCATAACGAATAGGTATGAAGATAAACATCAATTCAATATAGGTATGAATGAGCTCAAAATATACTCCATTTGACAATGTTTCATGATATAAGCCATCATGGGGCACCACTGGTATGTATAGTCATGTAAGATATCAATAAATTCATTTAAAATCATTATTCATGTATCAATCACGTGATAAGGCAGTTAAATATTCAAGTAAGGCATATAATGTCTAGTTAAGCCCCCACTTGAGCGACACACCAAGAAATATGGCAAAAATGCACAAGTAAGGGCTAAAATCATCAAATAAAGTCGGGCACGGGCATCGCATAATTTACCATCTCTCAAGTCAACAATAATATGCATACAAGCCCCCACATGAGCAACACGATAAGATAAAGAATTCTCAAAATACGGTTTTCGCGCTAAAAACCCCAACCCATATCATGCTTTACAAGTTCATTAACTACCCATCCCAGTGTAAAGAAAGTTAAGCTATAACCTACATCAGAGTGCTGAAATCCAGGCCTAGAACCCTCAACACGGAGCTTTTTCTCTTCGAACAGTCTCATCACAAGCTAATACTATCTAATATATCATCTACGCATCAAAAGAGATCTAACGATACCCATATCGACTATATTTAAGACAAGTCCAAAACTAGTTTGAAAAATGAGTTCAAAAATGAAAGAAGTAAAATCGGAATTTTATTTCAAAAACATGTTCCCCAAGATTATAGGAGTCTATAGTTGAACCCCCAAGTGAAAATGAGCTAAAAACGAGGCTCAAATCGAAGAAAAATCAATTTAAAACTTTAGCGGTTCAAACTCCCAAATTCTAGTTTGAAATCATGGTGAAAAGATGATTTCGGAGATATAATTAATAGAAAATTATGGGAAGATGAATTAGAAGCTTACCCAAGCAAGAATGGTTTAGGAAACCCTCAAAATCTCGTCTCCCCAAAACTCCTAGGTCCAAAAATGATGGAATTCGCCAAAAATGAACTATTTATACTGTTCTATGAACAGTACCTTGCGAACGCGGTCAACCCGTCATGTTCGCGAGGATCAACACTGACCTGGCTAAATAATTTGCCATCGTATTTGCGAAGGTCGATAAACCGGACCTTAGCGTTCGCGACAGCCCTATCGCGTTCACGATGAAGGAGATAACCTGATATGGACCCAAAGACTATTTGCGATTGCGGCCCCTCCT
This sequence comes from Capsicum rhomboideum, assembly GCA_031232105.1. NCBI lineage: Eukaryota > Viridiplantae > Streptophyta > Magnoliopsida > Solanales > Solanaceae > Capsicum > Capsicum rhomboideum. Next base: position 14,848,188 of record CP124711.1, read on the forward strand.
CGCGATAGCGATGAAGGATAATATCCTTCTCCGCGTTCGAGGCCAGAGGCCTGGGTTTGTGAAGAAGGAATGCACCTGCACCAGATATCAGCAAATACAGAGTTTTTGGCAAGTTGAAATGTCTCCGAATGGACCCTCGGGATTCGTTCAGGGCCTCACAAAAACTAACCATATATGCTACTAGGCTATTTTAGACGTTCTGGACTCAATGGCGACGACGTATTTTTGAAAAGTAATTGTTTTCAACAATTTATCCCTCGGGACCCTTAAAAGCTCAATTTAATTAACTTTCAAAATTAGGGTCGAAATGCAAAATAAAGGTTCCGAGCCCGAACTACTCGCGCTACTAACCCAAAATCGACGTTCCGGATCTAATTAAATTGTCCAAATCATCATCCGGTGCTCGAAACATAAAATGTTGACCGAAGTCAAACTAATGGCTTTTAAAGCCTCTAAGAGTCTCAAACTCTTTTAAATCACTCCGAAAAGGCTCGAGAAGCATGACAACTATCTCCACACCTCAAAATCAACATGTAACAACTATGAAAAAGGATAAAATGGTCAAAACACATCAAAAGAAAATTTTGCATAACAAGTTGTTACACACTGCATGTCTCAAAGCATATGCCTCGTCCCCTACTGAGTAAAAAGCCTCACCTTATGCCCTTGCCTTTTAAATCACTGGTGACAAGCGAGACATAGACAATAAATTGAGTGACAGTGATTGACAAGTGACAATGCACATGATTTTAAAAGTTGTCCAAATTAGAATTACATCTAATACTCATCTTTTCTTAAAAAAAAAAGAGATTAAAATAATCTTTTAATGAAATAATCATATTAGATTCAAGACTTCCTAGAATTATTGGATTGAATTTACTTAAGGAAAATTTCAAAAAGCAACGCATCAATCTTAAAAGATCAATTAAAATAAACTGATCCTAACTATTAATTTATCGAAATTAGAAATAGAAGAAAAAGACCGTAACAACATAACCATTCATTCCCAGTAAAAACTTACCCGCACCTGATATATACATCAAAATAATATAGTTTATCATGGTTAAGTGATTAAATAAAATAAAATACGTGTTAGTTAATCATGATTAAGTAACAACAACAACAACAACATACTCAATAAAATCCCACAAGAATCATGATTAAGTAATATAAACTCTAAATTCGCAACATAAATCCAACATTTCAGTTTCATAATCATAAATTTATTATTTTCACACGGAGCTTTAGGAAAGATCTTGACCGCACAATGACAATAAATAATCAATAAAGATAAATACACTTTCTTTAGATTTTAGAGTTGTGGGAAATTAGAATCTTGCAAAAAATATATATATCCCACTCTTACTGTAATTTCACAAACTTTAAACTTTTACCCTTCTAACATTTGAGACAATTTTGGGTTGAGGTTCTTTTAAAAAACAATAATTGTTGATAGTCTTGATATTAAGTTGGTTCTTCAATATCTCTACATTTTCATAACCCCTAAGAGTGTAGTAGTTTAGTATTTTCACGATTACAACGTGCACCAACCAATATAACATAGCGGGAGACTCTGATATCAACTGTTAATAGATAAAGACTGAAATATACACATATAAACTGCAAAGGATTTAGGATTACCTGAAATCATGATGATTAAGTGCAGAAAGCGTAGTGATATCCTAAACTTGAAACATAACAAAAAAAAAGAGAAAAATATTGTGATGGTTTTCAACACTGTATCTGTAAAAATTGTAGTAGTCTGGTGTGACGGAAACACAAGCTTATATAATCAGTTAGTCCTGAATCCCATATTTAGTTGACTTTGTATCCTTCTCATCAAAAAATAAGTCATCTAAGAATTCAACCTCACATAGAAATCTTCTCAGATATTATCACCAAATATTATATTTAAAATTATTATATAATTTAATATGTATAAATATAAAATCAATCAGCAATGTGTCGACCACAGTTAATAAAAAACTAACATGATGTTCATACATTTCTCCCTGAAGAGACTTATAGAAGAACATTTTGATCAGTTTAGTGTTTTATTCCAAGATTAATTAGTTCTCCCCCAACTGTTATGTTGCGTAGAAGGTCACATAAAATTAATACAACAATTATGGTATGTTGTTTAATCATATCCTAGAACAAAAAGAAATTCAATCAAACGCGTAAAAATATCCTGTAGGATGTATTAAATCCCGAGATCGTTATTGCTCTTATCCCATAATCAAACGACCCCTAATTGATCCCCAAATAAGTTTCATTTAATTTTTTTAAAAAAAAAAAAATCAACTGTGAATTCAATAATTTCTTCACTCTCTTCACCTACCAAAGAAAATTACTTGTCTGCATATTTAATACGTAATTGATTAAATAACCCTGCACGTGTCCCCTAACATTTTCAAATAATCCCCTTTCCTTCAATCTCTGATGCATTCAATTCTTATTATAATAAAGTCCAATTGTGCATCAATTTCTCCATCTTTTAATTAATATAACTAAGCTTTAGAGAAGCAGAGAAAAAAGGATGCGTTCCCAAGGCATTTATGTCACTTGGCCTTCTTTGGCTATTTTTGTAATGGCAAGCGTTGAGATTGTAGCCAGAGAGTTCGTTGAGAACTATAAGATTATTTGCTCCTTTTATGATTTATCTTTTTGAAATGTTGAATTTTCGTTTATATATTTAACTATTTGATATATATATATATATAATATTATGCTAATTTTTAAATTTCACAATTGATTACGTGGCGGATTGTCACACCCCGTATTCCAACGAGGCGGACTGGCACCCGAAGCCGATATGGCCCGAGAGAATCAATCTTTGCTTATGTTCATTCGCAAGCCTATTTTAGTATGACTCTTATTACAACTCATGCAATTACGCGGAAGTCATGGAAAACTTATACAATATAAGAAACTTGGCCGTTAGGACCATCAAGTCAAACAAAACACACATCTCTAACCGATACATGAACACAACAACCTATAGTCGGGACAAGTACCCGCTTTATTCAATAATTACAGTACCAAAACAATATACACATGTGACTAGGAAAGCCCCGAACCAACTGGAGCTCACCAATGATCCGCGGATGACTCGTAGCCTACTATGGAGGTCTACTAACACATGTGCCTGCAGCAAATAAAGTAAGTCCCCCAAAGGGGTCAGTACGAAGAATGTACTGAGTATGCAAGGCTATAAGAAACTTCATGAAACTTAAAAACCTCAATGAACTTGATTGAAAGAGAATAGTCAATGTGGATAAATCATCATCATTCAGTATGTGTGGAAATAGGTACTTTACGTTCATTAATCCATTTGCCTTTATGTCCGTTACCGTTAGTAGTTAGAACCGTCAATATGCAACCGTCAATATGCAACCATCAATATGCAACCGTCAATAAATAAATAAAGCAGGTTCGGCCCTTAGGGCTACCCCCTGTCAGGTTCGGCATCAAGTTAGGCTTTTGCCCCACTGAGCTTCCCCCCTGCCATTACTCAAAAATCAGTGAAGCAGGTTCGGCATCAAGTTTGGTTTTTGCTTCACTGAGCTTTCCCCCTGATCCAACAATATCGGGATCGGCTTGACTTAGGCTTACGCCCCCACAAAGCTATCACCCGTACTCAATAAATATAAAGAAAGTATGAAGTAACCATAAGGAAAATATAAAGTAACCACAAGGAAAAATATAAAGTAACCATGAGGGAATTACTTCTTCCATTAATTCATTGCATTACTTCTCTCTTTTACTTTTATGAGATTGGTACATTGGGGATCATAACCTTATTGGAAACACATAAATGCATTACTTCAGTCTTTTATGTTCATGAGATTGATACTTGGTAATAATTATAACATTATGGAAGCTTCGGAATTTCGATCAATGATTAAGAGACATATGATTCATGATTGGTTCATGATGAAGAAACATGAGAATAATAACATATGACAACCTGAAATGAGATATCTTTTAACATTTCGGAATGGAACAAGGACAATGACAACATGAACAATATGTGCTGCAGAAGGATACGGACAGAGTAACCTTACATACCTTATCTCCTCAATACGAATACACAATCCTATACGTGAATACAATAGTCCTGCTCCTTCCTTATGTTTCACTCTACAACACAAGTACACAACGGAGTTTACATTAACCACCAACTACCTTACAAATGCATACAACGACAATGAGTTACATGTTTGCCTTTAAAATGTCATTTCCTTCTCTACAATACCATTTACGACATGGTCATATCAATAATACCACAACATGCCCAACATTGACCAAAATATCATAAACCATTAGCATGTCACACCAAATTCATACTTTCCCCTCTCCATCATCACAACATCACAATGATTCCATCAATTCACTTCAATACGCCTCACAACAATAAATCGGCCAAAATCCCATAATTTACACTTATAACAAAATAACAAGTTTAATAGCATAATCACACCATACATGTTGATATTTCACCCATATCATGCTCTTTCATCAAAACCACAAGTCATATTTCAAGTTTAAATTCCATAGATGGCATATCTTTTACAAAAACACAAAGTGCCATGTTCAACACTTCCAAGCATAACCAACATGATTTACATAATCTCTCATACCTATAATATGTTAAACCATAAGAATAATCACTTACCTAAACTTGAAATTTGATGATTTTGCTCCAAGAAGTTGGCTTAGGGTTCTTTGAGAGTTGAGAGAAATTTTGGGAAATTTCTAGAAATGTGTAGTGTAATCCTTTCAATAAAAATCAGATTTTCCACTTATTTATAGGCCCTCAAGTCTTCTTGGCATTAAATGCCATGTATAAGGGGTCAAAGGGTGAAGAATGGGTCATTTGACCCATTTTGGCCCATGTCTTCTTTCTATTTTTGGGCCTTTTATTGAGCCCAATTCACTCAACCCAATAAAATCAATAATTTCTCATGTTTAAATCATTTCATATGTGTTACGACGATATTCCCAGTTACGGGATTTATATTCGTAGCCTCAATCCCAAAAACAAGCGATTCTAGCCACGTATGGCCTATTTTGACTACAAGGGTAAAACCGTCATTTTTGATGCCAAATTCGTTCACGAGTAATTTTATCATACCAATATAATACTTTACTCATTTCATGTATATGCTCATGATTGTAGAAGAAACGTGGCAAAAATCGGTCCGGTACGTCCCCGGGCACCCTTGGGACTTAAGAAAAATTTCCAACTTTTGAAAAGTGGGCAAAACCAGCCTGGTACGCCCTTGGGCGCGCCAGCTTGCTGCCTATGGGCTAAAAAATTTAGCCCAGAGCGGTCTGGCACGCCCTCTAGCGCGTCCCACCCTTAGTTTTTCAAAAAATTCCGTTTTTCAACTTTTCTTCGCGGATTTGTTTAGATACTTCAAGTTCTATTCTTTAGCTTACCTCTTACCTTTAATACCTTTGTTTGATGGTCCTCCAAGCCTCGTTTTTAACCCCACAAATGCTCCACGAAGTCACAAGACACCTTCTACGAAGGTCTAATCACACGTATTAGGCCCAATATCAAATGTTTCACTAATGACACTATAAAACACATACTCATGGCATCTCGACACCTAAGTATACATTGTTCAACGTCGTCAAGTAGGGTTGGGAAGGTACGGAGTGTTACACGGATATTCTGATGACAGACATGACAAATATAAATATCCTGGTGACAAATATAACCCACCAGAAGGCGGATATAAACCCCAGGTAGCAAATATAATCTCTCACATGATGAATATAAAAATGGATTTAAACCACCTATTGACGGATGTAAGCCCCCGCATGGTGGATATAATCCTCCACAAGGTGAATATAAGAACGGATATAAATCACCACATGACGGATATAGGCAATCACATGGTAACTATAAGAACGAGTATAAACCATCACATGATAGATATAGGCACTCACATGGTGAATATAAGAACGGAATGGCTATAAATCACCACATGTCGGATACAGTCCCTCATATGATGAATATAAAAACGGATATAAATCACCTGTTGACGAATATAAGCCTCCACATGATGAATATAATCCCCCACATAATGAATATATAAAAATGGATATAAATCATATGTTGATAAATATAATCCCCCACCTGATAAATATAAATCTTCGCATGGCGGATACAACCCTCCACACGGAGGCCATGATTAAGTGACTAGCCAAGCCTCACAGCAAATCATCATGTACTATTATAAAATCGTTGTACATGGTGACAAGATGTAATAGTAATAGTCTTGCTACTTCAGACCGTGCTGTAACAATATATATAGTATGAATAAAACACCATTCAGTTCATATGAATGATTGGTCATCTAATATTTTGTTGTACAATGTAACACAATGTATTGTGATAATATATTTTCATAACTTATATTTCTTCTTATTTTATACCTTATTATTAAACTATTCCCCCATTTGCTTTTCGAAATTTAAGCTATGTAAAATCTGATTGATGACATTAAATATATATTTTCATTATTGACATAAAAGGAATTACAACTTAATGACACTAGTTTGCGTATGATTTTTGCAAATAGAAAGTTTAATTTTAACATATTGAGTTAATATAATTTAGTTTTGAATATTAGTCAAATTAATTAATTCAATAAACAGAAATTGACATTTATTTTGAAATGGAGAGAGTACTTTCCCGCCCCACGCTCTCCGGATTCACAATATACAACTACTCCATATAAAAAAGAGAGAAATTATAAGCAGAATAATAATTTTCTCGATTGTGTTGGAATTATTGGAAACTGCAACTAAACTGATCATTCCTTCTGTGTTGTATATATGGGGGTTTTCAAGTAAAATTAAAATATCAAATCGAACGATAAAAAAAAGTGACACGATTATTATTTTTAAACCAACATATGATTATATGATTTGATTTGATTTACAAAGGTAAAAGTTCAAATATTTTTTACTGATCAGATACATTTAAAAATTAGTTAAACTTTCAGTCATGTATATCTGAATCTTTTTATGTATGTTTGCACTCCAATCATAAATGATTGAAATACATATAAAAATGAGCTGAAATTTCAAATATATATGTGGGCGTTTGAACAAAAAATAATAATTTGTTCATTGAATTTCAATAATTTTACACACGATTCAATACTCAAATATACTCTAAATAAGCTTAAATTTGAAATATATATTCCATATATCAACAACAACAACATACCCAGTGTATTCCCACCAGGTGGGGTCTGGGGAGGGTAAAGTGTACGCAGTCCATACCACTACCTCAGATGAAATATTCCATATATCATAAAGACAAAAACACAATCATCAATTTATCAAAAATACAATCTAACAAACTTATTTAACACCCTTTTAATTTTTTTTCAAATATGCACTTTAGTAAGCATACATGACTGACATACATATAAAAGTAGGTTGAAATTTCAGACATGTGAAGTCCGAAAATTTTTGCCAAAAAAATAATAATTTTATTTTTCAAATTTAAAGACCCAAAATCTAGTCCAAATAAGATCAAATTTGAAACATAAGATCCACGTAGCATAAAGAACAAACTTCAATCATGCATCAATTTATAAATATTAAATATAACAACAAATCTAATCGACAAACTCATTTAACACCCTTTCAATTTTTTTGTATATGTCTGCGCTCAATCATACAAAACTAAAATTAGGGGTGGCAATTGGGCGGGTTGAGTCAAATTTGAGCGGGACAAAAAGGATCAAGATAACAAACGGGTCAAGACCCAACTCGACCCAAATTTGTTTGGGTCAAAATGGATTGGGTCAAAACGGGTTAGGCAGCGGGTTATAACCCAACCCGCCCAATTCTTACTAAGTTTTAATTGCTTTATTTGTTCTTTTATAAATTTTTAATATCGAATAAAATTATTTTTTTATTTATTATGATTATATATAACATATCAAATAAAAAAAAGCCTTTTTAAAATATTTTAACAAGATTTCTCAAAAATTAATTCGGGTTACATATCAACCCAAATTTTAACGGGTTGAAACGAGTTGGGTTGACATGGGTTGAGCTAATAAATGAACCGGTCAATAACCAACCCAAACTTGAATGGGTTGGGTTGGGCGAGTTGGGTTTGATTTTGCCACCTCTAACTAAAACACATGTTAAAATTAGCTAAAGTTTCAATAATATGTGTCTGAATGCATGAGATACAAGATATATACAGTACATACACATAACATATCCATATCACTTGTATTTCGTTTATATATATATATAAAAAAGTATACATGACATATAATAACTTGTATTCTTCGTACACATAACAATATAATCATTCCACCACCACCAACAAATTAGAAGAATTAGAAGAATTAGAAGAAGAAGAAGAATTAGTAGAGTTTCGCCAAAAAAATCTGTTTAGATTATTGCCTGAGCAAGATCTTCTCTTCATCCGCAATCAGAACACTCGAACAAATATTTCATCTTCTCTTCATCCACAATCAGAACACTCGAACAAATATTCCACCTAGAACGGTAAACTCTGATTGAAATACAAATTTAATTTGCATTTTAATGGGGTGGTTAACTAGTGATTCTAGGGAGTGTTTTAGTGGTAGTTTAACATTGGCCAAAATGGAGTTTGGTGGTTGGTTACATGGCTGGACACCGGACGGCTGATTTATTCAGGGTGTTTTGCGGGAAAGAGACGGTGATGGAAGTTGTGGCGGAAGCTAAAATGGTGATGGGACTGCAAACAGAAAATAGGTGTGGAAGCTATGTTTTGTAATCCATTACTGTTATGTTAGGTAATAGTTTAAAAGTATAGTACCAAAACGGGTAAGTAGTGGACTTAAATCTTATACGAGAAATATATTAGCGAGGTGGATTATCTTGAACTTTTGACTCTGTGTGCCGAATATTTTATGTATAAAATAAACCCACCACTAGCCACAAAAATCGAACAAGAACAATGTGTCGGAGGGTTAGTTTCTAGTTAATTCACGTAGGTCTTTAAATATAAGAAGTTAGTACAAATATATTCATCAAGAACTCAATTTCAGAAAATAGTCATTCTAACTTGATATTCACATGTTAAAAAGATCCTTTTTTTTATAACTAAATTTTATTAATCACCAAGTAGAGAATTACAAACCGATAGAATGCTTTAACACAGTCTTCTCCTGCTTTACAGTTTCAACATTACTCTACCTAGGAATTAAAATGTCACGCCCCGAATCCCATCGGGACGGATTGGCACCGAAGCCGATAAGGCCCGAGAGAACCAAGCTGTGCCTATATTCATTCATATGCATGCTATAAGAAACACTACTATCACGCAAGAACAGAAAGGAACAATATCGGAAATCATGGATCATGATGATACATATATACGTGAAACTGGGCCTTCAGGGCCATCAAGTCAACCAGACATACATCCCTTTCTTCCACATTCATTTACACACCCACACACGTCTACAAAGCCTCTAAGAGAAATACATACACAACCAACTTAAGCTCGGGACAAGCCCCGCTTTACTTAATATTTACAATACCAAAATCAGTGGACAACTTGGACACGGAAAGCCCCAAACCAACAGGAGCTCACCAAAGATCAGTATATGTCCTACAGCTTACTGGGGAGGTCTACTAGAACCTGTGCCTGCAGCAAGTAAGGTAAATTTCCCAAGAGGGGTCAGTACGAAGAATGTACTGAGTACGTAAGGTAGTATGAAACTGAATCAGTATATAAGAACTTTCATGGAAAAATAATCACAAGGGACATGCCCATTATGGATAGCCATCAATATATATATTTGGAACTGTATGCATTAATTTCGATACTTACTTCATTTTTGTACCTCTTCTTACTTGCTTGCCAGTCATTAGTTATATATATTCCCCGGGCCCAATTGATCAGTGGGAAAAATAATATCGTCGTGCAGGTGTTCATGTCACCCCATGGATACACCCATTGTCGCGCCCCATTTTTCTCGCGAAAAACGGGATCCGACGTGACAAACTCTTTTTGGGATTTAAAGAGTGAAGAGTCGCCACCTAACGAATTAAGGTGCGTTAGGGCACCATTCTAGACTAATTATAAACTTATTTTAATTATTAGCCTATGTCAACCAAAAATTCGAGTAAGGATTCAGGTTACCTCGAAAGGAAGGTGTTAGGCACCTTTCGAGGTCCACAAATGTGGGTCCCGACCGAACTCATATATTACGTGAAAAATTCTATGTGATAAGCAAAAGGTCGATTATTTTATTAACTTAATAATAACTAAATGTTTAAAAGATAAAAAAAGATATTAAACAAATTACACATGTAACTTAATTACTATCTAATTAATAATTAACTACATGATAAGGTAAAAATATGTAGATAAATAAAGAAGTAAGTTAGATAAGCGAGAAGAGAGAATTGAGATGAAAATGCGAAAAAAATCGGTTAATTAATAACTTAAATTAAACTAAACTACCCCACCAGTAAAGGAATAAAAATAACAGAGTAAATAACTTAATTTAAAATTCTTCAAAATTTAAATAAAATCAAGACTACTTTATTTTCTTAGAAGAAATAAAATATTTGTTGCTTTATGAAAATGATGCCACGATATTAATAATCGTGTTCATTTGACTTTAGCAACATTTTTAATTGGAGGTCGGTCTTAAGTTAAAAATAATGATATTATAATTTTTCAACACAAGTGAAAAATTTGAGTTTTTGCATATAAACACATAAACATATTTACTTATAAATAGACATATCCTTTTTACAAAGCTTTGGTAGATAAAACTTCCGGAGATGTCTCGGCTTAGTTTTGAAATTAGACCTCGTAATTCCTTTCACTTTCCCGCTAACTATAGATTAGGAGATAGCATTTATATAGTTAATGATTTTAAGAGAATCAACACTGTCCAGTTCAAAGTAATTGCAAACTAGACGGTGGTTTTAGCGCTATTAACATGCAGGAAATTAAGTTTAAACATGCAGAAAAATTAAATTTAAATATGCAAAAAATTCATTTAATTATTCAGGAAATTTATTTAATACACAGAAAAGTGATTTAATATGCAGAAAATTTATGTAATTGCAGAAAATTCATTTAATTTGAATATGCAGAAAATGAATTTTTATTGTGCAGGAAATTTGATTTTAATTGCTGGAAACTGATTTTTCTATGTGCTGGAAAATTGATTAGACATGCTAAAAATTTATTTAAATGCTGGAAAATTATTATTATTATGCGGAAAACTTATTTTTTTTATATGTTGAAACTTTAAGTGCTGAAAAATCATTGGGAGTTGCTAAAAAATGATTAAAAGTTGCCGAAAATTAATTAAACACATCATAAATTAAAATAACATGCTCGATCTCAAATTAATAGGTTGAAACGTTACTTAATGGTCTTAAAGCATGATTTCTAGGCGTTAACAATTACGAAATTTATTTATTTATTTTTTAATCTAGAAAAGGTTGCCTAGGTGACAAGATAATCATATAATCCCCACCCCAGCAGTCCCATTAATTTTCATTATGTAATAGCGTTTATACAAATGATTATTACAAACCAAGACAATAAATGAATGGAGAATGAACAAGACATAATAAAGACTAGAAAATCTTCAAAATTCCCAATTTCCAAAGCAACTCTTCTCTATTCTCGATCCAAGAACCTGTTTTTCTTAAAACAATAAAATACAAATCGCGAACAAGTGATACCTAAACAGAGTGACAAGTTTTCCCCTATAGGCATGGTATCTATACATTCAAAGAAGATATAATTATTGTTAAAAGCATGTTGTACCATCACAAGAAAACATAATCCAGTCAACTTTAATATTAAACCTCGTTACTCGAATTCATGAAAGGTTGCACTTAAAGACACGAAACAGAAATCAGAACCAAAGAAAATTACACATATGAGTTGAATAACATACCGGGATGCTTCCGTTTACAACACTTAACCAATATAAACTTAAATTTTAACAAGTATCAAATACATCGATAAAGGAACTAACCTGTTATACGGAATAATATGAAGGGTAAAAGAAAAGCCTTAGCAAGTTGGAAATCACCGCTAGAGACTCGAGCCAAGTGTTGCAAATAGTATATTAAAATGTTTTTGTGTGTGTAGGGAGAACGTGAGAGGAGTCAAAAGTCCGTTGTTCAGTCTATGTAAAGAGAAGTGAGTGTGTCCAATAATGACTACTCAGAATAGTGAAGATAGGCTTGTTTATATAGCAATTTAAGAGAGAATTAGTAAAGGTAAAGGCATAATCAAGGGAATCAATCCTGAAATTCTTTTCTTTACTTAGCTTAATCAAATCAAAATTATTGTGAACAAAATAAAATTTACCATAAATATTAGATCACTCAATTAATCAGACCAAATCTACCATAAATAGCTAAGTAAAAATCAATTACAGACATGCTAAAGTCAATCACTGATGGTTTATGAATCAAAGTTTGCCATAAATAAATAGGTGTAAAATCTTTCTTAATGATCAAGTTCCCATACACTACTAAAATAGATAGGTATTAGAAATTATATCATGAAGGATATACATGTTAATAAAAATCCCAAAGATGCTGCTATAATTTAAACTTGAGCAGAAATGAAGGCAAATAACCATATACTATTAAGTCTATTTTACAAATACTAAAATGAGAATAGAGATCAAGATGACTAGGTAAAAACGAGTTTTCGAACCAAAGCATCACAATACGATTTTGAATTATTTTTCACAACCTTTCAAGAAGTCTAGTGATTCAACCAAACCAATTAGGTTCCCATTAATTAAATCAAGTACTAGCAAAAAATCAATTGCAGAGATGGAGACATGCTAAAATTAATTGATGGGCACATTCAAGTTTACCGAGAACACAAGTACCAAAGCTGTCCAGAATCAACATTTTTAACATGAACTATGCTAAACCACATTAATAAACCTATATGCATAGATGAACCAAATTTTAAAGCATGATCACGTATTAGCAATTAGGTCAAGAATTCAAGTTCATGTAAAATTGGGGCTTTTCACACACATGATAGTCTAAGCATTTAAACAAACATGAAATTGAAAATATCAAACCAAATATCATATCCAGCCATCACGAATTTCACACCTAAGAACGAAAATGAAGCGGAGTCCAAAAATAGAGATGAGAACGAGTGTACCGGGGATGGATTCTTATGAATTTGTCATAGAACTTTAATATCTTCAACGAGGCTTGGCCGGAGCATGGAGTAGGGGGCAGCGTGGTGTTGATGGTTCACTGGAGGAGGTGAGGCGGCGAAGGGTGGCGCGGCAACTGTGGGGGTTCGTTTGAGACAGAGGAGAGAGTATTGATGGAGAAGAGAGATCGGGTAGAGAGAGGTGTATAGGAGGGGAGGAGATCGAGAAGGAGAAGAGAGTTTTGAAGTGAGAGAGGAGGATAAGAGGGAGGTGCGGTGGATCGGAGGTCGCCGGTGGGAGGTTACGGCAGTGGGTGATGGATGTTGTTTGGCGGTGGTGCGGCTGTTTGCCGATGGGAGAAGAGAGAGAGGGAGAGTTGAGATTAGGTAGAGAGAGGGGTGAGCGGCTGTGGGTTTCACCGGCCATGACTGGCCGGAGCTCATGGAGGTGGTCCGCCGGAGTTGGGAGAGATGATGAGGGTGCGGCTGGTGGTGTGTGTCAATTAGGGTTTGGGGATGTAAGTGTGATTTAAAAGGGAAGAAAAGAAGGATTTAATCTCAGTCGTTGATCGTATGATCAATGGCTGGGATTTAAAATTGCAAAAATGGTCAAAATTGATTTATTTAAATTGGGTTTAATGAATATTGGATTGGAATTTAAAATTAGGTCAAATTAAGCCCAATTTAGGCTAAAATTGATACGAAATTGAGTACAAAATGGCTAGATTTTAAATAAATTGGAGAAATTGAATTGAATTAGATTGTTATTTAATAAATAAGTCAAAATTAATCAATGCCGCAAAATTATTATGAATAAATTACGTAAGTAAAATAATGACACGTAGTATATTATTTAAAGTTGACGATAAATAATAATTTGGAATAAATTAAATATTTGTAGATTATGAATGCGAATTTTAAAAAATGCTATAATAATAATAGTAGTAATAAAAAAAATAATGATAGTAATATACCACGTGTTTGTAAATTATGAGTATGCACATTTGCGAAAATAATTTAATAAATATTTATAAAATTATGTAAAATATTATATTTAAATTAGTAAATTGTATATTATATAAGAAAAATAAGAATTAAATTCTAAAAATAAATTGCATACCTTAAAATCATGAATACGAAATATTAGAATTTATTTGATACCAAAATAATATTTTAAAAAATCAAAACTAACATTTTTTGATAAAATAGCAGTCTGGGAGGATATCGGGAGGTCAAAATTGGGTGTCAACACCCATAATGTTGGGATAGTCATCATGAAGGTATGTTCTTTCACCCCATGGATATCGTCATGAAGGTGTTTGTTTCACCCCATGGATACACTCATAATATCGGAATCGTCATCATGAAGGTGTTTATTTCACCTCATGGATACACTCATAATTACACCTTACTTCATTATTTAACCCTTATGAGAGATTGATACATTGAGGGTCATGACATTATTGGAAGTACACATAAATACATTACTTTCCTTCTTCACTTCATAAGATTGATACTTGGTGATTAGAACATTATTAGAACGTGGAACATAACATTATTGGAACTTGGAATCATGTCTATAAGTATGTTATACATGAATGACAATAGATCAAGAATAAGATATATATAATCAACACTAGATGATAACATGAAATGAGATGCCTTAGGACATTTCGGTAATGAACTAGGTACCATAACAAGATGTACACTATATACTGCAGAAGGATACGGAAAGAGGAACCTTACATACCTCGTATTCTCAATACGACTATACAATCTTAGATGTGCATACAATTTCCCGCTTCTTCCTTATATTTCACTCTACAAAACAAATACATAACGGAATTTACATTAACCACCAACTACCTTTCAAATGCACATAACGTCAATGAGTTACATGTTTGCCTTTAAAATGTCATTCCCCCCCTTGACAATACCATTGATAAAAGCATCATACCAATAATCCCACAATATTCCCAACATTGACCAAAATAGCATACCATTAGCATGTCATACCAAGTTCATCCTTTCCACTCTTCATCACCACAACATCACAATTGTCCCATCAAATTACTTCAATACACCTCACAACAACAAATCGGCCAAAATCCCATAATTTACACTTATATGAAAATAACAAGTTTAATAACATAATCACACCATACATGTTGTTATTTCATCCATACCATGCTTTTTCATCAAACTCACAAGTCATATTTCAAGTTACAATTCCATGGATTTCACATCTTTCACAAAAGATGCAAAGTGCCATATCCAATACTCTCAAGCATAACCAACATGATTTACATACTCTCCCATGCATATAATATATTATTCCATAAGAATAATTACTTACCGAAGCTTGGAAATTGATGATTTTGCTCCAAGAAGTTGGCTTAGGGTTCTTGAGAGTTGAGAGCAATTTTGGGAATTTTCTAGAAAAGTGTAGTGTACTCCTTTGAATAAAATCATATTTTTCCACCTATTTATAGCTCCTCAAGTCTCCTTGGAATTAAATGCCATGTACAAGTGGTCAAGGATGAAGAATGGGTCATTTTTTGCCTAATTGGGCCATGCCTTTTGTCTCATGTTGGGCTTGTATTAAGCCCAATTCAATTAACCCAATAATTCCTCGTGTTTAAATGATTTCATACATGTTAAAATGATATTTACACTCACGGGATTCATATTCGTAGCCTCAATCCCAAAAATGAGTGATTCTAGCCACGTATGGCCTATTTTGACCCTAAGGGTAAAACCGTCATTTTGATGCCAAATTCGTTCCCGAGTAATTTTATCATACCAACATAATACCTTACTCATTTCCTGTATATACTCATGGTTGTAGAAGAAACGTGGAAAAAATCGGCTCGGTACGACCCTGGGTACCCTTGGGACTTAGAAATTTTCCAACTTTCGAAAAAGTGGCAAAACCACCCTGGCACGTCCCTGGGCGCGCCAGGTTGCTGACTGTGCAATAAAATTTTTGGCCCAGAGTGGCCTGGCACGCCCTCTGGCACGCCTGGGCCCTAACTTTTTTGAAAATTCCGTTTTTTGACTTTTCTTTGCGGGTTCGGTTAGATACTTCAAGTCCTATTCTTTAACGTACTTCTTACCCTTAATATACTTTGTTTGGAGGTACTCTTAGCCTCATTTTGAACCCCACAAATGTCCCACGAACATCACAAAATACCTCCTACGAAAGGCTAATCACATATACGGGGCCAAATTTCACTTTTCTCATCATTAACATTACCAAATACATACTTATGGCTCTCGACACCTAAGTAAACATTATTCAACGTCGTCAAGTAGGGTTAAGAAGATACGGGGTGTTACATTCTCCCCCCCCCCCTTAGAAACATTCGTCCTCGAATGTTAATGATATCGTTTCAATGACAACAAATGCATGTCCACATTAGTATATTAGCATACATTACATAAACACTTAAGGCTCATGGATACTTACTTTTTATTGCTCCACTTCCGCACTTTGAACTTTTTCATCCATTTGAAATAGATGGGGGTATTTGGATTTCATCATTTCTTCAGCTTCTCATGTAATCTCCTCAACTTGTTGATTTCCCCAAAGGACTTTCACGGAAGCTATGTATTTATTCCTCAACCTCTTTACTTGTCGATCTAAGATAGCACTGGGTACCTCTTCATAAGCAAGATCCTCTGTAACTTGAACATCTTCAATGGGAACAATACGAGATGGATCTCCTATGCATTTTTGAAGCATCAAAACATGAAACACCGGATGGACTGAGGAAAGTTCTTGAGGTAGTGCTAATTCATAAGCAACTTGCCCAAATCTTCTAATGATTTCATATGGGCCTATGTAACGTGGACTCAACTTCCCTTTCTTTCCAAACCGCATTACCCCTTTCATCGGCGACACCTTTAAAAATACCCAATCACCTATGGCGAATTCAAGTCCTCTTCTTCTAACATCAGCATATGACTTGTGGCGACTTTGGGCCGTCTGTAATCGCTGTTGAATCACTTTAACTTTCTCCATAGCCTGATGAACAATATCTGGCCCAAGTAAAGCAGTTCCACCCGCTTTAAACCATCCAATTGGTGATCTACATTTCCTTTCGTACAAAGCTTCATAAGGTGCCATTTTAATAATTGAATGATAGCTATTATTGTAAGCAAATTCAATAAGAGGCAAATGGTCATCCCAACTGCCTTGAAAATCTAACGTGCATGCTCGTAGCATATCTTCAAGTGTCTGAATAGTACGTTCTGCTTGTCCATCAGTCTGAGGATGGAAAGCCGTACTCAAGTTCACTTGTGTGCCCAAACTCTGCTGAAAAGATTTCCAAAAGTGCGCTGTAAACTGTGCTCCCCTGTCTGATATAATGGAAAGTGGAATACCATGTAATCGCACTATTTCTTTAACATACAATCTTGCATAATCCTCAGCTGTATAGGTGGTCTTGACTGGTAGAAAGTGTGCTGATTTGGTAAGCCTGTCCACTATAACCCATATAGAATCAAATTTTTGCAATGTACGAGGCAAACCTGTAATGAAATCCATATTAATCATATCCCATTTCCAAACTGGAAGATTGATACATTGCATGTAACCTCCCGATTTCTGATGCTCTACTTTCACTTGTTGACAATTCGTGCATTGAGCGACAAATTCTGCAATGTTCTTTTTCATATTTCCCCACCAATAACTTCTTTTAAATCATGGTACATTTTAGTAGTACCCGGATGAATAGAATAGCGCGAGTGATGCGCCTCTGTCATAATTTGTTGCCTGAGCTCATCTACATTCGGTATGCATAATCTACCTGGGCATTGGAGCACCCCTTCTTGTGTAAGATCAAATGCCTTTGTCAGATTCTATTGTACATTTTCCTTTAGCTGCAATAAAATAGAATCCGCAAACTGCTTCTCTTTTACTTCAGCTATTAACAAAGATTCAGCTGCATTTTGTACGATAACTCCTTCATCTGAGAATTCAAGAAGACGAACCCCCAAGCTGGCTAACTGATGTAGGTCTTTGATTTATTCTTTCTTTTCGATCAACTGACCACTAGTGTTTTCTACTGCCTTGCGGCTCAATGCATCCGCTACCACATTCGCCTTTCCTGGATGGTATAGAATATCAATATCATAGTCTTTTAAGAGCTCTAACCACCTTCATTGCCTCAAATTGAATTCCTTCTGCTTAAAAAGATATTGCAAACTTTTGTAATCAGTATAGATATCAACATGAACTCCATACAAATAATGACGCCATATCTTTAAAGAAAAAACTATCGCTGCCAATTCAAGATCATGAGTGGGATAATTTTTCTCATGTGGCCGCAACTGTCGTGAGGCATATGCTATGACATTACCGTGTTGCATCAATACACATCCGAGGTCAATCCCGGAAGCATCACAATACACTGCATAGCCTTCGGTACCTTCAGGGAGTACTAAAACTGGTGTGGAGGTTAATTTATCTTTCAACTTTTGGAAGCTTTTCTCACACGCATCATTCCACTGAAATTTAACTGCCTTATGTGTAAGCTTTGTTAACGGTGCAGCAATGGAGGAAAAACCTTCCACAAATCTTCTGTAATAGCCTGCCAGTCCAAGAAAACTACGAATCTCTGTGGGTTTCGTAGGTCTTGGCAATTTTTCACTGCTTCAATCTTTTGTGTATCAACCTGTATCCCTTCATCTGACATAATGTGACCCAAGAATGCAACTGATTTTAACCAAAACTCACACTTGGAGAACTTGGCATACAACTTACGCTCACGGAGAATCTGTAACACTTTCCGTAAGTGATTAGCATGGTCCTCTGATGATCTTGAATAAACTAGGATGTCATCTATAAATACCGTGACGAACACGTCCAGAAATGGCTTAAACACCCTATTCATCAAATCCATGAACACAGCTGGAGTATTTGTTAGTCCAAATGACATAACTAAAAATTCGTAATGGCCATACCATGTTCGGAAAGTGGTCTTGGGTACATCTTCTTTTCTAACTCTGACTTGATGGTAACCCGACCTCAAGTCGATCTTTGAAAAGAACTTAGCACCCTGTAACTGATCAAACAAATCATCAATCCGAGGAAGGGGATATTTGTTCTTGATCGTTACCTTATTCAATTGCCGATAGTCGATGCACATTCTCAATGTGCCATCTTTCTTCCGTACAAATAATACCGGTGCACCCCATGGGGACATACTCGGCCTGATAAAGCCCTTGTCCAGCAAATCTTTCAACTGCTCCTTCAATTCACGCAGTTCTGCTGGATCCATTCTATATGGAGGAATAGAAATAGGCTGAGTACCTGGAATCACATCAATGCCAAATTCTATTTCTCGTTCTGTGGGTAAGCCTGGAAGATCCTCTGGAAACACATCGAGAAATTCATTGACCACTGGAATCGACTGCGGAGTTAGTGGTTCCACTTCAGTATCTTTCACCCGTACTAAATGACATATATAACCCTTGGCAATCATTTTCCTGGCCTTCAGATAGGAAATAAATCTTCCTCGTGGTGCCCCTACATTACCCTGCCATTCAAGAACATTTTCTTGCGGAAAGCAAAATTGCACCTTTTTGGCCCGACAATCTACCGTAGCATAACAAGAGGCCAACCAATCTATTCTCATGATCACATCAAAATCCACCATTTCTAATTCAATGAGATCGGCCAATGTATCATGACCACACACAGTTACCACACAGTTACGATATACTCTTTTTGCAATAATACATTCACCAACCGGTGTAGACACTTCAATTGATTTTATTAATAATTCTGGTGCCTTAGCAAATTTCGCAGCAACCAATGGAGTAACATAGGACAATGTAGAACCGGGGTCAATCAATGCATATACACTATATGAGAATATGGATAATGTACCTGTGACGACATCAGGAGAAGCCTCTGAATTCTGTCGGTCCACTAAAGCATACGTGTGATTTTGGACCCCACTCGTGCTGGATGCTCCTCTGGCACCTCTACCACGACCCACAAATGGTACACCTCGGCCTACAGAAGGAACCGATGATGATAACACAACAGTCGATCCCGCAGGTCGCGCCACACCACCCAAGCCTCTACGCGGGCAATCTCTCATCATGTGCCCCGCCATACCACACCAATAACATATATTCATTCCCCGTCGGTATTCACCTGAATGAAACTGTCTACAATACTGACATAACGGGTGGAAAGATCCCGTTGTCCGTGAACCACGACTTCCGCTGCTTTGCCCTGCTTGATTAAAACCCTGTAACCCTCAAAAGTGAGAGGAAGTGCCTGCCGTGGAATGAGAAAATGAAGGCCTAGGTGGTCTATTAAAACTCCGAGGCCTGAACTCTACTTGGGACACCATGGACTATCCCGTAGATCTAGCTCTCTTGGACGGCCCTTCTTCAAACCCTTGTGTTCTTCTCCGTTGCCTCTGATCTTCCATTTTCTGCGCAAAGGCCTGTATTCTAGCTATATCCATGTCCCGATTTAGGGCAGCAATAGTGCAGTCTCGTACCAAATACGGCTCCAACCTGTCCACATACCGATGTACTCTATCTGTCATTGTGGCCACTACGTTTGGAGCATAATGAGCCAAGGAATTAAATTGCAGACTGTATTCCCTGACACTCAGATTCCCTTGACAGAGATTTAAAAATTGATCCGCACGAGCCTCATGTATCTCATAAGGAAGGTAGTGATCAAGAAATGCCACCTTAAATTCATCCCACATAGGTGGGTTTGCACCAATCCCACGAGTTTTCTTCCAATCGTCATACCACAATATAGCCTCCCCTTTCATTCTATACGCAGCAAGTTCAATTATTTCTACCCCTGTCACATGCATCACCTCCAAAGTCCTCTAAATTTGATCTATAAAATCTTGGGGATCTTCATTCGAGTCTGATCCGGTGAATGTGGGAGGATCTAATTTCAAGAAGTCCTGTGTTCTGCGACTAGCTGCTCTCGTTGTACTATCATCACCTGTCATTAGACCACCTTGTCCCTGAACCTGTGCAGCAACTATTCGGGTCAACATTTGTACTGCATCCTTTAAGTCCTGATCAGTAGTAGTATTGACTGGTGGATCTACAGGTGCTCCCCTCCTACTCGACTCTTCTGGAACAGAGGGAGTGGAGGAAGCTCGTGACACAAATTCATGCTCAGTATCGCCTTGATTAATTTGATCAGGTGGTGGTATACTGGTTCCTTCACCAGCAATTCTATCGATCCTCTTACTTTTTCCTCGTCCTCTTCTTGTCATCGGTATTTTTCTATAATATACAAGAACAATAATACTTGTGGTCAGAAACAGTCCCACCTATAATTTTGGCTCTAATGTACGATCTAGAAATGAAGAAAAGAAACAACATCCTAAATGTACCGTAGCCTCCTACTTATAAATGTGGTGCACAACACATCGATAAGTAAGACTCTACTCAGACACGGCTTTGTAGACACCCTTAGACCGACCTGCTCTGATACCACTTTTATCACGCCCCGAATCCTATCGGAACGGATTGGCACCCGAAGCCGATAAGGCCCGAGAGAACTAAGCTTTGCCTACATTCATTCATATGCATGCCATAAGAAACACTACTATCACGCAAGAACAGAAAGGAACAATATCGGAAATCATGGATCATGATGATACATATATATACGTAAAACTGGGCCTTCAGGGCCATCAAGTCAACCGAACATGCATCCCTTTCTTCCACATTCATTTACACACCCACATACGTCTACAAAAGCCTCTAAGAGAAATACATACACAACCAACTTAAGCTCGGGACAAGCCCGCCTTTACTTAATATTTACAATACCAAAATCAATGGACAACTTGGACACGGAAAGCCCCGAACCAACTGGAGCTCACCAAAGATCAGTATATGTCCTGCAGCTTACTGGGGAGGTCTACTAGAACCTGTGCCTGCAGCAAGTAAGGTAAATTTCTCAAGAGGGGTCAGTACCAAGAATGTACTGAGTACGTAAGGTAGTATGAAACTGAATCAGTATATAAGAACTTTCATGGAAAAATAATCACAAGGGACATGCCCATTATGGATAGCCATCAATATATATATTTGGAACTGTATGCATTAATTTCGATACTTACTTCATTTTTGTACCTCTTCTTACTTGCTTGCCAGTCATTAGTTATATATATTGCCCGGGCCCAACTGATCAGTGGGAAAAATAATATCATCATGCAGGTGTTCATGTCACCCCATGGATACACCCATAATGTTGGGATAGTCATCATGAAGGTGTGTTCTTTCACCCCATGGATATCGTCATGAAGGTGTTTGTTTCACCCCATGGATACAGTCATAATATCGGAATCGTCATCACGAAGGTGTTTATTTCACCCCATGGATACACTCATAATTACACCTTACTTCATTATTTAACCCTTATGAGAGATTGATACATTGAGGGTTATGACATTATTGGAAGTACACATAAATACATTACTTTCCTTCTTCACTTCATAAGATTGATACTTGGTGATTAGAACATTATTAGAACGTGGAACATAACATTATTGGAACTTGGAATCATGTCTATAAGTATGTTATACATGAATGACAATAGATCAAGAATAAGATATATATGATCAACACTAGATGATAACATGAAATGAGATGCCTTAGGACATTTCGGGAATGAACTAGGTACCATAACAAGGTGTACACTATATGCTGCAGAAGGATACGGAAAGAGGAACCTTACATACCTCGTATTCTCAATACGACTATACAATCTTAGATGTGCATACAATTTCCCGCTCCTTCCTTATATTTCACTCTACAAAACAAATACATAACGGAATTTACATTAACCACCAACTACCTTTCAAATGCACATAACGTCAATGAGTTACATGTTTGCCTTTTAAATGTCATTCCCTCCCTTGACAATACCATTGATAAAAGCATCATACCAATAATCCCACAATATTTCCAACATTGACCAAAATAGCATAAACCATTAGCATGTTATACCAAGTTCATTCTTTTCACTCTTCATCACCACAACATCACAATTATCCCATCAAATTACTTCAATACACCTCACAACAACAAATCGGCCAAAATTCCATAATTTACACTTAAATGAAAATAACAAGTTTAATAACATAATCGCACCATACATCATGTTATTTCATCCATACCATGCTTTTTCATCAAACTCACAAGTCATATTTCAAGTTACAATTCCATGGATTTCACATCTTTCACAAAAGACACAAAGTGCCATATCCAACACTCTCAAGCATAACCAACATGATTTACATACTCTCCCATGCATATAATATATTATTCCATAAGAATAATTACTTACCGGAGCTTGGAAATTGATGATTTTGCTCCAAGAAGTTGGCTTAGGGTTCTTGAGAGTTGAGAGCAATTTTGGAAATTTTCTAGAAAAGTGTAGTGTACTCCTTTGAATAAAATCATATTTTTCCACCTATTTATAGCTCCTCAAGTCTCCTTGGCATTAAATGCCATGTACAAGTGGTCAAGGATGAAGAATGGGTCATTTTTTGCCTAATTGGGTCATGCCTTTTGTCTCATGTTGGGCTTGTATTAAGCCCAATTCAATTAACCCAATAATTCCTCGTTTTTAAATCATTTCATACGCGTTAAAATGATATTTACACTCATTGAATTCATATTCGTAGCCTCAATCCCAAAAATGAGTGATTCTAGCCACGTATGGCCTATTTTGACCCTAAGGGTAAAACTGTCATTTTGATGTCAAATTCGTTCCCGAGTAATTTTATCATACCAACATAATACCTTACTCATTTCATGTATATACTCATGGTTGTATAAGAAACGTGGTAAAAATCGGCTCGGTACGACCCCCGGTACCCTTGGGACTTAGAAAATTTTCAACTTTTGAAAAAGTGGCAAAACCACCCTGGCACGCCCCTAGGCGCGCCAGGTTGCTGCCTGTGCAATAAAATTTTTGGCCCAGCGTGGCCTGGCACGCCCTCTGGCGCGCCTGGGCCCTAACTTTTTTGAAAATTCCGTTTTTCGACTTTTCTTTGTGGGTTCGGTTAGATACTTCAAGTCCTATTCTTTAACGTACTTCTTACCCTTAATATACTTTGTTTGGAGGTACTCTTAGAATCATTTTGAACCCCACAAATGTCCCAAGAACATCACAAAATACCTCCTACGAAAGGCTAATCACATATACGAGGCCAAATTTCACTTTTCTCATCATTAACATTACCAAATACATACTTATGGCTCTCGAAACCTAAGTAAACTGTAACACCCCGTAGATTTCCGAATGTATGCGACTACGTGAAAAAATTTGTGAACATGTAATAAAGGGTATATAATACATGCAAAGTGTTGGATTTAATGTATATTGGGTATTGGGCTCTAAATTGGCCCAAAAATGATAAGGAAGACATGGCCCAAAACAAGGGAAAATGACCCATTCTTCCTTGACCCACTTGGACACCTCATCCTTGACTTAAAATTGACTAAGAATGATATATATATAGCTCAAAAATCAGATTTTAATCACAAGGAACACCTTGCCATTTCTTGAAATTTCTAGACTTTCCAAGAAGACCAAAAAGAAACCATTTCAAGCCTAAGGCAACTATACTTATTTTGGCCAAGATCATCACCTTGAAAGTGTTGGTAAGTTTATATTCTTGTGATTTAATATGTTATGTTCATGAGAAATTGTATGGGTTGTGATGGTTATGTTTAAAAGGGGTTGATTGGTGCACTTTGGCTTATGTGACACAAGTTGTGTATTTTGGTGATTTGAACTTGAAAGTGGTCTTGAAGAAAGTGATTTGATGGATTGGACATCAACAAGTATGATGTGGTTATGTCCCTAATTTAATTTCTCTTTGTATGTTATTTTTGGAAATTGTTGCTATGGAAAAAGTGTGTGGAATTGGTGACGTATTGAGAGGAAAATGTGATTTTGGTTATGTTTATGTGTGTGGTAAGTGTTTACTCTTGTAGATTACTATATTATATGCATAAGATGGTGTGTAAATCATGTTGGTTATGTTGACAAAGTGTTGAGCAGTCCACTATGTGTAAAACAGTCCACTTTTGCTAAATCGGTAAAGGATTTGCCTTCTATGTGATTTAAACTTGAAAGGGGACTTAAGGTCTTGAAGGAATTGAATTATATGGATGAAATTTCAGTATATTTAAGTATTGTACTGTCCCTAATTCGTTACTTTTTTGTATGGCTTGATGGAAATGTTTTTACCTAATTGTGCATGGAACGTTTGGCGTAGTGAAAAGAGAATACTTTCTTGTTATGTTAAAGTGAATTATAAACTTGTGTGGGCTGTTTTTGGTATATTTTTGTGGAAGGTATTTATGTGACTTGATGGGATAAATATGTGGAGTTGTATTGAGGCGGAAATGTAAAGTAGAAACTTGGTGTAAAATCCTATCGGTTTGTGATGTCTACGGTGATGTGTGAACTGTTTTGGTGGTGTGTGGACTGATTTGGTGTTGTTGTTTTGCTAAAGCAGTAAGTTATAGTGTAATGTGGTGGAATAATGTGATTTAGTAATATAATGAAGGGGGGAGTGATGCACCATGTGTTTCGGAGGTTGGACGGTTTTTACTTTCCGTTAAGCACCTACTTACCGTCTTGTGAACTTGTAATGTAGTTAGTGGTTAACGTGAGCTCCGTTATGTGCTTATGTAGAGTAACACGTAAGGAGAAAGATGGAGTGTTATATTCACGAATAAGATTGTGTATCCATATTGGGGACTTAAGGTATGTAAGGTTACTCTTTCCGTATCCTTCGGCGGCACATAGTATCACATTGTCGTTATACATGTTCCATTCCGAAATGTCCAAAGGTATTCCATTCCCGGTTGTTAATCATTGTTACACACATGTTCCTTATACATTGATCAAATGTAATTCATATGACTCATGTTCATTGATTAATGTTCCAATAATGTTCCAAAGTTTCCATAACATTGTAACCACTAATGTACCAATCTCATAACAAAAGAATTGAAGTAATAAACACTTGTTGAGAACGGGTGGCAACCCAAAGGGGCATAAGCCTAGCTAGGGGCGATCCCGAATGATTATTGGATACAGGGGGCAGCTCAAAGGGGCATAAGCCTAGCTAGAGACGAACCTGCTTTATTGATTTATGGGTGGCAGCTCAAAGGGGCATAAGCCTAGCTAGAGACGATCCCAATGTTATTTCCCACTGATCAGTTGGGCCCGGGCATTACATGATTGATGATCACTTGATTGACGACGAAGTAAAGTAAAGTGAAATAAAAGTAAAGAAAGTAATGCACATGATTCCACATGTATACCTATGGTAATTTATTCACATAATGTGTTCACTTGTACTTAATTTTATCAAAGTTTCTATATCTTATACATTTACTTATCACCTTACATACTCAGTACATTCTTCGTACTGACGTCCCTTGTGGGACTTCCCTTACTTGTTGCAGGCACAGGTACCAATAGGCCCCCACAGTAGTACTTGGAATAATCTGCGGTTTTATTGGTAAGCTCCAGTTTGCTTCGGGGCTTCCCGAGTCCTATGCATATGTTGGTTTTGATAATGTATCACAGTTGTCTAAAGCGGGGACTTGTCCCGACTTTAGGATGGTTATGTTCATGTATGTATAGAGGCTTTGTAGACGATGTTGGACAAATGAAAAATGTATGTCATGTCATGATGGCCCTAAAAGCCAAGTTTCACATATGTATATATAAATCACCTGTTTTGCCATGATTTCCGCCATTGGTGTCTTGCGTCTATACATGGTAGTGATGGTCAATGAATGACGTGTGTATGAATGTACAGGGTGATAGTTGGTTCTCTCGGGGCCTCAACGGCTTCGGGTGCCAGTCCGCCTCGTTGGAACTCGGGGCGTGACAAAAGTGGTATCAGAGCGGGTCGTCCTAGGGTGTCTACAAAGCCGTGTCTGAGTAGAGTCTTGCTTATCGATGTGTTGTGCACCACATTTATAAGTAGGAGGCTACGGGACATTTAGGAGTTGTTTCATTTCTTCATTTTCTAGATCGTGCATTAGAGCCAAAATTGTAGGTGGAACCATATCTAACTGTTGAAATTGTTTTTCTTATATTATAGTAAAAATGCCGATGACAAGAAGAGGAAAAAGTAAGAGGTTATACGAAATTGTTGGAGAAGGAACCAGTAGAGCCCCGCCTGAACCAGTTAATCAAGGCGGCGCTGAACCAGAGTTTGCATCACAGTCTTCTTCTACTCTTCCAGTTTCAGAGGGGTTAAGAGGAAGAGAAATACCTGCAGAACTACCAGTGAATACTACTGACCAGGACTTAAAGAATGCAGTACAGATGTTGACCCGAATAGTTGCTGCACAGGTTCAGGGACAGGGTGGTCCAACAACACATGATGATAGTGCAGCTAGAGCAGCTAGTAGACGGACACAGGATTTTCTGAAATTAGACCCTCCTACCTTTACTGGATCAGATCTGAATGAAGACCCGCAGGATTATATAGATCAAATCCAAAGGGCTTTGGAGGTGATGCATGTGTCCGGTGTGGAAACGGTCGAACTTGCGGCCTATAGATTGAAGGGCGAAGCTATTCTGTGGTATGAAGATTGGAGACGGTCGAGGGGCATTGATGCACTCCCAGCTAGTTGGGAAGAATTTAAAATGGCATTCCTTGATCACTATCTCCCCTATGAGGTCCGAGAGGCTCATGCGGACCAATTTTTGAATCTGCGACAGGGTAACATGAGTGTTAGAGAGTACAGCCTGAAGTTTAATTCCTTGGCCCGGTATGCTCCGAATGTGGTTACGACTATGACCGATAGAGTTCATTGGTATGTGGACAGATTAGAGCCATATTTGGTTCGAGATTGTACTATTGCTGCGTTAAATAGGGACATGGACATAGCTAGAATACAGGCCTTTGCGCAGAAAATGGAAGATCAAAGGCAACGAAGAAGAACACAAGGGTATGATGAAGGGCCATCAAAGAGGGCTAGATCTACGGGACAGTCTATGGCGTCCCAAGGAGAGTTTAAACCCCGGAGTTTCCACAGGCAGCCGAGACCCTCATTTTCTTATTCCACGGCAGGTACTCCACCTCAATTTCGAGGGTCTAGAGGCAGTTATGTCGGGCGCAGCAGTGTAGTTCGAGGTTCGCAAACATCAGGATTTCCTCGCCAGCCGTGTCAGCACTGCGGGAGGTCTCATTTAGGTGAATGCCGGATTGGGAGGACTGTTTGTTATTTTTGCGGTGAGCCAGGGCACATAGTGAGAGAGTGTCCACAGAAAAGCATGGGTGGCATAGCACGACCTGCGGGATCAGCCGTGGCATCATCATCATCTGTACCTTCCTTAGGTAGAGGAGCACAACCTATGGGACGAGGTAGAGGTGCTAGAGGAGCAGCTAGTTCCAGCGGGACTCAGAATCGTACTTATGCACTAACTGACCGTCAGAATTCGGAGGCATCACCTGATGTTGTTACAGGTATCTTGTCCATATTTTCACATAATGTGTATGCATTGATTGATTCGGGTTCTACATTATCATATGTTACTCCCTTAATTGCTGAAAAATTTAAAAGGACGTCGGAATTATTAGTTAAGTCAATTGAAGTAACGACACCGGTTGGTGAATCTATTATAGCAAAGAGAGTTTATCGGGATTGTAAAGTCATTATTTGTGGTTATGATACATTGGCCGATCTTGTTGAACTAGACATGACAGATTTTGATGTTATCATGGGAATGGATTGGTTAGCCTCTTGTTATGCCACGGTAGATTGTCGAGCTAAGAGAGTACAATTTCATTTTCCACAAAAGGATGTTTTTGAATGGAAGGGTAACGTGGGAGCACCGAGAGGAAAATTTATTTCCTATCTTAAGGCTAGGAAAATGATGTCCAAAGGTTATATATGCCACTTAGTGCGGGTGCATGATGTTGAAGCCAAACCACCAACTCCTCAATCAGTTCCAGTGGTAAATGAATTTCTTGATGTATTTCCTGAAGATCTTCCAGGTTTACCTCCAGAATGGGAAGTGGAATTTGGCATTGATGTGATTCCAGGCACTCAACCTATTTCTATCCCTCCATACAGAGAGGCTCCAGCAGAATTGCCTGAATTGAAGGAGCAACTGAAAGATTTATTGGACAAAGGGTTCATCAGACCTAGTATGTCTCCGTGGGGTGCGCCGGTATTATTTGTACGGAAGAAAGATGGCACATTGAGAATGTGTATTGACTACCGGCAATTGAATAAAGTAACAATCAAGAACAAATATCCTCTCCCCAGAATTGATGATTTATTTGATCAGCTACAGGGCGCTAAATGCTTTTCAAAGATTGATTTGAGATCGGGCTATCATCAGGTGAGGGTTAGAGAAGAAGATATACCCAAGACAGCTTTCCGAACACGGTATGGACATTATGAATTTTTAGTTATGTCATTTGGACTAACAAATGCACCTGCAGTTTTTATGGATTTAATGAATAGGGTGTTCAAGCCATTTCTCGACATGTTCGTGACGGTATTTATTGATGATATTTTGGTTTACTCGAAATCACAAGAGGACCACGTTAATCACTTACGACAAGTGTTACAGATTCTTCGTGACCGTAAGTTATACGCGAAGTTCTCTAAATGTGAATTTTGGTTGAAATCCGTAGCATTCTTGGGTCATATTGTATCGGATGAAGGCATACGGGTTGATACCCAGAAGATTGAGGCGGTGAAGAATTGGCCAAGACCTACGACACCCACAGAGATTCGTAGTTTTCTTGGGCTGGCAGGTTATTACAGAAGATTTGTGGAAGGTTTTTCCTCCGTTGCTGCACCGTTAACAAAGCTTACACATAAGGCAGTTAAATTTTAGTGGAATGATGCGTGTGAGAAAAGCTTCCAAAAGTTGAAAGATAAATTAACCTCCACACCAGTTTTAGTGCTTCCCGAAGGTACCGAAGGTTATGTAGTGTATTGTGATGCTTCCGGGGTTGGCCTCGGATGTGTGTTGATGCAACACGGTAACGTCATAGCATATGCCTCACGACAGTTGCGGCCACATGAGAAAAATTATCCCACACATGATCTTGAATTGGCAGCGGTAGTTTTTGCTTTAAAGATATGGCGTCATTATTTGTATGGAGTTCATGTTGATATCTATACGGATCACAAAAGTTTGCAGTATCTCTTTAAGCAGAAGGAACTCAATTTGAGGCAACGAAGGTGGTTAGAGCTTTTAAAAGACTATGATATTGATATTCTTTATCATCCGGGTAAAGCAAATGTAGTAGCGGATGCATTGAGCCGCAAAGCAGTAGAAAGCACTAGTGGTCAGTTGATTGAAAAGTAGGAGATAATCAAAGATTTACACCAACTAGCCAGCTTGGGAGTTCGCCTTATTGAATCTCCGGATGAAGAGGTTATTGTGCAGAATGCAGCAAAATCTTCCTTAATAGCTGAAGTAAAGGAGAAACAGTATGCGGATCCTATTTTGTTGCAGCTGAGAGAGAATGTGCAGCAAGAGTTGACAAAGGCATTCGATCTTACGCAAGAGGGAGTACTTCAATGCCGAGATCGATTATGTGTACCGGATATAGATGAGCTGAGAAAGCGGATTATGGTAGAAGCACATCATTCACGGTATTCTATTCATCCGGGAGCTACAAAAATGTATCATGATTTGAAAGACGTGTATTGGTGGGAAATATGAAAAAGAACATTGCGGAATTTGTAGCTCAATGTCCAAATTGTCAACAGGTTAAAGTGGAACATCAGAAACCAGGAGGTTACATGCAATGTATCAATCTTCCAGTCTGGAAATGGGATATGATTAACATGGACTTTATTACAGGTTTGCCTCGTACACTGAGGAAAGTCGATTCTATATGGGTTATAGTGGACAGGCTTACCAAGTCAGCGCATTTTCTACCAGTCAAGACCACCTATACAGCTGAAGATTATGCAAGATTGTATGTGAAGGAGATAGTGCGATTGCATGGTATTCCACTTTCCATTATATCAGACAGAGGAGCACAGTTTACAGCGCATTTTTGGAAATCCTTCCAGAGGAGCTTGGGAACACAGGTGAATTTGAGTACGGCTTTCCATCCTCAGACATATGGACAAGCAGAACGTACAATTCAAACACTTGAAGATATGCTTCGAGCGTGTACACTAGACTTTAAAGGCAATTGGGATGATCATCTACCTCTTGTGGAATTTGCCTACAACAATAGCTATCATTCAAGTATTAAGATGGCTCCTTACGAAGCGTTGTATGGGAGAAAATGTAGATCACCTATCGGATGGTTTGAAGCAGGAGAAACTGCTTTATTTGGACCAGATCTAGTACATCAAGCTATGGAAAAAGTTAAAGTAATACAGCAGCGATTACAGACAGCTCAAAGCCGCCATAAATCATATGCTGATGTTAGAAGAAGAGGGCTTGAATTTGCTATAGGTGATTGGGTATTTTTGAAAGTGTCACCAATGAAAGGAGTGATGCGATTCGGAAAGAAAGGAAAGCTAAGTCCACGGTATGTAGGGCCATATGAAATTACTCGAAGATTTGGTCAAGTGGCGTATGAATTAGCTTTACCCCAAGAACTCTCCGCAGTCCACCCAGTGTTTCATGTTTCGATGCTTCGAAAATGCATAGGAGATCCGTCTCAAATTACTCCCATTGAAGATGTGCAAATCACGGAAGATCTTACATACGAAGAAGTGCCCATTGCTATTCTAGATAGACAAGTCAAGAGGTTAAGGAATAAAGATGTAGCTTCCGTCAAAGTACTTTGGAGGAATCAACAAATAGAGGAAATTACATGGGAAGCCGAAGAAAGAATGAAAGCAAAGTACCCGTATTTGTTCCAAACCAAAGAGAAGGTCCAAGACACCGACTTGAAGGATTAAAAAGTAAGTATATATGAGCATTATAAATATGTGACGGTGTGACGAATGTATGGAAATTTATATTGTTTAGGTTGAATACTACTACTATTAACATTCGAGGACGAATGTTCTTAAGGGGGGGAGAATGTAACACCCCGTAGATTTCCGAATGTATGCGACTACGTGAAAAAATTTGTGAACATGTAATAAAGGGTATATAATACATGCAAAGTGTTGGATTTAATGTATATTGGGTATTGGGCTCTAAATTGGCCCAAAAATGATAAGGAAGACATGGCCCAAAACAAGGGAAAATGACCCATTCTTCCTTGACCCACTTGGACACCTCATCCTTGACTTAAAATTGACTAAGAATGATATATATATAGCTCAAAAATCAGATTTTAATCACAAGGAACACCTTGCCATTTCTTGAAATTTCTAGACTTTCCAAGAAGACCAAAAAGAAACCATTTCAAGCCTAAGGCAACTATACTTATTTTGGCCAAGATCATCACCTTGAAAGTGTTGGTAAGTTTATATTCTTGTGATTTAATATGTTATGTTCATGAGAAATTGTATGGGTTGTGATGGTTATGTTTAAAAGGGGTTGATTGGTGCACTTTGGCTTATGTGACACAAGTTGTGTATTTTGGTGATTTGAACTTGAAAGTGGTCTTGAAGAAAGTGATTTGATGGATTGGACATCAACAAGTATGATGTGGTTATGTCCCTAATTTAATTTCTCTTTGTATGTTATTTTTGGAAATTGTTGCTATGGAAAAAGTGTGTGGAATTGGTGACGTATTGAGAGGAAAATGTGATTTTGGTTATGTTTATGTGTGTGGTAAGTGTTTACTCTTGTAGATTACTATATTATATGCATAAGATGGTGTGTAAATCATGTTGGTTATGTTGACAAAGTGTTGAGCAGTCCACTATGTGTAAAACAGTCCACTTTTGCTAAATCGGTAAAGGATTTGCCTTCTATGTGATTTAAACTTGAAAGGGGACTTAAGGTCTTGAAGGAATTGAATTATATGGATGAAATTTCAGTATATTTAAGTATTGTACTGTCCCTAATTCGTTACTTTTTTGTATGGCTTGATGGAAATGTTTTTACCTAATTGTGCATGGAACGTTTGGCGTAGTGAAAAGAGAATACTTTCTTGTTATGTTAAAGTGAATTATAAACTTGTGTGGGCTGTTTTTGGTATATTTTTGTGGAAGGTATTTATGTGACTTGATGGGATAAATATGTGGAGTTGTATTGAGGCGGAAATGTAAAGTAGAAACTTGGTGTAAAATCCTATCGGTTTGTGATGTCTACGGTGATGTGTGGACTGTTTTGGTGGTGTGTGGACTGATTTGGTGTTGTTGTTTTGCTAAAGCAGTAAGTTATAGTGTAATGTGGTGGAATAATGTGATTTAGTAGTATAATGAAGGGGGGAGTGATGCACCATGTGTTTCGGAGGTTGGACGGTTTTTACTTTCCGTTAAGCACCTACTTACCGTCTTGTGAACTTGTAATGTAGTTAGTGGTTAACGTGAGCTCCGTTATGTGCTTATGTAGAGTAACACGTAAGGAGAAAGCTGGAGTGTTATATTCACGAATAAGATTGTGTATCCATATTGGGGACTTAAGGTATGTAAGGTTACTCTTTCCGTATCCTTCGGCGGCACATAGTATCACATTGTCGTTATACATGTTCCATTCCGAAATGTCCAAAGGTATTCCATTCCCGGTTGTTAATCATTGTTACACACATGTTCCTTATACATTGATCAAATGTAATTCATATGACTCATGTTCATTGATTAATGTTCCAATAATGTTCCAAAGTTTCCATAACATTGTAACCACTAATGTACCAATCTCATAACAAAAGAATTGAAGTAATAAACACTTGTTGAGAACGGGTGGCAACCCAAAGGGGCATAAGCCTAGCTAGGGGCGATCCCGAATGATTATTGGATACAGGGGGCAGCTCAAAGGGGCATAAGCCTAGCTAGAGACGAACCTGCTTTATTGATTTATGGGTGGCAGCTCAAAGGGGCATAAGCCTAGCTAGAGACGATCCCAATGTTATTTCCCACTGATCAGTTGGGCCCGGGCATTACATGATTGATGATCACTTGATTGACGACGAAGTAAAGTAAAGTGAAATAAAAGTAAAGAAAGTAATGCACATGATTCCACATGTATACCTATGGTAATTTATTCACATAATGTGTTCACTTGTACTTAATTTTATCAAAGTTTCTATATCTTATACATTTACTTATCACCTTACATACTCAGTACATTCTTCGTACTGACGTCCCTTGTGGGACTTCCCTTACTTGTTGCAGGCACAGGTACCAATAGGCCCCCACAGTAGTACTTGGAATAATCTGCGGTTTTATTGGTAAGCTCCAGTTTGCTTCGGGGCTTCCCGAGTCCTATGCATATGTTGGTTTTGATAATGTATCACAGTTGTCTAAAGCGGGGACTTGTCCCGACTTTAGGATGGTTATGTTCATGTATGTATAGAGGCTTTGTAGACGATGTTGGACAAATGAAAAATGTATGTCATGTCATGATGGCCCTAAAAGCCAAGTTTCACATATGTATATATAAATCACCTGTTTTGCCATGATTTCCGCCATTGGTGTCTTGCGTCTATACATGGTAGTGATGGTCAATGAATGACGTGTGTATGAATGTACAGGGTGATAGTTGGTTCTCTCGGGGCCTCAACGGCTTCGGGTGCCAATCCGCCTCGTTGGAACTCGGGGCGTGACATAAACATTATTCAACATCGTCAAGTAGGGTTAAGAAGGTACGGAGTGTTACATTAAATACAAGGCTACTAATAAGTTCTCTCAAACTAGGTGTCGCCCTTATACAGCATGTATACACAACCTCTCTGATTACTTACTCCACTATTTTACTCCTTGACTCAAAGATACATTGATTACGCTCCATCCATACACAATGAATAAATTCTTTGAAGGCCATTTTAAACAGTTTGGCCTGAGGTGTTTTCCCTTTTGCTTTCTGTATGATTCAAGCCATGTGTAACTCCTATGTTGTTGGCAGTGGCTCTATTATTTGCAACCATGTAAGTAGTCTTGTCCACATGCTCTGCGTGACTCTACACTCCCCAAATAAATGCTCATTAGTTTCATTTTGTTGTTGACAGAAAGTACATTTTGGCTCAATTTCTAGTCCCCATTTAGCCAAACGATCTGTAGTGAGTAGACTCCCCTGCACTTGAACCCACATGGTGAAAATAGCATTTGGTCTAGCACCATTGTGATACATTAATCCCTTCCATACCACCCTTCTTCTATCCCCCAATAAATGATAGTATATTTGTCTAGTAACTCTCTTTGTAGTGACAATACTACCCTGTACTGCTTGTAAAATACCTCTAGCTTCAAGTATTTGTCCTATCATCCATGCTGCTTGTTTAGGGGTAGTAATCTGACAAAACTAATCCCTCTGAATCTAGTATGTATGCACCCATCGAATTCACATAGTGTCCTTCTTAGCAGCTACATCTCAACAAAGCTTTGTAACAGCTGCATTGGTCCATTTAGCCATGTTGACAATGTTGAAACCTCCAATACTTTTTGGTAAACATACTTTATCCCATGCTATTAAGGTTTTTTTTTGGTTATAACATTATTCCCAGACCATAGATAGTTACGACAATAGTTTTCTATAGTTTTTAGCACTTTAGAAGGGATAATGAAGAGTTGAGCCTAATAAGCTTAAACACCATAGAGAATAGATTGGATAAGTTGCATTCTACCAGCATAAGACAACTTTTTGGCTGCCCACGAAGTGATCTTAGAAAAAATTTTATCAATTAAAAGGCTCCACTGGACTAGAGTCATCTTCTTAGTGGACAAAGGAACACTAAGATACTTGAAGGGAAGATCACCATTGACATACCCCAAAAGTTGAAAAAATTGATCCTTTTATGGTTGACTAACTGAAAAAATTGATCCTTTTATGGTTGACTAACTCCTCCAAAGTAGACAAACTTTTGGTAAGATTGGCTTGTAAGCCTGATGCTTTAGAAAACTTCTGAAATGCCTCATGCATAGCTGAGACAGCTTGCACATCTCCCTGAGAAAACATCAAAAGATCATCTGCAAAGCATAGGTAGGTAATACCTAGCTTTGCACACCTGGGATGAAATTGGAAATTGCTATTCTCCTTTAACCTAAGTAGAGTCCTACTCAGATATTCCATAGCCAAAGCAAACAGAAACGGGAACGTGGGATCCCCTTGTATAAGCCCTTTTACTGCTGGAAAAGATGCACTAAGCTCTCCTTTGACCATAATATTGTAGGATATTGTCTAAACACATGTCATGATCCAAGTAATAAATTTATCTGGGAAGCCAAGAGATATCAGAACTTGTTGCAGAAAAATCCATTCAATAGTGTCATAAACCTTTTGGAGGTCCAATTTAATCATGCATCTAGGACAAATATGCTTTTTTTGTAACCTTTAATAAGTCATGAGCCATAATAATACTATCATCAATCTTTCTTTCTGCGATAAAACCAGATTGAGCTTCATTTACCAGATAGGGCATAACATGTTGTTGTCTACTAGTGAGGATATTTGCAATCAGGTTGTAGACAACAGAATAACAAGAAATAGTCTATACTCCTTAACTGTGGCAGGGGCATGGGTTTTAGGCACCAGGGTTACAACTGCATGTTAAGAGTCTTATAAAGCATACCTGTCTCAAAAAAATGCTTCACTGTTAATAAAACCTCTTATTTAATAATATACTAAGTTTTCTTGAAAAAAACTGCATTGTACCCATCTAAGTCTGGTGCGTTGTCATCACCAATTGCCTTCAGATTTTCTAAAATTTCTTCATCTGTGACTTTCTCACATAGTTTCAGTTTCTGAGCCTGCTGAAGCCTAGGACCATTCTTCATGACAGTAGGATCTATTATAGGGAGGGACTGTGTTGTTGACTCTATTAAGATTTTATAGAAAGAAATAATCTCCTCTTTATTAGCCAAAGGATTAGTCTGAATTGCATCAGTCAGACTTGTAAGTTCAGTAATATGTTTTCTCTGTAATCTCTCTTTGACTACTGCAGAGAAATACTGTGTTAGAGACCCCCAATTTGATCCACTATGCTCTATATTTCTATCTCATAATACTCTCTTCAACTGTTGACCATTTTTCAAGGGCTTTCAGAGCTGCTTTTTCTTGTTCCTGGAGTAAGTCAGATGTAAATTGTTGCATACTTTCCTGAATAGAAATAAGATCAACTCTTGCCTGAGCAATCCTTTGAGATGTAGCTTTAAATTCCATGTTGTTAAGATTCTTCAAATCTAGCTACAAAGACTTTAGTTTCAGCCACAAATTTTTTTTTGAATTCTATGCCAAGTTGTTATGCCATCTCTATTGGACAATCTCCAAGAAGTCCTTATGTTCTACCCATATATTGAAGAACTTAAAAGGAATCCTGATATTCACCTGTACACGATTGAAACTGATAAACATGGGAGAGTGATCAGAGATATATGGTACATCATACTCAACTATCACATGACCCCATTTTAACATCCATTCACTATTTCGTAGAGTTCTGTCTATTCTACTCCATATTCTTGAAGTATCAGTTTGTCTATTGGACCAAGTATAGTAATCCCCTTTCCAGAGCATCTCATGTAAGGAGCAGTCATGTAAGCATTCTACAAAGTCTCTTATATCAGTATAGTTCACTGGATTACCTGCAATCCTGTCTTGATGATACATTAGAGCATTAAAGGCACCACTTAGAAGCCAAGGCATTTGATTACCTTGAGCTAACCCTCTCAAGCTTAGCCGCAAAGCCTTTCTTAAATCATCAGTAATACATCTATAGATAACAATTAATAGACAGACTTCCCTATCAACTATTGATGTGACCTGACAATGAAGCAGATGCTCTTCATCTTGCAGAATAGTAATGTCATAGCTAGCATTTGGTCATAGATTTTCAAATATTTTTGGCAAGTCATTTTTGGGTGAAGTTTTACCATTTGTTTGGCCATAGTATTTGGAAAATATATTTCACCATTTTAAGAAATATGAGTTATACTCATAAGTTTTAAAAACTATTAAAAATAACCATGAGTTTGTATTATCAAAAATAAGAAATATGCAGTAGTACTTAGAAACATTAAAAAGGAACATTTGCTTTGTATTAAGTTTTACTCACATTACTTTTTAACAAGTGCAATGGAACAATCCCATTACATATTTGAGAGTCAAACAACAACAAACACACCATAAACAAAAATACAGTAAATAAGTTGAGTGAGTCCTTCATGGTGCATTTCTCAAGCATGTCAAATATTTTTTACACATCCCGTCGCAAATATATATGTTAGTTGGAATCAATAAATAGTGAGTGTTTTTATAAAAGATAAAAGCTTGGTGTAAAATTTAAACTTTTAAAAGTTCTCAAAAAATAAAATTTGGCCCAAATACTAGTTTTTCCTAGTATTTGAGAATTTGAATTATTTGCCAAAAAATATTTGTTAAATAATAACAAATTGTATGGCCAAACACTATTTGTCAAGTTTTTTCCCAAAAACTACTTGAAAAATCTATGGCCAAACGGGTCCATAGTATTGAGTGTCCTATAGCAGCCATATTCTACCATTAGTAGCAACATTGTAATTATGTAGAAAACCCCAATTAGGAGCAATGTTGGAACTGATTCTTGCAGCTTTGTGAATTTTAACTCTAGTTTCTATTACGCGATCTAACTTGACCTTTTTATTCTTGAAAAGATTCTTCACTTTTTTCTGCTTATACGTCTTATTTACAGCCCTCACATTCAAAAATAACCAAGTCATATGGATTGATTGAGTTTCCCCCTATCAGGAGGGTTCACTTTTATATCACTCTACTAACTTTGGATACTAACAAACCTTTTTCTAAAAGATAGAGGGAGCAGATCAGGAAAATTATCCACACTAAGCTCAGGACTAGCATTGACTCTTTTCTTTATAGGAACTGTTTGAAACTTAGGCTCAACTATGTTTATGGACGTCTCAGATTGAATAGGTGCAACTAGGGATGAGGTTGATGTTATACCCTGCACTGCTTCCTTGACCCAGTTTGATCTTGAGTTACACTCTTCTCTTGTTGAATTTCTTCAGTGACCTCATGTTG
Organism: Capsicum rhomboideum; assembly: GCA_031232105.1. Classification (NCBI taxonomy): domain Eukaryota; kingdom Viridiplantae; phylum Streptophyta; class Magnoliopsida; order Solanales; family Solanaceae; genus Capsicum; species Capsicum rhomboideum. The sequence goes on from CP124711.1 coordinate 14,887,502, forward strand.
TATTTCCTGCTCTTGGACCAATTCTTTGTGTTGCATGTCTTCACTATTTTCTTAGGATATTCCTTCCTAGGTCTCGGAGGTTGTTTAGGAAGTTTAGGGGAACAAATGTGGCCAATAGTTTGGCATTTCTGGCAAAACATGGGCTTCCAGTCATATGCAACTATTATTTGAAAGTATGTCCATCAGGGGCTCTAACAATGACAGAGTCAGGTAGTGGCATAGTGATATTGACTTCAACTAATATTCTAGCACTCTAGATTGCTTGGTGGTGCACTCATCAGCATACATAGGTGTTCCCACAGAGCTTGCAATCCTACTTAGTGAGTCACAACACCTACAACTCATAGGTATTTTAGGGAATTTCACCCACAATGGAATTTCAGTGAAGAATTCCTCACTAAAACCATATTGGGCAGTCCAAGGCTTAAGGATAATTGGTCGATTATTAATAGTATATGGTCCTAGATATAGTACCTTTTGTAGATCAGCTTGTGACCGAAATTTGATAACGAAATAGCCCTCTTCATGCATACATATCTCTGCTTGAGCAACATTTTTCCAAGCCTAAGTGATATACCTCAGCATCACATTATACCTAGGGTTTGCTCCAATAACATAAATTATCAGCGAACACTTTCATTTTTGGCTTTCCTTTTCCACTTCATTTTTGTCCAATTCAATCACAGTCTACCCATTTTCGACTACTAGAGGAATATAAGTTAAAGACATACCATTTTCTGTGGATCTATTCTTCACAAATAGATTAACCCATGGATCACTACGTGGTTTCCCCTTATCCTTCCTCTTGTCGTCCTCCTCTGACAGATCTGGGATTACTGTTTCATTTGCTGAAGCTACTGTAGCTCGTGTTACTGTTCCATTGGGATCTGCCTGGTAATTGCTTCCTACGGTCATCGATTCATCTTGGATATTAGGTGATGTATCACTTAGTTGTAATTTCTTAGTTGTCTTTTCCTCGTCCTATCAAAGTCCCCTACAGAGTCCTGGATTATAGCTTCAATCGCAGAGGGTGGTGTAATCAGTTTAGAGTCAAAAGGAACTCTGGTCCTAGTCGCTTCTCGACCGCGTCCACGTCCCCACCCTCTCCCTCTAGCCATGGCTATCGACCTCGGCGTACGTTAGTTAATATGCGCTGGAAGCATTTTTAAAGAGAGAAAAAAATGCTATGACAATACACATAATTTTATTTTTTGAAAATGGATGATAATGCAAACTTCAATTAATGGACGTTTAAGATTTCACGTGTCTATGGTTCGATGCTTTAAGGGTTTTGTTAATTCCTCCTATTTGCTAGCTATAAGAATGTATCCTAAACATGCATAACCTTGTCCTGTTAGAAGTGTGTTGCAACTTCATTGACTATGACTCCTGCGCTTAAATAATTAGCGATCTAATTTGCTACACCAAAAAAATATTTAACGGCAATAACTTAATTGTCGCTAAATTATACTTTTAGAGGCAACTATTAGTGACAATTATATTTTGGCACTCTTTGTTAATGTCCCTGAAACTTATACCGACATTAAATTCAATGACAATTAACTAATGTCGATAAAAGTTTTAGCACTCTTTGTTAAAATACATATTTATTGCTGCTAAAAGTCATTATTGTTGTAGTGATTGATCAATTGCCATGCGATATAAAAGAGCTAGTAGAGAGTTCTACAACGATGAACTAAATGATTTTCTTACTCACTCGGTCCTATATTAGTTGGTCATTTTTCTTTTTACATGAATGTTAAGAAATCATAAATAAAAAGGTAAATTTACTAATTCACCCCTTAAAAACCTTACAAACAAGTGTGAAAACTTTCAAAAAGAATTAATTATAAGGATAATATAAAAAAAATTAATTAATATTATTTTAATTTAAAAAGACGAACAACTAATATGGGACATGGCAGTAATTATTATCTTCTGGATAATTAAGTAAGGAAAACAAATTAAGTGGAACCTGTTAGAATTACTAGTATGTCAAAGAAACAAACTAACCAATAGGGAAAAAAGACCATATAAATCCCTAAATTAAATTCATATGTATGCTTTGCGGCCGTTCATATCTTTGCTATTATTGGGTCTATTTGGAAAGCCGCCTAGTAATTAGAATTGGTGTAATTATTAGAGTAGTAATTATCAGCCTAGTAATTACACAACCTAGTAATTACGATAGCTTATTTGTTTGATACAATGTAATTATAGTGTAATTACAAGTGCATTGTTTGGTTGCATGAGTGTAATTACATGATTATATTCAATTTTTAAAATAAAAGTTAATTATTAAAAACTAAAAATTTATATTAGACAAATAAGTGCCTTTATAAATGATATTAGATTAAATTTTTTTTTTATATATATATATATATATAGTCTTTTGAAATATATTAATTAATAAACATATGTTCTTATAAAAAATAATTGATTTATATTTTTCAAACTAGTATATTTTAATTAAATTAATCATAAAAACATAAAGTATATGATTTTTAAGAGCATCATGAAATGCATGTTTGAAAAAAAGATTAATATTATAAATATAATGTCATAAAATTATTAAAACATTTGACAAAAAGATAATCTATCAATTCTAACAAAAAAATGAATGGTTTGCAATGTGAAATATCATATCAATACTAGTAAAACAAATAAATTGAAACTGAAAATATAACATAAGTTCAAAAAAAAAAATTAAAAAATAATACTTTTATGTCAAGTTTCAACATAACGTAAATATGATTCAAAAGAAAAGGAAAACATAAGTCTATAACCTTATTCAATAATGAATTTTACTTAATTTAAAAATTAGAATACTAACTAAATTATGCTAAATGAAAAAAAATAAACATAAAATAAATAAATAAATAATACAAAAAATTGCATGGAATTACTAGAAGTAAAGGTTGGGAAATGAGAAGGAAATGAAATATAAATAATATAAAAAAAATAGAATAATAAAAATAGAAAGAATTTAAAATAAATTAAAAAGAATAAAATAAAAATAGAAATAAAAGGAAGAAACTAAAAAGTAATCTAATTACATCATGTAATTACCAACAATTCACAGCTCCCCTGTGAATTGAAGAGTGTAATTACCCCTGTCAATTATACTCAATTACCTGCTGACCAAGTAATTACCTGGTCAACCAAACATGTCAGGCAGTGTAATTACAATCAATTACACCAAATTTAATTATCAGAATGGCTTTCCAAACAGGCCCTAAAATATTTTGTATTTATCTTGGATGTTAACAGAATTCAACATTTATGTATGTTTGAGAAAACTTTAGTACAAGTTGGTGTGGACACAACAAGATGGAAGAATCAAACAACTTTCTCATTCCAGAATAAAATCATCGATATTGGGGTATAGGATCTACACATATATAATTTGACCAGACCACTTCTATATTTCATTAATTAAATATTTCAATGTGCATAGTTCGTCCACGTTGTATATTTATTTTTAAAAAAATATATATGTACACAATTCCCATATAAGATAAAGATTCTTCGTCTTCATTCTTTTTCTTTTTACACTAATAAATGTGGGTTACTCACTTGCAGTAAATTGTTTGCTAGGTCACCAACCCATTGTGGTGTAGAAACATATAGTACTCCCTCCGTTTCAAAATAGTTGGCTCTCTTTCTAAAAATAATTCTTTTATTTGGTTTTTTTATATTAAACCAAAAGAATATTATTATATTCTTTCAATACTATTCTTATCATTAAATTACTAAACAAAGTGTATATACTCAAATTTATATTTTCAAAGCATAATTAATAAGACTAATTTGGTAAAATAAACCCCTAATAAATTTTTTCTTGAGGGGAGTGCCAAGTCAACAAGGGTCCACTATAAGGGTGTGCAAAAACTGGTTCAACTGATAAACCGAATCGATAAAAATGTTATTGGTTTATCGGTATCGTGTTATTGGGTTAACGGTTTTATAAAAAAATTTATTGGGTTATCGGTTCGATTTCCGATTTTAAGATTTTAGTTAATGGTTAAACCAATAACCCAAAAAAATTATATTAAAATTTGTAATTATATAATAGTGATTTTAGATTTTAAATACATACCTTACTGTCTTTTGCATTTTATAGTTGTTGTCTTAGTACTTATAATTTGTGTAGACTTTATGCATGAAGATAATGTAGAACAACGATAATACGAGGAAGTAAAAAAAAATTAGGAAAATATTTTCTTATCGTTTAAACCGAAAACCGAACCGATAAAGACCAAAAATCGGTTAATCGAAAACCGATAACAAATATCTTATTGGTTTGGTTATCGATTTAGTGTATTTACAAACCGAAAACCGATAAACCGAATTGATAATATACAAAACCGAACTGAACCGACCGATGCACAACCTTAGTCCACTATTTTGAAACGGAGGAAGTAATTAGTTTATAAGATATCTAATTATTTTGTATTGTCATAATCTAGAAGTTACTAATATATAGAACCTAGATTAAAGGTGTTCAATGGGTAAATTTAATTGAATTTGGATGGATCAAAATGAGTTAAATAATGAGTCATAGTCCAACTCATCCAACTCGTCCAAACCTTACCAAATTTTAATTAATTTATTTGTTTTCTTATAACTTCTTAATTACCTAATATTTTTTATGGCTATTATATTGTTATATTAAATAAAAAGAAGTATCTTTAAAAATATATTGACAAAGTTTCTCATGGGACAACCGAGCTAGCTATATATAATCCAACTTTTAGATTGACTGAATTCAACGGGTCAAAATGAATTGAGTTAATAATTGAACGGATAATCAACCCTTTCAAATTTAGGCAGATTGAACACGATCATGTTCTTATATACTAATTTTGACACCCCCAATTGTAAAATTTTGGGATTCTTACCCATATGTATCGCCCAAAAAAATAATTTACAATTAGTATAGTCCAATAATTTTTTACATCTAAAATAGCCAATATATGTTTAATTGAATTTCATTTAGCCAGTCGATTTTAACGTTATTCTTTTACCATCTTTCTCAGTTACCATATCATTTTTCTCCTTTTTGTCTTTAAAATCTACATAACATGATGTATATACACTTTTATACTTTACATAACATTATTATATATTATACATTATATATATACACACACACTATTATACATTATATATATGTGTGTATATATATAGATAGATAGATAGATATAGATATATTGTATATATAATGTATAAGTAATGTATATGCTTTGCATCAGCTTGTATAAACACATTTAACCAATGGATGATAGGCGAACCTGGCATTTGGAGTCATCCAACTTAGGTAATTAACCATCCATTGATTTCAGTGTCAGAGTACGATGCATGGCCCAATCAAGCAGTGGTGGCAGTCTTATCTAGATTTTAAACTAATCGGTTCTCCTCCTATGAATTGGGCAGTTTGCGCATGCCTTCTTGGAGAAATTTGTTCCCCAGATCCTGAGAGAGGAGCGGAGGAACCTGTTTGAGCATCTAACCTAGGATGGAATTTTAGTGACAGAGTACGAGATCAGGTTTCATGCATTGTCTCGTCATACTTTAGTGATTCTACCGGATGGAACAAAGAGGATTTGTCATTTTATTGGGGGGGGGGGGGGGGGTTGACTTTCTTTTTCCATGCTGCAATATTTTAGATAGCCCGATCTGGGCTTCTTTTCAGAGTGTGATCGAGATGGCCAAGGAGTTTGAGCTTATGTGTCGCGAGGAGTTTGGGGATTCTAGGGACAAGAGGTCCCATACTTCTGGACATTTTAGTGGCACCTCATCTAGAGGTAGGGGTCATTCAAGAAAGGCTTTAATTTTGCTCTTAGTCTTATAGAGCAGTTCATGCTGCCATTCAGGCATCCGAGGTATTCCAAATGAGACTCCTACAGCTTAAGACAGACCTCTCAAGGTTTTTCTCAGATACCTTCAGGTTGTGGTGGGTTTTTTTTTGTTATTTTGGTTCTTTACAATAGCAGATGGTGCCCAGATTTTGTTTTTCTTGTAGAGATCTTACGCATATCAAGAAGGATTGTCTACATCTCAGATAGAGGGGTTAACAGGGTTCTCAGGCTCCAATTAGAGTAGTAACACTGCTGGCTATGGGTCATGGTAGTTTACCGGCAGGTAGAGATGCTCCACAGACTAGTCGAGGTAGTGGTAGAGGAGTTACCCAGACAGGAGGTGACCAGACTCAGCTCCTTGTTATGTTTTTCTTGATAGATCTGAGGTAGAGGCCTCTGATTCTGTTATCACAGGTGTTAATTATGTCTTAAATTTTTTTCCTTGTATCTTTTAGGAAACTCATAATCCATATTGGTTTAGGAGATCCATTGTCCAAATAGATTTGGGAAAGGTAAATATAGTCCTTGTAGGATTGGGAGAACCTTTTCCTTATAGGTTTGGGACTGCTATGGGATCTATATATAGGGATGTAGTTGGAGATTCTAAAGTATTGTACACTTCTTCTATTCTTTCATAATGGAAAACTCTCTCTACTTTTGCTTGGAGGATTAGGCCTAGTCGAACCTCATTAAATCCTTGCGTTATTTTTCTTCTCTATTTTCTTTATTTGTGATTATGTGCTAGTTAACCGATGATATTTCCGCAACAATTGGTATTAGAGCAAGGTTGGAGTTTCTACACATAATCAAGGGTTAAGATGTCTTTATCATCTTCAAAAAAATATGAAGTAGAGAAATTTGATGGGGGATCTAGTTTCAGTCTGTGGAAGATTAGAATGAGATCGTCCCTGGTGTTACAAGGGTTATGGAAGGCAATTGAGGAATTAAGCTTTTTCAAAGAGTTGAAAGAATCAAAAAAATCAGACCTGAAGGAGAGAGCTTTGAGTGAGATCGTCATGAGCGTTGCAGATAACTTTCTTTGAGAAATTGCTGAAGAGGAATTTGCAGCAACGGCATGGAAGAAATTGGAAGATCTGTATTCTATAAAATCGTTGAAAAACTGCCTCTACTTGAAAAAGAGGTTGTACAATCTTCATATGAATGAAGGTACACTGAATAAAACTCACCTTGATAAGTTTAATCAATTATAATGGACTTGAAGAATGTAGATATCAAAATTGATAGTGAGGATCAGGCCTTGATCGTGTTATGTTCTTTACCATCGTCTAATGATATTTTTTTTGATACATTATTATAGGGGAAAGACAGTATTTCACTTGATGATGTTAGCAATGCACTAAAATCTAAAGAGTTGAAGAAGAACTTTCCGGGTAGCAGAGCTGAGGGCGAAGGTCTCATAAATATGGAAAGAAAACAACAAAAGACTTTAATAGGAAAAAGTCTAAAACGCCAGATCAAAGTCTAAAGCAACAAAGCAGAACTGTTATGAGTGTTGGGAGCAGGGTCACTACAGAGGAGATTGTCTTAAACTAAAGGCGAAAAGAGGAAAGTATAAAGTTGATTACTCAGCAAATACTGTTAACACTAGTAATAATTCTGATGACAGTGACTATGTAGGGGAAGTTTATGCTGTGAATTCTGATCATAAGCATAATTCATGGGTTCTTGATTTTGGTGCAACTTTCCACATGTGTCCATATAAGAATTGGTTTGTAACTTACAAGCAGACAAGTGAGACTGTCTACCTAGGTGGTGATAATCTATTAGAGGTAGAGGGGATTGGTAACGTCAAATTGCGAATGTTCGATGACATTATCAGAAATATTGAGTGTTGGCATATTCCTCGAATGAAAGGAAATTTGATTTTTTTTTCAACTTTGGATGATCAAGGGTATAAGTTTCACTTATAGAATGAAACACTTAAAGTGTGTAAAGGCTCTATGGTACTCATGAAGGGCAAGCTACATTCTAGATTGTATTGTCTTCAAGCAAGTGTAGTCGAAGAGGAAGCAATCATAGCTTCTGGAAAGAGTGATTTGAATTAGTCTCAGTTATGACACTTTCGACTTGGTCATATGAGTGACAAGGGATTGTATTTGTTAAACAAGCAGAATTTATTGGATGGGTACAAAAATCAAGCTTTAAATTTTTGTGAGCATTATGTTTTTGGTAAGCAAACGAGGGTGAATTTCAGCAAGAAGGCAGAGCACAAGACCAAAGACAAGTTGGATTATATACATTCAGACTTGTGGGGTCCAAACAGAATTTCCTCCAAAAGTGGTGCCAAGTATTTTATGATTTTGATTGACGATTACTCAAGAATGGTATGGGTGTATTTTCTGAAAATAAAAGATGAGGAATTTTCAATATTTATTAAATGAAAGACGATGGTTGAGAGGCAGACTGAAAGGAAAGTTAAGTGTCTTCGACCAAACAATGGGTTGGAATTTTGTAATTGAGAGTTTAATGAATTCTACAGCAGAGAGGGGCATAGTGAGACACCGTACTTGTGTTGGAATACCACAACAAAATGGTGTTGCATAACGTATGAATAGAACAATTTGTGATAGGGCACGAAGTTTGCTTTCACATTCATGTGTTAGCAAGGATTTTTGGGCTGAAGAATTCAATACAGCTTGTTATTTGGTCAATAGATCTCTGTCCACAGCTATTGTGTTCAAAACTCTTTTTGAGGTTTGGTCCAGTTCGCCTGCTGATTATTCAAATTTGAGAATATTTGATTGTCCTGCTTATACTTATGTAAGGGATGGAAAACTTGAGCCAAAGGCAAAGAAGTGCATATTCTAGGGTATGCAACTGGAGAGAAAAGTTACAATTTGTGGTACATAGATCAAAATACTCCAGGATTAATTATTAGTAGGGATGTGACATTCAATAAATCTTCCTCACTGGAAAGTCAGAAGGAAAAGGCAATAGCAGAAATAGATCGTGGTGTCAGTGACCACATAGAGCTAGAAATTGAATCTCCACTAGCTCAGCCTAGTAGTTTAGAAGTGGAGAAGGTGCAAAATATTAATCAAGAGAATAATGTTGATGCACCTAGACAACAAAAACTATATAGCATTGTAACAGGCAGGGAAAAAAGAGTTATCAACCGACCAAAGAGGTTTGCGAATGTAGTTGATGAAAATCTTTTTGGATATGCAAATTTTGTGGAATTTGTTTTGTCAGTTGCAGAAACCATTGATGTACTTGAGCCTAATAGCTATAATGAAGTTAGACTTCATTTCTAGCTCAGAAGTAGATTAGTGGGTTGGTGCTATAGGTGAAGAGATTGAATCTCTTCAAAAGAATCAAACATGGAAGTTTGTTACATTGCCAAAGGGACAAAAGGTAGTAGGGTGCAAATGGGTTTTCAAGGTAAAGGAAGGCAATTCAGGGGTTGAAGCACCAAAATATAAGGCAAGGTTGGTGTCCAAAGGTTTTACACAGAGGGAGGGCATATATTACAATGAAGTGTTCTATCCAGTGGTGAAACATAGCTCTATCAGGGTCTTATTAGCTTTAGTGGCTCTTCATAACTTAGAGCTAGAACAGTTGGATATGAAAACCGCCTTCTTGCATGGTGAGTTAGAAGAACAGATTTATATGAGTCAATCTTAGGAATTTGTCACCCCGGGTAAAGAAAATCATGTTTGCTTGCTTAAGAAATCTTTATATGGTTTGAAACAGTCGCCTAGGCAATGGTATAAAAGATTTGATACATTCTTGATCCAAAATGCCTTTTCTCGAAGTGCACATGATAGTTGTGTGTATTACAATAATCTTGAAGATGGTTCTTTTGTGTATTTGTTGTTGTATATGGATGACATGCTTATTTCTGCTAAAAGTATATCACAAATTGTTCGGTTGAAAAAGCAGCTAAGTGAGGAGTTTGAGATGAAATATTTGGGCGCTACAAAGAAGATATTAGGGATGGAAATTACTCGAGATAGAATAGTTGGGAAGTTGATGCTATCTTAACAGTCCTATATTGAGAAGGTACTCAAGAGATTTAATATGACAGGTGCTAAACCTGTGTCTATTCTTTTGGCTTCCCATTTTAAGTTGTCTGCATTTATGTCACCAAAAATAGAGGAGGAGATGTAACAGATATCTAGTGTTCCATATTCGAGTGTAGTTGGTAGCATTATGTATGCAATGGTTTGCACTCGTCTTGACATTTCACATGTTGTTAGTATTATGAGTAGATACATGGGATTTTCTGGTAAAGAACATTGACAGGCAGTGAAGTGGATCTTGAAATATTTGAAGGGTGCTGCAGATGTGGACTTGACTTTTTCCAAAGACAAGCTAAGTGAATCAGTAGTAAGTTATGTTGATTCAAATTATGCAGGGGACTTGGATAAGAGAAATATCTGATAGGTTATGTTTTTACTCTTTCTGGTAGTGTCATCAGTTGGAAGGAAACTTTGCAATCTATTGTTGCTTTGTCTACCACGGAGGCTGAGTATATGGTGATTACAAAAGCAGTGAAAGAGGTTATATGGATACAAGGCTTGGTAAGTGATTTTGGACTAGTTCAAGAGAAGACTTTAGTGTTTTGTGACAGTCAGAGTACGATTCATCTTACCAAGAATCAGATGTTCCATGAGCGAACGAAGCATATTAAAGTCAGATATCATTTTATCCTAGACATTGTATCAAAAGAGGTTGTTGATGTGAAGAAAGTGTCTACACATGATAATCCGACAGATATGATGACCAAGTCAATCCCGACCAATAAGTCTAAGCATTGCCTAGACTTGATTGGTGTGTGCAGTACTCAGTGAGCCCTTTCGAGGGCTGAGGGTGAGACAGAGAGACATTGTTCCTATTGATGAAGGGAATTCAAGGCAAGGGAAAGATTTGTTAATTATGTCTTGAATTTTTTTCCCTTGTATATTTTAGAAAACTCATAATCCTATTGGATTAGGAGACCCATTATCCAAATAGATTTGGGAAAGGAAAATATAGTCCTTGTAGGATTGGGAGAACATTTTCCTTAAAGGTTTGGGACTGTCATGGGATCTATATATCGGGATTTAGTGGGAGATTCTAAAGCATTGTACACTTCTTCTTTTCTTTCATAGTGGAAAACTCTCACTGCTTTTGCTTGGAGGATTAGGCCTAGTCGAACCTCGTTAAATCCTGGTGTTGTTTTTCTTCTCTATTTTCTTTGTTTGTGATTGTGTGCTAGTTAACGCACGATATTTCCGCAACAACAGGCATTGTTCTAGTATGCCATCGACCTACTTCGATATTATTTGATTCTGGTTTTAGTTTCTTCTGTGGCTAAATATTTCACTTCGTGTTTAGATATGTTAGTGATTCTCTTTTTGTGCCTGTTTGTATTTCTACCCCACTGAGTAATTCCTTAGAGGTGGATTGAGTGTATATAGATAGTGTATTGTGACTTTGTTGAGTTATGATACTTGGATGGATTTGATTATTCTAATATATGGTGGATTTTGATGCGATTTTTGGCATGGATTGATTTTCTTCGTATCATGCTATTCTAGATTGTCATGACAGTCACTTTAGTTATGCCGGATGCTTTGAGGATAGAGTGGAAGGATACTCAGAGTTTGTACCCAAAGATTTCTTTTGTTTGACAATGTGCAATTTACAAGTTAGGGTTTCATGATTTTTCGAAATGAAGAGTTGGTGCTTACAACTGTAATAAAAGAGACTATAAATAGAAATAGAGTTTTGAGCCACTAAAAAAATATGTTTGTATATTGTTTTTACTTTATTAGATAGTTTTTGGTTTGAATATTAACTTAAATTCCATCCAAAAAAAAAAAAGTGCGTTACCACATAGAATATATGTCTGTCCAACTTGCCCGTTATATGTGGAACGAAATAGTTGTAGTAGTATCTTTTTTTTCAAAAAAGTTCCGTTTGTAGAGTTGCAATCCAGTTAAATTTTCAAAGCATCTAAATAAAGCTCACATTCTTTTGAAATATTCTTTTTTTTATTCATTTATATTATACTATAAATAGACTCACCATGACCACCCCCATTTTCAAGCAACCTAGCCTAGCTATATCTGAGTTTGGGAAATAAAAGCCCTTTTATTTCTCTAGCTCATTTTTGGCTAGTTGCTTCATCAACAAAAGATCAAAGAAATGGACAAGGTACAAAGAATGACTAGGGAACATGGAGTGGTGATATTCAGCAAGAGTACATGTTGCTTGTGTTATGCAGTGATTATATTATTTCAAGATCTTGGTGTAATTCCATATGTTTATGAAATTGACCATGATCCTCAAGGAAAAGAAATGGAAAATGCCCTAATGAGGATGGGTTGCAATAATGCATTGTTGCCTCTAGTTTTCATTGGAGGAAAATTGGTTGGTTCTACTAATGAAGTCATGTCACTTCACCTTAAAGGCTCCCTCATTCAACAAATCAAGCCTTACATGTCTGTTTGAATGTTAATTAAGACCCCCCCCCCCCCTTTCGCCATATCAAGAAAAAGTTTGTCATTAATATTAATTAGTACTCCTAGGAATAAAGAAATAAAATGTTAATTGGGTTGAAGAAGTTGTAGTCTACATGTTCTAGTGGTTGTGATTATGTGTTCATGAAATGTTATTTGATCATGATTAGTAATCTCTTAATTATAAGATAGATGTGAAGATGTGTGCCCTAGTTCAAATTAAGGAATGTATTCTCATTTGTTTCTCAATTAAATGAAGTTAGCAATATATTTACTTTTGGTTTTTGTTTTTTTTTGTTTTTTTTCCTTTTGTGGAGGATCAATAGCATCTGTGGACTATCCTTCCCTTTACAAATGAGGAAAATATGAAGTGAAACAAGCTTAGCTTAAGCAAGGGTTACTTGACTTTGTCTGCATTGAGGTTAATGTTGCGACAGCAATATAAATTAAATAGCATGAGTAATCAAAATTGCTTTATGTCTATAACATTTCTACTCTTGGATCAAATGGGTTCAAATCTCAGTATCACAAAGAACCAAAAAATTCCACATGTTTGGCCCATGAAAATGAATGATTATGTAGTTCCGCTAATGTACTTCCCTTGTCTACGAAGGCGAACATGGTGCAAAAATTATGAACTCATCTGACACACTCTCGGCACGGAAGATTGGTCCGCTCCAAAAAGCTGTGTTTTTCGGTTCGCCCCCCTTATGTGGCAATAAATAAAGTAATAAATTTGGAACTTAATAAACTAGATGAATTATGATAGAATTTCAAACTCTAGCTCATAATAGTTAAATTGAATTTTCCCTGGCTGTCTATAGATGTGAATAAATGAATTTCCCATGGTTGACTCATATTCAGTATAATTTGTTAGGGTTTTTGTCCTGATTTTCTTACCTTAAGTTTTACTTTTTTTGGAAGGAAAATAAAAGTAATACCATAATTACTTTTACTTTTCCTAAAAGGAAAATATAAAACTCTACAATATTTGGTTTATTTCTTTCTTGGAGGAAAAGTTTTGAAACTCTATAAATAGAAGGCCCCTCTTCTCATAACACAACACAACAACATCCACAATGTAGTCATTAAAGAGTTTTGTTCAGGGGGAGATTTCTCCCAATAGATTTTATGTTTTTTCAATATTAGTTTTTAATTTGTAGGTCGTTTGACCAAACCATATTCAATAATATTTCTTCCAGTATAGTTTATGTGTCATCTGAATTATCGTCTCCATGGTTTGCAAACTATTAGCTTCCGCATGATGCCCTATCGATTTTGAACCCAATAAGTGGTATCAGATCCTATGGTTCAAAGGTCTGATGGTTCAGATTGAAAACAAGTTAAGATCAAAGTTGCAACCAACTTGACGATAATGAAGGTTTTTTTTTTCTAAAAAAAACAGAAGAAAAAGTCCAATAAAGCTACCTATGGAGACAGTTTTCAACCATATTTTCAACTATCCTGTTGCTTACATATTTAAAAACTAAAATACTTTTAACCCTGCAAAGGGCTCACTTTTTAACCTTGCGAAGGGCTCATTTTTAACCCTGGAAAGGACTCACATTTAACCCCAAAGGAGCACATTTTTAATCCAAAAGGGCTCCAATATTTATAACCCGAAAGGTCTCCAATACTTTTAACCCGCAAGGGCTCCATTTTTAAACATGCCAACCAGCAGTGATGAAGATTATGTGAAGAACGAAAATCATGCATGTGAAGAAGGTGGATCAAGTTTTGTCAAGAAAATCAAGCCAAAAGGGGGAGATTTGTTAGAGTTTTTGCCCTGATTTTCTTACCAAATTTAAGTTTTTCTTTTCTTGGAAGGAAAATAAAAGTAATACCATAATTACTTTTATTTTTCCTAAAAGGAAAACATAAAACTCTACAATATTTGGTTTATTTTTTTCTTGAGGAAAAGTTTTGAAACTCCAACACAATAACATCCATAATGTAGTCATTAAAGAGTTTTGTTTAGGGAGAGATTTCTCCCAATAGATTTTATGTTTTTTCAATATTAGTTTTTAATTTGTAGGTCGTTTGACCAAACTATATTCAATAATATTTCTTTTCGTATAGTTTTATGTGCCATCTGAATTATCGTCTCCATGATTTGTAAACTATTAGCTTCTGCATGAAGCGTATCGATTTTTAACCCAACATAATCAGGCATCAAAGATGACATCTGCCAAGGAGCATCCCATTGCTTTTTATCAATATATACCTTCACCAAGAGTAATGAATCTGATTCCACTATCACTCTATTACAACCACTAATTAATAGTTCCCATGCATTTTCCCAAATCTATTTGGATAGCTCATGCTTCTTGAAAATAATTAATCTGAATTATACAGGTTTTCTTGAGTTTCCTCAAAGAACAAATCACCATTAATTTTTTCTTTTTGGTACGATGAAAAAAATTAAATAAAGATCTTATTAACGCTCATAAGCAACATGTCTTAAATTTGTTAGGAGAAGAAAGTTCCACCGACACATTTAGGTTTTTGATCTTCGGCCATCCTTGTCCTCGAGACCAAACATTATATTATTCTTATATATTTCCTTTCAAATGAAAAGATGCAAAAGGTGTTGATACGTCCTATCCACATAGAAATCTCACCCTATTTCCACACATTACCACGAATGCTACAACATAACCACTATCACTTTGGCTGCAGGATCGGAATAAGGGTCGAGGAGGTGGAGAAGAAAAGATTATTTGCTATTAGCTTACCCTTATATCAGGCTTTGGTACTGCCTAGACACGATGGACGAAGGTTTTGGTACGGTCTATACTCAAGGCCTTACCCTCAAATCCTTAGGCATTACTCCAGAATATATAATTAGGATCGTATCATTCATTTGCTAGAAAATTGGCACACTTATTTGCCTGCCGCCAGACATGTCTAATCGTGGGCTTAGTACCCTTGAACAAATATCGACGTTATCATCTGGGATAATATATGATTCTCCACTAATTAAACCCCTGATTGCCTCTAGTGTTAGACTAATTAGTCCATTAATCAACTTTGCCAGTGGCATTAGTTTTGAGAACTTATTCCAAAATTTGCACTACCATGCAGTATAGATACTCTTGACCATATTAGAAAAAAGGAGTCAAAAATATGATGGATCTCAATGTGTGTGGGACGAACTTATTCCTGCGGCATTGCTCCATTTGCTTAAAGTTTGCAAGGAAAATAAAATTCTCCACTTTTCCAATATTCTATTGGCAAGTCATTCCCATATACTGTCAAAGTAAATTGCCTTTTCCATGAACGGAGCAAAAGAAAACAAAGGGAATATTTCTTCTTCAAATCTGCTCTAGTTAAAGAATCTAAGTATCCAATTAAACAAATTTGATTAAAAAAAAAAATGTTGTTGCAACTGGGGCTAAACCACGAAGAGGCTCAAGAAGTAGACAGACCAACAATTTATTGATTTGTTTGGAATCCAAATTATATTGAGTATGTGACAAAATGTTGTCTGCGTCTTCGGGAATCATGCCTATTGTGGAGTAAAGAGTCTGATTTTTTTTTATCTTCATTAGCTTCTCATTCTCATTCTCATCTCTATTCTTAATTACTTTTTGTTCCAAAAATTTTCATTGTATAATTCAGTTGTTTGAGTGTTGCAATTACAATTCTCAAATTGTAATTGTATTCGAGTTCTTATTAATACAATGAGGAGTTTGAGTCTATTACACCAAAGGTTTAAGGCGATGGTTAGAGTACGTAATCCAAAAACGTTTAAACTATACTCTAGAAACCTGAGACTATTTAGAATGCTACCTATTAGGAAAACTTAATATACTTTATACCCACTTAATTTTTATTTATTTATTTTCTAGGATTAGGATTTGAAAAAGGAAAAAAGCGGGGTAGGGTTGTGGGGTCATGTGGCCTCTTTAACATTTTAAAAACTTGGGGATAAAACACAAGTTTGTAAAAATACAACAAAGTTTCTTTTTATATTTATTAAATATTTCATTCTTTTTAAATTTATTTAATAATCCAACTATTTTCCCCTCTCTCCTCAAACCTTTCTTCTTCCTGATTTTTTTTGAAACCCCAAAATTCTTCAACCTTTTTTCTTCATTCTTCCTCCCCAATTCGAAATCTCTCATCTTCTTTTGCTCCGGTAAGTTTAATCTTCTTTTCCGATTAGTTTTAGCTCCATTTCACTATATTTTTTTGTTGCGTTTTTGTGTAGTGATTCCTGTATTTTTACAAAAAATTGCATTGTTCTTGATTAAATTAGTCAAAATCTGAGAGTTTTTAGTTCATGTTCTTGATTCCGCAACTTTAATTGCTTTTTGATTTGGATAATGCTTAGAAATTTTTTGAATTTTTATGTTTATATTGCCTATCGATTTTGAATTTTTTTACTGAATTTTGATCGACTTTAATGGTGTTCTTGTTGTTGTCTTGTGCATTTTCCATTTCTAGAATAACTGCTACTTATTTTGCATGTTTGATTTGAGTACTTCTCTGTTTCTGTTAATAGACTAGCGGTCGATAGATTGACCACTACAAATTTATTTTTGCTTATAGATTGTAAAATATGACTAAAGCTAGAAAAACCATTAAAGGGTCTGCTTCAACTGCTTCTAGCAGTAAGAAACGAAAAGCTGAAGAAGTTTTCAAAACTTCAAAAAGAAAAAAATTATAGTTGAAGAACCCGAGTCGAAGATGAAATCAGAAACAATGGTCGAGATTGAGAAATATGAGGACATTAGTGCCCAAGAGAGTGAGGATGTCGAGTCTAGTGAAGGGGAGAGAAGGGAAAAGTGAACAGAAAAGTGATGATAGTGATGATGATGAGAGAGATAGCTATAGTGGAGATAGGGATGATGATGATCCCCTAGCCTTGTCAATTTGTGCAAAAGATCATATCTTCGTTGAGTTGTATGACCTAGCCACATGAACAGATGAGTTAGGATCTTTTCCAGCGAAGATATCTGTAAGATCAAGGATGACGGATTATCGTAAGTTTAGAATGACTTTAGTTGATAAAAAGATTTATAGTGACTCTAAGGGAACCTGTTTTGGGCATGCACTTGCATATGCCGAAGTTTTTTAAGTTCAATGGACAGATGGTCTATTATATATTGTTGCAACTTTTCAAAAATGACAAAAACTTGCATGAGATTTCGTTCTGTGTGAATGATAAGCCAACATATTTTGGCTTAAAGAAATTTGCGTTGATTACGGAGCTGAATTGCTCTGCATACCCCCGAAATTCAGAATTGAACAAAGTCCTCCAGCATGGAGAGAGTTTTCATTTTAAGGTGACAAAGAATAAGAACATCACTGGTGCAAGGTTGATAAACTTGATTAAAGATAATCGGTTAAATAAGGTTCAAAAGTTGAAGTGCGCTCCAGTTTGGTTCATCCACTCGATGTTGCTTGCAAGAGATTCATCAAAGATGGTGGATTCAAACCACATGAAGATGGCGGATGATTTAGACTTCTTCAAGAGCTATCTATGGTAAAAACAGTCTTTCGAATTAACCCTGACATATCTGAAGAAGAAAATCGATTTGCAGAAGCAGCGAAAAGTGTATAATGAGAGGAGGAATGCATCGTACGCTCTATACGGCTTTTCCTGGGCATTCCTGGTACTTATTATCAACCATCTAGTCGATTTACTATAGACTCTTAGTTATTTATGCAATAAATTATATACTATGTTTATTTATTTGTTTTTCTATTAACTGCATGTTTGGATATATGAGGCTTTTACTCATCTTGAAAAGTATGTTGAAAAGTCATTGGATTCTCTTTTGCCCATTCCTCGTTTACTTAGATGGCACACGTCGAAGCGCGACAACATAATGGAAGGCGATCCATTTAAGTACAGAGGGATCAGTACAAAGGTATAAATTTAAATTTTTATTATATAGTAATTTTTTAAACTAGTTAATATTATGTAATTTTTATATTTAATTTTTTTTGTAGATTGTGCACACATACCTTATCCCTACTGTCCGTGAGATGAAACATTTAATTTTTTTGTAGATTGTGCACACATACTTTACCCCTACTGTCCGTGAGATGAAACAGACCTACATGAAAATATTTAAGCAATACACGGACAAAGTGAAGGACACGTTCCTCGATGCCTTGAAGGACGAGTTGAAAGACGTGATTGTCCTGACTTCATCAGTAGAGGACGTGGACAGCGACAAAGACTTAGGTGGTCACAATTATGTCCTATCACCAACACGTGCTTATGAGCATGGTAGTCTGAGTGGGCAGAAAATTGTATTGGGCACTTCTAATGATGGAGATATACGTGAGCATGCCGCTTTGCTTGAGCAAGCTATGTTGAATGTTGCTGCTTTTATAAGGGGGGAGAGGTTGAGGAAAATTAAGAAGAACAAGAAGAAGCAACAAGAGCAAGGTAAACTAGTTTATATTTTATTAATTTTAATTAATTTACTTATATGATACTTCTAATTCTGTTAAAATAATGCAGTGCATGTGGAAAACCCCCTTGTATCCGACGCCAAGTAAATCTTGAAGAACTTGCAGTCGTAGTGACTGACCTTGTAGCAGCAGATGAAGAAATGACAAGAGAGAATAAAGAAGAAGAAGAAGAAGAAGAAGAAGAAGAAAGAGAAGAGCATAAGTTAGCAGATGAAGAAGATAAGACAGAAGAAGAAGAAAAGAAGGAAGCAGATGAAGAAAAAGAGAAAGAAGAAGAACTGGAAGAGAATGCAGTTGAAGAAGAAGAGAAAGAACAAGAAGAGGAGAAGATAGAAGGGAAAGAAGAAGATAAGAAAACAGAAGAAGTGGCAGAAGAGAAAGAAGAGGAGAATGAAAAAATGAAATCTTTGACACTGATGTTCCAGATGAAAAGAAGAATGATGATAAAGAAGAGAAGTAAAAAAAAAAAAGACGTTGTCCCGACAGTTGAAGAAAAGGAAAAAAAAAAGGAGAAGAAGATAGTGATGAAAAGGAAGTGAATGTGATGACTATAGTTGGTTAAATCAATCAGGAAATCAGTGGTGGTGACAAGGGTGATAATGACATGAACAATTGATTAAATTTCTTTGACAATTTAAGACAATTTATTTATTTTTATTTGGGATGTAATGGTTTGATTTTATATGGAAGGTTGGATAAACAGTTTTGTTCTTCATGAAATTTTTTTGGATTCATTGTGAATCTCTTTACTCATGGAATTGTGTTGTTGTGTTATTGCATTGTCTTATAGTTTATGTTGTCCAAGGCTTATATTATAAAACACCTTCTTAATTATCTATAGACTGCTATCGTTGTGAATTATCAACTTCAAGTTGTTGCTTACTATTGTATGTTGCATCGTGTTACCAGTTTAGTTGTTGCCATAGATTACAGAGGTAGATGGTTGATATTATAGAAGTCATTCTCTATTAGTTATAGACTGCTACCATTGTTGATAAGCAATATAAAAGAGTAAGAATTTAAGAGAAATACTTTTATTTATTCAGTCCCACTAAATCCCTATTACACATTTCCAAAAAGCCAACACCAACAACAAATCATACAATAAATTTTTTAGGTATTTTACTTTTTCTTTGGCCAAAATCAATCTTTGTTTTAGTTGATCCCTCGCCATTTTGATTTCTTTTAGCAATCCTTTCAAGTGATCTCTTTGTTCTTCGACTTCTTTGAACAATGTCATGAGTAGCTCTCTATTTTTTTCAAATTTTCAAAGCCCTTGTAATATTTGAAACTTGGCAACGCTTTGAAAATTTGATGTTGAAGGGCTGCTCGTCTGTGATTCATCATCTACAAGCCAATTAAAAAAATAGCATCCGCCATTATCCTAGATCCAAAAACGAAAATAATTAGATGAATTTTCTTAGTTAAATAAAAAAACAGAAATCACATATATATAAGCACTTACCCTCCCAACTGCACAGTTAAAGAATTTTCAACCCGGATCCAATTGGTACGTGACGTCCTCAAGATATCTGAATTACCACAATGACAAATGTAAGACTTTTTTGCATTAGATGTTTGAGATGCTTGAGACATTGTAGTTGTTTAAGAATTGAGTTAAGGAAGCCAAAAAAATGGAGGATTTAAAAAAAGAATGAGAGGATTGCCTTCTATTTATACCAAAAAAAAATCAAATGTTTCCGTTGGCAAAATCAGATCTTGTACTTTGTTACCGTTAGAAAAGTTAGATATTTAAATTTTGTTACTTTTGGACATAATTCATACACCATAAATATAATCGATGCTTTTCTATGTGTGTAGTAGATTCTATACCATCTAGATCGACACTTTATCATTTGTAAGGTATATGCAG
Source organism: Capsicum rhomboideum (assembly GCA_031232105.1). Lineage (NCBI taxonomy): Eukaryota > Viridiplantae > Streptophyta > Magnoliopsida > Solanales > Solanaceae > Capsicum > Capsicum rhomboideum. The sequence goes on from CP124711.1 coordinate 14,908,135, forward strand.
GTTGATATAATGGTCAAAAAGTACTAGTACATGGAAAAAAATATAAATAATTAGATAAATTATATTGAATTGAGGACCATCAATTGTGTCCAGTGTAAATCCTAGACTGACATTTTGTCAATAATATACCGGATGAGTATAGAGTCCTTACTAGTAAATTATCTAAAAAGGGAATAATTAATTCATAAGAAATAAATTATTGAAATTTATGTAATTAAATGAGTTTAAACAAGTCACGTTATCATATAAGAGTCCACGTAAATTGGGGATGGTTATCAAAGATGTGTGAGAATGGGTAGTGGTTATACAATGAACATCCTCAGAGTAATGTTTGGCAAAGCATAAGTATGTTGTGAGGATTTCATTTGTTCAACTACAACTCATCCTCTCACATCTTTAATCACCATCCCCAATTTACGTGGACTCTTATATGATAACGTGACTTGTTTAACTCATTTAGGTGTGTAAATTCCAACTAATTAATTTATTATTAATTAATTATTCTTTTTATTAAATTCTACTAGTTTTGATCTATAAACATGTATCATATTCTATTAGGTATTTCTTTGATGTATTATAGTCTTTCCTATATTACGGTCTTCCTCTATAATGCACCTAATAGAAATTGATACATATTTATAGACCAAAACTAGTAGAATTTAATAAAAGAAAGAATTAATTAATAATAAATTAATTAGTTGGAATTTACACACCTAAATGAGTTTAAACAAGTCATGTTATCATGTAAGAGTCTACGTAAATTGAGAACGGTGATCAAAGATATGAGAAAATGAGTTGTGGTTGAACAAATAAAATTCTCACAACATACTTATGCTTTTCCAAATATTACTCTAATGATGTTGATTGTATAACCGCTACCCACCCTTACACATCTTTGATCACCATCCCCAATTTACATTGACTCTTATATGATAACATGACTTGTTTAAACTCATTTAATTGCATAAATTTTAATAATTCTTTTTTATGAATTAATTATTTCCTTTTTTGACAATTTACTAGTAAGGACTCTATACTCATCCAGCATATTATTGACAAAGCGTGCAGTCTAGGATTTACACTAGACACAATCGATGTTCCTCAATTCAATATAATTTATTTAATTATTTATATTTTTTACCATGACAATATATGAATTTGTATATACATACATGTTAAATTGTGTCAACTATTGCATTCATCTTCTAGCAGAATTGCAAAATTCAAGAATAATAAAATTGTAACACTGTATAGGAAACAAAAATTCGTTATATTCATTAGTTCATTGCTACATAGTTAAACATAATATCAACACCAACATGGGCAAAAAGGGCAAAAGGAAGAAGCTTTCATCTAACAAATTCCTAAGCATGAAAGCTTCTTTGCAATGTACTAGAACTAGAACTACCAAACACAAAAATAAAACTAAACTAAGGGGATGGTGGAGTGGTGATGTAGTTGTTGGGCTCCAGATTCAGCCTCTCCATGATCGCCTATAAAAAATGGGCGATACGTCGGAGTTCCTGGTCTAGGTGTTCACGAACTTGACCCAAACCGTAGAAAAGCCGGTCCAGGTTATTGCGGAGGAGGAGGAGATCGTGTTGCTGTTGTGAACGCATCCTTCTGACAAGTCGTAGTTTGATTCTCGACATCCGGTGCAATTTTTGATTTTTTTGTTGAAGAAGATGAATGTTTTTTAGAATAGATGGATGTTTATATAAACCATATAAAATGCCTTTGGTATGCTCGCCCAATGGTTGGTTAACGCATGGAGGAACGAAAGTCGAGTAGGTAGTGTATACCCAATCGACGTAGTTATGAGTTGACATGCAGAAACTTTTTTGAGGCATAATAATTACCCGATGGTCCATCGCATCGATTGAACATTTAGGATTTTCCAATAGACTTACAACGTAATCAATAATATAGTATGTAGTAAATAATCACTAAATCGAATAAACGGTACACACAATATATGTTATATTTTGGTCGATCGATACTAGAAAAAGAACAAAGTCGATAATACTGACATGACATTAATTAGACCAAACAACAGGGGTTTCAAAATACACACATTAGCTTGAGTTACAAAAAACAAAGAGGGATAAACCTATCTAGGATTTGTTGTTATTACATGTGGTTCACTTGTGTCCCGGTCTCTTGCACAGTGAACACTTGTTCCTCCTTTTGGTCTTGAAAGTCTAGCCGATGCCGTTAACACGTTTTCTTTTCTTCCTTTCGAGCTTGGAATCGACAAGGGGTGGAAGAATCTTCACGTCTAATAATTTCTCTGACACACACCATTCTGACTCTAGAGGGACAACATTAATTGATTTTGAGTATGCAAGGAGGTACGATTCAACTTTATACATAGGCGAAGAGTACTCGTAGATGCTCAAACCATAATCATCACCGTACTTCGATCGCAAAGCGGCCATCACTTGAGCGTACGATATTTTGACCAAGTCATATTTTCTACAAGAACACATATTTTCCAGTAGGTTCACTTTGGCAATAGAACCCGTGCCGAACACGGTGAATTGGTTAACGTCCCCGTTTACATTCTCCACATAGAAGGAGTCGCCCTCGTTCATATTGTCCCTTGCGATCTTTTCGGCATCAAGCACCATTTTGTTCTCCTTAGATTTGAGGACATATGCATGCCTCTCCTTAAACTTCTGACCAAACCTCTTAGCGAACGAATTGAATATGGATGCCACGGGGTACTCCCTTTCATCCATCAACATACCGTTAAGCAACTCGGTAGTATTTGTGGTCATCATATCATACCTATTACCTGGGAAATGTGCCCTGCTCCACTTCTCTAAACCAAGTTCATGCTCGAGGACGGCGGCTGCCTCTGGGCAATAGTTCTTGAATTCGGCAAAATGATCGTTAAAATCCTTAAAAGAATATGCATTTGCCGCGTGGTAGTATAGATAGAGGTAATCTCTACATTGGTGATTTATTTGAAGATTTTCACCGAGGTACCTCATGCAATACCCGTGATAAGCATAATTGTAAACCCTTGTGATGTTGTTGGCGATGCTCTTGTGCCTATTGGAGATAAAGCACAAATCTGGTCCATCGACCACTATAGATTTCAGCTTCTTAAAGCAGAACGTCCAAGATGCATTGTTCTCTTTGTCCACAACACAAAAGGCAATTGGATAGACGTGGTTCTCCGTATCCTGTGCAACAATGCTTTACAGCACGCTATCTTACTTACCATGTAAATGAGTATCGTCGACCGCGATTACCTTTCTCATGTGGGCGAATCCCCTAATGTAAGTGCCGAAGGCTAAGAAGTAGTACATGAATCTACAAGTATCCCTATTTACCATGATGGAATAGATAGAGCCAAAGATAAGAATGTCGATCATGGAGGAAAAAGCTGACAAGCACGAATACCCGTGCTCTGGTGTCCCTCGAATCATTTGTTTGGCGATCACATCTCTCATCCAACATTTCCAATAGCTTGGACTATAATGAAAGTTCTTGAAAACAATCATCTGAATTTCTTTAGTGCCTGGACCCTTGCCATTGCGATATAGATTCACGCAAAGCGACATAATGACTTTGGCCGAGATTTTCTTATGGCTGCGCGTGGCATGTTCGATACCGCAAGTGTGATCTCCAACATATTTGAAGATGCAAAATCTGCTCGAGCATTCATACTTCTTCGCCCTCAACATCTAGGTACAACCAAGGGATACATATTTCACCTTGAACCATTTACTACAACTCTTCAACGTAGCATAATCAAACAATTCCTCACCGATGCTTCATCCAATAACATTTTCAGCTCATTCTTGCTTCTAAATGTTTGTTCTATTTGAAAACTAGTTCCATCGGAGAAGGTGTGGTTGGGTTGTGATCCCGATCCGCACTCTCCTTGCTCTTCTTGAAACAATTCAGAATCTTCCAGTCATCCATATCCATTGGATGATCATCATTATCCATTGAATGATCACCCGAGATATCATCTTCAACCGAATCATCTTCGTTGACTATCGGGTGTGGTAGCGGGGGTATCGAAGACCTCGCGACGACATTTATCCTCAATATAGGTCTAGAGCTATCAGCAGCAACATCCAACATGTACAAGGACACATGCCTATCATTCTTTATGAATGTGGGATATATTTTTCCCCTCCCATTCATTAGATAGCTAATCACAACGTCGCTTGGCTCGCAATTTAATTCTCCGCTCTCAATTACGCTTCGAATCATGTCGTCATATGAACCATTGTGACACAGTGGAATGGGCACTGTCGCCTTACTAGATGATTTCCAATTCCAACATTTGGGAGTCTCCTTCCATACTCCCATATAATCACCACCAGCAATAGCAACTTCAGCTACTGCTATTATAGACCACACTGATCGATCCTAGATTATGGTATTAATCTATAATAGGTCGATGACTGGTAAGAAATTCATACGAAAATGTGAGTGAACAAAATCAGGGTTTAATCGATGCTCTCCTAGCTTTGGAATGGAGAAATATATTTTTAGGACTTCTAAACTACTGGAATCTACCTACTAACGAGTTATTGAGTAGATTTTGAAAGCAACTCAAGCTAGTAGCAACGGTGGAAAAATGTTTTTTGCAAATATTTGAAAGAAAATGGGTAACAATGGAAGCAATGAGCAACAATGGTGATTTCTAGTTGTGAGGAGGAAGAATTCGCCAAAAAAGTCGATGGAATCAGAGAAAGTGGGTGGAAAACGGGAGCTTTTTTGGGTGGCTTCTTGGACAATTTTTTTTTTATAAATCTGAAAATGGGGGGAAAATTAGATATTTATTGGATGAGGTGGGGAGACTAAAGTGTAATATTAAAGAATTGTGTTCTGGGTTTGGATGGTTTTTGAAAGTCACATGGATGACATCATAAATGTGTCTATCGACTACATTTTTTCAAACTTGTGTCTAAATGTTACATTATGTTTTCAAAATGGCTATTGAGCAAGAAGACCCTAGAAACCTTTAGGGCTCGTTTGGCAGGAAACAAGTTGTCCCAGGATTAATTATTTCGGGATAAGTTATCTCGGGAGTGTTATTCCAGCTTCAATGTGGAATAAAAATAACACTACAATCTCAAGATAGCTAATATAGGGATAAGTTATTCTACAATTTTATTCCAACCAAAAATGGGATAAACTCATCCTACATTTGAGTCTGAAGCCTAAAGGGCATTTTTTAAATCCAAAATTTTGAAGGAGTAAGGCAAAATAAAAAAATTTCAAATAGGACAAAGTGTGAGGCCGCTCTCGCCTTGCCTTTAACCAGCTAACGGCCACCAATTAAATTGAAAAAGATAAGGCGAGAAGCTTGCCACTTGCCAGGCGGGCTCTTCGCTGCGCCTTATTCTTCCGCTGCAGACTGCCAGACTTAGCATTATGATGTTGTTGAGTGTAAAAGGTTGCCAAACTTGGCATTATGCTTCATGCCTTACAAAGCGTGAAGCATGACACGCCTTAGTGATCTCCTGCTGGCCAGTTCTATATATTTCAATTTTGGCAAATGGCAATTGGGAAAATCATGAAAATGGTTTTTAATTGTTTAACTTCCTTTTATTTGCCAAAATATGTAGTCTCTCAGTGTTAGCAGGCGTTTGATCATGAATATTATTCTCAATATTTCAAAATACATTTTTATTTATTTTGGAATACTTATTTGACCATAAATATCTCGAAATATATTTTCACAATATTTGAATTTTTAGAAAACACCTCAAGAGATGTTTTGAAGGGGAGCCTTGGAGTAACTGGTAAAGTTGTTGTCATGTGACCAGGAGGTCACGGGTTCAAGCCTTGGAAACAGCCTCTGGCAGAAATGCAAGGTAAGGCTGCGTACAATACACCCTTGTGGTGGGGCCATTCCCCGGACACCGCGCATAGTGGTAGCTTTAGTGCACCGGGCTGCCCTTTTTTACCTCAAGAGATGTTTTCACTATTTTCAAATTCACTTTTGCACTTTTTAATTTATTTTTTTTTTCAAGAAGAATGTAAATTTTTTATATTCATAAAATAACCCAAATTTCATAAAATTCTAAAAAAAATAATAATTTATTTTCACTTTTTATATTTTTTAACTTCAAAAATACCTCATTTTCAAAATACTATGACCAAATACAACTCCAACTCTATTTTCAACTTCAAAAATACCAAATAAAATCATTCTCGTAATGTACTTGTCATAATTATAGGAATTTAAGTTTTATGCACTGTTAGTGTACAGAATATTCTACACCATCGAGTAAAATGACCTATTATTATAGGTTACCCATTTTTCTAAGTTTGTTTTCTTTTTCCAACTTTTAAGTTACTCTTCTTTCTTTCTTTCTTTCTTTTTTCTAAAATTAAAAAGAACTTTCGGAACTATTTATTTCCTTGAAATCCCTCCATTTAAATTGGATTTTTTGCCAAAATCCTCCATCCATGTTAATCTTTCTTTGCTTGTATTTCTACCTCATGTTCATCTCTCCTTTATAATATAATTGAAGCACATATCAACTTTAAGTTTTTGACGTGATGTTTATGTCTCTTAATCTTTTTTTTATCTAAAAAAAGAAAAGATTTTTTTTTCTAAAAAAATAAAAGTAAAGGAAAAATTGAAATTCGTTTGTAAGCCTTTCATAGATTTTGATGTTACTGCAAATATATTTTCCCCTAAGATCGACAATTTGAAGCATGAAAGAATTACTTCTTGCAATTGTAATAGCAGTTGAGGCGTGAAAAATTTGAAGAATGAAAAATTATTTCTTGTAAGTTTAATATCATTTGAGGGATGAAGAATTATTTCATTAATTCTAATGATTTTGTTGAGAGCGAACATGAAAAATTAGAATACAATTAGGATTCTACTTTTAATATTGTTTTTTAAATTTTAATTATATAAATGTGGTCTTAATTATCTGATTTACCTGATGGTGTAGAAAAATATATATACTAACGGTACACAAAATTTAAACTCTAATTAGAGATGTATGGGACAACATAACTAATGATAAGGTAAATAAATATTTTAATTTCTATTATTATTAGAATATTTGAGTTATTTCATGCACCAAAATATATTTTTTTTGTGAGTAATATTATATGCCCATTTTTATATATGAAGTACATTTCAAAGTAGGATATATACCACTTATTAGCGACGTAGGTCACTTTAAGAATAGTAGAAAATGAAAAAAAATAATTATGACTATCATATCATAATTTAAAATAAAGAAAGTGCATGACTACTCCTTACTTATGTACAATTGTAGTGTTGAGGAAACAACATGCATGAACTTGCATGGACAACTTGAAGTGCATGATAATAAACACAATAAATACATGGAATTTTGGTCAATGCAATAGGCTAAGGCGCAGGGAAGAGCCCGCCTTGCAAGGCGTGGCAAGCTTCTCGCCTTATCTTTTTCAGTTTAACTGATGGTCGTTAGCTGATTAAAGACAAGACGTGAGCAGCCTCACGCTTTGTCCCATTTGATATTTTTTTTATTTTGCCTTGCCCCTTTCGAATTTTGGATGAAAAAAATTGTCCTTTAGGCTCTGGACTTCAATTAATCCCGAAATTAGTTATCTCTTATCCCTTGTATCAAACGAGCTCTTCACAATTATTAGTGAGGGAAATATTCAATACCACTACTAAAAAAAGGCAAAAAAAAACGACAAACTGCGTCGCTCCAGAAAAGTGACGGAAAAAGCGACGTTGTCCGTCGTTTTTTTAATTTATTTTAAATTTTTATTTATTTTTTATTAAAATCGACGGACAGCGTCTCAATATCCGTCGCTTATTTTCGCGGATTATTGAGCCAAACAATTAATATATAATTTATAGTTTTTTTTAAATAAAAGCGACGGATAGCGTCGCTATTAATTTTTTGTTAAAAAAATAAATTTAGAAAATCGACGCTGTCCGTCGCTTTTTTAATTTAAATTAAATTTTTATTTATTTTTACAAACATCGACGGACAGCGTCGCTATTATTTTAAAAAAAAAGAAAATTAATTTTTAGAAAAAATGGCGTTGTTCGTCGCTTTTTAAATTTATTTTTAATTTTTCTTTATTTTTACTAAAAGCGACGGACAAAGTCGGTTTCGTTAAAAAAATAATAATAATAATTTTCTGAAAACGACACTGTCTGTCGCTTTTTTAATTCGTTAAAAAAAATAAAAAATAAGTTTATGAAAACGACACTGTCCGTCACTTTTTTAATTTATTTTAAATTTTCTTTATTTTTTACTAAAAGCGACGGACAGAGTCGGTTTTGTTGATAAAAATAAAAAATAAGTTTATAAAAATGACATTGTCCGTCACTTTTTTAATTTATTTTTAATTTTTCTTTATTTTTTACTAAAAGCGACGGACAGAGTCGGTTTCGTTGAAAAAAATAATAAATAAGTTTATGAAAACGACACTGTCCGTCGCTTTTTTAATTTATTTTTAATTTTTCTTTATTTTTTACTAAAAGCTACGGACAGAGTCGGTTTCGTTAAAAAAAATTAAAAATAAGTTTATGAAAACGAGTATATACTTACGTTTCAATAAAATAAATATATTGTCCATCGAGTATATACTTTTATACGTGTATATCTCGTGTAGTTATTTACGTAATAGTCAAAAGCTAATTGAATGTATACAAGTATATTGAATACGTTGATATTATATGATCGAGGTAATAATATACTGTTGGAGTTATAAATGTAAGGTAAATACACTACAAAAAAAATTGAAAAAGCGACCACAAGTTGTGGTCGCACAAAAAGCGACCACAAGTTGTGGTCGCACAAAAAGCGACCACATGTGGTCGATTTTTCATTAAATTTATTTTTAATCAAAAAGCAACCACATGTGGTCGGTTTTTCATTAAATTTATTTTTAAAAATTTTTTATTCAAAAATCCACCACAAGTGGTCGGTTTTTTATATTTTAAAATTGCGAGAAAGTAAATAAATTAACCCGAGAAAATATAATTCCTTAAAACCGACCACTTGTGGCCGGTAATAACAAAAAATAAATAAAATTATTATTTAAAAATTCTTTTTAATTTTTTATACAAAATATATTTAATTTTTGTGAAAATTATTTTACAAAAACCGACCACTAGTGGTCGGTTTTAGATTTAAAAAAAAAAATTATAAAAAACCAACCACTTGTGGTCGGTTTAAGATTTAAAAAATATAAAATATTTTATGAAAAGCGACCACTTGTGGTCGGTTTTAGATTTAAAAAATAAAAAAATATTTTTATACAAAAGCGACCACTTGTGGTCGCTTTTGGTTCCCCAAAAAACTAATATAAATAAAATAAATGAAAAACGCAAATTGATAAAATATATTAAATATATTTCTTAAAATTTAGAGACCACGTGTGGTCGGCTTATTTTTAAATAATAATAAAAATTAATTAATGTTAAAAAACCTACCACAAGTGGTCAGTTTTTGTAAAATGATTTAAGAAAAACCTACCACTTGTGGTTGGTTTTTATAAAAAATACTAAAAATAAATTAAAAAATATTAAATATATTAAATAAAATTAATAAATAACATAAAAAAACAATCTTTATTTTTTACGTGCGTTTCAATCAAATAAATACATTTTCCATCGAGTATTTATATATATATATATATATATATATATATATATATATATGTATGTATGTATGTATATATGTATACGCATCTATTGCGTGTAGTTATTTACGTAGTAGTCAAAAGCTAATTGAATGTATACAAGTATATTGAATACGTTGATATCACACGATTGAGGTAATTATAATATATTGTTGGAGTTATAATAATGTAAGGTAAATAATAGATAATTCATTAGAGTATAAGAAATACGTTGTATTATTGGGTAATATACTCGTGCATGTGATCTATATGTATATTTCGTGTAGTGGTCATATACTCGTGTATGTGATGTATATATAGTATGCATTTAGAACCTGATAGTCAATAGAGTGTGTGTGTATATATGTATATCTCGTGTATTGATATACGCAGTAGTCAAAAGCAATGTAAGTGAATCTATCCAAGTATTTTGAATAACACGTTGATATCACAAGTTCGGTGTAATAATATATATACTGTTGAAGTTATAATAACGTAAGCTAAATTAATCTAGAATTCATCAAAGTATATATCCTCGTTTATGTAATGTATACAGTACGTATGTTGAACCTCATCTAGTCACTCGATATGTATATATATACGTATCTCTCGTGTAGTGATATATACACGTAGTAGTCAAAAGCAAGCTAACCGAATCTATCTAAGTATTTTGAATATCACGTTGATATCATATTATCGACGTAATAATATACTTTTGAAGCTATAATAAAGTAAGCTAATTAATGAATAATTCATCAGATTATATATAAAATATGTTGTATTACGGGGTAATATACTCGTGTATGTAATGTATACAGTACGTATTTTGAACATGATAGTCGATAGAGTGTACGTGTGTAGATATACGTATATCTCGTGTCGTGATGTACGTAGTAGTCAAAAGCAAGCAAAGTGAATCTATCCAAGTAGTTTGAATAATACGTTGATATCATACGATCCACGTACTAATATATATACTATTGAAGTTATAAAAATGTCAGCTAATTAATCGATAATTCATCAGAGTATATATACTCGTTTATGTAATGTATACAGTACGTATGTTGAACCTCATCTAGTCACTCGATATGTATATATATACGTATATCTCGTGTAGTGATATATATACGTAGTAGTCAAAAGCAAGCTAACCGAATCTATCTAAGTATTTTGAATAACACGTTGATATCATACGATCGGCGTAATAATATACTTTTGAAGCTATAATAAAGTAAGCTAATTAATGGATAATTCATCAGATTATATATAATATACGTTGTATTACGGGGTATAAAATTCATATTCAAAAGCTAACTAACCAAAAATTCATCCTAATATACGAAATACATTGATATTATTATACAATTGAGGAAATATACTACTTGTGTATGACGATGAATTAATTAATTATCCAATTTATATACATCGTATTAATTTTTTTTGTATTTGTTATGAATATAATACGATTTATTCAGGAAATATTTATTTGATTTTATTAAACCAAGAAGCTCAGGGTTAAATCGATTATTCATTTGTTTTGAATTTTGATTTAATTTGGCCGGTCTATTAAATTTGGGTCGTAATCAAAATCAAATTGTTCATAATTGCAATGCAATTGACCAATTGATTTTTGATTTGGTCTATAATTTAAATGACAATGGCTAAATAATCTAATTGGTCATTCTTTAAATGGCCTAATGTTTACCCTCTCCCTTTTTATTTTAATAACCTAATGTTTTGGGCCCAATCCCTTAAGGGGCCCAAAACTGCTGACCCGTTCCAACCCACCCTTATATCCCCTTTTCTTCTTCATCCCAACACACCCCATAAACTCAAAAAAAACACCCAAAATCGAAAAACACCCCAAAAACCCGAAAACCACACCAAAATCGGAAAACCCACAAACCCGAAAACCCCAAATCGATTTCCTCGTGGATTTCGTACAAATACACGAGACACATACTATGATAGGTGCGAAATTCCTCTAGAAACTCCAATTTCCTCACAAATCCAAAAATCCAAAAATTCTCAAATTCGAATTTCAATTTTTTTTTGTACGATTCCAGCTCATTCAAGGATTTCGTGGTGTCAAGGATTTTGACGATGCTCGTAGTTCCGTTTTGGTGCTCTAAGAAAGGTAAACAGCCCCCTTCTTTTATTTTTAGCAGCCTTTAGGATTTCGTTTTCGTAGTGTAGATTTTCTTTCATCATATAGGTATAGTTATTTTGTAGCTGTCGGAATCTCACATTAGGTGAGAATGCTGGGATTATTTGTTGTAGAAGTCTATGAAGGCTATAGGATTTTTTGTTGAAAGTTATGGCTTAAGTGTAGTTACTTGAAAATGTGTATTTGTTACTTGAAAATGATAGTGACTTGAAAATATGTATTAGTTATTTGAAAATGGTTAAGTGTAGAGACTTGGACATTTGAATTAGTTGCTTGAAAATGGTAGTGGCTTGAAAATGTGAATTAGTTACTTGAAAATGGTTAAGTGTAGTAAGTTGTAATGTGAACTACTTACTTGAAAATGTGTATTTGTCTCTTGAAAATGCTCAAGTGTAGTTACGTGAAAATGTGTATTTGTTACTTGAAAATGGTAGTGACTTGAAAATGTGTATTAGCTATTTGAAAATGGTTAAGTGTAGAGACTTGGTCATTTGAATTAGTTACTTGAAAATTGTAGTGGCTTGAAAATGTGTATTTGTTACTTGAAAATGGTTAAGTGTAGAGATTTGGGCATTTGAATTAGTTGCTTGAAAATGGTAGTGGCTTGAAAATGTGAATTAGTTACTTGAAAATGGTTAATGGTAGAGACTTGAAATGTGAATTAGTTACTTGAAAATGGTTAAGTGTAGTGAAAATGTGAATTAGTTACTTGAAAATGGTTAAGTGTAGTAACTTGAAAATGTGAATTAGTTACTTGAAAAATGTTTAAGTGTAGTGAAAATGTGAATTAGTTACTTGAAAATGGTAGAGACTTGAAATGTGAATTAGTTACTTGAAAATGGTTAAGTGTAGAGACTTGAAGATGTGTATTTGTTACTTGAAAATGGTAGTGACTTGAAAAAGTGAATTAGTTACTTGAAAATGGTTAATGGTAGAGACTTGAAATGTGAATTAGTTACTTGAAAATGGTTAAGTGTAGTGAAAATGTGAATTAGTTACTTGAAAATGGTTAAGTGTAGTAACTTGAAAACGTGAATTAGTTACTTGAAAATGGTTAAGTGTAGAGAATTGAAATGTGAATTAGTTACATGGTTAATGGTAGAGACTTGAAATGTGAATTAGTTACTTGAAAATGGTTAATGGTAGAGACTTGAAATGTGAATTAGTTACTTGAAAAAGGTTAAGTGTAGTAACTTGAAAATGTGAATTAGTTACTTGAAAATGGTTAATGGTAGAGACTTGAAATGTGAATTAGTTACTTGAAAATTGTTAAGTGTAGTAACTTGAAAATATGAATTAGTTACTTGAAAATGGTTAATGGTAGAGACTTGAAATGGGAATTAGTTACTTGAAAATTGTTAAGTGTAGTAACTTAAAAATGTGAATTAGTTACTTGAAAATGGTTAAGTGTAGTGAAAATGTGAATTAGTTACTTGAAAATGGTTAAGTGTAGTAACTTGAAATGTGTATTAGTTACTTGAAAATGGTAGTGACTTGAAATGTAAACTTGTGACTTGAAATGTGAACTAGTTACTTGAAAATGGTGGTGACTTGAAATGTGAATTAGTGACTTAAAAATGGTTAAGTGTATTGACTTGAAATGGTTAAGTGTAGTGACTTGAAATGTGAACTTGTGATTTGAAAATGGTTAAGTGTAGTGATTTGAAATTGTGAACTTGTTTTTTGAAAATTGTTAAGTGTAGTGACTTGAAATGCAAATTTATAATTGAATATCTATATTTTTGTAGATGGATCATCGTTTGTGGATGTATGATATGGATTATGAAACTGGTGGGGGTTTAAAACCTCAATATCTTAATGGTGTTAGAGGTTTTATCGTTCATGCAATGTCACTAGACTTATTTCAAAAAAGTGGGGTGGTTAGGTGTCCTTGTAGTTCATGTAGGTGCATGAATTTTTTTCAACTAGATATAGTTATGACTCATCTCTGTTGTAATGGATTTAAGCCAAGATATTTTGTATGGGTCGATCACGGAGAGAGAGATGGTTTGAATGGTATATTTTATAATTCGTTGCCTGAGGATGAATATGACATGCTTGTACATGGTTGACATGCTAGGATTCAACATGCTAGAGTTCAACATAGGGTTCAACACGATAAGGTACAACATGAAGATAGAGTTCATGAAATGGTCAATGATGCCTTTGGGATTGGGGATGGGATGGAACCAGAACAGAATTTAGAAGAAACTCCCAATGAAGAAGCAAGACGTTTCTATCAACAATTAGAAGAGGCTAGTCGCCCACTATGTGAAGGGAGTCGTCATTCTGCTCTGTCTGTTGCAGTTAGACTAATGAGTATCAAATTCGATTGGAATGTTGCTCAATCTGCTATGGACTCTATGGTTGGTCTTTTGGGTGAACTAGTTAACCTGGAGTTGAACATACGTCAAAATTTTTATCAGGCAAAGAAATTGATTTCCAAGTTGGGATTGTCGTATAATAGAATCCATTGTTGTATGAATGGTTGTATATTGTTCTATAAGAATGATGATGAATTAGATAATTGTAAGTTTTGTGGACATGCTCGTTATAAGCGGACTCCCAGTGGAAAGATGGTTCCGATTAAGGCAATGCATTATTTACCTCTTATACCTAGGTTAAAGAGGTTGTATGCTTCAATGAGTTCTGCCCCACATATGAGATGGCACGATGAAAATAGAAGGCCACCAGGGGTCTTGTCTCATCCATTAGATGGAGAAACTTGGAAGTATTTCGATAGAACTTATCCTGATTTTGCAAGAGAACCAAGAAATGTTAGATTGGGCTTGTGTGCAGATGGTTTCACACCATTCTCTAATTCCGGTGCACCGTATTCTTGTTGGCCTAGATTTTTGTTACTCCATATAATCTTCCGCCTGAAATGTGCATGACAAGTCCCTACATATTCCTAAGTTGTATTATTCCTGGTCCTCGTAATCCAAAAAATTTGATTGATGTTTATCTGCAGCCATTGATAGATGAGTTACTACAATTATAATATGAAGGTGTAGTGACATATGATATATCAACTAAGCAGAATTTTGCTATGCATGCTAATTTAATGTGGACTATTAGCGATTTTTCTGTATATGGGATGTTGTCTGGTTAGATGACTGCCGAAAAATTAGCTTGCCCGTATTGTATGAAAAATAGTAAAGCATTCACTTTAAAGCATGGTCGAAAAAATTATTGGTTTGATTGTCACCGTCAGTTCTTGCCAATGGACCACGAGTTTAGAAATATGAAAAATGCATTCAGAAAGAATAAGATTGAGAATGATCCGCCACCTCCATCACTATTAGGGCATCAAATTTGGGAAAGAGTTTGCAATTTGCCTAAAGTTATAGATGGTCCACCTTCTAGACTTCCTGGATATGGTGTTGAACATAATTGGACCAAACAAAACATATTTTGGGAGTTGCCGTATTGGGGGGACAATAAACTACGACATAATCTTGATCTGATGCACATTGAAAAGAATTATTTTGATAATTTATTCAACACAGTCATGGATGTTAAGGGCAAGACAAAAGACAATCCAAAAGTTAGAATGGACATTAAGCAATATTGCATGAGAAAAAAGTTATGGTTGAAAGAAAAAGAAAATGGTAAGTTCTTTAAGCCCAAGGCTCGTTTTTCATTCACATTGGATGAGAAACGAGAAATATGTGAGTGGGTTAAGAATTTGAGAATGCCCGAGGGCTATGCTTCGAATTTAGGAAAACGAGCAGATATGGAAGAAGGAAAATTGATTGGTATGAAAAGTCATGATTGCCATGTTTTCATGGAAACCTTGATTCCTATCGCATTTAGCCACCTTCCCGAGAGGATATGGAAACCTATCACAGAGATAAGTTTGTTCTTCAAAGATTTATGTTCGGGAAAGTTGTTAGAGAGTAGTTTGGACAAAATGGAGCAGAATATTCCCGTCATCACCACTAAGTTGAAGAAGATCTTTCCATGTGGCTTCTTTGATGTGATGGAGCATCTTCCAATTCACCTTGTAGAAGAGGCACGTCTTGGGGGGCCAGTTCAAATGAGGTGGATGTATTCAGGTGAGAGGTACATTTTATTTTGAATAATGCTTTATTTTTTAAAAAGAAATTATTTAACTACCTCAGATACAATTATGCAGGAAAATTGGAGAGTGCAAACAAACTATAAAGCAAAGGGGAAAGATTGAAAGATCGATTTGTGAAGCTTATTTTACAAAAGAAACTGCTCATTTTTGTTCTTACTACTTTGGAAATGAAGTGTCATGCAAGAGAAATAGGCCCAATCGCAATGATGAAGGTGATGGTGATCCTATGTTTCCACCAATTTCAATTTTTAATCAATCGGGCAAAGGATCTAAAAATCATGATACGCGAGCCTTCACTGGTATGGAAAGAAATCTGCTATGACTCATGTTTTGCTTAATTGTCTCGAGATTCAACCATATCTTGAGTAAGTGTTAATTGTGTTATCAAATTACATTAATTTGGTAAGGAAACTTAACTAATGAAAAATCTCAATGATGTACACTTAACAGTTTATTCATAAGGACATGGGGTAATGATGCCATATATACAAAGTTTTCTGATTGGCTGAATGAATATGTAAGTATGAAAGTTCATATGTGCATTTACTAAAATTATATGTCATTTAATAAAACTTTATATTTTGGATTAATGATATGTAGGTTTTGGATGAATATAGTACCATCGAACACTTGCAATTGGTGAGAGATCTTGCATTTGGGCCTGGAAATCAAATTCATACGATGAATATATATTGTGTGAATGGTTTCAAGTTTCAAACTGAAGAAGTTTCTAAGTATAAGAAAACTAATAACAGCGCTGTGTGCGTTCAAGGTGATGTTAATGGTAACGGCCAAATCGTTGAATATTTTGGTGTCATACAAGAGATTATTGAAGTTAGGTACCCTGGTTGACCAAAAAAGAAGATAATATTATTTCGGTGTAAGTGGTTTGATCCATCACATAGAGGTACCAAGGTAAATCAACAACATAATATAATTGAAGTTAAGCACACGAGGCAATATAATCGCTATGATCCTTTTATCATTGCACAAAATGCCAGGCAGGTATATTACGCAACATATCCATTGCGTAGAGATAAAACCAATTGGTGGGTGGTTATAAAGACTAAGCATGTAGGAAGATTTGAGATTGAGAATGTATTAGCTGTGGCATACCAGAACGAAGTCGCAGTTGTTGATCAAACCGTGGATGCTGAGTTGGAAAATAATTTAGAACATCCTCACCGCATTTTAGAAGAAGTTTCTGATGATGAGGTCATTGCCATGAATAATATTGATGAAGAAATAAATGAGGGAAATGAATCATTTTGGGAGGAAGAATGGAACGACGAAAATGAAACAACTGAAGAGGAAGAATGGGAGAATGATGGAAATGAAACAAGCGAAGAGGAAAATTGGGAGACTATAGACTAGCATGTTAGTTTTTTTTATTACCACTAATTATTTGTTATTACTAATGATTTTTCTATATGTTTAATGTAAACTTGCATACAGATGACATCTAGTGGTGATGGAGATCGACCTCGTACTAATAAGAGTTCGAAATCAATTGCTAAGAAGAAATCCAGGACGCCTATAGACCCTAATGATACTCCTGGTCGACTTTCATCCCAGCCATGGATGCACACTTCTTCATCAGGGCGATCTTATGTCCCTTATGAAACTGAAAATCCTGCAGATTTTCATGGTCCCAGAAAACAATCACAACCTCTACACATTTCTGCTTCACATACTATTAGGTCTACAGATATAAGGACTTCGAGATTATCATCTGCTACTCCATCCCCCCGCGATTCATCCCCCCACCTCTCAGGATTGAGGCTTAGAGATAGCTCTGACTCCGATGCACAGACATCTACTCCCCCGTTGACTCAGCATTATGTACACCCGAGAGTAGCATCTACATCTGGATCTGTACCTCCACCTCCGCCTGTAGATGATGATACTGATGCGGATCTGATCGGACTAGTACCTGATGATACGGACAAGCTTGGTAGAGTGTTCATGGGGCCTGATGGATCATCGTAGGTTTATTTTCTTAATTGATAAGTTTATTTAAATTTTTTATCTTTATTAATTAAATATTTATGAATTGACATATTTATTATTTTTTTACAGGTGGTATCCCTCATCCAAAGAAGTTAATAAAGCTGTAAGGGAGAACGTTAGGAGGCTTTATTCGCAACCTTGGGTCAGTTGGAGGGAGATTCCAGAGAGATATCGACATGCCATGTTTAATGAATTTAAGGTATATTAAATTTAATTGTTATTTAGTTAACTTTAATATTAATATATATATATATACCATCTAATGCTAGTCAATTGATTTTCAGACTATGTGTACTTGGTTGCGAAAGCACAACAAAGTCATGGCTGTTATTTTTGAAAATCATGTTGCATCGAGGCTAAAAGGTTGGCTTGAACATATTAGGCGTAATGGAAATGTAAAAGAATGGCTTCTTAAAGAAGTATATGATGACATGCATGTTATTTGGGATTCTCCTGAATACAAGGTAGTGTCTGAGAAAAATAAGCAAGCCAGAGCTAGTTTAAAAGGTGGCTCATTACACACCGGGTGTGCAAAGAGTGTTGGGACCATAATTCGGGAAATGGTAAGTAATAACCTTATATTCTAATTTACATGTTTATATAAAGTTCATTAAATACTACTTGATTATGTTTATTTGTTTTTTCCTTGCAGACAAAAGCTTTGGGTCGAGAACCGACTCAACTTGAGGTCTTCGAACAAACACATTTAAGGAAAAAGATGAAGGAGTCAGACCCGGATGTATGGGTTGAGCCAAGGGCTGAAAATGCCAATGTAAGTTTTAAAAATTTACTTACAAAGTAAAATCTACTTACAAGGTAATTGTTCTTTTCTACGTTATGCTCCACCTTGCTTAGTAATAGTAAAATCTTCTAACATTTCTTTCTTAATATGCAGAATGATTATAAACGCTACTTGTCTGAGTTCGGTCCAACTGCGCCTTCACGGAAAGAAGATATTCAAATTTGGACTGAAAAAGTGGCGAGGGGAAAACAAAAGGGGAAAGTCTATGGGATGGGCTCTCAGAATGAATTGGGACACATCTGTTCAGGATTAGAAGGTATTGATTCCTTAGGCCAGACAGAGGCAATTAACGATGTTCAACTTGTTGCTATGTCGCAGCAGATTACACAGCTTACACGTGCCTTGGCACAGTCCGTTGCTCAAAATGATATCACGTCATCGTTCTCCATCACCCGATTCAAGTAGCGAAGAAGACACAGAGAGTGACGAGGAGTTAGTTGGGGCTACTCCTTAGTGTTATTGGATTCGATGCTTCTAGACACTTTTTAGACATTCTTTAACTTAACTTTTAACTTTTTGAAAACCTTTATGATTGTTTAAGTGTTTTAGATGTTGTTGGATTGACTGTTTAGTGTTTTGAATGTTGTTGGATTAATTGTTTAAGTGTTGTTGACTAGCATTATCTCTTATATGCGTAATGTGTGTTGTTTGGGGCTGAATTGCATTTTCATTTGACAGGAGGGATACAGAAAATGCAATTTTCTACATCCAAAAAATATGCAGAAAAGCGACGGACAGTGTCGCTTTTGTTCGTCACTTTTCTGAATTTTTTTATAAAAATATTCCAGAAATGCGACGGTGTCCGTCGCTTTTTTAATTTCAATTTTTTTAAAAAAAAAAAATATCGACGCTGTCCGTCACTTTTTTTCTTCATATGAAGAACAAAAAGCGACGGACAACGTCGCAATTTTTGAAATTTTTTTTAAAAAAAATTTCTAAAAAACGACGCTGTCCGTCGCTTTTTGTTCAACATTTATTCTTCATATGAAGAACAAAAAACGACGGACAGCGTCGCAATTTCTGAAAAAAAAATTAAATTTTTTTTCTAAAAAACGACGCTTTCCGTCGCTTTTTGTTCATCATTTGTTCTTCATATGAAGCACAAAAAACGACGGACAGCGTCACATTTCCTGAAAAAAATAAAACGCATTTCCTGAAAAAAAAATAAAAAAAAAAGATTTCTTCGAAAAACGACGCTGTCCGTTGTTTTTAAAAATCGTCGGGCCTTTTTACCACGCAAGTGACCGTCGTTTTTTGATTTTTTTTAGTAGTGTACCTAGAAGTAGAGTATTCAATCCCTACTCCGTGTAACCTTTCCATAAAATCGATTACATGTCCATAAGTCCTAGCTAAAGAGTTTAGTTTAATATCTATCCACAAAAGGCATTGAAAAAGTCTCTCTCTCGAAATTTCTAGCACCCTAGTGATTTTGTAATTGAATGTTCTAGCATCAAGCCATCAACTAATAAGGATCATAATTCAAAATTCAAACCAAAGGATGCTCATTTTATTTTAGTGTATAAAGATTGTCAGCCATATATACATTTATTTGGAAGCTTTAATGAACTAAAATGAGATTTCCAAAATCAATCTAACATTTCGAACAAGTAATAATTTATTATACGGAAAAGGGCCTAAAATATCCTTCACCTATTGAAAATGATGCAAAAATGTCTTTCAACTACCTTTTGGCTCTATAATGCCCTTCACATCCACCTTTGAGCTCCAAAATGCCCTTTATTTAACATTCCCAATATTAAATAAATAAATAAAATTTCATTAATGAAGTAGCACATTCCCATTGGTCCATATTTTATTAATTAAAAAAATTAAAAACCCCTAACCCACAATGCCTTGCTTTGAAATTCATGTGATCTAGTACTTTTTGTGGGTTGAAATTCATGTGATGATCAGCTAAAAACTTGTTGTACACTCATCGAACATTGCTCACCACATGATTTTTACAAGTTGAGATCCTGGTTATGAGAGCTTCAATTTTAGAAATCTGTTGGAGCATACAAAAAATACGATGCTTTGCCTTCTGAACTACAATGGTATAGTGCATGTAAATGAAAAGGGGTTTAGAAATTAATTGTAGCAGACCAGTAGATGATTTTGTCCGTCTTTAATAATTCTAGGTTTCTAGATAATTTTCTCTAAAGTGATTTCAATGACGTTGAATTAGGGACGGTTCAAGCACATTAGGGGCCTAAGACCAAAATCAAACCGAGGCCTTAAATTTTTTAGAAAAATCAATATTTTTTTTTCGTAAAGTCTATTTTTTAGATTTCTTGAGATGCAAAGTTGTTAAATAAATTTTATATAATCAATTTCTTCTACTAATTTTTTTTTAATTAATAATACAACTAATGCATTTAATCTTTCTTGTAACAAAGTACTCTAGATATATCAGACTTCTTCTAATAATTATTTCTTTTTATATAAAAAAATTATTTTTTCTACAAATAGTATTTAGTATTTTTTTAATAAAATATATATAATTTATTATTTCTAAAAATAAGGCCCCCCAAATTTGGGGGCCTAAGGAGATTGTCTTTTCTTGAAAGGGAGGAGCCGACACTATGCTGAATACAATATTTTTTATTTATTTAATATTGAGGATGTTAAATAAAGGACATTTTGGAGTCCAAAGGTGGATGTGAAGGACAATATAGAGCCAATAGGTGGATGAAGAACATTTTTGCACCATTTTCAATAGGTGTTGGGCATTTTAGGCCCTTTTCCGTTTATTATATCCGGGCTCCAGCTGACCAGAACGAACAATTACATCAATAATGACAGACTATTTCAAACTTTGTTAATGGGGTACTATATGCATGAATTGCCGGTAGTTTATTGATAGAAAAAACACTCGAATACCAACAAAGAAACACTTAATGCATAAATTGATGATAGTTTATCAATAGTAATTAAACACTTAACTAATACCTGAAAACTGCAAAGTTTCACCTACTAAACTTGTTTGGTCAAACTTCTAAATCATCTTATTTTAAAAAGTATTTTTTTGAAAGTGAGTATTTTTGGTAGAAGCAATTTGTGTTTGGTTAACAAATTTAAAAAGGACTTTTGAGCAACATTAATGATTGACCAAACTTTTTAAAAGTACTTCTAAGTATATTTTTCTCAAAAATGTTTTTAAGAAAAAATTATTTTTTTAGCTTCTTAAAAACAACTTCTGCTACTCTCCAAAAACACTATCTTCTCCTAAAAATATAGCCAAACACCTCACTTTTTTTTAAATAAGGACTTTTGGCTTCTCAAAACTTAGCCAAACAAGCTATAATGGATTGAACATGTTTGTACAAATAGTCATATCAACAATTAGAATGACTAGCTCCATTGACACTATATAATATTGTTAGATGTACATATCGTTAATCACAATTGTTGTACTGTGTCTTAATGATATGCATAATCATTTTTAACATTCTTGACATCAAATATGACTGGGTCTGTCCTGGCCCATTACCAACCCATTAAGAGTTGGCCCTATTGGGCCTGTTCTGGTGGCCCTTATTGGGCCTAATGGAGGGTAGATTTGAAGGGAAAAAAGGGGCCCAGGACATCCCCTATCTTTTAAGAGTTATTTGGGTCGGGCCGAGCCATGATAAAAGCCGGTTGTGTAGTAATTATTTTGTTTCCTTTTGCTCTTTGGTTACTAAAGTTGGATGAACAATCTGCTTGTAAGTTCCTTTATTTTATCAATAAAAAGTCTAGTTTGTTACAGAAAGGAAGATTAGAGGTGATTTGGATTACTTTGGAGTCAAAATTCAAATCTAAAATCGACCTTGAAAGCATCACTATAACAATGTAGATCACTTGCATATATCATTGTATACCACTCACATTTCAATAGTATCACCGATATACATTAAATACACAAATATGTATATATATACTGGTCATGTAATTAATCTAATAGTGTAATTACAACAATTCACACAAATAATGTATTGAAATATTAAATGCTTTTTAATATTTTTCAACTGTATAGACTATAGATGTACATATCCGTGCACCTCACTTATTGCCAAAAATCTAGTTGTAAGATTTGTCATTTAAGAGAGTTGTCTAGAAGGTTTCTAGACATTGCCCCCACTTCATTAATTGTAAGTTCAGCTCAAGATGTCGTAAACGGAAATAAATTTGTTCACATATTTTGAAAAATTACTAATTTAAGTTTAGTAATAATCATGGCTATTTGGAGTAATATAATATTAATTAGCCTCTAGTCCATCGATGATGTGTCTCTTTAGGGACATCCGAATATCCGATAAATTAAAAATTGAAATAATTTTCTTCATTTATTTTTACTTGTCATATTTTGTTTTTCGAGAGTTAAATTTTATAAACTTTGACCAACATTTTGAAATATATTTTTTCATCATATTAATATGAGAAAGATTGTAACTTGTAGCATTTCGTATAGTTTTGAACATCTAAATTTAAAATTTAAAATATTAAATAAATCTACTTCAATTTAATTTTGAAGTTTAGTCAAATTAATTTTCGTAAATCAAAATGTGACCTCCTTGCTTCCTTATGGTATACTCCGTCGAGCTCCTTTTCTCCTAATTTGATTTTTTTAAAATAAAATATAACAACTAAAAGTAAACAGAGAAAGTAACTGAGAAGAACATTAGCTTAATTTAACTTACTAGAAAAAAAAAGTGAGAGATGAAGACTAGTCAATACAAATGACGCATAGGATGATATGTGTTATATGTAAGAGTGTTCTCCAAGTACCAAAAGGTGAAGTCTTATTCATACACTAACGTTATGCATGTGTAGAGTGTTGCCTAAGTACGTAATGCCAAAAGGTCAAGTCATAGTCACTGTAGTAATGCCACATCTATTGAAAAAGGAGGTTAGGTGGTGATATTTCACTTTCCAAAGATATGATAACACAATATTTCTTCATTAGATATTTGTCTATGCATGGGACCAAGCCAGTGCCTGCTCAAGGGGAAGCAACTAAATGGCTTTAGGCCCCCAAATTAAAGGCTCCATATTAAAAATAGTACTTAATATTATATAAGTATAATTAGAATTATTATTTAGAAACAAATAGATGTTATTTAGATAAATACTTTCCCCGCAGCCGTCTTGATTTATGTGTTTTTTTTTTTTGCTTTTTCAATAGTTAATTTAATTAATTTTGAAGTTAAATAAGATTAGATCAATACAATATTTTAAAATTTAAATATTTAAAAACTATATAATAAGTACTAACATGTAGTCAAATGAATTGTCAATATACGTACAAGATGACTGGTACACCCATCATTACAAAACAAAGAAGAAAGAAAACAAATAAACATATATATAATTTTATTAATTAAATTTAAGGGCCTCTTCCTTAAAGTTGGCTTTAGGCCAAAATCCTGTTGAGCCACCCTGGGACCAACCACCTTCACTTGCCGAACCTGCTCGATCTTGTACTATAGTTTTTTTTGTTTTTTTTTTATGCACTCATGGTGTAAAATTAATATACCATCATGATAAGTTTGTAGTCTAAGTAAGTATTCCTTCTGTCTCAATTTATGTGGTATAATTAAAATTTTAAGATTTAAAATTTTAAATTTTGATCGTAAATTCGAACATCAAAATTTTAATTTTTTTAAATAAGATTTATTTCTTATTTTTATAATTTCATTTCATGTCCCTTACTTTAAGGAGACTTACTTGCAGATATCTTTTAAATGTCTAAATAGTACAAAAAAATATTTATAATAACAGTGTATAAAATTTTAACTCTTAAATAATAAATTTAAGTTATACACACGATAAATATAAATATTTTATTAGACTATTAGGACATCAAAAATACCTATATCTAAGTTTTTTTTAATGTGAGATTTACAATCTTAAGACTAGCACATGTTACTTATTACATACAATACAATAAGTGGAGGTAGCTTGATAGTGTTAACTTCAAGTCTTAAACTCTAAGATAATTACACGTAAGTTCTCATTAAAAATATCAGTGATAATAACTTGATGAATGGGTAATTAATTTACTATTACATATTACACTACACTGATAAAATAAAAATTATATTTATATGGTTAATTAATGTGTGACTTAAATTTTTTATTAGTGTGTAGAATATAATAGTTAACTCAGACTAAACAACAAAACGTCAATTAAATAAAGCTGGTCCTAATTAAATAGACTAAAAGAATATAATAGAGATCACGAGAAAGAGAGAGAGAGAGTACTTACTACTCCCTCCGTCTCATATTAGTTAATCACCTTACTAAATATTCATGTCCCAAATTACTTATTCATTTACTAAATCAAGATAAAATTAATTAAAATTCTTCCATTTTATCCTTACAATTACTCCCTCCATTCCATATTAGTTGATCACCTTACTAAAAAATAAATATCCCAAATTATTTGTTCATTTACTAAATCAAGATAAAATTAATTAAAATTTTTTTATTTTACCTCTACAATTAATATTCTTTAGAAGTATAAAAACAAGTTTGTAAAGTTTCAAAAAATATCTTAAAGGGTAAATTAATAAAATTATACTTTTTATTTATGATTTCTTAAGTAGCATGCAATCATGAAGGTGATCAACTAATATGGGAGGGAGAGAGGAAGTAACATGCATTTTATTCTTTCCCTACTTCGACTGGTCCAAAATGAAATGTAATTAAGTCGACGTATAACGAATTGGACCATTTAACATATATTTAGTTGCTTTTTTTTTTTAACAATTTTGTATTTGGCATGGATTAGTATCAGAGTCAGAAATTAATATTGCAAGAAAGGATTTAAAAATATTTAGAATATGATAATTGAGATTCAAACCTAATTATGACTAAACTGACTTTAACCCCTTTGTTGTTATACTGATTTTTTTTTTATGTCAATTAAATTCTTTAGTTTATATATAAGGGAAAAATTTGTTTTAATCTATTTAAACAGTATAATTTTTAAATAAGGGGGGTTCAAAATTGAAACCCCTTCACTAATTATAGACCCGTCTATATAGCGGTGTAACATCAACCATGCAGCTTAGGCAAAATTTACAGTCATTGACTCGAACTTCATATAAATGAGTTTGTGAGAAGAAGTGCAAATATATTTTTGAAAAAAAAGTCAGAAAGGAAAATATTTTTCACAAAAATTGTTATCCCAGAACTATTAGTTTGTGGAAGAAGAAGTGCAAAAAATATTAGTTATATAGGATTTAGCTATTCATGTACAAGTTGTTCATGTATTAGTTATTCTGTCTTCTATCCTACATAAAATAATATATATATTTTCTCGTAACTTATACATGTATTAGTTATATAAATTTCTAAATTGCAAGTCAAATATCGTATTAATTTTATACATAAATAGCTTATAACCTCCTAACCAGCTACGTACCAAACATGATATTACTTATAGAGAATTTAATACCTACATAACTTACATCTAAGCCAGCTACCAAACAATCGCTAAGTGAAGGGGGAAATTAACTATGATCAGAAAAACTAACAACTTATGGGAATCCTTCTTTTTCTTCCTTTAGTAGAAGTCAAACTTGCTAAAGGGAAAAAGATCTCCAACTTTTCCCTTTTATCGTGCACTATACGTTTAAAAAGGAAAGAAAAAGTACCAAATATAGGCACTTGAAGAAACCTTTTTCCCCCTTTTTTTCTGAACAAAGTACTTATAAATTATAATATAGTAGAACCCTT
Organism: Capsicum rhomboideum; assembly: GCA_031232105.1. Taxonomy (NCBI): domain Eukaryota; kingdom Viridiplantae; phylum Streptophyta; class Magnoliopsida; order Solanales; family Solanaceae; genus Capsicum; species Capsicum rhomboideum. Next base: position 14,934,544 of record CP124711.1, read on the forward strand.
TTAAATTTCATCTTTTTTGGTTGACTAAGATAAAAGTGTCCAAATGAATATATAACAACATTCAGGAAAAATACTTATTCACACCTAATTTTACGTTAAATTATGTTAATATATCTACTATTTAGGTGATAAATAAAGACAAATAATATCTATTAATTAATTATAATTAAGAAACACTAATGTGTAAATACAAGTCATATATTTTTGTTGGTTTGATGGAATCACCTTATTCATCCCACGTCACTAAGTAATCCCTTTTGGATCCTGTGTTATACTTTCACTTTATTCTGTTTAAAGAAAATGACTATTTCTATAAATAGTAAATTTTTAGTTTTAATATTTTATTGCATCCTTAATGGTAGGCTGATACTCCCCTTATAGGAATAACATAGTATATGCATTTTTAATTTAAAATCACAAAATTTAAAGATATTTTTGCACTTTTAAACTGAATTTAAGTTTATATATAATGTTAGTATAATTTTATTTATACTATTAGGTTACTTAAATGATATTTCTAGCTAAGCTTCCTAAAATGTGAATTCATAATGTTGATAGTAACATAACTTACCTGCTAGAATAAATAAAAGAATTTGATAGTGTGTAAAAGTTTCATACACTCACAATAAAGATGATACCTAAAACAAAATAAGAATTTAAGTTTTAAACACTCATAAATCAAGTTCAATTTGTTCCGTTGAGACTTTATAATACAATCACATTATCTGATTCAATTAATGGGTTTTTTTTAAAGACGTGTCAGACGCCCTCTAACCTTCAAACGAAAAAGATTTCAACATAAAAGTCAAGTTTCAAAGAAAACTGCATCAACCTCTGTCCGATCGATCATCCCATTGGCATCTTGCATTCAACTACTTTCTTCTTCCGACTTCTTAGCTACTTCCGCATAGGTCATATTCATCTTGACTTTCATCGAGAACAAATACAGAATCTGAATCGATCGATACAATAAAACGGATAGTAGAATAGGACCTCCAAGGTGACCAACCATATGATCCTATTTGTGTATATTTCTCAACATCAATATAGAGTAAAAACACAATTAAGAGTAACTTTTTTTCTACTATCCCCGTGATCAATACCACGTAGACAAACAATGCAACGTAAATAAGAAAGATATTAATACAGCTATACAAAGATATCTCCACTCTTCTTGGGTCCCCATAATCCCTTTTCAAAAGTGATAAGATTCTTGTGCCTAACAAACACTCTCCTCTTCTTTCCACAACCAATAGTAACCAAAAAAACTCTGCAAAAATAACAAAATTAACCATTCCAATCTTACAAGAAAGTGTATTATCCAAGAAACAAAAGAAGTCCTAGCAGTCATGACAGAACTGAAAGAGGATCCAGATAATCATCAGCCGGCGCGACAAGCACGGCCGCTATGTGATTTTTGTGGTGACAATACTGCACTTTTGTACTGTAGAGCAGATTCAGCTAAGTTATGTTTTACGTGTGATCGTGAAGTTCATTCAACTAATCAACTTTTCACGAAACACACACGTTGGTTACTATGTAACTTGTGTGACACTTCTCCAGCTTCTATATTATGTAGTACGGAGAGTTGTGTTTTCTGTCAGAATTGTGATTGGGAATGTCATAAACAGTTAGTTGTTTCTTCTGTACATGAAAGGAGGCCACTTGAAGGTTTTAATGGATGTCCGTGTGTATCGGAGTTGTTGTCGTTTCTTGGATTTGAAGATTTTGGGAAGAAGGATCTTTTGTATGGTGGTGATGATGTTTGTGGTGATGGTGGTGGTGGTGGTGGTGGTGATGGAGGTTATGGTTTTTCTGATTGGGTTATTTGGGATACTCCTTCTGTTGTTAGTCTTGATGATTTGATTGCTAGTAATGATTCTGGACATAGTTTTCAAGCTGTTGGGGTTCCTCCTCTGCCCAAGGTTCTCAACTTTTTTTCCACTCTTTACCTTAGTTTCCGTTTGACCATAAATTTTGAAGAAATTTGCGTTTATGAAGTTGTGTTTGGCATTTTACTTGGAAAAACTTTAGAAGTTTTGTGAGTGAAAATGAAATTTCTCCCAAAAATTAAACTGAGTCAGATTTTGGGAACTTGAAAATTTTTTGAAGGTAAACTTTCAAATCTGATCAAATTCATGGTCAAATGAATATTTGGAGATAAATTTTCAAAACCTAATGCAAAATCTATGGTCAACACTAGCTTAGCTTACTTAACCATGTCTTAAATATGTCATTGTGCGCAGGAAGCAGGATTTTTAGTTTATGAATTTTGAATTATAATCCTTTTCGTTTACAGAATTGTGGATAGATTATTCAATAAATGTCAAATACATTTTTCATATAAATACAAAGTTTGAGCTAAAGCTACTGATTTTTTCCGACCAGTAGCTAAAATGATGGTTCCCCCATGTCCCTGCGAGCCTAAATGGGACAAGGACTGTGAATTTTGTATGATAATGAATGACAGTGAGACTTGAAACTCGGTTCTAATAATATGTTTGAATTTTGTGACTAAACTCATTTGAAACCTCTAATTGTCAGAGAGAACACAATTTTGACTTGATTATGTCTTCAATGGATAGATCTCTCTTTTGTCTTGCTCCTTTCTCACCATATGCTTTTAATGCTTTCTCTCATAAAATAAAATGTGTTAAAGGTTTTGTCTAATTTATTTTTTGTAATCAGAACCGAAATGCTGCATGTGGGAAACACAAGGAAGAAATACTTTGTCAGCTTCGTGAATTATCAAAGTTGGAACCAAATTCTAGTGATGATCAAGATGAAACTGTGCCAACTATAGGATTTCAATCTATGGAACCTGCTCAAAATCGTCAATCGGGATTTAAAGGTTCAGGATTTCTGCAGAAGACAGAGCAACATGTAGTTCCTTCATCTGAGGTAAACCTTCTTTCCCTGGCATAATTTCGTAATTGTCTAAAAGCTTAAGTTGTTAGAGCGTCAAATGAATCTTGGTCCTAACTCAATCCAAAAGCTAGTTCAGGAGGGGAGGAGGGGAGAATTACTCAAGCCAAATAGTAAGAGTCCAAGAGACCCCATCTATCTCCGATGTGAGATTCTTCATTCATCAGGGGCACACTTATATGACTTAAGTATATTAGGCATAATACATACACCGACACTCAAACTAAGGCCTCAACCGGCAAGTAAGCACTCCAACCTTGAGAGTGCACATCTAGACAGCTCAACCTTTCTCAACTGGCAACTAAATTGTCAAACTCATCTTCATTGTGTCTCATGGACACCCCACGCTGATGTGGCACATAGATTTTGGAGGTATCTAGATGATCATTTTGTAAGTTGGAGTGTTCAACTGACACAGTGGAGATGAGGTAAGATGTCTAGATGTGCATACTCAAAATTGAAGTATTTTACTTACCAGCTGAAATAAAGTTTGAGTTTCTGTTTATGTATCAACAATAACATCTCTTGTGACCACCCAATGGACTAATTAAATTTCCACTTGCAAAGTTTTACCTTTTTTTTAGTTTTCCACATAATTTCCGGAAAGTGTTATGAACTTATGCTTAGTTTACCTGTATAGATCTTTTTTGCATATCAGGAATGGTGGACACTCAAATAATCCATTTCAAATTATGTAGCTGTTGTTTTAGCATCAACTATAGTTGGATCCGTCCTATAAACAGTGAAGATTATCATCACTTGATCAACTGCACTCAACTTTCACAAAGAATTAAAATGTTCTCAAATTATTTTATTTTATTTTTTTAAAAAAAGAGGAATTGTAGCAGTTGCAGCGTTGAATAACATGACGTGATCATAGTCCTTACCTGCAGGGAAGTGCCTTTCATTGGTGCGGTGATACTGGTGAATTCACAGATCAAGGCTTTTCTTCTTCTTTAGCGGCCTGCTTCATTGAGACGAAGTGTTTACATCCCGTGAGAGATTCAGATGTTTGTGATGCTTCTGGTGGAGCAAATGAAGAACAATCTCATAATCCTCCCACTGCTGAAACATTTCAAATGGTACCTAAAGTTGCTTATCGTGAGTTGAACAGCCAAGAAAGAGAAACTGCCGTGTCACGGTACAAGGAGAAGAAGAAAACAAGGAGGTATAGACACTCTTTTCCATTTTTTTTTTAGGCCTTTTAAATTGTGAATAGATCAAGAAGTTTCTGGTACGGTGTTAATGTTGTCCTGCACAACTCCATCTTTAGCGCCATATAGACTAGATTTTGTGTCATTGCTTTCATTCCAAAGGACATGTGCTAACACTCTAGTATCTTTGGAAGAGCCCACCATGAGCTCTTCAGGTTCATAGAGAATCCATCATCGGACACATTGTTTAATTGTTCAACTAAAACCGATCCAAATCATATAGCCTAGTCGACTATCACATTATGCCTTCTTCATATAAACTGTTAGAGCACATCAACCACGCTTCCTTTATGACAATTTAAAACTCGATGTTGCATCCAAAGTATGATTTACCTACAATCCTGTTCAAAAAGTCGCATTTTGCTATTCTTGGATGTTAACAAGTAGTACAGATGCTTCTTCAAGGGCATTTTTTTGTCTTGATTGATATTGCCTTTTTCATATACTATTCTGCTTCTTGATTGAGATTTTTTCATCAGATATGAGAAGCATATTAGGTACGAGTCAAGGAAAGCTCGTGCAGAAAGTAGGACGCGAATCAAGGGGCGTTTCGCCAAGATGAATTACAGGGATTCCTCCGTGCATCAGTAGTGTTAAAGGTATATATTTTTCCGAATAAGGTTGCACAAGCAAACAGTCCAGGACATTCTCCAATGAAGGTTTTGTGAATTCTGTCATGTGGACTGCAAATCTTTTATCAGCTCGATCACAGGATCTATAGAGGAAATAGGGAGTCCTTTCCTTCAGCATGTGTTTATAGTAATTTGTAAAGCTAAAAATTGATAAATAACATGTGTAGCTGTGTCTTGATAGAAAAGGGAAAAAGTGGAGATTTAGTATAAGATGTTTTACTTAGCTTGCTGTGTATGTAGGCTTTTGCAGTTCAGCTTATATATACCTCATTGATATGTCTAATCAAAGTAGTCTACTTTGCATTCTATCTTAACAGCTGGTTCGTATATTCGTTAATTATTTTGTTAAGAAGTTGAGGGAATTCGACATGTAATCTATATGTATAAAAAACAATTTTAATCATAAATATACATTGAAATGAACCCCCTTACTCCCACCTTGCTTTGCCCCTGGTTGACGGAAAGGTCTACTTGTCTTCGTGCTTCTTTACATCGACATCAACCTCTTCCCTTCTCCTCTTTCGGAGTTAATTTTTCAAAAGGTTAACGAACTTATCATTTTTCTACCAAGTCATGTTTGTCACTTTAAATCACCAAAACTAATGGCTGGTTACTCAGAAAATAAATTTCATCAGAAAATTTCATTAAATCTGGTTGGAAAGTCAAGGAGTCATATCTAATCAGTTGAAATGTCCATATGGCTTTCCAAATCAGCAACCATGACATGTGGATCATATCATGTGTTTGTCAGTCGAACACGTTGTCCTCTTTCTGTCCTTGTTCTTCAACCATCCCATGGGGAGCATATCATTTCAGTGTACAAATCCTAGTGGGTTTGAAGTTTTCTTGCCTCCCCATTAATTTTGACTTCTTAATGCCCCATTTGTTTGTATTCTCTCCGTTCACTTTTGCTTGTCGTGTTTCGCTTTTCGAGAGTTAAATTGCATGGATTAGTCAAATTGATTCGTGTTAAACAACTTGTGACAAGTAAAAGTGAACTGAGGGAGTACTTTTTTGGTTATTTTCTCTCCTTTTTTATTTTTTACATTGCCCCTCTTTAAAGTAAAATTACTTCTTAGAGTTGGCTTTTGTAATTACTATATGTCTCTGTCTGACTTCTTGCCTTGAACTGAAATATGATCCTTCTTTTGGTCGAATGACTTTTGATTAGAAGTTCAAAAATTAGCGAAGCGGAGTGCTTTAGAGGGAAAAACAGAGGGGACGGGCCTTTTTGAAGCAGGGGCAATGCTCTTCATAGAGAGTTAAAAAGCGGCCTGTTCCTCTTCAACGACAGGAAGTCTATCCCACTGTAGATTCATTACACCCTTTTTTGACTTTAGATGAAGACTTGATCTAAATTAAACTTTTTTTTGATAGTACTCTTATGACTAAAAGATACTAAATGTCCTTATTACGAAAATGTGCACAAATCTTAAAAGACAAAATATGAAACAGCATAATACATGTACAATTTGAGTCAAAACTAAGTGAGTGCGGTCCCAATTGAAGGAAATGTGCAAGTAATTAAGCTTTGTATAATTGCATATGTAATTGCTATATATGTAGCCTACAAATATAGCTGACAAATAAAATAAATAGAGCCACAATATATGAGTACAAGCTGTTACTATTAATTGTCACGGACAAACATCGCCCAACTCCATTTCGAGAGTTATCATAGCTCTTTTATCTTTCGACATAGACCCAACAACAACAATAACAATATACCCAGTATATTTCCACACAGTGGGGTCTGGGGAGGGTAGTGTGTACGCAGTTTGTACCGCTACCTCATAGGTGAGGTAGAGAGAGTTTTATTTCCGAAATAGACCCGCTATTAATAATTTGAAGTAGTTCTTTGAAGATTCAAATTGAAGAGCAACACAAGGCAAATGAAGAAGAATGAACCAAGCATCGACATAGCAAGAGTAGCTCCACTTTTGATGCAATATCTCTTGAAAGCATAACAAACTTTGTGCCACTGCGTGTGAGAGTTTCCATTCAGAGCAATGATTGCTATTGCAGCCGACGCCCCGTTGGCTGAAAAAAGAAATGCCACCACAGTCAAGTCTAGAGCAACAACAAGGACAGAGCCTTTCCAATTTCTTCCTCTGCTACTGCGCGTTATTAGAGTTGTAAACGTCATAGATATTGCTGCATATGCACATGCCACCGCATTCACTGCCACAAAGTACCTGTCATTGATCAACAAAAGGTTTAACTTCTATATACTGACGGTGTAAATAATTTTATGATCTTTTTTAATGCCCTACATACGCAAAGGTTAAAGCCTAGCTTTCAAAAGGAAGATTTATTATATAAAAAGGAGTACTTAAGTGATTAGAGCCCCTTGCTTTAGAAAAAGGTGACTTCTTCCTAGCAAGAGTGACAATTGACTCAATTGCGCCTCTACTCAATTGATTGTGTGGGATTATGGTTTCGGGTCGTGGGTCGCTCCACGTGGGCTGACCCGACCAACCTGAAAAGAGATAGATTAAAGGAAATAACTTCCTTGAGGGAAGTTACCTTCAGGAAGTAACTTCTTCAAGAGAAGTTACGTTTCACGGTTTATAAAAAAGAAAAAAGGAAGCAAATGGCTTCTTCCTGGCAGATGTGGTTTTTTTCCCTCTGGTTCAAGAAAAAGTCTTATCTCTTCTTCTTCAATAGTGAAGAAAATTCTCTAGTTCTATACAATAAACAACACTAAAGCGTAACATCTAGTTTGTGGACATCAACAACATTTCCTAGAGAATCGAAGTTTGGACTTGGGGCAGATTCGTGTGGTAGTAAGTTCAACAATTCTTCCACTGCTTTAAGGAACACAATTCATTGGTCTTGCTCCATATTTTACTTCAGATTGCATATAGTTGCATGAAGCAAAATAAGTGTTTATAACCCGATCAGAAGAACTAATCATTTTGTACAATAGTAACAAATTTACTATTCATGTTTTGTATCTAATAATTTTGTATTGAGCACTCCTAGAATTTTGGAAGCTGAACATGCTCAAAAGATGCGTAATGAAACTAGTGAAAAAGATAACTACACATGCAAGTCTGTATAATAAGTGAATTAGTAATCTGAAAAATAAGGCAAATTTGATGCATAAAGCTAGTGAAAAGATAACTACATGTAACTGTCTATAATAACTGAATTGGCATATATTATAAATGACTTAATTTGTATATATAAATGACTATGTATAGTATGTGTTAGAATTTGCTTACACTGTGGAAGACATATAATTCCATTTGGCAGTAAGAGTAAGGTGCAAAGGAGGTAATCCATCTACAAGAGATATTGGAACTGACTCAGTATCCTTATTAGTACCAGCAACAACAGCAGCTACTAAAGTGAAAACTAGCCCCATAATTCTCAAAACCATTTCATATCTTCTACACTTAACCATTTCTTCACATCTTTTTTTTCCTTCATCAGAACCACCTACCCCATTGCTTGTCTCCAGTGTCTTCATAATAATTATCACTATAAGTTATTTGGCTTTCGAAAAGTCGATCACGAATTTCGAATACTGGATGATTGAAAAATTATAAAGACTGAGGGACTGATTTTACTATTAACAAAGAATTATATGTTGTTGTGTGCATATGATGTTAGAATAGAATTGGAATTATAAATAGAGAGTACAACAGACATGTATTATATGAAGGATAAATGTGGTAGTTGTCTACTTACCTATTGCATCGATCGGTTGGGGGATAAGTTGCATTTAATTTCAATCACTTAAGTCTAAATCACAAACTAATAATTGATAATAGTCAATATACCAAAAAGAATATTTAGCGAAAATTAGTTAACGACAATAGCTTAATTGCTGTTACAATATGTTTATAGAGCCAATTATAAGTGTGAATTTACATTTTAGCACTCTTTGTAAATGTCCCTAAAGCCTATAGCGATATTGGATTCAATTAATGATAATTAATTAATATCGATAAAAGCTTAAACACTCTTTGTGTTGTGGTAGTGTAATTAGTGATTTGGGAAGAGAGAAAGAGAACAAGTTGTCCCTGCTTGAAAAGAATATAAAATTAAAACTTGCACAAGTTGAAATAAAATGATTGGAGGAGAATAAATGGGTCATTGATTACTATAATTGATTAATATGGTGTTTGACTAAGACTATAAATTGGTCCAACTAGGAGTACCTTATAGGAAAAATTGCACGGTATGATACATGGGGGAAAATATTTACCCGACGTTGCCTACAATTTATTTCTTACCCACTCTTAGCCGCCACACAATAGATACATGAGAGGGTCATCTCCTTCATCTTTTCTGTTGAAGTGCAATGTTGCTTACTTCTTCTTTGTTGAGTATGATTTTGATAATGATAAATAAAATACTTTTGTCCTAAAGTTATGTTTTATTCGTAGATTTTTAGAAATAACAAGGATAAGGAAAAAAGAATTTAGTGATAACTTATTTTAAATAAGAAAGACGTCATTATTTTAAAAGAAAATCGTGAAATTAGGGTCAATCAGTCGTAATCTAGTGTCTGGTTCATTAAATATAAATTGGTGTTTGTCATATTAATGATATCAGAGATTTTTTCAAATGACTTCCAAAACGTTGAAACCTTTTGACTACTCGGTCACGTACTAATGAGTAACCAAAAAGTGAAAGACTACTGTATTAGGCAAAATCGGACGCAATAGTTGGATGAATTGAGAGACAACATATGGCAGTAGTAACATATCAGGTTCGAGTCAGCAGGTGCTAGTATTCTATAAGTCAGATATAAAACACTTTATTTTGTAGGAAGCTCAGCATACTTCCATCACCGTCTGGTGTTCCAATAAGGGCCCACCTAACTTTAGAGGAACGAAACCGAGATATGAATTGGATTGAAGTAATCCAAACAATCATCTATTACACGAGTCTTCTAGGTCGGCCAATGATGAATAGTTAATATATAATTGATGAGCAGTTAATAGGTCTTTCTAAGTTGCATGGAAGAGTTGTCTATTAATGGGGGAACGAGGAGAAGAAGACATAGTTATGCTCTAGAGAAGACAAAAGAAGATCAAAGATGGAGTTGGTAAAGAAGAAACTTAGAAAAGAGTATGAAAACATAAAATAGGATGATATTAAATAAGAAAGACGTCATCATTATTTTAAAAGGAAACTGCGAAATTAAGGCCACCCAGTCATAATCTCATGTCTGGTTCATTAAATACAAATTGGCATCTGTCGTATCAATGATATCAGAGCTTTTTTCAAATGACTTCCTTCGAAAAAGTGGAAAACCTTTCCACTCCCCGATCACATAGTAATGAATGACCAAAAAGTAGGAAGACAACTGTATAAGACAAAATCGGACGCAACATGTGGATAAATTGAGAGCCAACACATGACAAAAGTAACATATCATGTTTGAATCAAAAGGTGCTAGCATTTCATAACTCAGAGATGAAGCACTTTATTTTGTAGGAAGCTCAGTACACTTTCATCACTGTCTGGTGTTTCGATATTAGACTAACTAGCTTTAGAGGATTGAAACCGAGGCATATATATATATGAATCAAATTGAAGTAATTCAAACAATCATCCATTACATGAGTCTCCTGAGTCAGCCCAACCGTTACAATATGGTAATAATGAATAATTAATAGTTAATTGATGAGCAATTAATAGGTTTTTATTAGACATTAAGAAGGCATATTTCGTGGTTGGGTGAAAATCGTTACACTCCCCAACTTTGTGTTAAAAATCAAACACCCCCCTCAACTTTGAACAATAATCATTCTCCCCCCTTTTTTCTATTTGATTTTTCAAAATGTCTACTTTTTCCTTGTATTTATATCAACATTTGTATCTTTTTTTTTAAAAAAAAAACTTATTTATAAACACAATTTTTATTTTTTAATCTATATAATATATTTTCTATTAAAAGCTAAAAATTATTTTTTAGATGAAAAAAGAAAGGGAGAAATATTAATTGAGTATATAAGTTAATGACGTTCTATAATGAAATAAATGAACAAAATAATAAAAATTAATTTTATTAAAAATCAAAACTCTAATATCTATTTATACGTGAAAATAATAGGTAACTATAATTTTATAAATATATTTCAATGCAGGTAATACAAAAATAATTAATAGCTGAGGGTCTTTCGAAAACAGTCTCTCTACCTCCCCGAGGTAGTGGTAAGGTTTGCATACACTCTACTCTCTCCAGATTTCACTTATGGGATTTCACTGGATATGGTGTTGTTGCAGAGGTATATTTATAACAATCAAATGATTATTGATAATGAATTTTAAATTATAATTTAAAAAATAATTCATTATTGACAACTAAAACTCGTTTATCTATATAGACATTAGAGAATAAGAGAGAATTAAAATATGTGTTTATATAAATAATTACATACATACATACTTAATACATATACTATAAAAATTTGTATCATAAAAAATAACATTAGATTTTGTAATTAATTTATAAAAGAATTATTTTAGTAATAATATTAATGAATTTAAATAAAAATGGTAAATACCTAGGTTATGAAAAAATATATATATTTATAAATAAAATAAAAAAATATTATATAAATAAAAGATTGAAAATGCTAAGGATAAACTAAATATTATATAGGAAAAAGGGGAGAGAATGATTATTATTCAATATTAAGGATGGTATTTAATTTTTAAAGCAAAATTAGGGGTGTAAATGATTTTCACTATTTCGTGGTGCGTGTGGTGCGTGTCACTTTACTTTCTTGAAAAAAAGGATCTAAATTTTGTTCCAACACTTGTATTACATAAAAAATCTCTAAGCTAAGAAGTTCTTGCATTTTCAACCCTCAATATCGCTATTTACAGTGTTATTGCCAGCCAACTTCCTCGGAGCCCAGGCTAATATAATTTTATATTTTGATATTACCTGTTTTAAATATTTTATTATGCAATTTTTACAAGTTATTTCCTGACAAACTAATCATTTGGTCAATTCAACACACTTGTCCTTTAAATTATGGGTACAAATTCAAATGTAGCATTTTAAGGGTAATCAAATGCTAAGGATAAAATATGATTAAAAAATATATTTTCTCTTGATATACGTGTTAAAATGATAAGTAAAAATAAAAATATATTTTTAATATAGTAAATAAGTAAAGTAAACAGAGAAAGTATTTACAATCAGCTAACTCAAATGGGCTCTAATAGCAGGTGCTTATTTTTTCAAAAAGACTAATTTTATAAAAATAAGGTATTTGGCCAAATTTTTGGGATAAAATAAGTGTTTTTGAGAGTAATATAAGTTGTTTTTCAGAACCTAAAAAAAATAATTTTTTCCCCAAAAGCACTTTTAAGGAAAAAATACACTTTGAAACATTTTTAAAAAGTTTGATCAAAAGTGTTTTCTAAAATTATTATTTTTTTGTTTTTGGCAATTAAAACACTTTATTAACTACCAAGTGAGATATTTACAAAACCAAAAGGGAGAAACCTGCTCCCTCTTCTCAAACTAACCAGCTAACTACTTGATCTTCCTAACGTTGAACCTCAACTTTCACTAATAAGCTTCTATACAATCTACTAGCCTCATATTACCTCTAACTCTGACACACAAGCTAAGTTTTATCTGATGGGTAAAGCACCGCTACAGGTTTTTGCATTTTTTGAAATATCCGCTGATTTCGTTCTTGCCAAATGGAATAGATGACTGCAGCGAAACTGGCCTTCATGATAACCCCTCTGGGATGCTTGCCTCGTGAGTGTTGATCCACCCATTTTCATTCCTCCTGCCACTGTAGAATTCTTCTAGGCCATCTTTGCCATTCCAGAATTGCATTCCACAAAGCTGAAGTATACGAGTAATCAAAGAATAGGTAAGCTACTGTTTCTGGTTCCCCATTGCATAGAATACATGTTTCAGCCACTGGTATGCCCCCACTTTCTCAGCAGGTCTTTTGTTCGTACCCTCCCTCGCATTTGTAACCACATGATAAATGTTTGTTGTGGCTCAACACAGTTGTGATAAACTAAATTCTTCCACTCTACATTAGAAACCTCAACCCTCAGCTGTGAATACACTTTAGCTATAACAATTTTTCCTCGTTGAACAAGTGCTCCAGTATGCCCCAAGGTTTGCCAGAATCGTCTCATAAAAAGGATCTTTCACACCATCCAAGAAGCCTGAGGTGGTATAACCATGTTCTCAATTGTCTGATTTTGGTGTAGTGTGTATGGATCCAGGTTATCCATAGTTTGTCTTTCTTCATGCTCAAAGCCCACAACAGTTTACACAGAGCTGCAGTGTTCCATATTCGTAAGTTTATCAAATTCATACCACCTGCACCTTTGGGTAAAGACACCTGATCCCAAGCTACTAAAGCTCTTTTAGTAATGATAGCTTCTCCAGTCCAAAGGTAACTTCTACAAACCGCTTCTATCATCTTCACAATCATTTTTGGCAATAAGAATAATTGACTCCAATAAGCTTGATCTCCAAAAAGGACTGCTTTTATAAGTTGAACGCTTCCTGCATATGTCAAACTTTTAGCCATCCAGGTGGTGATCTTAGCTGTAATTTTTGAAACTAGTGGTGTGCATTGTGGATCAGTCAACCCTTTAGTAGAAAGTGGAACCCCAAATATTTGAAAGGTAGTGCTCCCAATTCATACCCCAAAATGTCCAAAATTCTCTGTTGGGTGCTATTGTTTACACCTCCAAAGTATACCTGACTTTTGCTTAAGTTTGCTCTTAGCTCTGAAGCTACTGAGAACAACTCAAACCTTTCTTTTAGTAATTGTACAAATGTATCATCACCTCTGGAGAACATTAAGAGATCGTCTGCAAAACAAAGATGAACTATTCCCAATTTCTGGTATCTTCGGTGATAATTGAAGATAGTTTCTGTAACACCCCGTACATTTTCGACCCTACTTGACAACGTTGAACAATGTTTACTTAGGCGTCGAGAGCCATAAGTATGTATTTTGTAGTGTCATTGATGAAACATTTGATATTGGGCCTAGTACATGTGATTAGACCTTTGTAGGAGGTGTTTGTGACTTCGTGGAGCAATTGTGGGGTGAAAAATGAGGCTTGAAGGACTTCCAAGCAATGGATATTAAGGTTAGGAGGTAAGCAAAAGACTTGAACTTGAAGGATCTAACCAAATCAGTAAAGAAAAGTCGAAGAAAGGAAAAAAAATCACATTTTGGGTGTGGGGCGCGCCTAGAGGCGTGCCGAGCCGCTTCTGGCCTAAATTGTTTTGGCACAGGCAGCCCTGGAGCGCGCCAGGCAGCGTGCCAGGCCATCTATGCCAGAAATTTTTCTGGCATAGGCAGCATTGGGGCGCGCCAATCGGCGTGCCAGGGTGGTTTTCACTAAAAATTTCTTCGACTATTATGATACATATAAGACTTTTAAGTCATGGTATCATTACTCCATCTTAGTAGGACTATTCTTGAGCACGTTTAGCATCCGAGTTGGGGTTAATTCTTCGTCACAAGTATTTTAACAAATTATGTTCAAATAAGCCATGAGCGACTAGAATTTCTATTTTTGCGATTGTGGCTACGAACGGGAATCTCGCAAGTGAAAATTGTCGTGACAGTTATGGAATTATTTTAACATGAGATATATGGTGGATTATACATTAAATTTGATGGGTTAAGATGACATGTGTTATTGGGCTCAATTTAAAGCCCAAAATAAAGCCAAAATGCATAGGCCCAAAAGGCAAATGACCCATTCTTCCATATTTGACCAAGTAAACATTGCATTAAATGCCAAGTGTGGCTAAGGATTACTTGAGTACTATATAAAGGCCCCAAAATCAGATTTTTATTCCTAAAGACACACATAACATTTTCTAGAATTTTCAAGACAATTCCCTTTTGGCTCTTCAAACCCTAAGTCATCTTTTGGGCAAGATCATCATTTCTCAAGCTTTGGTAAGTGTTTATTCTTGTGATTTAATATATTATATACATGAGAGATGGTGTAGGTCATGTTGGTTATGTTGGCAAGGTTGAATAGGGCACTTTTGCTTTTTGTTAAAGATGTGTCATTCTTGTTATTTAAACTTGAAAAAGGACTTGAGGTTTGAATAAAAGGGAATGGTATGGATGAGATATCAACATGTATGGTGTGATTATGATCCTAAACTTGTTATTTTTCTATAAGTGTAAATGATGGGATTTTAGTCGATATGTTATTGCGAGGTGTATTGAGGTGATTTGATGGAGTAATTGTGAGGTTGTGTTAATGAAGAAATGTAAAGAATGAACTTGATATAAAATGCTATTGAATTGTGATATTTTGGTCAATGTTGGGCATGATGTGGTATTGTTGATATGATAATGCCGTAAATGGTATTGTAAAGGGTGAAATGACATTATACGGCAGTCATATAACTCATTATCGTTTTGTACACTTGTATGGTAACTAGTTGATAATGTAAGCTCCGGTATGTATTTGTGTTGTAGAGTAATACATAAGGAAGAAGCTGGACTATTGTGTTCACGTATAGGGTTGTGTATTCATATTGGAAGTATAAGGTATGTAAGGTTACTCTTTCCGTATCCTTCTGCAGCACATAGTGTTTACATAGACATTGTACTTGTTCCATTCCAAAATGTTCTAAGGTATCCTATATCCGGTTACAAAGTGTTATTATCACATGTTTCCTACTCTTTGATCAATTGTGATTCACATGTCTCATATTCACTGACTAATGTTCCAAAGTTCCAATAATGTTTATTCACATGTCTCTCACTCATTGATTATTGATCCAAAGCTTCAAATAATGTTATGACTATCATGTATCAATCTCAAAAGTAAGGAATGAAGTAATACATATATGGTTAATGATGGAGTATGGGTGGTAGCTTTGGGGGCAAAAGCCTAGCTCAAGCCGATCCCGAGATTATTGGATCAGGGGGTAGTCCTAGAGGCATGGGCCTAGCTCGGACTGAACCTGATAGGGGGTAGCTCTAGAGGTAAGAACCTAGCTCGAGCCGAACTTGATATATTGGTTTATGGGTGGCAACTCTAGAGGTAATAACCTAGCTCGAGCCGAGCCCAATGTGTTGATTTATGGGTAGTAGCTCTAGAGGCATAAGCCTAGATCGAGCCGATCCCAACATAACGTTATGTTATGTTAAGACCTACTGATCAGTTCGGGCCCGGGTACATAGTGACACAAGTGACGATGAACAAGCATAGAAGTAAAGAAGCAAAGAAAATAATGAAAGCAATACACATGGTTTCCAAAGTGCAGAATGGTGACCTGTCCATATTGGTTATTCATTTGTATTTGAGTTCATTGCAGTATTTATGTATCATACAGTTTCATATGAGCCTTACATACTCAGTACATTCTCCGTACTAACGTCTCTTGGGGGACTTACCTTACTTGCTGCAGGCACAGGTGCTAGTAGACCTCCACAGTAGGTTGCGAATCTTTTGCCGATCATTGGTAAGCTCCAGTTAGTTCAGGGCTTTTCGGGTCTCATATATACATTTGTTTTGGTACTGTAATATTGTATAAAGCGGGGACTTATCCCGACTTTAGGATGGTTATGTATATGCATCTGTTAGAGGCTTTGTAGACGAACGTGGTGAGATGAATGAAAGAATACATGTTCATTTTGACTTGATGGCCCTAACGGCCAAGTTTCTTATATGTATATATCACATGTTTCCATAACGTCCGCTATTGAAATTTTATATCTCTATGTGATGGTACTGCTTACTGAGTGACATGCATACGACTAGACATGAGCAAAGATTGGTTCTCTCGGACCTCATCGGCTTCGGGTGCCAGTCCGCCTCGTTGGAACTTGGGGCGTGACAGTTTCTTCTTGGAGAGTTTGTAAGCATCTATTCAGGTACTCCATCACTATTAAAAAATTTAGGGAGAAAGTGGATCCCCCTGTCGTAGACCTCTTTTTGCTTAAATAGTTTCTGACAAAACACCATTGATAGAAAATGTATAGCTCACAATTTTTAGGCAGATCATAATCCATTTAACCATCTTACTAGGAAAACCAATCTCTTGGAGCATCTGTTTAGTAAAATGGCATTCAATAGAATCATACGCCTTTTGCAAGTCCACTTTGATCATACACCTGGGAGAAAGGTGTTTTCTAGTGTACCCTTTAACCAGTTCATGGCTTAGAATTATATTGTCTGCTATGAGCCTGCCCGGAATAAAAGTTGATTGACTCTAACCTACCACCCCATCCAACACACCTTGTATTCTAGCAGTAAGAATTTTGGAAATTACCTTATAGACAGTAGAACTACATGCTATAGGTCTAAAGTCTCTCACTGTTTCAGGATGAGAGACTTTAGGTATTAAAGTAACTATAGTAATGATAATTGCTTTAAGGAATCTGTTGTATTGAAAGAACTCTTGAACTGCCTTGCAAAGATCCTCTTTGATAACTGTCCATGCCATCTTGTAAAAGTATGCATTGAAACCATCTATATTCCCGGTGCTTTATTATCATCAATAGCAAAAGGCTCTTTTCATCTCCTCTCGAGTGACTGGTGCACACATGTCTCTTTGTTGCTATATACTTATTCTAGGCCCTTTCCTCATAATGTGCAAATCAATACTTGGGAGTCTTGTAGCTTCAGAACCCATCAAGCCCCTGTAGAATTTGATCACTTCCTTTGCTATATCAGTGTTCTTTTGCATACTATTACCATTGTCATCCTTTAGCATAGTTATGGCATTAGAACTTGCCCTTGCTTTCAAACAATTGAAAAAGTATTTATTGTTACCATCCCCTACCTTTATCCAATGAGCCTTTGATTTTTGCTGCAAAATGTTCTCTTGGATAGTGAGCCACTTGTTCATACCCACTTGAGCCTGTTTTTCAGCTTCCTACAGATCATCACTAAATTAAACTGTAATGAGATGTTGAATAGCAAGAAGTTTTTCTTTAGCTGCATTCACCCTGTGCATTCTACACTACCCACTTCATTATGCTTCAGGTTCTTTAAAGGCTCCTTTCACTCTTTTAACTTCTCCCCGAATTGGTACATATAAGTGCCCTGAATGTGTTTGCTCCAGCTTTGTGTTAAAATAGGTAAGAATGATGCAAATTGAGATAGCAAGATTGATAGCAAAAGTGACGATGTGAACTATCTTGAATACGGAATCTTTCAATTGCCCACAAAGAATTTAAAGTGTCATGGAAGGATCATCAAACGAGATCTTAAAGTCCATAACATGTTCAAATGGATCTATAAGGAAAGTGGTGACAACCAAGGAGATCATAAAGGGCTCAAGTGACTATCATTTTTATAATTTGGTCATATTTGTAATTTGGCCATTTTTGTAATTTGGCTATATTTATAAGACTAGTATAAATAGTCTTGTTGTCTTTCATATTAGGGTTAGATAGTTTTTGGATATTGTGTGCCTCTTTTGTGAGTTTGGAGAAACCCCTTATCTCGCCAAATTGAACCCTCTTGATTACTTGAGTAAGTATTCTTGTATGAGTTCAATTTCTCTTCTTACTTGGATTGAATCTAATGATTAATGTATTTTAATTGTTAGATTTTCCTTTCTTTTCTTCTAAATCTCTTCTCCCTTCATTTCTATTTCTTAATCATACTCTTGTATCTTATCTTATTGTTTTGTTTGAGTTTCTTGTATCTCGTTTTACATCAATTGATATCAAAGTTGAGTATAGATTTGTTCTCACGAATCTAATCTTGGGTTTGACAAACAAAAATTTGCAAAATCAGAAAAAAAAATCAGAAAAAAAAAATCGGATCTGAAAATTGATGAAATTTTCAAATGGGTATTGTTGGGTTTTGTTGGAAATAGTCTAAAGTGCTTGCATATCAAATTTGGGAGCATTTGAAGGTGATTTGGAGTTGATTTTGCTCATTTCCCCCCATTTTCGCACTCAAAAAAATCTGCACTATTTAAAGTGCGAAAATTGAATTTTTGAGCTCTTTTGTGCAAATTTTGGCACCATCTTTTGGATCTCAGTTGTTTTCATCATGGGTAAACTATATTAGGTTCTAATTTTGGAATCTAAGGATGAATTTGGTGTCAATTTTGAGTTCCAAAAATGGGCTATTTTCTTGTGCAAATTTCTTGAAAATTTTGGAGTTTGAGTTGATTCCTTGCTTCAAAAACTATTGGGTGGTGCGTAGAAATTCTCTATATTGATTAGGTAAAATTGATTGGAGTTGGGCCTTGATAGATTTGATCAATTGTGGTGACTATAAATGTCTTTCTTGTTGATTCTAGATTCTACTATCATTCATAACTAATCTCTGCTAATATTTTAGGATACTTGTTCTTATCCTTTGTATTAGTCATTGTGTGCTTAAATTTATTTCATGCTAGTTATTTCTTGCTTTTCTCTTTATTTTCTTTGTGAATTTCTTGATTCAAGTCCGCTAGTTTTGTTGTACTTCTTTGTTTACCATAAACTCCACTCTGAACCGATACTTGGATGCTTACTTTGAGTTGATTGAGTTGTTGGTTCTTGAAGAGATATGAAGAAATTTTCTTGAGAGGAAAAAGGCGAGAGTTGGTGAGATTAATTGAGGGAGGTCTAAAGCCTTGACCTTGAGTGTATACGCGAGTGATGAGTGATACACGTGAGGGAGTGAATTTGTGAGGTACTTTGACTTTATTTCTACTTCCTTTTGATTAAAAGCATGTCTTCCATAGCTTCGGGTGATCTTTGTGATGATGATTTTGAAGATAATGGTTATGAGGATAATGAGAGTTACTATGATGAAGAATGTGAATATGAAGATTCTTATGCTTTCAAGAATGACTTTGAAAATGATGATGCTTCAATGTATGACTCTTCCACATACTCTTTTTGTGATGAATCTTCTAATGAAGAAAGTGATTATGGTCTTGATGATGACAATGAGGAAACTCCTAAGGAATATTCTTGTTCATCTTCTTGTTATGGTTCTAATTCTAAACATGAGAATGGTAGTAGTTCTTATGTTTGTTTTGTTGGAGGAGGAGGTGGTAGATTTTTCACAAAAAAGGTGAGACCAAATGTGAATAGATATAATACCTATGGTAGAAAGGTTGTGCATCGGTCTAATGATGATTTGAATACTTTGATAAATGGAGATCATTTTATTGAACACCATGAGTGTGATGAAGCTTGCATTGACCAATTTGTGGAAGAAAGAAAGAACATGTTTCATATTTATGGTAAAATTGAAGGACCTTGTTCTGCCATTATTATATATAACAAGAGTTCCATAAATATTGCAAGTTCAAGCATGGTTGAGCACTTAAAGTTGAAGACTAGAAAACATCCTCAACCATATGGATTGTCATGGTCAAATGAAAAAGGAATTTTAGAGATCACAAAACAAGTTTTAGTGAAGTTCCAACTTGGCAAGTTTTATGATGAAGTACTATGTGATGTTGTCCCCATGAAAGCTTGTCATTTGTTACTTGGAAGATCTTGGATAATTGAAAAAGAAGCTACTTTTGATAAAAAGACAAAAAAGTGTTGTGTCAACCTAAGAGGTCAAGAGTATTTCTTTGTACCATCTACACCTTTGAAGGTGAAAAAAAGATATTTGGAGTTGCTAAGATTGACAAGAAGAAAGGCAAAGCTTGAGAAAAAAGATGTCATTGCTAAAGAGAAAAATATAAAGATGAGAGTTGATGATTCTCAAAATGTAAAGTTCAAAGTTGAAGTGAAGAGTCATCCTAATCCTTCAAAAGGAATTCTTGGGTCTTGCCCAATGTTAAATAAGCTTGAGAGAAAAAAGATTGAGAGAAGTAAGGAAGTGACAAACGGCAACTCAAGAGTGGAAAAAGGAGAGCTTGAGTTGAGGATAGTGAGTGTGTTGCCACAAAAAAAGAGAGAAGTATGTGAAAATGAGAAAAATGAAAAGAAAGAGGAAAAGAAAATTAAGAAAAAGAGAGTTTGAGAGAGCTTGCTTCTTATTTTAACTCTAATGCTAATTCATCTTTTCCTAGTTGTGATGTCTCTTTTGTAGGTGCATTTGAAAATGCAGGCATGAAGAATCCAACAATGAAAAACCTTCCATCATTGAAGACTCAAGAGTTGATCGAGACACCCACTACTTTTTCAAGTGTTCAAATGAGCTTAAATGATAAACACAAAGGTAAAGAAGGAATTTTAGGAGCATTTACAGGTAAAATGACTAACTCTAATGCTTTATTTTCTTTAAGTGAGCTTGAAGAAAATTTTAGTTTAGGTGAAAGTCATTCTTCTTTTGAGAAAAATGAATATTTTCTTTGTAATGAAAATCATGTTGAATGTTGTAGCCAAGCACTAGTTGAAGTTACTAATGCAAATCATTGTGATGATTCTTTTGAGTTTAGTGTGTTTGCAACTAGTATTCAAACTTGTGATGAATTTGAAGGATTAAAAAGAGATTCTTTGACTACATGTGATGTGGATTATGAATATTTCTTATGTAAAAAGAATGCTCTTGTTGTTGATAATGATGTTGAGGAGTCACTCCAAGATAAGCTTGATCAATTTAAGAAATGTGATTCTTTTGAAATTTATTGTGATAGCCGAGTTGCTTGTGTTGATATGCCACTAGTTGAGGAGACTTGTGAATTATTTAGTAAACCTCAAGTTAGTGTTGAAAATATTATCGGTTATTTTGTAAAGAATGAGGATTTTGAATGACACTCCACCTTTGTTTGATGAAGATGCAAATGACACTTATGATTCTACTTTGATTTTATTTGATGAAATTCATGATGTTGGTGGTGATGTGTGTCTTGTTGAAGGTAGTGATGACTTATTGCACCTTGATTTTACTCCACTAGTTGAGTTAAAGAGTGAAACCCAACTTGTTGATTCTTGTGAGCTTAAATTGTTGCCAACTAATGATGTGCGAATTAATGAGTTTGAGGGTCAAACAAGAGATTCTTGGAGTGTGCATAGTGTTGTTGATCCTATCTCTTATTTCAACCATAGAGATCATATCAAGGCTAATCTTGTGAAGGATGACATTTGTCTTTTTGAGAGTGAATTTAGATGCTTTGATTCTTCATTGTATATTGATTTTTCTCTCTTTAAAGATAATGTTTTGTTTGAAGATAACATGACCACTTTCAATGATGAACATAGTGATATTTGTGGTGAAGTTGACGATGTAGCAATTTTTAAAGGCTACAAGGTATATAGTAACCCACTATGGAATGCAATGTGGAAAGAAAATGATGATCCTACACATGAAAGTGAATTGATTGATGCTAGTCTTAGTATTAATTTCTTTACTTATTCTACTCATATTTATGAAGATCCATTCTTATTGGATTATGTCAATGCTTCTTTCTTAAAATATGATGACAAGTCATTTAAAGATTGGTGTGGTCTCGTTAAAGAGTTTAATTTGATTCCATTTTGGGGTGATGATTTCTTATTGATGTTTTTGGAGATGCTTATAGTGATTGTTGATGTTCTTAGAGGATTAAAGTTTGTTTTTGATCCCGGAGATACTTCTTGTAGAATTGGCAATGCTTTGAAGGATTATGATAATAAAAAATTCTAGTTGTTGTTCCCTCCTTTATTTTGTAGGGCTTGAATTCGAAGACGAATTCTTTCAAGAAGGGGAGAATGATGCAAATCGAGATAGCAAGATTGATAGCAAAAGTGACGATGTGAACTATCTTGAATACGGAATCTTTCAATCGCCCACAAAGAATTTAAAGTGTCATGGAAGGATCATCAAACGAGATCTTAAAGTCCATAACATGTTCAAATGGATCTATAAGGAAAGTGGTGACAACCAAGGAGATCATAAAGGACTCAAATGACTATCATTTTTATAATTTGGTCATATTTGTAATTTGGCCATTTTTGTAATTTGACTATATTTATAAGACTAGTATAAATAATCTTGTTGTCTTTCATATTAGGGTTAGATAGTTTTTGGATATTGTGTGCCTCTTTTGTGAGTTTGGGGAAACCCCTTATCTCGCCAAATTGAACCCTCTTGATTACTTGGTAAGTATTTTTGTATGAGTTCAATTTCTCTTCTTACTTGGATTGAATCTAATGATTAATGTATTTTAGTTGTTAGATTTTTCTTTCTTTTCTTCTAAATCTCTTCTCCCTTCATTTCTATTTCTTAATCATACTCTTGTATCTTATCTTATTGTTTTGTTTGAGTTTCTTGTATCTCGTTTTACATCAGAATTGACTATCAATTGTAATACTATGTTGAATTTTGTGACTAAACTCATATGAAACCTATGTTAGAGAGAGTATACTTTTGACTTAATTATGTCTTCAACGGATAGAGATCTCTTTTCTCTTGCTCCTTTTGCACCATATGCTTCTAGTGTTTTATCTAACAAGATAAATACTGGATTCTTACATGCTATGTGTTTTGTCTAATTTATATTTTTGAAATCAGAACCGAAATGTTGCATGTGGGAAACACAAAGATGAAATACTTTATCAGCTTCGTGAACTATCAAAATTGGAACCAAATTCTAGTGATGATCAAGATGAAACTGTACCAACTATAGGATTTCAATTTATGGAACCTGCCCAAAATTGTCAATCGGAATTTAAAGGTTCGGGATTTATGCAGAAGACAGAGCAACATGTAGTTCCTTCATCTGAGGTAAACCTTCTTCCCACGCATAATTTATTTTCTTCCTCTAGTTAAGGTCAGTTGAATTGTGAGACATTTGTCTAAAAGCTTAAGTTGTTAAGAGTCCAAGGAGCCCCATGACATCCATCTCCGATGTGGGATTCTTATTCTGGTTAAAGAATCTCTTTCTAGTTGCTCTGGAACAATTAGGAGATTCTCTAGAAGAAATATGGGGTTCTGCTTCTGGCGGCAACATGCTTGGTCCCGCTTATGGGGTCAAATCAATACGTTCTAAGAAGAAAGATTGGAACATCAATCTCATCGAGATCATCGATCTCATACCAAATCCCATCAATTGAATCACTTTTTCGAGAAATACGAGACATCTAAGTCATACAATTAAAGAGATTTATTCATTGATAAGAAAAAAAAAACGTGTATCCGAACCCGATGAAAAAAATGGAATCACTTCTTATGGACTCGTTGAGAATGATTCTGATCTAGTTCATGGCCTATTAGAAGTAGAAGGCGCTCTGGTGGGATCTTCACGGACAGAAAAAGATTGCAGTCAGTTTGATAATGATCGAGTGACATTGCTTCTTCGGCCCGAACCGAGGAATCCCTTAGATATGATGCAAAAGGGCTCTTGTCTCCGAAAGACTATTTTTATTTTATTCCTCCGAATAGAACATGGCTATAGGGGTGGATACCCCCACTATCTGTAGAAAGATCTCAGGTGCGAATCCACCGGTCGATCTATCTATCCGTATATAGATATATGATCTAGCATGCCCATTTGTGAAATAAAAAATAAAATTCCATTTCTCGCCACCCCACTCCATGTACGAATAAAGTGCGAAAGGGGGAGTAGACACAGGTGGTGCATGGCTGTCGTCAGCTCGTGCCGTAAGGTGTTGGGTTAAGTCCTGCAACGAGCGCAACCCTCGTGTTTAGTTGCCATCGTTGAGTTTGGATTAGATTTGTAGTGCCAATCCAACACAAGTCCTTTTTTTTTTTTTATTGTTTTCAATTGAAATTTTTTTTTTTTTTTTCAATATTTATACTGACAATAGTGTATCGAACAAATATAATTCATTGTGATAAATTGATGAAGCAATGTAAAATAAACCAAATTTGATACCTGAATATTCGGTTTGATACCCTGCTACTAATTCTTCTTCTTCTTCTGGTAAATCAAAAGGTAATCTTTCACACTCGGCTAGAGAATTCGACTTATCCCTCGGTCTATTAGTGAACCATCTCTCCAGGGATTGTGAAAGATGTTCTACTAGAAATATTCTTGTTATTGCTTCGACTCGATAAGACCCCATACCTAGAGCTAACATCATATAACCTAATTGAGACATTGTGGAATAGGCTAAACCTCTCTTAATGTCTTTTTGAGCAAGAGCTAACGTAGCTCCTAATAATACTGTTATTAGGAGATAAGCGGACTCGAACCGCTGACATCCGCCGCAGGGTAAACCACCGCCTCTCAGGTCCCCCGACTGATTCTACCATAAAGGCCAACGATAGACAATAACTCCCCCCCGAACACAGCTTACAACTTTCATCGTACTGTGCTCTCCAAAGAGCAACTCTTCTCAAAATCTCACTCAAAAGGTGCTGAGTTGGAATCCCATTCTAACTAAGGATTCTTGTGGTTCTGGAGGATCCAACTACAGGAGAACCAGGAACGGAGGGCTTTCCCCCCTTTCCGCCCGACTCTTTGGTCTTAGAATTGGGTCCATGAATCTAAGAAATGGGGAGAATTCTTGATCTCTCTCAATATATGTGTGAACAATTTGACGGGGATGGGGGGTCGCAACATCGGAGGCCGACTTTGATACCATGTTAAATGGACCTTGGGTCTAACTCAACTTGAAAAGCTAACTCAAGAGGAAGGATTGCCCAAGTCATATTAAGATTTCAAGGAACCCTATCCATCTCCGATGTGGGATTCTGCATTCATCAAGGAAACACTTTAATTGACTTAATTATATTATATCTCAACATTAAGTAACATATTTTGTGACCACCCAATGGACTAATTAAATTTCCACTTGCAAACTTTTAATTAGTTTTCCACATAATTTCAAGAGAGTGTTATGCACTTATGCTTAGTTTACCTGTATAGATCTTTAGCATATCAGGAAGGGGAGACACTCAAGTAATCTGTTTCTGTTTATGTAACTGTTGCTTTAGCATCAATTATAGTTTGATCCGTGCTATAAACAGTGAAGATTGTCATCAATAGTTTTGTGAACCACAATTAGCTGCACTCAACTTTCACAGAGAAAATTATCTCAAATTTTTAAAAAAGGAATTGTAGCTGTTGCAGCGTTGAACAACATGACGTGATCATGGTCCTTGTCTGCAGGGAAGTGCCTTTAATTGGTGCGGTGATACTGGAGAATTCGCAGATCAAGGCTTTTCTTCTGCTTTAGCGGACTGCTGCATCGAGACAAAGTGTTTACTTCCTGACAGAGATTCAGATGTTTGTGATGCCTCTGGTGGAGCAAATGAAGAACAATCTCATAATCCTCCCGCTGCTGAAACATTTCAAATGGTACCTAAAGTTGCTCATCGTGAGTTGAACAGCCAAGAAAGAGAAATTGCTGTGTCACGGTACAAGGAGGAGAAGAAACCAAGGAGGTATAGACACTCTTTTCCATTTTGATTTTAGGCCTTTTAAATTGTGAATAGATCAAGAAGTTCCTGGTGCGGTGTTAATATTGTCCTGCACAACTCCATCTTTATCGCCATATAGACTAGATTTTGTGTCATTGCTTTCATTCCAAAGGACATGTACTACACTCTAGTATCTTTGGAAGAGCCCTCCATGAGCTCTTCAGGTTCATAGAGAATCCATCATCGGACACATTGTTTAATTGTTCAACTAAAACCGATCCAAATCATATAGCCTAGTCGACTATCACATTATGCCTTCTTCATATAAACTTTTAGAGCACATCAACCACGCTTCCTCTATGACAATTTAAAACTCGATGTTGCATCCAAAGTATGATTTACCTACAATCCTGTTCAAAAAGTCGCATTTTGCTATTCTTGGATTTTAAAAAGTAGTACAGATGCTTCATCAAGGGCATTTTTTTGTCTTGATTGATATTGCCTTTTTCATAAACTATTCTGCTTCTTGATTGAGATGTTTTCATCAGCTATGAGAAGCATATTAGGTACGAGTCAAGGAAAGCTCGTGCAGAAAGTAGGACGCGAATCACGGGGCGTTTTGCCAAGATGAATTACAGGGATTCCTCCGTGCATCAGTAGTGTCAAAAGTATATATTTTTCCGAATAAGGTTGCACAAGCAAACAATCCAGGACATTCTTCTGGAAGATCATCGGTATACTCCAGTGAAGGTTATGTGAATTGTGTCATGTGGACTGCAAGTCTTTTGTCAGCTCGATCGCAGGTAAATAGAGGCAATAGAGAGTCCTTTCCTTCAGCATGTATTTATAGTAATTTGTAAAGCTAAAAGTTGATTAAAAACATGTAGCTGTCCTGATAGAAAAAGGGGGGAAAAGTGAGATTTAGTATAGATGTATTATCTAGCTTGCTGTGTATGTAGGCTTTTGCAGTTCAGCTTATATATACCTCATTGAAATGTCTGATCAAATTAGTCTACTTTTGTATTCTATCTAACATCTGGTTCATGTATTCGTTAATTATTTCGTTAATAAGTTAAAGGAAATTCAACATTTACTATATATATATAAAAATAATTTTAATTATAAATGTACACTGTAATTTTCTATGAAGGGGATTCGGATGTACTCCCTGACTTCCGCCCTGGTTAATGAAAAGGTCTACTTGTCTTTGTGTTTCTTTTACATGGACATCAACCTCTTCCCGCCCTCCTATTTCGAAGTTAATTTCTCAAAAGATTATTGAACTTATCATTTTTTCTACAAAACTTATGGTTGTCACATTAAAATCGCCAAATTATGGTAGGTTACTCGGAAAATAAATTTGACCAGAAAATTTTATTAAATCTGATCAGCATGTCTAATCAGTTATTAAAATGCCCATGTGGCTTTCCAAATCAGCAACTGTACCATGTGGACCATATCATGTGCTTCTCACTAGAACACGTTGTCCACTTTCTGTAATCTATCTATATATATAAAAGCAAAAGTAAAAGCCCCATAATTAGCCAAGTGACAGCACAATAAAGAGCCATGTGGCAGTTTTAGGATAAAATTATAACTGTTTTGTAATAACAAAATTGAATTAAAGAATTAAAAATATTTGAATTTGAAAAAATATTAAGCTTTCAAAAGGTTAAAAAAAAAATATTCATTAGCTTAAAGTTAGGAATCATAACTGAAGAGTCCTAAATAAACTCTAACTATTTTATTATAATAATAACAATAATAATAATCTATAAATAAATAATAGGAGTAATAGTAGTGGTAAAATAATAATAATAATAATAATAATAATAATAATAATAATAAATAGTAGTAATAGTAGTAGTACATACGTAGTAATAGTTGCAATAATAATAATACTAATAATTAAAAAAAAAACATAGTAGTAATAGTAGTAATACACACGTAATAATAGTAGTGGTAGTAAGATAATTTCATAAAAAATATTTAAATTATAAAATAAATTATTTGAATTTTGTCTGAAAAATAAACACTATTATTAAGAACAAGAATAACTATCCATTTTATATTTGCATGTTTTTATTTTTATCTTTAAAAGGGAAAAAGAAAAAAAAAAGAGAAAGGTAAGAAGAGTAAATTAAAAAAGAAAAATAACAAGACTCCTTACCTCACATATACACGATTTTGCAAAAAGAAAAAAGAAAAGAAAAATAACTAGACCCCTTATTTGTAGCAACAAAATACATTCTTTTATCTTCTTTTTTTTATTTAAAAATTAGTTGTTTGATTGTGAGTGCTCCTAAATAGTTGCTCCTCTTTTGTCTCCTATATAATTATTCAACTTTAAATAAACTTAAAATTTTTGAAAAAAATTTATTAGATATTTGTTCTATCAATTTACATGATAGGGATATACCTATCAATAATAATAATAATAATAATAATAATAATAATAATAATAATAATAATAATAATAATAATGATGGTAATAACATTAGATTTTTATCAAACATGATGAACGTGTTTAATTGCTAATAAATTTTAGATTTTATATTAATTGTGATTAAATTTTTTATATTAATTGTGAAAGATAACCTTATCTAAATTCACATCCTAAACAAACAATATTTTTAAATTTAAAACTGATTATAATTTTATCAAACATGATGAACGTGTTTAATTGCTAATAACTTTTAGATTTTATATTAATTGTGATTAAATTTTTTATATTAATTGTGAAAGATAACCTCATCTAAATTCACATCCTAAACAAACAATATTTTTAAATTTAAAACTGATTATAATTTCTGATTTTAATAAATTATTAGCACAATAGATAATAGGATTTTGAAATTTGAATTGAACCATATCCAGCTTAATCAATTAAAAGATAAACTTATTTGAATTTATCTCTATATATCTGTTTATATTTATCTATATTAATTAATTTGCAGAGATATTCTTTAGCTTTTTGAACTTATCAATAAACAAAAATTTTA
Source organism: Capsicum rhomboideum (assembly GCA_031232105.1). Classification (NCBI taxonomy): domain Eukaryota; kingdom Viridiplantae; phylum Streptophyta; class Magnoliopsida; order Solanales; family Solanaceae; genus Capsicum; species Capsicum rhomboideum. The sequence goes on from CP124711.1 coordinate 14,963,533, forward strand.
ATTAAATTTGAATTCAAAGTTAGCTGCATTTTTTTAGAGATAAGGTAGTTACAACTATTCTTATCAACTCCTGTAAATCTTTTACAAAGTAAAAATAGCTACTACTATATAAATTGAAAAGAACATATGACTTCTATGTATAAAGTTTGCTTTGAGTTTTATTTAGCTGCATCTTTGATGATTTTTTTGGATGGTTTTCAGGTTTTGCTTTTGTTCGTATGAATGATGAAAGAAATGCAAAGAATGTTTCTTCTAAAGCTTATGAAGACGATAAAGCAAATTAATGGATGAGAAAATTAGGAAGTTCGTACAAGATATTGGCGGTTCATTATCATAATTCTTAATGTTTTATCATTAATGTCAAACTTACGTTTTGTTTTGTTCACTTTCTCTACGATATTATTATTATCAAAATGACTATTCCTATTCATTATATGATTGCAGGTTTTTCAAATAGAGATTCATGAATTTTTTTCACTGACAACTTTGTCGTATGAAAATTCTCCACGTATGTACTTTTGATGATTGGATAGTCACATTATCCCCCCAAAAATCAAGATGGCTTCATATTAATATCAAAGGTATTGCTTTAATGCGTGTGTAAAATAATATAGTTAAAACATAATTTAATCTTAAAAAATAGAGTTACATTAAATATGACAATCTTAAAGTTACTCCTCGAGCCACCATTTTGTAAGCTTAAAATGTATTAAAATAATTTCATAATTAGCCAAATAAATCAATTTCAATTACCGCAATCATTTCAGGAGTCTTTGTTGATTTGTTTGTTTGATGAATCTATAAATAGAAAGAGGAAAAAGAAAAAGGTGTTACACACTGCATCAGGTATGTAAAATTTTATGTTATTTTCACTTCAAATTTAAAATTTTATTGAAGTTCGTGTATCCAAATTAAAAAGTATAATATTTTAAAAAATGAAACTTAAATCAATTTAATCTCATTCATTTGAGTACGATAGTCCTCTCTTTATATGCTTTGCTAATTTTCTTCTCATTTCTTTTTGTTTCAGAATTATTGTATTGTTGCATAAACAACTATAGCGGAGACTCGAGTACAATTTAATTAAGTGCACAACTAAAATATTTTGGTCCTTGAAGTATCTCAATATGTATTAGATAGACATTGCAATTATTGTCGATTTATTTGCTTAGTTTAGAAATTTAAGTTATTAATATTTTAACTTCAAACATTGGCTAACTTTTGGTTTCTAAATGTCATTATGATTTAAATGTCATTTGAAATGATTGTATTAATTTGTATTTTTTAAAATTTGGCTAACTTTTGGTTTCTACTTCATAGTCTTACGATTTGCTTAGGCCAAATTATTTAAATAGGCTAAAAGAATATTCATTTAGCAGAATAATTATACTTGATTTATTTATAAATAAAATCATGATACCCTAAAATGACTAGATTTATGGTATAACTCTGATTTAACTCTTATAAATATTGTTGTTGATTGAGTTGATTTTTCTTTTTTAAGAATTATTTTATAAGGAGTATTAGATAATGAGATCCTTTCATGTGAGATGGCAAAATTTTGTTCAGAAAGAATGTATATGTGTGATTTATGCTAACTATATTAAAATTTTATATATATATTTTTTATTTTTTATTTTTTATTATTTAGCTGCAAAATTTTATTGGAGTTTTCAAATGAAAAATTAATCTTTTTGAGTAGTGGTTAATTTTTTGGGATTATTCTTAACTATGATGAATTTCTAAGCTTGTATGTACTCTCTATAGATTTTTAAGTAAGTTGAATGGTTAAATTTTTTCCTATAGTTTGAAAATTTTAGTACTAAATAATGATCAAGAGTGTTAAAATAATGAGAGTAGATAAATAAAAAAAATTGGAGTCATAACTGATAATTTCTTTAGACCTATTCGAAAATAACTTAGCTACATGTTAACAAAAGTATGAAAATGCATGTCTTCTTATCATGCATTAAGAATAATTTTTTAACAAAAGAAAATTTTATTATTGGTAACTATTTTAGACCTCAGAGAAAAATTTGTGGCATGATTATAATTGAATTTTTATTGAGTGTGCTAAAATATGATTTTTCTTACAAATAATTTATTTAAATATTTTCAGCGCATATATAGATTAGCATATTCAAAAATTATATTCATTGTTTTGAACTATGCAAACTAAATTAACAAATAAAGGAAGAAAAAAACATAAAGTGAATACAATTAAAGCATATGTGCTGATCTAAAAATATAAAATAAAAAAATAATATTAACAATCTAATAGCTTTAACTTGCGAATAATATAATAAAATAAAAAAAATATGAAACATGAATTTTTTTATTGACAATTACACGATTGTCTTTATTGAGATAGATTTGATGGGCTGGAGTTGGGGGTTTGAATTTTATTGAGAAATAATATGATAGTTGGACTTTTTAAGGTAATATGATTTAACGTGTTCGAATAAGACATTGTAACTTAAAATGATTTGAAAATAGTAATATTTTTATCCGCTCATCGCGCGGGTACATATACTAGTAGTAGTTAATACCAATTTGTTAGTACGTCAAATTGGTTCTAGTGAAACAAAATGTGACAAGTAAAAGTGAATGGAGAGAATATTTTTTTGGTTATTTTCTCTCCTTTGCTTTGCTTTTGCCCTCTTTAAAGTAAAATTACTTCTTAGAGTTGGCTTTTATAATTACAATATATCTCTGTCTGACTTCTTGCTTTGAACTGAAATGTGATCTTCGTTTGGTAGAATGACTTTTGATTGGAAGTTCAAAAATCAGCGAAGCAAAGTGCTTTAGAGGGAAAAATAGAGGGGACGGGCCTTTTTTGAAGCAGGGGCAAAGCTCTTCATAGAGAGTTAAAAAGCGTCAGTTCCCATATTGAGGCTTAGACTGATGGGGTTGGGCACTAGGGGTGGACGTTCTGATTTTATCAAATTTTGGTTCGGTCTTTGGTTTTAGAAAAATGTGCACCAAATATCGAACCAAACTAATTTAGTTCGGTTCGGTTTAGTTCGATGTTTTTAAATTGTTTTTTTGGTGTAAAATAAAAAATAAAATGAGAACCGAATCAAAATATAAGACACTAAAAATCTAAAACATTGAAAATAGACTATCAAGTGAGGACAACTTCAAATACATATCATTGTAGTGCTCCATTTTCATATCACAATACGGCGGTGGTATTTGTGTGAAATTTTTTAGGAATTACAGTTAAAAATTAGGAGTATTTGTGTGAAAAATTTTAGGAATTAAAATTAAAAATTAGGAAACAATAAAAGTAATAAGGATGGAAGGTAAATGTTGATGGGGTAATTGGGTATGGGCTTTTAGGCTTGGTCTTGAAAAGTTTTGGGCCAAACATGAGCTAAATGAAAATTTTAAAAAAAAAAAAACTTTTAATAAAACTTCGGTTCTAAGGTGCACCGAAGAACCGTTACCCCTAAACCGAACACCGAACCGAAGAACTGAACTATCGAAAAAAAAACCCAAAACCAAACCAAAGAACCAAAACCGAAGAACCGAACTAATTCGATTTGGTACGATTTTTCGGTTCTCCAATTTTTATGCCCACCCCTATTGGGCACGGCCAATTCCTATTCAACGACAGGAAGTCTATCCCACTGTACATTCATTACTCCCTTTTTTACTGTAGTTGAAGCTACTTGATATAACATTATTTTTTTGTGATAATACTCTTCCGATTAAAGATATTAAATGTCCTTATTACGAAAATGGGCCCAAATCTTAAAAGACAGAAAATATGAAACGGTATAATACCTATGCAATTTGAGTTAAAACTAAGTGTGTGCAGTCCCCACCCCCCCACCCCCCCACCCCACCCCCGAAGGAAATATATGTGCTAGTAACTAAGTTTTGTAAAATTGCAATGTAATGGCTATATATGTAGCCTACAAATAACATAAATTGGGCCACAATATTATACAAGTACAAGCTGCTACTATTAATTGTCACGGACAAACTTTGCCCAATTTCATTTCGAGAGTCATCATAACTCTTTTATTTTTCAACATAGACACATTAATAATTTAACGTAGTTCTTTGAAGATTCAAAGTGAAGAGCAACACAAGGCACATAAAGATGAATGAACCAAGCATAGACATAGCAAGAGCAGCTCCCCCTTGGATGCAATATCTCTTGAAAGCATAACAAACTTTGTGCCACTGAGTGTGGGAGTTTCCATTCAGAGCAATGATTCCAATTGCAGCCGACGCCCCGTTGGCTGAAAAAAGTAGTGCCACCATAGTCAGGTCTAGACCAACAACTAAGACAGTGCCTTTCCAGTTTCTTCCTCTGCTTCCGCGGGCTATTAGAGCCATAAATGCCATAGATATCGCTGCATATGCACATACCACTGCATTCACTGCTACAAAGTACCTGTCGTTGATCAACAAAAAGGCTTAACTTCTATACACTGACGGTATAACTAATTCTATACGATGTTGTTAGATTCATGTTTTTCTTTCTATAATAATTTTATAGTGAGGACTCCAAGAATTTTGGAAGCTGAACATGTTTAAAAAAAAAAGGTGTAAATTTACTAGTGGAAAAGATAACTACATGAAAGTGTCTATAACAAATGAAACTAATAATTTGAAAAACAAGAAGTTAGCAGTGTAAAGCTAGTGAAAAAGATAACCCCATGTAACCAGCATCTATAATAAGTGAAATTAGTAATCTGAAAATAAGGCAATTTAGCTACCTAAAGCTAGTGAAAAAGATAACTACATGTAACCGTCTATATAAACTGAATTCGTAACCTGAAAAATAAGACAAATTAACTTTATATAATAGGTTAAAACTACACTCATAATTCAAAAGTTCTTATAAATGAGTTTGTATATAGTATGTGTTAGAATTAGCTTACACTGTTGAAGACATGTAATTCCATTTGGCAGTGAGAGTAAGGTGCAAAGGAGGTAATCCATCTACAAGAGGTATTGGAACTGATTCAGTATCCTTATTAGTACCAGCCACAACAGCAGCTACTAGAGTAAAAACTAGCCCCATAATTCTCAAAATCATTTCATAGCTTCTACATTTAACCATTTCTTCACATCTCTTTTTTCCCTCATCAGAAACACCTGCTCCATTGCTCATCTCTAGTGTCTTCATAGGAAAAATTACAACTATATGTTATTTGGCTTTCGAAAAGTCGATCACGAATTTCGAATACTGGATGATTATAACGAGAAGCTGAATTGAAAATAAATTATAAAGACTGAGGGACTGATTTTACTATTAACAAAGAAATATATATGTCGTTGTGTGCATATAATGTTTATACAGAATTGGAATTATAAATAGAGTACAACAGACATGGATTATATGAAGGATAAATGTGGTAGTTGTCTACTTACCTGTTGCATCGGTTGGGGGATATGTTGCAGGTAGTTGTCTACTTACCTGTTGCATCGGTTGGGGGATATGTTGCATTCAATTTCAATCAGCTAAGTTTTAATCACAAACTAATAATTGGTTTTAGCACTATACCAAAAAAGAAATTCAGAAGCAATTAGTTAACGACAATAGCTTAATTACTGCTAAAATATGTTTTTTAGAGGTAATTATTAGTGTGAATTTACATTTTAGCACTCTTTGTAAATGTTTCTAAAGCCTATAGCGACATTAGACCCAATCACAATTATAACTAATGCCGGTAAAAGCTTTATAACTGTTTGTGTTGTGATAGTGTAATTAGTGCTTTGGGAAGAGAGAAAGAGAAGGCAGGTTGTCCCTGCTTGAAAATAATATAAAATTAAAACTTGCACAAATTGAAATAAAATGATTGGAGGAGAATAAAATGATAATGGGCCATTGATTACTGTAATTGAAAAATAACATAAATATACATCTTAACTTATCATATTTATACAAATCTCCATCCTTACAAAGTAATTACGAAAATCTCAACTATCAGTTATGTATCGGGAACGAATTATGTATCGTTGTGTATATCAGTGTAAGTTTTATTTAAAAGATACATACACTATGTATCTATGAATGATTACAGTGTGGGTAATTATGTATCTCAACGGAATGTATCGGGAATAAATTATGTATCTCGACAGCCCAAAAAATGGGATTTTCTATAAATATATAAAATGTCAGGATTTTCAGTAATTAGACACTAAACTGTCGGGATTTATGTTATTTATACTGATTGATATGGTGTTTGACTAAGACTATAAATTGGAGGAACTAGGAGTAACTTACAGGAAAAACTGCACTGTATGTTACATGGGGAAAATATTACACACTTTTAGCCGCCACATAATAGATACACGAGGAGAGGGTCATCTCCTTCATGTTTTTTGTTGAAATTTGATGATAATAAATAAAATATTTTTGTAAGTGAAAAGACGATTTTGTCTAAAGCTGAGACCTTTAATGAAAGACAAAAAATTCAAACAACATTTATAAGGACATTCACACTTTTAATATATTATAGATTATAGATATAGATAGATAGATATAGATATAGGTATAGATTGTTAAGTTTTTAGCAGCAGATACATAGCAAAAAGGAGTTAGAATTGCACAATGAGTTAACACGATCCTAATCGGATAAGAAAAAGAGTTTAGATTGACTTCTACTTGATATCCCTCTTCAACTTGGACTCTAATTGGTGGTATAAGCTAATACATCTATAAAAAGAGGCCAACCACATTCTAACAACTCAAGCATTCACAAATGTTTCATCAACCATTGTTTCTTTGAGTTTCAAGCAGAAAAAGGCTGAAATACGAAATAGAGTGGGAACAATGTTCACGTCTGTTGCATAAATTGTTCCAGAAGTCTAAGCATATTTTTTTTGTGTCAACTTTAATGAATGTAATAAGTTTAAATTGTAATCTCTTATTAGCTTTTTTAGAAGCATTTGTTGAGGTTGAAAACACTTTCTAAGTTTGTTGTTTTTTGTTTTCATGTTAAGGGTAGCAACAGTTCAGGATTGTTGTAAAGGGCTTAGGGGTAGGTCCTTTGGATTGCGTGCGGAGATTATCCACTTTGGCCGATGTTTTAGTGAAGTTGAGTTGAAATCCTACAGTGGTGTAGGTGGATGGTTTTTCACATATAAATTACTTGTGCAATATTTTTTTTCTTCGTTATTTTTTAAGTGCAGAAAACTAGGTTAGAACGCGTAGTGGAAGAGAGTCTATCATCAACTCTGACGTAGTTGCTTTCTGATTTTATTTCATCCTGCGACATTGGAGCGGGCGAGAGCTGATTCCTTTTGTGCTCGAGTAAGTGTCAGATATTCCCTTCCTTTTCAATGATAACAACAATATTGATCGTGAGAATCCAAATATTAGAAGTTTCGGCTCCGTGAAAAGGAGCTGGGCGGACTGAGGATTTTTTACGGTACAAACAAGTGAAGATTTCCAAAGTTACCAAGCAGGATAAGAAATCTTTAATGCGGCAATTAAGAAAAGAGAGGAGTTCCTATGTGTGCATATCAACGCTTGGAAAAGTCAAAAAATATGGCCTTATATGACCAATCCTCATAAATCCAATAAATGGATTTGTCAGATTTTTCATGACCAAAATGGTGAAAACGCATGGACAATGGAGCACCTTCAATGTGCAATTTTCACGTTAAAAAATAAACGATCTATTAAATATATTTATAGTGAAAGTGCTCTGATGGTCATGAGCCTTCCGTGTATCTTTTACATTTTGAAGAAAGGCTCATTATATTAAATGCACCTTCAATATTAATTTTACTATCCAAAAATCTGAGAACGCTGTCATTGTCTGAACTGATGGGATAATGAAAGACAATTTTTTCACACCTTAAAGGCTCATCTTGGTCAATGCACCTTCAATCAAATAACGAAAAAGCCCTTAAGCAAAGAGTTATCTCCAAAAGAGGTGTGTACAATCTTAATGAGCTCCAAAACACCTCCAAAAAAATTTCATTAATGAGCTCTTGAGCATACTGTTTCCTGGACACAAACCTTTCCACAATTTGATCGTAGGTAAGTTTAATCATTGCAGTAATTGGAAGACCTCGAGATTTCTTCGAAAATGAAGAAAATCCATTGAAAAATTCAGAAATATTGGCTGTTAAAATGCCCCATCTTCTACCGTCATCACGATGAACCATCTACTTTTGTAGTGGAATTTTCATTAAGTAATTATACACACCACTTTTGGGGATAGCTCTTCACTTAAGGGCTTTTTCGTAATTTGCTTGTAGGTGCATTGTCCTAGATGAGCCTTTAAGGTGTGAAAAAATTATCTCTCTGTAACACCCCGTATGTTTTGAAAAAAATTAGTTAACGACCGAAACACTCATGGAAATAATGAAACATGAGAGACTTGATGAATTTTTGTATGGAATTATGGGCATGTACAAGGTTAATTCAATTGGGCCCTTAAGTGGAGCCCAATATAACAAGAAGACATGGCCCAAAGGGTTTATTTTGACCCATTCTTCCATTTCTTGATCCAATTGACTAAATCAAATGGCATTTAATGCTAAGGAAAAGATAAGAGGGACATGAGGTACTATATAAGGAAATAAATCAGATTTTTATTCCCTTTAACACTCATCTCATTTCTAGAAATTTCCAACAATTTCCCTTTGCTCTCAAGAAACCCCAAGTTACTCTTTTGGCCAAAATCATCCATTGGTAAGTGTTTATTATGATGGAATACTATATATTATGCATGGTATATGGTGTATATTGTGTTGGTTATGTTGGTGGACTATTGAGGAGTTCACAAAAAAGTGAAGTGTGCATGTTTGCTAAATTGAAGGGTGGTTTGTCTTGTAAGCTTGATTTTGGACTTGTGGTTTTGAAGAGAATGAATTTGGTGGAGTAGATATTTACATGTGATATGTTATTATGGTCTTACTTTGTTGGAGTCTTGTGCATAACATGTGTAATGGTTATTGGGAAATCGATTGTGGTTTTGGTGTCGTTTTGGCCGTGGAATTTGGTTTTGGGGTGTCGTTATGTGTGTTGTGAGGCCATGGCTGATTGTTGATGTTTAATATGATCAATAAGATGTTCAAATATGTTTGATTGTGATCATGGACCATTCATGGCATTAAAAGACCCAAAAAAAGTCATTTCGGACCAAAACGGGCATCCGCCCCCGCAGACGAGGCATCTGCGGACGCAGATGCCAACGCAAATGGCTCTGGAATTTTCTAGGAAGCCACCTGCGCGCGCATCCAGCCACCTGCGTGCGCAGGTGGCAGCGCATGTCACCTCCAGATTTCATTTTGTGTGTTTCCGTCACTGATTGATCCCCGAAAGCCCCGATACCCTTTTTGGATATAAATATCAACTTGGGGTGTCGTTTAAATGACTTTAAAGTATCATATGAAGGTGGTTGGTACTGTATGAAGTATGAAAGGTTGTTCACATGTTGTTATAACGACGTAAATGTGACGGAATGATAAAGAGAAACGCGTAAAAGGTAAGTGAGGTATAAAATGCTATCGGTATAGGATTTCTTGGTCAATGTGCATAGTGTTGTGATGTTGTTGATATGATAAGGCCTTGAATTGTCTTGTAAGGGGAACATGACATTGTACGGCAGTCGTATAGCTCATTGACGTCGTGTACGCCTACATGGTAGCTAGTTGCTAATGTAAATTCCGGTATGAACTTGTCTTGTAGAGTAAGACGTAAAACAGGAGCTGGACCACTGTCTTCCTACATAGACTAACATATCCATACTTGGAAACAAAGGTATGTAAGGTTACTTTGTCCGTATCTTTCTACGGCCAATAGTGTTCACATTGACATTTCACTAGTTCTATGCCGAAATGTACAAAGGTATCCCATATGCACTTATCCATGGTCATTGTCATATATTTCCTACTCATTGATCAATTGTGACTCCCATTTCTTATATTTATGATTAATGTTCCGAAAGCTCAAATAAAGTTACGTACCAATATTCCAATAGTGCCTATACTTGTGTCTCTTGTTCATGGATTATTATCCAATGGTTCCAATGGTATCATGGTGCTAGTAATGTTATATTTCTCATTGATATTTATTCATATGTCTCTTACTCATTGGTTAATGATTCAAAGTTTCCAACAATGTGATGTTCAAAAGTTCCAAAATGATGTTATGACTATCAAAGTAACAATCTCAAAGTAAAGATCAAAGTAATGCAAATGTGGTCAATAATCAAGTACGGGTGGCAAGTCTAGGGGCGTAAGCCTAGCTCGACTCGATCCCGAGATATGGATTTATGGGTGGCAAGTCTAGGGGCGTAAGCCTAGCTCGACTCCATCCCGAGGGTGGCAAGTCTAGGGGAATAAGCCTAGCTCGACTCGATCCCTATATGATGATATGAAAGACCCACTGATCAGTCGGGGCCCGGGTACATTGTGACATATGTGATAACAAGTGAGTATTGATTGTAAAGAAAGTGACAAAAAGTAATGAAAGCAATCCACATAGTTCCCAAAATGCAAGATAGTGACTTACTCACATTGTCTATTCATTTGTATTGAGTTCATTAGTATGTTCATGTGTTATAAAGTTTTATTTGCGCCTTACATACTCAGTACTTATTTCGTACTGACCCCTCTCGGGGAATTTACCTTACTTGCTGCAGGCGCAGGTCCCAGTAGGCTTCCTCAGTAGGTTGCTAGCTGTTGCAGATCTTTGGTGAGCTCCAGTTAATTCGGGGCTTCTCCGAGTCAGAGTGTATATATGTTTTGGTGCTGTACATGTGATATAAAGCGGGGACTTGTCCCGACTTTTAGTTCTTGTTGGTCAATGCACTTGTTAGAGGCTTTTGTAGACTGATGTGGGTGTATAAATGTAGAGGGGATATGTCGATTTTGACTTGGTGGCCTCAACGGCCAAGTTTCGCATATGTATATATATATATCATGTTCCATGAATTCCATTGCGGGTATTTATAGCTATTGTGTGTTTATGGGTTTCTTATGGCATGTATGGGAACAAATAGGGATAAAGCTTGGTTCTCTCGGGCCTTGTCGGCTACGAGTGCCAATCATGCCTCGTTGGGATTCGGGGCGTGACAAAAGTGGTATCAGAGCAGTCGGTCTAAGGATGTCTACAAAGCCGTGTCTGAGTAGAGTCTTACGTATCGATGCGTTGTGCACCACATTTATACGTAGGAGGCTACGAGACATTTAGGATGTTGTTTCTTTCCTTCATTCTAGATCATGCAATAGAGCCAATGTTGTCAGTTGCATTGTATCTGATTTTGGTAATTGTTTTTCTTTGGTATAGTCAAAATGCCGAACACTAGAAGAGGAAGAGGAAAAGGTAAAAGTAAGCTGATCAATAGAATTGCTGGTGAAGGAACAAGTAGACCACCGCCTGAACAAGTTGCTCAAGGTAGGGCTGAAACTGAGTTCGCAACGCGAGCTTCTTCTACTTCTTCAGCTCCAGAAGAGCCGAGAAGAAGGGAGGTGCCCATGGAACCACCGACGAATGCCACAGATCAGGATCTTAGGAATGCTGTACAGATGTTGACACAGTTAGTGGCGGCACAAAGCCAGGGAAGAGCTGGTGCTATGGCACATGATGATGATGAGGCTAGAATGGCAAGTCGCAGAACACAGGATTTCTTGAAACTGGACCCTCCTATATTCACAGGGGCAGATCCAAAAGCAGATCCACAGGACTTCGTGGATCAAATTCAGAGGGCATTGGAAGTTATGCATGTGACAGGGGTAGAGACAGTTGAACTTGCTGCATACAGGTTGAAGGGAGAGGCAATATTGTGGTATGAGGATTGGAAGAAATCCCGTGACATTGGTGCAGATCCACCTACTTGGGAAGGGTTTAAAGTGGCCTTCCTCGATCATTATCTTCCATATGAGGTTCGGGAAGCACGTGCAGACCAGTTCCTGAACTTGCGTCAAGGGAATATGAGTGTTCGGGAATATAGCTTGCAATTTAATTCCTTAGCTCGATATGCGCCAAATGTTGTGGCTACGATGACAGACAGGGTCCATAGATACGTGGACAGACTAGAGCCATATTTGGTAAGAGATTGCACTATTGCGGCCTTGAATAGGGACATGGACATTGCTCGCATACAAGCCTTCGCCCAGAAAATGGAGGATCAGAGACAGAGACGCAGGGTACATGAATTTGATAGGGGACAGTCCAAAAGGGCTAGACCTATGGGACCACCTATGATGTCCCAAGGAGGAACTAGGCCCTGTATGTTTCCTAGACCACCTAGACCGTCGTTCTCTTATTCCACAGGGAGTGCTTATCCTCAGTCTCGAGGGTTTCGAGGTGGTTCAGTTGGACAGAGTAGTGGGGTTCATGGATCACAGTCAGCAGGTTTCCCTCGTCAGCAGTGTCCGCACTGCGGGCGTATGCACACAGGTCTATGTCGGACAGGGACGAATGTTTGTTTTTGGTGTGGTATGCCGGGACATATAGCGAGAGAGTGTCCACAGCGGAGCATGGGTGGTATAGCACGACCAGCTGGGTCGGCTGTTGCGTCTTCAGCATCGGTTCCTTCACAGGGTCGAGGGGTACAACCTATGGGTCGTGGTAGAGGTGCCAGAGGAGGAGCCAGTACTAGCGGGGTCCAGAATCGCACTTATGCTTTGGTGGACCGCCAGAATTCAGAGGTTTCCCCTGATGTCGTCACAGGTACATTATCCATATTCTCACATACTGTATATGCACTGATTGATCCAGGTTCTACATTTTCCTATGTTACCCCATTGGTTGCTGCAAGATTTGCAAAGGCCCCAGAATTATTAATTAAATCAATTGAAGTGTCTACACCGGTTGGTGAATATATTGTTGCAAAAAGAGTATATCGTAACTGTGTGGTAACTGTGTGTGGTCATGATACGCTGGCCGATCCCATTGAATTGAACATGGTGGATTTTGATGTAATTATGGGCATGGATTGGTTGGCCTCTTGTTATGCTACGGTAGATTGCCGGGCCAAGAAGGTACAATTCTGTTTTCCGCAGGAAAATGTTCTTGAATGGCAGGGTAATGTAGGGGCACCACGAGGGATATTTATTTCTTATTTGAAAGCCAGAAAAATGATTGCCAAGGGATACGTATGTCATTTGGTACGAGTGAAAGATAATGATGTGGAACCATTAACTCCACAGTCAGTACCGGTAGTTAATGAATTTCGAGATGTATTCCCAGAGGATCTCCCAGGTTTACCCCCAGAACGGGAAGTAGAATTTGGCATTGATGTGATTCCAGGCACTCAGCCTATTTCTATTCCTCCATATAGAATAGCTCCAGCGGAACTGCGTGAATTGAAGGAGCAATTGAAAGATTTGCTGGATAAAGGCTTCATTAGGCCTAGTATGTCCCCGTGGGGTGCACCGGTATTATTTGTGAGAAAGAAAGATGGCACCTTGAGGATGTGCATCGACTATCGGCAACTGAATAAAGTAACGATCAAGAACAAATATCCCCTCCCTCGAATTGATGATTTGTTTGATCAGTTACAGGGTGCCAAGTGTTTTTCAAAGATTGACTTGAGGTCGGGTTACCATCAAGTCAGAGTTAGAGAAGAAGATGTGCCCAAGACTGCTTTCCGAACACGGTATGGTCATTATGAATTTTTAGTTATGTCATTTGGACTAACAAATGCACCGGCTGTGTTTATGGATTTGATGAACAGGGTGTTTAAGCCATTCCTAGACGTGTTCGTGACAGTATTTATAGATGACATCCTTGTTTATTCAAGATCACCAGAAGACCATGCTTATCACTTACGGCAAGTGTTGCAAATCCTCCGTGAGCGTAAGTTGTATGCAAAATTCTCCAAATGTGAGTTTTGGTTAAAATCAGTGGCGTTCTTGGGTCATATTGTATCAGATGAAGGTATACAGGTTGATACCCAAAAGATTGAAGCAGTGAAAAACTGGCCAAGACCTACGACACCCACGGAGATTCGCAGTTTCCTGGGTTTGGCAGGTTATTATCGAAGATTTGTAGAAGGGTTTGCGTCTATTGCAGCACCATTGACAAAGTTAACTCACAAGGCAATTAAATTTCAATGGAATGACGCATGTGAAAGAGGTTTCCAAAACTTGAAAGACAAGTTGACTTCTACACCAGTGTTAGTACTTCCTGAGGGTACAGAGGGCTATGCAGTGTATTGTGATGCTTCCGGGATTGGTCTCGGATGTGTGTTGATGCAGCATGGTAGGGTGATAGCATATGCCTCACGACAGTTGCGGCCACATGAGAAAAACTATCCCACACATGATCTTGAGTTGGCAGCAGTAGTTTTTGCTTTAAAGATATGGCGTCATTATTTATATGGGGTTCATGTTGACATCTATACGGATCACAAAAGTTTGCAATATCTTTTTAAGCAAAAGGAACTCAATTTGAGGCAACGAAGGTGGTTAGAGCTTTTAAAAGACTATGACATTGATATTCTTTATCACCCAGGCAAAGCAAATGTAGTAGCTGATGCATTGAGCCGTAAGGCAGTAGAAAGCACTAGTGGTCAGTTGAATGAGAAGCGTGAGATAATCAAAGATGTGAATCAATTAGCCAGCTTGGGAGTTCGCCTTATTGAAACGTCAGATGATAGAGTTATGGTGCAGAATGCAGCAGAATCCTCCTTGATAGCTGAAGTGAAAGAAAAGCAATTTGCGGATTCTATTTTATTACAGCTAAAGGAAAATGTGCAGCAGAATTTGACCAAGGCATTTGATATTACACCGGAAGGGGTACTTTAATGTCAAGGGAGGTTATGTGTACCGGACGTAGATGAACTGAGGACACGAATAATGACAGAAGCGCACCATTCGCGTTATTCCATTCACCCGGGTGCTACTAAAATGTACCATGAATTGAAGGAAGTGTATTGGTGGGGCAACATGAAAAAGAACATTGCAGAATTTGTCGCGCAGTGCCCAAATTATCAACAAGTGAAAGTGGAACATCAGAAACCGGGAGGTTACATGCAGTGTATCAATCTTCCAGTTTGGAAATGGGATATGATTAATATGGATTTCATTACGGGTTTGCCTCGTACATTGCGGAAGGTTGATTCTATATGGGTCATAGTGGACCGACTTACTAAATCAGTGCATTTTCTACCTGTCAAGACGACCTATACAGCTGAGGATTATGCGAAATTGTATGTAAAAGAGATAGTACGATTGCATGGTATTCCACTTTCTATTATATCAGACAGAGGAGCACAGTTCACAGCACACTTTTGGAAATCTTTTCAGCGGAGTTTGGGTACTCAGGTGAATTTGAGTACGGCTTTCCATCCTCAGACCGATGGCCAAGCAGAACGTACTATTCAGACACTTGAAGATATGCTACGAGCATGTACGTTGGATTTTCAAGGTAGTTGGGATGACCATTTGCCTCTTATTGAATTTGCGTATAACAATAGCTATCATTCAAGTATTAAAATGGCACCTTATGAAGCCTTGTATGGAAGGAAATGTAGATCACCAATTGGATGGTTTGAAGCAGGTGAAACTGCTTTACTTGGGCCAGATATTGTTCACCAAGCCATGGAGAAAGTTAAAGTTATCCAACAACGGTTACAAACGGCTCAAAGTCGTCACAAGTCATATGCCGATGTTAGAAGAAGAGGGCTTGAATTTGCCATAGGTGATTGGGTGTTTTTAAAGGTGTCACCGATGAAAGGGGTAATGCGGTTCAGAAAGAAAGGGAAATTAAGTCCACGTTACATAGGCCCCTATGAAGTTATTAGAAGATTTGGGCAAGTCGCATATGAATTAGCCTTACCTCAAGAACTTTCCTCCGTCCATCCGGTCTTTCATGTGTCGATGCTTCGGAAATGCATAGGAGATCCGTCTCGTATTGTGCCCGTAGAGGATGTTCAAGTTACAGAGGATCTCACTTATGAAGAGGTGCCCATTGCTATCCTAGATCGACAAGTAAAGAGATTGAGGAACAAAGACATAGCATCCGTAAAAGTCCTTTGGAGAAACCAACACGTAGAGGAGATCACATGGGAAGCAGAAGAAAAGATGAAATCCAAGTATCCCCATCTATTTCAAATGGACCAAGAGATACACAGTGCGGAGGTGGATCAATAAAAAGTAAGTATTTACGAGCATTATGTGTATATGTGTATACGTAAAGTAAAGATGTAATTGTTTTCTAGAAGACGATGTTGTTAACATTCGAGGACGAATGTTTCTAAGGGGGGAAGAATGTAACACCCCGTATTGTTCCGAAAGCTCAAATAAAGTTACGTACCAATATTCCAATAGTGCCTATACTTGTGTCTCTTGTTCATGGATTATTATCCAATGGTTCCAATGGTATCATGGTGCTAGTAATGTTATATTTCTCATTGATATTTATTCATATGTCTCTTACTTATTGGTTAATGATTCAAAGTTTCCAACAATGTGATGTTCAAAAGTTCCAAAATGATGTTATGACTATCAAAGTAACAATCTCAAAGTAAAGATCAAAGTAATGCAAATGTGGTTAATAATCAAGTACGGGTGGCAAGTCTAGGGGCGTAAGCCTAGCTCGACTCGATCCCGAGATATGGATTTATGGGTGGCAAGTCTAGGGGCGTAAGCCTAGCTCGACTCGATCCCGAGGGTGGCAAGTCTAGGGGAATAAGCCTAGCTCGACTCGATCCCTATATGATGATATGAAAGACCCACTAATCAGTCGGGGCCCGGGTACATTGTGACATATGTGATAACAAGTGAGTATTGATTGTAAAGAAAGTGACAAAAAGTAATGAAAGCAATCCACATAGTTCCCAAAATGCAAGATAGTGACTTACTCACATTGTCTATTCATTTGTATTGAGTTCATTAGTATGTTCATGTGTTATAAAGTTTCATTTACGCCTTACATACTCAGTACTTATTTCGTACTGACCCCTCTCGGGGAATTTACCTTACTTGCTGCAGGCGCAGGTCCCAGTAGGCTTCCTCAGTAGGTTGCTAGCTGTTGCAGATCTTTGGTGAGCTCCAGTTAATTCGGGGCTTCTCCGAGTCAGAGTGTATATATGTTTTGGTGTTGTACATGTGATATAAAGCGGGGACTTGTCCCGACTTTTAGTTCTTGTTGGTCAATGCACTTGTTAGAGGCTTTTGTAGACTGATGTGGGTGTATAAATGTAGAGGGGATATGTCGATTTTGACTTGGTGGCCTCAACGGCCAAGTTTCGCATATGTATATATATATATCATGTTCCATGAATTCCATTGCGGGTATTTATAGCTATTGTGTGTTTATGGGTTTCTTATGGCATGTATGGGAACAAATAGGGATAAAGCTTGGTTCTCTCGGGCCTTGTCGGCTACGAGTGCCAATCATGCCTCGTTGGGATTCGGGGCGTGACACTCTCATTGTCCCATCAGTTCAGAAAATAGCAGCCTTTTCAGATTCTTGAATAGTAAAGTTAATATTGAAGGTGCATTCAATGCAATGAGCCTTTCTTCAAAATATAAAAGATACATTGAAGGCTCATGACTATCAGAGTACCTTCAGTGTAAATATATTTAACGGACCGTCTATCTTTTTAATGTGAAAATTGCACTCTGAAGGTGGTCCATTGTCCATACGTTTTCACCATTTTGGTCATGAAAAATCTGACAAACTCATTTATTGGATTTATCCTCATTCAACACCATTTTGATTCAAAATTCTCTATCCTCTTTGGTAGAAATTCAAAGGATCGCTTTCACCCAATTCATCATTTTGGGCACTTCCATGGGTGAAACTGTAACACACCGTACTTTATAACCTCACTTGATACCTTGGGATCATATCTACATAGGTGTTGAGATGCCATGAATATGTGTTTTATAGTGTTATTGGTGAAACATTTGATATCGGACGTAACATGTGCGATTAGATCGTCGTAGGAGGTGTGTTGTGATTTCATGGAGCATAAGAGTCAAACACTTCAATACACTCCTACATACTCCTACATGAGCAAATCATAAAATGTGAATAGTGATCCAAAATGTTCAATGAAGCCAAGGGTGACTAGAATTCCAATTTTTGCGATCGAGGCGACGAATGAGAATCTTTTAAGAGGATGTTGTCGTGACATTATAGAAATATGTAAACATGAGATATATGGTGAATAATACATGAAATTTGTTGGGTTGCATGGATATGTATTATTGGGCCCAAAATTAGGCCCAAATGGGATTAAAAGACTTGGCCCAAAGAGGAAATGACCCATTCTTGCAATAATTGACCAATTGAACATATCCTTTAATGCCACATGGAACTAAGAATGACCTTGGGTCTATATAAAGTCCCCAACATCAGATTTTATTATCAAAAGCTCTCATAACTTTTGGATATTTTCTTAAAACATTTCTCTCTTTTCCAAACCCTAAGGCAAATAATCCCTTTGGACTCCTTGGACAAGATCAACATATTCCAAGCCTTGGTAAGTAGTTCTCCTCATGGATTAACATATTATATGCATGGGAGATTATGTATATTATGCTAGTGGTGTTGGCAAAGTGATGAATAGTGTATTTTGCTTTTGGTGTAAGATATACTATCTTGGTGAATTGAACTTGAATTAGGCCTTGTGCCTTTGATGAAAAAGCATGGTATGGACAAAATATGAACATGTATGGTGTTATTTTTGGCATTAAATTTGTTCTTGTCAAAAAGTGGAAATTATGGGATTTTGGCCGATATGTGTTATGAGTTGAATTAAGGTGCTTTGAAGGATTATTTGTGATGTGTTATGGATAAGAAAGTGTAAAGGAGAAGTATTGTGGTGAAATGTATTGATTTTCATGTATTGGTCAATGTTGGGAATTTTTCGGAATTTTTGGAAGAATGGTATATCAATAGTTTTGTCGAAGGAAAATGACATGTTTAAAGGCAAACATGTCATTCATTGACATTGTATGCATTTGTAAAGTAATTCGTGGTTAACGTGAATTCGTTATGTATGTATGTTGTAGAGTGAAGGAGAGGGATCATTGTATACGCATCGAAGGTTGTCTATTCGTATTGTGCATCCAAGGTATGTAAGGTTACTTGTCCGTATCTTTCTACGGCCAATAGTGTTCACATTGACATTTCTTTAGTTCTATTCCAAAATGTACTAAGGTATCCCATATGCACTTATCTATGATCATTGTCATATATTTCCTACTCATTGATCAATTGTGAACCTCATTTCTCATATTCATGGTTAATGTTCCGAAAGTTCAAATAAGGCTATGTTCCAATATTCCAATAGTGCCTATACTTGTGTCTCTTGTTCACGGAATATTGTCCAATGGTTCCAACGGTATCATGGTGCTAGTTATGTTATATTTCTCATTGATATTTATTCACATGTCCTTCACTTCTTATTGGTCAATGATTCAAAGTTTCCAACAATGTTATGTTCCAAAGTTCCAAAGTGATGTTATGATTATCAAAGTATCAATCTCAAAGTAATGAACAAAGTAATGCAAATGTGGTCAATGATCAAGTACGGGTGGCAAGTCTAGGGGCGTAAGCCTAGCTCGACTCGATCCGGAGATATGGATTTATGGGTGGCAAGTCTAGGGGCGTAAGCCTAGCTCGACTCGATCCCAAGGGTGGCAAGTCTAGGGGCATAAGCCTAGCTCGACTCGATCCCTATATGATGATATGAAAGACCCACTGATCAGTCGGGGCCCGGGTACATTGTGATATGTCATGACATGTGAGCATTGAGATAAAGAAAGTAATGAAAATAATGAAAGCAATCCACATGGTTTCCAAAGCGTAACATGGTGACTTATTCACATTGAGTATTCATATGTTTTGAGTTCATTGAAATATTCATGTGTTGTACAGTTTCATCTGAGCCTTGCATACTCAGTACTTATTTCGTACTGACCCCTCTCGGGGAATTTACCTTACTTGCTGCAGGCGCAGGTCCCAGTAGGCCTCCTCAGTAGATTGCCAGTGTTAGCGGCTCCTTGGTGAGCTCCAGCTCATTCGGGGCTTCTCCGAGTCAGAGTGTATATATGTTTTGGTATTGTATATATTGTGTAATGCGGGGACTTGTCCCGACTTATGGTTTATTTTGGTCAATGCTCTTGTTAGAGGCTTTTGTAGACGGATGTGGGTGTATGAATGTAGAAGGGATATGTCGTCCTTGACTTGGTGGCCTCAACGGCCAAGTTTCGCATATATGTACATATATCATGTTCCATGACTTCCATTGTTGGTCTTGATAGTTGATATGTGTTTATGGGTTTCTTATGGCATGCATATGATTGAGTAAGTAAAGATTGGTTCTCTCGGGCCATGTCGGCTACGGGTGCCAATCACGCCTCGTTGGGGTTCGGGGTGTGACAGAAACTCAGACAAATTTACAAGATAGTTAGAAAAAAGAAATAAGAATATATATAAAAACGGACGGAAGCAGAAAAGAAGAAAGAGTTGAGGATCTTACGGCTGGAATTACATGACTTCGAAAATGGAATGGGTATCAATTGATGCAATTAATCCATAGGGATAGCCATGAAACTATCGTACCAAACCCGATAAAAGTCATCCTCGATACTAGAAATTAAGCCCATTCTTTTCTGCGCAATTATGTGGATAACACCACTACAAAATAATCGGGGGGGGGGGGGGGGGAGTATAGGTGAAGCAGATGGTCGATTGAAAAGTCTAAGCCAGTCCAATACGATTATTTTACTATTTTATGAATGGGAAATCCGAAGTCAATAGAAAAAGGTGTAAGCGACTAAGTTTCTTTCCTGAAAAATAATAATCAAGACAAGGAAAATAGCAACAAACAATAATATTTGATATCAAAATATATGCAGGGATTACAATCCTTATAAAATCTTAAATAAAAAGATATAATCATCTAATTCTTCTCTTCACGACCTTCAACTCAAGAACTTCACCTTGTTCTTGAATCGATGGAATACTTGTTGGAATTTCACCACGAATGCAGAGCCAAACTTTTATCACAATTGTGGAGGTGTGGATACTTGCGGCTCACCACTTCGAGATGAAGACTATTTTGTATGCGGAAGGCTTGGAGATCACCAATGAAGAGCAGAGCATATCTATATGTGTATATGTATTTTGTGTGTGTCTTTATCTTTGGTCAAGACCCCTTTATATAGGTGTGAACTAGGATTTGGGGGGTATTTTGGTCTCCATGTAATTCCAGCGGACCTTGGACTTGAAGAGCATGAGTTGAGCTCGTCTTGTCAACTTAACAGGGTGGCCCAAATGTAATTGGACTTCATTTAAATTATATAATTTTAACTTAAATATTAATCCAACTTTATTAACCAATAATTTGACTTGGTCAACATATCATGAATTTAAGATTTGATTCAAAATTTAATATGAATTTATCTGATAAAATTTCAATGTCTACAAAAGGATAAGTATGAATCAAAGAAAAACCATTGATATGATGCCTAATTCGTGCATCTTCAAACACGAAAATAATATCCAATTCGTCACCCCTATCACAATGTCATTTCATGTCAGTGAGATTTTCCTTCCACACAAAAGATTTATACTCCAGACATTTTGTCATTGCCATCCATAACTTGGGCAATCAACCAAAAACACGAGGATTTTGGGGAGAATATCGACGGCAAGTGCTTCTTTATCGATTTTTTTTTGTTTGGATGTCTGCAGGAGCCTTTCATACACATTTGATCGGCGAAGGTATCTTACTTGTATTTTGATCATCATTGAAAAGTTGCATGAAGGAGTTGTCCACAATGGGGCAATGAGGAAAAGAAGACATAATTATTCTTGAGAAAGGACAAAAGAAGATCGAAGGTGGAGTTCGTAAATAAGAAACTTAGAAAAAAGTATGAAAAACACCAAATAGGATGATGTTTAAAAATAAAGAGGTCATCATTTTTGAAGGAAACTGCAAAATTAGGGTCAAATAGTCATAATCTCGTGTCTGGTTCATTAAATACAAACTGGCGTCTGCCATATCAATGATGTCACCGACTTTTTCAAATGAATTCCTTTCAAAAAGTGGAAAACTTTTTCACTACCCGGTCACGTACTAATGAGCGACCAAAAAATGAGAAACTACTATATAAGGCAAAATCGGACGCAATAGGTGAATGAATTGAGAGACAACACTTGACAATAGTGACATATCAGGGTCGAGTCAACAGGTGCTAGCATTTCATAAGTCATAAACGAAGCACTTTATTTTGTAGGAAGCTCAGTACACTTCTATCACCGTCTAGTGTTTTGATAGGGGCCCACCTAACTTTAAAGAAACAAAATTGAGATATGAATTGTAATGAAGTAATTAAAACAATCATCATTACACGAGCCTCGTAGGTCAACACAATCGTTACAATATGACAGTAATGAATAATTAATATGTAATTGATAAGCAATTAATAGGTCTTTCTAAGTTGCATGAAAGAGTTTACCATTAATGGGGGGAATGAGGAGAAGAAAACATAGCTATGCTTGAGAAAGGACAAAAGAAGATAAAAAAATGGAGTTGGTAAAGAGAACTTAAAAAGAGTATAAAAAACACAAAATAGAATGATGTTTAAATAAGAAAGACGTCATCATTTTAAAAGGACACTGCGAAATTAGGGGCCAATCAGTCATAATCTAATGTCCGTTTCATTAAATACAAATTGGCGTCTGTCATATCAATGATGTCAGATGACTTCCTTCAAAAAAGTGAAAAACCTTTTCACTACCCGATCACGTACTAATGAGTGACCAAAAAGTGAAAAGACTACTGTATAAGGCAAAATCGGACGCAACAAGTGGATGAATTGAGAGACAACACTTGATAATAGTAACATATCCGAGCCGAGTCAACAGGTGCTAGCATTTCATAAGTCAGAAACGAAGCACTTTATTTCGTAGATAGCTCAACACACTTCCATCACTGTCTGATGTTCTGATAGGGGCCCACCAAATTTTAGAGAAATGAAATATGGATCGAAGTGAAGTAATTCAAACAATTATCATTACACGATTCTCCTAGATCGGCACAATCGTTATAATAATATAATAATGAATAATTAATATGTAATTAATGAGTAATTAGTAGGTCTTTCTAAGTTGCATAAAAGAGTTGTCCATCAATGGAGAATGAGGAGAAGAAAACATAGTTATGCTTGAGAAAGGACAAAAGAAGATCAAAATAAAATTGGTAAAGAAGAAACTTAGAAAAGAGTATGAAAAACACAAAATAGAATGATGTTTAAATAAGAAAGTTGACGTCATCATTTTAAAAAGAAACTGCAAAATTAGGGTTAGTCAATCATAATCTGGTGTCTGGTTCATTAAATACAAATTGGCGTGTGTCATATCAATGATATCAGAGGTTTTTTTTCAAATGACTTATTTGTCATATCAATGATATCAGAGCTTTTTTCAAATGACTTCCTTCCAAAAGGTGAAAAATCTTTCCATTGTCCGATCACGTACTAATGAGTGACCAAAAAGTGGGGAGACTACAGTATAAGACAAAATCGGACACAATAGGTGGATGAATTGAGAGACAACACATGACAACAATAAGAAATCAGGTTTGAGTGAACATGTGCTAGCATTCTATAAATCAGAGACGAAGCACTTTACTTCGTAGGAAACTCAGCACACTTTCATCACAGTCTGGTGTTTCAATAGGGGTAGAGGAACGAAATCGAGATATGAATTAGA
Source organism: Capsicum rhomboideum (assembly GCA_031232105.1). Taxonomy (NCBI): domain Eukaryota; kingdom Viridiplantae; phylum Streptophyta; class Magnoliopsida; order Solanales; family Solanaceae; genus Capsicum; species Capsicum rhomboideum. The sequence goes on from CP124711.1 coordinate 14,987,195, forward strand.
TTGAAGTAATCCAAATATCCACCTATTACACGAGTCTCCTGAGTCAGCACAACCGTTGTAATATGACAATGGTGAATAATTACTATGTAATTGATGAGCAATCAATAGGTCTTTAATAGACTTTAAAAAGGCATATTTCGTGGCGTTTGTCCCTTGACATTTAACTACAAATGGAGTTTTACTTTCTTGAAAAAAGGGATCTGAATTTTATTCCAACACTAGTATTACATTAAAATTCTCTAAGCTGGCAAGTTCTTACTTTTTCAATCCTCAATATTGCTATTTACAGTGTCATTGTCAGCTAACTTTCTCGGAGCCCAGGCTAATATAATCTTATGTTTCGATCCATATTGCTTAATTACTTGTTTTAACTATTTTATTGTGCAATTTTTCAAGATACTTCTTACAAACTAATCATTTGGTCAATTCAAAACATGTGTCCTTTAAATTAGGGGTACAAATTCAACTATACCGTTTTAAAACTAATCAAATGCTAAAGTAAAACATGATTAAAAAAATACGTTTTTCTTTTGATATGCTAAAAGCCACAAGTAAAAGTGAAAATATATTTTTAATATAGTGAATAAGTAAAAGTAAACGACGAAAGTATTTACAGTCAGCCCCCGCCCTATCATGCCATGCCCCACCCCGTACCGTTCAATCTGTTTTTTTCATTTTTTGCCCTTTATTTTTTATTTTGTAATATATATTATGTTCGAGTATTGAAAAAAAACCTTTAGAACGTGTTTTGTGTATCACATTCAATAGAAGCTTAAGTTTTATGTAACTAATTTAGTGTGCTATATAAATTAATTGACCTGCCTTACTAGTGTATGTGTCGACCCACCCTGCCCTGCTCGGCCTCAATTGTCATCCCTATACTACTCTTTTATTTTTGGTTAAAATCCTTATACTACTCTATCGAATCGTAACATGTTTACTGCACCAATTGCAATCGGTTATATCAATTAATCTATACTAATATTGTGCATGCTTATATCAGAAATTCATTCATAAGTTACTATGAAATTCCTTTTTAACTTTTGAGTATTTTTACACGAATGGTCAACAATAATTTCTCTTTCTTTATTCAGATTTTTGCAACATTAGCCACGTTATTTGAATCTTTTGCATTAAATGAAAGTAAACAAGGAAATAATGCACGTTATCTTCTGCCGGTAGTTCCATTGCATTCAATTCTCCATAGACCAGCTAGCTAGCATATTAATAGATATTGCCTTATTGCACTATCTCATTTACACCAAATTAATTAATGCTAATTATATACTTGTATTATACGCGTTGAAATTCGAATGAACAGACTGGAAATTGTGTTAATAAATAGATTAGTCAATGGCACGCTCAAAAGTTATTTGGACTGAAATTAGCTACAAAATCAATCATAAATATATTTGTGTTGTTATTAGGATCCCAAAATCATTTTCTGGCAATTGAGGATTTAACTTTTTGTATGGTGCTTTTATGTCTGTACCTTATGTGAACTTCAGCCACCATTCCTAGAAATTAAGCAGTGACCACTGTCTCAATCATGTAACGCCATTCCCATCTAATATCTTCTAATAAAATACTGCAATTATATAAGAATATATTTTTTTTTCTTTGGAAAATTAATTTATTATTTTTATTTATTTACATTTAACATAAAAGTGAAATGTACAGTGTCCCCTATTTTGAACACTTAAACCCGTTCGTTATCTTTTGAATGCCATAATCTCTTCACCAATTGAATATAATTAACTTCTGTAGTATAACTTAATGGATCCGACTCCTCTCCATTCCCTATTGTCTCCGTTTCTCAAGTTCCTATTTAGATAGACGACACATGCCATTGTTAAGATTTAAATCTTAATATAAAAGCTATATATCAAACTAATTTTTTCTAGTTATAAAATTAATCTCAACTTTCACTAATTTCCATAAGTCATTTGGATCATTTTTTAAACAAAACTTATTCACAATGTATCAAATCTAACAACAAAAATCATGTTTCAAAAATATTGTTTTGAAACAGTCAACTGTTTTTGGTTAAACATAACGAAAAAAGAATTAAAAAAAAAATGGGGGTTAGATAGGTTGGTTGGGGGTGGGATAAGGTGGTGGTGGGCATGAAATTTGGTGGGATGAGTGATGTTGAGAGTGGTAGGAGACATTGCCACTTGTTTTCCCTATAGTCATTAAGGAAATCATATTCCTTATTAATGAGTTGAAGTGGAAATTGAATTGTGCTCAATTGAAGATTTTTTTAAAATGGGTTGGAGCTTAATGGGTTGAGATTGACCCAATTATAAATTATCTTGAGTCCAACCCATAAAATTCTGGGCGAGTTGGACAGATGAACTTAATTTGGGCTTATTTGGATAGCCCTAGACACAAGTGTAGCATATTCTTGACATCAAGAAGAGTTCAAACACTGCAACCAAAGGCATTTCCTTTAGCAATACTCTCTACTAATCTGCTTACTCCCTAAAACAGCTTTGATTTCTTTCCAGCCAAAGAGCATGATGGCCTCAATATAAATCAATTTAAAGACTAACTTTCTGTGATTTGCCTCTAGCATGTAGAAGCAACAAGTCATGTGTTGCTCTCAGTTTGGAGCCGTATAATCATCTCTCTGTAGCCACTATAGCATCCTGTTCCACAAGACTTGGTGAAAGTGCACTGAGAAAATAAATGATCTCTAGACTCTAAGAAAGATGGACAAAACACACAACCAACATCTATTTCTAGACCCCAATTCAACAATCTTTCTCCAGTTAGCAATCTGTCATGAAAATGTTGTTGTTTTCTGGATTTTCTGCAGAACGTTGACACACTAATAGCACACAAATTTGTTTGTTCTAAGTCCACAATTATACTGTGTCTTCTTAAAGAATCTAATCCCCTCACTATTGCCCGAGGTATGGATTAATTCTTCCCAGGATAAAATAGAACACTATTCTACAATATCGGCAATGAAAATTGTAGAACTTCGTCGGACTCAAGAACAGAACGAAGTAGAATATCACACTGACTGTTTTGATGTTGTAGAAGAAGAGAGTTTTCAGTTTTCGTTTCACTCCTTAAAAAATTTCTGAATACCTGATGAAGGAAAACACAGGTATTTATAGCCAAATACTTACTGTTTCGAAAGGATGCACTGCTTCGAAAAGTTGCACTGTTTCGAAGCACTATTTCTGAAACATCACGTTTGTTCTGGAACGGATGCATCGTTTCTGGAACGTTGCATGTTTATGGAATGGTTGCATTTTTCTGGAACGATGCACTGTTTCTTGAACAATCACAAATCGTTGGAACATTGCATTTGGAGGAAAATTTCGGACGAATTTTTTTGGATAAAAAAAAAAATTGTCTAAAAAGATAGTCTCTCGATCGATCATTTGCCGAATCCGAATCCGAATCCGAGCCGAGCGAGCGACGACGACGACGGCGCGAGGCTTGGTTTCTTCTTGGCTCACTATCCCTTCAAAGGAGTACTTCTTAATATAAAGGACAAAAGGTTTCTTTCTCCCACCAATGAGGGAGAAACTATTTTTTCCTTCTATAAGGTGACTATTCACCTCCCTTTGTTCCCACTTTGTTCCATCATTTTCCATTCATCTTTCACCAAAACCCAACAATCCCCCACATGAATGGGGAATGGCTATTTCATTTTAGAAAAACATGTGTGATCTACAAATAAGAATCAGTTGCATCTGGATAAGTAGGTTTCCCTTTGAACTTTCCATAGTGAACATACATTGGGTATCCTCGGTCAATCGGTAGATTTGAAAACTTTGAACCGTCGAGCTTTTATGTATACCTAGACAATGTATGTCACACAACTAACCCTTAACCATTCTTGGTTCTCATTGTTTTGTTCGTTTCAGCCATGAATACGTCCTGGTTTCATGAGTACGTAGAGAATTGGCCTTACGTTATATTCTCCTTGAAGCGGCTTACACTTCACACTCACATAGGTGATTCCTAAACGTTAAGTCCAATAGACAAAACTATTTGGTCATACCAGCCAAACTTAGGTAATCATTAAAGGCTTCACATCTTAAGCTCTCTCCTTGCTTTCTGAACATTGTCTACATCATGAGAATAGGTTGAGTTTAGTTAACAATGTTGAACCGTCAGTCACGACTTTGTTTGATCTCTTTGAACCTAGCTCTTGGGATCTCCAGTCTGCTAGGTAGAGTTACCGCCGTGATGACTTGTCCTAGGCCTTAAACCCATTTCCTTTGATGATTTATCAACCGCCTCTCTAGTTAGGCCTTTTGTTAGCGGATCCGACACATTATCTTTTGACTTAACATAGTCAATTGTGATAATTCCACTAGAGAGTAATTGTCTAACGGTGTTGTGTCTTCGTCGCATGTGACGAGACTTTCCATTATACATAGCATTTCCAGCTCGTCCTATTGCCGATTGACTGTCACAATGTATACATATAGGAGCAACTGTATTTGGCCATAAATGAATATCTTCTAGAAAATTCCTTAGCCATTCTGCTTCTTCACCGGCCTTATACAGAGCTATAAACTCAAATCCCATTGTAGAGCTGGCTATACACGTCTGTTTGGAAGATTTCCAAGACACTACTCCTCCACCAATGGTGAACACATATCCACTTGTGGATTTTATTTCAGATGATCCGGTGATCCAATTTGCATCACTATATCCTTCAACCACCGCAGGATATTTATTGTAGTGCAATACATATTCTTGAGTGTATTTTAAATAGCCCAACACTCGCTTCATCGCCATCCAATGAGTTTGATCGGGATTACTCGTGTACCGACTCTGTTTACTTTGGCGCAAGCTATATCAGGTCTTGTACAATTCATTATGTACATCAAACTTTCTAACACTCGAGCATAGTTCACTTGGGACTTTCTTTGACCCTTGTTCTTTGTAAGAGCAAGATTTACATCAATTGGAGTCTTTGCGACTTTGAAGTCCAGATACTTGAATTTCTCCAATACCATGTTGATATAGTGAGTATGAGACAAAGCTAGACCTTGAGGAGTTATGTGAATTTTAATTCCTAAAATCAGATCTGCAACTCCTAATTCTTTCATATCAAATTTGCTAGCAAGCATACGCTTAGTAGCATTTATGTCAAAAATGTCTTTACTCATTATCAACATATCATCAACATACAAGCAAACAATGACAACATGATTTGGAGTGTTCTTTATGTAAACACATTTATCACACTCATTGATCTTAAATCCATTTGCCAACATTGTTTGGGCGCTTGTTTTAGTCCATAAAGTGACTTAACCAGCCGACATACCTTCTTTTCTTTTCCTGGAACTACAAACCCTTCGGGTTGATCCATGTAGATCTCTTCCTCCAATTCTCCATTTAAGAAGGCTGTCTTCACATCCATTTGATGAATTTGAAGACCGTACACGGCGGCTAACGCTATCAATACTCGAATTGACGAAATTCTTATTACCGGTGAGTACGTGTCGAAATAATCAAGACCTTCTCGTTGTCTGAGCCCCTTGACAACTAGTCTTGCCTTATATTTATCAATAGTGCCATCATCTTTCATTTTTCTTTTTGAAGATCCATTTAGGACCCAATGGTTTGTTTCCTGGAGGAAGATCAACTAATTCCCACGTATGATTATTCAATATGGATTCTATTTCACTATTGATTTCCTCTTTCCAATATTGTGCTTCCGTAGAATACATAGCTTCCTTAAACGTTTGAGGCTCATTCTCTACTAAGAATGTCAAGAAATCGGGACCAAAGAAAGTTGATGCCTTTTGACGTTTGCTGCGTCTTACACTTTCTTCATTAGGCGTACTTTCCTTTTCTTTTTCCCTAGTTGTTTAGATTTTTCACTAGACGACTTACATTCATTCTTATACGGGTAAACATTTTCAAAAAATTCAGCATTGTTTGATTCGATTACCGTAGTTACATGAATGTCAGGATTGTCTGATTTGTAAACCAGAAATCGATACGCCTTTCTATTGGTTACATATCCAATGAATACACAGTCAATTGTTTTCGGGCCTATTTTAACCCTTTTGGATTTAGGAACTTGGACTTTTGCCAAACACCCCCACACTTTGAAATATTTCAAGGTGGGTTTCCTTTCTTTCCACTTCTCATATGGAATTGACTTTGTTTTGCTATGGGGTATTCGATTGAGTATTCGATTAGTCGTTAAAATAGCTTTCCCCCACAAGTTCTGCGGTAAACCAGAACTTATCAACAAGGCATTCATCATCTCCTTTAATGTTCTATTCTTTTTTTTCGCAATTCCATTGGATTGTGGAGAGTATGGGGCAGTTGTTTGATGAATAATGCCATATTCCAAACATATTTCTTCAAAAGGAGATTCGTATTCGCCGCCCCTATCACTTCTGATCATTTTGATTTTCTTATCAAGTTGTGTTTCAACTTCATTCTTATATTGCTTGAATGCATTAATTGCCTTATCTTTGCTATTAAGTAGATAAACATAGCAATATCGAGTGCTATCATCAATGAAAGTTATGAAGTATCTTTTACCACCACGTGATGGTGTTGACTTCATGTCACAAATATCTGTGTGGAATAAGTATAAGGGATTTGAATTCCTTTCAATCGACTTATATGGATGCTTAACATACTTAGATTCCACACATACTTGACACTTCATATTATTACTTTAAAACTTAGGAAATATTTCCAAGTTAATCATTTTACGCAAAGTTTTGTAATTAACATGTCCTAAACGTGCATGCCATAAATTATTGGACTCAAGCAAGTAAGAAGAAGAAGTACTTTTATTGATATCAACAACCATTACATTTAGCTTGAAAAGGCCCTCAGTGAGGTAACCCTTTCCTACAAACATATCATTTTTACTAAGTACATTCTTATCAGACACAAAAACACACTTAAAACCATTCTTGACCAGAAGTGACGTCGAGACCAAATTCTTGCGCATTTCGGGAACATGAAGAACGTTGTTAAGCGTCACAATCTTGCCCAAAGTCATTTTCAAGCCAATCTTTCCAGTTCCTTCTATTTTTGCGATTACAGAATTTGCCATATAAATGGTCTCATCTTTTTCAAACACAGTATAGAAAGAGAACAACTCCCTATTTGAACAAACATGTCGGGCAGCACCCGAATCCATCCACCATTCTTTTGGATTCCCTACCAAGTTGCACTCGGACAACATTGCACACAAAAAGTCCATGTTCTCATTAAGGTTCGCTTAGTCTTTCTTTTTCTTGTCCTTCTTAGGAGCATGACACTCCGAAGCCATATGACCATACTTGCCACAATTGTAGCAATTTTCTTTGAACCTCTTCTTGCTTGGTTCATTCTTCTCTTCATTGGACTTTTTCCTTTTCTTGTTCTTTGGAGGAGTTTCAACATGATTTGCTCCCGGAATTGAAGTGGATTTCTTTTCAGCAGCTTTGTTGTCTTCTTCAATCCGCAAACGAACAATCAAGTCCTCTAACTTCATTTCCTTTCGTTTATGTTTCAAGTAGTTCTTAAAATCCTTCCATAAAGGAGGCAATTTTTCGATAAAGGCTGCCACTTGAAATGCTTCATTTACAGTCATTCCTTCAGCAAGTAAATCATGGATTATTACTTGCAATTCTTGGACTTGAGACATGACAGTTTTACTGTCAACCATTTTATATTCCAGAAATTTGGCCACCACAAATTTCTTTAGTCCAGCATCTTCAGTCTTGTATTTCTTGTCTAATGCGTCCCATAATTCTTTAGACGTTTTGCATACGCTATATACATTATACAAGCTATCTTCCAACCCATTCAGAATGTAATTTTTGCACAGAAAATCAGAATGATTCCATGCCTCCATTACTATGAAACGGTCCTTTTTCGGAGTGTCATCCGGGAAGGTTGGAACTTTTTCAAAAATAAATTTCTGCAAACTGAGAGTGGTTAGATAGAACAACATCTTCTGTTGCCACCTCTTAAAGTCAGTACCAAAAAACTTTTCAGGTTTTTCAGTTGTTGTCAGTGCAGGAACAACACGGTTTGACGAAACTGCATTTGTTTGCACAGAAGCAGAAGTCATAACAGTATCAACAGGTTCTGCCATTTCGTATTAGATTCTTTAAGCTTGTTGTTTTCTGGATTTTCTGCAAAATGTTGACACACTAATAACACACAAATTTATTTGTTCTAAGTCCACAGTTATACTGTGTCTCTTTAAAGAATCTAATCCCCTCACTATTGCCCGAGGTATGGATTAATTCTTTCCAGGATAAAATAGAACACTATTCTACAATATCGGCAATGAAAATTGTAGAACTTCGTCGGACTCAAGAACGGAGTAGAATATCACACTGACTGTTTTGATGTTGTAGAAGAATAGAGTTTTCAGTTTTCGTTTCACTCCTTAAAAAATTTCTGAATACCTGATGAAGGAAAACATAGGTATTTATAGCCAAATACACACTGTTTCAAAAGGATGCACTGCTTCAAAAAGTTGCACTATTTCGAAGCACTATTTCTGAAACATTGTGTTTGTTATGGAACAGATGCATTGTTTCTGGAACGTTGCATGTTTCTGGAATGGTTGCATTGTTCTGGAACGATGCACTGTTTCTTGAACAGTCACAAACGTTACAAAATATTTCGTTGGAACATTACATTTGGAGGAAAATTTCGGACGAATTTTTTCTGGATTAAAAATTTTTTTGTCTAAAAAGATAGTCTCTCGATCGATCATTTGCCAAATCTAAATCCAAATCTGAAGCCGAAGCCGAGCCGAGCGAGCGACGACGACGACGGCGCGAGGCTTGGTTTCTTCTTGGCTCACTATCCCTTCAAAGGAGTACTTCTTAATATAAAGGACAAAAGGTTTCTTTCTCCCACCAATGAGGGAGAAACTATTTTTTCCTTCTATAAGGTGACTATTCACCTCCCTTTGTTCCCACTTTGTTCCATCATTTTCCATTCATCTTTCACCAAAACCCAACAAATGTAACCAAAGAGTAAAAACAACTTTTTGTTCTTGGGACTTTAGCAATCCAAGATGATATTATGTTCACCATTTTATCAATTAATGAATTTTACTAAATGATGGTGAGCTTATTAGATGCTAATGGGACCCCTAAATACTTGAATAGCAATTCTCCATAGCCAAATCCTAACTGACTTAGAATGATTAGTTGAGTCTCCTGAGTTACACCCCCACATAGACTGAACTTTTTATCTAAATTGGCCTGTCAACCCAAGGCATTTGAGAAATTTTTGAAACAGTGTTGTCTATGAAGAGTAGATTCAGCATCCCCTTAGCAAACAAAAGTAAATCATCAACAAAACTAAGGTGTGTAATTTATATTATTGTACACTTAGGGTGGTGCTTAAACTCTATAATATTCTTCACCCCTCTCAGACATCTACTCAAATATTACATGGCTATGGCAAATAAGAATGGGGAGATTGGGTTCCCTTGTTTAAGGCCTTTAGTGTTGGGTTCTAGTGATGAAATGTGAATGGAAAATGGAGGGAACAAATGGAGGAAAAAAGTTAATTGTGTTTTCACTTTGAAGAAGAGTGTTTCTCCCATATTGGTGGGAGAAAAGAACTTTCTTGTACATATATTGAGATGCATTCCTTCATGTGAATAGTGAGGCAAGAACAAGTCAAGCCTCGCGTTGTCGTCGCTCGCTCGACTTCGGCTTCGGATAGATCGAGAGACTATCTTTTTGGACAAAATTCATTTGAAGTTTAAGAGTTAATGATCCAAAAATTTCATCTGAAATTTCTCCATTTACGGACGCACATGAGGAAGTGCGGACGCATGTCACAACGCAACACGAAGGGACGAACCTTCGAGGCACTGGTTGAAGACAGAAAAGGTGACCTGCGCATGCAAGTGACGATCTGCAGACGCAGATGGCCGGCGCAGGTCAAGCCAGACTTTCTATTTTTTTTACCAAAAATGGCACCTGTGGGCGCAGGTGGTTCCGACGGTCTAAAACAGTGCGTTTTTCTGGAACCATTGTTTCCTTTCTGAAGCACCACTTTTTTGCTATAAATACCTGAATTTTTCCTCAGGTATAGGGACGAAATTTGTGAAAGAAAAACACTCTCTTCTTGAAAAACTCAAGTGTGATCATCAAATTATTGAGTGAGTTTGTTGTTCGGTAGAATTTGAGGTACCACTATTTTACTGAAGTGAATCATTTTATCCTGGAAGGAAAGATTCCATAACCTCGGGTACTTGAGTGGAATAAATTTCTTAAGGACACACCGTGAATTCGGTGGACTTGATTCTACATTTCTGCTTCATCTCTTTTCTTTATGGTTTTGCTATTTTTCAGAAAATAGTAGAAACTTTATTTTGACAATTCATAATTGTTGAACTTGTGTTTGAAGTTGTTTTGTTTTATTATTTTTCAGAAAATAATGTGAACTTCATTTTGTTGATGTTCAAGAGTTGGGTTGAACTTATTATTGAAGTTTAGAGTTGTAAATACTGAGTTCATACTTCATTTGATTGTTCATACTTAACGTTGAACATGTGTTTGAAGTTATTATTGAAAATTACAGATTTACTAAATCCGAAAAACAACAATCTTAAGGAATTTATTAAGTACTTGTTAATATGTATAGTGTCTGATTTTGTGGAGACTAAATCTTTCGATTTCTACTCTCTTGGTTTAAAGAATATAAAAACTTTGCTGAGAAATTGGACTGTGAATTCGGTTCAAAAAATATAAAAACTTCACCGATTCGATGAACTCATTGTATTAGTTTCTAAATTTTAAAATCTTTGAATTTTTACTTTTTTTGAATTTGTGTTTGATTTGAAGAATGTGAAAACTTCGTCAGATATCAAAGTTCATTCGGTTGATAATTTGAAGACATAAAAACTTCATTGTTGACTAGAAACAAGTGCTTAAAGATTTAAGTCTTTATAGTTAGTATTCTGAAATACTAAAGTATTTGCCAAAGCTTGACAAGGAAATGACGAATGAAACTGAACAACGAATTGATTCGATTGTGATTGGTGTTGTCCCAACGGCAACCAATGTTGCATCATTAAGTCATTCAGATATTGCTGAAGCAATGGAAACGATAGAGAAACCGAAAAAATATTCTAGTGTGAACTTCAAAGAATGGCAGCAAATGATGTTCTTTTGGCTGACCAAACTTGAAATGCAAATGTTCACAAGTAGATATCCTCATGTTCCAGAAAAAAAAATGTTTGAAAACCAAGTGTTTCGTTTAGAAGATCTTGTGATTCGTCTCAAAATAAAAGAGGATATTAAATTGTGTGAGGAATCAGTAATGATATGTGTAAATCTTGTTAAAGATAATGTTGCACATAATATGAAGAGGAGGAATTCTTCTAGACAAGAGAAGGAGAAGAACAAGAAAAAGTTTAAAGACAAGTGTTACAATTGTAGTAAAGTTGGTCATAAAGCTCTAAGTTGTCAAGTTCTGGAAAGGAACAAGAAAAGAAATAAGATAAACAAGTTGGAAGCAACTGAAATGATTGAAAATCTGTGTGCAATGATCTCAAAATATAATTTAGTTGGAAATCCAAATGAATGGTGGTTAGATTCAGGAGCCACTAGACATGTTTGTATGGACAAAGAAGCTTTTGCTACTTATGATACCACTGGTCCCAAAGAAATGATATTTATGGGAAATAATGCAACAGTCAAGGTTGAAGGAAGGGGGAATATATTCCTAAAATGACTTCCAGCAAGGTGTTGACCCTCAACAATGTTCTCCATGTTCCTACTATTAGGAAGAACTTAGTGTCGACAACACTACTAGTTAAAAATGGGCTTAAATGTGTGCTTGTTTCGAAGAAAGTTGAAATAAGCAAGAATGAAATGTTTGTAGGAAAGGGATACCTCAATGAGGGCCTTTTCAAACACCATGTAATGGCTATTGAAAAGAATAAAGCTGAGGCTTCTACTTACTTGCTTGAGTCAAATGAATTATGGCATCAACATTTAGGACATGTCAATTACAAAACCTTGCGAAAACTGATTAACTTAGAAGTTTTGCCTAACTTTGAGTGTTGTAAATCAAAGTGTCAAACATGTACTGAATTGAAGTATGCTAGGCATCCGTATAAGTATGTTGAAAGGAATTCCAATCCCTTAGACTTAATTCACACAAAAATTTGTGATATGAATTCCATACCATCACGTGGTGGGAAAAAGTATTTCCTAACTTTTATTGACAACTGCACTAGATATTGTTATGTCTATTTGCTGAATAGTAAGGATGAGACAATAGATTCATTTAGCCAATATAAAACTGAAGTTGAAAATCAGTTGGATAAAAGAATTAAAATGATAAGAAGTGATAGGGGTGGAGAATATGAATCTCCTTTTGCAGAGATATGTTTAGAAAATGGAATTGTCCATCAAACTACGACCCCGTACTCACCTCAATCAAATGGGATTGCGGAAAGAAATAACCGAATGTTAAAGGAAATGATGAATGCCTTAATTATAAGTTCAGGTTTACCGCAAAACTTGTGGAGGGAAGCTATCCTTACAGTTAATCAAATACTCAATAGAGTGCCCCATAGAAAGACACAATCTATTCCATATGAGAAATGGAAAGAAAGAAAATCCAACTTGAAATATTTCAAAGTGTAGGGGTGTCTAGCAAAAGTCCAAGTTCCTATACCCAAAAGGGTGAAAATAGGACCAAAGACTATGGACTGTGTTTTCATCGGATATGCTATAAACAGTTAAGCATGTCAATTTTTGGTTCATAAATCCGAACATACGGATATTCATGATAATACGATAATTGAATCACATAATTGATATCGCCCAAAATATACCTCTAAAAAAGTACAATGTGGTCGTTGAATCAAATATAGAACCCAACTAGGTTGGGATCGATCCCACAGGGAATAGGTCGAAGTATGAGTAGAATACCAGATGGAACAATTGGAAAGTAAGTAGAACTGGGGGGTTTGCTAATGAATAGTAACAATTACGATTGTTGATTGTATTGAGTTTGTAGTTAATAAGAGAAATTCACTAGGACTGTGATCCCCAATGATTCCTTAACTCCACCAGCTACTTGTGCTTAACAAGATTACCCCGCTGCGCTGCATGCAAAATCTAACAAGTTAGGTTCATCTAACTATCTCTCGACCTTCATTAGACGAATTTCACTCTTCTCCTCTCGGACTCCGAGTATCTCACTACTAACCTTTGTCCTGGATTTCAAATAACCTTTCCCGCTAAGGCTCCGATTATTAGATGAAGGTTGATAGCTTCAAATCTCTGTTGTTATCTCCTTTTCCCAATCTCTACCTCTCTCTTGAGCAAGTCTAGAATACAGGCGAGTTTTTAACATTTGCAACCGTTAGAAAAGCATTCACAACGAAGGAAACAACAATACATGCATACACAGCAGTACAAAGTTGCTTTGCACTTGACCGGTTTCGTTAATTTCTCATGGTTCACACAACCCTAGTTGATGGGTTTAGCTGCTCATAATTGTAAGAACACAAGAATAATTCAGAGATGAAAGCATAATTATGATCTCACAAGAATGAAGGAAAATCGAAATTTCAATTATCAATAAAACTCAAATTAGGGTTTGTGAATACAAAACCAAGAATATGTCTGAAACAGTATGAAATAACTCTCAAAATAGTATATTGTCTAACTCTCGCACCTAGGACTATACATGGGTATTTATAGATACAAAACTAATCCTATCCAAAACCAAATAGGAGAACAGAGTCGGCAACTTTCACGGTATCGTGGAACCAAGTCACGCCACGTAGGTTGATGTCATGGGAATCAGGCTCAATTGGCAGTCTTCAGAAGTTAGGTCACAGGAGGCTTCCACGTCACGTGGGTGGTAGTCACGCCACGTGACCCCTGCCGTGGGAATTATGTTGTTTTTTCATTCTCTGGACTTGAGTCACGACAGCCACTCATGTGGCGTGAGTGGCTTCCACGTCACGTGACTGGTGGCATGACTCCTCCTCTGGTGCAGCCTCTTGTTATTTCTTCTTCCGACACTTCGTTCTCGGGTTTGATTCTTCCTCTTTTGATCATTTTGCCTTTAAAACTTGTTTTCCTGCAAAGTAGGACAGAAACCACATCATACCAACAAAACACACCCAAGTTATTACATATTTTCCTTGTTTTAAGCATCAACAGTGCTATGTAACCATGACACATCAACACCCTCAACTTAGAACGTTTGCATGTCCTCAGGCGAACAAAATAAAAGTACACAAAGACAATGCTTAACTAAGAGAAACCTAAGGGACCTATGACAGTCTACTCATTACTTTTGACACAAAACCTTTTCGACCCCTCCTATTTTCAAAGCAAAACCAAAGTGTGTATATAAGCAACATAGTATCATGACACAGAAGGGATCAAGTGATGGCAACAGATTATGTACAAACAACTAAGCATATATGCAATTTGACATTTCTCGAACAACTAGCAGCTAATGACACAACCCATGTACTCTCACAATCAAAGAAGTCCCATGCACTCTCAGTATAATTTAATTAATATCATAGGGACGAGATCAAAACACTCACGCTCGCAAAGAAGTCAAGACAGTGTGCATGAAATACCATAGGCTTGCCCTTATTTTCTACGCCTTTGTTTTCGGACAGTTGGACTAGGATCACTATAGGACTTTACTCGGCTTGTAATGTAGGCTTAGGGACGGATATGGTACATATGGGTATGGTGACTCAACCCTCCTTGACACTACACTATTCTTGGCTCCAACTTATAGCCTTTCTCATTTTTACTCTCCCTTATTCTCCATTCTTTTATTTTCAGATTTTGGGTGTGATTTTTCTCAAACTTCTCAACACAACTATTTTTTTTTCTTCTTTCACTTTATTTTTTTTTCTTTTTCACACCCAAATCTGTTTTCTCTTTTTCTTTTATTAACCCCTTCTTCATACCCAACTCAATCTACGCACCCCTATAATAGACACCCTCAACTTAGGCGATTTGCCTGAGTTGAAATACACAGTGTCTAAGGAGGAACCAGGTTCAAGACAGGTTCATTGTAATTAAAATGGGAAGGTGAATAGGCTAATGAAAGAAATAGGACGATTATGGCTCAAAGTTGGGATCAAGGGATACTTCTTCCTTTGGTTTGGTATTTAGGATAAAAGTGGACTTTATTCAAAAACGGCCTATGATCCTTTCCTAATCCCTATCCTTTAACTTAGGCAAGACCAACCGGGCAAGTTCTGGATCGCACACACACAGTTAACTAAGTAGTGACCTCACACACACATAGCACAGGGTCGTATTACCAACTACTAGCTATCCGGTTCATGCAATGCTAGCTATAGTTATTTGCATATAATCCTAGTGCCTTAACAAAATCCAATAACTGTCACACACAAGCATGCTATTCACACAATTCAATAACCAAAATTTTAGGAGGGGTATCCTTAACATTCAAAACACATAAAAACCTTTCAAAATTGGATTGCACTACAGTTCCCTCATTTTTCTCCTAATTTAGCAAGAAACACAAAAACATAATCAATAACATCCTAAACATGCCGGTTCTACTATGATAGCACACTCGGGGGAAAAGAAACACGGCAACAAAACCCCCCAAGTGGTGGTACACCCCCACCCCCAACTAAACATGGTGCAATGCCCTCAATACACCGATATCAAATCAAATACAAGGGAGTGAAGACATACATGTGGCGCCCTAAGCGCTGAAAGTGGGACCGCCAGCAGCGGGATCATCAGACTGTGCATCAATAGGCGCATCTGATAGAGGGACAGCCTGACTGGCAGATGCCCCACGCGCCCCCTGCTCCTCCTCAATCTGGCTCGCATGGTACTCTACCCGTGAGGCTTTGACCCTCCGCAGATCACTCTCGTACTCAGCATCACTCTCCCCCCCATCCTCCGAATTGCGGGGTCTCTTGCCTCTATCCATAGGAGGCTCCTCATCAGCAAACAAATCAACCTCAAATGCTGGTCGCACAGAGGTCTGGGCAGGCATAGGTGGTATAATGGGAGTGCTACTCGATGCCGGCCATATCAGGGCTCGGTGCAGCACTCAAGCGGGAGGCCATACGTGCCTCAAAACTATCAATTCGCCCATGTAATCCCCGCATAAACTGGTCCATCACTGCATTCATCCGTGCCTCTACCCTAGTCTCTGCAGCCTCTACTGTAGATCTAACCCAAGGCTTGAGCTGGGATACCAACTTAGCCATCTGAGTCTCAATGTGAGCCTGGCGCTCAAACATCTCCGTCTGCCTGTCAATCAACTGCTGCTGAAAGTCTCTCGATACTGAAACCATCCCAGCAGGAGTCGGTGGGGCACTAGTACTGGGTACCTCATCATCAATAGGTCCAGTGCCCTTAGTCTGTACAGGTACCCTAACTGGTGCAGAAACAGGAAAAGGGGCACTACTCGGCTCATCCAGGGCTGCACCCGATGACTCAGACGGTTGTGACCCTCGTGGAAGCACGGGGTGTGAACCCCTCTGCTGCATCAGCGCAATGTCTGCAATGCGGGTCACCTCGATATAATGGTTGAGGGCAGGTAACCTGGCCACCCCTGGCCTATCACACAGTCCCTGGATCAAGCATGGAAAGGGTATACTTGTGTGATCTCTGAAAGCCCGCTCGTGGATCTTTCGGACTATGTACCTCGCAAAACCAATCTCATAACCAGCTAAGATACTGGCAACTACTACAGCCCGCTCCAACGTGAGTGAGTGTTCAGCATTGGTTGGACCCAACCGACGCTGAACCACGGACCACCAGAATCGACCAGCAAAATGAAGCATAGACTTTTTAATGTCCAGCT
The DNA here is from genome assembly GCA_031232105.1 of Capsicum rhomboideum. Classification (NCBI taxonomy): domain Eukaryota; kingdom Viridiplantae; phylum Streptophyta; class Magnoliopsida; order Solanales; family Solanaceae; genus Capsicum; species Capsicum rhomboideum. Next base: position 15,004,019 of record CP124711.1, read on the forward strand.
TCCCAGTCACCCAGCTAGCCGCCACACCATCTTCGATAATGTACCCTGCAATCCATTTAAGCAGTTCTAATTTCTACTCCGTATCTCACATCTTAGCTCTATCTCTGACAGTGTCCATCCTATGATCAAATTCAGCAGTCGACGTCGAAAGTGGACGATCATCCCCAAATAGGAAGCGGTGAATGGTCTGCTCCGAAATATCTACGTGGGTACCCAAACCATGACATGAGTCAAAAATGGCTGCAAAATAATTTTTTGTCCAACAGGAGTGCCCAAATCCACCGACACAGCATACAAGGCATAAAACTCTCGGACTAACACCGAGCTATATCGACCAGAAGGCTGCGCCATCCATTCCAAATCGTACCTCTCAAAGACAGGCCATATGTCAGGCAAGGTCCTCAACTCATCCACCCAATACCGTGGCTCCTCCATAATGCTCCTCCGACATACACCCCTCTCAATTAATTCAGCATCTCTATCATAGAAAGCACGCATGCCCTGCACACACCAACGCTGAACCTCTGTACTCTGCATGGGAGTCGGAGCACTCTGAGCACCAAAACCTAAAACAGAAGCCGTAGCCTTCGCCGTAGAAGTACCCTGACCCGTATCATCATCAGCAGAGCCTGACAAAGAACCATCCTCCCCCTCTTCATACTGGGGGCGAACTCAGAAGACTCAACCGAAACAACTGGCTCAATATGTGGTGGGGCCGACTGAAGTGCTGCCCGAGCAGCTGCTCGGGCTCGCGTCTGTAACCTCATAGCTCGAGGAACCAAAGCAGTGTCATCATGGCTAATGTCAAATTCCTCCACAAAACCACTTTATTCAGACTCAGTTGGTTCATCCTGGAGACGGGTTGGTAAATCCAAATTTTTGGTGCGAATTCGGGATGAGGCATCAAGGTGGTCACTCTTGGGGTTGGATTTTGGAGGCATGGTAACGGGTTTGGATAGAAGTTTTGGGTATTTGGGTCGGGTTTGTGGTATTGGATTCTGATTTAGTGGATCCGGTAGTGGGTGGGTTGGATTTTTAGACTTGGGGGGTAATGGAGTTCGGAGTTTTGGAGTTTTGGGAGTCTAGGGTTTGGATTTTTGGTTTTGGAGTGGTTTGGATTCGAATTTGGAGTAGAAGGATGAGAAAAATTGGATTTTAGGGTTTAATTAGAGGAGTTTTGAAAGTGGGGAAATAATGGAGTGGATCGGATATATATCGGATAAAGAAGAAAGGATCCGAATTTATTTTAGAAAAATAGGCCTGGATCGGGTCGGATTTTAGGTTTCTGCAGATTTTATGTTTCACGAAACGACCAACGTCACGTGGGTGTGACCTACGTGGCGTGACTTCTGTCGTGAGTGAGGTTCTGAACCTGACTTTGATGTCTGATTTTGACGATACCACTCACGTGACGTGGATCACATCCACGTCACGTGGATGCCTTCCATGGAGGAGATTTAGAACCTAAAAATTTTCCTCTGATTTTGACAATACCAACCACGTGGCGTAGAATACCCTCACGTGATGTGATTCATGTCATGGATGATATTTAACCCATTCAGGTAAATTTTGTGATTTTCAGCTAACTGTTCCTCAATAATCAGATCTCCGCATAACAAAATCTTGGGTTGCCTCCCAATCAGCGCCTGATTTAATATCGCGACATGACACGGCTAACTTGGATACTCAGACTGCACCAACTAGCCCATGGGTTGCCTCCCATGAAGCGCCTGATTTAACATCTCAGCACGACACAGCTAACTTGACTACTCGGACTTCATCAAGTTCAAATTCTTCAATTGTCCTTATCTCTTTCGAAACTCCCACATAATGCTTAACACGCTGTCCATTGACTTTGAATAGGACATTATCTGATCCTTTAGCTCAATAGCACCATGTGAGAATACCCGAACGACAGTGAATGAGCCTGACCATTTGGATTTTAATTTTCCAGCAAGCAGGCGAAGCTTAGAATTATACAGTAAAACCAAGTCTCCTAGGTGAAACTCTCGGTCCTCAATTCGATGATCATGATACAATTTCATCCTCTCTTTATACAATTCTGAACTTTCATAAGCCCGGAGACGAAATTCATCCATCTCATTCATCTGCTCAAGTCGCAATTGGGCCGCTTCACTCCAGTCCAAATTCACCCTTTTCAACGCCCACAAAGCTTGATGTTCCAGTTCAATGGGCAAATGGGAAGACTTTCCAAAAACCAACTGATATGGTGATGCACCGATTAGTGTTTTGAAAGTAGTCTGATATGCCCATAACGCATCATCCAATCGTCGAGCCCAATCAGTCCTATTTGCATTAACTGTTTTCGCAAGGACTTAATCTCGCGCTTTGACACCTCCACCTGCCCGCTTGTCTGAGGATGATAAGGTGTTGCCACCTTATGTTTGACACCATATTTTTCAAGCAGGGCTTTGAACAGACGGTTACAAAAGTGGGATCCTCCATCACTAATAATAACTCGGGGTGTCCCAAAACGTGAGAATATGTTCTTTTTCAAGAAAGTTGTGACACTTCTCCCTTCGTTATAAGGAAGCGCAATTGCCTCCACCCACTTAGAAACGTAGTCAACGGCTACCAAGATATATTTCATTCCATGCGAGCTCACAAAAGGACCCATAAAGTCAACTCCCCACACATCGAACAATTCAAGCTCAAGTATAGTTGTCATAGGAAGTTCGTGTCTGCGTGAAATGTTACCTTGCCTTTGACATCGGTCACAAGCGCGGGCATAGTCATGAGCATCTTTGTAAATACTAGGCCAGTAGTACCCACACTACAAGATTTTATGGACAGTCCGTGTACCTCCATGATGACCCCCAACTGGAGATGAGTGACATGCCTTCAAAATACTTATCATCTCGAACTCTGGAACACATCTTCGAATTATGCCATCATCACACACCCTAAATAAATATGGCTCATCCCAGAAGAATTTTCTTACCTCATACATGAATTTCTTTCTCTGCTGATATGTCATATCTTATGGAACTAGATCACTTGCCAAAAATTTGGCAAAATCAACAAACCAAGAGATTAAGTCTTGGGATGCTGCCAATACTTGCTCATCTAGAAAAGTATCATCAATCTCAAGATCATCCTTTAATTTAAGCATGGCCTCCTCCTCAAGACGTGAAAGATGGTCAGCCACTTGATTTTCGATCCCCTTACGATCCTTGACTTCAAAGTCAAATTCTTGCAACAGAAGTACCCACCGAGTAAGTCTTGGATTAGCATCCTTTTGCGACATAAGATACCGAAGAGCTGCATGATCTGTATGAACAATCACTTTCGTACCAATCAAGTAAGATCTGAATTTCTCAAAAGCGAATACTACGGCCAACAACTCCTGCTCAGTCACAGTGTAATTCTTTTGAGCTGGATTAAGCACTTTGCTAGCGTAGTAGATCGGATGTAATATCTTCTCACGTCTTTGGCCAAGGACTGCACCCAAAGCCACTCCACTAGCATCGCACATAACCTCAAAAGGCTTAGTCCAATCTGGTGACACAATAATAGGGGTTGAAATCAACTTCTCCTTAAGACACTCAAATGCTTCAAGACATGCCTCATCAAACAAAAACTTCACGTCTTTCTCTAAAAGTTTGCACAAGGGATGTGCAATCTTGGAGAAATCCTTGATGAATCTTCTATAAAAACCAGCATGACCTAAGAAACTTCGAATTCATTTTACAGAGATAGGTGGGGGCAGCTTCTCAATTACTTCAATCTTCTCCTTATCCACCTCAATGCCATTCTTTGAAATCTGATGCCCCAATACGATACCTTCATTGACCATAAAGTGACATTTTTCCCAATTCAGCACTAGGTTGTACTCCTCGCATCTTTGTAGCACATTGGCAAGGTGTGCCAAACAACCCTCAAACGAGTCTCCCACAATAGAAAAATCGTCCATAAAAACCTCGATAGTGTCTTCCACCATGTCAGAGAAAATAGACATCATACAGTGTTGGAAGGTGGCTGGTGCATTACACAAGCCGAAAGGCATACCCTTGAATGCGAACGTCCCGTATGGACAAGTGAAAGTGGTCTTCTCTTGGTCTTTAAGGGCAATAAAAATCTGATTATACCCCGAATAGCCATCAAGTAAACAATACCATCCTCTACCAGCAAGACAGTCTAACATCTGGTCCATGAAGGGCATAGGAAAATGATCCTTTTCAGTCCACGAATTCAGGTTTCGATAGTCCATGCAAACTCTCTATCCAGTCACTGGCCTCATTGGAATCAACTCATTTTTGTCATTTGGAACCACAGTGATTCCTCCCTTTTTCGGTACACACTGAACTGGGCTCACCCACTTGCTATCAGTAATTGGATAAACCACTCCTGCATCCAACCACTTGATAATCTCTTTCTTCACAACCTCTTGCATAGGTGGGTTCAGACCACGCTGGTGCTCAATGCTAAGTATACACTCAGGAGCAAGCTGGATCTTATGAGTGCAAATGGCGGGTGGAATACCTATGCTATCAGCAATAGACCACCCAATGGCCCTCTTAAATCTTCTCAAAACTGAAACCAAAGCCTCTACTTGCCAATTCACCAATTTAGCTAAAATAATCACTGGCAAGGTATTGTTGGCTCCCAAGAATGTATAGCGAAGGTGGGCCGGAAGAGCCTTAAGCTCTAAAACTGGAGGCTCCTCGATAGATGGAGAGCTGGTGGAGTTACCCGATTCTTCAAATCAAGGTCCAATTTCTTGGGATCATAAGTGTACGCTCCTTTACCAGTGAGTGCACCCACCATCTCATCATACTCTTCAATACCATTGTTTTCAAAATTCATGATCACGGCAGCCAGAGGTTCTGCTCCCAAACTTTCTTCAAAGGACACAACAACCTCACTATCATCAACCGCATCTATCACTAAAATTACCCGCGTATCTCTTGGTTGCTTCATTGAACGACAGACATTGAAAGTAACATGTTCATCATTCAATCTAAATTTGAGCTGGCCTGTTTCCATATCAACCAATGCACGTCCCGTGGCACGGAATGGTCTTCCTAAGATGATAGAAACTTTAAAGTCAACTTCACAATCGATAATCACAAAATCAGCCAAAAAAAATGAAAGATGCAACCTTCACCAAAACATCGTATAGAATGCCCACCATCTTTTTCACAGTTCTATCGGCCATGGAAAGTCTCATAGAGGTTGGTTTTGGTGGTCCCAACCCCAATTGTTTGAACACAGCTAATGGCATTACGTTGATGCTAGCACCCAAATCGCACAGTACTTTAGCAAAGTCATAGGACCCAATAGTGCAAGGAATTGTGAACGCTCCTGGATCCTCCTTCTTTTCAACTAAGGAACGTGAAGCAACTGCACTACAATGATGTATGTTATCTGCTGGCTCAAAACTAACCGTTCTCTTATTTGTCACCAAGTCTTTCATAAACTTCGTATAACCTGGCATCTGCTCCAATGCCTCTACCAAAGGGATGTTTACTGACAGCTCTTTCAACATGGTGATGAACTTTTGATACTTTCCTTCCTCCGCCTTCTTCTTTAATCTTTGAGGATAGGGAGGAGGATGTCGTGGGATAGTTTTGAGCACTTTTGGTACCTCTTTTTCCTTCCTCTTCTCAGATTTTGCATTATCGTTATCATCATGATGATTTGGAACCTTGTCACCCTTTGCATTATCCGGCTCTATCTCAGCTTCTACATCAATAACCAATGGTTCGTTAGTCACACTACTGTCGGCGGGCATCGGTGGGTCTGTTGTACACTTATGGCGAGACAATGACTATCATTTTTTGGATTCTGGAAGGTATTGCTTGGAAGGGTGCCTGGCTGACATTGATTCAGTGCCAATGAAATCTGCTCGAATTGTTGCTCCAACTGTTTAATGGCAGTTGAATTAGACTCCACTTTCTGACTTATGCCCGATATGTCAGTCCTAATCTCCTTCAAGCAATTCTCCTGACTTTCGGCTCATTTGACTAATTTATTGAGAAGTGCCTCCATCCTTGAATTTCCAGACTCCTCATCATGCCTTCCAGGTGGTACATATATGTCATTCTTTTCTCGATTATCATCTTTCCACCTCCAATCACCATTACGGTCCCATTCTCAATTTATGTATCCCGATTTGTTGTAGTTGTCTCCATAATAGTTCCGACCTTGATTCCCTTAACTTGAGTTCCAAGAGTCTTGATTAGACCCTTGGCCCTTGGCTCAAAAACCCGCCACCTCGCGATCTAGATACTTCGCCTCTTCATCAGACTCACTATCATCATGTCTAGCAGATTTACTTTGTGCACCTACAGCATGCACCTTTTTTGTATCTCTGGCCACTATCTGTTTAGCCAGCAAACCAATTTTTGTCCTCAACTGAGCGACCTCTTGAGCCACAGATTCATCCAAAGCCCTTTGAGCTGCTGAATCTCCAATAGCATATATGCCAGCCGGCGTATCTGCCTCGCGAGTATGCCATCCTCGGTTGGTCTTAGTGACACGATCTAATATCTCAGAAGCTTGGTCCCATCTCAGACTCATGAATGCTCCACCAGTGATAGTATCTGCTACCGCCTTTGTGTTGACATTCAAATCTCTGTAGAAGATTTCAAGTAAATTCCTGCCACTCATCTTGTGATTTGGCACATTCTGCAACTTTTTTTTAAACCTCAGCCAAGTCTCATAGAGTGCTTCCGAATGAAGTTGTCTGAAATTATAGATCTCGGCTTTCAACTGCAGTATCTTGGACGGTGGGAAAAATCTTTCCAAAAATTGATTTCTCAATTCCTGCCAAGTAGTGATGGAACCTCTTGGCAGCTCAGCCAACCACAAAGTGGCTTCTCCTGTAAGAGAGAATGGGAACAACCTCAACCGAATTGCCTCTTGGTCAACTCCAGGCAGATTGTATGACGTGCAGACCCCCCACAAAATTCATTACATGCATGTTTGGATCATCAGTAGGAAGACCCGCAAACATACCCTTCAAGTTTAGCAGATGGATCATGGCACCAGTAATATCAAACTTAGTGCCCGGAGGTAACTCTGGTGGAATAATGACACCATTCTCTATTGGCTCAAAATATGCCACATATTCGTCTTAAGGATCATCATAAACAGGCACATGTGGTCTTGGTTGTTCTCTCAGTCATCTTGGTCACTCTTCAGTATCATCCAGACGCTGTGCTGATTCTTGCATAGCTCGATTATCTCTATTTGCTTGTCTAAGAGCAGCTTGTCTAGCATGCTCTTCCCGTGTCAATCGAGTCGTAGTTTGGTCCGCTGTTTTTTGACCAACTGAATGAATTGGCTGGTTGTGAATGTCTCCCGCAACTGTGGGATTCTGAACTCCTTCAGTATTCACCATTCTCCGATTAGCTCTTAGAGTCCTTTCGATTTTAAGATCAAGTGGAATCAGGGGATTACTTTGACTCCTAGTATTTGGCATACACCGGCGTATGCCCTCAACAGTATGTAAAAACACACTCAATCAGCTCCGACCAGTAATGTTCAACTCCGTAACCGTATTCCCGGGCAACGGCGCCAAAATTTGATGTCGCCCAAAATATACTTCTGAAAAAGTACAATGCGGTCGCTGAATCAAATATAGAACCCAATTAGGTTGGGGTCGATCCCACAAGGAATAGGTCAAAGTATGAGTAGAATACCGGATGGAACAATTGGAAAGTAAGTAGAACTGGGGGGGGGGGGTGTGCTAATGAATAGTAATAATGACGATTGCTGGTTGTATTGAGTTTGTAGTCAATAAGAGAAATTCACTAGGACTGTAATCCCCAATGATTTCTTAACTCCACCGGCTACTTGTGCTTAACAAGATTGCCGCGCTGCGCTGCATGCAAAATCTAACAAGTTAGGTTCATCTAACTATCTCTCGACCTTCATTAGACGAATTTCACTCTTCTTTTCTCGGACTCCGAGTATCGCACTACTAACCCTTGTCCTGGATTTCAGATAACCTTTCCCGCTAAGGCTCCGGTTATTAGATGAAGGTTGATAGCTTCAAATCTCTGTTGTTATCTCCTTTTCCCAATCTCTACCTCTCTCTCGAGTAATTCTAGAATACAGGCGAGTTTCTAAAGTTTGCAACCATTAGAAAATCATTTACAACAAAGAAAACAACAATACATGCATACACAGCAGTACAAAGTTGCTTTGCACTTAACCGGTTTCGTTAATTCCTCATGGTTCACACAACCCTAGTTGATGGGTTTAGCTGCTCATAATTGTAACACACCGTACCTTCCCAACCTTACTTGACGACATTTAATAATGGTTGCGTAGGTGTCGAGACCTATAAGTATGTATTTGGTAATGTTAATGATGAAAAAATTAAAATTTGGCCTCGTACATGTGCTTAGCCTTTCATAGGAGGTGTTTTGTGATTTTAGTGGAGCAGTTGTGGGGTTAAAATTGAGGCTAAGAGGACCTCTAAACAAAGTATATTAAGGTTAAGAAGTAAGTTAAAGAATGGGACTTGAAGTATCTAACCAAACACACGAAGAAAAGTCGAAAAATGGAATTTTCGAAATATCTAAGTGAGGGGCGCATCTGGGAGCGTGCCACGCCGCTTTGGGACAAATTTTTGTTCCCATAGGCAGTAAGTTGGCGCACCCAAGGGCGTGCCACGCTGGTTTTTTCACTTTTTCGAAAGTTGGAAATTTCTAAGTCCCAAGGGTATCCGGGGTAGTACCGAGCTGATTTTTGCCCCGTTTCTTATACAACCATGAGAATATACATGAAATGAGTAAATTATTATATTGGTATGATAAAATTACTCGAGAACGAATTTGGCAGCAAAATGACGATTTTACCCTTATGGTCAAAATAGGTCATACGTGGCTAGAATCGCTTGTTTTTGGAAGTGAGGCTACGAGTATGAATGGCATGAGTGGGAATATTGTCATAACGCGTATGGAATGAATTAAACACGAGAAATTATTGATTTTATTGGGTTAAGAGAATTGGGCCCAAAAAGGACCCAAAAATGAAAAGAAGACATGGCCCAAAATAGGTCAAATGACCCATTCTTTCAAAGAGCTTCTAGAAAAAACAATCAATGCTAAAGAAGTGGCTAAGGATGGACTTGAGTACCTATATAAAGGGCATAAAATCTGATTTTTATTGAGTACAAAGTCTCATGCCTTTAGACAAATATCCAAGACCTTTTCTCCAAACCCTAAAGACTCAAAGACACCTTTTGGAGCAAGATCATCCTATTCCAAGCCTTGGTAAGTATTTATTCTCATGTATTAACATATATTATGCATGTAAGAGTATGTAAATCATGTTGGTTGTTCTTGGAAATGTTGGACATGGTACTTTGGGTTTTTGTATAAGATTTGTGATCCATGAGATTCAAGCTTGAATTAGGACTTGTATCTTTGATGAAAAAGCATGGTATGGATAAAATATGAACATGTACGGTGTTATTTTGGTATTAAACTTGTTATTTTTCTATAAGTGTAAATTGTGGAATTTTAGCCGATATGTGCTATGAAGTGTATTAAGGTGAATTGATGGACTATTTGTGATGTGGTGTGTATAAGAAAGTGTAAAGGACAAGTGTTGTGGTGAAATGTATTAATTGTCATGTATTGGTCAATGTTGGAAATATTGTGGGATTTTTGGAATAATAATTTCTTCAATGGTTTTGTCAAGGGAAAATGACATGTTTAAAGGCAAACATGTAACTCATTGACATTGTATGCATTTGTAAAGTAGTTGATGGTTAATGTTGGTTCCGTTATGTATTTGTGTTGTAGAGTGACACGTAAAGAAGGAGCGGGACCTACTATATGCACATTTAAGATTGTATAATCGTATTGAGAATACAAGGTATGTAAGGTTACTCTTTCCGTATTCTTCTACACCATATTGTTCGCATTGATGTTAGGCTTGTCCTATTCCGAGAAGCTTGAAATATATCAATTCAGGTTGACATATGTTGTCATTCATATGTGTGCTATTCTTAGATGACTTATGATTTGCGTATCTCTTATTCCTTGATTGGAGTTCCAAAGTGGTTATAATGTTGTCGATTCTAAAAGAACTATCTCAAAGAGAGTTGGATGTAAGAAAAATCTATTTATTCTTGAGAAGTATTTTCCCAATCATGTCATGTTCCAAGGTCTCATGTTATTGTGATTATCTTTGTACCAATCTCTCACAAGTCAACAGTTCCCATAATGTTGTAGTTACCAAAAGAAACTGTTTCAAGGGAAGTGACGGCATAAGGAGAATCTATTCATTCTTAAGTCACATATTCCTCATTCATTAATCATGGTTGTTCATGAGTTGCATAATTGTGGACATGCTTCAAAAGTCCCAATCATGTTGTGTTCTTGAGCTTCCAATAATGTTGTGGCTATGTATATCTACGTTAATCTCTCATAACTGATTGTATCAATCTCTCATAAGTGGATGACTCAATCTCTCAAAAGTAAGAAATAAAGTAATTCATATTTTTTGGTGGTTAATGATCAAGTATGGGTGGCAGCTTTGGGGGCAAAATGCCTAGCTCAAGCCGATCCCAAAATTGTTGGATCAGGGGGCAGTCCTAGAGCCATAAGCCTAGCTCGAACCGATCCTGACAGGGGGAAGCTCTAGGGGTAATAACCTAGCTCGAGCCGAACCTGATATATTGGTATGGGTGGCAGCTCTAGAGGCATAAGCCTAGCTCGAGCCGATCCCAATATATATTCATTTATGGTGGCAGCTCTAGAGGCAAAGACCTAGCTCGAACCGATCCCAACATAACGTTATGTTATGTTAAGACCCACTGATCAGTTGGAGGCCGGGTACGTTATGATATGAGCGATGAGGAATAAACCATAAAGAGAAGAACTTAATTTATGTAAGCTACATGGTTCTAAATATGCCAATCGATGGGTTATTCGTATTGATTATCCTCTTACATTTTGATTCTATTGATGTATTCATGACAGTTTCATATGGCCTTACATACTCAGTACATTATCCGTACTGACCCCTCTTGGGGGCTTACCTTACTTGCTGCAGGCGCAGGTACTAGTAGACCTCCACTGTAGGTTACAGATCTTTTGCAGACTTTTGGTGAGCTCCAGTTGGTTCGGGGCTTTCTGAGTTGCTATGTACATGTATTTTGGTATTGTATATGAGTATAGAGCGGGGTGTTGTCCCGACTCTAGGTTTGTCATAACTATGTATCTGTAGAGGCTTTTGTAGACTTATGTGGAAATAGAATGTAAGATATGTATACTCATTTTGGTTTGATGGCCCTAACGGCCAAATCTCCTATATACATAATGTTCCATGATTTCCGCACTTCGCATCTTATGTCCTTGCGAGTTGATGATGATTCTTACGGTATGCATACGATTGGGCATAAGCAAAGATTGGTTCTCTCGGGCCATATCGGCTTCGGGTGCCAGTCCAGCCCGAATGGGATTTCGGGTCGTGACAATAATTGTAAGAACACAAGAATAATTCAGAGATGAAAGCATAATTATGATCTCACAAGAATGAAGGAAAACCAAAATTTCAATTATCAATAAAACTCAAATTAGGGTTTGTGAATACAAAACCAAGAAGATGTCTGAAACGGTATGAAATAACTCTCAAAATAGCATATTGTCTAACTCTCGCACCTAGGACTATACATGGGTATTTATAGATACAAAACTAATCCTATCCAAAACCAAATAGGAGAACAGAGTCGGCAACTTCCACAGTATCGTGACTTGGTGTCGTGGAACCAAGTCACGCCACGTAGGTTGATGTAGTGGGAATCAGGATCAATTGGCAGTCTTCAGAAGTTGGGTCACGACAGGCTTTCACATCACGTGGGTGGTAGTCACGCCACGTGACCCCTACCGTGGAAATTAGGCTATTTTTTCATTCTCTGGACTTGAGTCACGACAGCCACTCACGCCACGTGAGTGGCTTCCACGTCACGTGACTGGTGGCGTGACTCCTCCTCTGGTGCAGCCTCTTGTTCTTTCTTCTTCCGACACTTCGTTCTCGGGCTTGATTATTCCTCTTTTGATCATTTTGCCTTTAAAACCTGTTTTCCTGCAAAGTAGGACAGAAACCACATCATACCGACAAAACACACCCAAGTTATTGTATATTTTCCTTGTTTTAAGCATCAACAGTGTCATGTAACCATGACACATCAATAATGTTGAGTTCTTTGAACACATTTATCCGTATAAGACTAGACATGAGCTTTCTAGTGAAAGGTCTAAACGTCCTAGGGATGAACCATGGAAGAATGAACATAATGAAGAAAATTGGATCAGATTTTTTAACATTTTTTCTTGAAAATGAACCTCTAATGTTTAAAAAAGCGATATCGTCTGCGGACTCATCCTTTTGGAAAGAAGATGTCAATAGTGAGATTGGTTCAATCTTGAGTAACCATTTTTGGGAGTTGGTTGGTCTTCCTCCAGGAAATAAACCTTTAGGTTCTAAATGGATCTTCAAAAGGAAAATGAAAGCTGATGGTACTATTAACAAATACAAGGCAAGAATTGTTATGAAAGGCTTTAGACAAAAAAAAGGCCTTGATTATTTTGACATATACTCGCCAGCAACAAGGATAACGTCCATTCGGATGTTGGTTGCATTAGCTGCGGTATATGGTCTTCAAATCCACCAAATGGATGTGAAAACTGCATTCTTAAATGGAAAATTGGAGGAAGAAATTTATATGGAACAACCCGAGGGTTTTGTGGTTCCTGGTAAAGAAACGAAAGTGTGCAAACTTGTTAAGTCACTTTATGGACTAAAACAAGCACCCAAACAGTGGCATGCAAAGTTTGACCAAACCATGTTGGCAAACGGATTCATGATAAATGAATGTAATAAATGTGTTTACATTAAAGACACTCCAAATCATAAAGTCATTGTTTGTTTGTATGTGGATGGTATGTTGATCATCAGTAGAGACATTTCTGACATAAATGCTACGAAATTAATGCTTGAGAGAAAGTTTGATATGAAAGACCTTGGAGTTGCGGATGTGATCTTAGGGATAAGAATTCATAGAAATTCACAAGGGTTAGCATTGTCACAGTCTCATTATATTGAAAAGGTATTTGACAAGTTCAAGTATATGGATTTCAATATTACCAAGACTCCACTAGGCGTGAGCTTTGCACTTCTAAAAAATGAAAGTGAAAGTGAGTCACAATTGAATTATGCAAGAGTGTTGGGAAGTTTGATGTATATCATGAATTGTACGCGATCGGATATAGCATGTGTTGTTAGTAAATTGAGTCGATACACGAGTAATCCCAATCAAACTCATTGGGTGGCAATGAAAAGAGTTTTTGAGTATCTAAAACATACTCAAGACTATGCTTTGCATTATAACAAATATCCTGCGGTAATTGAAGGATATAGTGATGCAAATTGGATCACCGGATCGAATGAAGTAAAATCCACGAGTGGATATGTATTTACTTTAGGTGGAGGAGCAGTCTCTTGGAAATCATCCAAACAGACATGTATTGCCTGCTCTACAATGGAATCTGAATTTATCGCATTAGATAAAGCCGGTAAAGAAGCTGAATGGCTTTGGAATTTCTTGGAAGATATTCCTTATTGGCCCAAACCTTTGGCACCAGTATGCATACACTGTGATAGTCAAGCTGTGATAGGTAGGGTAGAGAGCATGATGTATAACAGTAAATCTCGTCATATAATACAGAGACATAATACCGTTAGAGAACTTCTCTCTAGTGGAATTATCACGATTGACTATGCAAAGTCAAAGGATAATGTGTCAGATCCACTTACAAAAGGCCTATCTAGAGAGGGAGTTGAGAGATCATCAAAGAGAATGGGTTTATGGTCTAAGGCATGTCATCACGGCGGTAACTCTACCTAGTGGACTGGAGATCCCAAGAGCTAGGTTCAAAGAGATCAAATAAAGTTGTGACTGATGATTCTACATTGTCAATAAACTCAACCTATTCTCATGATGAAGACAATGTTCAGGAAACAAGGATAAGACTTATGGTTGGTAGTCTTTTAATGGTTTCTAAGTTTGGCAGCTTTGACCAAATAGTTTGATCTATAGGATTGAAACGTTTAGGAATCACATATGTGGGGGTAAAGTGGAAGCCGCTTCAAGGAGAATGATAGTAAAGACCTATTCTGTACGCTCTCATGAAACCAGGTAGTGTTCATGGCTGAAATGAACAAAACCGTGAGAACCATAAACGGTAAAAGGCTGATTGTATGACTTGTGTTGTCTAGGTGTACACTAAAGTTCAACGGTTCAAAGATATCACATCTACCCATTGACCGAGTGTATCTGATGCAAGTTTACTACGGAAAGTTTAAAGGAAAACCTACTAATCCAGATGCAATTAGTTTTTGCTTGTTGATCACACACTTGTCCGAATATTTTTAAATGAAATAGTCATTCCCCATTCATGTGGGGGATCGTTGGGTTCTAGTGATGAAATGTGAATGAAAAAAGGAGGGAACAAATGGAGGAAAAAAGTGAATCGTGTTTTCACTTTGAAGAAGAGTGTTTCTCCCACATTGGCGGGAGAAAGAAACTTTCTTGTGCATATATTGAGATGCATTCCTTCATGTGGATAGTGAGGCAAGAACAAGTCAAGCCTCGTGCCGTAGTCGTCGTCGTCGCTCGGCTTCGATTTCGGATTTGGATTTGGATTTTTCAAATGATCGATCGAGAGACTATCTTTTTGGACAAAATTCATTTGAAACTTGAGAGTTAATGATCCAAAAATTTCATCTGAAATTTCTCCATTTACAGACGCACATGAGGAAGTGCGGACGCATATCACAACGTACCTCGAAGGAACGTGATCCTTCGAGGCACTGGTTGAAGACAGAAAAGGAGACCTGCGCGCGTAGGTGCTGATCTGCGGACACAGGTTAAGCCGGACTTTCTGTTTTGTACCAAAAATGACACCTGCGGGCGCAGGTGGTCCCGACGGTCTGAAACAGTGCGTTTTTCTGGAACCATTGCTTCCTTTCTGAAGCACCACCTTTTGGCTATAAATACCTGAATTTTCTCTCAGGTATAGGGGCGAAATTTGTGAAAGAAAAACACTCTCTTCTTGAAAAACGCTAGTTTCCTGCGGATTTTCTTGCTAAATAAAATTCGTTGGTAATAAGCTCGTGGGTAATTATTACCTGCGGATTTAAAATTCTCCAAGATAATTAGCTAGGAATTTGAATTTTGCAGGTAAAATACTTGTGAATTTTCTTGTGAAAAATATCGATAGTTCCGAAAAAAATGATAAAAGATCATGAAAATAGGAATTTCCTTTGCGAATTTTTTAGCAAGTCCACATGGAAAAAATTTCCAGGTAATCCGAAAGGAGTTTATTGGCAAAAAATTGTGGAAAAAAAAAATATTTTGATTTATCTATATTTAATTTATCATATTTATTATTTTACATTTAATTTAAGTATATTCCTCCCTATTTAACTAATGTTCACTGGGACAAACAATTTCATGACCCACACAATTACCCAAGGTTTAGCACTCACAGGAAAGACATACAAGTGCTAGATGATCTCTTGGTCGGAACTTTTTCCTTATAAACCGAAAATTGTTGTTGTTTTTGTCGGATGTGGTAGAAGCAAACATACGTGAAGATATTCATTTCTTTCTATATATTTTTTGGGTTAATTATACTAAACTCTTTTATAATTTACTTCTTTCGTTTTATAATACTTGATTCCTATATCAAAACTAAGGGGTCCTTTTGGTAGAGTGTGTTAACAAAAATAATGTATGCATTATTCTTGTGATTGTTAATATCTTGTTTGGTATATTTTTTTAGTCTATTGTGTATTGAGCTATGTGTTACAAATACCACAATTTTCTATGTATTAGTAATATAAAACATTTCAACACATGCATTAACTTATTAAATGACAAATTTACCCCTCAAAATATTTGCCGCCTCTCTCTCTTCTCTGTACTTTGTTTTTCCTTTTTCCTTGCTTTTTTTTTCCAGTTTTTTCAGCTCTGTAGCCGCTGCTGCTATTTCCTGCTACACTTGAAATACTTGTCGATACCTTTCTAATATTTGCTGATTCCTTTTTCTCCACATCTACTCTCTCAAAATATATGCAGATTCATTTTTCCTTGCTTTTTCATGGGTTCTCCTTTTCTACAATAGTATAGTAGCTGCTGCTACTTCCTTCTACACTTGAAAAGAGAGTGTACAGAGAAGGGTATTTCGGTAAACAGACATCTTTTTATAAAAAATATATAAATATATATTATTTTTAATACATCAAATCAAACAATGTATAAGAAATAATGTCTGCATAATTAATACCAACATTACTAATGCTTGCACAACCTATTCAACATTATTCTTATACACTCTACCAAACGACGACCCCTAAATGTTTCATTTTACTTGTCCATTTTAATAATCAAAAGAGTTTTATTAAAAAAAAATTCCATGTTATCCTTAAAATTAAAGAACTATACAATGTAGTAATAGCCAAATTTAGAATTTCAAAATATCATTAATAAGTTTAGTTTAGTAAAATGCACTTCTAATTAAAAAAATTTTTAAGAGTTGTACATATGAAACGGAAGGAATAGTTTTAAATACACCTCATGTATTTTAAAATTTAAAACTTACATAATATACTACTCCCTCCGTCTAACAATACTTTTCTACTATTTGACTTGACACACATGTTAAGAAACAATAAATAATAGTGGTAATAGTACTATATCACCCTTTAAATATAATAAATTTAATGTCTTGGAAAATGTATTGAGCAATGAACAGTATTTAATAGCAAGGGTAATGGGTACAAAAGGATAAATTATCCATTGATTTTTCAAACTGGAAAAGTATTGTTGGACAGAGGAAGTATGAAAATCCTGCGCTTACATCCAGTGTGAGAAATATCCGTAATTAATTAAGTATATTAAAATAAGTAATTAAAATTATTATGTATTTCTTATTTGAAATTAGAAAATATAAATACTTTAATTGAAAATCTTTATTCATGTCTTTAATAAAAGATTTTTTTTAAGAATATGTATCTTTCAAAATTCTTAAATAAGAAAATATTTGGCAAAATATGTTTTATCTTTCAAAATTATTGAATATAATGATGTTATTGCTATTTTTCTAAAAATATTTAAATCCCTAACAGAAATTCTACATATAAATGAAACTTCATCTAACTAAATAAATTAGGATAATTTTGAAGCAAAGAATAACTAAATAAACTAAATACAAAAAAATATAAATACTATAATAAAATAAATAAATAAATTGCAAGTTTAAGAAAGTTATTATCTATAGTTGATATTTTTATTAAATATTCTGTGGTACTTATTAAATAATTATATTTTAATGTACTTAGCAAAAGATATAGATATAACTGTAGAATTTCAAATAGTATAGGAGGTTCAAGTGTTTGATTTTTAAAAACTTAAGTATCACTTAAAATGTTTACATATAAATATGTATGTAAAATTCTATAATTAAATTAAATCATGTTAACACATGTAAGAATAGAATAATAAATAATAAGGATCTACGAAAATTTTACTTACTTATTCCACCTAATATAAATTTATCCCATTGAAGGATCCACTTAAACTTCACGTAAATATGAATAGAATAAGTTTGGTACCTATATCCCTAGGAAAATCCCCAAGAAAACATCCACACATATATCCATAGTTGTTCTATTCCCAAGTAAATCCCCCATGTATCTATTACGGTAGGAAGATCTCCAAGAAAATATCCCTACATAAATCAGCAACTATCAGCAGCTATCTTGTTCCCAAGTAAATCCCCATATATCTATATCGGTAGGAAGATACCCAAGAAAATATTTCTATATAATCCGCAGCTATCTTGTTCCCAAGTAAATCCCTATGTATCTATATTGGTAGAAAAATCTCCAAAACATTTCTCTGCATAAATCTGCAGCTATAATGTTCCCAAGTAAATTTCTATGTATCTATATCGGTAGAAAAATTCCCAGAAAAATATCCCCACATAAATTCGCAGCTTCAAAAATCCCAATTAAATCCCCAGGTATATATAACCCCAGGTAAATCTCTATGTAAAAATTTCCAAGAATATCCCTATGTAATATTTTCTACCGATTTTTCTTCGAATACCCAAAGAAATTTTTTTTTCGATTTTATTTTCTTATACACAGAAAGTTACATGCGGATATAATACTTGCAAAATTATTTCCCAGGTAATTCCATGGGTAACATTTTCCCGCTCAATTCCGCTAAAATTACCTGCGATTTTTCCATCGAAATCAAAATTCGCAAATAAATATCCTAGAACTCACGATTTTTAAAGTTTTTGCATGCAAATCTGCAGGAATCACCTGCAGAAAAAATTTTCACGTAAAACTCCCATGTAAATGAAACATTTCTAGTAGTGGGTAAACGACCCCCTCAGGATGTTTATCCTGTGCCACAAAATCAGAAGCACAATAGGTTTGCTCACTTATGGAGATTCAGAGATAATATCCCACCTGATCTACATCACTAGGAGATTGTTGTTGTACCTACTGCTTTTACTACAATTCCTCAAAAAAATACTGGACAAGAAATACCTTCTGCTAGTCTTGTTGATACTAGTAATAATGAGTTGAAGAGTACATCTCCTAGTAGTGAAAGCAAATACCAGAATGCTCTTACTAGTAATCAGATCAAATCCCAGAGCAATCATACTAGTGAAGTGAGCATACATGCTGCTCCATCTAGTTAAACTACTCAACAGTTAAAAATACTTGCAATCTAAGTGAAAAGTCCTATCCTGGAGTGCACGGTGGAATTTCCTCCTTTGAAGTCAATATATACTAAAAATCAGAGAACCCTGCAGAAGCAAAGTAAGGATTTTGAGAAACTTAAAGCACCCTCTTGCCTGCAAAGAGACCACTTACAAATTCATTGAGTTGATTAATTTGGAACATAAGAGGTGTCAACAAGAGGTATAATTAAAGGGATCTAAAGAATTATCTGAAATAAAAATAGGTTAAACTTCTTGGTCTCTTAGAAACAAGAGTTAAAGAGTATAAACCTCTTCTTCTCTTTCTTGGAGATTCGAATTGTTGAGGATCTTTTACCTCCCGTTGGTGGCCAATAAGACCTATTTTTTGAAACATCTCACAAAAATCAGGCCTCCAGTCATAGGAGACGGGCTGAGTAAAATGTTTGTCATCAGGAGCATTAACAATCTCTATACCGAGTGGCTTAGTCATATTAGCCTGAATTATCATTCTATCAAATGATATTGCTTGTCTTTTGCTTAGCTGTGCATTCATCTGCATACAAAGGAGTGACAATGCATGGTACTGGCTATTCGGCTCAGAAAATTGCAGCGCCAGCAACTCATTGGCAGGTTTGGAAATTTGATCTATAAAGGGTCTCTAAGAGGAACTCCTTTTTCAGTTCAAACTCCGAGGTCCAGGTTTGAGGATCAAAGGTCTAATGTCCATAGAGTAAGGACCAATATATAACATGCGATTCATATCATCTTTGCATAAAAACTTCACAACATAATAATCATCCTCATGGTAGAATACCTCTAGCTCTTTAATTGTTTCATAAAGTTATATCTCGGGGTTTCTCCAACAACATACACTATTAAAGCACTACTCCAATTTTTTAATTTCTGCCTTCACTTCTTCGGGCTCAAGTTGGACAGTTACTGTTCCATTGATAATCATGGGAGGTATGTAGGCAGGTGTCATACCATTAGATACACATCTATTACCTGAGAATAGGGTATTCCATAGTCTGATTTCTATTTCATCTTCCTCATTAATTTCATCTATATCTAAAGGCATGTCTTCTCCTTCATATTAGTTGGACCAGCTTTTCCCAATAGGTCTGAGATCCCTATCTCTTTAGCAATGAGCATTGAGATTCAGTGAACGTACCACCCTAGCTGGTTCCCATTACCTTAGCTTAAGGTAGCTCTCCCAGACGAACTTGAGCACCAGTTGAACTTCCAATAGCAGTGAGTGGTTGAGCTTTCCGACCACAATCCCGGCCACACCTTCTTCCTCGCTCTCTTTTCATGGAACATGGGCATACGTTAAGCTAACATACACTGAAAGAGAAAGAGAGGGGGTCTCTTTTTCTACGCAGTATGAAAAAATTGATTTGTGCTTTTATTTGCAAAAAAATATGTAGACATATATGTAACGTATCATTATATACATCCTCTTCTTGATTGCTAATTGTTATCTTTTAAAACAATAAATTTCTCGTCTATAAATTTTTTGTCTTGTTGATCTCCTTTATTATGATGTCACATTAGAACCTCAATAAATTGATTATTTTTCCAAAAATATTAGAGAATTATGAGTTGAAAATTTAAGAACTGATTCGAATCCAGACAAGATCGACAGATCTCGAATTGACATCCTATTGGAGAGGAAAAGAAAAGAAGATCTAACAATGTCACGGACAACAGAAATGACGTAATAATATTCAATAATTCTGCTTTAACAAATTAGAGAATTATGAGTTGAAAATTTAAGAACTGATTCGAATCCAGACAAGATCGACAGATCTCGAATTGACATCCTATTGGAGAGGAAAAGAAAAGAAGATCTAACAATGTCACGGACAACAGAAATGACGTAATAATATTCAATAATTCTGCTTTAACAAATTAGAGAATTATGAGTTGAAAATTTAAGAACTGATTCGAATCCAAACAAAACTGACAAATCTCGAATTGAAATCCTATTGGAGAGGAAAAGAAAAGAAGTTCTAACAACGTCACAGACAACAGAAATGACGTAATAATATTCAATAACTCTGCTTTAACAAATTGAGAATTATGAGTTGAAAATTTAAGAACTGATTCGAATCCAAACAAGACCGACAGATCTCGAATTGAAATCCTATTGGAGAGGAAAAGAAAAGAAGATCTAACAATGTCACGGACAACGGAAATGACGTAATAATATTCAATAATTCTGCTTTAACAAATTTATGACAACAAATATTCCGGTTTATGAGTCTGTTAGAATCCTATTTTCTTAATCAAAATATATGTGTGTGCGTGTGCTCGTACACAAAAAGCAAAGATAAGAAGACTTTTTTAAGTGAATAGTGGATCATTCACATATTTATTCTGAGTAACTTTTTTATTAATAGTAAAAGAACCTCAAAAAGAATAAGTATAAGAAAGGTTAGGGCTTATCTTACAATTTTCTTGAGATCAAAATAATTTTCTTAATTCAAATTCATCGCATAATTTTACCTCAAACAGGCGTAATTAAACAAATAATACTTTTTTCAGTACGAAATATCTACCCAAAGTAGAAAACCAAAACTCTAGAAGGGCTTTAGAGAAAATTCATTCAATTTCCACTAAAAATATACTAACAACTATTCTTATCTCACTTCCTACTAAAGGGGCATTAGAAATGATACAAACTTGTCACTCAACTAGTCTCTTCTTTTCATTTTTATTTATTTATGTAATTTGATATTCAGAGTGTGAGTCAAACTATTTCGCGTGAATTTAAATATAAAATTTTTAAAATAATATTATATATTTATAAACTATAAAAAAAATTAAATTATAATAATTAATAGTTAAATTTTTAAAAAATTATTTCATCAAATAATGACTAGGCTGCATAAAGTAAAACGGATTAATTAGCTTCTTCTTTTTTTCCCTCAATGGAAGAATAAAAAAGACAAAAGGTTGAAAGTTTTCTTTCTACCAAATGGACGTCATTGAAGTTTCTTGTCATTTTCTCTCTTTTTTTTTCTTGAAGAAGTTTCTTACAGTACGTCTTATGTGATTGTGATCTGAAACATTTTTTACCTTTCAAGAAAATTCACCAATATATATACGTTTAAAGAAAATAAGTCTTAGCTTACTATATATAGAGAACAAAAATATTCCTTTATTTTCTTTTACTTGTTCAATATATATTAATATTTTTTTTGTTTTTAATTTCTGTATTAGTAAATTAAAAAAGAATTCATTATTTTTTTTAATTTTACCCTTAATTTGTGTCAAAATAACATACACCAAGAAGAAAAAAAGTCCTTAAACACATACTCCTTAATTAATGTCATTTTAAGTAGAGTGCAAACTAAAAAATGGCCTAAGTAATTAAAGGGAATGAAGGGAGAAAATCAGAAAGTAATATATTCAACTTGCTTTTTATATATAAGAAGCTAAGACACAAAACAAGGAAGCGATTACATCCCTTAATAAGCAAAACAGTAAACAGTGTAACAAAAGTACTTAACACACTAATAAGCATGACCTTCATCTGATACATTATATAATTTCCCCTTTGACATTCTTTTTTACCCATCTTGCCTTTGGCTATTAGGGGCAAATATCTCTTTGTAGAAGGCCCTTGATACCCATAGAGCTTATAAGTTTTTGTAGCATTTAGATTAATTTTCTCATATGTTAGAAGTTGTTATTGCAACTTCTAGCTTATTATTATCCATTTTTTCATCAACACCATCAACTTCTTCTTGCTTATTCTCCTTCTCATCATCAGCATTTTCTTGAATTATCTCCACCACCACCGCTTTCATGTCAATAGTGATATCTTTCAAATTGATCAGAGTAATGTCGGGTAGGACTTGTTGCTGGTTGTTTCTGTAGATCGCGTACAGTATCATTTGTGCAATTCCAAATGTAAACCCTAGAATGTTTGGCGTCTGTTCATACAATCACAAAAAAAAATTAAACGATAAGCAAATAAAAATTAAACGAATTTAATTTCTATAAACTTACGGTGTAAAAGTGTTTTTATATATGAGCCTATATCGGGTCATTAAAATTTTTGAAACCTAGAAAATAAGGAAGGTTATGTGCTATATCACATTAATTAAAATATAAATTGGAAATAGAAGTGTTTCATAAGATGGGACTTACTGCAATGTACATGTCTTTGCTCAATATACCATAGAAAAACCACATAATAGCGCAGATTGTGAGGAACAAAGAAAGAGGAAATGGCATGAACTCAACGCTCTTTGTTAGGATAACGCGCCTCTGCAACAATAAAAAAATGCTTGTATTATTATAGGCAAAATATAACGATTATTTATTATTGAAGTGATTATATCTAGATATATAATATTTGGTTTAATTTGATTTTCCGTTTATCATATGATATTGTCATGAAAAAAACGTACCATAATGCTTAGAGGAGCTGCAAAAACGCTAACAGAAAAGACTGCACAGATCCATCCAACGATGCGTAGCCGCATTTTATCATTTTCGGGCAATAGATATGTCAACACGACGATTGCTCCAAATATAACCACGTTAAAAAATACCAACAGCTTCGTAGTGAAAATCTGCAAATGGATAAAAAAATTAATTAAATATTTCGTTCTGAACTCATAATTTCAAAAATATAATAAGTTTAACGATAAGTATACTATAAATGTGTATACCTTGGACTCATTGGTGGCATATATCAAGAAGATAACGAGATACATCAATTCAATACCAAATCCAAAGCTGTTAATTGTTATGAGCAAAATCTCATTATCCTTGAGATAAGCATAGTATAAATAAAGCATCGCGCTGAAAAGCGAAACCGAATAAGGTATCGATTGAAATCCTTCGGTCGATTTTCTTTTGTATATCCTATAGAAAGTCGGCCTGTAAATTAAGAAAAATTGTGAATAAGAATATTATTATCGCGCTCTTTTTGGTACTATAATCTTCAAAATGAAGAAAAATAACTATTCTTACAGTGGGGACAAGTACACCAAGAATGACACCACATTTCCTGTAAAACGAAGGGGGAAAAAAATACGAAATAGTTAAAGAAGGGAATTATAATTGGAAAAAATGGATGAACTAGAGTAATGAAATGAATTGTAGTAGTACCAAGAATGCCAAAAGCAAAGGCCAATTGAGCAGTATTGATGAAGAGAGCCATTCTTGGTTGTACTTGTATGATCACAAGTTATACAAAGAGAGCTAGATGGAGAAAATACTCAAAGCATATGAGAGGGGAATAACATGAATTGTTTTGCCAATGTTTATATAGGCAAAATAAAGTGAGATATTGCTGATAAAGATTACTTGATACTTCAAAACACTTCCAACTTTGGCTTTGTGCTGTTCATAGATCATGTCAAAAATCGACGTGGTTTTAAATGTGAAAAATATAATGTAGTATAATTCCAAGAGGATTAATTAAAGTAGGTAGTTTATTTTCTTGAATATCACATTTTCTTGCTGAATTCTACTGATGTACGATATATCCTTTCTCACCAACCTATATAGTTTGTTATGTATTTAGGTGCTAGCTAGCTAGTGTAATTAAATTGAACCATATATGTGGCCAATTTAAATGAGGAGTAATTTAGATGACATTTGGTTGAAATTAGAAACAAATAACTATTTGAAATTTCTACATTTTTTCTGTCATTTTTCTTTACTTGTTGCTCGTAATCAAATAAGAACTTTGAATCTAATATTATTTGGATTAAGAGAAGTGTTTTCATGAACAATGGAGATTCAATGTTTAAATGGTGGATTCTTTAATTAACATATCTTCTCATTGGCACGGCAAATACTGATTTATTATATAATCAACGATATTTTGTCATGTCAAAAAAGTTGAATTATATTGATAAATTATAGAAATAAGAGGGACATAGGCATAGCAAGAATTTTAAAGAATTTTAAGTTTATGAGTTTGAGATTTAAGTTATTGGATTCTAAACTAATTACTTATATATATTTAATAAAAAATTCTTTTTAAGAATAATATAGTATCTGGATCAAAGTTATTGATTCTGCCAAATCCATAGGTTATATAACGGCGCCGCCTTTGCGGAAGGGAGAATGTGGTTTAAAGCGTGCAAGGCGAGAAAGACGTGATTTTATAATCACATAAATAACGCGCTATATTAAAACGCGTCCAAGCCAAATTATTACTTTCTCCAGTCGATAGTACTATTGAAAGGAGAATGTCGTGTCGTCCAGCACAGTTGACCACTACGTTTTCCGATAAACCAGAAGAAAGTACTGCTGCCTGTCATCATGCTCAATCAGTAATAAATTGGCTTCTCCTCCTGGATTTAAAGTATATATATTAGAAGTTTCAAAAAAAAAAAATATTTAACTCTATGTATATTTAATCAAACACATTCATATACTGTAATGGAACGAAATAAGTACATTTTGATTTTACGAGATCTCACCATAAAATCTCTAATAAAGTAACTGATCAGTGCTTCGATTTTGACATATTACTTATTAAAAGTACATTTTGATTTTACGAGATCTCATCATAAAATCTCAAATAAAGTAATTGATCGATGATTCGATTTTAACATATTATTAAAAACCAGAATACATTATAAAAAAGTAAAAGAGAAAGAAAAGAAAACGGTGTTGAGACAAGGTAGGTACGTAAGATGATGAGATGATCAGTTACGTGAAGGAAATTGAAAGTGAAAAAGCAAAGAGAGAAGGAACGGCGAGGGTTGTGCATGATGTAGAGGGTGTTGTAGTTTGCACGTGACCTTTTTTGTTCTTCCGTTACGTTTTTTTAAAAAATAATAATATTATACACCGTCAATATAAATATATCAAGTCATTTTCGTTTGTTGTATTAGCATTGAAGGGTGTGGTCTGGTGGTCAATAAAGTGAGTGAGAACCATAAAGTCTCAGATGTAAATTCCGACGGAAACGAAAACACTAATGCCTTCCCATCTATCCTAGTGTAGTAGTGTTGGTTGATAGAGTTACCTTATACCCATTGTTGATGGAAAGTGACAGATATCATGTGGAGTTAATTGAGGTGCGCGTTTTAAAATTGACCGTAGACATTACGATTATCAAAAAAGGAAAATTTGTGCATCTTATTTTTAAAGTTTCAAATCTCCCATATTTTAGAAAATCTTACATGTAAATATCAGTTAAATGATCTGATAATATAAAAATAAACTTTTCACTTCTTTTTTTTTTTAAAAAAAAGACTAATTTCACTTGTAGTGTATTTGACGCTGTAGGTGGCACCACGTAAGATTTCCTTTTCTTCTTCCTTTTTGACAACCTTTTCTGCATGCAACGCACCTACTTTTGTTTTTCTCGAATCCTCGAATTGTCCATTATATTTCTATAATAAATAAATAATCATTTAAGCGTTTTTATTTGTTTGGGCACATATTTAAAAATGTTTTAAAAATTAACTGAATTGTGTAAATTAGAATAAAGGTCATGTATATAGCATACCAAGAGGCAGGAGTATATTTTTTTTATATAAATTTTAAACATTATCATATCATTTCTATAAGAGCATGGCATTATGGAAAGAATAAGAACGTTGAAACAAATGTTTTACAGTAAATAAAGAAATGTGATTATTTTCAAAATAATTTTAAAAAAGTTATTCACATTAAATGAAATAATGTCTGAAAGAAGAAGGAGTGTAGTAATTAGTTGAGGTAAATGTAAAATAATTGAAAGTGTTAGTAGAGATACTCCACTTGTGAACTTTGTACCCAATATTGATCATAAATAGAGTATCTGAATCAATATTTGAACTAGTAAATATGTGTGAGGTCCAAATCTTAACAAATTATTTTTTTCTATTCTTTTCCCAAAATCTGTTCTTATTCAAAAACTATATATACATATACAACATCAGATTTGTCCTTTTCTCAAATGATATATAGTTCAGGTACTCCCAATTTCGCTTCCCAAGGTGTTATTTATTCGAATATGAAATTTCTTTAAAATGTTTACTCATACACGATATATTTTACGCCTAAGTAAACAATCCAAATTAAAGTGTCATAAACTAAAGTGATATTAATACATATAATCACTCACATAGAATATTTACCCCAAATTAATAAATGCATAATATGTATTTATATATAAATTTCTACCACTTAATAATGATTAATTAATATGTATTTTTTCTCATTAAATTACTTAATCATAATTAATTGACATGATTTGATGTATGCACACATTGCGCATAGATGGATTTAAGAAGTTTCGGGTTCATTTAAATTCCGTACTTTTTGGTGTAGACCATATATGTATATGTCTTAAAACGGATAGATTTCGACTCAATAAACTAAATGAGATGTAATAGAATTTCGAATATGAATTCATAAAATTCAAATTCTGAATCTGTTTCTGCCTCGCCTTTTGTTGCATCGTATATACATTTAATTTGTAGAGTAGTTTATGTTTCCTTATATTTGTTGTTCCTTTGTATCTATACCTCCGCTCATGAATAGATTAAACGGGGACTGATGCAGTTCAAAGGTAACGGTTAATCTGAACTCAATATTTTTGACGCGGAATATAATTTTATGTATAAAATATCATGAAAATTGTAATAAATAAGGTGTAAATTCATAATTAAGAATATAATTGAGTGAGAGTTCAATGCTAAAAATCTCTAAATTTGAACCCATAAAGCAAAAAATTCGAACCCGTCCCTAATACTAAACTAAGAAAAGAAAGTGATGAGTGAACTTTTAACATTAAGTTACATCAAAGTACAGAATATAAGTAGTTGATTGAGTTGAATAGTTGATCTGTCTATCATAGAGTTTGTTTTGTCTACACTGAATATAAACCTCACAAACTAATCATTTGCAAAAATGGAATTTATATTGATATGTTGGAAAATGAATCAAGTCTATCATTGCCTTTTGATGTTTTCTCAATTAAGGTTAATGTAAACAATTGTTATGGCAAACTATATATTATACACGTTTCTCGTTCCCTAATTAATGGATTTAATTAACGTGGGAGTTTTGAATATCTATGCAAGTAATATACTTAGTTGCTTTTCCAAGTTCATCTCCTCTATTATAATAATTCAAAATTGTCCTAAATGTCAATTCAACAAGTAATTTTATATTTCATTAATTAGGGAAAATGTAATAGGTGGATGGTGCTGCTACATCCAGAGATTTAACCTAATTTCGAATTAAATTAAAACACATCATGTGTGGTCTTTGAATTTTCAAAAAAAATAATTCAGGATCATGATAGTATGCAATTTAGTTTTGAGTTATTGGCATACATTTTTCATCAAATGTCTAATTTTACGCAAATCATCAAATATAGACCATTGAATTTATGTAAATATGAATATATTGTAATTTCAATTGTTATCAACACATGCATGGTCGGGCTTACTCCATATATATTGATATTGTGAATGAAATTTGTAAATTTGGGATTGACGTTATTTTAAAATGTGTGATTTACACAAATGTCCCTTTATTAAACTACCATTTAGATTTTGTGCATATTTTTAATAGCAAACATAACCACTAGATGATTATGGGGGTCTAATATTTTCTCATATATTGCTCAATCATATAAATAAAACAATAGATTGTCATTTAATAATTACAATGACTTATAAAATTTTAGACGCTAATCTAACGTTTCCTGATAAGATTTTCAATTTAATTAATTTGCTCAAAACTTAAATAATCTTTAGACTGTGATCCAAAAGTTATAAAAAAATGATTACGTACTAAATAGCAATTACAAAAAGGAACAACCGACTAAAATTTTTACAATTTAAAAAGGTTTCTCGTCCAATTCAAATATATTTCTGCCCCTCTAAAACTACAATGCACGAATTCAAATATTATCGAATCTTGAATTGGAAAAAAATATATAAAAATTTAAAGAGTACTCATGACTTTATCATATGGAATCATGCTGCAAGTAAATGCTTGAAGGTTTGTTCTAACTTATTATAACAAACTAAAGCAAAAATTGAGGTAAATGCAATGATAGGATAAGAAAAAGTGGAAAGCAACAACCCCAATATGGGTTTTGTTTAGCTCAATATTCTCAGGCAATTTCATTCTTATGGAAAATGTTTGTCCCATATTACTCAATTTAGTAATTTAATTTATTGCTGACCTAACTACCCATTGGCTTTCAATGTCTTCTTTCAGACATTGGCACATTGTTTGCCATTATAGTTCATTTAAAAGTTAGAATTAATTTGTAGTTCAAATTGACCTTTGAGATAATTTCTTAAAATATTTTTTAATTTATTTTTATGTGATATGTCATATAGGGGGTATCAAGTTATCAATCACACTAAGATAGTTTAGGAGAGGGTGGTGGAGATGAGGATGAGGAAGCCGGAGGGGTGTGTCTATTACCGACAACAAATTTGAATTCGTGTTGGGCAATAGACTACAAAAGCGATACATCTCGTAAGGAGATTGATAGAGCAGTATAAGGAGATGAATAAGGTCTTACATATGGTGTTCATTGACCTAGAAAAAAACATACGACAAAGTTTCTATGAGGGTATTAAAATGTTTGAAGGCTAGGGGTGTATCACTAGCTTATATTAGGACGATTAAGGACATGTATGATAGATCCAAGACCCTAGTGGAGACATTTGGAGGGGAAACAGAGGACTTCCCCTGTTGTGATTGTGTTACACCAGGGAATAACTTTTAGCTTGCTTCTATTTTCCTTGGTAATGAATGAACTGACACAACATATCCAAGAAGAGGTGTCAGGGTGTATGTTGTTTGAAAATGACATAATGTTTGATTGAAGAGACACGCAGCAGTGTTAATGATAAGCTGAAGGTTTGGAGACGACAGATCCCGAAGTCTAATGAGTTTAGATTGAGCAGGACTAAGATAGAATACTTGAAACGCAAGTTTAATGACTTAATTGATGTGACAGGTGTGGAAGTGAGGATTAATCAAGTCATCTCTGAGAGAGGAAGTTTCAAGTATCTGGGATCAATAATTCAAGAAAATGGAGAAATTAACGAGGATACTACATATCGTATTGGAGCGGATGGATGAAATGGAGGCTCGCAATAAGAAAGCGTCATCAAGGTTTTTTTTTATTTTTTTAAAAAAGAAAAATTGGACAGATTCGATTATCACCTATTTTAACCTATTTCAACAAGTAACTTTAGGGTATACACAACTCATTTTATCTTATCTAAATTCAGCCCAATACACTATAGTCTATATAAAACTATTTGCAAAATTCATGGATTCAAAATATTTACCGGTAACCGCGTCTCAATTGTTTTCTTTATGTTTCTTCTACGCTAAAATTTAATTGTTTGCAATATTACATGACCAAATTCTCGTAATGGAAACCAGTCAATTGCCACTACTTAAACCAGTCACTTTCATAATCCCTTCCAATTGCTTTTCTTTTTGTCTCATTTTGTTTTTCCCAAAAAATTAAAAAACAAAAAAACAAAAAAAATGACGGATTTAACTATGAAATTGTCGGTTCGACGAATTCGATGGCATGAGTCCAAACTTTATATATTTGTACAAATTAAATGAAATATAGTCAAAACTTTATATATATGTACAAATTAAATGACATATAGTCAAAACTTTATGTCTTTCTGTTTTCGGTGATCCTTTTTTTCTCAAACGTAATTCTTGCTTTTCCAACTTGAGCACTATTGTGTTGTTCACTTCATCATCTTGTTGTAGTTGTTCAAGAAATTCGTTAGGTTTTAAATGAAATAGTTTTCACCCTTTCATATTAGCTATCGGAAACAACCTCTCTACTTCTTCTGAGGTAGTGGTATGGACTGCGTACACTTTACCCCCCCCCCCCCCCAGACTCCACCTGGTGGGAATAAACTGGGTATGATGATGATGATGATGATATTAGCTATCGCCTATATGTTCCCAATTTCTAAATATGTGTTAACTATTGAAATCTGCTATTTGGTAAATTAATCTAAAAGTTAAGGCAGAAGTAACCCCCCGCCCCCACAGCTATATCTAAAATTCTAGTGACATACCTAAACTTTACGAGAGTTCTATTACCACCCTAAACTTACTTTTTCTATATTTTTGTGTTCCTTTTGTGCTGACGTAACGTGGCTGTCAAGTCAGCACAAAATATTCTGCTACTTGGTAGCCACATCAGCACGAAAGGAGCACAAAAATACAGAAAATGAGTTGGGGTGGGGGGGTAAAAAGGACCCCTGTAAAGTTTTGGTGTGTCACTGGAATTTCGGGTATAGTTTGAGGGGGTACTTGTGCCTTATCACTTAATCTAATATCTAATTGATTTGGCACGTAATTTTTTGACATTCTAAGTTTTATTGTATTGAGAAGTAATTTATATGAAATTTTTAACGTGTCGATTTTGGTCAAGGTCTTAAATAAGATATATATCACTGTACATTTTTTTTAAAAAAAAAGGAAATTATACTCATTTACCTTGAAAATGAGTAGTCTAAACTTTGGATCTCACTTGCCTTATGGACAAACCTTTAAGTTAAAAGTCGAAACTTGTTAAATTTGAAATTTTTCCATTGAGCAAGCGAGGTCGAAAATTCAAGACCATACCCCTAAGATCATTCTTGTAAATCACCCTAAAAAATTTAAGGGATTTAAGTCAGGCTTCTACGATAGATTGACAAGCTCAATCTATAATCGATAGACGTTCTTCTTCAAGATCAACTACAAACAGGGGTGAAGCTACAACCATCCAAGGATGGTCAGATGAACACCCTCCGTTGGAAAATTACACGGTGTATGTAAGTCAAATTCTGTATTTAATGGATATATACTTAATAGTGAACACCCTTGACACAAGCTCTTCCTTTAGCACAATGGTTAAGGGTGTTCATTTCAGGGTGTTAATTTTATCGACTAGGATCCAAGTTCGAACCTATCTTGAGTAGATTATTTTTTGTTCTACTTTGGCAGCAAGTCACACGCACCATCATGTAGCTTGCATCAAACAAGTACTATTAGTTTAGTTAATTAATTTTAGTTTACCTAAAATTCTTAAATATTTATTAAGTTTCTTAATATTACAATTTTAATCAATATAAACTTATACAAATGAATAAATTATTATAATTTTGAAACATGTTTGTCTTGAAGATAATAATTGTATTTATAGTTTTATCCAACATAAAATGCATTTTCGAAGTGTAAAAACAGTCGGTCAACATTTTACGTTAAAGTTTAAATCAAAAGCTAAAATTGATAAATTTGTGTTAAGCTTTTTTTTTAAAAAAAAAAAATGCTTTTCTTTGATTGTGCGATTTGTATATAGTATAAATCTGAACTTGTTTGTTCAACCAATATTTCACTTTATACATAGTAATTCAAATAATTTTATCATAAAATTAATGCGCCAGAAAAAAAAAAATCTCGACTATTTATATTTGACAGAAATAAATGTTGGGATCGTTCATGATAAAATCGTTAGGTTAACAAGATAACATGGAACTCATTATTCAAAAAAATTATTCTTGAACTCCCTTGATAAATTCTTTGGCTTCGCCACTGACTACAAATATGAACAGAATCAAGAGAACAAGCATAATTGTGCTCATAATGGGTTAATAAAAGAATTTCTTTATAAATAATCAAATTGTATGGCTTAATAAACTAAATTTTTGCTGACTTTTATTATAATATCTATATTGAGAGTTAAAAGTCAAAAATCAATATACATATATAACAACACCTCACTATATCAGTCATGAAATGTTCAGACAAACATTGTTATTGTAGAGAAGTTTGACTAAATTTAAAAATAGCATTTTACAAAACCATGAGTTACAACGAAGAGTACAACTTTTGAAGGCAAAATGTTGCTAATGGATCTGATTCTCTACCTTTGGGCCTACTAATAAGCTTTGGAAGATTGGGCTCAATTTTAGAAAAGGGAAAATTTCAAAAAATGTAAAGCCCAAAAAATTACTTTGCACCCCCTAGCCATATATTCAGTTTATTTTCAGTCAATCTTTTTTGCAACAGTGTTTAAACACCCTTACACATTGTTATACAGTATTTCTATACTTAAATAAATGAGGAAAAATAATATAAACATATACCTTAACTTACCATATTTACACAAATCTCCATCCTTACAAAGTAATTACAAAAATCTCACCTAATTATGTATCTTCGTTGGATGTATCGGGAGCTAATTATGTATCTCAAAGGACCCAAAATCGAAAAAAATGTATCGGGAGCTAATTATGTATCTTTACAAAAGAAAAAATGTATCTTCGTCGGATGTATTATGTATCTCGACAGACCTAAAATCGAAAAAATGTATCGGAAGCTAATTATGTATCTTTACAAGGAAAAAATGTATCTTCGTTGGATGTATCGGGAGATAATTATGTATCTCAACAACCCCAAAATTGAAATTTTCAGTAATTATATTAAAAGGTATGAACATGTTGTTTCACAAAAGGAGTAGATCTTTAATCTAAAATTTGGGTATGAAATTGGGTAAAAATGTCTGAACTTTAAACCTAAATATAGTTTAGACGTTGGCAAGAGAAATTGCGCATCCATATCTTGAAGTCCTTAAAAGTGCAAACGGGTGAATCTGAAGTTTATTTTGAAATGGCTAAATGTGCAAAAGATATAATCATCGGCTATATGTTAAATAGAGGTCTTGTAATTGATTGTGCTCTTGCCCGTCTATTGCAGTCACGCTAATAGTTCACATCCACCCACTGTCCAGTTAAGATAATGGGATAATAACTAGCATAAACCAATCGACCATCTAATTTATAAGATATGGATAAAGTGTATACACTGATAGTATATATGTTGTGTATTCTTTGGCTATATTATTAGTAAACTAGTTGACCAAACAATATATACACATAACTTTCTCGATAATTAAGTTGTAGAACTTTATACTATATCACTAGAACTTTCATAAAATATATATTTGTATCAAACTCGTACATAATAAAATCGTACGTTATAACTGTTAGCAAAATTATTTTGTATCTCAAAAACATAATAATCATCTGGATGAGATCCCAATATTTGAATATCCTTAATAGTTTTGGTTGAATATTATTTTTAATACCGACTTTAATACCTTTTAAATGAGTCTTATTATTTTGGTCAACCTCTCAATTAATCACCTTTTTACTCATGGTAATAGACAATTCAATTGGTTCTTGATTTGTCATTATGACATTTATTTGGTGAAACGGTTTTGGCTATTAAATCAACCATCAAACACTTGGATTGATTGTCACCTATTATATATGCTCTAGTCATCTTCTTTGAAAAAATAAGAATTTGAAGAAAACATTCTTAACTGACCAAGGCTTATTTGTTTTCTTCTCGAAACGACAAGTGACATAAATCTTCCTCTTTTCTTTTCAAGTGCTGGGTTTTTATTTTGGTTAATCTTTGTTAGATTCTGACTCCTAGTTTATTTATACTAGAAATGCTTGTTGAATACTGGGGGATACACCTATATCGGGACAGTGTCACCTGACATGCCTCAAGCTATGAGAATTTCCAACAAGTGTTCGTGATGACGTATTTTTCAAAAGATTTCTAACAGTAACATTGTACATTTTCCTCGTAATTCTGGATATCGTTGTTGTTGAATGGACAGTGGCTTAGTTACCCTTAAAATTTTACCGTAAGCAAAAGTATGAATTCAATACCCTAATTTGATCCATGTTAATTAATGGCATAAGTTACCAACAACAACATACCCAGTGTGATCTCGTATTAGGTGGGATCTTGTTGAAAAATATGTTTCATGAACACAAAATACACGAAGAAGAACACAAGATGAAGGGTTAATATTATGAACACCGAACACAGAATTTGAGGCTTGAAACACGTGCAAACGCTTTCCTAAAAATGATATTTGCTTCCTCTTCTCTGCGAGATTGCTATGGGAATATATGCAAATTCTCTTAGTAGATTTGACAAGCCTATGAAATTCTGCACTAAGCAAATAGTGAAGAAATTCTTCTGGAAAGCAAGAAGTCAAGAACTTGACCTTTTGGGGAAGAAAATAACTCTTTGGTGAATGTTGTAAGGAAAGACATTCTGTGAAAAGTTTCTCTAAAAAAACATTACGTTGAAATCACAAGAGGTGGGATTTAAATAGAACTAAGGTAACCAAAGGATGAAAGGACACAACCTTCCATTAAAATACACTTCATTAAAAAGACACCTCTTATAATTAATAATTTAATTTAAACAAATATCCAACAGATCTTAGAAGGGTAAAGTGTGTTGGGTTCTAAGTGTATTGTGAATGAAAAATGGAGGGAAGAAAAATTGGAGGAAAAGTGAAATGTGTAGTTCACTTTAAGAAAATAAAAGTTCTCCCACATTGGTGGGAGAAAGAAACTTCTTAGTGTTTATATTGGAACACTCCCCTTCATGTGGATAGTGAGGCAAGAACAAGACAATCCTAGCATCGTCGTCGTCGTCGCTCGCTCGGCTCGGCTTCGGCTTCGGCTTCGAATTTGTCAAATGATCGAGAGACTATCGAAGGGACACAACCCTTCGAGGAAGCAACACATTGTTTCACATGAAAAGGACGACCTGCGTGCGCAGGTCGTCACCTACGGACGCAGGTGACCTTCGCAGAAAGCAATGAACTTTCTGGAAATTGACAATCTGCGACATGCGGCCGCAGGTGGGGTCTACAGGTTGGCACCGATTCAAAGAAGTTGTGTCTGTAAAGAATCATTGTTTTTTTTCTGAAGCACCATCTTTTGGCTATAAAAACGTGACTTATTCCTCATGTTTTGGCATGAAATTTGTGAAAGAAAAACATCTTCTTCTTCTTGAAAAACTCAAGTGTGATCATCAAATCATTGAGACGTTTGAAGTTCAGTAGAATTTGAGGTACCACTGTTATACTAAAGTGAATCATTTTATCTTAGGAGGAAAGATTTCATAACCTCGGGTACTTGAGGGGAATAAATTCCTTAAGGACACACCATGAATTCGGTGGACTTGATTCTAAATTTTCGTTTCATCTCCTTTCTTATGGTTTGGCTAATTTTCCAGAAAATATTAGAAACTTCGTTTTGATAGTTCATAGTTGTTGAACTTGTGTTTGAAGTTGTTGAACTTCTTGGTTGTTCTTGAACTTATTCTTGAACTTAAAGTTGAAGTTCTTGTTGTTTAAATACAGATAGTTGTACCCAGAATCAACAATCTTAAGAAATTTATTAATTTGTATTTTTTTGGTTTCTGGAGATTAAAACCATTTGGTTTTCTACTCTGTCTGAACTTGATAGTGATTTGAAGATATAAAAACTTCATCACGAGTCAAAGATCATTCGGTTGACGATTTGAAGAATATAAAAACTTCGTCCGTTAAACTAGAAACAAGTTATTTAAAATTTTAAACTTTATTGTTAGTATTTGTAATACTAAATTGGTTGTCTCTTTGTGAAAACAAAATGACTAATGAAATTCAAGTTAATGATGGAACGACGAATGTTGCAGCAACAAACATTGCTACTTCAAGTCGTACGAATTCTGCTCATGTCATGGCACCAGCGAAAAATCAGGAAATTTTTTGGTGTTGATTTCAAACGTTGGTTGCAGAAGATGTTCTTTTATCTGACTACTTTGAGTCTGCAAAAGTTCATCATAGAAAGCGTTCCTAAATTGCCGGAAGAAACTACGAAAAAGGATCGCTTTGTAGTAACTGAAGCTTGGAAGCACTCGGATTTTTTTATGTAAGAATTACATATTGAGTGGCTTACAAGACGACCTATACAATGTGTATAGCATGATGAAGACCTCAAAGGACCTCTGGGATGCTTTAGAAAAGAAGTACAAAACAGAGGACACTGGAATGAAGAAATTCATTGTTGCCAAATTTTTGGACTTTAAGATGGTAGACAGCAAAGTTGTAGTTATCCAAGTCCAAGAGTTGCAAGTCATTATTCACGACCTCCTTGCAGAAGGTATAATTTTAGATAATGCCTTTCTTAAACTATAATTTTAGATAATGTCTTTGTTAAACATTTTAAGAATGTTATTAATGTTCACTTAACCTTTATTGTAGGTTTGATTGTGAACGATACTTTTCAAGTAGCTGCGATAATCGAGAAGTTACCACCTTTGTGGAAGGACCTTAAAAACTACTTAAAGCATAAGCGTAAGGAGATGTCAGTAGAAGACCTCATTGTGAGGTTGAGGATTGAAGAAGACAATAAGGCAGCTGAGAAGAGGTCTCGTGGGAACTCTATAATAAATGAAGCAAATATTATGGAAGATGATCCCAACAAATCAAAGAAGAGAAAGAAAGTACAAGTACAACAAGGCAATCCTCCTAAGAAGAAATTCAAAGAAAATTGCTTTAATTATGACAAAGCTGGATACAAGTCTGTTGATTGTCGGGTTTCGAAGAAGGGCAAGAAAAAGGACCAAGCAAACATGGCTGAATCCAAAAAAGAAATGGACAATCTGTGTGCTATGCTCTCGGAATGCTCTCGGAATGCAATCTTGCTGGAAATCCTAAAGAGTGGTGGATTGATTCAGGTGTCACCCGCCACGTGTGTGCCAACAAAGAACTATTTGCATCATTTGCTCCTGCTCAAGATAATGAGAAGATATTTATGGCCAACTTCGTTACGACAAAGGTTGAAGGAACGGGTAAGATTTGCTTGAAGATGACATCAGGCAAGGTGGTGACACTAAACAATGTCCTTCATGGTCTGGATTTGCGAAAGAACTTGGTTTCTACTTCACTTCTGACTAAGAATGGTTTCAAATGTGTAGTTGTTTCTGATAAAGTTGTAATTAGTAAGAATGAAGTGTATGTAGGCAAAGGTTACCTCACCGAGGGCCTTTTTAAGATTAATGTAATGAATATTGATATGAATAAAAGTTCTAGTTCTTCTTACTTACTTGAGTCAAATGATTTATGACATGAACGTTTAGGACATGTCAATTATAAAACCTTGCGAAAACTGATTAACTTGGAAGTTTTTCCTAACTTTGAGTGCAATAAATCAAAGTGTCAAACATGTGTTGAATCTAAGTATGCTAAGCATCCATATAAGTCTGTTGAAAGGAATTCCAATCCCTTAGACTTAATTCAAACAGACATTTGTGATATAAAGTCGACACCATCTCGTGGTGGGAAAAAGTATTTCATAACTTTTATCGATGATTGCACTAGATTTTGTTATGTCTATTTGCTGAATAGTAAGGATGAGGCAATAGATGCATTTAGGCAATATAAAATTGAAGTTGAAAATCAGTTGGATAAAAAGATCAAAATGATAAGAAGTGATAGGGGTGGAGAATATGAATCTCCTTTTGCGGAGATATGTTTGGAAAATGGAATTGTCCATCGAACTATGGCCCTGTATTGACCTCAATCAAATGGGATTACGGAAAGAAAAAATTGAACATTGAAGAAAATGATGAATTTCTTACTAATAAGTTCAGGTTTACCTCAAAACTTGTGGGGGAAAGCTATCCTTATAGCTAATCGCATACTTAATAAAGTGCCCCATGGAAAGACACAATCTATTTCATATGAGAAATGGAAAGAAAGAAACTCAACTTGAAATATTTCAAAGTGTGGGGGTGTCTAGCCAAAGTTCAAGTTCCTATACCTAAAAAGTTGAAAATAGGACCAAAGACTGTGGATTATGTTTCCATCGGATATGCTACAAATAGTAAAGTATGTCGATTTTTGATTCATAAATCCGAACATTCGGATATCCATGATAATACGATAATTGAATCAGATAATGCTGAGTTTTTTGAACACATTTATCTGTATAAGTCTCAAAATGAATTATCGAGTGAAGGGTCTAAACGATCTAGGGATGAACGAAGGGAGAATTTACTTAATGAAGAGAATCCAAGGTGTAGTAAGCGACAAAGAACGTCGACTTCCTTCGGATCAGATTTTGTAACATTTCTTCTTGAAAATAAACCTCTAACGTTTAAAGAAGCGATTTCGTCTGTGGAATCATCCTTTTGGAAAAAGGTTGTCAATAGTGAGATTGATTCAATCTTGAGCATCCATACTTGAGAGTTGGTTGATATTCCTCCAGGAAATAAACCTTTAGGTTCTAAATGGATCTTCAAAAGGAAAATGAAAGTTGATGGTACTATTGACAAATACAAGGCAAGACTTGTAGTGAAAGACTTTAGACAAAAAGAAGGTCTTGACTATTTTGACACATACTCGCCAGTAACAAGGATAACGTCCATTCGGATGTTAGTTGCATTAGCTGCAGTATATGGTCTTGAAATCCATCAAATGGATGTGAAACTGCATTCTTAAATGGAGAATTGGAGGAAGAAATTTACATGGAAAAACCCAAGGGTTTTGCAGTTCCTAGTAAAGAAAGGAAAGTGTGCAAACTTGTTAAGTCTCTTTATGGACTAAAACAAGCACCCAAACAGTGGCATGTAAAGTTTGACCAAACCATGTTGGCAAATGGATTCAAAATAAATGAATGTGATAAATGTGTTTACATTAATGACACTCCAAATCACAAAGTCATTGTTTGTTTATATGTGGATGATATGTTGATCATCAATAGAGACATTTCTGACATAAATGCTACGAAACGAATGCTTGAGAGAAAGTTTGATATGAAAGACCTTGGAGTTGCGGATGTGATCATAGGGATAAGAATTCATAGAACACCACAAGGGTTGGCATTGTCACAGTCTCATTATATTAAAAAGGTACTTGACAAGTTCAAGTATTTGGATTTCAATATTGCCAAGACTCCATTAGACGTGAGCTTTGCACTTCAAAAGAATGAAGGTGAAAGTGAGTCACAATTGGATTATGCAAGAGCGTTGGGAAGTTTGATGTATATCATGAATTGTACATGACCGGATATAGCATGTGCTATTAGTAAACTAAGTCGGTACACGAGTAATCCCAATCAAACTCATTGGATGGCAATGAAAAGAGTTTTGGGATATCTAAAACATACTCAAGACTTTGCTTTGCATGATAACAAATATCCTGCGATAATTGAAGGATATATTAATGCAAATTAGATTACCGGATCAAATGAAGTAAAATCCACGAGTGGTTATGTGTATACTTTAGGTGGAGGAGCAGTCTCTTGAAAATCATCCAAACAGACTTGTATTGCTCGCTCTACAATGGAATCTGAATTTATCGCGTTAGTTAAAGCCGGTGAAGAAGCTGAATGGCTTAGAAATTTCTTCGGAGATATTCCTTATTGGCCCAAACCTTGGCACCAGTATGCATACACTGTAATAGTCAAGCTGCAATAGGTAGGGTAGGGAGCATGATGTACAATGGTAAATCTCGTCATATAAGATGGAGACATAATATCGTTAGAGAATTTCTCTCTAGTGGAATTATCATGATTGACTATGTAAAGTCAAAGGATAATGTGTCGGATCCACTTACAAAAGGCCTATCTAGAGAGGGAGTTGAGAAATCATCAAAGGGAATAGATTTACGGCCTAGGACAAGTCATCACAGTGGTAACTCTATCTAGTAGACTAGATCCCAAGAGCTAGGTTCAAGGAGATCAAACAAAGTTGTGATTGACGGTTCAACATTGCCAATTAACTCAACCCGTTCTCATGATGAAGATAATATTCTGGAAACAAGGATAAGACTTATGGTTGGTAGTCTTTTAATGGTTTCTAAGTTTGGCAGATTTGACCGAATAGTTTGATCTATAGGATTGAAACGTTTAGGAATCACCTATGTGATGGTGAAATGGAAGTCGTTTCAAGGAGAATGATAGTAAAGCCCTATTCTTTACGCTCTCATGAAACCAAGTCGTGTTCATGGTTGAAACGAACAAAATCGTGGGAACCATAAATGGTAAAAGGCTGGTTGTGTGACTTGTGTTGTCTAGGTGTACATTAAAGTTCAACGGTTCAAAGATATCACATCTACCGATTGACCGAGTGCATCCTATGCAAGTTCACTACGGAAAGTTCAAAGGGAAACCTACTTATCCAGATGCAATTAGTCTTTGCATGTTGATCACACACTTGTCTGTAAATTCTTTGATGAAATAGCCATTCCCCATTCATGTGGGGATTGTTGGGTTCTAAGTGTATTGTGAATGGAAAATGAAGGGAAGAAAAATTGGAGGGAAAGTGAAATGTGTAGTTCACTTTAAGAAAATAAAAGTTCTCCCACATTGGTGGGAGAAAGAAACTTCTTAGTGTTTATATTGGAACACTCCCCTTCATGTGGATAGTGAGGCAAGAACAAGACAAGCCTCGCGCCGTCGTCGTAGTCGCTCGCTCGGTTCGGCTTCTGCTTCGGCTTCGGATTTGGATTTGTCAAATGATCGAGAGACTATCTTTTTGGACAAAATTCATTTGAAACTTGAAAAATAGTGATATTGTAATCCAAAAATCTGATAAGAAATAATATTTCTCCATTTGCAGACGCACATGGCATGTGCGGACGCATGTCACAACGCACCTCGAAGGGACACGATCCTTCGAGGAAGCGACACACTGTTTCACGTGAAAAGGATGACCTGCGCACGCAGTTCATCACCTGCAAACGTAGGTGACCTTCGCAGAAGGCAGTGAACTTTCTGGAAATTGACAATCTGAGACCTGGGCCGCAGGTGGGGTTCGTAGGTCAGCACCGGTTCAGGAAAGTTGTGTCTGTAAAGAACCATTGCTTCTCTTCTGAAGCACCACCTTTTGGCTAGAAAAACCTGACTTATTCCTCAGGTTTTGGCACAAAATTTTTGAAAGAAAAACATCTTTTTCTTCTTGAAAAACTCAAGTGTGATCATCAAATCATTGAGTGTGTTCGAAGTTCAGTAGAATTTGAGGTACCACTATTCTACTGAAGTGAATCATTTTATCCTGGGAGGAAAGATTCCATAACCTCGGGTACTTGAGGGAAATAAATTCCTTAAGGACACACCGTGAATTCGGTGGACTTGATTCTACATTTCTGTTTCATCACCTTTCTTATGGTTTAGCTATTTTTCTAGAAAATGTTAGAAACTTCATTTTGATAGTTCATTGTTGTTGAACTTGTGTTTGAAGTTGTTGAACTTCTTGGTTGTTCTTGAACTTAAAGTTGAAGTTTTTGTTGTTTAAATACAGATAGTTGTATCCGAAAACAACAAAGTGCACACAGATCTTTCCCCACCATGTGTGAGGTAGAGATATTGTTACGATCATAAGAGAATTTTCTATCTAGACTCATCCATTCATTCCATCAAGGATCAGAATTCGTTATTTTTGACCCCAATTTCGTTTACAGAAATAATCTCAAATCCAAAAAAAAAAAAAAAAAAAAACTATATCAGTAGTAGAACAAAAAAGACCACATGAAGCTTTAATTAGAGCTTCTGATCCCACTTGATATATGTTGTTCAAACCCTCCAAAATTTTTAGTACAAAGTTCTTTGAGGATCCAATACACTTGTGATAGACAATATTTTAAAAGAGTTCGAACAACATAGCTCTCGACTATTGTTCAACGGAATCGATTGACTGCAATAAATCTGCAACGAGGTGGTGGACTCATACATGAAATGAATAAGAAGAGGACAGCAACAACAATAGCTACGAAGATTGGACTCACATAAAAAATATTGCCTTCATCCACCTCCGCACACACCATCTTTCCCATTTTCGAAGTACCAAAATTCGTAGACGATGCAAATATAATCCGATAATTGATGGCTAGAAGGGGGAACGAAGCAAATTATTTTGCAGTCTATAGAGAGAAATTACTATCTTTATAAACACATTGATTATAGAAGTGTTATGTTAGTTAAGATTGAAAATTTGTAGATGTCATGAAACTTCTTAACTGCTCTACTTATTAATTTTAATAATTTGGGTAGACTTACGAAAATTTCTAAGTCTTTGTCCATTTCTTGCCTCTCCTTTTCATTGTTTCCTAGTTGATTCCCCTTTGCGTTACGACTGGGTCTTCAATAGAGGTATTAAACATAACTAATAATTATATATTACAAAATTATAAGTGCTTGCCCATCATATATTATAGGTCGTATTATAAGTCTAATTAAGTCACTCCAGATCTTTTAATAATATCTCACTGAAAAGAGATACAGTATAAATGTGCTGGAAGAAACATTATAAATATTGCAGGTAAATTTCAATGATCTACTTATAAAAATGATGATCAAATTATTATAATAGATTAAACTACACTACCATAGTACTCCCTCCGTTCATTATTGCGAAAAGACCTGAAATCATATCTTTCGGTATAGCGATAAAGTGTAGACTAAGCAGAGTGAAAGGCACCACATCGAGAGAGGGGGTTGGGGAAAGATCTGGATATTGAAAGGCAGACACGGAGGTTATATGGCTCTAAAACATGTATTGATAACGAACTACAAACCCTAGCTTTTAAGCCGAAAAATAGTTGTCGTTTTTATTTGCCCAATTTAGAAAACGAAGAGATAATTTATCACTTAGTTTCTAATTTATCCTTATTATTAACTATATTCATTTTCCAATGTGTTTTCGAAGACATTAAGGGGCCGTTTTGTTGGGAACAAGTTATCCGGAAATAATTATTCTCGAGATTAGTTATCCCACCATGTCTATGAGATAATTTATCTCATCACTATGATATAAATGGTGGGACAAATAATTACGGGACTAACTAATACCTCTAATCAAACGCATGATAAAATAATCCTGCATTTTATCCCAAAACTATTATATTTTATACCTCACCAAACGACTCCTAAATTATATTACTATATTTAAAAATATTATAATAAAATTATTATTTTATTTATTATTCAACTAGACGTATAAAAATGAACGAAGAAAGTAACAACTACACCTTGGTCAATGATTATATGAATTTTCGCTGGCCCAATGTTTCTCATTTAAGATCGCTTTGATTAGGACTAAAGTTGACTTTGGATGAACTAGACCTTAGATTATGACGTTCAAATTGACTCCTGGACATGGTTCTTTCTGCGCAGAAAATACTAGTGTGTTATTTACCAACAAAAAATAAAAAATACTAGAGTGCACTAAAACCACTTAATAAAAACTAATTTTTTTAAAAAATATTTTTCAAAATAAGTTAATTTTAGATGTTCGGCTATATAGCCTATATGTCCCGGTGACTAATATATTCACCTTTTTCTTATTAATTATATGTTATGTGCAGGTAAAAATAAAAAATAAAGGCGAGCTCCTTATTGAAATAGTTAAATCATATTTGCATTTTTAACCTAATCTATTCATTTTAAAACATTACTACAATGGAATATGACTAATCAAAAGAGGATACTAAAACAACAACTTTAATCCAAAACTAGTGTTACAAGTATGCAATATGGAGTATAGAGAAGAGAAGGAACCAAGTATTCAAGTTGAACTGGCGTTGATTAGTTAAAACTGTTATAGTGATAGTTGTAGTTTAACAATCTGTTTTTACTGTAGGGCGTTATTGTAGCTATTTCCCAAAGTTAGTTAAGACGGTTACAACTGTCTAAGTAGAGTTTTAGCTATATAAACGATTGTACTA
The DNA here is from genome assembly GCA_031232105.1 of Capsicum rhomboideum. NCBI lineage: Eukaryota > Viridiplantae > Streptophyta > Magnoliopsida > Solanales > Solanaceae > Capsicum > Capsicum rhomboideum. The sequence continues at coordinate 15,048,338 of CP124711.1, forward strand.
ATTGTGATATTCATTGAATAAGAAATATATCTCTTCTTTTTCTCAAATTCTCTCTATTCTTCAGCTACGATCTCGGATTTTCCCTGATTAGCATATCAGTTTTTCGAAGATAATTCCTAGAACTGGTTCACAATTGGCATTCGATCATCAATTGTGCATCAATTGGTATCAGAGCCACTTGATTTTCGGCTATAAATGGTTAACAGAACCAAATTCAGTGAAGTCATGGAGGATAAGATGTCCCAGATGCAAGATCAGCTTCAAAAATTGATGGAAGAAATTACTAGCATCATGGATAGGAACACCCAAGCTGATAAGGAATTGGGTGAATTGAAGGAAAGCTTGGCAAGATTGAGTGATGTTAACAAGGATAAGGAAGGAGGTCGAGCAGAATCCTTAACTGCTAGAGCTTGCTCTATGGATTTGCATAATGATCTCAGAGCCAAGGAGAATATGAATCGTGGTACATTTTTCACTCGATTCTCTAGGCTAGATTTCTCCAAATTTTCTGGATCAAAGTTATGCAATTGGTTATACAAGGTAGAGCAGTTTTTTTTCTGTGGATGAAATACCATTTGATCAAAGAGTTCGAATAACTTCTGTTTACATGGAGAGGGAGGCTATAGCATGGCATAGGTCCTATATGAAGTCCAGAAATTCAGGTGTGGAATTGAATTGGTCTGAGTATGTTTTAACTTTAAATGAAAGGTTTGGGAAAAGGTTTGAGGATGCTATGGAAGCACTCAAGAAGTTGACTCAGACAGGTACTATAAGAGTTCCAACCTGAATTTGATATATTATTGAATTTTGTCAATTTATCAGTTGAAAGCCAAATTAGTTGTTATTTGGGTGGATTGACACCTGAGTTGGATAAGTTTGTAAGATTGCAGTCTCCAAGAACCTTGATGCAAGCTTATAAGCTGACAAGATTATAAGATGAGGTATTTGAAGCTCAAGCCAGTTCTTGGGGTTTGAAAAATGATGGAAGAATACAAGGTCCTATATTACCTACTCTTGCATATTCTAAACCACTTACGTTCCAAAGACCTTCAGGATCAAGTACTGTTTTTAAGAAAATAGGAGAAGGATACACTAGCAAGAATTTCAAGGCAAATGGCAATAACACTGGAAAAAGATTATCATTTGCAGAAATGAATGAAAAAAAGGCTAAAGGCTTGTTTTTTTTCTGTGATGAAAAGTATGAATTGGGACATAAGTGTGCTTCTAAGAAGCAACTCTAGTTGATTGATGTGGTGGATGAGGATTCAGGGGATGAGTTAGAAGGTGATGATGTTGTCCCAAAATTATCTTGGACCAAGATGAATTGATGACTCTCATTACAAATCTTTACACTGGTGTAACTGGCTATCAGACTATCAGGGTGACTAGGAATCATGAGAAGCAACCTTAACAAGTTTTAATTGATACTGGTAGCATACACAATTTTATAGATCAGGAAGTTGCCAATAAGTTGGTGTTGACACCCAATTTTGACCCTCCTTTCTTCCTATTTAAGGCTCCTAAATTAATAATTTATTAAATCACTTTATTTAGCTACTATGTTTACCATTGCTATCACATATTCAGAATTATTAATAAAATACATGTTTTATTATTGAAATCGCTACTATCATTTTTAGACCTCTTTTCTGAAACAATTATTTGTCGTCGTCTTATTTTTTTTTAAGTTTCATACTTATTTATAAGCCGATATTTTATATTAAATCAATAGCGAAAAGTTAATATTAATACCTTACTTTTCGACATAGTAATTATTAGTTGTCTTCACATAATATATTTTGTAATGGTTATTAACTTAGAAACCCCAAAATATTGTAAAAGGAAGAGGGGACAAGGGAGCTGAACTCAACTACTCCCTTACATGTTTTCTTTTCACATCGCTTCAAGTTTTTTGGGACAATGAATTAAGGGTGATGGAAAAGTTTCAAAATTGAGTGTAGGTAACTCAAGTCTTAATTATTGAGTATAGGTGACTATTTTTAGATTATGGATTAAGGGAATGAATTTCATATCCCCAAGTTTTGAGACTTACACTTTGGCCCATCTATATAAAACCCTAAAATTAAAAAGGAGGAAAAAAATCGACGGTTTCTTTCTCCTTTTTCTCTCTCTTCGTTTTTCTTTTTCTTCCATTATTGTTAGTTGTTGTTGCTGTTGCTGTTGCTGTTCTTCTTCTGCTGCTGCTGCTTGTCATGACATTGTTATTGTTGTTGTTGCCGTTACTGCTGCTATTGGACCAAATTTTGTTCGTATATCAGTGGGCATTACTTCATAGGTGATTTTGGTAAGTAAAATTAATGATTTTTAGTTCAATTTATCATCTGGGTATATCTGCTATTTTTTAATAATTTTCAGTAGCGTATCCAACAGTTGTTTTATTCATATACAGCAATTGTCGGATTGTTTTCAGTACTGTTAAAGTAGTTCCAATAGGTAAGTCATCTGCTGCAATAGATGTCTCATCTGTTGTAGCAGATGACCTACTTGTTGGATTCATGTTACAACAGCTCAATCCAACAGGTTAGTCATTTGTTGCAACAGATGACTTACCTGTTGGATACATATTCAGAACCAGTAGCTCAATCCAACAGGTAAGTCATCTGCTGCAACAAATGGCTCATCTGTTGCAATAGATGAGTTAGCTGTTGGATTCTTCTTTTGCTTCTGAACGTGTATCCAACATGTGAGTTATTTGTTGCAACAGATGAAACATTTGTCATAACAGATGACCCATATATTGCAGCAGATGACTAATCTGTTGGATTCATGTTACAGCAGGTGGCAATACTGGGATAGAATCAGAAGCTTAATCCAACAGATAGGTCATCTGTTGTAGCAGATGAGTTATTTGTTACAACAGATGAGACATATATTGTAACAAATGTTTATCTGTTGGGACAATGCTAGTGCATATAATTTTATTATTGTATATAGTCACTCAACTTTACTATACTATCATTATTAATTTTTTTAAACAAATTTCTTTAGGTACCATTAATGGAGGATTCAATAACAATAGGTGTTGATTGTCATGGTAAATGGATCGAGAAGAACAATTGATTTATTTGGCGTTGGAAGAATGGTGACATGTTAGAGACGATAGCGATAGAAGGTTCAAGTACTTCTTGTAGCCTATGCGGCTTGGATTCATGTATTCAATAAATGAGAAAAGTCATAGCCGTCAACGGGACATTCTTGAGGAGCAAGTATGAAGGGGTTTTGCTATCGGCGGTGGCACAGGATGTGGTGAATACATAATTTATGAGTACTCATCTCCATATTATTCGATGAAAAAAATACATAATTGCATATTATGAGGAAATTAATCTGGTGCCTTCTGAAGATTATTGAATTGTTCCTTTGGAGATTTTGGAGAGAGTAATACCTCCTCCATATGTTGACGAAGGCGAATGAAGAGGAGGCGTGGAGTCGGGGAATCATTTCCAACAAGAAAAAATAAGTGCTCCATAGATAAGACGATTGGTCACAAAAGAACTACATGCCCAGATCGAAATGCTTTATAATTATTGTAATAGAAAATAGTTTTTTGTTGTTGGTTTAGTTATGAACTTGATAATTTTAAATTATTTTAGTTGGTGATGTATGCTATTTATTATATTAAAATATATTTTTATTTACGGTCCAACAATTGTTGTATGTGTGGGAACAACTTCTGTTGCAACATATGTTATATCTGTTGCAACAGATGTAAAATTAGTTAGAATAATAAATTATGTTGCAGCAGATGATTAATATGCTGCAACAAATTATTCATTTGTTGGAAATAATCAAATAGATATAGTAATCTATTGCAGTAGGTGTCTAATATGTTTGATCATTTTCAACAGACTCTACATATATATTGCAACAAATGAATTATTTGTTGAAAATAATCAAACAGATATACTCATCTGTTGCAACAGATATAGAAATTTGTTGCAGCAGGTGTCGAATATGTTTGATCATTTCCAACAGACTCTACATCTATTGTAATAGGTTAGTTATCTATTGCAGCAGATGACTTATTTGTTGGAAATAATCAAACAGATATACACATTTGTTGCAACAGATGACTCATTTATTGGAAATAATCAAACAGATATACACATTTATTGCAACAGATGACTAACCTGTTGCAACAGATGACTCATCTGTTGGAAATAATCAAACAGATATATACATCTGTTGCAACAGATGACTAACTTGTTGCAACAAATGACTGATCTGTTGGAAAAAATCAAACAGATATAGACATCTGTTGCAACAGATGAATGATATGTTTGATTATTTCTAACATAACCCATGATTAGTAATAAATAAAGTTATTTAACTATAATTAGCTTTTAATTAATAAGTTCAATTACAATCTCAATGAATTTCATAGTAATTACATGATCAACTAAGTGTATTCGTCCTAAATAGAGTGTTCAATCTACTAATTTGATGTGAATTATTTTATTAAATCATGATTAGTAATAAAAAAAGTTATTGAACTATAATTAGCTTTTAATTAATAAGTTCAATTACAATCTCAATGAATTTCATAGTAATTACATGTTCAACTAAGTGTATTCATTCTAAATAGAGTGATCAATCGACTAATTTGATGTGAATGGCTTCATTAAACCATGATTCGTGATGCACAAAGTTATTTAACATTAATTATCTTTTAATTAATAAGTTCAATTACAATCTCAGTGAATTTCATAGTAATTACATGTTCAACTAAGTGTATTCGTCATAAATAGAGTGATCAATCGACTAATTTAATGTGAATTATTTCATTAAATCATGATTCGTGGTGCACAAAGTTATTTAACTCTAATTAATCTTCAATTAATAAGTTCAATTGCAATCTAAATGAATTTCATAGTAATTACATGTTCAACTAAGTGTATAATATGTTACAACAGATTATAACCTGTTGCAACAAATGACAATATTTGTTTGATTATTTTCAACAGATTAAACATTTGTTACAACAGATTACTCATCTATTGCAACATATGTAGAGTATGTTGGAATTAATCAAACATATCATTCATTTATTACAACATATGTGTATATCTGTTGCAACAGATGTCTATATTTGTTTGATTAGTTCCAACAGATTATTCATCTGTTGCAATAGATTAATCAGCAGTTGTAACATATGTAGAGTATGTTAGAACCAATTAAATAAATATAGTCATCTGTTGCAACAGGTTATAGAGTATATGTTTGATTAGTACCAACATACTCTACATATGTTGATTTGATTTATCAGTTGTTGCAACATATGAAGAGTATATTGGAAATCATATGCAACAGATGTCTATATCTATTGCAATATTTCCAACAGATATATATCTGTTGCAGCAGATATAGTAGAACTGTTGGAAATAATATTGTAAATTTATACATCTAAGAAATTAATTCATAAAAAAATAAAATTCATAATAAAAAATAAATCCAAGCCATCACAAATTTCATAAAATAATTCAATAAAAACATGAAAATAAAATTCATCACATTACAAATTATTTGACTAGTCATCATAAATTACAAAAACATGAAAATACAAATTCTTTTAACAGAATTGTCACACATTAAAGTGTCCGAATTTGTCACTTTTTTCTTTGTTTCTCCCCAAGTGCTTTTCTTTTGATGGTTGTTGCTCCAGCCAATTCCTTTTTTATTCTATAAATTACTTTAGGATCAGATAAAGTTTTGACAGATCGTAAAGTAACAAGAAATGGCATTTGTAACTCTCGATAGAGCTGATTAAAAATTGACTTCTGCCTCTGATTGAGATATTGCTTGTACAACAAGCTCATCTAGCGGTGAATGTAGCCTTGCTACTTTACTTCTACCTTTCTTTGGAGTTGATTCACTTTCTTTTCTTTTGGGAGCCATTTTATCTACAAACAAAAGGAAAATAAAAAAGATTATAATTGATTTGTGCATCATTTAAAAATGGGTAACAGTAAATTTAACAAATACAACACAGTAAAATAATAGTTCCAACAGATGAGTAATCTATTTCAACAAATGAGTGATCTGTTGCAACAGATGAGTCATCTGTTGCAACAGATGAGTCATCTGTTGGAAGAAATCAAACCAGTAGCAAGACTATTTTGATGTCTTCCAACAGATGACTTATCTGTTGCAACAGATGGGTAATCTATTGGGAGAAATCAAAACAGTAGACCCTACTATTTTTATTTCTTTCAACAGATGGGTAATCTGTTGGAACAAAGCAAAACACTATACCCTATTATTTTTATTTCTTCCAACAGATCACTCATCTATTGCAACAAATGAGTCATTTGTTGGAAACATCATAACAATCTTGCTACTGGTTTGCTTTCTTCCAACAGATGATCCATCTGTTGAGACAGATGAGTAATCTGTTGGAATAACTGTTATGATTTCATTCAACAGATGACCCATTTGTTGCAATAGATGATTCATCTGTTGGAAGAAATCAAACCAGTAGCAAGAGTGTTTTGATTTCTTCCAACAGATGACTCATCTATTGCAACAAATGACTCATCTGTTGGAAACAACATAATAATAAACCAACAGATAATATAGTTGTTTCCAACGGATGCTTAATATGTTTCAACAGATTCTTATTCTGTTACAACATATTACACATCTGTTGGGCTATATTTTTACCATGCACATATATCAACAAGAACATCAACAACAACAACAACAATAATAAGCATTATATCACACCAAGAACACAAACACCAACAACACCAACAACAAGCTATATCACCACTTGAACAACACCAATGTTTTTACCAATACACCAACAACAACACCATTACCAACACCAACAAAACTAAGAACACCAAGAACACAAACAATACCAACAAAACAAATACCATCAAGAACACCAACAACACCAAAAAAATACCAAATGAAGTGATTCAATACAACAACACAACAATAACACAAAATTGTCACAACAGATTTCTCCGAAAAAGTCAAAATTCAAGTTTCACTATATTTACAACAATATTCAAGAACAACAAAAAAAAAACATATTTCACTCAGAAAAGATACCACATTTACCATCAACCACCATATTAAGAGAACAAATACCATAAATTAGGGTTTCTCGGGTTCTTCTTTCTTTTTTGATCATCAAATCTCAAAATTATTAACTCATACTTGAAGAGAATACAACTAAAGTTCTTCCTTTTCTTCAATAACTAAAAAGCCCTAATTTTTTGAACACCCCCCCCCCCAAAAAAAAAAAAAAAAGCTTTTACCTGTGGATAGAGAGAAATTGACGATTGAAAGTCGAAAAGGAACGATAAAGAACTCGAATGTGGGGTTGTCGGAGGTTGAAAGTCATCGGAGGTTAGCTGTCTCGTCGATCTATGGTGATGGAGTGCAACAGCTGTTAGGCTTGAGAGAGAAGGAGTTGAGATACGTTTGAGAGGAGAAAGAATGACTTTGAAAACTGATTTTCCCCACTTTGGATTTTTGTTTTATTAAAATAAAGTGTGGGTTGATTTATATTTTTAAAAAGATTAAGAAGTTTTAAAAATATTAATTGAGTCCCCAATTAACTTAATCAATTTTTTAAGTGTCTTTGACCCTTAACCTTGGTCAAGGGTCACCAATATTTAAAAAGAGAGTTGAGAGACTCCTTTTGTTCAATTCTCTCAAGTTTTTTTTTCCCCCTCTTGGATTTTCAAATTTTGAATTCTATAAGATTTTGAAGCTAGCAAGTTGCCCTCTTCTTTGGCTATAAATAGAGCCTTCCATGGTTGTTTGAGGAGGAGAAAAAAAAGGAGAATTGGACAAAAATCCCTCTCTATTCTTTTTTACAAGCTTTCATCTTCCGCCCCTACTCCATTAACTACTAATTCTACTCCAAACGTCTGGTTCTTGCATCCTCGTTTGGTCTTTTTCTAGACTCTAGTTTTCGAGTTGTTTCGAGCTCATTGTTGTTCGATTCTGAGCATAGACCGGTGACCGAAACACCCCGTTCACTGCCCCGCATCAGGTACATCCATCTCTCTTTTCCTCTGTTTTGTGTCTCTTTGATAAAATGTTATGTTATGTGAGTTTTTTGAGAAATATGTGTACCAAATGTTTTGTTTAAGTTAATTGGCTATAATAAAAGTAGTGTTAAAATGCATTTCATTTTAGTTCGAGGCTGGTAGAGATTCAAAGTCACGTTTCTTTCTCGTTTTGGCTATCATGAGCTTGGGAATGACTTTGTTTTTGGATTAGATACTTGCAAAAAAATTACTTCTTTGTTTCCAGTTAGTTACTAGTCTGTTTAGTGTCTTGCTATGGTGAAAAATTGATATGGTTTTCTATAGTTCTCGCTTAAAAAAAAATGATTATGAAGATGTTAGCTTTTAGCTTAGGAATATTATACGGCTCTCTGTTATTCTTTTTCTCGAAATGATAAATGAATCCTTGGTTAATGTATTACACAGTCTGCAACTTTATTCCCTTTATGCATACATACATGTCATTTTCTAAGCCTTTGTACATATGCTATTGGCAAGACTATAATGCTTAGAATAATCAGGAATCACATTTCATTAATCATGTTAAAAATGTACTTTTGGTCAGCTCGAGTCTTGTGGAAGCCATCTTTCCATCCCGTTTAGACGTTATAAGCTTATGGAACGATTTTGCTTTAAGATTAGGTGTTTACATGAAATCAACTTCTTTTTTTGAATTGATAGAAGTGATATAGTTCTCTGGAAAGGAAAAATGATTTTAGTAGATGTTTACTTTTGCTTGGTTTTTTTAAAGTATTATGCTGACCATTGCCCATATGTGTCTCTTTTCTCTAATAGATTATGAGTCTATGTTTCTAGTTTATCGCTCTGAGCTTTAGTTTACGCCCTTGTGCGCATATATTCTTTCTTTAGTTTCTGCTTATAATCTGTTAGCATAAGTATATGTACAAGTTGTTTTCTTTATATTCGCTGGTTTAAAGTTCCTATCTTTGCTTTGGAAATTTTAGCTTAACATATTAATATGTCTGCTCCCCTTTTCTGGATAAGAGGTAAAAGTGTATAAATCTTAGATTGGGTAAAACATGGAAATCCTATGTTTAAGGAATTTTGGTTAAGTGCCTATGTGTTAACATTCATGTAACTGCCTTTCATAGTTAATTAAAAAAAAAAATTGTTGCAGGCTTTAGATTTCTTAGTCCATTATAGATCTTTCCATTGGCTTATTATGCGTAAGAATCTATTTACTTGGTGTTGAATGAAATATTTGGTCACTTATATTTTTTGGTTGGTTTGTGATGATTCGGAATACCGGTTGCCAACCCTCCTCATCTTTGGCTATGAGTATTTTTTTTTTATGCAAGCATTCTCATAAATACAGAATTATCTACCTAATCTCTAATCGTTTTCTTTCTTATTTCACATGTACATTCGGGAGCGCGTTTAGAGTTTCATGGCTTGACTCCATCTCTGTCCAAATCAGAGAAGCGAAACAACAGATGCATTATGTGTTTCCGTCTAGCAGTCTAGTGCCTCTTTTCCTTTTGCTAGCTTTATCCTTCCTTTGTAGACACTTGTTATTATTTTCGTTTAACATTTCACACATTATTATTTGAAATTTGTGTTTTGTATGTTCTTCTTTGAATAAGTGTGAATCTTTAAACATAATAGTGAATTTAATTGTTCCCTTCTCACCTCTTAGATTTTAAATTTAGCATAATCGCTAGGCTTAGGTGTTTAATTTATATCGTTAAAGGGCTAAAATTTGGTAGGTAAGAATACCTTTTAGAGTTTAAATGATCGAGTTATTAGAAGACTTTTTTCCTTCATATGGAATAGTGGCTTATCGTTAAAATTAAAGTTAGTTCCTCACTAGTTATTAATACCGAAATAGTCAAAATATAAGTTTTGTGGTAGACGACTCATCATCGTTAGACTCGAAAATCGGTTTTAATTATTTTGAATATGGTAAATCAATTCCGTTTTCCATCAATTTCAAATAAAAGGTGGTAGCTTTGCCAATTTGATTCCGCAAGGCATTTTTTAGGATTTCAAATGACCAAAAAAAGTATTTTTAAAACCATGAGCCTTTTCTTAATAAAACAAAATCTCAAGTCATTATAGATTTGAACAATTATATTTTTATAGTTTATCTTATAATAATTCACTTAGCGTAGATTAGTTTATGCTATATTATAAAATTAGAGATATTTTTAACAATGAAGAAAGACGTGGATTTGATATAGCATAACTAACTTTTTTTTTAAAATCTAGACTTTTGTTTAAATTATTAATTAGAAGCTTTGTATCTATTTTAAAAGAAATGATTTGAAATAACTTCTCTTTTGATAACAATAAGTTTTGCATCAGTTTTAGAGGACTATAAGAGTTATCTTCGGTAATTTTCAAAAAGTAGATTTTATGACGAGGTTCTTCTAAAGTTTAATAATTTTTTTCTTATAAATAATTAGCATATGTTATCTTTAAAAAGATGTATGTATATATTTTTTACCATCTTACTTATATCTTTCTTAATATAACCTTGATTACCTTATCTAATCTAAGTTTGGTCGGTTAACTGTAGTTAGCAGATTCTTTGGGGTGCTTAATCAATTCCCTTTAGGATAATTAGAACTCTTACCTAGAACTTAAGTTAAGTAGACAATAAATGAAGTCTTTATTTGTTTTAATCACTTAGTTTGTAATAGGTGTCCTAATTCACCGTAGAACTAATTAGGTGGCGACTTCCTTAATTTTATTTAAAAGTTTTCAATATGTTGTACCTTAAATTGATTCATGGTTAAAATGGGGTATAACAGTTGGGATGTCAGGCTAATAGTATAGTGGAGCAGGCTATTAGTGTGGCTGATGGATGAAAGGTGACAAGAGCAGCAATTTGCAAAAATTTACAGTGGCTTTTTCAGCGAACTACCTTCTCATCAGAATTTTTACTACTTCCTCTTGGAAATGTAGATATTGTGCTAGGAGTGCAGTGGTTGAACACTTTGGCAAGAATCTTGTTTTATTTTCAGAACAAAACCATTGAGTTCAAGTATCAAGGGAAAAGACATGTCTTGAGAGGAGCAACTGGTCAGCTGAAAACTACCAGAAGTAATGTTATCCCTTATTTCTGCAGACTATGAGGTGATTCATTGCTATCACATTCAAGTTGAACAAGGTAATGCAGTACCTTCACTTTTGACTGCTTTACTTGATCAGTTTAAGAGCATATTTGAGATTCCTTGAACATTACCACCACCTAGAGAATTCCATTGGTGGAGGCTGTTAATCCTATTAGTAAGAGGCCTTATAGGTATCCTGGTGTTAAGAAAGATATTATAGAGAAATTGGTGAAGAAAATATTGGATCAAGGTATGATACAACACAGTACTAGTCCCTATGCATCATCAGTAGGTTTGGTTGGAAAAAAGGATGAAATTTGGAGATTATGTGTTGATTATAGAGAGCGTAATCAGTTGATTATTAAAACAAGTTTCCCATTCCTATTATAGAAGATATTTTGGATGAATTAGGGGGTGCACAAGTGTTGTCAAAGATAGATCTCAGAGTTGGATATCACCAGTTGAGAATGTATGAAAGAGATATTCACTAGACAACATTTAAAACTCATGAGGGTCACTATGAGTTCTTAGTTATGTCTTTTGGCTTAACTAATGTCCCATCATTCTTTCAAAGTCTTATGAATTTTGTGTTCAATCCATTATTGAGGAAATCAGTCCTAGTCTTTTTTGATGACATTTTGATTTATAGCAAGAATTGAATTGATCATGTTGCTCATGTACAAGCAGTCTTTGAGTTGATGCAACAGTTTCAATTATATGCCAAGATGTCGAAGTGTGCTTTTGGTGTGTTGAAGGTGGAATACCTTGGTCATTTCATAAGTGAAGAAGGTGTTGCTACTGATCCCAAGAAGATTACTGCAGTTCAACATTGGCCTATTCCTAGTAATCTCAAGCAGCTGAGAGGGTTCTTGGGCTTAGCTGGCTAATAGGAGATTTATCCAAGGATTTGGTGTTATTTGTAAGCCACTACATGAGCTTTTGAAGAAGGATGGATTCATATGGTCAGATCAGGTTACTGATGCATATGAGAAGCTTAAGCAGGCATTGATATTTGCACCAGTGTTGGCTTTGCCTGACTGATGAGATATATTTGTTAGTATATTTTTATATATTAAATATCAAATATTTTAAATAAATATGAATAATATATCCTATTCTCGCATATTTTCTAATAAATCTCGCAGGAAGAACAAATTACGAAAAAGAAAGAAAGAAGATATAAGTTAAGAAAGAAAGATACATCCGCTACAAATTCAACAAAGACTACGCAAGGGCAAGAATGATAAAATAATAAAATTTCTTACCAAGACCTTTGAATTTCTCATCAAAGTTCCATGATAATTGTGATGCCAAAATCTCATCAAAATTGCATGATAAATTATCATCAAAATCGCATGATATATTTGATATTATCTTACAAATTCTCACCAAATTCTCCATTGGAATTTTCTATAAATGGTGGAGGTTATTTCATTATAAAAGATCATACACACCATGAGCAAGATTCATTAGTCTTATTTTTTTTCTCTTCTTTTTTTTTTCTTTTAGTAGAATAATATTTTCTTATTGGTTTTTATCTTTTCTCCATAATGGAGTAATTTCTTTCGTTGGAATAGTTAATGAAGCTTGATATATATATATATTTATTATACTATCTCAGTTTTAATACATGCTTTGCCTGAATGTTTTTACTTACATTTTCATATTGTGCTGGAATAATAACTTTTATCTAGTCTATTTTATCTCTATGTTATTTTTATATTGATTTTGTAATTCTCACAAAGTAAAATTAATATATAATAACTAATGAGTAAAATAGTAAAGTGAGAGTAATTTTTAGTTATTTATTAGTCAGATCTTTAATTTTATTTCTTTTAGTCCTAATTCCCGCGTAGGAATTGACTCAAGCAAATTTATTGATTTTAATAAGTTGTATCTTATTTCTTTTAGTCCTAATTCTCACGGATGGATTAACTCAAATAAGTTTATAGATTTAACATATCTTTATCTTATTTCTTTCATTCCTGATTCTCACGATGGGATTAATTCAAATAAGTTTATTGATTTGAGGGGTCTTTATCTTATTTCTTTCAATCCTAATTCTCACGAAGGGACTGACTCAAATAACTGTATTGATTTAAAGACTAATCGCAAGTGGTCTTTATACCTTTTAGCACAATTCAGGTAAGAGAAATATTTTGGTTTAACAGCCACTAGTATTAAATTAATTAATTGACATAACCTCACAGAGAGTAAATTAATTATTTATTTTTTAGTGGAAAAATATAATTGTATTAGCAATAAGCAATTATTCTTTAGATAAAATATATGTGGAGACTGAGATTTTATTGTAATAATATTATCAAGTGAATTCAACGATTCCCAACTCTTTTTTTTATCATAAATTTTCAAAAAGTAATTTGTTTAAATTTTAAGCAATCTATAATTCCAACTTCACCTTTCATCAGTTTGATTCTCTCAAATAGTAATCAAGATGATACAAATTTTTAGCCTAGGTGGTTTCAATCTCTGTGGTACGATATCTTAAACTATACTAGAATTTAACAGAGTATGAGCAACAAAATTGTATACACATTGACCTTGTCACTAACTACACTAAGACTTTCTTGGTAGAAACTGATGCTAGTGGGAAGAATATTGGTGTTGTACTAATGCAAGAAGGCCACCCCATTGCTTTTATCAGTAAGTCTTTAGCTCCAAAACATCAACTTATGTCAGTTTATGATAGAGAATTGTTGGCACTTATTTTTGTTGTCACCAAGTGGTCTCACTACTTATTAGAAAGGTCTTTTGTTGTTAAGACTGATCAAAAAGCCTTGAAATATCTCTTAGAGCAGCATCTACATACTGATTTCCAAGTTGCTGGAATAACTTGCCTTTTGAGTTCAATATTAAATATAAGAAGGGCTCTGAGAACAAGGCTGCTGATACTCTATCTAGAAAATCTGAGGTTGAGCTTTTGGCTATTTCTTTATTGATATGATGAGGCTTTGTATTCAAGCATTCAAGCATCATAACAAGTTGATCCTACCTTGCAGGAAGTAATTGACAGACTACAGGTTCATCTATTTAAGTTCTTTGAATAGATTAATGGTCAGCTGAGGTGAAAGGGCAGATTAGTTATGGGAAATGATCTGCAGTTGAGAAAGGATATAATCACCTTATGGCATGCTACTCCTCAAGGGGGCAATTCAGGAATGGATGCTACTATTAGAAGACTACAGATGTGATACTTTCCAAATCCAAAGACATAAATATGATGATGATGCTTATCCAGGGTTATTACAACCTCTACCTTTCCTGATGGGGTCTGGACTGATGTGTGTTTGGATTTTATTGAAGGGTCGCCTAAAGTGCAAGGTAAGGAAGTGATACTGGTGGTGGTGGATAGATTAAGTAAGTCTAGTCATTTCATCAGTCTGCAGCATCCATACACAACTTAGATTGTGGCTCAATACTTCCTTGACAACATCTTTAAGTTGCATGGCTTGCCTGCTACCTTGACAAGTAACAGGGACCCTATATTCATTATCACCTTTTGGCAAGAGTTATTTGTCTTATTAGGTGTTCAGTTGCAACAATCTACTGCCTATCACCCTCAAACTGATGGGCAAACTGAAGTATTGCCCTGGAGACTTATTTGAGGTATTTTTGCTCAGACAAGCCTAAAGAATGGGTGTCTTACTTGACCCTTGCTGAATGGTGGTATAATACTACCTATCACACTACCTTGAAATGCACACCTTATGAGGTCCTATATGGTCAAAAGCCTCCTATTCATCTTCTCTATTTGGCTGGTAAATCAAAGTCTAAAATGGTTGATAGATCACTGATTGCTAGAGAGGTTGTCATCCAGTTTAGCTGATAAGCATAGGTTTGATAGGACTTTTGAAGTAGGTGATTGGTTCTACTTGAAGTTGCAGTCTTACAGACAAGTTTCAGTAATAAACTTACAGCTAAGTATTATGATCCTTACTTGATTAAGGCTAGAGTAGGTGTTGTTGCTTACAAACTACTGTTGCCTAGTGAGGTGCTTATTCATCCTACATTTCATGTCTCTCAGCTCAAGAAGTGTCATTAAGTTCCTGTGAACATTGCACACCCTCTGTTATTGACTTATCCAGTCCATACTGTCCTACTCCTAAGAAGGTTTTAGACAAAAAAAATTGATGAAAAGAGGTAACAAAGCTATGTTGCAATTGCTTATTAAGTGGAGCAACTTGGATGAAGATCAAGCTACCTGGGATTCTTTTCTGAGTTTCAATTGAGATTTCCTTTCTTTTAATCTTTGAGGTCAAGGTTCTTCTGAAGGAAGGGGTATTGTTACAAGTATGCAATATGGAGTATAGAGAAGAGAAGGAATCAAGTATTCAAGCTGAGCTGACATTGATTAGTTAAAACTGTTATAGTGATAGTTGTAGTTTAAAAATCTATTTTTACTATAGCGTGTTACTGTAGCCATTTCTCAAAGTTAGTCAAGATGGTTACAACTGTCCAAGTAGAGTTTTAGCTATATAAACGATTGTACTGATTGTGATATTTATTGAATAAGAAATATATCTCTTCTTTTCCTCAAATTCTTTCTATTCCCTGGTTAGCATATCAGTTTTTCGAAGATAATTTCTAGAACTGGTTCACAATTGGCATTCGATCATCAATTGTACATCAACTAGTTAGTCAAAACTTCAAAATTAGTGGTGTACTGTTTGTAAGTGCAAATTAAAATCAACAAAAGGAAAAGTTTAAGTAGGTTCATGAAGAAGAAAAAAATATTCGTAGTAAGATAGGAACAATTAAACTTTTAATCCACTTAACATCATTATAGGAATTTGGATAATCTATCCAATCAAGTACTCTATAAATTTCAAGCCAAGTTTAAGAACATTTATTCTCCATATACAATGGACAAGAGAATTTAGGGATCGCATGGTTGTTGGTTAGAGTTACTGTTAAATAAATTAATAAAGACTTAGTAGAAGTCTGATTAGTAGTAACTACACTAATTATGCTGAAACAGTTACACCAACACTGTTTCAGCTTTACCGTTAAGTTAGTTACAAGTTAGTTGTATTTAACTAACTTCTAGAAGCTACTAAGTGTTAGCTTATACTACTATATATAGTTGAAGGATCACACTTGTATAGTTATGCTTCAATATTCATTCAATATGATCATCTTTCTCTCATTTCTAATCTTTTTCTTTGTTTCTCCTTCTCCTTTAGATAATTTTCGTATTCAAGTTTATACAATTTCATGGTATCAGAGCCACCGAGTTCTACAAGTTAATTAAGAACTCAGCTGAAGTGATTCTGAAGAAACTTGCAAGATGCAGTTTCTAGTAATTCTATGATTACTTTGTTTTTCATTCCTCAAGTAACAAATCTTGAGTTAAAAATTCCAGTTGAAAGTTCAATATGGCTAGTCAGTCGAACCCTCATGATAATCTCAGTGATCTAGAAAGGAATTCCACTCATTCTTCTCAACCACCAACTGCTGCTCGAGCTTTTAATGCAGAAAATCAGGCTAGGCCGGTTCTTGATCATAACCACCCCCTTTATCCGCATACAACTGATGTAAGTGGAGTCTCTCTTGTTTCTATTCAATTAACTGGTACTGAGACTTATGCTATTTGAAGTATATCTATGCGTATTGCCTTACTGGGTAGAAACAAGATAGGGATGGTGGATGGATCTTGTAAAAAGGATAAGTTTAATGGGAAAGGGTTAATGCAGTTGTTCTGTCTTGGATTATGCAATTGTTCTTGTCCCCTCCAAGATAATCTACACCGATCCAGCAGTATATCTCTTGACTTGTGCCCTCCAAGATACAACAGTCCATCAACGTCATAACTCAAGTAACTCTGAATTAGTTGAAGAGTCCAAAGATCCACCAAAAGAACACCTTCCTTCAACATATAATTACTCCCTTTTGTATAGTGAATATAGTTAAAGACTTGGAATATTTTTCTTTTTCTCCACTCTTAACTCAAAATGTGACACTTCACATCTCACAACATACTACTTCTTATCTTCTCATCAAGAAGGAATAATACACCCTTTATATAGGTATAGTATTTCTTCCACCTAGTAAAAGAAAGAGTAGTGAATATTAAGTGGGTAGATGAAAAGTATAGAGGTTACATGAGTTATAGAAGTTACAATGTATAATGAGGTAGAATAATGGGTGAATAAATGGTTAGTGGGTGTGCTCTGAGACATTGAACCTTCACTTAGTAGAACAGTAACCTTTACTCAAGAGTCAGTAGTGGTCTCTGACTTGAACTATGACTGCTTAAGGGAAATAAAGTATTACTGCCTACACACAATAATCAAGGTGTTGACATAACCTTTAATAGCCAGCACATTACAGCCTTGTGTTATCCCAGTTTTCATAAGTGTTTTTGAGAATAAGCTCAATGTTTATATGAAGTGGCCTACTTCCACACTCACATAGGCGAAATCTGTCAAGAGTGGTCCTGTAATTTCGACACCCCACTCATACGAGATACAGAATTTCATTAATAGTTCGTAGACTCAACCTCCACAAATCATTGCAGAAAAATGCACTCACACCATAGAGAGGATAAAATAATAGTGCATTACACAACAAATATGTTTTTCCCATTGAACCTGGTTATAGGATCTCTAGTCCCCAGGTTGGGTTTCTTCATATATGACTCCAAAATTTTGAGCTTCAATTTCTTCCCCCTCGATGTGCTTCAGACCATTTTCTTGCTAAGGCCTTAGTCTATGAATCTGCAAGATTAACATAATTAATATTAATGGTATGCAAATGATCAATATGATCTCACAATATTGTGTTTTCTCTTTATGGTCTGAATTTACCGTTATAATTAACAGTTTTAAACTCTACCAATAATATTAGTGCTATCACAATTAATCAAAATTAGAGAAATTAATTTCTCAAATAAAGTGATTGATTAATTCACTTCTTCACTAGTTCATCCTCCCTGATAGAGTTAGCAAATAATAATCTACTTTTTTCATTTCAACAAAATAGCACCAAATTTTTCATTTGCATCAAAAATACTTTTAAGTATAGCAGAATTTTGTTTTTTTATAATAAAACAAGCCACAATTTTTTTACCAAGTAAACATACAACATACATGGTTTGTTTGTGCCTGCTAAATACTTTTTCTGCATACACAATTTCAAGTCAAGTGCAATCAGCCACATATTTCATTTTTTTTATTAGGCTAGCAAACTCCTTTTTTTAATTTGTCACACCACTTTCACATATTTGTATCAAAAAGAGTTGCATGGCTCATACAATCAACAAAATGTATTTCACAATTTTTTTCCATAATGTGACATGTCAAGAAAAAATTCATCACATGATTTAGGTATTTTCCATTCTTAGAATGAAATTTATGTCACCCAATTTTTCATGTCAAAATGGTTATTCAACTTTTTTCATTCTTTTTGATAACATGCATGTTAGAGCCAAAGACATCAACTCATGTACAAATAGTAACATGTAATTTATTTCAAGACTAATATATGCACTTGTAACACTTTTTTTTTTTTTGTTTCAAAGCATTCTCAAAAATGTAAAAAATCTCATTTTTCATGGTGACTTTTTTCTCATTTCATTAGACCCCACTATTTTGAGAATTCAACAAAAATAAATTTTCATGAAAAGTAATATCATTTTATTCATGAAAAATATTAGATGAAAGGGTTTTTTTTTTTTTTTTTTTTTATCTTTCCTCCGCAACAAGTAGAAAAGTTTTTATCTTTCCTCCGCGTGAGTTGAGCCAGTAAAAAATACTTTACTTGTCTATCTCTTCCTTCCCTCTCTTGAAGAGATTTAGTGACGTTGAGATGTTGAGATCTCCCATTTTGCTATCCACAATTTTTCAAACTGTAACAAAACATGAATCTCCTTAAAATTATTGGTGTAATATACCACAATAATTAAATTACAGTTGAAACAATAAAATAGATTTAAAAAATGAATAAAATAATATTCAGGCTAAGGCACAGATATTTGGCTCTCTTTAAGAAGATTCAAGCCCACTGTGGTATAATCTACACTGATTCAACAGTATATCGTTTGACTTGTCCCCTCCGGGATAAAACAGCCCATCAACGCCATAACTCAAGCAACTCCGGATTAGTTGAAGAGTCCAAAGTTCCACCAAAAGAACACCTTTCTTCAACATATAATTACTCCCTTTTGTATAGTGAATATAGTTAAAGACTTAGAATATTTTTCTTTTGTCTCCACTCTCTCTTTCACTACATTAACTCAAAATGTAACACTTCACATCTCACAACATACTATTTCTCATCTTCTCAACACAAAGAAGAATACTTCCTTTATATAGGTGTAGTATTTCTTCCATCTAGTAAATGAGTGAGTAGTGGATATTAAGTGGGTAGATGAAAAGTATAGAGGTTACATGAGTTATATAAGTTACAATGCATGATGAGGTAGAATAATGGGTGAATAAATGGTTAGTGGCTAAGGAAGTTAAAAGAAAACAAAGGTCACATTCATGCTCTAAGACCACTAGAGTAGAATTGACAAATGCAGCATAATTAGTCATATATGCCCACGTCCCTTTGCCTTATTAAGGCCATTTACTGCCAAGGTATTGAATCACACTTTGATACAATTTAATAATATTAAAATACAATAACAATAAATGAATCAAGAACTTTTAATCTCCATAAAGAATTGCTGGTATATCACAAGGAACAAGTTCTGTGTCTGTATACTTCACTAAACTCAAAGATCTGTGGAATGAGTTTCAATCTGTAGTACTTATTCCTGGTTGTGAATGTGAACAATCAAGAGAATTCATTGCCTAAGTCCAAAGACAGAAACTATATCAGTTTCTTATGGGGTTACCGACAACTAATTTGAATTCATGTCGGGCATTAGAGCACTGAAGCAATACATTTCGTAAGGAGATTGATGGAGCATTGTAGAAGATGAATAAGGTCTTATATATGGTGTTCATTGACCTAGAAAAAATATACAACAAAATTTCTAGGGGGGTCTATTAAAGTATTTGGAGGCTAGGGTGTATTTCTAGCTTATATTAAGGTGATTAAGGACATATACGATAGATCCAAGACTCTAGTGGAGACATTAGGAGGGGACTCGAGGACTTCATCCCGAGTCGTGATTGGGTTGCACTACGGAACAACTTTTAGCTTGTTTCTATGTTACTTGGTTACTTGGCAATGGATGAACTGACGCAACATATTCAAGAAAAAGTGTCACGGTATATGCTATTTGAAGATTGAACGGATTAGATTATGACCCGTTTTTAACCTATTTCAGCAAGTAACTTTAAGATATACACAATTCATTTTAACTTATCTAAATTCAGCCCAACACACTATAGTCTATATAAAACTATTAGTTGCAAAATTCAAGGATTCAAAAATACTTACGGGTAACCGCGTCTCAATTGTTTTCTTTATGTTTCTTCTACGCTAAAATTTAATTGTTTGCAATATTACATGACTAAATTCCCATAATGGAAACCAGTCAATTGTCACTACTTATAGCTTGTTTGGCCAAGCTTATTTTTTCTCAAAAGTGTTTATTTTTAAAAAATAAAGTGTTTAGTCAAGCTTTTGAAAGAAAAGAAGTGTTTTGGGGAGTAGAAAAAGTAGTTTTTCATAAGCTAAAAAAAGTTGTTTCAAAAGCACTTAGTTGAAAATTACTTTTGAGTAAAATACACTTAAAAACACTTTTAAATAGATTAGCCAAACACTAATTGCTACGCAAATGTACTTTTTATATTTATTGGTCAAACACAAATTGTTTCTCACCAAAAGTACTTTTTTGAAAAATATTTCTAAAAAAACCACTTTTCAAAATAAACTGATTTTAAAAACTTAGCAAACAGGCTATTAATTATGTCCCTTTCATAATCCCTTCCAATTGCTTTTCTGTTTGTCTCATTTTGTTTTCCCTAAAAAAAAAAAAAAAAAAAAAAAAATGACGGATTTAACTATGAAATTGTTGGTTCGACGAATTCGATGGTATGAGCCCAAACTCTATATATATGTACAAATTAAATGACATATAGTTAATTAAACTTTATATATATGTACAAATTAAATGACATATGGTCAAAACTTTATATCTCTCTGTTTGGTGATTTTGTTTTTCTCAAACATAAATCTTGCTTTGCCGTGTTCGAGTCTTGAGTATGGAGAAAATTTTGTTGGGAGCGCCAGCCCTAGAATGGACAGGCAGAACGTGATCCGAATTAATCAGGACTCCAAGCGGGTACTGGACACCGGATGAGAAACCAAAAATAAAAAAATCTTGCTTTGCCAACTTGAACACTTGTGTGGTTCACTTCATCATCTTGTTGTATTGTTCAAGAAATAGGTTAGGCTTTAAATGAAATAGTTTTCACCCTTTCCATTAGCTATATGTTCCCAATTTCTAAATATGTGTTAATTATTGAAATCTTCTATTTGGTAAATTAATCTAAAAGTTAAGGCACAAGTAACCCCCCGCCCCCACAACTACACCTAAAATTTCAGTGACACACCTAAATTTTACGAGAGTCCTATTACTATTCTAAATTTATTTTTTTATGTATTTTTGTGTTCCTTTTGTGCTGACGTAATGTGGCTGCCAAGTCAGCACAAAATATTTTGCTACTTGGTAGCTACGTCAGCACGAAAGTAGCACAAAAATACAGAAAATGAGTTTAGGGGGGTAAAAAGGACTCCAGTAAAGTCTACGTGTGTCACTGATATTTCGGGTATAGTTTGAGGGATGTACTTGTGCCTTTTCCCTTAATCTAATATCTAATTGACTTGGCACATAATTTTTTGACATTCTAAGTTTTATTGTATTGAGAAGTAATTTATATGAAATTTTTAACAGTGCGCGATCCGGATTAGTCGAGGCTCCAATGCGGGTACCAGACATTGGATGGGAAACCAAAAAAAAAAATCTTGCTTTGCCAACTTGAACACTCTTGTGTGGTTCACTTCATCATCATGTTGTATTGTTCAAGAAATTGGTTAGGCTTTAAATGAAATAGTTTTCACCCTTTCCATTAGCTATATGTTCCCAATTTCTAAATATGTGTTAATTATTGAAATCTGCTATTTGGTAAATTAATCTAAAAGTTAAGGCACAACTAGGTTTAACCCCCTCCACAATTCCAGTGACACAGCTAAATATTACGGGGTTCTATTACTCCCCCCCCCCCCCCCCCTTTAAACTTATATTTTTTGTAATCTGTATTTTTGTGCTCCTTTTGTGTTGACATAGCTATCAAGTTAGCACAAAATCGTCTGCTACTTGGCAGTCACGTCAGTACAAAAATACATAAAAAAAGAATTTAGGGGGGTAATAGAACCCCCGTAAAGTTTAGGTGTGTCACTAGAATTTCGAATATAGTTTGAGGGGGTACTTATGTCTTTTCCCTTAATCTAATATCTAATTGATTTGGCACATGATTTTTTGACATTCTAAGTTTAATTGTATTGAGAAGTAATTTATATGAAATTTTTAACGTGTCGACTTTGGTCAAGATATCATTGTACATTAACAAAAAAAGAAAAACAAATTAGGAAATTATACTCAATTACCTTGAAAATGAGTATTCTTAAACTTTGGACCTCACTTGCCTCATGGACAAACCTTTCAGTTAAAAGTCGAAACTTGTTAAACTTGAAGTTTTTCCCATAGAGTGAGCGAGGTTGAAAATTAAAAACCATACCTCTAAGACCATTCTTGTAAATCACCCTAAAAAATTTAACGGATTCAAGTCATGCCTCTACGATAGATTGACAAGGTCAATTCATAATCAATAGACGTTCTTCTTCAAGATCAACTCCAAATACGAGTAGAATCAAGAGAACAAATATAATTATACTCATAATGGATTAATAAACAAAATTTCTTTTATAAATTCAAAAAAAAAGAAAGAAAAAAAAAAAAAAAAACTAATCAAGAACAATACATATATTGATCGTACACACATTTCTCCTAATAACACTAGACTAAAATTGTCAGGAGGTTACTTAGATTTAAACTCGTGACACTATTGAACGAATTATAACTTGCTGTTATGAATCATTTTTGTAATTATGACGGTTGAAGGATACAAGGTATCAAATTGTGTTGGACAATTGACGAAATACTCCAATTGAACAAATTTGTTTTTAAATAATCAAAATCTCTTCAAGATAAAAAATTTATTTAAAACTAGCATTTTTCTAACACTTAGAGCCTGTTTGGGATTGCTTTTTTTGAGAAAAAAGTACTTTTGCTTTTTTTGAAAAGAAGAATGTTTGGTAAACTTACAAAAGTGCTTTTAAAAATAAGCAGAAGCAGTTTTTCCGCTGTTGGGAAGAAGCAAAAAATTTCTGTTTTTCAAAAAATGCAGAAGCAGAAGTAGAAAATTATTTTTTTCACGACAATAATATCCCTATCAAGTATACACACACACACACACACATATATATATATATATATATCAAAATATCTCTTATTAATTAATTAGCATAACTTATAAGTTTGATTACATCATAATTCTTTATTTCATTCTATGATTTATATATTATTATTTTATTTTTCACTCATTTTTTAAAATAAAATTGAAAATATCATTGATGATTTTAGTTATTAAATTAAATACTTTTTTTTTATTAAATAGTTACATGACTATATTTAGTATATAATTAATGTATCGATGCTACTTGTAAACTTTATACATAGATATATAATGTATAATTGATAAATAATCACTACATAATCTATGTATAATCCATATGTATGACTTATACATTAATTATACACTAAATATAGACCTATAACCATTTAATTTATCTTTTTTTCAAAAATAAAAATATAAATAAGATTTGTGTCTATCCTTATCCCGAAAAATAGGTGATAGAGTCAAAGTCCTACAATTACTAAAACTATATAGACTGGCAAATAAAAGTAAACAACATGGATAAGTTGGTTATAATGGGATTGTCAAAATAAAATATGGCTATTTTGAGTTTATAACTTATATGGGCGGCTATTTGAGTTGTTCTCCCTTTTTTTTTTGGGTAACTAACCTCATTTTATTACCAAAAGTGATCATTACAAGTTCAAAGAAGTAAAACGCCTCTGGATGACCCCAACTGGACAGGCCTAACCTGGGATGAAAATACCTGCTAGCTACACCTTCAAGGAAACAACTACCAACTAGTTACACAGGGTAATGGTTGAGTTGTTCTACGCATGTACTAAGTTTTACCTGCATATTAGCACGCACTATCACTTCCTGGATAATTTTACGAACAATCACCATTGGTTGCCTTCTACTGCTTCGAAACACTTTGTGATTCCTCTCCAGCCAAATTTCATAAACTGTAGCAGCAAGGGTCATTCTATACATAGTAGCATCTCTTCCTCTGCCCTGCTTGTTAGCCACACACCACTGAATTTCACTTGACCAACTTTGATGACTTCTCTGGATCCCAAGTTATTGCCATAGTTTACTACATACTTCATTTGTAGTAGTGCTTTGGAAAAATAAATGATCATGACATTCCACAGTAACATCACATAGTTGACAATCAAGGACTTGCATACCCCACTTAAGCATTCTATCCTTTGTTAAGAGTCTATCCTGTAGAGCCAGATAGAGAATGAACTTCCATTTTGGTGCACCAGGGTTGTTGCAGACTAGCCTTCTCCATACCATTCTTGGATGATCACCCATTAGCTTATAGTACATCTCCTTAATAGAAAAGTGGTTCCTAAGTAACAACTCTGTTTTACTAATCCTGCCTTTTCAACATACTTTTGTGCTTTCAGGATCTTCTGGATAAGCCAACAAGCTTGCTTAGGTCTTGCACCCCAAACTGAATCACATGTACTATAGTAAGCATTCACCTATTGGATCCACAAGGCATCCTTCTTTCTACTCAGGTTCCATAAGAGTTTGTATAATGCAGCTTTATTCCAATGGAGAAGATTAATGAGATTCAGCCCACCTGCCACAAGGGGTAAGCACACTCTCTCCCAGGCCATTAAGGCCTTCTTAGAGAGATCAACCCCTCCTGTCCTGAGAAATGTCCTACAAATCCTTTCAATAGTTTCCAGCAATTGTTTTGGCATGAAAATAGTTGAGACCAATATGTTTGGATGGAAAACAACACAGACTTAAGCAGTTGAAGTCTACCAGCATAGCTAAGAAACTTTGTAGTCCAAGAAGTGATTCGACCCAGCATTTTATCCAGGAGAGGCTTACACTGCACCAAAGATAGCCTTTTAGTGCTTAGAGGCACTCCCAGATACCTGATAGGAAACTCCTCTTTGTTCATTCTTGTTACTTCCAAAATCTTGTCCTGGACACTCTGCTTAACCCCCACCAAAATACACTGAACACTTATTAATATTAGCCCTTGAGGCTAAGGAGAACTTAGCAAAGCATTGAAACAGTTGTTGTACTCACTGAGTGTCCCATTTACTGAATAATAGTAAGTCATCAGCAAAACTTAGTTGGACTATTTGGAGCTTTTTGCATCGTGGGTGGTATTGAAATCGGGTCTTATGTTGAAGGGTTTTCAGCAATCTACTGAGATATTCCATTGCTAGCATAAACAAGTATGGTGACAGAGGGTCACCTTGCCTCAACCCTTTCTTAGCATCAAATGGAGTAAAAGGCACACCATTTATCACAATAGAGTAAGATACAGTGGTGACACACTGCATAATCCACTCCACAAAGATCTCAGGAAACTGCAAGCTAATAAGAACTTGCTCAAGAAAAGCCTACTCCAAGTAGCCATAAGCTTTCTGTAAATCTATTTTCAACATGCACCTTGGACTAATACCCTTTCTGGAGTAACCCTTAACCAGCTCATGACTTAAAATTGTTTAAAGGATGAACACTCTTACAAATTGTTATACAGTATTTCTATACCTATATAAATAATATATCTACCTTGTACAGAAGTACATAATAATATACTATTCCCTTCGCTTTAATTTGTTACGCCTACTTTTCTTTTTAGTCTATTTCAAAAAGAATGTATCTTTTCTTTTTTAGCAATTTTTTAATTTTTACTTTCCAGCATGTTCAAGAAGACAAGATTAAAGGATATTTCGGTACATTTGACATATCTTTAATTTAAGGCCACAAGATTTAAAAATCTTTTTTATTTTCTTAAACTTTGTGTCAAGTCAAAATAGGTCAATTAAACTGAAACGAAGGGAGTAAAAGGTATCTACATGTTTCACAATAGGAGTAGATCTTTCATCTAATATTTGGTCTGGAGTTAGCAATAAATGTCTAAACTTTAAACCTAAATATATTTTAGACTTTGACAAGTTAAATTTTGTATCCATATGTTGAAGTTCTTGAAACTTCAAACCGGTGAGTCTGAAGTTTATTTTGAATTGGGTAAATGTGCAAAAGATTATAAACCTCTGCTATGTGTTAAATAGAGGTCTTGAAATTGATTGTGCTTTGCCCGTCCTTCACAGTCACACACTCACACCAATGAATCCACATCCACACACTATCCTGTTAAGATAATGGGATAAGTACGGGCATCAACCATTCGATCATTTACTTTTCAAAATATATATAAAGTGTATATGTTGTGTATATATATTGTATACTAAATAAACATATAATATACATATCTATTCACAACATTAACACTGAAAATTTATATGTTGTGTATTATTTGGCCATATTGGTATACTAGTTGACCTAAAGGTATATATGTGTAACTTTCTAGATAATTAAGTTGTAGTTAACTATGTACTATGTAATTACAACTTTTATAAAATATATTAAACTCGTACATGATAAAATCGTACGTTATGACAACGTACACTTTGCCTCACAACACTGGATATCGTTGTTGTTGAATGGGCAGTGCCTTAGCAAATTTCCTATCCAAATTGGACTTTTTATCATTTACCCTTAAAATTTTACCATAAGCAAAAGCATGAATTCAAAAACCTAATTTGATCCATGTTAATGGCATAAATAACAACAACGTATTCAATTTGATCCCATAAGTATGGTTTAGGAGGATAGAGTCTACATAATCAGATCTTATATCTCACCTTATGCAAGGTAAAGATATTGTTATCGATAGGACTTTGACTCAAGAAAAGCGTTGCTAAAGGCATACGATCATAAGAGAATTTTCTATCTAGAATCATCCATTCATTCCGTCAAGGATCAGAATTCGTTATTTGTCCCCAATTTCGTTTACAGAAATAATAACTCAAATCCAAAAAAAAAAAAAGAGACTATATAATTAAGTAGTAGAACTAAAAAGACCACATGAAGCTTTGGTTAGAGCTTCAAGACCACTTTGATATATGTTGTTCGAACCCTCCAAAATTACTGGCATACGTTCTTTATGAGGATCCAACACACTTCTGATAGACAATATTTTTAAAAAGTTCGAGCAACATAGCTGTTGATTGTTCTTCAACGAAATCGACTGACTGCAATAAACCTGCGACGAGGTGGTGGACTCATACATGAAATGAATAAGAAGAGGACAGCAACAACAATAGCTATGAAGAGTGGACTCACATCAAAAAACTTTCCTCCATCCACCTCCGCGCACACCATCTTTCCCATTTTCGAATTTTGGTACGTACCAAAATTCGTGGACGTTGCAAATATAATCCGACAACTGATGGTTAGAAGGCGGAACGAAGAAAATTATTTGCAGTCTATACTAAGAAATTAACAATCTTTATAAACACATTGATTATAGAAGTGTTATGTTAGTTAAGATTGAAAATTTGTAGATGTCATGAAACTTCTCAACTGGGCCTACTTGTTATAAATTTTCAAAATTTGGGTAGACTTGTGAAAATTTCAAAAGTCTTCGTCCATTCTTGCCTTTCCCTTTCATTATTGTTTCCTAGTTGATTCTTAGTATTACCCCCCTTGCGTTACGACTGGGTCTTCAAAAGGGGTTTAAACATACTCCCTTCATTCCGTGTTAGTTGTCACATTTCGCTTATCGGGTGTCAATTTAACTAATTTTCAAAGTTAAATTAGATTAAATTAATTCAATATTTTAAAATTGAAATTTAGATATTCAAAAATTATACGAAAAGTATAATAAGTTGCAATTTTTTCTCATGTCAATATGATAAAAAAAAAAAATACTAATCAAAATGTTGGTTAAAAATATGCCAAGTAAAAAGAACGAAGGGAATAACTAATAATTATATATTACAAAATTATATAAATTTCAAACTTGCTTGCCCATCATATATTGGTCGTATTATAATTAAGTCTTAAGTCAGTCTAGGTCTTTTAATATTAATTGTAACAGTTATATAAGATAAAGGTTGGAATAGATTCCTTGATTGAATATTCAAACACTATTATAATAGATTCCTTGATTGAATATTCAAACACTATTACAAGCTAAGATGCTATAGCAGTAGAGAATAAGAAAGACTTATGAAGTAGAGAAATAGAGAAGAGAGATGAGGAAACTTGGGACGAAGGAGAAGAGAGAGTAAGACAAAATACTGATAACTACCTGGCTAATGATTTCTAGCATATTCTCTGCTATATGTAACAATTTGATTCCCTTCTAGGCTATTCACGTGTTGGGTCCTTCTAAACAAAATCCGCCAATCTAGTGTTGGGCTTTTTGGTCCGTTTACTCCTCCTTAGCATGGTCGCAAGCCCAAGAATGTCTTCAACTGATTCAAGGCCCAACTCATTTTCAAGGTTCATAACATTAATCCCGAACAATATATTCCTCTCCTCCTTCTTTCAGTTCAAAATGACTAATGCCTACTATTTAGTGTTAGAAGCTAATCGTTATTATCAGGTTTTAGCAATTCTACACAATTTACTGATGTACAAGTACGAAAATGAAAATATTGTTTTCTAATAAATCTGAATATAATCATCCATTCCGATGTGGTTGAATTCTATTGGCCCAAAGACTTGAAATTGGAGCACATCTTGTCTTTGCAAACGTCCTTTGCGAGGAAATGCCTTTTTCACCTTAGCTTACTATAACTATTTCATGGTAGATGAGAAGCAAATTAAAAAATAAATAAATACTCGCACTTAGATATATACAAAATTAATGAATGACATATAAAGTTTTGTCTTAATTATTTGCAACTCTAAATCTTAAAACAAATCGTTTGACTTGACACAAACGCTGCATGCAAAAAGTTTTTCGAGAGTGTACGTGTCTCGATCCTCTCACGTAATATTATGAATTTCCCATTAAAAAGAGATATAGATGTGATGGAAGAAACATTTTAAATATTGCCGGTAAATTTCAATGATATAAGCATCAATGATCTACTTATAAAAATGATATTCAAATTAATTAAAAAAAAAAATTGATAGCTGACCATTTTATTACCATAGTAAACGTTTACAGGCCTTAAAAAAAATTGTTGCTTGGACATGAAGCCCCAAGCAACAAGGCATGGTATGTACCCTTGCTATACCACTATTATAGTAGACTAAACTATACTAAGATTTATAGTTGTCGATTTTTATTTGTCCAGTTTAAAAAATAAAGAGATAATTTTTGTTAGAAGGCTTTTCCTTACAGTCTTTTTTGTTAAAATGAATGCGGATGTATTATTAACTATGTCATTTCCCAATTGTGTTATACAAGTAAAATTGTCATCTAATTTACAGTCTTCTGTGATGTATCCGAGCTTTTAAGTAAAATTAGAGATTTATGTAATTATTTAAAAGTGTTGGGATTTTAAATAGTTATGGTAAGTTAAGTAGTGGTATGATTTAATTTATCCTCTTTTTTTCTTCATAATTTTTAATCCAGATTTTGGCCCCAAAATGTCACATGTACGAAGTTAATTCTATAAGTCGTATTATTGATAAGTGTACTACATTATCTTTAGTTTTACTAATTATCAAAAAAGTACCTAATATCTACAGTTTTTTTTAATAATTTAGGTAATGTGTCAAAGGGAAAAATTCGAATAATTTAGGATGTCGCATATTAGCCTGTTTGGCCAAGCTTATAAAATCAGTTTATTTTAAAAAGTATTTTTTTAGAAGTGCTTTTCAAAAAAGTATTTTTGGTGAAAAGCAATTTGTGTTTGACCAATAAATTTAAAAAACACTTTTGAGCAGCAATTAATATTTGGTCAAGCTTTTTAAAAGTGTTTTTATGTGTATTTTTCTCAAACGTGCTTTTCAAAAAAAAATATTTTTAAGAAAAAGCTACTTCTTTTAGCTTATGAGAAACTGTTTTTTTTTTCAAAAGCTTGGTCAAACACTGAAGAAAATAAAATCACTCAAATAAATTATATAATCACAAGTGAAAGAGACTCAACAATCACTAAATAGAAGAAATTAATTAAACAAGAGACAAGAGGTAGGAGGCTTTATTCAATGACTCAAAAAACTCTTGAATTTCTTCATCTTATATTTGACTATCTCACAACCTGAGAAAATACGTAGCAAGCACCCATATTTATAATAGTGCATAACCAAATTAAACTAGGACTAGAAAACCTATTCCTATATGAACTAGGACAAATAAATCTTAATCCTAATTAGACATGAATTAAATAAATACCAAAAATATTAAATCCTAAACAACTAAGGATTCCTACTCCAACTTAGAATTATTATTTCCAACATTCTCCCGTAATTCAAAGTTATATACTCTTACCTTTTCTTGTAGGATAATAGACTTGGTTTAATTCCAACATAGCCTCCTTTAAATCAAGATCTTCAAACTTGAGCATGTCCTGAATAATATCATGTCTTGTAGAAGTCAAATTTCTTAGACTTTCCAATAATTTCCTAAAATATGTAGCATTAACAAAATTGCGGGTGCAATCTTTAGCCAGCTTCAATTGTTCAACGCGATCCAAAGTCAATTTGAATTTCTTCATATTCAAAATACCATCATCATTATCATCATATTTTTTCCTCTTCATGTAATCTTGAATAACTATTCTTTTTGCCTTAAAATCATTTGCTTCTCCAATTGGTTTGTACTTTATCTTGCATGCCCATTCAACTTCAATTTGCCGTTTTGAATGTGGTGGAGTAGTATCATCAACAATCAAGTTTTCATACTTTTCAAAATCTACAACTTTGGTTAATGACTCAAAGTTGCTTGTATCTTCAATATCCATAATCATGCACTTCAATTACGGGTCTAAATTTTTAATTGTTTCTGCTTCAATTTTGAGTAGATCATCAAAAACTTGCTCTTGGTGAATACTTTTGCTTCTTTCATTGCTAGCTTCATCTTCAATATCTTCACACACTTTTTCTTATGCGATAACGGTGGGTATTTCTTTTTCAATATCCTCACCTTGTATAGACCAATCATGTCTATTGCACTTCTCATGATTTAAAATACTAGCTTCTATTGAAAGAGCATCAGTTTCAGCTGAATCATCATTTTTAGTCATCTCAAGAATTTTTGGCAAATCAGTTTGGACACTATTGGAGTCCTCTTTAAACTCAAAGACATCTATACCACAACAAAAATTATCTTTACCTTCACTTCTTTTCTCCACTGTTTCTGAATTTTGATCTTTTTCATTAATTTCTATCAGCTTTGTTAACTCTTCATTTTCTGTTGGTTGATCATACTTTGCCTGCAATATCTCCTCCACTAATTCAATTGTCTCTTGATTTAGGGACATCTTATATGTCATCGACTCATCTTCGAGCTCATCAAGTCTCAAAGTGTTAAGATTTTGACTAGCCTCTACGGATGTCTTCTTGTCATGAAACTTCAAACTTAGAGATTCTAATATCTTTTTAACAACTTTAACTTTTTTCAATATTTCTCCATTGACCTTCATATCATTAATAATTTCTCTATTCTTATAAAGAATTCTTTAACAGATTCAGTTGGTTTCATCTGGACCAACTCATACCGTCTCCAAAACTCTTGAAGTTTCTCTCTCTTCACGTCAGCAGCACGCAGATGGTATTTCACTAAAATTTTTCAAGCTTCTTTTGCTGATTCTACATATAAAATTTTGATGGATACATGCAATTCAACCTTGCAGTCAATGTAGTACCGTGCCTTATAATTCAATTATTTATTTTTCTCCAATTGAATAGCTGCTTCACCCATTAATGTTGTGCCTTTCGGGGGCTCTACAAATCCTTTCTCAATAATGGACCATAATCCATTAGCCTTGAAAAAATTCTTCATCTGTTGATACCAGCTCTCAAAAAAAATTTCATCAAACTCAAAAACAGGACAATCAGGTAAATATGAAATATCCATAATTTTTTTTATATGTTTGATCTCACACGGGGCTCTAACAGAATCTCACATGAGCTCTGATATCAATTTGAAGGAAATAAAATCACTCAAATAAATAATATAAGAACAAGTAAAAGACTCAACAATCACTAAATAGAAGAAATTAATTAAACAAGAGACAAGAGGTAGGAGGCTTTATTCAATGACTTAAAAAACTCTTGAATTTCTTCACCTTATACTTGACTACCTCACAACCTGAGAAAATATGTAGCAAGCACCCCTATTTATAATAGTGCATAACCATAGGACTAGAAAACATATTCCTAGATGCACTAGGACAAACAAATCTTAATCCTAATTAGACATGAATTAAATAAATATCAAAAATATTAAATCCTAAACAACTAAGGATTCTTACTCCAACTTTGAATTATCATTTCCAACAAACACCCCATTTTAAAAATAAAAATAAAAATAAGCACTTCTTAAAAAAAATAAGTACTTTTGGGGAAC
Organism: Capsicum rhomboideum; assembly: GCA_031232105.1. Taxonomy (NCBI): domain Eukaryota; kingdom Viridiplantae; phylum Streptophyta; class Magnoliopsida; order Solanales; family Solanaceae; genus Capsicum; species Capsicum rhomboideum. The sequence continues at coordinate 15,081,201 of CP124711.1, forward strand.
AATAAGCTTGGCCAAACAGGCAATATGACTTTAGCCTCTTTTTTTCTTTTTTACTCTACAGGTGTAATTTGTAAATTGATTTTTATTATATATTAAGATTCAAATAAATAAAGTAGAAAATATGAATCCACGTTATTTAAAACTCAAAAAGGATAAACAAAGGAGGCGTTAAAACTTTAATACAATCTAAAATATGAGTTCTTTAATTAATGTCTCAAAAAAATTTAATGAATAGGTTATGTATCTCAAAAGCTAAAGAAAAAGACCATATGGAAGTTTTTTTCTTTGGAAAAAGAAACCTTAATGCCTTTGAGTAAAGTTAAACTTTAAGCCATCAATTTTATTAAATTATTCTTATTAAATGAAAAAAAACGATTACAATATTATCTTTAGGAAGTTTTCTAGCTGGGACTGAAAACCTTTTGTATTGTAATTCTTCTTCTTTTTTATTTTGTTTTGATGTTTTTTCAAATGTCTTGTATCTTCTTAAAAATGCATATATAATTCAATTTTTTAAAAATAAAATATATCACTAGTACTATAATGAACAAAATTCATTACTAATAACAGGAGAAATTAACCTAAGCAAAGCAATAAGAGTAGTTTGATAATAAATTAGATCAAATTATTTTTTTCATTCTCATTCCATATTGCCTTCATTCACAACAATCCACTGCCTCTTGCATAGTCACCATTACCCTGATCTTCCAACTGGCCTCCCATTTGAAAAATGATAAATACTTACATTTCTTTTTAAGATTCTTTTGTGATTTTTTTATACAATATTTATTTTGAGATCTTGATTAATCTAAATTTATACAAGCAAGATTTATTAAATGGCAAAACATTGTGTCAGAATTTAACCTTTATTATTTTCAAGACTCGAAGCTGAATTTCTTTTTGAGAGGATATTTCAGGAGAAGAGCCAAATTAAGGATGAATATAGTTTGGGTCAACCCAAAGTTCAAACTTTTTGGGATAATTAGTTTAGGTTTTTTGATTATAGAATAGATTCTGAATTTTATTTTTAAAATATATGAATTTTGAATTGGATATCAGATTTAGTACGAATTTTTACATTTTCGAAAATCCAAAAATTTTATACCTTATATTTAGCTTCACTCTCATCAAATGTGCCTAATACTAATAAGTTGAATTTCCAAAGGTCCAATGGATATAATACGGCTCTACCCATTATAATATGAAGTCCAATATGAAATTATACAATATAGACGATAGGATGACCACAACCTTTGCTAACGATAGAAAGTTTATTCTAAGGAGCAAATTGCTAAGTGAATTAAAGTTGTTAACTGTGACCTGTCTTAATGGACCAAAAATTTAAAATATCCAAACTGATTAATTGAAAATGGAACTTGAAAAATCCAATCCCATCTGAACTTATTTGATTGTAATTTCTTCAATATTGTTATGAACTCTGCCAAAGTGGAGGATAGGTTTGGAAACAAATATCCAAGCCTTAACAAGTTCACCGCTATGATATCAATATTGCTCTACTCGAACCCTGAGGACAAGGTTCTTATTTAGGATGGAGATATTGTTGAGAAACCAAGTCGAGTTTGTACGGCCTTATGGGTTAAAAGTGGTGAATGAGACTGATTCAGTTGGGATTATTGGGTTGACTAAAAGGTTAGGGGGTTTTATTTAGGATCCAGGCCCAATTATCAATTGGTTAAATAGGATTTGAAGTTAGACAGAAAGAGTTATGCAAATTATGTTGAAGCTTTGGCTTATTTTGCTACCCTCTCATCTCTCTTCTATGTTGTAATATCTAATCTCCTCGACTCCTTCTAATACACTCTTCTCCGTTACAATCCCATACCTATGGTTAACTATTATCTCCTTATTTCAATTCTAAGTTGTAATTTTGATTCAGTAAGTATACTTTTCGTTAGTGTTATGTTGAGAAATTCGAATTGTTACAACTACTAAAATTGAAATTTTCATATCTAATTCGAACGCGGAACCATAGCCAAAATGAGTCGAAACCCACATCTAATTTCTAGTTGCTGATATTGTGAGGAACCAACCACGTAGGAATCCACTAAGAATAGATACTGCCAGCAGTCAACTAATATTGTAACAAATAATTGAGTAGATAGTGATGAAGATTGATTGTTTTTATATGAAAAATAACAACTTATTGATGTTACAATTAGAAATAGAAACTTAAATGATAAAATGATTTTAAGCCACTAAAAATGTGAAACTCAAGTAGCAAGATTTAATCATTGTCATTATTGTATAGAATGATAGAGAAAGATTAAAGAGAATCCAAAGCAAAGAGTAGGAAAATATAAATGTAATGATAATATAAGAAGAAAATGATGCAACAAGTAAAAAAGCAATAATGAATGTGATGATAGTCATAATACATAGACCAAAGGAAACATGCAGGCATCATAAGTCAATTAAAAGTTCTTCTCAAATTGATCATTGAATCTTCTACAGTGAGAAGTTCTATTCATTTCACTTTTTTTTTTCTTTTTTAGGGAGTAACAAATAACGTCTCAATCTCAAACTAGTAAAAATAATTAAGAAAAGGCAATTCGGTGCACTAAAACTCCCGTTATGTGCGTATTCAAAAAAGGGTCGGACTACAAGAACCTATTGTACGCAGCCTTCTATGCAGAAACTTCTTCCATTGCTTGAACTTGTAACCTCACAACTAGGCTCTCCAAATGGTTGGGCTGCTCTGGAGCGCTAACCCTGGCGATTGCGTGTTCTCTTAAATCCTACATTTCTAAATCATCAAACATGATGGCTCCTTCGAGAGCCTCTAGCTCATAATTGGGTGAGGGCGTTGGAGGAAGGGGCTTCAGTTTGACTGATTTATTTGAAAACAGTTTTCCTGCAAATTTCGAAGCCGGTCTCAACCAACCTGCCCCAGACTTTCCCAACCTTGTGATCACATGACAATAATTTTACCTCCTAGCGATTTAACTAATTTCATACTACTTTTTTTTTTTGCCGTGGTTTCCGGGAGCTTTGCACCGGACTAGCTGTACCCACCAGGTCCCGCTGTTTCAGGGCGGCCTCCCGATTAATTCCACGGGGCCCTGAAGACACAGCCAGTTTGAAATGCCCCCAGTTGCCCTGCGGGGGCTCGAACTGGCGACCAAGAGGACTTTGTCCTCCAACCTTTACTAGCTGAGCTAACCCTCAGGGTTATTAATTTCATACTACTTGTATTCTTATTGTAATTTTTATTTATTCAAGTTCAGGACAGACAATGTGAACGAGCTGACTAGAGTGAGAGTGTGAGAGAGAGATGTAACAATAAAAAGAAAAAAGACAGTAAGAGCAGAGACACTGATTCCAGCTTTTGCTTTCTTACTCTGGAATATCTGTAGTGTATTAGTCTACCACTACTTTATTTTTATTTTATTTTCTTTTTCTGTGTGGGGAAGTTGATGGAGATTCAGCCTTTTCTGCCAGGTGCGCTGTCTTGTTATATTATTGTCTGTCTGTCTCTGCTTCTGTCTTTATTTGGTCCAATTCTACACAATACGAAAATATATATATATATATATATATATATATATCCTTTAATTAACACCACTCATATTTTATTTCATTTCTTGTTTTGTAAAATACGTCGCTACAATAATTGTATGATTATCCATTGGAGATTTTGAAATTGTTTTGGTTGCATTAATTTTGTTTTATTTTTCTTTGGGTTGTTTTGACTAGGCCATAAGGTGATAGTGGAAAGGCAGGAGTAACGCTGCAAAAAGTTGTGAACACAAAGCAATGTCAATCTCCTTATATATCTCCCAAGTTGGAATCTTTCACATGCTCCACTGTTCGAGGAAAAAAAAAATTGTCTTTTAAATGACAAAACATATTTAACCTAGCAACAAAAATTACCGTGTCTTCCACAACCACAGGTCATGGCTAGTATGAACTTGCATATTGCTATAAAAATTATGGATGTTGTATTGGCGAGGTTCGACACTTACAATTAGACAACTAGGCAATTTCTTCTTATCTGTTTAAGCTTTGGCAAGCAAAGTTACCCGATACATATGTTGGTAGGAGGTAGTACATACCGGGTGGAAGGTATAGATACCACCGTTATCAAAAAGTTAAAAAAATAAACCAGTCTATCAAGTCATACACAGAAGCAAGATTGTTTTCAAAAAAAGCTAGGGTGGAGGCATATCATTAGATTTTACTTGCCATTGATAAAACCACTGAAATTGAAATGGAATAGGATTTTACATTGCCTCCCAATCAAAGGCTAAGCATGTTCATAGAACAGATAACAAGTGAAGAACCTGCGTAATGCTAAGACTACAGCTTAGTAGATGTTGAAAGCTGGTAACAGGGTATCTCCATTTGCACCATGTTCTAAAGACATGGCAGGTCAATTTAGAGTTTGTCAAGTTATGACTGATACCTGGAGCAGCCCCGTGCACTAAGCACCAACTATACCAGATCGAAGAAGGACTAAACCACATCTTCAATCCTTGATCACTTACTCTTGCGGCAAGACTCACTTTCAGCTTACTGAAAGAGCTAAACGAACATTTTTATGGCACTCCCTTTCATTGAGAACAATTCAATAGAAGAAAGGAAGGAAACTACATAATGAATCAAAGTCTGCAAATAGCACATACACGGCAAAAATATGCCCCCACCCCACCCCCATGAAAATCCCACCCAAAGAAAATGAAATAATTGTTCATCTAGATGATACATAGCAAACTCAGAGTTCAAACTCTTTATTAAAAACTACCTGCTATAAAGTAGCTCAGCCAAGAATAAAAATTGATGGCATATGAGCTCTCGAGACTCCTTAGCTGTGATGTTCCCCCCTCAACTAGCACTGCAACTACATAAGGTGTGACAAACAAATGCAGGAGGAGAAACATAGTGCTAATACCTGCCATCTTCCTTGTGAAGCCACACTGGAATTTCGCATTTGCTATAAGGCTCACGACAACCTCACAGCTGCATCTTCATCCATTGTCCAAACATAACCAGGTATGTCAAACCTCCGTCCAGCCACTGATCGATATATGTAAAGCTTCTCCACGGGGCAGGTTTCTGGCCTTGTATCCGGAGGACCCCTTTCATCTATGACTTCCACATTAAGCCTAGGAATCTTCTGAGCTAGCATTTTACATGCTTCAAAACTTACTGAACACGAAGACATCCAAAGGGATCGCATTGTCTCAAGCTTCGCGGCATTAGCCAAGAGAGCCTTGTCTCCAAACGGACAATCTCTGATCTCCAACTTCCGGAGGCTTTCACAACCAGAAAGCACATGGTGGAGTCCCAGATCGCTATCACCAGCAAAAGCGATGGACAGCATCTCCAACTTTTTAGCATGGGTGCCAATGTACTCGAAGACACGGTCTGTAAGGAGGCCAGCAAGTGAAAGCCGCCGCAATTCCTTACAGTTCTCCACAATGGCCCCAAAACCAGTATCAAGCGGCCCAAGGGTCAAGTAATCAGGAGTTCGAGGCTCAATGATACACAAGCGGAAACGAATCATGTTAGGACGATTCCTAGCGATAGTAAATAAAGCTGCATTAGTCATTTGGCGGCAAAAGTACAAAACAGACTGGAGCTTCGGGCAGCCATCTGAAACAGCTACAAGGCCTTGTTCCGTCAAGGTTACATTTGGTTCTGGAGCAAATGGGTCAGAAGGGAAAACCCTCAGCTCTTGAAGGTCCTTACAATTGGCAGCAAGTTCCTCAAGACCGGAATCTTCAATGTAGTCCAGCACCTGCAGTCACATATATTGCGAGTAAAGCAATTCAGCACTTAAACATGATACTGGAGTTTATAATACACAACCAGTTTGGCTAAGCCACTGGGGAAGAATAGATACAATTTTTCAAAATAGAACACTCATTAGATGCACTTTTGTGTCCGACACCAGTATTTAAAAACTGAAACCCTTTCGTCCAGACTACAATCAAGCATGTAAGAGTTGGTTTCAACTTCCAAGCAAAGCGATGTCAATGAATTATTCAACTTCCAGATCACAATATCAAATATTTGTAGCCGGGAATCTTCCTAACCAACACATGTTAAGCTTATCTACAGAATGAACTACCTTTTGCCTATCCATGGCAATTACAACAACAACATACCCAGTGTATTCCCACCAAGTGGAGTCTGGGGAGGGTAAAGTGTACGCAGTCCATACCACTACCTCGGATAAAGTAGAGAGGTTGTTTCCGATAGACCCCCGGCATCCATGGCAATTACTATGTAAGGACAAATTATTTACAATGGAACGAAATTGACCTGAATATAGCAAAATGGTTTAAGCCTTAAGGGGACCCATAAAGCTGAAACCAACTAAAATGGGATTAAGTCGTGGTTGATTGGTTGATCTGTAGCAGTTAGGAATTGGCATAACTACGAACAAGTTCTTTTCTTATTCTTCTCAAAGAATATCTGCTAAATTTCATCACACTGAGTATGATGTTTTATTCTCACTGCCTCTTCCTTCATTCTCAGAAGAAAAAAAAACATGTTTGCAGATGCTGTATCAAGAACATCAATCAAGTCTTCAAAACATTTAGAATGCAAGTTAGAACATACCCACAAACGCTGCAAATTGTGACACTGACTTATGAGCTTGCCAAGCTCAGGGTTCTGACAGGTAGCATAGCTTAAATTCAAAGAGGTGAGTCCTGAGCACACCGGATATATAGCTGGAAGGTAAGCCGGTACCACATCCCAAAACCCGGACAGGCATTTAAGTTGCTTGCAGCCCGAAAAAGCTTCTGTCAGGTTCGAGAAGTAATCAGACCGCACCTCAGCAGAGTAGGCACCTGTACCAAATTCGACCAACTGGGAAGTGCGGCGAAGCAAGTTTGGAAGCTTCTCAAGGGGAACGGCACGATTTATCCGTAAAGTCCTCAAATTAGGAGAGCGAGCAACCAGGCGCTCCAAAGCTAAGAAACTGACCTCCGAAGCCAAACAGGCAATGTTAAGAGAAACAAGTGACATGCAGCTATCAGGAAAATGGCTAAGCCAATGTCCACTAAGGTCCTCCACTTCACTCTCTCCCAAGTCTAGTTCTCTCAGATTCCTGCAGCAAAACAGGTGTTACATGACAATATTCATCTACACAACCATTCTGTGATAAATTGAAGCAAATCAACAGACAACAATGAATGATAATAAATGACAGATGATATGAACAAGATAAATAAGAAGGATTCAGAATCAAGTTTGCCTCAAAGTGACACATCTTCCAAAGTGGAATTTAAATAAATCCCCATTTCCTATTCCTGACCCACTTACCATTTCAATGTTGAACCACAAATATACTCCATTATAAAACTCCATCCTGATAAACAAATGAATCCCACAAAAGGACCAAGAAACAAACATGTGGAGATCTCAAGAGAATTCAGATAACATTCAAATCTCCAACAACTTAACATCAAAGCTAAAGGGGAATGTTTTCTTACCATTCAAAATGCAGTTACATGACAACAGGGAAAGCAAAACTAACTAGAAATCAGAAAGAATCCAATAACTAGCTAACTATCCAGTGAATGCCACAAGAAATTAATGGTAAAAGAAAGTCTAGATGTTTAAATCCTATAAGAATTAAGAAAACCCAGCAGTTAGCATTTCCGATTATAAGGCTTTAGATATCTATGAAGATAGAATGCAAATGAAAGATTTTGGTAAAGGAAGTACAGGAAACTATCAACATTGCTCATTCAAAAAAAAATCCGCTGAAATTAAGGACCAGAAGTACACCCAAAAAAGTTTAAAGAAATAAACACTAAGTTCTAAACTTCGGAGTATCGAAGTCAGATGACGCAATGTGGCAGCAAGACATGTTCAATAATACTATAATGACTTGTTCTAGCATTATTCATCTACATAAAAGATGCTTCATTTTCCTCTAGCTACCCAAAGACAATAGATTGCATATCCTAAAAAATAATAAACAGCTGCAAGGTAAGTGCTTCCTTATTTTCTTGTTTGATGAGGGGGTTAACAGATCCCCAAAATGCTTACTGCATTCATCCAACAGGTCAAGACTTGACAACAATACACCAAAATAGGCTTACTCCCTTAAGGCCCCAATTTGTTTAGAGCTATTACCACTTGAGACATGAATCACTGCTTCCTTTGACTAACATTTGCTACACAAATTTGTACTAACTTGAATAGTAATATTTCTCATGTAATTTACAAAAATTCAAACTTTATTTTTTAAAAAGCTTAAGAGGAGTCATTATCCAAATTAATACCAGAATTAGATCTAATTACTTAGGTACTATGAACCATGCTATTCTTTTTCAGTCAAAAGGAAGTACACTATGTGCCAACAACTCCACTACAGGGGCAGATCTAGGGGGACAAGAGCATGTTTACCCAAACCCCCATCAACAAAAAATTACTCTATACATATAAATTAGTAATTTTTTTTACTTTTTATTTATATACATTTTGAATTCCCTAGCACAAGACTAGTGGTTTAGGAAAATCAAAATTCACCTTGAGATTCAAAGTTCAAATCCCAAAAACCACATTTTTATTTTTCGAACCCCCCTTAGTCAAATCCCAAAGACTACATTTTCATTTTTCGAACCTCCTTAGTCAAATCCCAAAAACTACATTTTCATTTTTCGAACCCCCTTAGTCAAATCCCAAAAACTACAGTTTCTTTTTTCGAACCCCCTTAGTAAAAATTCTAAATCCGCCACAAAACGCAAACCCCCTTAACTCAAATCCCAAACCCTACATTTTTATTTTTCGAACAAAAAAAGATCATTAAATTAGATCAATAAACCAAATTTAAAAAAAAATAAAAAAATTCACCTGCAATTAGCGGCAATAGCAGCAAGTCCATCAGTAGTAAAACCATCACAAGAAGACATAACCAAAACCTTAAAATTCTTGAACGACTTAGCAATCAACTCCAATGACTCATCAGTAATCACCATACGTTTAAGCTTAATTTCCTCTAACCATGGATACGACTTCGACATAGCCAAAATCCACGGATAAACATATGCTCCCCAGCCTTCAGGAACTAAATTAAAGTCAGCAAAATGAGGTTTTCCTTTAAGTTCAACAGATCTGACTTCTGGAAACCTTCGGATCATAATCCTAGGATTAACAGCGTAACAGTTTCCAATGAATATTTTCCTCCGACACCAGCGTTCGATCTCGTACCATGATTTGCATACGAGTGATACGGCGTTACGGTCTTTGTCCGAACTGAGGAAGGAGAACACGTGTTCGAGTACTTCTTCCGGGAATGAGTATGCCATTGTTGCTACTGTACGGAGATGGAGGGCAAAATTGGAATTTCAGATTTACAAGTATTAGATCTGAATCGACATTAAGGAGCTTAGATTTGGTGTGTGTAGAGAGAGGGGAGAGAGTATGTGTACTGCAGAGAAGATAAGGTTTTATTATGTGATGATGTTGGAATTGGGGTACAGGGGTGGGGGTGGGGTGGGGAGAGGGAGTACTGGTGTGGTCAAAATGTAACCAGGGTTTTAGTTGAGTTAAGTAGTTATGTGTGTGGTCAAAATGTTACTACCATGGTTGAGGACTCAAGGTTTACTGCCAAAAAAAAAAAAAAAAGACTATCCTTTTTTCCCCTTTTCTCTTCACCCTGTTAAACTTCATTTTTCTTTTTTTAGTTTTCCATTTGGTATGGGAGAGTTTAGAGTTCAGGTATTAGAGTAGAAGGTTAGTTGATAGTTGAAGCATTATTTTGCTTTCCTGTGAGATAGGTTTAATGGTTATTCTTGAACCACTCGCTTTTTCAATATTATTAGTACTATGCGTGTAGTTCTTTAAACTTCGATTTCAGCTTTTTCTGATATTTTGTGTGTCGATTATTACATTATTTCATTTTCATTATTATCCTTTTATTATTTGTGTGTGTAGCGCTTTCCATTTTAATTAAATTGTATTGTGATTGCTCCCGTATGTGTATTTTTTTTTCAAAATGTTTAGCAAGTATCAGTTAAGTTGAGGGTCTATCGAAAACAGATTATAGACCTTTACGAGGTAGATCATAGATGTAAGGTCTATTCTATTCTACCCTCTCCAGACCCTATTTGTGGGATTACACTAAAATATTGTTGTTGTGTGTCTGCGGAGTTCAATCACATTTAAATTTGCAACAAAAAATTTTATATTGAAGTGCAAAGTTTTTCCTAATAGAAGTGACTCTGTATTCAGGATATTCGAACATGTGACCTCTAGATAAGAGAATTAATACTTCACAGGAGCATCAATGTTTTCGGAGGGAGTAGAATTTATCATAATAATCTTTAATTTTGTTGTTTTAAATATATCATGTAAAAATTAAAATTTTTAAAATTACTTTAAAAAAAGAGATTTATTTTAAACAACAATAACATAATAACATATCTAGTGTAATCCTGCTAAGTAAAATCTGAAAAAAAAAATTATATGTGTTTAAAAGGAATTAAACCATTTTCAAGGAGAGAGCAGTAATAATATTTTTTATTAAAAAAAAAAAGACAAATAAATGAAATGGGGAGAGCAGTAATAATTGAAGCATGAATAATTAAATTTTTTTAAAAGAAAAAATAAATCTAAGTATGAAAATATAGCCAGGGGTGGGGGGGTTAGGGGACCTTGAGAAATGAAAAAGACAGGAGAATAGCACAAGGCTTTTTACCCACTGTACAATTCCTGAGCCGTCGTTTTCGTTTTTTTAACTCATTGCCTCTATCCCATGTTTTTTTTAAAATATATATATATATATTCCACTGTTATTTACGTGTCACACTTTTTTTTTTAATTTATTTTAAAAATATATTTTTTTTATTTAATAACTATTTAAATATATAATTTTATTTTATTTTATTAATTTCATTTAATTTTAAAGATAGTATTTTTTATTTTAATTATTTTTATTAAAAAGAATAATTTAGTAAATCACATAAAGTTTTTACTTATTTCTTAAATTTCGTATCCAATCAAAAAATAATACATAAAAATGGGATAGAAGAAGTAATAAAATTGGCAGATGCAGGAAACTGTTTTTTACTTTACCACTTTAATTTATATCACTCTCTTCTCTTTTTTTTTTCTGAAAAGTTCAAAAGAACTTAAAATCATTTTATTTTTACATGGATATATTAAGTTTTTTAGGAATTTAAATATTTATATATTAAAAAAATATTATTCATTACATTATTATTCTCTTTCACGAATAAAATATGAATCAAACTAGCATCTAAGCTTACGTATTCAATTAAGTCTCGTCACATAATAAGAGGATGGAATATTATCTAATTAAAGATTAAGCTTGTTGTATTGGCAACCTATTATTTTTTTTACGCCATTACATTAAATTGTCCTATCACAACAAACAACTTTTATATTAACACTCGTAACATAGACAAATTCTAGATTAGAAATTTATGCATCATTTCTACAAGCATATTAAAGTATTATAATAATATTATAGTTTAGAATTAAATATTTATAGATACTTAATGAAATTCTTAATTAAAGTATTTGTTTGTGCAAAAGTTATTATTATTAGGTTCACTTAATCCACAATAAATACATTAGATTCACCCAGACGAAACTATATAAAATAGACTAAAAATAAAATAATAATCTATTATATCAGTTAAATCATATTTCTTTTATCTCATTTGATTTAATTCTATTTGATTGAGCATGAAGCTTTAAGAAGAAAAATTTGAAACTTGAAATTTGAAATTTGAAAATTTTAACTATGCTATTACAATGACTATAGAAGTTTATCATTAAAAATAAAATAAAAGCTTGAAGTTGATTTATTTTTTTTTTAAAACCATAACGTAAAGCTTATAGAAATTTGTTTTCAATTTTTAGAAAAACGAATCATGTTTTAAAAAAGGTGTAGTAAATATTTTTCAATATGGTTATAATAATTATAGTAAGTGGTGAAAATGAGTGTAAGAGAATCTCATGATTCTGATTGCAGGGTGTAGCTAGATCTGTTATGGGGACCAATTATATATCACACCCCCTTAGGAATGATAAGGAGTTATCATGGGATTGATTGGTCCATACGTGTATTTCTATCACTCTCATCATGACCGTCAATAGTTCGAAAATCTTAATAGCTTAATTAATTGTTTGAAACTTCATTGTCTTAGTGAAGATTAATAATCTCTTTTTTTATTTTTTATTTTCCTACCCTCAATTATTTGTTTCTTTTTAAAAATTATTAATATTGATGTCTAGTTAAATTTAAATCCACATTGAAAATTTTATATTATGTTTCGATATGGAAAAAAATAATTTTCGCAAAATATGCTCCTTAAAAATAAGGAAAATGAATTTCTTGATTACAAAAAGTAGAAAAAATAAGTGGTATTATCTCCTCCCACCATCACCACTCACTCCGCACTCGCATGGGCGGAGCTATAGCCATCAAAGGGTGATCAGATGAACACCCATCGTTGAATTTTTTTTTCGAGTACATAGGTTAAATATATATGTTTTTAAATATATACTTATTATTGAACATCGTTGACAAGTTAAAGATGCTTACCCCAGCAGCCAAGGGTGTGCAAGTCCACCTTATGAGCGCAGGTTCGAACCTGAGGGCTGACATTTTATTTTATCACCCACTTCTTTTTCTAGAAGTATGAACACCCTTCGCCAAAATCCTGTCTCCACCACTGAACACTCGCCTCCACCCCGCCACCCCCGCACTCGCCTCACCCTCATCCCATCCATACTCATAATTTTATACTTTAGATATATACAAATGATTGCAGAATAAAAATTTTCACATGCATATCAAACACACAAAAAAAAAAAAAAAAAAAAAAATAGGTAAGAAACAAGTGATTTTCTTAAATAACATTTTTTCTTCGTACCGAATACACCGCGTAAGAGTAAAAAGTTGTCTAGCAAAATAACTGTATATATATATATACCCCATAGGATATGAACCAGATAACTTTGCCACAACCTTGTTGATATGCTGCTGCTTTGTCCATCAGTAGCAGCAATGTGGATTTACTAATGAATGGATAATTAACTTGTTCTTCTTTTCTGTTTTTTCGCCTTTCAAGACAAAACTCCCTAAATTTCCAACTTAGAGATTTAGAGTTCCCACCATAGCTTTTTTGTCTAGCTAGATATAGTTTGGTGTCAACTTATGAAAATCCATTACAGATTCTCAATTTTCAACTAAACTAAAAAATGATTTAAAACTAAGGAGCCGTTTGGTATACAGAATAAATAATCATGGGATTATAATTTTGGAATTATAATTTCTTAACTAATTTATTTCACCTAGGAGATGGGATAAGATAATCATAAGTTGAATGAGATAAGATGTGATATCCTAATTAGCATAGGATAAGATTTATATCACGTTTGGTATAGGATAAATTTATACGGACTAATTTTATCCAAACTTAATTCTGAGATATTTCATCTTATCCTGCGTACTAATTTATATTATCAGGATATTTATAAATTTGTATGACAATTATTAATTAGCATGTAATAAAATTATACTTAATTAGGTGAAACTACATTTTCTTATTGCCTAAGGAATCGGAAAAGCGAAAGGAGGGAAATAGTGAGAATTGAAACTAGTGCATCAATTGTGTGAGAAATTCTAGTAATACGGCATATATATAAATTATTTCAAATATTTGAAATGATGTTTCGGATTATTTTATTAAACATTTATTTTATCGTTCGGTTAATTATTTAAACTTCAAACAAAGATCTTGTAGTTTGAAAAATGGGGTTGAGGATAATTTGTACTTTGTAGGCGTTAGAATATGAGTTAGGCTGAAATTTGAAAAAGTTTGTATTTGAAATTAAAGTTGAAACAAGTACACGAAAATTGGAATTATATTTATCATTTGTTTTGCTAGACTTCTAAAGTTAATTTATTTTGAAAAGCATTTTCTTAAAAGTGTTTTTTAAAAGTACTTTTGACGAAAAATAGTTTATGTTTGACCAATAAAATTTAAAAGTACTTTTGAGCCATAATGAGTGTTTGATCAAATTTTTTTAAAGTGTTTAAAAAAAAATTAGAGTAATTTTTTTAGCTTCTGAAACGTAGTTTCGTTACTATCGAGAAATACTAATTTTTTTTTTTCCTAAAAGCTTATTCAAACATCTAATTTTTTTTTAGGATAAGCACTTTTGAACCTTCAAAAGTTTGATTAAACAGGTTATTAGACCTGATAACACAATTGAAGTTTGTGAATGCTGAACATGCATTTTACTTGGAAAAAATTTAAAATTTATGAGTAGAAGTGGAATTTCTCCCACAACCTGATTAGAGCAAATTTTTGGAACTTGAAAAATATTTTAAGGATAAATTTTTCAAATTATAATTAAAATTTATGGCCAAACAAATATTCGAAGATAAATTTTTAAAATCTAATCCAAAATTTATGATCAGACTCTAGTTTAAAACCTTTTTATCGAAATTCAAAATTCTATATGTCAAATTTCAAGTTAGAATTTAGAAATAATGGTTACTTTGATAAATATACATTTATTTCAAATAATATCCAAATATTATTTTAAAATTTTGAGTCAAGATCTATGACCAAATATTCATTTCACAAAATTCAATTATTAAAGTTCAAGTAAAATTCATAAAAATCCTTTTTTGGCAATTTCAAATTCACACGCATTTTTCTTTCAATATTGAACAAATCAAATCATATCATATGAGAGATTTGTCAGCTCCTTCTACCTAATCATACGTAAAAGTCATTATAGCCGTCATTTGTTCTTGATTAGCTTAGTGCTTTTGTCCACTAGTCACCGTCCTTATTCGTCGGTAATTACCAATATGAATAATTAACCTCCCTTCCAACTAACAATCTTCGATAATTGCACCAAGGGTGTTACAAACACAAGGTGATTCGTTTCATCCTAGTGTTATCTGATATTTGTTGTTGATGAAAGGTCGACGATATTTCATGGATTTAGAAGGTGTTTAATCATGAGAATTTTTTCACTTTTTTCCAGAAAATTATTTTATTATAGTGAAAATTATAGTGATTGGCTATAAGAATTCCAAATACAAATATATAATTTGAAATTGTATTCGGAAAAGTGAAAATTTCACTTTTTTCACTGTCACTTTTCTCACAAAAAGTCAAAAACAATTTCAATTTATATTTATAGCTAAACACAACTCCAACTACAATTTTTTTTTTGATTTTCATGGCCAAACACTTACTTAATTAGTCGAAGTTCATGAAAGTTGGTCCGAATATCATGATTATAAAAAAATATCATCAATAATTTAGTTAGGAGTCGTTTGGTTGCTTTTCAGAAGGAGTTATTCATGAATTAAAAGAATCTAGCAAAAGTAATGTCATATTTGATAGGGGTAGAAAATGTAATAACTAAATTCTACATATAATTAATTCTTACATAATCAATCTCTGCATTTCCAGTATCTGCATAAGTAACCAAACAAACCATTCGTAATTTAAGGGGTCGTTTGATCACGAATTAAGTTATCTTTGAATTATAATCTTTAGACCAATATAAAATAACACTTTTTAACTAAATAAATATGAATATAATTTTAAAACTTAATCATAGAATATTTTGTCTTATCTCATGAACTAACCGACCCTAATTATTGTTTTCGCGGTGGCAAAAAATGACACTATGCATATATATATATATAAAAAAATACAAAAAAAAAAACACAAAAACTTTACTTCAATCACGTTTCTTGTTACCTAACTTGACCAATTTTTTGCAAATTTTCTAGTCAATACGTCTTTCCACTTTTTTACTATTGACTAGTCGTCTTCACCTACTTTATTTCATTTATTTTTCTTTTTCTTTAAATATATTTAAAGTTTTTAGAATTTATTCTCTCTTGTGGCGTGATTTATAACCTTACACGAAATTAACCAATGAAATCAAAGCAATCCATAGCATGAAAATATGTTAGTAGTGGCTACATTGTAGATTCTTTCTCTATCTCAATTAAATTCCATTTTTTTGCAAATGTATCGAGTTATTTAATGGTATTCATATTATTGAGCATACTTGGAAAAATTCGATATAACACTCTATATAACTTTTATAGACATGATGAATACATAATAATAACGATTGAACAAGACAAATAGATCAATGAAACAATTGCTAATTAGAAAATGATGGAAAGGAGATACATTCATGATCCAAACAGTAACTCGTTATGAGCAAAAAAGTTTTTATTTTCATGAGTTGTATTATGGTATGTCAATTTAGTATGTAAGTGTTGATCAAAGGAGGTGAAAGATTTATCGAAAGAATATATGGACCATTAATAATTCTGATGGAGAAAGAAGAGAAATACAAAAACTGAAGAAGGCTTGACTCGTGATATGACAAGTGTTTTCAAAGAAGATGACATATGTTATAACTTATATGTTACAAGTTGAAATTATGTACCATTCAAATAGGTAATGACGAGCAAGTACATCTTTTAATAGTATTTTGCTCCTGGCATCGATCTCATAAAATAAAAATTTCAAAATAGAGAGTAAAAATATTTTCACTTATATTCTTTAAATAAATTTGTTTCACTTATAGTATCTTGAGATATAATATTATCTCACTCTAATATTAAAAACAATGTAACACTAATATATAAGACGTGACATCGCATGAATCAAAATTTGAACCCTCTTTTTTGTTGTTGTTGTTGATCAAACAGTGTTAGCAAATTGTCATTGTGAATTGTTCAATTTTTTAAGGTAGATATGGATCCAACATGTTGATTTTTCATTAAATTTTTTAGAAGGAAAATTTATATGGACATTGAATATTCCATCGGTTTTATATAAACAAGAGAGATTGTTTTGAGTTTTGACACGGTAAAAATGGGAAAAAATTTAGACATCCAATTTGTGAAAAATTAATGGAGTAATTATGGTTTTTCTTACAAATAGACTACAAATGCTCACTACCAATTACTTTGTTAGACCATGAATTTCTTATGTATAAATATTTTAGTGAATTAGGTGATTTTTTTATTTAGTTTTGGTCTAGTTGTTGGAAAGCTAGTTTTGGAGAACAATGATTGATAATTTTTTTGACTATTTCCAAAAAGTATCTTTGGTATTAGAAATTGTTTAACCACAAAATTTGTTTTGGAACTTTTGAAAAAACAACTTAACCTACATTTTTAGAAAAAGTTTTCATAAGAACTTTTTGCCAAAATATTCAGCATCACATATTTCAATATATGATTGGGTCCATATTGATCCTCTTGGAGACCCATACCTTCTTTAATTTTAGTTTTCATTATATATATATATATATATGATAAAAATAAGCATATTTTATTTTACAGGCTAGATAAATAATATATTTGACCTTGTAAGTTGTAATATAAGCCGATTCATTCCATGATTATACAAATAGTTGTGAGGATTCGGTATGATTTGTGAGTAATTTAACAAGATAATTAGGTTGCATATAACATGAAGTCATATCGATCTGTCATGACTTGTATTTATTTCCTCTTCTTTTTTGTTGTAGCATTGAAATCATGACAATTCGACATAATTTGTGAGTAATTCGACACAAATATACTAGAGTGCAGATCTAATTGAAAGTACCACATTAGTGTTCAGAAAAGAAGAGTAACCAAACTAACAATAGCGCAGAATTAATTGTGCTAAGCAAACAACCACTCTGCCCACTCCTCTTTTCACATTTTGGTCTTCTTTGTTCACAAAATTTAATTGTAAAATAGTATCAAGTGATTCTCTATACACTTGAATGTGAAAAGAAATTGTATTTCTCTTTCACAAATACATAAAAAGATATGTAAGTTAATCAGATTATAATATAAATTACTCTAATTAGAGATATTTAATGTTCGATGTGAGTTAGGTTAAGATGTAATTTAACATGCTATTAGAGTCAGGTTCATTGGATCCATATGACCTCCGAATAATTAGTGCCTGGATCTAGGTGTGAGGGGGGTGATAAATGGAATGATCCCACACTTGGAGCAAGATTTCTGAACTCCTTATAAGGTTTGAACAATCTTCTTGGGTAAATTTCACATATGGTCATGTAACTATCACTTTTTTTCTTCACAAAAGTCAATTAACTATCATTTCTAACACAAATCTTTAAACTTTGAGTATACTAATACAAAAATCACACAATCAAAAAATACTAATTTTCCTGTGGACAATTTTTTTTCTACTTGTTTCTAAAAAATCAAATAAATAGGAATTCAATTAAAAAGCTCTGACTCGATCCAAAACCCATGTGAAGAAAGTAAATAACCATTCATATTCTTACTTTTTCCCTGTCATTTTGACATGTTTAATTTGAAACACCACTAGGTAATTCTTCTAGGTACCCAAGTCAATTAAAAGAATCGATGGAGTCCGTCGATTTTAAAAAATATATATAAAAAATATAGCAAACTTGAAATTGAACCCATGTATTTACTATGATATTAAACAATTCTACCACTAGATCAAGAATACTCTTTAATGAAATACTTCTATTATTTTTATTTATAGTACTCATCAACTACAAGAAATGCATGTTGGTTGATACTTCTTGTGAAGTTGTTTCCCTTTTGTGCATCTCTAATGGCATTGTGAAATGTATCTTTTGTAGGTCGTTTTCTTCTTCGATTGTATGTTGACATTGTTTATACTATAAATACAGTGATATTCAAGTATATTTGGTGATGTAAACATCTAGGTTGGGGTGGTTTTTGTTGATAATTCAGGTATATCTCAAAAAATACAAGTATGTTACACTCAAATATGATAATATACACAAGAATATGTTGTCATTATGTAAAGCGTATGTTATATGCACGTTAGTCATATGTATGACGCTTTGTGGTATATTGAAGTGTGCTATATGTGCTAATACAACTCATACAGAGCGTGGATAACTGGATATAATATATTTTTCTTGTGTGCGGATACAGTGTATCCAATGTAATTGCATATGTTGATACAATTAAGTTGAACAAACAAATACATTGTATTCATCAAAATTGTGTGTGTTAATGTTCAACGAACAAATACCATGTATCCAATAGATATAAAGCAAACAAACACAAGTCCAAAATAATAGCTACGAATCGTAATTATATTTCAAAGGGAAAAGTTTAGAAATAGCAAACTTGAGCCCTTAATTAAGCTCTTCCTAGCAACAAGTTGCTAATTACCCTAAATAGCAACTTGTATTTGTATTTGAGGACTTTTTTTACCGTCAAAATACATATACAAATATCTGAACTCACGTTTTTTTCTCCACTATGTTGAGATAAATAAGGCAGTAAATATCTTACCCACTACAATCACGCGTCCATTTTAAAGTGAAGATTCCATTTTCATAAAGGATGCTTATTCAACGGATTCTAATTAAACGAAATACATAATTTCGTTGCATCAGCTCAATTCAAATTCAAAAAAGATTTAATCAGTAATATTTTTTTCCCTTTCATTAGCTTCAAAATCAATCATAATTTCACCTATCAAACTCAAATCATTACAGAGTTCAGTTGCTGATAAAGGTATGCGAAATATAATATGTATTTCTCAAAAAAATTATCGTAACAACTGTTTATTTATTCGATAAATCCTAATTGAGCTTGAATTCTGGTGCATAAGTGAAATACAAAAGACCACGATTTTGATTCGATTGATATATGTTTTTTCTTGTTCGTATTTGATCTGGATTATGTATTCTGGTGAAATTCTGGCGATTTTAATTACGTAATTCAACTAATCAACGATAGATGTTTTTCATTGTTATTGTATGTTGTATTATATTCAGAAAAAATTAATTCTGATTGAAATTGAATATATGTATTTTGAATGTACATACAAAGTCTGCTGATTTTGTTCGAAATTGATTTTATTACGTTCAGAAAAAATAAATCCTGATTGAAATTTAATATATATATATATATATATTTTGAATGTACTTTAATATTTTGACTGATTGAATATGTTGAATGTGTAATTTTGAGGAACTGGAGATTGACAAAGGCAAGCATCTCTGTTCTTGTGAAGCACTCTGGGAGATGGACACATGAATAAAACTATGATGAATACATCACATATATTGCGTTATTGAGCACAAACACATCATACAACCAACTATACGATCTACTGACATCTCATATTAAAGTGGATTTAAACCACAAAAGTATCAAAATTGAATATAAAATCACAAGCAGTGTAGGAAAAATACATATACATAACGATATGGGTGTGAAGGTGTATATTTTACAAAAGAAGGAGATCAAAGAGATGAATTCTCTGTCTTTGTATGTAAGTATTTTGGACAGTGCTGCTGTAAGTAAAGTTCATCATTGGGTAATGATGGACGTATGAGTGTAGGATACAATTGCCTTGAAGGGGTAAATATATCTACTGATAGTGCATTAATAGTTACTGATAATGAGAAACCTATAGATGTATTTGAGATGGATCAGACTCATGTGATTATCTCAGACCTACATCACAAGCATGTTGAGGTAGACCAGGTATACCTTACGAAAAAAATATTAAAGTCTATCATGAAGGATTATACAATTAGGAGGAGGTTTCAAACACGATCTAATAGGTCAAGTAAGACCTGGTAAATGAATTTTTCACTGGTATGTTTATTGTGTTTAATAGTTGGTTAACTGTATTTAATTGTATTTAGTTTTTGGGTGTAGTTATACACTATTGTATGCTTCTGCTAATTATGGCTTTTTATTTCGCGCCTCTGATATCATGAAATATGGAATGTTTAGAATAAGAGAGCTTAATCCCGAACATACTTGGCCACTGAAAGACAAGATGTATCCTAAGATGCATGGAAAAAGTATGTTGACTGGTGGTATTGTTAAATCAAAATTTAAAAATCACAAAAGAAAATACAGCGCCACTGGGATCAAAGCCTATGTGAAGGAAGCGTTGGGTATGAATTTGACATACAATATGTGCTGGAAATCTAAGGAAAGAGCGTTAGAAGTATTGAGAGTGAAACCATCAGTATCATATGGCAAACTACCAGCATACTTGTATATATTGGAGATTACGTACCTAGGTTTTCATAGAATGAAGAAAAATGCTGAAGATGAGTTCTTATATGTATTTATATCTCTCCATACATTCATTAAAAGTTCAGAGAATTATAGACATATTGTTGTTATCGATGGTAGTCATTTGAAAGGGATGTACACGAGGACCTTTGTAGCTGCATGTACTATGGATGAAGCAGGTTAGTTGTATTTGTCTGTGCATATGAGAAAAATATATTTATATATGTTAATTCTATAAATTGTGTATAAAATATATTTGTATATGCATGGCATATATTTCCTTTAGCATACGGTATCCTTGATTCGGAGAATGATGCTTCATGGATATGGTTCTTTGAGCAACTCAAAGAAGTATATGGACAAAGAGAACATATGTGTGTTGTTTCAGATCGGAATGATAGCATCATAAAGGTTGTTTATAGGGTGTATAAAGATGTACCTCATTATGCATGCATGTGACATTTATGGGGGAATGTGAAAAAAAATACAGAAAGTCATATGATGCATTATTTGAGACCTTTTATACAATGGCCAAATCATATTCAAAGTTTGTATTTCACAATCTAATGAAAAAGGTGGAGTCAATTGATGTTAGATTGAAGAATTATTTAAAATTGGCGGGTTACAAAAAGTGAGCTAGGTCATATGCACCGATTCATAGGGTCTGAACTTTAAAATCAAACATTGCTGAGTCAATAAATAGGCTAGAGAACTACTCATACTTGATTTTCTAGAGAAAGTAAGGTTGATGTTTGGCAAATGGAGCTGCGAAAATCGACAAGAGGCTTCATATACATTCACACCACTGATTAGGAAGTTTAATAAAATACTCAAAGAGAATGAGGCAGTGTGTACACGTATGACGGTATGTATTTACTATAACATATACATTTCTCTTGACATTTGTATTTGAGACGATCCTATGTTCTGCAGATGTATTTGTTAACTGTAGTATATTACAGTTATATGTATTTACTGGAATAAGTGCCTACAACTATATGTATTTGTAATTGTAAATTATGCCTACATATATATGTATTTGACATATAGTACTGTGTATTTACTGAAATAAGTGCCTACAACAATATGTAATTGAAACTGTAATTTGTGCCCACACATATATATATTTGACTGTTTTACTAATTGTATTTGCAAAACAATTCAGATTGTACCAGCCATAGTGTATGTCTACACAGTACATGACAGAGAAAAACATTTCATAGTTTGCCTCAAGAATAGAACATGTATTTGTCTGACGTTCCAGTTGGATGAGATACTATATGCACATGCTTGTGCAGTCTTGGATGGCAAAATTTTTACTGTCGATTCGTATTGCTCTGATTTGTACAAGTCAAAAACTGCATTGAGAACATATGATGTTTCAATATATCCTTTACACCATAAAAAGACGATTGGATAATACCAGAGAGCATACAACTTGAGGTAGTAATGCCCCCAAAATACAAGAAACCTCCTGGCAGACCTCCTAAGAAAGATCGTGGAAAATCAGGAAGGAATATGTTCACGAAGAAAAGCATAAATTCATGTATTGCTTGTGGCTTTAAAGGACACAATAGGCATTCGTGTAGGAAATATCGTAGATGATACATTTGTTGTGATGTTATACTCACTTCAAATATTTTGGTCGCATTTTACAACTCTGTACTTATTTACTAAATTTGTACTTTATTTTGCAATGGTAATGGTGTTTGATGTATTAAATATGCTACTTGTAGATACTGCAGATATGTATACAGGTGTATTTGCAAAATACATATTCAAAAATACATATGCAGTTTCTGCATATGTATTTGCAAGTGTATTTACAAAAACACATATACAAATGTACTTTTCTGTAATTTAAAAAATACATATGCAGTTACATATATGTATTTGCTGTTGTATTTGAAAAAAAATATACATATACATTCCCCATTATACAAACCTATACACTCACTATATTTGAAAAAAAATTACATATAGATGCCCAATTATACAAACCTGTTTACTTACTTAAAAATATATATGTAGTTATATATGTATTTGTATTTGTATTTGCAAAAAATAGATATACATACCCAGCTATACAAACCTGTACACTCACTTAAAAATACATATGTATTTGCATTTGTATTTACAAAAAATAGATATACATACCCAACTATACAAACCTGTACACTCACTTAAAAATGCATGTGCAGTTGCATATGTATTTGCAAAAAATAGATATACATACCCAACTATAAATTTGTATTCACTTAAAAATACATATTCAAAATTAGAAACAACACAACTATTCAACATAAAACTATAACTGAAGCCTTCCATATAGTACCATTCAAAATACAAAACATAATTGTCAAATTCAAACAATTGTCCAAAAGAAATCTGAAAGTAAGAACCGAAAACTAAAAAATATTCAACATCATAACTGTTAACATAAAGGTGAATACTGTCATATACAACTGAAAACTACAAGACTATCAAACTTCAAGAATTTTTGTGTCCTCGATTATCCTGGTTGGCCTAACTGGCCTCATTGGTGCTTCATCATCACTTTGAGCATCAACAACTTATTTCCTCATAGCATAGTCCCACATAAGTGATGCATATCTTGTACGCATCAAGTCAGGCTTGAACTCAACCGAAGGAACGCCTTCCCCATAACTAAGGCACTCCGCATATATAACCATATACAACCCACAATCCCTGCACACAATTAAAAAGTGAAATTACAATATAACCTATTTAGATTAACAATCAGACTTAGGATATTTATATTATTAACTTACAAGATGCCACTTGGCTGTTGAGGCAAATCATCTACATAACACACATCAAACAGGTCGAACTTATCCTTATTTTTGTATTTGGAATGATTAGAATGATCAATACCCTTTCTTTCTTAGAAGTTACAACCCTGAAGACATATAGGTATAATCTCAGCTAACTTTTCTATTTAAGCAAGGACAACGACATCATGACCAACAACACTGAATGAATCATATATGAATATGCACCTTTTCTCGAACGACACAACAACAAGAACCCAATGAAGTCTCTCCTTTACATTTTCAGGAATGAAAATATTGTCAACTATATGCCATGGTACAGTAGCATGCATTCGAAAACCATTTATGTGACGATCCAAATTCGTCGTGAGTGGCACCCACGTTACTCATCCGGTGGGAGAATCAATTACCCAGAAGACCATTCCATAATCAACACTTAGAATAAATAAGTAGAACTAATCCATCAATAGAATAATATTCATTCTAAACAAAAAATCATAAGTACAACTTAAAGCGAAAAAAGTACTAAGCAAAACATCCCTAAGACCCGAAAGTCGTCCGTACCAAAACATTTATGAATGTCAAGAAGGGGATGCAACCCCAAAACTAAGATAATCATAAATCCATAATAGAGAACTATGCTAAGAGAGAGAGATTCCATGGTAGCTCGGATAAGCTGCTCACCCTGAAATCTGGAATCAACGGCTGTAATCACCAGTGTTTTTAAAGGCGGAGGCATTTTACCTGATACGAGGCGAGGCGTTGGGGTGTAAGCCTCATGGATTATTATATTTAAATATTTTATAAATTAATATAAATATAAATAAATATTTTTAAAGAGATAAATCACCAAAAAAAGTAAAATTACATCAAAGTTATAAAAAGTAAGTGGATAATTCATCTAAACTGTTTCAGCTGAAAAAAATTAATCAAAAAAACCAGAATATACATCCAATATATACTACTGAAAAAGATAATATTCCATATCAATGTTAAAAGTTGCAACCAGAAAAATAATATATATAATTATATATTATACTTACCGGAAGTTTCAGCTACTCTTTGTTTTTTGCTTGATCTGTCTGTGTCTTTAACACTACTAATGTTAACCATAGTTTCATGAGTAAGGTCATCCTCATATGGAGTAACTGGTACCATTTTAATGACATCAACATCAAATAAGTTCTCTTCATCAAGCCAGCTGGAAAAAAATATTTAATTTGCAAAGTTTGTTGGGCTTACGCTCGAGGAAAAAAAGGCACGCCTCACGCTTAGGCAAACGCCCCGCACATTGGGGCGTTCGCCTTTCTTCACTTTCGCCTTCCTGCAACATCTTAGTGCGTTTTGTCAACGCCTCGCCTCGAGATCGCCTTTTAAAACACTGGTAATCACAAGTGAGGTCTCGTATGAGCTGCTGGAATATGCGTTGCCCTCACAAAAGTAAATGCAAGTGTAGTATCAGTATACAAGAACAATAGTAAACTGGTAGGGTCATTTGGCCAACCCAAGATAAAAATATGAGCACTTAACCAAATGACAGTATAACAAGCTAATCCATGCTCAAAAGATCATACACTTAGCACATAAACACCAAAAAGATAGTTCAAGATTAAAAACCAGCAAGTCAACAAATATCACTAAGTCAAGACATATATACCATTATCAAGCATAGATAATACATATACCCTGGTTCACTCATGGAACCGTCAAACTCACCTGAACCTCGTACATACACATTGTGGGCTATGCATCCACCCTCTAGCCATGACCTGCAGGGAACAAATACTATCCATGTACTAAAATCCCAGACATAAGTGTTTGTCAACCTTATTTCACCAATAACCCGTGAGAACGTCCCAAATACCGAAACATTCCACATTTTAGAAATATGGCAAGTATAATCAATAAGCAAGTAAAATCATTGCATTGACCAAACCAAACAACATGTATTAACCAACCATACTACAAAGTAGTTAACATGCACATATAATATAAGTTGGATTAAACTACAATACCATCACCTACCTCGAACCAAGCTTGCATAACTCCTCTGAGCCGAGGTTTTGCCCTTCCGTGTAATTTTCGCTTGCTTGTGGTCTAGAACATGCATAATAACATATAATTAATGAAATGACCTATCATGTTGGGACTTATAACTCACACCCAACCCCTAAGGTCAAGTTCATGATAATTCCTTTCTCGTTCTAGGGCTTTTCTATCGTAATTCACCCTAAACTATCAATTTCATGGATTAATTAGTGAATTAACAAAATGCAAGTGTAAATTAACCGTTAATAGTCAAAACCCATTAACTTATTACTTAAATTTACCGCTTCCACCATAAAATAATCAAAATTAACTCTAAAACCCTCCCCAAACTCTGTAAATTAGTGATTCTAAGGCTTAATCATCAACTACAAGTTAACGAGGATGAATTACTTGACTTTAAAAGGCCAAACAAAGAATTTCTGGTGTATTTCGTCCTAAATCACGCTTCCTTTTCCCCAAAATGAGTTTTAGAAAAACAAACTATTTTGGGGAAATATTTTAATAAATCAGCGATTTTCACCGCTATAGCGGTACCCGATTGCTATAGTGGCACCGACGGCTATAGCGGTCGTTGACCGCCCCTGACCACGGCTATAGCCAGAATTTTTCCTCTACAACGTCCACTGCTATATCGGCGTGCCGACCGCTTTAGCGGCGTCACCCGGACAGAAAGTCTGTCTTTGCCCAAACATCCCACTTTTTTACAGCACACCTTAAAACTCGGGATATTCTATCAATGCCCTTCACGCTAAGATCAATTTCGAAAGTTTTATTTACCCAAATTCAGTTTTATAAATTCCTACTGGTTTCTTATCGTCTTAGCTTACTAGAAATCAAATCAAACACCCCCAAACCTGCCCAAATCCTTCCTAGATTTTCTAGACCACACCTCGCTCCGATTTTGTTTAAAACCAACCTAACCTGAAATTTGTAACTTTCAAACCATAAGAATTTTGGACATGAGGTTTTAAACGAAGGACTTATACATAACGACGAAGAGGGTCGTTACAACAGATACCAATTTACCTATCGGTCATCCCTGAATGATCAAATGTAAAAAAATAGGCTAAAGTGAGAAGAGAAGAGCACCTGTAGCCTCGAACAGGTGAGGGTACTTATCCCGCATATCCTTCTCGGTTTCCCAAGCGGCTTCTTGATGTCGCCCAAAATATGCCTCCTAAGAAGTATTAAGCGGTCGCTGTCAAATATAGAACCCAACTAGGTTAGGCTCGATCCCACAAGGAATAGGACTGAAGTAGGTTAAGTTCTTGTTTGAGTAGTTGGCAAATAAGTAAAAACTGGGGGGGGGGGGTTTGTAAGTAAGCAATAACGGTAATGATTCCTGATTATAGAGTTTGTAGTCAATATGAGAAGTACACTAGGACTGTGATCCCCAATGATTCCTTAACTCCACCGGTTACTCGTGCTAACAAAACTGTCCCGCTATGTTGCATGCAAAATTTGACAAGATATGTTCATCTAATTGTCTCTCGACCTTGGTTAGACGAATTTTACTCTTCTCCTCTCGGTCTTCGAGTGTCGCACTACTAACCCTAGTCTTGGATCTCAGATAACTATTCCCGCTAAGGCTCAAGTTATTAGATGAAAGTTGATAGCTTCAAATCTCTGTTGTTATCTCTTTTTCCCAATATATACCTCTCTCTCGAGCAATTCTAGAATACAAGCGAGTTTCTAACGTTTGCAATCGTTAGAAGATCAATCACAATGAAGGAAATACTAATATATGCATTCACAGCGGTTCAGAGTTGCTTTACACTTAACCTGTTTCGTTAATTTCTCATGGTTCACACAAACCTAGTTGATGAGTTTAGCTACTCATAATTACAAAAACATAAGAAGAATTCAAAGATGAAAACATGATTGTAAACTCACAATAATGAAGAAGAACTGAACACTCAATTATCAATAAAACTTGAATCTAGGGTTTGTAATTACAAAACCAAGAATATGTTTATAAACTCAGAAACAATAGAAAATATATCTCAAAACAATGTACTGACTAACTCTCGCACATAGGACTATACAGGGGTATTTATAGATAAAAAGCTAATCCTATCCTAATCAAAAAGAAACAAGTCAATTAAGGCTCTAAATCAGGATCAAGGGATACTTAATTTATTTGGTCAGACATTTAGGCTAATTGTGTACTTATTCGAAAGCGGCCTATGATCATTTCCTAATCACTATCTTCTAACCTGGGCAAGACTAACTGGGCAAGTTCTGGATCAGACACACAAAGTCAACTAAGTAATGACCTCACACACACATAGCACAAGGTTGTATTATCAACTACTACCTGTCTGATTCATGCAATGCTGGCTACAGTTATTTTGTCTATAATACTAATGCCACAACAAGATCCAACAGCTGTCACAAACTAACATACTACACACACAATTGCAAAAACAAAAATTTTCAGAGGGGTATCCTTTAGATAATCAAAAAGCATCCTTAACATTCAAAACCCTTTCAAAATTTGACTGTACTAAGGTTCCCCTATTTTTCTCCTACTTAAATATTAAAACACATAAATAATATAAATATAAACCTTAACATACCGGTTCTACTATGATAGCACTTGAGGAAAAAGAAACACGACAACAAAAAAAAACCAAGAGGACATATAGACCCACAAGTACCTCCGCCCCCACCAAATAAGCATGCATTATCCCCAATGCATAAAAATAAAACAAGGGAGGAACATACCTATGGCACCCTAGGTGCATGGGTCTAATAGCAAAAATTAAAGTAAACGTAGAAATAGCACGACACTTGGGTTGCCTCCCAAGCAGCGCCTGATTTAACGTCGCGGCACGACGCGGGTGTCTTGATTACTCAGACTTCATCAAGATATCCCTTGGGTTTGCCTCCAGGGTTATCTAAAATATTTATTTCCGCAACCACCCTCATGTCCTTTGGTTGCTTCATAGTTCTGCAAACATTGAATGTGACTTCCTTATTATTCAGCCTGAATTTCAGCTCACCCTGCTCCATATCTACCAGTGCTCTGCCGGTGGCTAAAAATGGTCTCCCTAAAATTATGGGCATCTCAAAATCGACCTCACAGTCCAAGATAACAAAGTCAGCAGGAAAGATGAATTGTTCAACCTTGACCAAAACATCAAATAATATGCCTACAGGCTTCTTGATCGTATGATCTGCCATCAACAACCGCATCCTTGTTGGTTCGAGGGTTCCCAAGCCTAATTCCTTGAATACCGCCAGCGGCATCAGGTTAATGCTTGCACTTAGGTCACACAAAGCTCTAGCAAAGTTACTTGACCCAATTGTGCATGAAATTGTGAAGGCACCGGGATCGTCCTTCTTCTACACAAGAGAATGGGATGCAATAGCACTACAATGGTGCAAACCACCAATAAATTCATAACTAACAGTTCTCTTCTTTGTGAACAACTCTTTCATGAACTTTGCATAACCTGGCATCTGTTCCAATGCCTCAACAAGAGGGATGTTTATAGAAAGTTGCTTCAATATGGACATGAACTTATGAAATTTTCCATCCTCCTTCTTCTTCTTCAAGTGCTGAGGGAATGGAGGTGGCGGCCTAGGAATGGGGTTTAGCATTTGTGGGGCTTTCTTTTCTTTCTCGATTTCAGCATTCACCTTATTTTCATCAGTCTTTGGCTCGTCAACTTCTTTCATGATCTCCCCACTAATAATTTTATTTTCATCCACCTTTTTCTTGAGACGTTGAGGGAAAGGTGGAGGAAGTTTTGGGAATGGAACATACTTCTTTAGAGCTTCCTTTACCTTTTCCATGGCGTTCGTTTGCTTTTTCAGTGTAGCCTGAACACCCTCAACTTGTTTCGGTGCCTCAATGAGAGTCATTCTGCTTCTTTTTGTGATAGCCATACAATGAGCATCATTTTTCGGGTTTGGGATGGTGTTGCTCGGAAGTGTACCAAGTTGACGTTGATTCAGTGCCGATGATATCTGCCCGAACTGTTGCTCCAACTGTTTAATGGCAGTTGAATGAGACTTCACTTTCTGACTTATTCCGGATATGTCTGACCTAATCTCCTTCAAGCAATTTTCCTGGCTCTCCGACCCTTTGACCAGTTTATTAAGAAGGGCCTCCATTCTTGAACTTCCAGAATCATTATTACAGCTTCCTGGTGGTACATAAAGGCCACTCTTCTCTTTATAATTATAAGGCGTTTTACCCTGTGCACCCACAACATGCACCTTCTCAGCATCTCTGGCTGTAATTTGTTTAGCTAGCAAACCAATTTCTGTCCTTAGTTACTCGACCTCTTGAGCCACTGTTTCATCCAATGCTCGTTGTGCAGCTGAGGCTCCAATAGCATATGTACCAGCAGGCGTATCTACCTTCTCAGTATGCCATCCTCGGTTGGTCTTAGTGATACGATCTAATATCTCTGAAGCTTGCTCCCATCTCAGACTCATGAATGCTCCACCACTTATAGTATCTGCTACAGCTTTAGTGTTTGCATTCAAAGCCCTATAGAAAATTTTAAGTAAATTTCTACCATTCATCCTATGATTCGGCATATTCTGCAGTTTTTTCTTGAATCTGAGCCATGTCTCATAAAGTGCTTCAGATTGTAGTTGTCTAAAATTGTAGATCTCATCTTTCAACTGCAGCATCTTAGAAAGTGGGAAAAATCTTTCTAGAAATTGATTCCTCAAGTCTTGCCAAGTAGTGATGGAACCTCGTGGTAATTCTGCCAACCACAATGTCGTTTCTCCTGTTAGGGAGAATGGGAACAATCTCAACTGAATCGCCTCTTGGTTAACTCCAGGCAGATTATTGAAAGTGCAGACCCCCACAAAATTCATCACGTGCATGTTTGGATCATCTGAAGAAAGACTGGCGAACACACCTTTCAAATTTAGCAAATGAATCATGGAACTAGTAATGTCAAATTTCGTGCCCGGAGGTAACTCTGGTGGAATGATGGCACCAGTCTCAGCCGGTTCAAGATAAGTCATATCCTTTTCTTCAGGATCATCATAAACAGGCACATATGGTCTCTGCTGTGCTCTAAGTCTTCTTTGTCGTTATTCAACATCATCATGTTGTGCTGCTTCTTGCATTGCTTGATTATCTCTGTTTGCTTGTCTAAGAGCAGCTTGCCTAGCTTGCTCTTCCCGTGTTAATCGAGTGGTAGTTTGATCCGCTGTTTCATGACCAACTGGCTGAATTGGTTGGTTATGAATGTCTCCCGCAGCTGCGGGATCCTGAACTCCGTCAGTATTCACCAGTCTTCGATTAGCTCTCAGAGTCCTTTCTATATTAAGATCAAGTGGAATCAGGGGATTGCCTTGACTCCTAGTATTGGGCATACACCAAAGTGTACCCTCCAAAGTATGTAAAAACAAAACCAATCAACTCCAACCAGTACTAATCAGCTCCGTAACCATATTCCCCGAAAACGGCGCCAAAATTTTATGTCGGCCAAAATATGTCTCCTAAGAAGTATAAAGCGGTTGCTGTCAAATATAAAACCTAACTGGGTTGGGGTCGATCCCACAGGGAATATGACTGAAGTAGGTTAAGTTCTTGTTTGAGTAGTTGGCAAATAAGTAAAAACTGGGGGGGGGGGGTAATAAGTAAGCAATAACGGTAACGATTCCTGATTATAGAGTCTTTAGTCAATATGAGAAGTACACTCGTACTGTGATCCCCAATGATTCCTTAACTCCACCATTTACTCGTGCTATCAAAACCGTCCCACTATGTTGCATGCAAAATCTGACAAGATATGTTCATCTAAACATCTCTCGACCTTGGTTAGATGAATTTCACTCTTCTTCTCTCGATCTCCGAGTGTCGTACTATTAACCCTTTTCTTGAATCTCAGATAACTATTTCCGCTAAGGCTCAAGTTATTAGATGAAGGTTGATAGCTTAAAATCTCTGTTGTTATCTCCTTTTCCCAATCTATACCTCTCTCTCGAGCAAGTCTAGAATACAGGTGAGTTTCTAACGTTTGCAACCGTTAGAAGATCAATCACAATGAAGGAAATACCAATACATGCATTCACAGTGGTTCAGAGTTGCTTTGCACTTAACCTGTTTCTTTAATTCCTCATGGTTCACACAACCCTAGTTGATGAGTTTAGCTACTCATAATTACAAGAACACAAGAAGAATTCAAAGATGAAAACATGATTGTAAACTCACAATAATGAAGAAGAACTGAACACTCAATTATCAATAATTACAAGAACACAAGAAGAATTCAAAGATGAAAACATGATTGTAAACTCACAATAATGAAGAAGAACTGAACACTCAATTATCAATAAAACTTGAATTTAGGGTTTGTAATTACAAAACTAAGAATATGTTTATAAACTCAGAAAAAATAGAAAATATCTCTCAAAATAATGTACTGACTAACTCTCGCACATAGGACTATACAGGGGTATTTATAGATAAAAATCTAATCCTATCCTAATCAGAACAGGAGAACAGAGTCGGCAACTTCCACGGTATCATGACTTGGTGTCGTGGAACCAATTCACACCACGTAGGTTAGATCCGTGAAAACAGGCTCAAGTACACATCTTCAGAAGCTGACTCACGCCACCCAGTCACGCCACGTAGGTGGAATCACGGCACGTGAGTCCTGTCTTGGAAATTAGGGTCTTGTCCAAGCTTGCAATAGGTGTCCCACCATGGCACGTGAGTCCCTGCCGTGGGACACTCCTTGTCTTCGACTTGGCTCTTCTCTTCTTCATATGCTCCACTCTAGTGCTTGCTTCTTTATGTTTTCTCCATTTAGCCTCCAAAACCTATCTTTTTGCAATATACGATAGAAAACACATCATACCCAAAAGATATACCCAATTTATTGCATATTTTCCTTGTTTTAAGCGTCAAAAGTGTCATATGATCATGACACATCACTTCTTCAAGTAATTCCTGCAGCTGAGTTTTGAGTTCCCTCAACTCTGCTAGAGCCATTTGATAGGGGGTATAAATATAGGGTGAGTGCCCAGCTCTAAGTCAATACAGAAATCGATATCACTATCTGGAGGCATACTCGATAGGTCTGAGGGAAACACATCCTGAAAGTTGAAAACTATCAAAACTGACTTTATAGAAGAGGACCCTGCATTTATATCCCAAAAATGATCTAGAAACGCTAAACACCCCTTCTCCACTAACCTTCTGACCCTAAAAAATGATAAAAATTTCACTGGCTTGGCCTTATACACTCCCTCCTAC
This sequence comes from Capsicum rhomboideum, assembly GCA_031232105.1. Lineage (NCBI taxonomy): Eukaryota > Viridiplantae > Streptophyta > Magnoliopsida > Solanales > Solanaceae > Capsicum > Capsicum rhomboideum. Next base: position 15,114,364 of record CP124711.1, read on the forward strand.
TCTAATTTATCCAATCCCGACATCGCTAGAGTCATTGTCTTAGCATTACAGTTTAAAATAACATGATATGGAGATAACCAGGTCATACCCAGAATTGTATCAAAGTCCAACATATCCAGAATAATCAAGTCTACCCAAGTATGAAAACCCACAAATAACATAAAACAAGCACGAAAAACATGGGTTACTACCATAGATTCACCAATCGGAGTAGACACATAAATAAGGTGATTGATAACGCTCAAATACACCCCAGAATAGAATGTAAGCGGTCGTTAGCAATATAATTACCCAACTTGGAGTCGGGGTCGAATCCACGAGGAATGAATGTGATAGCTTTCACCTCTAAGTGTTATAAGCAACTAATGCTAACACGTGATGCTATAAAAATAATATAGAAAAGTAAGTGGGGGGAGTTTTATCATGAATTGATTTGTAACTGTTTAAACTTTTATAACTTGTGACACACAGCTTCAACATTAGAGACAAAAAATTAAAACCAAGAGTATAACAAGACTTGGGGTTATGCCATCATAAGAGTGAAATTGTGTATGAGTGCAGTGAATACTTGACTATAGTTAGCTAAGGGCTATGGGTAGGTTAGATTACAGGTGCTTAGTGTTGATTTGTCAATCAAACACCAAGGTTTCACAATTGGGTTCTTTCGAACACCTCAAATGTGCAGCTTATACAACCAATCCACGACCTCAATTGACATCATTACGTCTAAGAGATGCTATTAAATGACACACGTCAAGTTATTGTTCAAGCCCAATCCTCACTCTTATCTCCTTTGTCAAGGATGATAAGGGTTCTATAGTTAGTTAGAGTTTGCAACCTCTAACTTGAATGACAACATGGAATAAGATTAAAACCCATGGCAATTCTCTAAACAATAATCAAATAAACAAGACCCATACACATGTCACACCTTATTTAAGCATAACCCCAAGTAGAGAAATTAACTACTCATAGAAGAAGATAGAAGATAATTACCCAAGTTCTCTTCCCAAACTTCCATGGAATTCAATTGCTTACAAGAATTTAATTCGAAATCAATGCAAGAATGTAGGAATATAGCTTGTTTCTCTTTAGGGTTCACTCCTCTTTTCTCTCTCTCTCTAAGAATTCCCCCCAAAGATGCCTTTAGAACAGGAAAAATTACATTTTATAACCAAAAATTCGCGTCCAGACAAATGACGAAAATGCCACTGCACTAGCCATCTGCTGGCGCAGGTTCCAGCGCAGACGGATGACCTGCGCGCGCAAGAGGCTAGCGCAGATGACACTACCTCGCGCTGATCAACTTCATCAATCGGCCATCTGCGTGCGCATCTCCTGACCTGCGTGCGTAGGAGGCTAGCGCAGATGGCTCTGCATTGTACTGCTCCGCTCCTCAGTTAGCTGCCTGCGTTCGCATCTCCTGACCTGCGTGCGCAAGTGGTTGTTAGTCTCCCAGAGGGTTAAATCAAGCATCCTTTCTTCAATTTATTTGAACTCCATTGACTTACATGATTTGCTCGGGCTCGAATTCAACCATTACCTGCATATAAAAGCCATATAACATGAGAATTTATATCAAATCAATGCGAATTTCAAGATAATCCAAGATCAAAGGTATTAAGAATCGAGTAAAATGTCAACTTATCAACTTCCCCAAACTTAAACTATTGTTTGTCCTCAAGTAATCAAGAACACCCAAAGTGAAAAGACAAGGATGCTCTTAACCATGAACAACCACAAGGGACATCACTAAACCATTAAACCTATAAAGTTCAATCGGTTCCTCCAATAAGTCATGACAAACAAGCGAAACATGCTTTCTTTTTCACAAATCAATCCTCATTAACCAAGAGACAAATTCCTCAGACAAATAATTTTTCAGGTTGGGCTGATTCTCAAGGTGTGACACAAGATTTTTCAGAACTTGTCTAATCTCCAAATTGCAACTTGTCTTGCTCATTTTCCCAAATTGAAGGTAGGACATCACTCTCTCTTTCAAGGTGTCCATGCCTCTCACTTGCAAAAGTTTTCTCCACCCCCACAAGGTAATGTGATTCACTCGGGGGGTAAGGATAGAATAAACTCTCCCTCACTCTCACAAAGAAATTCAAGTACCACACGTAGAACCATAGGCTTGCCCGTTGTGTCATTCGCCACTAATGGGGACCAACAAGGTTTTAAGTCACCAAGGACTTGCGGGCAATGACGAAGGTTCGGTTGAGGGTGAGGGTTTATGGATCATTGGGCTGGAGTATTTCTCTAGACACCATCACCTTATCATTTCTTAGGCCCACTTTTTTCAAGCTCTCCACCTTACTCGCCTTTGTTTGCATTGCCTTTGCTTTTCTTCTCTCTTCTTTTCTCTTTTTTATAGATATAGCCTTCCAACCGAAATTCCCTCTTCATTTGCTTTTGAGGCCCTTTCATTTATTCATTAGTAACTCGTGCCTCTCTTTTCTCTACAAACTTTCCTCTCCATTATGTTTCTTTATTCATTTGTTTATGCAACAACCAAGCATACACCTCCCTTTAAAATTTTATACATCTCCTTTTTCTCCAACTTAACTCTTAACTTCCATCTCAACCATTTTCACAATCATGCTTCTCCGAGCTCAGGCCTTTGCCTATATTGGTTCACATTAAAAATCATGCGATGTGTCTACAGAGATTGAGTGATAAATAAGAAAAAGGGTTATCAAGGACGAAAGTGGGGTGTCATAGTATGGTCATATCCAAGAAGAAAGTGATAAAAGGCTCAACTGGGTTAACTAGAGATAAATGTCAAGGTGGGAATTTAGGTCGAGTGGTGGACAAGATGGCCTCGGGTTATTCTCTAAACCAAGTTAGGTCCCAAATTTTGCCTTGAATACACGCGGGGCAAGTTCTAGACTATCATGTGTGTACAAGAATTAATCAAAAGCCTCACCACACTAGGCACTTTTTCTTTAAAATAGAAAGCTAGTCTTTCCCCCAACTTTGAGCAAATGAACTTGACAACCTACTCTAAGTCAAAGGCTTATGAAGCATGAGCCAAAAACTGAATTAACAGGTCACACACAAGAGGAGGCTTGGAACCACTTTGCTCTTGTCTTTTCTAAAACAAAATCATTTTCTCAAATCATTTTTGTTTGCCACGACAATTTTGGAGGGACTTTTGAACCTCTTCAACTTTTCCAAACTCAAATTAGGGCTAGCATGCAAAAATAGCCTGGCAAGGGCACTATCCAAATCACAATTTCACAAAGATGGGGCAATATTCGAATTAACAAAAATGGCCCGGCAAGGGCAATATCCGAATCAACACAAATGAATGGCCCGGCAAGGGCAATATCCGAGTCAAAACTCATAACAAGATAGCATCCAAATAGAATCATGAATTAATATTACATACCATAAAGTAAATGAATTGGCCTCCCCCCCCCCCTAAAAAGTATTGCATTGTCCCCAATGCAATCAATATAGGACAAAAAGGAAAGGAGTGAAAGACAAAACTCCCTGAGGCGCACTAGGCGCTCGGATCTGTATCATGTGAGGGCTGTGCTGATGCTGTGGCTGTAACTGTAGGAGCCTCCTCAGACTGAGCTCCTGTATCAGCCTCCTCAAAAGGCCGAGAACTAGGGCCAGCACCAACTGCCTGTGCCTGGAGTTCCTCGATGGACTTCCTTTTAGCCAATTCCACCTGCTGATCCTCAGAGAGCCCCGTGCCGAATTCGATCCCTGCCTCTTCCCCCACAGGAGAATACCCGAACAAGTCTGCAAAAGAAAGGATGGGGCCAGTCTCCGCCTGTGGGATAGTGAACTGGGTATCATCAAAAGAGATGGAGGGCTGCATTGACTGCATCTCCTCACGCAGACTCGCAAGATCTGTCCTGAGAGTAGTAACTGCCTCACTATCCTCCCGGGCCTCAACCGCGGATAATCTCCGCTCATAATCTACCAGTTGAGCACGTAAAGTCCCAAGGCTCCGCTCAATAGCCACCTGAATGAAATGAGGAATGTCGGCCACCAAGCGGGAGATAGAGTTGTCATTCACCAAAGTCATGGTTGCAACCTTAGCAAATGTCAGCGTGGAAGACCGAGGAGGCTGCGCCGGCTGCGTAGTGTGTGCTGGAGGCGGTGCCTGAGGAAGATCACGATCCAGATGTATGTCACCATGTGCTGAAACATGAGAAGTCATCGGAGAGGTGCTAGCAGTGGGCACCTCTCTCATGGAAGAACCTGAATCCTCACCAAACTTTCTCTTTAAACCTACTGGATTATCGTCATCCTGACTGGTGCGAATATCAATGACTCCCATGTATTTGATTTTCTTGTCAATCTTTGGGAAGAGAGGGACATGGTGGACTGCACATAAAGCCGATATAAGAGCAGGAAAAGGTAGTAGCGTGCCCACTTGCTTGGATCGGATCTTTATCACTTCAGTAATTATCTCTCCCGAGTTGACGTCCACCCCATCCATAATACAACCCACAAGAATAGCCCTTTCAAGAGTGACATCTTGATCATTTTTGGAAGGAAGCAACCGATTTCCCACAAAGCCGAGCCAATGCTTGGCTTGAATAGAAAGATCTCGTCTTTTGATTTGTCCAATCCCATTTGCCCATAGTGGAAGACCTTTAGCAATTATCTTGGAAAGCCATGGAAAATGAGCACGCCCTTCAAGCATTCGCCTCTTGCTCTCAACCCCCGGTGCACAATCACGACCAAAATATAACTTGTTAATAGCAGAAGCGGAGCACGGCACTTTCACTCCTCTAACAAGTACACTCTGAAGGCAAGGTTGGTATGCCACTGGTGGCTTATACTTTTGTTTATTGTGCCGAATGACGTAAGAGGCATAAAATTCCTTTATACGATCAGGAAAATAAAAGGACGGGGGCGCATCGGGATCAATATCTGTGAATACTTCCCAAGAAAACTTGTTGACTTGTCTGACAATATCGGGGAAATAATCACGAACACCCTTTACGTTAAACAGTTTCTCAGGATTGAAGCCCCTAGTGTGCACCCAGTCATTGTAAAGGTTACGCATTTCTGAGTTGGCAAATTTGAGTTTATCAACATCTTTGGCCAGCTCCCTTGAGATGTCAAGTGTGTATTGCACATCAGGGGTATTGGAGTGTCCTTGTTGCGGGGAAGCTTTTCTTTGCGAAGTAGTGGCAATGGCCTTGCCCTTGTCCTTGTGATGATCTTTCTTTGCTCCTCGTGGCATTGATTTCCTTGGAGACATCCCCTACAAAGAACCAAGAAAAAAAAAAAAAAACCATACAAACCAAAGGTAAAACATGTTTTTGGATTTTCAATAAGTAAAAGAAATGAAAACTATGTTAACTAATGTGAATGCAAAGCAAAATTCTGTATGAAAGCACCCAGGAGTATATTTGGACCACTATATCTCAAACACAATCCATCATAACCCAAAGGAGAACAAAATTGACGTTTTACCCTTAAGAATGGTGTCACCTAATCTATCATAGGGTAAGCCATGCATTTTTGGTGGACAAGTGTGCTTACTAACTCATTTCGACAACAAGAATCACCAATTATGCCTCATGAAGTGGAGAAATACATTAAGAATCATGGCACTTGAAAAATCATGTAATTCACACATCTTCACTACATTATTGTAACACATTATATAGAGATGGAATAAAGCTCAAGATAAGTTCAAGGAACCATGTGTAGTTCTCTTAATTTGTGCACAAGAGAAAACACAAGGAAATGCTCATGTAGAAATATTATCAAACACTTGGTGGGCATAAAATTTTTGGGTACTCAAGACTTCCCCAGTTGCATATGAAGCATCACCCCCAACACAAACAAACCACAACAACATCAACACTACACCATAGAAAGTCCATATGAATCAATTCTTCACAAAAATCGAGTATAAACCATGAATCACCATTTGTATCAAACTCTTTCGTAGAAAAGATTAAACCACATAAACTTATCAACTTAAAAGAAGAGGTGAAGCAATGACAAGAGAAGGTGGAAGATGGAGATTCTTGAGTTGATAGAAAACAATGTGTGCAAGCCTCTTTGAATTTGAAAGTGAGATGAGGGAAGAATTTTCTTGTCTTTAGAAAGAGAGAAAAACCGATGGGTGTGGAGTGGATCTTTAAAAAGAGGGTTGTGGGTATGGGTCCTGTTATAAGGAAGAGAATGGTTCAACCCGGGTCGGGTCGACCCAAATATTTTAAAAAAAAATCGGACCCTAAACCACCACCTGCGCCCCACCATGCGCACGCATGTGGGGAGATGCGCACGCAGGTGGGCATGCTTTACCTGGGCAGTGTACCTGGGCGTGCGGATTTAAAGTGGAGCACCTGTGGAGGGTCACCTGCGCACGCATGCTGGGGTCTGCGCACGCAGGTGAGGAAAGCTGGGTCGAAGGAGGCACAAGGCAGAGCCTCCGGCATTGCTAGCCTGCGCAGGCATGTGCCTGGGCTGCGCACGCATGTGCCTGGGCTGCGCACGCAGGTGTCTCCTTGCCTCCAGGAAGAATGTTGCCTTTCACTTGCTGGCATAATGCATCCCAACATGCGTGGGCATGTGGGCATGTGCGCTAGCAGGTGATTAGTTTAGCTCAAAACAGTGTATCCACACTTAGCATTATTCACCTGCATTCACCAAAATAACTAAGAATTAGCAATCAAACAAACTTGAAATGACTATAAATAACCTTGGGTTGACTCCCAAGAAGCGCCTTGGTTATCTTCATGGCTCGACGTTGTTTCTCATCATCAAGCATCCTTAAACCAGAACAACTCAACCTTAGCCGCTCCAGGTCCCCCCTCATAAAAATGTTTTAATCTTTGACCATTCACCATGAACCTCCTTTTCTCGTGGTCCTCGAGCTCGATAGCACCACTAGGAAAGACATTAACTATGACAAAAGGGCCAGACCACTTGGATTTTAGCTTTCCAGCAAAGAGTTTTAACCTCGAATTGAAGAGTAGCACTTTATCACCAGCATGGAACTCTCTTTTTAGGATCTTAGCATCATGCCATTTCTTTATTTTCTCCTTGTATAATGCTGAGCTCTCATATGCCTTAAGTCGGAACACATCCAACTCATGAAGTTGATCTACTCTTGATTTCGAGGCATCCACCCAATCCATGTTCAATTTTTGCAAGGCCCACAAAGATTTGTGCTCTAATTCAACTGGGAGATGACAAGCCTTTCCAAATACTAGATGATAGGGCGACATGCCAATAGGAGTCTTGAATGCAGTCCTATATGCCCACAGAGCATCATCAAGTTGCCTTGCCCAATTTGTACGCCCTACATTCACGGTCTTCTCAAAGATAGATTTGATCTCCCGATTGGAAACCTCCACTTGGACACTCGTTTGAGGATGATATGGAGTCGCCACCTTATGCCGCACCCTATATTTTTCAAGCAGAGCTTCAAATAACCGATTGCAAAAATGTGACCCTCCGTCACTTATGATAGCTCGAGGAGTTCCAAACCTGGTGAAAATGCATTTTTTTAGGAAGAGAGTTACACTTTTACCTTCATTGGTTGGCAAGGCAATGGACTCGACCCACTTGGACAAGTAGTCAACGGCCACCAAGATATACTAATTACCATATGAGCTCACAAATGGACCCATAAAATCAAGGCCCCATACATCAAATAGCTCCACCTCAAGATTGGGTCTTAAAGGCATTTCATGCCTCCTCGAGATACCACCGTGCTTTTGATATTGAATTCAAGTCTTTACTAATTCGTGAGCATCACGGTGAATGGTAGGCCAATAATATCCACACTGAAGGACTTTCGCTGCGGTCCTCACACCACCATGGTGGCCACCAAAAGGAGAAGAGTGACATGCCCCAAGAATGGCGTTAATCTCCTCTTCCATGACACATCGCCGTATGATTCCATCCGCACATTCCCTAAAAAAGTAGGGCTCATCCCAAAAGTACTGCTTCACATCATGGAGGAATCTTTTCCTTTGATAGTAACTCAGCTCATCTGGAAGGAGTCCACTCACTATATAGTTTGCAAAATCGGCATACCATGGTAGAGTAATCTCTTTCACACTCATGACAAGTTCATCCGGGAATGTATCATCAAGATCAATATCTCCGCCAATGTTTTCATTTATCTCAAGGCGTGACAGATGGTCGGCTACTTGGTTTTCACACCCTTTTCGATCCTTCACTTCAAAATCAAATTCCTGAAGTAGTAGAATTCATCTTATCAATCGGTGTTTTGCTTCTTTCTTCGCCATCAAATAGCGGAGAGCAGCATGATCAGTGTGCACAATGACTTTTGTGCCTAACAAATAAGCACGAAATTTCTCAAGCCCATACACCACGGCTAGCAATTCTTGTTCTGTAACAGTGTAGTTCTTTTGAGCATCATTCAATGACTTGCTAGCATAGTAGATGGGATGAAAAAGTTTCTCTTTTCGTTGTCCAAGAACAGCTCCCAATGCCAGCCCACTAGCATCACACATGAGTTCAAATGGTTGTGACCAATTTGGGGTCACGATAATTGGGGCTGAGACAAGCTTCTCTTTAAGGCAATTGAATGCCTTCAAGCACTCTTTATTAAATTCAAAAGTGATCTCTTTCTCAAGGAGTTTGCACATCGGATGGGAAATTTTAGAGAAATCCTTAATAAACCTCCTATAAAAACCCGCATGGCCAAGGAAACTCCGAACCCCCTTGACAGATATTGGAGGTGGTAGCTTTACAATGACTTCCACCTTGGCTTGATCGACTTGGATTCCTCGGCCTGATATTTTGTGTCCAAGAACAATCCCCTCCTTAACCATAAAGTGGCACTTCTCCCAATTCAACACAAGATTATTCGCCACACATCTTTCAAGCACCTTCTCCAAGTGTTCAAGGCAATTTTCAAACGTATCACCAACCACTGAAAAATCATCCATAAACACCTCCATAGAACTCTCTACCATATCAGAAAAGATAGAAAGTATGCACCGTTGAAAAGTTGCCGGTGCATTACATAGCCCAAAAGGCATGCGCCTGAAGGCAAAAGTTCCATAGGGACAAGTGAAGGTAGTTTTTTCTTGATCTTCGAGAGCTATGGAGATTTGATTATAGCCTGAATATCCGTCGAGGAAGCAATACCAACCCCTACCCGCCAACCTATCAAGCATTTGATCCATGAAGGGCATGGGGAAGTGATCCTTCTCAGTCCATGAATTTAACTTTCTATAGTCAATGCACACTCTCCAACCCGTGACCGGACGAACGGGTATAAGATCATTATTTTTGTTTGGGACTACCATGAGACCACCTTTCTTTGGGACACATTGGATTGGACTAACCTAAGTGCTATCCGAGATAGGATAAACTACACCCGCGTCAAGCCACTTGATGATTTCCTTCTTCATAACTTCTTGCATTGGAGGATTTAACCTTCTTTGGTGTTCTACACTTGCTACAAACTCGGGCTCAAGCTTAATCTTATGAGTGCATATGCCGGGTGGAATCCCAATAATATCCGCTATAGTCCATCCAAGTGCCCGAATATACCGACTCACTGCTGATTTCAACACCTCAATTTGCCTAGATGACAAATCACTTGCAATAATAATGGGTAGGGTCTCCCCTTCTCCCAAGAACACATACCGGAGATGAGGTGGCAATGGCTTGAGCTCGATTTGTGGTGGATCATCAATTGAAGGCTTTGCGGGAGGAGTTTCCCAATTTTTCAAGTCAAGATCCAACTTACAAGGATTTTTCGGGTAAGACCCAAAACCTTTCAATGATGCAACTTCTTCTTCATATCTTTCATTCCCTTCTCTTTCAAGATTCCACAAGACTCTCACCGAAGGCTCTCTAACAAATTCAGCCTCCATAGTATTAGCCACTACATCATCAACCACATCAATTACAGAGACAACTTGTAAATCCATAGGTTGTTTCATGGACTTGCAGACATTGAATGACACCTCTTCATTATTTACTCGAAATTTTATTTCAACATCAACTAAAGCTCGGTCGGTAGCCAAAAATGGTCTACCAAGAATAATTGGGACTTCGTGGTCTATTTCACAGTCCAAGATCACAAAATCAGCAGGAAAAATAAAACGATCCACCTTCACAAGTACATCACACAACACACCCACGGGTCTTTTAATAGAGCGGTCGGCCATCAATAGCCTCATTGTTGTTGGTGTCGGAACTCCCAAACCTAACTTCCGAAATACGGCTAGTGGCATCAAATTAATACTTGCCCCAAGATCACATAAGGCTTTACCAAATTGATACACCCCAATAGTACATGGGATAGTGAATGCCCCCGGATCATCCTTCTTCACAACCATCATACTAGACATTATAGCACTACAGTTATGAGTAACTTCAAATGTTTCAAAGTCCATGACTCTCTTCTTTGTTACCAGTTCTTTCATAAACTTAGCATACCCGGGCATCTCTTGCAGGGCTTCCAACAAAGGTATATTTATCGAAAGGTTGCTAAATTTAGAAAGAAATTTCTTGAACTTTGACTCATCTTCTTTCTTCTTGAACCTTTGTGGGAATGGAGGAGGGATTTTAACTTGTGGCTTAGAAACAACCGAGTTTTCATTCGGTTTTGCATTACCACCATCAACCACTTGTGGGCTTACTTCTTTCGCTTCCATCTTTTCTGACCCGTCAACACCTTGCTCTTGTGACATTTGAGTTTCATCTTTTGCCTTATCAAGCCGAGTTCTTGATTTGCTCACTTGGCCCCTCACACCCTTATCACAAGGGTTGTCATCAAGATTTTCAACATCATTTCCAAGGGTTCTCCCACTTCTAGTAACAATGGCCATGACGTGGGCGTCATTTTTAGGATTCACCACCATGTCACTAGGGAGTCCTCCTCTTTGCCTTGCATTCATTTGGGAGGAGAGTTGACCCATTTGGGTTTCAAGTTGCTTTATTGAAGCCGAATGTGAGGTGACAGCTTGATTGAGATGCGACAAATCCCCTTTCATTTCCCTTAACATCTTATCGCTTCCTTCAACTCCCAAGAGGATGTGAGCAAGCACATCTTCATTCTTATATTTCTTCGGATCAACCGAGGTTGCTTCTTTACCTTTGGACCTATCATGTGGAGGAATATACCTATCATAATCCAGATTCACATCTCGCCAATCACGGTCTCTATCTTTTTCCCTCCAATCTCGGTCTCTATCACGATCTTTCCACTCACGGTCTTTATCCATCCAACCTTGATTCCCGCCCTTCCTTTGATAGGTAGGGAGAGAACCCCCCCTTGATTTGACATAAATCGGATTTCTTCATCAAGAGTCTCCGCTTCATCATCATCGTAGCTCTTAACATCCTTGGAGGCTACGGCGTTAACCGCCTTTGGTGTTGAACCCATTACATGCTTAGTGAGGAGTTCTAGTTGTGTCATCATCTTAGCCATACTCTCGTCTCTCTCCTCATCTTTCTTTCTCTGTTCGTGGCTTACAAAAGATGCGGAGGGAGCCTCCACGACCACCTCAAAATCTCTTGTATGCCAACCCCGGCTTTGTTTGGTGACTTGGTCCAATATTGTAGATGCAACACCATAAGTTTGTTTCACCAAAGACCCCCCAGCTGCATTGTCCGCAACCGTTTTGTTCAATTGATCTAATGTTCGATAAAATATTTGGAGGAGCATCTTATCCGGGACTTCATGAGTCGCGCATTACATCAATTTCGTGTTAAACCTTTGCCAAGCTTCATGTAACGGTTCACCATTCAACTGACGGAAGTTGATAATCTCATCTCTCAATTGTAACATCTTAGATGGTGGGAAAAACCGATCCAAGAATGCTTCCGTCAATTTCGCCCATGTAGTGATTGAACCTGCGGGTAGTTGTCTCAACCACAAAGAAGCCTCACCCGTTAATGAGAAGGGAAAGAGTCTCAATCGGATGGACTCTTGTGATATGTGGGCGATATCAAACGGCATGCACACCTCAATGAAATTTGTCAAGTGAAGATTTGCGTCTTCATGGGCTTGACCCCCATATAACCCCTTCATTTGAAGGAGGTGAAGCATCACACTAGTAACATGGAATACTCCATTGCCTTTCGCGGGTGGAATGCGGATGGCACTAGCTCTCCCGGCATCTCCCAAATGATCTTCATCTTCAAAATTTCCATCAAATGAAGCGGTATAACTACCATGTTGACTCATTGAATCGTGAAGACTTTGGTCGCCACCTATGAAGAACAAAAACAACAAATAAAGTAAACTTACACCACGGTAAACACAAGTAACTTAAAACACTAAAAGAAATGAACGCTACGTTTCAATCCCCGGCAACGGCGCCATTTTTTATAACGCTTACATTCTATTCTGGGGTGTATTTGAGCGTTATCAGTGATCAAGTATATCACAAACCAGAGTCAAATCCACCGTAAACTGAACAGATATAAAAGAATAAGTGGACCCTGAATCAAATAAAATAGAAGCCATCCGATCACAAACAGAAATAGTACTTTTGATCACCGCATTAGCAGACGCAGCATCAGTCTTTCGCTGAAATGCATAAAGGTTAGCCAGATCATCAATCTGAGCTAACTCCCTCCCTAGCTGTGCTCCTTCCCCGGCACCGCCGTTTCCTCGACCATCCCCACCACTTGTCTGATTTCTCTATCCACCCTGTGGTCGAAGAGGGTCGTTATAATTTGTGAACTCAGTGAGATGGTATCCCGTCCCATTTTTCTCGCCAAAAATTGGATTCAACGTGACAAACTCTATTTTGGGATTAATTAATGTGAAGAGTCTCCACCTAACGGATGAAGGTGTGTTAGGGCACCATTCTAAACTAATTACGATTAATTAATTAGTCTACGTCAACCAGAAATTTGGGTAAGGGTTCAGGTTACCTCGAAAGAAAGGTGTTAGGCACCTTTCGAGGTCCACAAATGTGGGTCTCAGCCGAACTCATATACGTAGGGGATTTACGTGATTAGCAAAGTCAATTATTTTATTAACTTAATATTAACTGAGCATTTAAACATGAAAATATTAAGTAAGCATTTAAACATGAAACTTCTATTTTATCATAATTAATAGCTAATTAAGTGATAAGAGCTTTTAGCACACAAACGAAATATGGATCAGATAAGCAAGGAGATAGAACGAACACAATTATATAGTTAAAATAATTACTTAAATAATAAACTTAAACTACCCCAAATAATTAAAGAAAAACACTCGAAATAAAGAAAAACAAAGTCGATTCATAGGGAGTTAGTTTTATCCTAGTCGGATCAGCACCTAGTTCGATTATAAATCTTAAAGGCGTTCTAAAGAAAGCAATAAAACTAGTGTTCCCTAAAACGCCTACCCGTCCCAGCATAATATCCAAGAGGCATTGGACGACCTGTTTTGGGTAAGTATCTAGACACAAACAAAGTCTTAGGCTTCCTAATTAGACTCGGAGTTTACGTCAAACAAAATAAATAGGACTTGCAATTAGCACGTAAAGGTTTCAAGCAAACCTCTTGGTTAATTAAAGTTGATTAGGTTGTTAACATGCTTGAAAAGGTAATTATTATTCTTTTTTTACGTAATTGAAACCTATAGGCATGATATCTAATGTGGTAGATTAATTAACATTTATTAAACTTATAGGCGAGGAACATTATTCAAATGGATCGAAAATTAAATAAAACGCAAGATGTTAAATTAGGAATGCTGGAAATTAATCTAGGTTGCAGGAAATTAGTTATGGAAAATACTGCAACTTAATTTTAAATACTAAAATATTAATTCAGAGCGCTGGAAATTAATTGACAATGCTAGAAATAATTTCAAGGTGCTGAAAAATTAATTATGAGTCTGACACATTACTTTTAAAATACTAAAAATTAATTTAGGGTGCTGAAAATTAATTAAAAGCCGCTGGAAATTGTCAAAAATTGCAGGAAATTAATTAAAAATTGCCGGAAATTTATTAAAATTGCCTGGAAATTACTAAAAAAGTTGCTGAAATTTCTAAACAAATTTACTGGAAATTATAAAAAAAAAAATTGTCAGGAATTATTTAAAGTTGCTGGAAATTTATTAAAATTGCTGGAAATTATTACAAAAAAGTTGCTGAAATTGATAAAAAAAAAATGCCAGAATTGTTGCAAAGCTTGCTGAAAATTTAATAAAAAGTGCTAAAAAATATTTTCAACATGTTGGAATTAATTATTTCTAAGTGAGGAATTAATAAAAAAGCTGTAAAAAATATTTTTTAATATTCCCACATTTATTTAAAGTGCTAAAAATCAGTTTTATCATATCACAAATTTATTAAACATGCTTAAATTAGATTGACATATTCAAAATTAATATAACACGTCAATAGTTAGTTAATGATCCTAAAACATGATCCTAGAATGTTTGCCTAAGTGATAAAACAATTTAATTGATACATGAAATCTATTAGATAATCCTATAGGCATGATATCTTAGTGATCAAATATTCAAACTTAGAATCCCCGCCCCCTAAGTAATCCCCAAAATCTTTATTACATATCGGTGTTTATACAAATTACTATAGACCAGAATTTTAATAAAAGAGAATTAAAAGAAATTGCAAAGACTGTTGGACAGCTTTAGGCAAAACCCCTCCGACCCCAAAGCGACTCTTCATCATAGCCTGGTTATTACCGCTTAATACGACACCTGTTCAAACACAATCAAATACACAATGCGGCAAGCCAATAGAATCTACCCCTCTAAAAGATCTATAAGCATGTATCTTAGAACTATATTTAGTTACAGGAAAAAAAAAATAGGTTATTAATACCTAATAGAGGCAAGTAACATAACTAGCAAGTTTACCAAGAATCATACAGACATGGGTGCTTGAGACAAACAATTCGAAAGGTTATAGCATGTTATCACTTAAACAGTTTGAGGAACACACCAAAACAAGATAAAAGAAATATAGAGGGTATTAACATACACATTCCGAACATATAAATAAGAAAACTAACTGGTTAATAACAGTAAATAGAAGAGAAAAAACCAAACTTTCAATGTTTCTAGAATACCAGTAAGATGAAGGCTCGAATTATTTTTAGTGTGACCAATCAAAAGTTTATACAAATTTTAAGTGTCGAAGGTAGTGATGCTTGAAAAGCCTCCATAATGAGTGAAAAGAGACTCCTTTTATAGTCAGAAAATTGTGGTGAATCAAATGTTAAAATGGGAAGGGAGATATTCAGAAGAATAAATTAAGGGAATTAAAAGAAAAGAAACATTTAAGGGAATTAAAAGGAAAGAAACATTCATCAGAATCAATTAATGAAAATCTTTTCCATAAATATGTAAGTGAAAATATTTTTTGAAATAAAAGAGGGGTAAAATAAATAAAATAAAGACACTGGGCAGGAGGGAAAATCAATACTACAACTTATGAATCAAGATTTACCAATATTAAATTAAGTACCAAGCCATTCCAGTCTAAATAAGGAGATACGAATCAATTAGGAGGGTGTAAATATGTAGGGTAAATAAACTTAAATCAAAGCTCTTACCAAAAATAATCAAGCAATCGACAATATAATACTCATCCAAAAGTCAAGTAATAGTCTGAATTTCTAATTCATAGTGAGCTTCGTCAAATAGTCATATTTGTCATAAAGATGGATGCCCGGGATTACAAAGCACTTGCAAAACAAACAATCGATAAGCAAGAACGGAGAGGGTGAGTTGCTGTTGATGGAGGGAGTATAGTGGTGGTGCGGGGCAGTGGCTGAAGTTTGTATTTATCGACCATGGTGGCCGGAGTTCGGGTGGAGAAAAGTTTTATATATGTTTGCTGCCATGGGAAGCCAACGGCAGTGGTGGTGCGCGGCGCTGGAAGTTCCACCAGTCTGAGGTGATCGACGGTGGCGTGAGGTGGAGAGAAGAGAGAAAGGGGGTGACGGCTGGAGGAGTCAAATGGGTTTAGGGTTAAGTTTTGGGGGTTATTTGATTAGAAAAGGAAAGAAAGTGGAGAGTTAATATCAACCATTGGATAAATCTTGGTCAATGGTTGGGATTCAAAATTACAACATGGGTCAGATTCGGTTTTAAATCGGGTCAGGAATCGGATAGGGGATTTCATTTGAGGTCAAATTAAAATCAATTTAGGCTAAAGTTGAAACAAAATTGGATAGAATTAGGCTAGAAATTAAATAAAATTGGGAAGTTAAATTGAATTAGGCTGCTATTTAGTAGATATAGTAATAACAAAATTAACAATTATCATGAAAACTCTCTGTGCTTAAATTAACTATGAATAAATTACGTATATAAAATCAACGATACATAATATATTATTTAAAGTTGACCATAAATAATAATTTGAAATAAATTATGTACCTGCAAATTATGAATGCGAATTTTAAAAATGCTATAATAATAGTAATAATAATAATAATAATAATAATAGTAATAGTAATAGACCACGGGTTTGTAAATTATGGGTCTGCACATTTGCGGAAATAATTTAATAAATATTTATAAAATTTAATAAAATATTATATTTAAATTAGTAAATTATATATTATATAAGAAAAATAAATAAATAAATAAATAAAATAAAAGATTAAATGCTAAAAATAAATTGCATACCTTAAGATCACGAATATTAAAGGTCGGAATTTATTTGATATCAAAATAAAAAAAATTCAAAACTAATATTTTTGAAAAAATAGCAGTCTAGAAGGAATATTGGGAGGTTAGATTTGGGTGTCAACAGCTACCCCTTCGTTACTTGGGTATGATAGAAGAATTATCGAGCAACGAACATTGACATAGTAGCCAATTTTGTCCGACCGAAAGGATGGTTTGCTAGAGTCAAAACAAAAGGGAGTTTGTCAAAATGGTGGGGCCGAGACTTGGTTTCATGTCGCCTACATATCTCGAGTTTACGAAAATCAGGCCGTGTGTAGTTCTAGATTTAGGAATGAACAATATTCCTAAAGAGTGCCAATGATACGGTATACGGGCAACAATAAAGATAGTATCGGTCAATGAGATTTGAGTTTGTAGAATTCAAAACAATAGTTAAATGAGAAGTGTGAGAATGAGAGGTGAATGTGTTTCAAGCTGTATTGGAGTAACTGAAAGAAAGTGGAGTTGTATCTCAGAAATGGGACTGAGAGTTACTCCCATTTTTAACTCGTTCTTCTTTCGTTACCTGCGTACTTTGTAGCATAACTAGATAAAAATGATTAAAGCATATGAATAAATGATAAGTAATTGTTGCAAATATTAAAACATGATGCAATTTCCCATTTAGACCATGAGCATTTGCTTTAAGACAGCAAAGATGATGTCTTAAGCTATGATGTCTTAGGGCCATGATAAGAGAAAAGTAAATTCTAAGGCCATGAAATGATGTCTGCAGGTTATTAAAATGACGCCTTTAGACTATGACGCCTTTAGAGCATGATAAGCAGAAAGTAAACCCTTAGGCCATGAAATGATGTCTGCAGGCCATGAAAATGACACCTTTAGACCATGACGCCTTCGGAGCATGATAAGCAAAAAGTAAACCTTTAGGCCATGAGATAATGTCCTCAGACTATGAAGATGATGCCTTTGAACTATGACGCCTTAGGGTAATTATATAATGATTAAAGAAAGTGTATCTGTTTAGAATGGCATAATATGTCGTTGGATGATTTGGCTAGTTTGGCCTGCAGTAATTTGATATAGTTCAGCAGCTTTGCTTTATTACGGCTTCTGCAAGGTGCAATGTAATGTAGACTCTTGCAGGAGCCGTGTAATGTAGATTTTTGTGGTTGCACTGTGATGTGGACTCTTGTAGGAGTCGTGCAATGTTGACTATTGTGGTAGCCATGCGATGTATATTTCGACGAATGCACTGGGGTGTGGACTCTTGTAGAAGCCATGCGATATTGATTTCTGCAGATGTACTGCGGTGTGGACTCTTATGGGAGCCATACAATATTAACCCTTGAAGGAGCCATGCAATGTAGATTTCTGCGGATGCACTGCAGTGTGGACTCTTGCATGAGCCATGCAATATTGACCCTTGCAGGAGCCCTGTAATGTAAATTTCTGCGGATGCACTGCGGTGTGGACTCTTGTGGGAGTCATGCAATATTGACCCTTGCCGGAGCCATGTAAATTTCTATGGATGCACTACGGTGTGGACTCTTGCGGGAGTCAGGCAATGTTGACTATTGCGGGAGCCGTGCAACATAGATAGGGTAGCTTAGTTGTCCCATGTTGAAAATAGAGTCCTTCATGCAACTGTACCTGTTATCCTGCACTCAAAGAAAACTGTAAGTTTGTAAAAAGGAAAGGTTGATTTGTGACTCTGCCCAGACTGACATGCTTCCTCCTCGCTTGATATCGTGGACCGATAATAGGCTTCATCTGGGTTTTCACTTGCTTAAAATAAAACCAAGTTTAATAATCGTGTTTTGAAAATGTTTGCACTTGAAAAATGAGAAATGAAAAAAAATATTATTGAAAGAAAATTAAAATATTATTGAATCATTGATTGTGACACATTTCGAGACAATCCAACTTCTTATAAGCGAATATCTTTTTGTCTAGAAATTTTTTATCTTCAAAAATTTTTGCCCTAGTGTAGATTTGATTGCTTCGGTAGGTGAAGGTTGCTTGCTGTGAATTTTTGAGGTTTCCTCAAAAATTCTGCCCCAGTATCATAGTTGCGCAACTGCTGTCCCATGGAATTTTGAGATCCTCTCAAAAAATTCTGCCTCAGTTACATGCTTGTAAGGAAAAATAAGAGAATTTTATTATGATAGGACCGAACTCCAAAAGAGCGCCTACGTATCCCTCGTAAACGGGAATCAGGTTAAATGTAGTTTCAATTACAGGGCAAAAGAGCACGAAAAAATAGCTTAAACATAATATCTCTTAACAACGTCTGAATGGATAGGCTTGGACCAAACTCTGCCATTCATTTCTGCAAGTATGAGTACTCCTCCTATCAAAACATGATAAACCACATAAGGGCCTTGCCAATTCGGTGAGAATTTGCCTTTTGCTTCATCTTGATGCGGTCAAATTCTCTTCAGAACCAGCTGTCCTGGCGAGAAGTGTCTCGGTTTAACTTTTTTGTTGAAAACTTTGGCCATTCTATTATGATAGAGTTGACCGTGATAGACTATATTTATCCTTCTTCCGTTTATGAGTGCAGTTGCTCGAATCTACTTTGTACCCATTCGGCGTCACTCAATTCTACTTCCTGAATGATTCTGAGAGAGGGTATTTCTACCTCAGCATGTATCATTGCTTCATTACCATAAACCAGAAGATAAGGTGTGGCTCCTGTAGAAGTTTTGATTGTAGTGCGATATCCTAGCAGGGCAAAAGGCAACTTTTCATGCCAATGCTTGTAATTATCAATCATCTTTTGAAGTATCCTCTTGATGTTCTTATTGGCTGCTTCCACCGCTCCATTCATTTGTGGTCTATATGATGTGGAGTTTTGATGCTTGATTTTTAACATCTCACATGTTGTTCTCATCAAATCACTATTAAGGTTGGCACCATTATCTATAATGATAGACTCAGGTACTCCAAATCGGCAAATAATGTGATTTTGAATAAAATCATCTACGACCTTCTTTGTGACTGACTTATGAGAAGTGGCTTCAAACCACTTAGTGAAGTAGTCAATTGTAACAAAAATAAACTTATGTCCATTGGACGCGGCTGGTTCAATAGGACCAATGACATTCATGCCCAAAGCTGCAAAGGGCCAAGAGGAGCTAGTGACGTGGAGTTCATTGGGAGGAACTCGAATCATGTCGGCACGAGTTTGGCATTGATGACATTTTTGCACATAACGAATGTAATCGGTCTCCATAGTCAACCAAAAGTAACCTGATCTCAATATCGTCTTTGCCAACATAAATTTGTTCATGTGAGGACCGCATGTTTCAGCATGTATCTCTTCAAACAACCTGGACGCTTCCCTTGCTTTGATGCATCTTAGAAAACCAAAATCGGGAGTCCTCCTATACAGGATTTCTCCATTTAGAAAGAATTAATTGGCTAACCTCTGAATGGTGCGCTTTTGAATACTCGTTGCATTCTCTGGATAACCTCCATTCTTCAGATATTCCTGTATATCAGTATACCATGGTTTTCCATCCACCTCTTCCTTTACATGAAAATAATATGCAGGCTGCTTTTGTATAAGAACGGGGATGGGGTCAACATAATTCTTATTTGGATGCTGGATCATGGAAGACAAAGTGGCTAAAGCATCTGTGAACTCATTCTGGATTCTCGGGACGTGCTTGAACTCTATCTTACGAAACCTCTTGCACAACTCTTGTATGCAATTCGAGTATGACAGAAGCTTTGTATTTTTTATAGCCCACTCCCCTCGCACTTGATGAATCAATAATTTCGAATCTCCAGTCACCAATATTTCCTGGACATTCAAATCGATTACCAAATGAAGCCCTAAAATGCAAGCTTCATATTCAGCCATGTTGTTGGTACATGGAAATCTGAGCTTGACTGACACAGGATAATGTTGACCACTCTGCGATATCAAAACAGCGCCAATACCTACTCCTTTAAAATTTACAGCTCCATCAAAGAATAATCTCCAGCCTTCATATTCTTCAGAGATATCCTACCCTACGAATGCCACTTCTTCATCAGAAACGTAAGGTTTCAATGGCTTATACTCTTCATCCATGCTATTCTCGGCCAAATAATCTGCCAATGCATGTGTTTTTATAGCTTTCTGCGTAACATAGACTATGTCAAACTCGCTCAATAGTATTTGCCATTTAGCTAGCTTCCCTGTAGGCATTGGTTTCTGAAATATATACTTCAGAGGATCCTGTAGGCATTGGTTTCTGAAATATATACTTCAGAGGAGCCATTCTGGAGATCAAATAGGTAGTGTATACCAAGAGATAGTGTCTCAATTTCTGAGCTATCCAGGTCAAAGCACAACACGTGCGTTCTAGTAAGGAATACCGAGCCTCACACGATGTAAATTTCTTGCTCATGTAATAAATTGTTTGCTCCTTTCTGCCTGTTTCATCATGTTGCCCCAGAATACAACCAAAAGCATTATCCATCATAGATAAATATAGTAATAACGGCCTACCAGGTTTGGGAAGAACCAGAACGGGAGGATTTGATAAATAATCCTTGATTTTATCGAATGTATGTTGACACTCTGTCATCCATTCTATAGCCCTATCCTTCTTCAGTAGCTTGAAAATCGACTTACAAATAATAGTAGACTGAGCTATGAATCGACTGATGTAGTTAAGGCGGCCCAAGAATTTCATTGCTTTTTTCTTGCTTTTTGGAGGTGAAAGATCCTGAATAACTTTGATCTTGGCTGGATCCAACTCTATATTTCGTCGACTGACAATGAAGCCCAACAATTTTCCAACAGGGACCCCGAAGACATATTTCGCAGGATTCAATTTCAAATTGTACTTCCTCAGGCTGTTAAAGAACTTTTCTAGGTCGGCCAGATAACTTGATCCCTTTTTGAATTTAATGATGACATCATCCGCGTAAACTTCAATTTCAATGTGCATCATGTCATGGAACAAAGCGGTAATGGACCTCATGTATGTAGCTCTAACATTTTTCAACCCGAAGGGCATAAACTTATAACAATAGGTTCCCCAAGGAGTAATAAAAGAGGTTTTCTCAGCATCATTTTCATGCATCTTTTTCAGATGATAACCGGCAAAGCAATCCACAAATGACTGTGTTTCATGCCTGGAGCAATTATCGATTAATAAATGTATATTCGGGAGCGAAAAATCATCCTTAGGGCTAGCTTTGTTGAGATCTCTATAATCCACACAAACTCTAACTTTTTTGTCTTTCTTAGAAACAAGCACTACATTGGCCAACCAGGTCAGATACTCAGTAACTTGGAGGATACCGACTTTAATTTGTTTTGAAATCTCCTTTTTAATTTTCAAACTCAGATCGGATTTGTATTTTCTCAGCTTCTGCTTAATAGGAGGACAAGATGGATCAGTGGGTAACTGTGGGCTACTGTTGACGTGCTTAGTCCTGTCATATCGGCGTACGACCAAGCAAAAACATTCAGATATTTTCTCAGAAACTGGAGGTATTCCTCTTTCTCGTCTTCTGGCACAAAAATACTAACACGGGTTTCTTTTATTGTCTCAGAATGCTCTATGTTCACTATTTCCTACTCTACTAAGTTTGCCTTGGGTTTATATTCAAAATCTTCAACCTTATGAACGAATTCTTTGTGCACCTCCTTTTCTTCCATTTCTTCTAATTCACTTATATTATGTTGCACAGTCTCATTATGTGTCACAATCTCAGACTCAATATTTTTAAAAGTGATTTTGCTGAAAGAAACACAAATAATATCAATAAAGTGAAAAGAGAGCTTTTATTAATTCAAATAACATTAAATATCTTCAAACATAACAAAATAATTGAAAAGATGTGAATTAGCTCGAAATCGAGTCTATTTATTTCAAACAATAAGATAAAATCAAAATCTTTCAAATCTACCCAAGTGCCCGACGAGGCCTGGAAGGAGTGGCAGTCCAGTTGCTGAGTGTAGCCTTTTGTTCAATGATCTGAGTAGGGGTTCCCCTCTCCTCACTGATGATGATATTACAATCTTCTCTTTCAGCTCCAGTCAAAAATAAATTCTTTAGACTCTCTAATATTTCATTTTCACCATCATCAAAAAACCCGATAGAGTGGAAAATTTGATACAATGACAGCGAAGGATCAAGTGCATGACCCTCATCCATGTAGCCTAACCCAAAAGTGTCGTTCTTTATAAAAGTTTATATGGGTTCAACTATTCCTTGTAATCTGGCCCCAAGACCCTTACCTGGTTCATATCCAGATTTGAGCATTTTCTCACCTTTAATCTTCCAACTCAACTCTTCTTTAATGTTTCCAACCAGCTCTAATGTGTGGAATATTTCTCCATCAAAAACTTTCTTTCCCTCGACAGCATATACGGGATATCCTCTTTCACTATGTATTACCATCTCTTAGTGATCATACTCGAATTTGAGACATTGGTGTAGCGTGGAGGGGACTGCACCAGCCATGTGAATCCATGGCCTACCAACCAAGAGGTTGTAGGAAGCGGGGATGTCCATTACCTGAAATGTTACGGGTAAAGTGACATGGCCTATTACCATGTCCAATGTGATCTCTCCAATGGTATCTCGTTGTGAGCCATCAAACGCTTTCACGTTCATTTTCCAACTTTGCATTTTAGCCAAATCGACCTCCAACCTTGTCAGTGTACCCAAGGGACATATTTTTAACCCTGAACATGGATCAATCAGCACTCGAGATACAACTCTTTCTCCATGTTGCATTGTAACATGCAAGGCTTTGTTGTACGACCTTCCTTCAGGTGGCAACTTATCCTCGTATACCTCGAATACTTGTCCGACTATGTGGGCCATTTGTTATCGTAGATGGTACATAGGCTTCACTTAACACCTTCATCATAGCATTTTTATGGTGTTCAGAAGTCTGCAACAACGTCAGGATGGATATCTGAGCCGGGGTCTTGTTCAGCTGATCTACCACAGAGTACTCTTTAGCTTGTATCTTCTTCCAAATACCATTCTCCTCTATTTCTATCATGGGTTGTTTACTTTTACTAGAACTTTCCTGGATTAGATTTTTCGGTGTATAGATTCTCCCAAATCTGTTGACATCCTGAGCGACATCTGCTTCAGCCGCCCTTACTCTTGTCAGAGTGTTCTGATCATAGTTCCAAAGGACTGCATGAGTATTATAAGTAGTTAGGGAAGCTCTGACGACCGTGAAAGGAGTCATAGGTATTGCTATCTCAACCTCAAATGGTGCCCATTTTGGTGTACTGATGGGTGTACCATTCGCCTTCTCGATGAACCAGATAGAGTTTTCCAGGTCTATCAATTCATCAACATCGAGCATTTTTTTTTGATGATCCAACAGTAGATTATTGGTGACATTCGGCATCGGATCTTTCAACTGAATGGCCTTAGTGTCGATCAACATCTGGATTTTATCTTTCAGAGTATAGTATGTTTTTATGGTGTGACCCCTCATCCCAGAATGATACGAGCAAACCTTGGTAGGATCAAAATGCTTGGCTTGAGTATTCTCACATCCAGCAGCAATGGGCGTGGAGTGTATTATTTTTTATGGAAATTGGCTCTAAGTCTCTGATTTTATTGGGGAGAAGGTTGGGGTATTTGGACATGAGCGTGTTGGGCATTATACACGGGGTAAGCATGGTTTTGGAATTGTGGATATAGTGGATATGAGGTAAGTGCTTGGTATAGCGGGGTCTAATATGACATTAGGGTTTGCATTTGGGGAGGAGATATCGAGTATGGCATTGGAGATTGTGGATAGAGAGGTGGAGTTGTAATAGGAGTTTGGTAGTTGGGCACACACTTTGAAGCCTGGGCTACCATCACTGTACCTACCTCCCTTTTCTTATTGTTCTCAGCAATTCCTCCAGACTGCAAAGCCTTGTTGGCAGCCTGTAAAGCTTCCAGATTGATAATGCTTCCATTCTTGAGACCCTCCTCAAGCATTTCTCCTACCTTGATGATTTCAGTAAAACTTTTATCTATGACGGTTATCATTTTCTCAAGATATTGCGGCTTCTGCGCGCGAATAAAGTATTCCTTTATTTGAGATTCTTCAATCGAGAGTCGAGCTCTTGCAGCCTCAGACCTCCATCTTATAGCATAGTCCCTGAATGACTCATTTGACTTTTTCTTCAAAGTCTGCATATAGAACCAGTTGGGGCATTGTCAATGTTGAACCCGAACCGTTTTATAAAATCTGATGCCATATCTATCTAGCCTTTCCACTTTTTTGCATCCTGCTCAATATATCATGTTAAGGCTTCCCCAGTGAGACTTCTCATGAACATCTTCATTCTTATCTTCTCGTTTCTCCCGACTCCATCCAACTTATCACAATACATGCGTAAATGCACCTTAGGATCTCCAATCTCGTTATACAATTCAAACTTTAGAGGTTTGTACCCTTCTGGTAACTCCACATCAGGGTGTACATATGAATCCTCATAATTGAGCACCCTTAATCCCTTACTTCCCTCAAGTTGCTTCAGCCTCTCAACCACAGATTGCATCATGGGGATTTTTTCTGAAGGATCGGGTGCATACTGAGGATAGGTGAACGGGGTTGTTTCTACATAGATGGGGCTCAAAGAGTGGCTACCAGATACGTTAGTGAAAGGCGTATGTAGGTAAGTAGGAAATTTAGCATTTTTGACATGTTGAATGAGATATATGGGAGTTAGAGTATTATGGGTATTTTGAGGGAGATGAAGGGTTTGGATATTTTGAGGGAAGAAATGGTTTTGGATGTTTTGAGGAGGAGGAAGGTTTTAGGCGTTTTTAGGAGGAGAAGGGTTTTGGATGATTTGAGGTGAGGACAATTGATGGCTTGGGGTAGAGGTTTGAGATTTTGCACTAGTATTACCGTCGACTTGTGGTTCAAGAGGGGTATTAAGGGTAACAGAAAGATTGGCCAAGTTGCGCACTTGCGCTAATTCTCCTTGTAGTTCAAGAATCTGTTTTCCCATTCTTAGGATAATTTCATTTTGTCCCATGACACTTTCTCCTTTTGTGCTTTTATCTGTAGCGCTGTTGTTATCTCCCATTTTCTCTTTATCTTTCAAACTTGTAAGAGAAGAAAGAGGATGAGGAGCCTCTTTTGACCGTGTGTGATAGGCGAGAGTGCACAAATCAACCTTTGGGTGAGGGAAAAGCAACAAAACAACAAAATCAACAGTTAGTGTGTTAGTGGCATAAGGAGGATAACAAAAACAACACACAATAGACACATTATTTGGCGTTTCCTATTTTGGTTTCCTCTTTTGAGCCAGAGGTGGGCCTATTGTTGTTTGAGAGATAAATATGCCGTAAAATAATGTCATTTGCTCAAAAAATAAACCCCCCAAAAATTGAAAATTCAATAAACTAAATTGTCTCAAATTTGAAAATACAAAGAAATATTAAAGAAATAAACTAAATTCTGAAAACGTCTTCTTTTTTGTAAGCCTCTAAAGCTTTGTCAAAGCAATGGCGGTTGGTCAGGAGATATGATAGTGCCAGCGTTCCTCCCAGATTCCCCATGCTAAGATACTCTTTTTCTTGTCGGTCAAACTCCTCACGAAGTTCTTGCACTTTTTCTTCTACACTTAGAGCATGTTGCCTCCAAAAATCTAGCTCTTTGCCCATTTTTGCGATTTCCTTTGCATTATCATCATGTAATTGGCAATGTCGTGTCTCAGATTCCAAAGCCCTTTTCTTAAAATTGCGGTACAGGACTTGTGCGCTTCTTTGTCATTAACATGTTTGCCCCTTTTGATGCTCGACGTCACATTGTTTTTTCTAGTCAGTGTGCAGCCATTCAATATAGCCTAGCACATAACCCGCTTGATATCTGTACGATTCGATACTCTTCTTGTCCAGAAAATTCTTCTTGCCCCAAGTTTTGGCAATATCAGTAGCATGCGGAATTCTGTCATTTTGATAATCCTCCCGATATTTGTTCGTGTTGGTTACCCTTGGTATTATTTGTTTCCTAACTGCTTGCCTCATTGCTCTTGCGGGAGCATATGGTTGAAGGACATAAAGTCCCATCAAAATCAAGTAGACTTGGTGCTGATTGTATATAACAAAGTTCGTACTTGGGAACCAGTCAAACATCCATTGAACATAATTTTTAGTCAAAGCACTCAGCATCTATCCCCACTTTTCTACCTCGTTTGGTCATTTGATTCTCACGACCCCCATGGTAATTCAAAATTAATGTGCAGCAATATTGTCAACCCCAATTGGTGTATGCATCCTTTTCAACCCATGCACCTTTTGAAGGTGTTCGATCAGCCATAACTGCAACAGTAAATTACATCATTCAAATCGTCTGGCCCCATTCTTGCAACAACCCAAGGCCCGATAGATGTTAGCTAGGATCACGAGTACAATCGTGCACGGACCCTTATTAATCCCATTATACAAAGCATTGGCCACCGTGATTAAGCGGGTGTGTATGACTTCGTCTGCTCCATTTGGGAAGACCACCATTCCCAAGAAGTGGACGATAAATGCAAAACCCCTCTTACTTTCCCATGACTTAGGATCAGGACTCTCTATTTCATACGCTTACCGACTATGACGGTGTCCAAATTTATCAAACAGATGACTTCCCGGAATCTTGGATTTCATCACATACAACACCATCATACTGTCTTGAAGTCCTAACTTGTCTCGGACCTTTTCTAAGGTGACACTTTTTTGAATGATGAACTCAGCTTTGGGCCAACTATTTTTTGGAAACAAGTTCATATCTTTGACATATCCTCCGATTTCCTCAAGAAGCGGGGTCATCTCAACATTGCCGAACCTGAACACAGACCTTTTTTCATCCCAAAATACAGTAGCAGCCTCAATAAGTTCCCTGCACGGGGTGACTGCATAAGAGATGGCAAGCTCCCCAATACCTTTCTCACTGCGGTCTGCCCTTCTAAACCCAAGTCTAGCCACCATGACTCTATTTACTTTAGCATGCACCAAACCATACTGAACCTTGGATATGATGTAGGTAGTGCCATTGAACCTGGAGAACAAAAAGGTTAGCCTACCCTTCCCCCAAAGAGAAAATGACAATATTTAGACATATTTATCTCTCAAAAAATGCACATAAATTATGAGGGCGTCCTTTTCGGGATTGTGAAATCCCTTAGAAATTAGGGCATGGTTTTCTTAGCAAAGTATCCTAGGTTTTAAGATGCTTATTCCTTAGTAAGGGAATAGACTGACATGATATAAGAATAAGTGTGGTTTTGACATGATTCTCTCAAGCGGACAACTTGAGAGTGGGAAAGCTCATGACTGTCGATGCACCGCTGATCGACCGATTCACGAGACATTTTCCATAAGGTGTTTTAGAAAAATGAACGTCCGTTCAACCACGCAACCGATCTTAAGAAAAAGAAAAGAGGTTCCAAGTGGAGGAAGATATGAATAGAATGTCAGTTATATATAAAGTAGTAACACATAGCACATAGTAGAAAGCAGTAACATGTTGATCAATATAAAAAATAATAATAATAAAACTAGATAAAATTAACAAATACATAACTAGATGGATATAAGGGAGATAAAAAAAAATAACAAGTAAGCAATCAAAAGGGAAAAGAAGAGCGGAGGGACATGAAAAGACAAACAAGATAAGGAAAGGAAAGAGGATTAACATACTTTCTAACAATAAATTAAAAGTGCCAAAATAACGCAAAAGAAATAAAAATTAACATGCATAATCAGAAAAAGTCGAAACAACTTAAGAAAAATAATCAAAATAAAAATCCCACATAATACATAAACTCGTAATGGTTAGAACCTAAGTATCCCCAGCAGAGTCGTCATGTTGTCACGTCCTATTTTTCTCTCGAAAAGCGAGATTCGACGTGACAAACTCTATTTTTGGGATTAATTAATGTGAAAAGTCGCTACCTAACGGATTAAGGTGCGTTAGGGCACAATTCTAAACTAATTATGATTAATTAATTAGTCTACGTCAATCAGAAATTTGGGTAAGGGTTCATGTTACCTCGAAAGGAAGGTGTTAGGCACCTTTTGAGATCCACAAATGTGGGTTCCGACCGAACTCATATATTACGTGGGGGATTTACGTTATAAGCAAAGTCAATTATTTTATTAACTTAATATTTACTAAGCGTTTAAACATGAAACTTCTATTTTATCATAATTAATAGCTAATTAAGTGATAAGAACGTTTAGTACGCAAACGAAATATGGATCAGATAAACAAGGAGATAGAACGAACACAATTATATAGTTAAAATAATTAGTTAAATAATAAACTCAAACTACCCCAATAATTAAAGAAAAACACTCGAAATAAAGAAAAACAAAGTCGATTCATAGGGAGTTAGTTTTATCCTATTCGGATCAGCACCCAACTTATTAACGGGTGACAATGTCGCATATCGCATTGTCGAATTTTGCTCGGGGCAACTTCCATCATTTTCGACTTTCTATCTACCCCACCTAGTTCAATTATTAATCTTAAAGGCGTTCTAAAGAAAGCGATAAAACTAGCGTTCCCTAAAACACCTACCCATCCCAGCTTAATATCCAAGGATCTAGACACAAACAAAGTCTTAGGCTTCCTAATTAGACTCGGGGTTTACGTCAAACAAAACAAATAGGACTAACAATTAGCACGTAAATGTTTCAAGGAAGCCTCTTGGTTAATTAAAGTTGATTAGGTGGTTAACATACTTGAAAAGATAATTATTATTTTTTTACGTAATTGAAACTTATAGACATGATATCTAATGTGGTAGATTAATTAATATTTATTAAACTTATAGGCATGATTTCTAGGCGAGGAATGTTATTCAAATGGGTCAAAAATTAAATAAAATGCAAGATGTTAAATTAGGAATGCCAGAAATTAATTTAGGTTGCAGGAAATTAGTCATGGAAAATGCTGAAACTTAATTTTAAATACTGAAAGATTAATTCAGTGTGCCAGAAATTAATTGACAACGCTAGAAATAATTTCAAGGTGCTGAAAAATTAATTATGATGCTGACACATTACTTTTAAAATACTAAAAATTAATTTAGGGTGCTGAAAATTAATTAAAAGCTGTTGGAAATTGTTAAAAATTGCTAGAAATTAATTAAAAATTGCTGGAACTTTATTAAAAAATTGCTAAAAACTTGCTGAAATTTATTTAATTTTTTTTTGGAAATTATTAAAAAAAAATTGCCAGAAATTATTTTAAAGGTTACTGTAAATTTATTAAAATTGCTGGAAATTATTAAAAAAAGTTGCTGAAATTTATGAAAAATGCCTGAAATTGTTTTAAAGCTTGCTGAAAATTTATTTTAAAATGCTAAAAAATATTTTCAACATGCTGGAAATTAATTATTAACTTAGAAACATGGTTTCTAAGTGAGGAATTAATAAAAAAGCTCTAAAAAAAATATTTTTTAATATTCCCACATTTATTTAAAGTGCTAAAAATCAGTTTTATTATATCACAAATTAATTAAACATGCTTAAATTAGATTGACATATTCAAAATTAATATAACACATCCATAATTAGTTAATGATCCTAAAACATGATTTCTAAGCGACAAAACAAGCAATGACCCTAGAATGTCTGCCTAAATGATAAAACAATTTAATTGATACATGAAATCTATTAGATAATCCTATAGGCATGATATCTAGGTGATCAAATATTCAAACATAGAACCCCAGCCTCCTAAGTAATCCCCAAAATCTTTATTACATATCGGTGTTTATACAAATTACTATAGACCAGAATTTTAATAAAAGAGAATTAAAAGAAATTGCAAAGACTGTTGGACAGCTTTAGGCAAAACCCCTCCGACCCCAAAGCGACTCTTCATCATAGCCTGATTATTACCGCTTAATACGACACCTGTTCAAACACAATCAAATACACAATGCGACAAGCCAATAGAATCTACCCCTCTAAAAGATCTATAAGCATGTATCTTAGCACTATATTTAGTTACAGGAAAAAAAAACAGGTTATCAATCCCTAATAGAGGCAAGTAGCATAACTAGCAAGTTTACCAAGAATCATATAGACATGGGTGCTTGAGACAAATAATTCGAAAGGCTATAGCATGTTATCACTTAAATAGTTTGAGGAACACACCAAAACAAGATAAAAGAAATATAGAGGGTATTAACATACACATTCCGAACATATAAATAAGAAAACTAACCGGTTAATAACAGTAAATAGATGAAAAAAAACCAAACTTTCAGTGTTTCTAGAATACCACCAAGATGAAGGCTCGAAGTATTTTGACTGTGACCAATCAAAAGTTTATACAAATTTTAAGTGTCGAAGGTAGTGATGCTTGAAAAGCCTCCATAATGAGCGAAAAGAGACTCCTTTTATAGTCAGAAAGTTGTGGTGAATCAAATGTTAAAATGGGAAGGGAGATATTCAGAAGAATAAATTAGGGGAATTAAAAGGAAAGAAACATTCATCAGAATCAATTAATGAAAATCTTTTCCATAAATATGTAAGTGAAAATATTTTTTGAATTAAAAGAGGGGTAAAATAAATAAAATAGAGACACTGGCAGGAGGGAAAATCAATACTACAACTTATGAATCAAGATTTACCAATATTAAATTAAGTACCAAGCCATTCCAGTCTAAATAAGGAGATACGAATCAATTAGGAGGGTGTAAATATGCAAGGGTAAATCAACTTAAATCAAAGCTCTTACCAAATATAATCAAGCAATCGATAATATAATACCCATCCAAAAGTCAAGTAGTATTCTGAATTACTAATTCGTAGTGAGCTTCGTCAAATAGTCATATTAGTCATAAAGATGGATGCCTGGGATTACAAAGCACCGGCAAAATAAACAATCGATATGCAAGAACAGCGATTTCAAAAGCCGAATAAAATCAGTATCTAATTTGAAAATCAGGGTTAACCGAGTGCTTGTAAAAATTGGGCACTTTTACATATGATAGTTTAAGTAAATTAACAGACACAAATCGCAATGAACCGGATCAAAAATCTCAATCGATCTTCGTTAATTTCAGATCTGAGAAACTGTCAAAAGAAAAATAAAAGAGAAGAAGAGAATTGGCATTTAGATATAAGATTTAACAGGAAATCAAACCTGGTATGGATTCTTTAGGAACCCATCACAAAACTTGATATTTTTCGGTGAAATTTAATTGGAGCACGGAGCAGCTGCGCGGCGGCGATGTTTACTCATCGTGAATTTTATCAACGACGTAAATGGCGTCTCTTCGGTCATCACTTTCGGTGAGGACGTGGTAACTGATGAAGCACAGTGACAGAAAGAAGGGGTTAATGAGGAGAAAGCGAGGAAAGAGGAAAGGAAAGGACGATGAGGGTGCGTTGTTGTTGATAGAGGGAGTATAGTGGTGGTGCGGGGCAGTGGCTGAAGTGGGTATTTATCGGCCATGGTGGCCAGTGTTCGGGTGGAGAAAAGTTTTGTATATGTTTGCTGCCATGGGAGGCCGACGACAGTGGTGATGCGCGGGGCGACGCGGCGCTGGAAGTTCCATCGGTCGGAGGTGACCGAAGGTGGCGTGAGGTGGAGAGAAGAGAGAAAGGGAGCGGTGGCTGGAGGAGTCAAATGAGTTTAGGGTTAAGTTTTGGGGGTTATTTGATTAGAAAGGAAAAGAAAGTGAAGAGTTAATATCAATCGTTGGATCAATCTTGATCAATGACTGGGATTCAAAATTACTACATGGGTCAGATTCGGTTTTAAATCAAGTCCGTAATTGAATTGGGAATTTCAATTTAAGGTCAAATTAAAATCAATTTAGGCTAAAATTGACACAAAATTGAATAGAATTAGGCTAGAAATTAAATAAAATTGGGAAGCTAAATTGAATTAGGTTGTTATTTAGTAGATATAGTAATAACAAAATTAACAATCATCATGAAAAATCTTTGTGCTTAAATTAACTATGAATAAATTACGTATATAAAATCAACAATACGTAATATATTATTTAAAGTTGACGATAAATAATAATTTGAAATAAATTATGTACCTGTAAATTATGAATGCGAATTTTAAAAATGTTATAATAATAGTAATAATAATAATAGTAATAGACCACGAGTTTGTAAATTATGGGTATGCACATTTGCGAAAATAATTTAATAAATATTTACAAAATTTAATAAAATATTATATTTAAATTAGTAAATTATATATTATATAAGAATAAATAAATAAAATAAAAAATTAAATGCTAAAAATAAATTGCATACCTTAAGATCACGAATACGAAAGGTCGGAATTATTTGATACCAAAATAAAAAAAAATTCAAAACTAATATTTTTGATAAAATAGTAGCCTGGAAGAAATATCGAGAGGTCAAAATTGGGTGTCAACAGCTGGTATTACTGTCTATCCGCATTAAGAGTTGAATCATTCACCACATAAATTGCTAAGACAACGTTCACTATGTTCATGAAGTTGCAATCTACTGTGATGTGTTTGTATGTGCTATTAGGCTCATACTTGAACTTCTTCCACAAGTAGTGAAAGCAAACATCAATTTGGTGCAATAGAAAATACATATAGAAAAATCACCAATAATGTATATAAGATGATTTTAACATAACAAATTTAGCAGCATAAGATACATACATATTCTGTCCATGGCTTACCATCAATACCCATAATGTAGAATCAATTTTTATTTTCAACTGTTCAAACACCAAAGTGCATAATTTGTATGATTGACTTGTTCCTCTTGTAATGTTCGTTGTTGCTCTTTCTGTTAAGTTATTCAATACAGTGCTATGTAAGAAACAAAAAAATAAAAGGAAAATACATATGAGTTAAAATACATACCTATTTACATGATATTTAAGAAGGTCCTTAAGCCACTTCAAAAACTTGCTGGTAACTTTAGTGTCCTGTATTTCATGGAATGGGTGAAATACAAAAGGATGCTTCTTTTTGAATATACGTCGTGGCCCTGATGAACTACCTTTAGTATGACACACAAATACAGAATAAAAAAAGTTAACTACACACATTTATAAATACCACAGATGTATTGTGTCATCATATATACAAATAGTACAAATCAAATACAAATGTAAAAATAAATACATGCACTGTAAATGATACTGTAAATACAAATACAATACTGTTACATAGTCCAAATACATATGTACATTGAACAAATACATATCTACAAAAACAACACTATATAAAATACATATACATACGTATCTGCAAAATCAACACAGTACAAATACATATGTTATACTGTAAAAAAACACACAGTCCAAATACATATGTTACACTGTACAAGTACATATATGCAAATAAAAATCTATACAAATGCATATACATATCTGCAAAATTCAACATAGTACAAATACGTATGCATATCTGCAAAATTCAACACAGTACAAATACGTATGCATATCTGTAAAATTTAACATAGTACAAAATACATATACATATCTGCAAAATACAAGACTGAACAGTTCACCTATGTATTTTGTCATCACATTTAGACATAGAAATTTACATACAAAATATAAAATTTAGGATAATTACCAGCTTCTGAATCAAACTTTATTATGTATGGTGACTCGTTGAATCTAGACGGTCGCTTAGTTCTTACCATTAGTACAGGGATTTGTTCTTCTACATTAGCTGATGGATGTACGATCACACTTCTCTCTGGATTGAGGAAAAAATTGAGGCTTGGGAGAAGCTCGTCGGGAATTGTGAATTGTGAATCAGATAAAATTGTTTCACCCTTTTTCTCAGGACTGCTTACTACATAAATGGAGACTGGTGTCTTATTGTGCTCCTCTGAATACGTTTTCATTGCACCAGGTCTTGATGTATTTGCACTCACATTTGCACCCTCTTTCTTGATCTACGAAATATAGTAAAACAACTTAGAATGTTGTAATATTTCTTAATAATATTAAATTCATAAGTAATTGTCCTCTTCCTTATCGGTGATTTATCTTGAATTGCCGGCTCAGCATGTATGTATTCCAATTTGATGTTTGAAGCAGCTTATCGGATATGAAGAATTATGAATTAGATATATCTTTTGGTGGATCAACATTAATGTTGGTGGGGCTGATTTCAGGTTGATGATTCTGACCAGTATTATCCTTTCAAACACATAAACAAACAAAAAAATTAGGCCATATTCATGTCTATTTATATATATTACAAATATATAAATCGAATATTTTCCTCTGTGTAATCAATCTTCTTATCCTGACCATGCACTGCTGTGCTAGCAATATTGGGACTTAAGTGTCGGGTGATGTGTTTATGCCAACGTTAGCCATATGATGTGCTTGGTCAGATTTCATCTCTTGAAATTGTTGCTACGCATATAAATACAAATATTATCATCAATTTGTATATAATGGTAGTATATACAAATACATATGTATATTACATATGTATTTGTATGCATATATATACAACTACATATATAAATATATTTGTATATGCATTTATATGTGAGA
This sequence comes from Capsicum rhomboideum, assembly GCA_031232105.1. Classification (NCBI taxonomy): domain Eukaryota; kingdom Viridiplantae; phylum Streptophyta; class Magnoliopsida; order Solanales; family Solanaceae; genus Capsicum; species Capsicum rhomboideum. The sequence goes on from CP124711.1 coordinate 15,149,477, forward strand.
AAATAAATCAACTATGTATTTGAATAATAAATGCTAGACCTTGTCTCAAGTTTTGTTTCCTTTGATTGCATTCAAAATAAGATCAAACTTTATTGTTACTAAACTACGAATGTCTTTCAACTCTTTTTGAACCTGTTTTTTAAACAAATCAATGAAAAATAAAAAATGTAATATGTACATGTATTTAAGCTTACCTCGGCACTAAATAAGTCAAAGACTTTATTCGAAATGACTACATCTTCATCTTCGAGACTGCTTGAAGATGGTACACTTGACTGGACCGAAATGAGAATTTGCCTTGATGTTAGCTTGATGTTCTGCCAATTTGAAGCTACTGTAGCTTGTATGTAGACCGATTTAAATATTGGTGTCTTCACCCTGGATAATTTTACAGCATGAGGCGGTGGTGTCCATGATGACATTTGTGCAGTAACTTGCTTTATGGGTGATCTTGGTTGCTTTTTTGGTAGATGTTCATCTCCAACATTAGGTGGTTGTTGCCTCATTTATTCTTGATGGGGGAGGCAGATGGAGCAGCCTCTTGTAATGAATTTTGCATAAATCTCTGGTGGTGGGGGTTCCTGAAAATCATCATCTGAATGATCTGCTTCACTAACAGGTTCATGATGAGGTTCAACTACAACTTGAACCTACTGGGGTATTTGAAATGTTGCAAGTTCCCTCTATGTTGGCTCAATGTTCCTAAAAACAATCTATGATACAGGAAATGTATATTAAAGAATACAGATAAAAAAATTGAACTGTATATACAAAATACAAATATACATACAAAAATAGTTGATCAAAAATAGAAATCTTGCCATTTTCTTCATTGAACATATTGGCCATAAGAGAATCAAAGCGGGGACGAGGTGCATTTGTCTTCCAGTTTATCAATCGAGGAATTTGATTGTCCACCTTAGAAGCAACACTAAGGTAAACTTTTGAGCAACACTCGTACAACCACACTTGAATAGCAAGTGGTAAACCTTGGAGCAAGTAAAACTTTTATTTGGCTTTCAACTTCTTGGTTATACTTTTAGCCAACTCATCAAATGATATAGATCCCCACGGATAATCCTTATAACGATCACTCTCAATCAAGTCAAAATGGACATGTGGTATATCACTATTGTCAATATTTATTAACACGAATGCGTGTATGAAATACAAAATAGCAAACTTCAATGCATCATCATCATTATCCTCCCCCCATATTTTGTCAGCGACCGCTACAAACAAATCTCATTTTTGAATACTATTGGCACCACCAAAATACTGATCAAGAATCCTGTTTGGTATCTCTTCATCAAATACAAAATCATCCTTGTTAGCGACACAATTCAAATCAGTAATTATAGAAAACTCCCTCGGGATGAAACGTAGAATTGTCCCATTTGCACGTATAATTATGGAACTAGCAGAACTATCCTTAGTCTCTAGTGCCATAACACATCTGCACAATTGTGCTTGCACATAACAGTGCTTCTTCTTTGTGGAGGCCCCAAAAATATTCTGATCACAAAAAAATTTGTACTGCTCCTTAGACAATGTATCCTTTAAACTTTTCACAATTTCATTGTCTATGTGACAACATATATGTGGTGCAAACCTGGGTAATTTTCTAGCTATGAATATGGAATCACGCGGCACCTATACAACAAAAAAAGACATAAATCTTAATTGGATATACAAATCATACCTATATGTATTTGTTTATAAAATACAAATCTAATCATAGTGTTAGTAACTTACAAATACAAACTGAAAATATATATACAAATACAAATACATTTATATGACCCATATGTATATACATACAACAACATTATTCTGAGCTTATGCAAATCATTACCCCAACAACGAAATACATTTGTATATATACAACACTTACACAATACATATACAATAATTATTTGTGTTGAATACATATAAAATACATTTACCAGTAGTAAAAATACATATATAATATAGAGAATTAACTTAGATACTAAAGACATAGACAAAATTACAAAATTCAAAAAAATAAAATACCTCTTCTTCTTCATCTACTTCAGAATCATCTCAGAAGATTTTTCAACTTTTGGACTTGAGATTTTGCTAGTTCCTTCAATTTCTTTCGCTTTTTTTTTTTAAAACTGATTTTTGAATTTTTGAGGTTTTTGGAGAAGAATTTTTTTTCAATTTCTTTTCTTTCATAATTTCAACCATCTTCGCTGGATCGTTACGATGCTTCGATCTAACCTCTTCAACGGTCACTAATTTTGATGACTGTATAGGCGTAAATACTGCATTTGTATTTTCATCTTGAAAAAGTACAATACAGAAGGATGGTGGATTATCAGAAACTAAATTGATAGGGGGTCTATCTTTGTTAGATTTTCTATGTAGCGTGTGTTCTGCCATTAGAGCAGACCTCCACAACTCTAAAAATAATATCTTAAAAAAATGGAAGATGGCGACAACAATGGTAAAGAAAAAAAATACAAAATACAAATTAGATGACTTCTGGGGAAGAGATAACATGCAATAACTGAAATTAATGCTTATCTGATTTGTGTAGAAAACGTGAGAAATATAGTAGAATTTAAAATCTAAAAAATAGAAGAATAATTGAGAAAATAAGAAAGAGGTAAAATCAAAAAAAAGAAGGTTATAAATGCAAACTGTGAAAAGAGGAGGAGTTACGCATGATAACTGTAACAAGCGGTAGTAGCTTGATCCCACTAAAAATAATGTTATTTTGGCTGTATAACTTAATTTTTTTAAAGTATTATTATTTAGTTTAATTAAAGGCTTAAATTTTCGATGCTGTGTACTTTTCCCTATTTCAAACTGTAGTTGTTTATGAAATTTTCTCAATATATTTGTAGGTAAAAGTCCACTTAATAAAAGGGGCCTAAAAAGCAATTCCGTTCGAAACCATTTAGGCCCAATACACTTCCAGATTGGAGCACCTATATCTTCATCCTCTTACCTAAAATCCCTAGCCCTAATTCAACATTGGATCTCTCGCCGTCTTTGTCATTTGCTTAACTTAATTTTTGATTTTTGTTTTGGAGGAAGATTGCCGGTGATGACAAAAAAATAAGCACGAGCGGCAACAACATCCTTTTTGCGCACCTATGGTTGTTACCATGGGGTTGTTGTTTGCTATGAATAATGTGCCTATATGCTAATCTGAGGCCTTCTTCCCCCCATTCTTCTTTGTCATGTTAATGTACATGTTTTTTTTAAAAAATTCCGTTTGTTATTGGTGTTAATTTTGTGCTTAGCAGTTATTTTCTCCTTGATATTGTTTGATTTGGACTATTTCTCATGAGTAATTTGAGTTTATTTCACCTTTCGCTGTGTTAATTTTTTTTTTTCTTTTTTCTGATTGTTGTAATGTGCTACATTCAGTATATTTTTTTTGCTTGTGTTTTGAGGCAGTGTATATCAGAATAAAACTAGAAACTTTAGCATCCCAAATAAGATTAGAGATGGTTGTTGTAGTGTTAGAATTATCCGCTTAGCTCCTGTTTGGTCATAGATTTTGAAGATGAAACTTGAAAATTTGAGTTTTTGAAATTTGAAGTTGTGTTTGGACGAACTGCTTTAGATTGTTTTTCCTTGAGTTGAGGATCTATCGAAAAACAGCACATCTATCTCTGAGCTGGTGGTCATTTTAAAAATTTGAAGTTTTGTGAGTAGGAGTCCTAAAAGCTAGTCTGAGCTTAGATATTCGTCCTAAAATATTTGAAGATTAGATATTGAAATTTAATCAAATTTTATGGCCAAATGCTAGCTTATAGTCAAGAGGTTGAGAGTTCAAGTCACCATGGAAAATGTTCATTCAAGGAATGTCCTTTCCTTGGGCAATTGCTTGATGACTTGAACACCTAACCTCTTGGTTGGAAGTGAAGGGTTATTTAACTTGTTCTCGTCTTTATATTGTTTGTATCCTTAAAGTTTTTGGTCTTTAAAGTTTTATTCTGGTATATGTTTGTCTTTATAATTTTGTTTAGGCATTCGATGTGAAGATTATATAGTTATACCAATGTTTAGCTACCATGATCTTAGAAAAGTAAGTGTGGGATATATAACTTTAATTGTAGAAATGTCCCTAGTTAAATATCCTAATTGAGTTAGTCAGTTTTGGTTCATGATAAAAAGAAATGCAAGACGATAGATAGGATAAGGAAAGAAGTCCCCCTTTTTTGTTGGTTCCAATCAAATTCAGGGACCATCGTTGGATTGCTATCTTATTCATGATATTGGTGGATCTCCTTTTTGGCTGGTTCTCAGTGTTAGTTGTTGCATTTCATAGTCTTTAATTGTTTTCTAGAATATGCATCTATGCTGGTCTGTTCAAGTAATTTCAATACGAACTTCTCTTTGCTTCATGGCCTGTTTTGGTAATGTGTCGTTGTGACGAGGTCTACCAGAAACAACCTCTCTATCCCATTAAGGCAGGTCTGCCCACATCTTACCATCCTCAGACCCCAGTTGTGGGACTACACTGGTTAGGTTGTTTACGTTTGTTACTTTTCTTTCGCTTGAAACTGCTTGCCCTTTTAATACTTGACTGCGGCTGCAGCTGGAAAATTCTCTGATTGTAAGTCTTATTAGTCCAGTCTTAAACATACCCCATGTACTTTCTGAAGTAGGACGGGGAGTTTAATTGCCCCTTTCACTGCATTGGTTGAGTTTAAAGGGTATGGATGCAGATTCTTATTTCATGTGGACATAAAAGTGTTTTTTTTTAATTGAGAAGGTAAAGGTGTGGTGTAAGTTGGGAGTAATTTTTCAAAAGGTCACTCAATTTCGTGAATTTATTTACTTAAGTCATTTTTCTTCATTTGATAACAATACCATCACTCTTAACTATTCTCTTATTTCTGTACAAGTCATTAATGCTAGAAACTAACATAAAACAACCAGAAAATCACTTCTATCCAAAAAGTTTACTAAAGAAGCTCTAAGAGTTGTTGATGGGCCTGGAGTAGAACTGGAAAAACCGACAAAATCAAACTGACCAAACAAAACCAAATCGCCCCATGTACACCCCTATTTGCAGTTGATTGCAATGAAGGTTCACTAATTTTAAATATGTTATGGCTTACTGAGATGCACATTTTGTAGTTGGATACCGTGGTGTTGCTTGTAAGATATTTAAGTTGTACCTAATGTGGGGTTGATGGACCAATGCACAATGCAATAACTTGTTGACTTTTAAGGGGTCGTTTGGTTTGCTGATAGTGTTACTATAATCCTGAGATAATTTATCTCACCTGGAAATGAGATAAAATAATATCAAGTTGGATGGAATAAGCGGAATATCCTGAATTAAGGTTGGGATTAAAATTATTTCTGTTTAGTTGAAAGTATGGATGCGTTTATCAAAACAACGTATGGATGTGTTTGAATGAAAAAGATATATATGTCGCGTGGGCAGGAAAGCTTTTTCAAATGCTTATCACTCTGTTGGAAGGCAAATATGGTGATAGAGTTTTAATATGGGTGTGTTTGAATGAAAAAGATGTATCTGTCTCGTGTGCAGGAAAAGCTTTTTCACATACTTATCAAATGCAAGTCGACTTTCTCTAAGCCCCCAGTGATAGCAAATATCAAATTGTTAATTTGAAGGAATGAAATTCCAATATAAGTTTTGTGTCCTGAGCCAGGGGTCTATCGGAAACAGCCTCTCTACCTCATCCGAGGTAGTGGTATGGACTGCGTACACTCACCCTCCCCAGGCCCCACTTGGTGGGAATGCACTGGGTATGTTGTTGTTGTTGTAGTTGAAAGTATAAATTTATCTCAAGAAATTTATACCTTTAACCAAACAAAGTATAATTTTAATCCTAAAACATCCCATCTTATCCTCCGTACCAGATGACCCCAACCTAGTCTTATCTTACTTTCCGGAATCATGACTTTGAGATAAATAAAAGAATAGTTAAGTTGTTGTAAAAGAATAAGACTAGAACAAGAACAATGTAGAGAAGAGAGGATATTTCTTATTTCTGTTGAAGGATGAGTTACAATGAAGAGAACCCCTCTATTTATAGGGGAAAATTCTGCCTAACTCCAAATGATAGATATCTTGATAGATAATTTGCTATATCTTCCTAATGTTTGTAATTCGCTAACTTTTTAATTTGTGATTATTGGAGGAAGATGGCCGGTGATGACAAAAAAATAAGCACGAGCGGCAACAACATCCAGTTTTTGCGCACCTATGGTTGTTACCATGGGGTTGTTGTTTCTATGAATAATGTGCCTATATGCTAATCTGAGGCCTTCTTTTCTCTTTCTTCAAAATAGTTTGTTTGTTTTGTAGTTGTTGTGCTGAAATGTGTGTGTTGTTATTATTGGTGTTAATTTTCTGTTCAGCTGTTATTTGCTCTTTGACATTGGCTGATTTGGCCTGTTTCTCCTGAGGCCTCTATTTGTGCTATTGCGTATTTCACCTTTGGCTGCGGGTAGTAATGTGCTACATACAATATGTATTTTATACTTGTGTTTTAAGGCAATGTATATCAGAATAAAATCAGATATTCAATTACCTTTAGCATCCCAAATAAGATTAGAAATGGTTGTTGAAGTGGTAAAAAATGGGCGTTCGGTAATTCGGTTTATTTATTTCTGTTTTTTCGGTTTTCGGTTATGGGTATGTGTGTACCGAAAACCTAACCGATTTAGTTCGGTTCGGTTTGGTTTTTTAAAATTCTGTTCGGTTCGGTTTCGGTTTATGAATTCGGTTTTTTCCGTTTTGAAAGAAGAAGAGGAAAAACAGAAAAAATAAAACGGTATCTGAAAATGGAATCGTCGTTCGATGTGAGTTTGGAATCACCACTGGTTGCGTCGTTGTTCGAGTGTTGGTGAGTTTGGAATCACCAGTGTTGGTGAGTTTTTTTGTGTAGTGAATTCACTGTATTAGGACTTAGGTAATTAGGTTTATGTTTTAAGTGGGTTGTTGGTGTTGGGCTTAGATTTAACTCATTTAAGTGGGTGGTTGGTGTTGTATATAAATAAATTATAAATTTCATTATATATGTATAAAAAAAAAAAATTTAAAAAAAGAATTATATTTTAAATTTCGATTTAACCGAATTATCCGAAATGCAGAAATTATAAAAAAAACAAACCGAAACCGAACCGAAAAATCGAATTAATTCGGTTCGGTCCGATTTTTCGGTATTTATGCCCACCCCCCGTAAAATCCTCCACTTAGCTCCTTTTTAGTCATAGATTATTTAAGTTGAAACTTAAAAATTTGAGTTTTTGAAGTTTTGATTTTTGGAGTTTGAAGTCATGTTTGGACGGATAGCTTTGGACTGTTTTCTTCCTTGAGTCGAGGGACTATTGGAAATTGCCTCTCTAAATACACTCTACGTTGTGTTTGGTCATGGATTTTATTGCAATTTTTTTTTTGGTTTTGTAAGCTGTAGTTCCAAAAACCCAAGAAAGGTCTGCTTTGGGAATTTGAAATATTTGATGATTAGATTTTTGATACTATTGAAGATTAATTATCAAAATATAATCCAAAATCTATGGCTAATGCTAGCTTATAGTCAAGAGGTTGAGAGTTCGAGTCATCAAACCATTGTCCAAAGGAAGGAAATTCCTTGAATTAACATTTTTCATGGTTTAGATCCTACAGATTTTCTTCTTAGTTTTATTCTGATATATGTTTGTCTTAATAATTTTGTTTAGGCATTGGATGTGAAGGTTGTTTAGTTTTACCAATGTTTAGCTACCATGATTTTAGAGAAGTAAGTCTAGGATATAACTTTTATGGTAGAAATGTCTCTAGTTAAATATCCTAATTCAGGTAGTGAATTCTGGTCCATGATAAAAAGAAATGCAAGATGAGAGAAAGGATAAGGGAAATAAGTACCCCTTTTGTGTTGGTTCCAATCAATTCCAGGGACCATCTTTAGATTGCTATCTTATTCATGATATTGGTGGATCTCATTTTGCTGGTTTCTTAGTGTAAGTTGTTGGAATTTCATAGTCTTAAATTGTTTTCTAGAGTATGCATCTACGCCGGTCTGTTCAAGCAATTTCAATACGAAACTTCTCTGTTGCTTGAAAGTGTTTGTTCTTTGATTTCGGCTTTTTTTTTTTCCTCTAAAGGATAGCTTTTATATCTGTGGCTGCAGCTGGGAAATCTTGTGATTGTTAAGCTTTATCGGTCTACTTTCTAAAGTAGGATTGGTTGAGTTTACACTGCATTGGTTGAGTTTTAAAGTATGGATACATATTCTTGCTTCATGTGACTGGTAGATGTAAAGAATAATGCTCTGGTTTTCAGTGCTATTTCCAATTGTTTGTTTTTGTGTACTAGTTTCATCGATGAATATAAGTATGTTTTTTCTCGACAAAGGTAAAGAGTGGTGGAAGTTGGGTGTAAATTCTCAAAAGCCACTTGTGATTCGATTTTATGAATTTGCTTACTAAAGTATTTTTTTTCTTCATTTGACAACAATGAAATCATTCAACTATCTGTCATTTCTGTAAATTAACGCTGGAAACTAACATAAAACTACCGGAAAAAAAGTCTACTAAAGAATCTGTAAGGCCTCGTTTGATTGGGGAACAAAGTTATCTTGGGATGATTGTTATTTTAATTTCCACCCTCAATGTGGACAAAAATAACACTACGATTCAGGATAACTAATCTCACAATTTTATCTCAATCAAACGTCGGATAAATTCATCCTAAAATTAATTTTGGGATTAGTTATTCCTTATCCGTCATATCAAATGAGCCCTAAGAGTTGTTGATGAGCCTGGAGTATAATTGAATGAACTAACAATATTTAACTAATTAGGCCAAACCAAATCGCCCAAGTACACACCTAGACTTGCAGTTGATTGAAATGAGAGTTCACTAATTTAAAAATATGTTATTGCTTATTAAGCTGCATATTTGTAGTTGGATAGAGTTGGACAAATTAACAACAATGCAATAACTTGTAGACTTTTAGGATCGTTTGATTTGCGGACAAAGTTCTCTCTAGATTATAGTTTTTGACTTATAATTCTCCTAGATTATAGTTTTTGAATTATAATTCTGGAACTAATTAATCTCACTTGGATTTGGGAGGTGAAATAAAATAATATTACGTTGGATGAGATAAAGTGAGATATTCAGTATTAAGGTTGAAACTATTATAGTATGTTGTTTGGAACTAACCACTTTATTGGCCCATCTATGCATCTCTTCTTCACATGTCTGAATCATTTCAATCTCGTTTCTCTCAACTTATATGCCATCTTGTATGTCACAAAGGCCACTCTTACATTATCATGTATAACATCGTTCCTAATTGTATCTCTCCTTGTATGGGCACACATCCATCTAAACATCCTCATCACTTGAACGTTCTTGACTAGTCAACACTTTGCCCTAACAACAATGTTGATTTATCCATCATTCTGTAGAACTTACCTTTGAGCCTTGGCGACATGTTCCTATCACACATTACCCTAGAGGCGAGCCTCCATTTCACTCGCCCTCTCTAGTACGACGTGCGAAATCGTCATTGATCTCCTCCTCTCCTTGGATTATTGACCTAAGATACTTGAAACTTCCTCTTTTGGATATGACTTGTATATCAATCTTTACGTCCACCTCCGTCTCCTATTGTTTTACGTCATTGAACTTGCATTTCAAGTACTCTATTTTTTAATTTTGCTTTACCTAAAACCTTTAGACTCTAGGGCTTGTCTCCAAACTTCTAGCCAATTGTTTAACTTCACTACCGTTTTGTCAATCAATACTATGACATTTGCGAATAACATACACTATGGTACCACCCCTTAAATATGTTGTGTCAATTCATCTATCAGGCAAATAGGAACGGACTAATGGTTGACCCCTGGTGCAATCTATCACGATTGAGAACACCCATCACGACTGAGAAGTGTCCTGAGTCACTTTCCATTGTTTAAATTCGGGTCTTGGCTACATGGTACATGTCCTTAATTGCCCTAATGTAAATCACACACACCTCTAGACTCTAAACACCTTAAAAGAATCTCCCAAGAAACTTTATCGTAAGCCTTTTCAAGGTCAATGAACACAATGTGTAAGTCTTTCTTCTTGTCCTTACACTGTCCAACAATCTCCTTATTAACTCTTTATGTTAGACAGCTGTATATACTGTAATATTACAAGGGCAACTCGATACACTAAAACTCTTGCTATGCGCAGGATTCGGGAAAGGACCTGACCACAATATATTGTAATATTGTGATAGAATAATGACATCGTAGGTCATGCAAATTGTTGAGCCACAGAGTTGTATTTGGTGGATTTTCCAGTTTGCAGTTTGGTCTCTTGGTTTTGGAACAATGCTCCAGAGACTCACTTCGATTTGCTATTAATTGGTTTTGTTCAGCAGCAGATCCTTTTGTATTAATCTTGCAGTTCGCGTTGCTCTCGGCAGCAATATAAAAGATAAATCGCTACACCTAGTATGCCCGATTGACTTATTTTTTGTTATACTCCCCGTAACTTTTCTTTAGCCATGCTTGGGTAGAATAGCCGAGTAAGTATTAATAGCATAACAATAAAGCCTTCCTCGTCATGAATATCTTATGACCTCTCGGGAGAATCGCATCAAAGAGGATGAGTTAATATGTATAATTACTGAATTTTACTCAATCGTTAAAAGTAATTGAATTTTGCTAATATAACAGTATGGTAATAATTTTTATTTTCACATTAAAGTAATTAAATTTATCTACTATATCAGTAGGATAAAAAATGTTACCAACTATAATAATAAAGTCACCTTGATGGATATCTAATTAAAACTTTACTCTCTCGAATACCGAGGGCATAAAACTGCCCTCTAAAACAGTAACTTCACCTTGGTGGATTACTTTACTAGTTATTACAAGTAAATTTTACTACTATAATATGTAAAGTTTACTTGCTTTAATGTAAAAAAAATAAAAATAAAAATTCTTTCTAATATTAGTTACACGTAAAAAACAAATCCAAAACTTGATGTATGTTTTATACGTTTTTACTACAAACTTTGTAGGTTAGGTGTGGCTGAGGGACAAAGGTTCCTTCTATAAGTTTTGCACCAACGATATCGGAATATTATCACAATGCAACTTTTTTCTTGAAAGAGTGGTAATTTTAAGGTTTTATTTTTGATCCAAATTGTTTTCGAGCGATATCGGAAATATAATATTTTTCATAAAGGATATGTTTGGTAGGGAGGAAAATATTTTTGTTAACGGCCTTTGCGCCAGTCTAATATTCTAGACATTCATTTTTCTTCCAAATATAGAGGGAGTGGGGAATTATACTACAGATATGATATATGGGTCTAACGTAATCCCAAAAATTAGTTCACGAGGGAAGTTTGCCCAAGTTCATATAAGGAGACTATTAGTGTGTTCCCAATGAATGTTGGACTCTAATCCACTCTTAACACCCCGTTGCACGCCCATACTGCAAACTCGAGTGGTGGACAATATAATATGGGGCCATAGACAGGGATGGTGCTGACCATGTAAAGATATGATATTTAGGCTTAACTTAATACACCAAAAGCTAGTTAATGAGAGAAGACCAGTGGAATTCCCAACCAATATAGGACTCAAACCCAGTCAACATACACAGTTAATCTTATCTGGCTTCAGATTAACGAGTTGTAGGTGTGTGACCATAAATTTAGTGATATTTGAAAAAAAAAAAAAAAAAAAAAAAAAAACTGCTCTTGAGAATTGAAGTTAAAAAATGTTGTTTAAAAGTTGAAGTTGTATTGGAACATGCATATTTCACTAGAAGAAAATTGAAATTTTGTAAGTGCAATTTTTTCACTCAAAACCAATTTTTCAAATTTGAAAAACTCATCTTCAAAAACAAAAACATACCCAGTAAAATCCCTCAAAGTGAAGTCTGGGAGAGGGTAGAGTGCACGCAGACTTTACCACAGAGAGGTTTCCGAAAGACCATCAACTCAAGCATTTTGATTTTTCTTTTTAAAGAACGGAAAAACCTCATGTCCAAACTACCGGTAGTTGCTGTTTTGTAATAAAAAGAAATATAATTTTGTCCGTTAACTATATCATTATGCAGAAAACCTTAGTACTTTCAGTGCAAGTTTCAGTGTTGGGGACCATAAATGGCTCCATGCTTCCAGTCTTGATTGATTTTACAACTCCCTCCATTCCTAAATAAGTGGTTCAAGTCTCACCGGACTAACATTGGTCTTTTATCACCAAGGAAGTTTGCATCTTGCATATTGCAATTACATTTAGGCATCATTCCAGAATAGAGATACCGCGCCCAAGATGTTGGTTCACTAGCAAGCATAGCACGTAATATGCAAATTGGGCGAACACAACGGGTTCAAACCCACCTCTGGACAAAAACTAGTATAAAAACGGAGCGTTTGCTGACACTCGAAAATTCCTTGGTTATAAAAAATTAAAATGGAGTAATAATAAAAGTTCTAAACTGTATGAGAAAGAACACAGAGATTCAGAGAATGGTGCAACATGTAAACCACAAGTACAGTTCAACATTTCGAGCTAACAGAATAGTAAGTTAGATGAACGAAACTGTGAAACATCCTTGTCTATTTACATAAACCACGAAAAGGAAATGGTCCAAACACATGAAAAAACGGTGATTAATTCAACAACAAACATACCTACTGCAATTTAACTGGGCGTTAGTTCAGGAACCAACGTAAACAAGGTTAGTGCAACCGCCAATCCGAACACCTCAGTACTTCTTGCAGAACCTGCACGATTCAGTCTACCGATCAATACACTTAAAGAGAGGATAAAATGGTTCAGCTGTAATACTAACGATTTCAGAAAAATGAGAGATTGGCTTATACATTACAAACTTCTTAGTAAGTCTTGAACATGCATTTTCACAGTTACTCCATCTGTCCTAATTTATGTGGCACCCTTTCCTTTTTAGTTCGTTTCAGAAAGAATGTCACCTTTCCTTATTTGGCAACTATTTAATGACACCAAAGACAACTAAAAGTAAGCATTAAAGTGACTTTAATAAGGGTCAGTTTGGTAAACAAAACAAAGTCTTCCCTTATTTCTTAAATCTCCATGCCCAATCAAACAGTGCCACATGGATTGAGACGGAGAGAGTATTAATTACCAAATGGTACACAGTTATACATACTCTGCCTAAACATCAATCTCTACTACTGCTCAATCCAGTTCAGAAAAATATCAAAGTGAGCGAAGCACATGACATCAAATGATGATTTTTTTCAAGAAAAAGGTTACAGCAGAAGCACCTGTTGTCTCGTCATTCGCAGGCAATTTTGGTGTCGAAGCTGCTGAGGCAGATTGCGAATGCTTGAAATGCAGAGATAGGATACTGATAGTCCATGGTGAACACATCCTCTCCGACTTTCCCAAACTGGAGAATAACATTCTCCTCTTCCTGTCCAGCTCCATCCCCGAGGGAAGCAACTAGCTGAAAGTTTTTTACAGAAGCAACTGTTACCCGGCCATTGAAGTTAAGACACCAGCATTGGAGTTGCTCGTGCCACCTAGGAGCCTTGTTCTTCAAAGTTAGAACTTCATCTTTTGAACTGGTTAAAGGTCCGGAGGATGAGAAATTATCCGTGCGAGTTGATTTTGATCTAAAAAAGGGAATGGAGGGAAAGGAATCTATATTCACAGGAACAAATTCCGTTTGCGTAGGGGCTAAACCCCCAGGTTCCATAGCAGAAGCCGGAATTGCGTCCATGACAGACAGCATCCTCCTGGGCCCCCTGACAAAAAAACAATTTATTTTAATTGGCAAGTGAAAGACAACCACAGTTTTTCAATCAGTAAGAAAAATAGCCATTCTGGTTTCAACCTCTAAAAGTGTAATATTCTTACGACACCAAAAGCCTATAAAATTAATCTTGAGTTTCCTGTTTTGGTTGTACAAAGGAAAAAACATTCACTTTTTAGTATGAACTGAACGAAAATATCCACCTACTTTTCGTTTTTTTTTTCTTTTTGGAAACTAGAAGAGCGAATTGGATCTTATGGACAACTGAAGAATGAACGATACCACTACCACCAGCCATATAGGCATACAAAGAGTATATCCTTAACTGGACATGACAGATAAAAGCATACAAAAGGAACCGTCTCTTACCTAGCCCCCAGGACATTCAACTCGTATGAGATGTGAGCTACAGGAAAGTTGCCGTTGGGTATTCTTGGAGAGATTTGTTTCATCCCAACAAACCTAGTAGAGCGGCATTTACTGACTTTAGCTCCTGCGTTAGAGGGTTGTGCATCATAGATAGTGAACTTGGTCCCCAGGAAGTTGGATCTATTACAAAGTTCAGCAAAGGAGAACATAGTCAGCAAGACGCCAATAAAGTAGCAAATGACATACTCGCGCGACAAACCTCAGCTTCCCAATGTAGGTGCTGCTACCCTTGGAAACATCTTCAGCACTTAAAGAAATGATGTAATCATTGTATGTTGCCCTTTTACACTTCCGAGCAGCAAGAAGAAACTTTCCATCATCGTTACAAGCTGTACAAAAACCCAAGTCATGAAGGTCAGTGCAATATCATTTAGCCTGAAAAAGTAAGCAAGGAAACCCTACATAGGTGCAGGTATAAGCAAATGAAACCTCCTAAGGCACTGATTGCACCAAAAGATAAACTGAAAAGAAAAAGAGGGAAAAGATACAAGAAGGGTGCGTGCTTAATACATCTAGAAAGAAAGAAGTGAAAATGAAATAAATGCTTATTCACCTTCACTTAAATTAAGGTAGAGCTGATATGTCTGTGAGCTGCGGTTCCTTCTGATGAAACATTGAATAAGATTGTCTCTAGGACCAGGCTGCAGGAACAGGAGAAAGTGATCATTTATTATTATTGTAACTTGTTAAATTTTGCGAACATATAAACATTGCTCTAGTTTGCATACCTTAACTGGGAAAGGGGAAAAAAGTACACAGGAATGTAAATGTTAGAGAACAATATATAACTGCATAAATTAATCTTGTGCAACAATTGGTTTTGTTCAATCAGCTCAAAGTGGTATGAGCAACAAATACAAATAAAACAAAGCTCAGGTGATAAGTTGATAACAGCTTAAAAAAGTGTAACCATTCAGTAGTAAATCCAACAGACATAGTTGTTAGCATTCTTTGCAAAATATCATTCCAAAAATCTTCTTTTAAGTTGACAGATTTTTTTCAGTCCTATATATGTAATATACACTGAGCATATTGTATACATATGCTATAATCATCTCTTTTCATGGCTGTTGCAATAATTGTTCCATCCGTTTGTTCTCTATCTTCCTCCTACCCTCCCCCCTTTTGAGTGCATTGAATGCATGATCAGTCAATAGTTATTACTTACCAAAGTTAAATGTTGTAGAACACGGAACCTTTCCAAATGCCGCTAAAGTTCTAGTTGGAGTTACTCTCGATTAAAATAGACAAGAGCAACCCCGCCTAAGAAGTTGAGAATATCTTCCACACTACTTCAGTAGAATCTTCACTCAAGTGCATAAGGGTGCAGTAGGTTCAAGGTCTATATTTTTTTATGTTGATACTTGATATAACATGTTACTGTAGATTCCCATGCTCTGCACGAATCTCTTCTTATAGAAATTAGCAACTAAAGCAGGTGCCTAACAGCAATTATAACAAACACGCCTAACAGCAATTATAACAAACATTCATCATGAGTGAAGTATACCATAACCTTGAATATGCTCCAGAGTAATCTAAAGGGAACATGGAAGTTCAATGAGAATGTAATAAAGGTTAAAAGATCTTGCTGAGAATAAAGATTTAAAAGATCTACAGATGCACTGAGGTTTTATGAGGTATGCTACATGGTTTAAACTAAGTTATGGTTGCTCGAAATAGCTATTTGCTTTGATATTTCAACTGGAGTAACCACCCCTTCCAACAAGGAGAGTATGATTTTGTCTTATTTTGCTCTTTGTAAGTATCTTTTCTTTCTGAGTTCTTTCATACTTGCATTCATTCAGTATCCTATATCATTTGCATATCCGAATCCCCAAGGGGAGTGACTGAGTGGTCGAGCACAGAAGAAATGTCCTAGAGATTCCAAGTTTGAATCCTAACTACAACACTCAGTTTGACCTCATCTGAAGGCTGGAGAAGGATGATTACCGGCTACATCACGCTACAGCAAGCTCGCCCAACGCTAAACCACTCAAACTCGTAAAACTCATGTTCATTCAGCCGGGAATGTCGGCTTAACAAAATTTGTTCCTTAGTCAAACCCTAAGTGGTCAAAGTTTCAGAAGAATACGATGTGTGAGCTTTCAACAATTTATTTCTCATCCAGGAATCAGTTGCCACAAAAACATGCAGCATTTCCCCGTTGATCCTGATGTTGCAGGAATGTCCCAGCACGTTCTTAGTTTTTTCTTTTAATGTATTAGCACATCCTTAGTTAATTACCTTGTTTTCTAATAATAACAATTAACAACAACAACAAAGACCCACTATAATCCCACAGGTGGGATCTGGGGAGGGTAGACCGTACCCCTTTTGTGGATGATAGGAAGGTTGTTTCCGATAGACCTCGGCTCAAGGAGAGATGAAAAATGAGCAGTAATAACATGCAGTAAGAGCAACAAGATAATAAGATAAACTACAACAACAACATACCCAGTGTATTCCCACAATGTGGGGTCTGGGGGGGGGGGAGGGGTAAAGTGTACGCAGTCCATACCACTACCTCAGAAGAAGTAGAAAGGTTGTTTCCGTCAGACCCCCGGCTCAAAAATAATAAGATAAACTAAATGAAAGAAACAGTCAGGCAGCTATTCCACTCTACTCTGGTTAATTCCATTCCCATACTAAATAGAGAAAATTTCACAAATAGTGGCACTTTGATGCCTATTTACCAAACGTAGTGATAGTTTCGCTAATTAGCTAAGGCTGGGAGGCATCTACCTCATCCCGATCACAAGGAGAGGTCCACTATGATGGGGGGTAGCAAAAATTATGAAATTCGCTCTATATCAGTGGTACAACAATTCACTCTATATCAGTGTATTATGAGATACACTAGTATCATCACCAGAAAATCACCCCAATCATCACCATAAATTCAGATCTTGACCATAGATACAAACCAGAAACACTCTAGACACAACCTAGAAACATTCCAGAGACAACACATCTACAATCTAGCTACGCCTTCGAAAATCACTAGTATCACTTGTATTTATTCACTCTAATTTCACTTATATTCATTCGCTCTACTATATCAATTGATACCGAGTTGTATCATTTGTATTCGTTCGCTCTTATTTCACTTGTATTCATTTGCTCTACCGAATGAGTCTAAATCAATGGACATCAATAAAGAAGAACAGCAGGCGAAGGGAAGGGGCTGAGGCCTGCATGGAAGGGCAAAGGAGAAAGGCAAGGAAGCGATAGGGTATATTTTTAAGGATTTGCTATAAAATCCAAAATATAACTATGACTGGTAATTGTTTTTAACCTATCACTATAAAGGGTAATTAGAGGGTTGAAGTTTGCTATATCAGGTAATTATTGCTATTAAATATGCCTTCCAAGGAAAATTAGAGACTTCCTAGATGTCACACTTATCTCAACTAGTTGGTACCATCTATATGAATAATTAACTTTTATTGTGTTATGTTTTTAGCTAAATCTACAATAATGACGTGAGATTTTAGTAATTTAAAGAGAACGAGAAGAAATTTAAGGACATGACATATGAGGGTAAATACTACAAAGAAACAATTATGACACTATCACATAATAATTGGTTTAGGCTAAAATAATTATCTATATTCATTCTACTCTACCTGGACGCGCCTCATTCAATGTAGCTTGTTTACTAGAAAAACGAATGCTTTTCTAATAACAGTAGTAGATATAAATATCATCAACTACAAGGTTCATCCCCTATGCAGAGAACTAACATATAGCAGAACTATGAGTCCTCGTAGAACTATGTAACGTACACAACAAGAATGCAAAAGCATACACTGGAACACTAATAGTTCATAAAAATCAAGAGTCGAACCTGCTTCAACGAGATGGGGAACGTTAATTTCCCACAAATTTCAGGTGTTTTAACAATTTCTTTCATAATTTCTCTCCAACTCCTACAAACACCAGCACAAGCAACCACATTTTTTCGCGGACGCCACGCAGAGTCAGACGCCTCAATCCTCATTAACACATCTCTCAATAGCTCAGGCGGCATATTAGCCCAACAACTTTGCCTCAAAGCATCAACTGTCACATTACAATCCTGAACCACTCTCTGTGATCTAGAGCGAAATCCTTTTCGAGAAATGCTCCCAAATTCACCCCTCATATCCTGAATCATACTCTTGAACGACATTTTCAACACCTATAACCTCACTAGATAACAAACTATACAACACTACTCTCAAAATTTTCCTCAACAGTGAACTTTCAAAGAAGATCTCTTTCTACAATTACAAATTAAAAAAAAAAAAAACCAATACAACCTACAAGTTTTCAAGAATCAATCTTGGATGGGAATTTTGCACCAGATCCTATTTCTTGGTAAGCCCCAGAAATCAAGTCAGCTCTATGTTACACCATAAACACACACCAAAACTGATAATCACCCATCTATAAATCTAAAGCTCCAATCTTTAATACATAAAAATCAAATCTTTGATTAAAAAGCTTCAATCTTGGATAAAATGGAGAAACCCCATGTAGTCATATACCAAAAAAACTAAGAAAAACCCACCAAAATTGATAATCAGTCATCTATAAAGCTAAAGTTCCAATCTTTAATACATAAAAATCAAATCTTGGATAAAATGGAGAAACCCCAGATAAGAAAACCCACCAAAAATGTACCTCCTAATAATAAACCTAAACACACCGACTTAGCATTTCTACATCAAGAATTGAATTGATGATACATGATCAGGAGCTATACCAGATCTAAAAAACTCTTGATAAAAGTACAATGAATGCTCATAAAAACAAGATAGCTGACATGGGTCCTAGAGTTTTGTGTTTGAACATCATCTGGGAGTTGGGACTTTGGCAAGAAGGAGTAGATAGAGGGAATATAGGGGGTTAGGGTTGGTAGGTTTGGTTGAAAAGTTAAGCAATTTTACTTACTTCAGTTTTTTTGGGCTTCAGAGAGAAGTGTTGGTAGTACTCTGGACTTTTGTTTATTTGTCTCACATACGCATTGGATCATCTCTGACACATTCAAACCGGGTTTGGTTCTTGATCCGCCAATTTGGATGGATTCTGAATATAGTACTAGATATAATGTCTAAATTAATACAGTAGAGGATTCAAGTTATATATATTGACAACGTAAATTGATAGATATTTAGATGCTCGAAGATGAGAAAGAATGTCTTAATGGAGAATGCCGATTGTGAATGCTGGTGCATAGAGTATTTTACATTCATATAGGGTTCGAAGAATGATCGCATCCAAAAATGTGACGTAAATAGATAATGTATTACAAGTTAAATGGCCGGATGAAATCAAATATACATTATTGCAGAAATCGTCAAGGATAACTGCTTTATTAGCGGAACTCAGAGTTAGGCGGCGAGAGTGATTCTCTAAGCCGGTATGGATTTCCAAGAAAGGGAAATTCACTTATGATATGGAGAGAATCCCAGGATGTATATGCTTTTTTTAAGGTTGACGGAAAGACAAAAACATTCTGTTGTTATAGGAAAATCAATATACTTCTAAAGTCAAATCAAGATCAACTAGGACAGAAATAAAGTGTTGGATCGAACTCTCACAGTAATAGTTATGAATAGCCATCGACTTCAGAAAAGAGTGGAAAAATAAGACCTATTATGAGATATACAATGGATTAATAGAGCATTTGAGTTATATATATATATACACTTACAACGTAAATTGATAAGGTATTTAGAAGCTCGGAGATAAGAGAGAATGTACTAATTGAAAAATGTTTTGAGTTTTGATGCATAAAGTATCCCGCATTTATGCACGGTTTAAGGAAGGACCTCATTTAAGGGTGAGAGAGAGGATATGAGTTATGTATACTTACCATGTAAATTGATAGATATTTAGATACTCGGAGATAAGAAATAATGTAGTAATGTAGAAATGCTTCGAGTATTGGTGCATAAAGTATTTCGTATTCACACAGGATTTGGAGAAGGACTACATATTTTTTTTTGGTAACTGAATTTCCATTAATCACCAAGTAAAGCATTACAAAATTATAGTAGACTATAACGTATGTAATACAAGTTAAATGGGTTGAATCAAATATATAGTATTTACAAACAAAAGTATTAGGTTATCAGGGGAAAATTAATATACTTCATCAAATCAGGATCAACTAGGACATTAATAAATTATTAGGTCAATATCTTCTTTGATCTCAAGGTAATAGCAATGAATAGTCATTGTCTTTCAAGAAAAAGTAGAAGAATGGAACCTATTACGAAACATACAATGATTTACATATGTATGATCATTATACTTCAACCAAGAGAATTTTTACCTATTATAAAAGATTATTTTTCATTTTAAAATTACCAATTAATGGTCGTATAAAAAGTTAAGTACTTACTATTTTATTTTTTTTGCAAGTTATTAATATACTATCAATGTAGAATTGATTAGAGCAAGTTTAATATACGTTGATAGTAGAATTATTTTACGAGCAACTCTTTAGATACTTATTGTGTTCTATTTATCTACGTGTACCAAGTTTAATTCTTTTCACCAAGTTCTTTTTGCTGGTTTAAAGAGTCTTTTCTCTCTCGTCTTTTTCATATGAAGAGTTCACTTTAACATTTACTAGTATAAGTATCCGCGCGATGCGCGGAATGCTTCTTTATTAAAGTATCATTAAAAAATTCTAACTTATTCATTTAAAATAATAAAATTAAAGTTTTAAATTTTTTTATTGTACAAATTGATATATTTTAAATTGATTATGAAATATTAAAAATAATTATTAATAGTGAAATTACAATTAATCGTTAATATAAAATCACAGTCGCAATTATTTTAAATGTTTTGATTTGAAAAGTATAAAATTAGTATTTTTATCATATTCCTTTGCTGATTTTAAAGATTAATAAATTTAAAATATTAAATAATTATTTTTCTATAGTTGGACTTTTACGTTTATATTTTAATCAATTAAGATATGTTATTATATTTTTTATCTTTCATTTCAAATTTTAATTTCTTTTGTCTGTCAATTCAAAATCAACAACTAACTGCACCAAAATTACTCGATTGTGCCTAATTCCAAAACTTCTTATTCCAAAGTTTAAACTTTACCACTCTCAATTGAAAAACTATGCACATACAATTTACAATATTGCTCATTGAAAAAAAAAATTAAATTTTTTTTTCTACCCCTACCCACAACCCCGACACACCCTCCTACCCCGAACCCCCCCCCCCTACTCCGACCCTTTCCTCCTCTTTTTCCTTTCCGGCTCTTTATACCAGCACCCCCACCGTCATCCCAATTTTTTTTTAAAAAAAATAATTTTTTCCTACTCACCTCCTGCATCCACCACCTTGCCTACCCCCCACCCCTACCCCTCTTTTACCCCCTGCTTAGCCCAGCACTCCCCACCTACTCCACCCCTGCCCCACCCACCATCCACCACAATTCCCTGGCCTATCCCTCCCAACCACAATATTTATCACTCCATACCTATTCATTCTTATTGTTTTGTACATGTATATAAATGCTTTTAGAAAAATATTTTTTACATGGTATCGATCACAAGAAAATAAGTAAGAAATAATTTGTTTTCCTAGAAAATATTTTCTTCAAAAATGTTTTCCGTACCAAACACATCTGTATAGTAAATTATTTCATACTATCAACAAAAATCATTTAACTTATCAACAAAAAAAGTTCAAAAAACAAAAGATAGATAAAAAAAACTCAACTGATTATATTCATGATCTAATATTTTAGACACATATCTTTGTGTTCTTTTACCCATATTTTATACATTTTTTAATTGATTTGGTGATTGCAATAAGTTTATTAAAGAAGTTACAACATTTCATTGCCTTCTTACCTTTCCGAATCACAACAAAATCTAAAAATTCAAAAATGATCATAATCATATTGTAATGTGTTTTATATCCTTGTGCAGTATATCAAAAAACATACCTTTAAAAATATCTACAGAATTTAATATTCACAACAAATGCTTTGCTGGCTCGTAATATACCTCATTTCTATTGTAACATTTTTTTTATTCATAAACATAGATCATGCTTTAAATTGATAGATCTCACTTCTTCTATATGTTATCAAAAGTAGGTAAATCGATAGAGAAGTGTAATATTTATCTCTCACCTGCATATAGCAAACGAAAATATTAAATATTAAAATAGACGAAAATTCTAAAAAATGAAGAATGCAGTAATAAATGTACGAATAAAACTAATGAAGAACAACAAAGAAACAGAAGGAAATCTATATATAATAATAAAGCAGAATGTGAGCACGGTGACGTGGCACCTCTCATAGCTCAAGGAATGCATTTATCTTTTTTGTGGTTTTTTTGACCTTTTTCTTCTAATTTCATGTTTAATATTCTTAAAAATCAAATCAAAATGTGGCTAAATAATCCATTCAAGGTGAATTGGAAGTAATGACCCACGTATTCATTCAATTAATTTTCAACGGTTCCTCATCTTAAACGTCTTTTGTAACAGAACTTGCATTAATCTAGCATTATTTCCTATTAATCTAGCATTGCTGAATTTGGAGGACATGCCTCTTTATTTCTGTGGAGGATTATTTGGTAAGCAGGTTGGAGGTTTGGCTTTGAATTCTGAAGCCTTTGTTTCATTGAAGAAATCATATATAGCAGAAGTTACAAATGAAGGTGGACTCTTTTATTTATTTTTTCCTTTGATAGGTATTTATGTGGAAGTGCTTTTTTATCGTGGATTATTCAAAAGCAGAATTGTCAAGCTTCCTCAAGATTTTAGATATATGATTATAGGAGTATATATAGGAGAGGTACAGAAGCTAAAACTCCATTCCAACTCAAATTTCATTCAAATTCAAATAGCATATCAATTTATTAAAAGAAGATTAGTTTATTACTCTTCATTATCCCTATTTTTTAAAATACAATGATATTTTAATTTATACTTTTGCATTGAGAGAATACTAGTATACGTACCCGCGCGATGCGCGGATGATAGTAAAGTATTATTTCTAATCGTTTTTATATTGAAATGTCTTGTTCGAGCATGTTAAATTATATTACCTTAAAAAAAGTTCAACTATTGTATTATTTCTCAATGAAATGAGAAAATAAATTTAAAAAATTTCTACCCCCTACCCCCACCTCCACACTCCCCCCCCCCCCCCGCGTCTAATCAAATCTATACGAAAAAATCAATCATGTAATTGTAAAAAAAAATTTCCCCCCATTCCCCCCCCCCCCCCCCCATGTATAACCAAATCTATAAATAAAAATAATCATGTAATTGCAAAAAAGCTTATATGTTTCATATTTTTCTATATTATATTATTTATAATTTAAAATTTTCATAAACAATTAAAAATTTTATTTTATTGTCCTCCCCCACCCCCTCCAATCCTTGATGTACATTTTTTCTATTGTATTTTAATTACTTTACCTTTCTCTAATTTGACTTTGAATTAAAAAAAAATTGTGTTACACTCATAAGCGTTGAGTTTTCTTTTCTATTATCTCAAAATATAGAAATTAGAATAGATAAGTTTTGTTATGCATAACAAAATAAATGAAATATTAATTAAAAAAAGTCTCCAAAATAATCTAATCTGTTAGAAGTGATTATAATTTTAAATTTAAGTTAAACAATTGCACATCTATCGAAATATCATTTTAGCTCACATTCTATTTTAAAATTTTCTTATTTTTACTCGAATTCAAAAAAAATATATTAACTTATCCTAAGAATTATAAGGAATTTCATAATGCATGTAAAAAAACAATTGAATATGAATTTTAAAGAAAAAAGTAAAATCATGAATTCATTCCAAGAAAAAAAAAATAGTATGTAATTTGTGTACATTATGTTTAATTATACTCTAAGCTAAATTATTAAAAATGTACCTTTATAGATTGTGATTTAATATTCAATCTTATGGTTACTCGCATATACTTTAAAAACTATTTTATTCAGTCTTTTAAATTTTTATTTTGTTTTTGTATACTAAGGAACCCAAGAAGAAATGCAAAAATACTACTTGGTTGTATAAGATACGCACAATCAGTTAAAAAAATTAAACAAAAATGTAGATTTGCAAATAAAATCAAGAAAAGAACAAATCAATTGAAATATCTAAATACCTGCAAATTTTATTTTATAATCTTTCTAAAAGAGAGTAGATATGTGAATGTGATGTAATAATGCTTCAGAGAATCGTCTTTCTGCTTAAAATTTCATTTTTGTAGTAAAAATTTAAATAAATTTTTTTACAAAATCCTATTTAAATTGAAAAGAGAATTTTATTCGTCAATTCAAATAAAAATTAATAGATTAATTACTCGTTTTTTTGTATTCATAAGTTATTGAATTACCATAAAAATTCTTATTTGAATTTTAATAAAGGAGTCATTATCTTAAGAATAAAAAAAAGATGAAAATTAAGATAGGAAAAAGTTATATATGTGATTAAATTTTAAAATAATAAAATATCAAAATATTTTAAAACTGAAAATCCAAACTATTATTTTGGATATTCAAATTCTAATAAACTAATATAGATAATTCTATCTTTTTTCTCTTCTTTAATAACCAAGTTGAGTAAGAAAGAAAAGAATGAAGCAATTTTGTTTTTTTTTTATTGTTTATATGCATACGTGTATAAATTTAAAGCATTAATTTTTTATTATTTGAAGTGTGTGCAAATATCAATGTTTCTCTTCATTATTTTAGTCCAGTAGTATGTATATTTCTTCCACAATTTTTGCATTTACTTTTTTATTTCCTTTTCCCATTTAGGCTAGGCTAATTCTCTCTGTTTCGTTAATTAATCAAAAAAATTTAAAAGCGTCTATCTTCCTTTCACTTTTACTTTCTTTGTCTTTTTTGTTACATTTCATTCATACTCTTTTCATTATAAAATATTTTAGTTCACCCTCAAAATAAATGAGTTATATTAAAATATTATAAATAATTAAAAATAAATATTTATTTATTTTAAACTTTCTCAGACCATTTCAGAACTTGTCGATTTACTTTGTCAAGAACACAAAAATTGCTCCTAAGCACAAATTTTTAAAGTTAATGATGATAACTTTTCATCATATTCCCCAATCACCAGTCGGACTTGAATCCTAATCAAAGTTCACTTAAAATAACAATTAATTAGCCAAACATCATGTATTGAAATTCTTAAAAATGTATTCTTTTTACAAAATTAGAATGGAAAATATCACTTACTTGGGTTCATGCCCGAATATAACAAAAAAATAGTTGTTAAACATCATCATCTGCACATAAAAATAAAAATGTTAAATCAAAGGAAGTTTTTTTTTAATGAAGAATATGAAGAGTGTAGTAAATAAATTTACGAATAAGGTTAATGATCAGTAATCAATAAAAAAAGAGAGAGAGAAGGAAGCTTAACATTATATATCACTATAGGAGTATATATAAGAGAGATTAAGAAGGTAAAACTTTATTCCAATTCAACTTTCATTTAAATTTGAATTCAAATTCAAATATAATCTATTTGTTAAAAGAAGAACAATTTATTATTCTTCCTTATCCTTATTTTTTCAAATACATTACATAATTATCTTAAATGTATATATTTGAATTAAGAGAAATATTTGAAATAAATGAGATTAATTCACATATTTTTTTTATAATATATACTAACAAAATAAAAGAAGAAGAATTTATTTCTCTTTCTTATCCTTTTAAATAGATATTATAATAGATTATTATCACTACTACTACGTACTACAACTCCTAATATTTATTTATTTGTAATTATTATTACCATTTTTATCTTTCATGTAATTATTATTTCTACCATCACTACTACTATTACGTACTACTACTCCCACTATTTATTATTATTATTATTATTATTTGTCACCATTTTTTATCCCTTGTTTAATGTTTAAACCAAATATATTCAAATATATTTTGTAACATCTTAAAGGAATTAGTTTTATGAAATAGTAAGAGTTCATTCAGAAGTCTTCAATCATAAGTTCCTAGTTTTAAGCTAATGATTAATATTTAAATAAATTATATTCAGATATATTTTATAACATTTAAATTTTTTTTAAAAAATAAGTTTATGAAAGAGTAAAAGTCTATTTAGAACTCTTCAACCATGAGTTTCTAGGCTAATGAACTCTAGAATTATTATACTACAACTACTAACGTATGTAATACTACTGTTGCTATTACTCTGATTATTATTATTATTATTATTATTATTATTATTATTATTATATTTACTTCTACTACTACCACCACCAGTATGTACTACTATTATTACTATCCTAAAATTGCCAAGTGACTTTTCAATAGCTTGCAACTTGGCTAATTGCGGTACTTCATCCTCTATTTTATAGTATATATAGCTATAGATATAGATTATTATTATTATTATTGCTACTATTATTGCCATTATTGTTGTTATTATTATTATTATTTCTACTACTATGATTACTATTTATTTATTTGTTAATATTATTATTTTTATCATTATTATTATATTTTTATTTTTTATTTAATATTTAAATTGTAATTATTATTAATGTATATTTATAATAATAATAATAACTGTTATACATATAGAGAGGTTAAGAAGTTAGAATTCCATTCCCATTCAAATTCTATTTAAGTTCAAATTTAAATTTCATATCATATCAATTTGTTATAAGAAGATCAATTTATTGTTCTTTCCTTATCCTTAATTTTTCAAATAAAATGCATATTTATCCTATAATCTACAAATTTTAATTAGAGAAAGTTTTGAAACCAATCCAAATATTTTTTTTTAATTACTAATATTTTTATTATTACAACTACTACTACTACTACTTACCAGTACTACTACGTATTACTACTGCTAGTACTACTATCTATCTATATCTATTTATTTATTTATTTATTATTATTATTATTATTATTATTATTATAATTAATATTTCTATCCTTCATTTAATATTCAAATAAGTCAAATATATTACTACGGGCACTACTACAACTATTTTTTTTAATTATTAATATTATTATCTTTCATTTAATATTTAAATTAAATAAATTTAAATATATTTAAAGAGATAAGTTCATGAAATAGTAAGAGTTCATTTAGAACTCTGTTTCTATTTTTATATATATGATTATTTTTTTTAAAGGATAATGTATTTACAAATTCAAATATTTCTAATCTTTTAATTGAAAACTTTTATTACAAAGTTATTTCCTTTGTCTTAAAATTGCCAAGTGGCTTATTTTTATGCTGCCACTTGGCTTCTTCTGGTGCTTCGTCCTCTGCTTTATAATATATATAGATTTGAAATCAATCAGATTAGTCCAAATCTTTTTTGCTAATAAACAATATTAGCAATAAATATAAATTTCAAAATAAAGTCAAATAAGGAGTTAAAAACTTCTATTTAGTTGCTATAAATTAGGAGCCACATTCTTTTTGTTTTTTGTTTAAAACCGTATAAAGACTCCTTATCGTTCTCTCTCTCTCTCTCTCTCTTTTAGGAACTAGTTTAGGGTACGTGCGTTGCACGTGTAGTTTAACTAAAGACGTTAACAAAAATAAAACTAAAAATCTAACTCAAAATTAAAAGAAACTAACGTCAAAATTTTAGAAGCCTAACTCAATTTGCTATATACATATGCTCCATTGTTTGTTTATATAAACACTAACTTCTTAGTTCTTTCCTTGTTTTTTTCTTCTCAATAATGTTATACTAAAATAAGAATCACCATATTTTGTGGAAAAAACCTACCAAATGAAAGAAAAATACATAATTCAGGAAAACTACATCAATTCCAAGAAAAAAGGAGTAAAATAACGTGAGAGGAAAAACAAAGAGGAAACTTTGAATAGAGAAATAAGTACACACTTATATCATTTCCACTCAAAATGTAATATGAATAAAATCTTAAAGATAATTCAAAAATTTAATATGAATATACTGAGATATGGTACCAGAAGGCCTCATTCATGAATGTCTGAAGTTACAACTTTAAATTACAACCCTAACTGTGAGTTTATCCAATAAATTTCTACAATAGGTAATTGAAGAAACTATTCATAGTCTACAATTAAGATGCACAATCAAAATATGAATTATCCGAAATACATACATATGAAATGGTTGCTGGATTGCCCCTAGTTCAAGCTCTAAGTCAAGCATTCACGCACCAAAGACCTCTGACTACGCTCCTCAGCCTAGGAAAGAGGCGCAACGGCTTTCGCGCAGCTGCTACGCCCTTGCTTCTTGCCCCTTATTTCAAACTCAAGGAAAGCCTTGATCGATATGAGAAAGATGCGCTCAAGCGCCCAACCTATACAAGGGGCTTGGGCTCGAAAGCCGGCCTTACTCAACAAGCACCTTTCTTGAAGAACCAAAAGTAGAATATATAATGAAATAGCTAGTAAATGCACATCGCTAGATGTTGCTTTCTTCCTCAAATTCAGTGGCTATGTACATTTTCTTTTGGTCTCAAAATCTATCATCGATTTTGAGATTAAATTAAAATATATGAAGAGATCAGAATAAAATAAACAACTTAAGGCTACTTCTGAATGCAAAGTAACATACCCGGTCATAATAATATGCATCTCCAATTATTGTCATTCTCGAATATAGAAGGAAAGTCCTGCCCACATCTCCTCTCAAATTTGGACTCCTATATAATTTATATTAATACCAAAAATTAAAGAATTCGACAACTCTATAACGTTTTCGTCAGTTATAGATGGTGATCAAAAACTTTTCCATCAAATAATAAAATAATGCGTTTAATGGTATTAATGGTGAGCTTGTTGGTGTTGTTCGAGAGTCATGGCTATTGAAGAGTGGCCCTATTTCTGTAACATGGCATTCCATAAAGGTGTTAAGGAGGAGGCATGTATAAGTTCAGTTATGACCTTAAAAAAGGGAAGAAGTACAGAAGAAAAAAAAGAGAGGAGTGCTTCAATATAACACTGTTGATTGTTTTTTTTGGGCGGGGGGGGGGGGGGTTCAATTGAAAAGGCTCCTAAGCATCTTTATTAGGAAAATAAAAAGGCATAAAATACTAAAGTTCTACGCCTAAAAGGACCCTAAGTAGGTTATCAAAAAATAAATTGGTGTAATGACCCTCCCGATCATTTCCCTCGTTTTCGTGTGTTCTCGGCGTTTAGAGCTTTTCTATAACTGCCCCAAGTTATTTATGACTTGTTGGGACTGACAGTTCGATTTTCGGACAGTTCGTTTGAGAATATTATTTATATCAAGCACGTTGCAAAACATTTAAATTAAATTAGAATTTGGTTAAATGATATAGTTATTTACCTTTCGAAAATGTCTTTGAAATTTATCAAATTCTTTTTTACGATATATCTATACTACTTTATAATAGTTTTATAACCTATTAATTTTTATGCGGAGATAGTGAATCTAAATATATTAAAATAATATTTTTATTTTATAGAGGTTTTGTTTGAAATAATTTTCTATTAATTATGATATATTCAAAAAGTAATATTTATTTTACCACGAACCTATGCAATATACAAAAAATACATATAGTGGATAAATAGTTAAAGGTGGGGGTTGCCACCTCCACTTTTACGTGGAGGTGGAGGAAGCTATATAACATATAGGTACTAATAAGGTGTCACTTACTTACTATATGTACATATAAAACTTGACAACTTGTCATTATATTTTTCTTGAAATAAAACAAAAGTTTTCATCAGTATGGGGGGTTTTGCTAACGAAAGGTTACATAAGTTGCAATATGTTTTCTCTATACATATAGATGTATATACTGACATAAGGAGAAAATTGTGGAAAAATTATACGTTGTGATGTCATATTTTATCCCAACGGAAATTAATTATCTACATCAAGTTATTCAAGCTCGGGAATCACGTGGTTGATAGTATAACATCTTTATATCGTAAGTTTTCCCGACTAATTTTAGCTTAAAATCGCGTATTTGAATTGTTATTTGGTGGTATTGTTGTTGGTGCTTATTTAGAGCTTAATATGAGCTCGGATTGGATAGCATCTGTTGTGACTATTGGTCACAGAGTTATTTGAGACACTGTGATGATTTCAGTTTTGCGATTCCTCAAGCGGACCTCAGGTGGACTGTTCGGACATTTTTCAAACTAATGCAATATGGGTATCAATGGTCATGTTTTGACATGTAGTTTATTATTTTGGTAGCTTGGCAGCAGTCAGAGGCCTCTCGGAAGGGGAAGGCTCCTATATAGCTGGTTACTTTGGCAGGCTTGTAGTGGCGTCCAGGTAGGCTAGGTTTACCTTCCTTTACACTTAGATTGGGCTTATGTATGATATATGTATGCTATTGTGCTGGTATTGTGGGCTGGTATTATAGACTTGGTGGTGGTGGTTTGCTGTGATTTAGGCCTTCCAGGCTGGATAGGGCTATTCAGACATATTCCAGGCCCATTATCTTCGTGGGACACCACAGATGACCTATTTGGGGTTGGATAGCATTGTTGTTGTTTTTGATGGTTGGGGAATGTTATTGTTGGACCTTAGTTCAGGCTTAGACAGACTTAGCCCAGACTTAGACAGTTATAACTAGACTTGGTATCCGGGACTCGATAGTGGGCCCCGTTACCCTGCTTGTCGACTTGTCAGAACTTTTACTTCTTTGGGCTTAGTTAAGCCCTAGTATGACATGTTAGGCTTGTAACGGGATTGACTCACCCCGACTATACCTAGTTGGCCTGTTTAGCCTTTTAGTCCTTGGTAGCACCGCACTTGGTCAGGGTTGCTGACCTTGGCTTAGAATTGGGACCCGTCTTGCCATGAGCTACTCTAGATACTCGAACTGACTTAGATATTGCATGATCGTAGACTATGGACCTAGGAGGACCTGAGTACTTTCCTTGTAGCAGATGGTGGGTTAGCTCTTTTACCTGTACTTCGGCTTCAGCCTGGGACTAGCATATTCCCCGTTTATTTGTTATGATATGACATTTGGCTCTATTCTGGTTACTGGCTATGATGAGTTTCGGTTCGAGTCCGGCTACTAATTCAGGTATGATGGTTTTGATTATTGACTATTGGGTGTTCCGGTTCAAGTCCGTCCCCAAATTATGGTACACTATAAGTTTGGGTACTGGGTATCGTGATTATGATATTGTTGTTCTCTGAGTTCCGGTTCGAGTCTGACAGATATGATATATATGTGGCCTATTGTTATTACCCACTATGTCCGATTCGATACCGGCGTCTGGCCTCTTGTTATTACCCATTGGTACCGGTGCACCCTTATTGGTTATTATGGTTACTGAATACTGATACAGCTTTGAGACACTGGTGACTATGCATTTACTATTCTTGTGTGTCCGGCCGGTTTTTGGGGGCCAGGATGGGTTATTGTTTTCTTTCGTGTGCCTATCGGGTTTATCGGGGCCCGATAGGTTATGTTTGACTTGTGTGTTTACTTACACATTTATTTACCCGTTATTCAGTATCACACTTAATTTTCTCCTGAGTATATTCAGGTATGATATGACACTAGCATATTTCCCATTTATTTGTTATGATATGACATTTGGCTCTATTCTGGTTACTGGCTATGATGAGTTTCGGTTCGAGTCCGGCTACTAATTCAGTTATGATGGTTTTGATTATTGACTATTGGGTGTTTCGGTTCGAGTTCGGCCCTGGATTGTGGTACACTATAAGTTCGGGTACTGGGTACCGTGATTATGATACTGTTGTTCTCTGAGTTTCGGTTCGAGTAGATATGATATATGTGTGGCCTATTGTTATTACCCACTATGTCCGGTTCGATTCCGGCGTCTGGCCTCTTGTTATTACCTGTTGGTGCCGGTTCAAGCCCGGTGCAACCTTATTGGTTATTGTGGTTACTGGATACTGATACAGCTTTGAGACACTGGTGACTATGCATTTACTATTCTTGTGTGTCTCGCCGTTTTATGGGGGCCAGGCTGAGTTATTGTTTTCTTTCGTATGCCTATCAGGTTTATGGGGGCCCAGATAGGTTATGTTTGACTTGTGTGTTTACTTACGCATTTATTTACCCGTTATTCAGTATCACACTTATTTTTCTCCTGAGTATATCTTTGCGCCTCGGCAGTCACTTATGTATTTATTATTTATACCCCGGACTTAGCATGCACCCTCGCATTTTAGCTTACTTATATTGCATTGAGCTCAGTCGGTCGATGATGTCTAATGAGTACCCGTTGCCCGGTACTCATACTGCACTTCTGTATCTTTTTCCCTGATACAAATTCGGGCACCAGTCGACAGTAGTGACGTGATCCTCCTTTCTTAGCACTGACTCCGAAGTAGGGTGAGCTTGCTGACTTCCGAGGCAGATCCTACTCCATCTTCTACTGTATAGTCTTTTGCTTTCGAGACTGTTGTACTTGTTGTGTATATTTGGTTTCTGTCTTGTATTTTGGTATGTCTAGTAGTGGCTCTTGTACCGACCTCACCAGGTCTTGGGAGGGGTTCTTGACTTGATATACTGTCCTCTTCCTACTCGATCTTGGCATGTATATATATTCTCATTCTGTTTTTATATTTATAGCATGTTTATAAGTATGGTTACTTCCACTTCATCTCTGTTATCTGAGATTCTGTCCATTAGCCCGTCGCTTGTCGCTCCGAGCTAGGGTTTGGCTTGCCTATTGGTGGGTTACGGTAGACGCCATCATGACTCAAATATTGGGTCGTGACAATTGGATTTGAAATTCTAAATATTAGGAGAATTATTAAATGCCAATAATTGGAGAAAAATAGTAAAAAGACAATTTTGTCTATTGTGAAGTCTTTGAATGAAGGACAAAAAGTTCAAACAACATTTATAAGGACCTTTACACTTCCACCCCCTATTTTACTAAGGCTGGAAAGAATGCCCACCAAGTTCAGATAAAGGGAATGTTTTCCCCAACCATTAAAGTAAAAGTTCGATGAAGGGAGGGAGGTGTGACAGGGGAATGAAAATGCTTTTGGAGATCGAGATTTTTTTTCATCGAAAATGAAGAAGGTAAAGGATGGTCGTAGGTGCGTCTTATCTTAAGGGAACACGCTTTTTTGACCGCGTGGTATGATTGTCTAACCCTCCTCCTTACAGTGGCTTTCAACTCCTCTCCCCGTTTCGCCCTTCCTATTGGGATAACAGCTTTCGGGCTTTGCTTGCCCTTTATAATAAGAAATTCTGGCTCGGCCTTGGAAAACGCTGGCAACAACTGAAAGGAAGGTATTAGTCGTAAAAGAAGGAAGGGAGCAAAAAGGACTTATCAACACGAAACATGTGAATGCATAATTATTTGTTGAATCATCCGATGTACTTGGAAGTGACGTCACGAGTTCAGTCATGATAAGTTCACACCCTAAGGTTAGGATGTTTTGGCACATCATACGGATGCCGAGAAAGATTTAAAATGAGAATACTACCGTGATAATGGTAGTACAGTGTTCTTTTGATATCAGTTAGTCCAATATTTCTTTCTTTTAATAGGTTTGCTCGCTTTGTGAGCACTCCGGAGATTCTGGGAAAGGTATACACTATCGAATGTGAGATCTTGCAGATTGAGGAAGCAATTGCCCTTCAGGAAAACAATGATAGTGGGCAAGGGACAGTAAGTATTTACCGATCTTCAGAAATTTTATGTATCGTTGATTATCAAGACGTCGGTCCAACAGTTTTTATTTCTTTAACAAGTTGAATATAAAGAAGCAAAACCAGCAGGAAACTTTGAGGGTACTTCTGAGCATACATGGTGGAAGAATTTAGGTGCGCGCAATAAAAAAAGAGACAACGTTAAACTTAAAAATTTATGGGTGTACCCCAGCCCCCGAAGTAAATTTGTAGGAGGATGGTGATCAAGAAGTTCAATCAATGTAGTAGGATTTATATATACAAGAGTGAAAAGAATGACTGACCTTAACTCTATTTTGATTATATTGTTTGTTAAATATCAGATCAATGGCTAATATCTTGAATTTTTATAGTGGACGTGCATGTCGTGATGGGCCTGGGAAATGCTATCGTTTGTATCAGGAAAGTTTCTTTGAGAAACTTACAGATTCTATATTACCTGAGATTAAAAGATGTAACCTATCGAATGTTGTATTGCAGCTCAAGGTTCTAGGCATTGACGATGTCATTAACTTTGACTTCATTGAAAAATCAGACAGGTGATTACCCCAATAAGCGAGACAAGTTTTCAGTGCATTTTGCAAGTATATTTAGCTATCAACATATATGATGCCTTTTCTTTGAATCCTTACTCTCCAATATTGTCCTATGGTTTGGTACTAATATTTTTTTTTCTTCATTTGCATGAACTTATTTGAGGTACATCATATGGGTATATATTGGCCGGTGAAATTTGCATTCCTCAACAGAAAGTTGGGGACTTTGGAAAAGGCTAGGTAAGCATTCTGGATATGGTTGGAATTTTGAGGACTGGTGATAGCCTATAGGGATTAGCTTGAGTGGTGTCTTTGAGAGTGTGTTTTCTTTAACTACACAATAGACAAATCTATGAACTACTATACTCTAAGAAAAAAAAAATACATACAATATTTACTTTTGCAAGCAATAAATTTAGTTAAACTTTAAGATCATCAGTAACAAACATACATTTTCTTTTTTATTTGAATTTTTACAACAACATAAGTGTAATATTATAAGTAGGGTCTAAAGAGGGTGTAGTGTACACCTATCTTACTTTGTGAAGATAGAAAAGGTCGGAAGAGGGTGGGGTGTACTTAATTAAAGTTACGGCTAGATTTTATTTATTGGCGAAATTGTCTATTGGATCCTTGTACTTGTATGAGTTTGTATTCTGGACCCTTCTACTTACTCCTTTGTCAACTGAACCCCTAAATTCAAGAAAACTCAACATTTTAAATACCTCTGATCGTTGACCAAACTTATGTGACATTAAGATGGCTGAGTTGGACATAACGTGTGACTACACGCGTTTTGGAGCAAGTGAGCACCATATTTATATCAAAATAATATTAAAATTATATAAAAAAAAAAATTAAAAAATATATATATCTTCTTTCCCCACCTTCTCCAGTCTCCTACAGCCCCGCTCCCTCCGCTAAACCCACCCACCCTCCAACTTTTATTTTCTTTCTTCTCCACCCCCTCCCACCCTGTCTGCACCACCTCTCCCCCATCCACGGTTCTTTTTCTTCTTTAGCCCCCACCCCCCACCCCCCCACCCCAAAAAAAAGCTATCCTCCTAAAAAAAAAACCTTATCCTTCGTTCGAGATTCATTTTTTTTTTCAAATCACTTTCACAATTTAAAATTTTCATGTTTTTTTGGGTTAAAATTTGAACTTGATTTGAAAGTGAGTGATAGAGGATATTGAAAAATTAAAGAACTCCATTGATAAGCTTGAAAAGGCTTGAAGTGAACAAAAAATGGGGGTTTTATGAATTTGTCAAAGATGTTCAAAATTGTAAATTGAAAATTCATTGTGTTTGTGAACTTATAATTGAAAATGTAAATTAATTGGAGAGGAATTTCAACTATTTAGAATGAATTTGGTGCTCAATTTGTGAGCAAACATCAAGAACATGATTATTGAAAATTTTCTACAATTTGTAAACAGTGGCTTACTTAATTAAATTTATTTTTAATATTTAATTTCTTATGTGGCATTTAAAAAATAACGTGAAATTTGATGTATCATTTAAAAATAACGTCGAATTTGACGTGGGGCGGTTATATTACACACATTACTGGCTAGACGAAAAAAGATTTAAAATCTTGTGTTTTGATGGGTTAAGGGGTTCAGATGACGAAAGGCTAAGTAGAAGTGTCCACTTTACAAACTCGAACAAGTACAAGGATCCAGTAGACCATTTCGCCTTATTTATTTATAAAATGTAAAAACTCAAATAAAATTAAAGACCACAAATTTGAAGGGCACAAACTAAAGCCACCCCAAAATAAGGGCATTCCGCAAATGACCCATATCTCAATACACAATTGCCTAAAAAATATGTCACATAATCAATGCATGCTCGTTTTTTCTTCTTTAAAATTTTAAAAAATCTAATTTAATTTTTTAAGTATAAATTTCTCGAAAAAGTTTCTATTAACATGATGTTATCAATTTAAAAATAAATTAAGCTAAAATTATACTACTATGTAAAATTGTTAAAAACTAATATTTGAAATTTTAGACAAACTAATATATCTGCAACATTATAATAACAATAGATTTATTATTTGTCTTCTATCGAAAAATACTAAATACTGTGAATTATTAAAATTTCAAATCATCCATTGGCAAAACTCATCCAGATTCAGGGCAAATTTTTAATTAGTCCAGAATAATCGTAATATGAAAAAGGTAAAGATTTGGATCAATCAATAAGTGATCAAAAGGTGAACTTTTTCTAGATCAACTTGATATATCAAAGTGATGCTAGATATTTTTGGTGATCAAACACATCATAGGGAGTCGGAAACAGCCTCTCTACTTCATCTGAGGTAGTGGTATGGACTGCGTACACTTTACCCTCCCCAGACCCCACCTGGTGGGAATACGCTGGGTATGTTGTTGTTGTTGTTGTTGTTGTTGAAACACATCATAGGGAGGTCCAAAATCCTACGTTCTGGAATCACTAAAAAAACTTAGGAAAGAAGAATTAAAAGAATACTACAAAATTGTACTCACAAACTTGATAAATAAAATCACTTCTATTTATTTATCTTGTGATTTACACTTTATTTTTTGATAAAATTTATTTTTGATTGTCTACATATATCTTAAGTTTTTAATATAAATTTATGACAAATTTCTCATTTAATTAAATATGCATAATACACGTGCAACGCACGTACACTAAATTAGTTTTCTCAAAATCCGTGCAAACCGGGGTAGGAGTACTATTTTTCCTAATTTATTACTCCCTCCATTTCTTTTTAAGTGCTTTATTTAGGTTGTGTTTGTATTCCTTTTTAAGTGCTCTTTTAATCTTTCAAAAATAATTTGGTTAAAATCTTCCTACTATACCCTTGTTCAAATTATCAAGATCATTAATTGAGAAGGGATTAGGGGTATGTCCAATCTAAATTTAATTAGGGGTATATTAGTAAAAGTATTTTAAATTTTATAGGAGTAAGAGATTTATTAAAAGATGTATCCAACCTAAATAGAGCATTTAAAAAGGAATGGAGGGAGTATTTGAAATATTTAAAGCTAAAAATAAAACGAAACTTACCTGCAAAAGAATTCCACTGAGAGTGGATTACTACTTAGGGCCCGTTTGGGATTGCTGGTAGAAAACTACTTATTTGAGAAGTACTTTTTTAAAATAGCTTTTCAGAAAAGTG
Source organism: Capsicum rhomboideum (assembly GCA_031232105.1). Classification (NCBI taxonomy): domain Eukaryota; kingdom Viridiplantae; phylum Streptophyta; class Magnoliopsida; order Solanales; family Solanaceae; genus Capsicum; species Capsicum rhomboideum. The sequence goes on from CP124711.1 coordinate 15,187,076, forward strand.
CTTTTGAAAAAAAGCAATTTGTGTTTGTTAAATTCATTTGAAAAGTGCTTTTCATAAACAGATTGTGTTTGGATAATCTTTTTCAAAAAGTGCTTTTGAGAGACAAATGACCAAAAAAGACATGTATAAATAAACTTTTACTACTAAAATTATTTTGTAGAGAAAATTTATTTTAAATATCTATTATAATATTTTTAAGGAAATTTTTTATTTTTATTTAATTAAAAAGTACATACCATAAAATTTTCAATCAATATATATATACGTAGATACATTAAAAAATATTAAATAATAATATAATATTATTAAAATAATTTAAATATTACTGAAAAACATCAAACAAAAATGAATTTAAAATTATTCCATAAATTAAATCACTACATATGAAAAAATTCACTACAAAAATAAGAAGTCCTTCATACATCACAAAAATTCTCAATGATTTCATCCCTAATTTTATCGCGCAATATCTCCATACTAGTAGAATAAATAATCATATATATACACTACATGATAACAAATATGTCACTTTTCATGAATTATTTATTTAAAATTAAATATTCGAGAAAAAATATTTACAAGTGCCGTCAAAATATCATTTGATCTTGCAACGTGATTCGTCTATCATTTATTATCATTAATAATAAAAAATAAAGAATTATATATTTTTCGACCGTCATCATCAATGATATTTTCGATTTTATTTTTTTAAAAAAGAGTGAAAAATAAAATAATAATATATAAATCATAGAATAAAATAAAGAATTATGATGTAAATATGAAGCATAAAATTTTAAAATCAAAATTTAATCAAACTTATAAGATATGCTAATTAATTAATAAGGGATATTTTGTTATATATATGTGTGTGTATGTGTGTATAAGTGATAGGGATATTTTTGTCATGAAAAAAATAATTTTCTCCTTCTTCCCAACAATAGAAAAACTGCTTCTGCTTCTTTTTAAAAGCACTTTTGCAAGTTTACCAAACACCCTTCTTTTAAAAAAAAAGTGTTTTTTTCTTGAAAAAAGCAATCCCAAACAGGCTCTTAAACTCAAAAGAAAAGAAAATCAACTCTATAAATAGAGAGAGAGTATCTCGTATTCTTGTTAGCCCTAACTCCACCATGTCATTAGTCAGATTTCTTCCTGTCAGTCCACAAATTAGCAACACCCCACCCCCTCAAATTAGACTGCCTGTCAAATCTCTTTTGCCTTTGAGATCTGTTTTGCCTTTGAGGTCTGTTTTGCGATACAGATGCATAGGCAAGAATTGGAACAGAAGTCTTATTACAAGCTATTTTTCTGATAAAGAGCCCCTTCATCACGATGAAAATCCTACCCGGCTGTTAATATTCGGTTGGACAAGTACTACCCTAGATCCCAACCCCCCTATTATTCACTTGTTTCCTGAGAAAATACTACCCGGTGTAATTCCTGTAACTGAAAAACCTAGTTATTTACAGATTCCTGTAGGCCTGGATGGGATTGTAGCAGTCGATGGCATATTTTTCTTGTATAAAGATTATGACCGTATGGCTCTGTGGAATCCCTCTATGGGAGAATTTAGACCTCTTCCTGTAGATTTCATGGAATCCATCACCCCATCTAGTCCTCGTGATTTTAAATATACTTTTGGCTTTGGGTTTGATCCAATAAGTCAAGATTATAAGGTGGTCTGTGTTTCGTTTCTTACTGATATATATCGTTTTTGGTTTGCTTCTGTTTACTCATTAAACAACGACTCTTGGAAAATTATAGATTGCAACTTTGATACTTTTCCAATAATGTTAGATTCACGGTGCTCGACCTGTGTGAACGGATTTTATTATTGGTGCACGCTAGATCTCATTGATTGTAAATGGACCGCCCTAATACGCTATTTTGACATGCACAACGAAGTGTTTGGTGAGATCCCAGGGCCTGTTGACTATTTGTCAAGTTTGGATGATTGTAAACTTACTATCTATAAGGAGTCAATTTGCCTACTTGTGCGTCATTGCAGTATCAAAAATGATGTGAATCCTCCAATTGATGTATGGTTATTGAACGACGATAGATCCTGGACTAAAGTTGTCAATGTGATGCCTACCAATATTGAACCTCTCAAAGTGGTGCCTACCAATACTGAACCTCTCGAAGTGGTGCCTCTAGGATCTTGGGATCAAGATAAGTTTATTTTTTATTCTGACAAAGAAATATTAGTCTTTGACCCTAAAACCCGTGAATTTACACATCTACTTGATCTGATTGAAGCAACTGGTGATCGTTATAGAGGATACTTTGACATTTTAGCTTTAAGTTATAGGAAGAGTCGAGTTTCAATCAAAGGAGATATCTTGGATCACATGCAGAAATTTTTTGATGAAGATTCCGAAGATGAAAGTAACGTAACTATGAATTGAGGTAATTTCCTTCTTTGTCATTAAGTGTTTCCATCAGGTAATGTTAAAGTAATTAATAATATATCTTTTTAAATATGATTATAATTATGACAAAATTCCTTGCTGCTTCTTATGAAATTATGGAAAGAAAATTGATAACAATATAATCACTAATACAAATTAAATGCAATCATCAATCCTCAGAAAATTCACAAACAACTTAAAAATATGATTTAACTGAAAATGATTCAAGAATTAATATAGAGGAATAACACACACAAATTAAAGAAATAGAACAAATAATATTGATATAGGAGATGTAGAGCTAATTGACTTTAACTTTATTGATAAATTAAATCATCATTTGCCTATTCACCATTTAAGATTTTTAGAGATTAATTAACAAAGATAATGGAATAGTGAATGGATTATGGGGCAAGTAGTTAAGAGATTGAGGAAGATGGGGAACTTTGAAGAGGAGAGGGAGAGGAGTAGAAAAAGAAATATAATTTCTGAAATAGAAATTAAATTAGAAATTAGTTGGTAACCTTCTATAGTAGGTTAATATGATCTGATGGTATACAAAAATGAATCACTGACTGTGCACAAAACTTAAATTCTTTTATATTTTACCATTGAAGTGAAGATTGTGAATATTTCGTTGTTGAAAACATACTTGCCCTCACAAGTTTTAGCCCTAATAACTAGTAATTATTAAAAAAAACATCTAATTATAATTTAGAATCTTATGGCAAGAGTGGTAAAAAAAATAAAGGAAACTTTTCTAAATTTTACATTAGGCAAAAATTTATGTACAAGTCACCTTAAAATTAATGTTTATATCCTTATAAAATTTGGTAACTATTATACAAAATTCGTCCTTTATATAAAAGGGTTAAAATTTTGGCATCATACATTCGTTGACTAGAGTCTGGGTCTACTAATTATTATAAAGTATAGGAAACAAAATATAAAATTTCATTATTTGCATTCATGAATGATAAAAATTAATTCTATTAAACTAAAACAACTAATATTATGTACGAATTGATTTAGTGCATAGTTTTTTGCTCTTTATTATTGTTTTATGTGAATATATATTTTTTATTTCAACAGAAACTTTAATCGCACATCATGGACTTGAAGAAAAATTTCAACAAACCAAAAAGAGAGGTTCTTATTGCTACAAATTCCAGGAAGTTTTTATTGCATATTTTCCTTAAACTTTTTTTATTTATTTATTTTGTTTCAAAGTTTGGTTTTGCAAGAGAATTCACTATGTTGACAAAAAGTTTTCATTACATAATATAGGCTAGCTATTGTTTAAGTTCTTTTTCCATATATAAGAAGTATTTATTTTAAAAATTAGAATATGTTATTTCTCATTATTTCTTTTTTAATTGTTTTGTGCATGATCAGGTGAGGGATTAGATCAATCCCCTCCGGTACTATTTTAGTGTGTAGTGTGTTTGATATGCGCCATGAGGGAAAAAAGATAATCGACGGTTTAGAATTGTTCTGTTATTTAGCATAAGTTTTTTCATCGAAAATATTTATCTAAATTTCATACTATTGAAATTATCGTTAAAAAAACTTGAGTTAGGGTAGTTGTATTTTAAAGGTTTTTATAATTGTAGTAAGATATAGCCACACACGTCATCTAATTTCGACACCAAAAAACGAGAACATGATAATTCTCAAACCAACACACAATTTTACACTTAGATTTTATCTCTACTTCAAAGATAAAAATTCAAGGTTGATATTAGTCAAAAGTACAACCACCTTGATCCATCACTTAAGACTTTGCCACCCCTCCCCTCTCTGGAGGAATCCAAAATTATACTAATAAAAAATATGATATAGTTAAACCTCTCTATAATGACTCCATTATAACAACATTTCACTATAATGACATGATTTTCTTACTATAATGAAATCTTATTATGTTTGACTCTCTATAACAACAATATCATACAGAAAAGTGGGCCACAGATTTTCTCTACGTATTAATCGCTGAAATTTTCTCCAACACAACTTCTAAAGCATTGATCGCTGAAATTTTCACTAGAAAATTTGGGCATTGAGGGAATCCTAGTAATTAATTACATGATTTTATTATTCCCTCCGTTCTTTTTTATTTGCTCCCTTTTTATTTTGTAAAACTTACATAAATCCCAACAAGTTTACCCCTAATTACTCCTTATCCCTACTTTTAACAATATTACGTATAATCCCTGATTTTATTTTTTCGGATACATAATTTGACACCCGATACATCCTAACAGATACATCCTAAAATGAAGTTAATGTGCGTTAAAAAAGGAAATAAACAGAAATCTTCTTAATTGATGAGCAAATCACGCACATCAATTGTAATGTGATTTCAAAATCCCCAGAAAAACATAATTCGTTAAAATTTTGGTATTCAAAAGACAAGGAGCGTCATTCTTCTTATAGAAATAAGCTTGTCCTCTCTTATCTTTTTGTTGCAGCTCTTTAAAATCTTCTAGAATTTTAGCCTTGCAAAAACTGTCAAACCTTAACAGATGTGGTGGAACTTCTTTGACTACGTAACGCATACCCTGCATTGAGATACATAAAAAAATAGAGCAGTTAGTAATCAACTTGGTTAGTAGTCATATTGACTGAGATACATTCATTTTTTGAAGTTATTAGGTGGAGATACATAATTTTGTTCAATATTAAAGAGAGATACATAAATAAAATTATGTCTCATGCATGAAAATGATGTTAATTATGTATCTAACATCAAAATTTATTACGGAGATACATCCATTTTTAATCTATTTGGTCGACATACAGAATACTGTAATTAGACTAAAAAGAGATACATAATTAAAATTATGTCTCATGCATGAAAATAATGTCACTTATGTATCTCAACAGCAAAAATTATGTATCTGACGAATTTTTTTAATCCGATACATATGTAAAATACTTTTTGGAGTGTCTCTTTTGATTTTTTTCTAAAATTTTGTGTTTTGAAGGACCATCTTTCCCTTTCAAAGAATCAAAACACCATTTTTTCTTTGATTTAACAGATGATTATGAATCACGATCCATTAAAAAACATAAATTTGAGTTAAGAAAAGAAAATCTAACAGATATTGGCTCACAATTTCAAACAAATTAATTTTTTTAAAACCATGTTCCGAAAAAAAAAAACTCCAAAAGAATTAAGAAGAAACTTAAATGGAGATTTGAGAGAAGTGTCTGAACCTTGAAAGTGAGAAATTGAAGATGAAGTTAGGGGGGAGATATATTGTCGAGTTGTTATATTGATTGTTGTTGTTGTATTGCAGAATTCTCCTTTAATGGAGAAACTAAAGATGAAGAAAGGGGGGGGGGGAACAAATCTTCAGCCGAGAAAAAGGGAGTTTGGGTTTAGGTTTAGTGATGTATCCAATGATTTTAGAGAGAGAATGTAAATCAGGGATTTAAGTAATTAATTAAAAGGGTAGGGATTTTAAGTAGTTTAAATAAGTTAAGTTGTGGTATTAGGTAATTTTTCCTTTTATTTTTAGAGTCAAACAATATAAAGTTTGATCAAAGTTTTAGGATGTATTTCTTAATCGAATTGAAAAAAGCAAAATTGCAATTTATAGTACTTTTTATATAGTTTTTGAATATCTAAATTTTAATTTTAAAAAATTAAATTAATCTAATATATTTTAGCTTTGAAACTTAATCAAATTGACTCACGAAAAAAAAAGGGGAGCAAATAAAAAGGAATGGACGGAGTATTTCTGTTATTGGAAAAGGGCCAAAACTACCCCTGAACTATTCGAAATGGAGCAAAAATACCCTTCGTTTATTGTTTGGCTCAAAAAAATCCCATTGTTTATTTTTTGGCTCACAAACACTCCTTTATTTGTTTTTTGGTTCACAAATGCCCCTCACTTTAACAGAGTGCCAACAAGCACACCACGTGAAAAAAATTGTCACATGCCCAGTCCACGTCAGCATCCCATTTAAGGAAAAGGGCCAAACTATCCCTGAATTATCCGAAATAGAGCAAAAATATCCCTCTGTTTATTTTTTGGCTCAAAATTACCCCTCTAGTTGTTTTTGGCTCACAAATACCCCTCACTTTAATAGAGTGCCACAAAGTACATCATGTGGAAAAAATTTACGCCATGACCAGTCCACATCAGCAATGCCAATAATTGGAGAAAAATAGTAAAAAGACAATTTTGTCTATTGTGAAGTCTTTTAATGAAGGACAAAAAGTTCAAACAACATTTATAAGGACCTTCACACTTCCACCCCCTATTTTACTAAGGCTGGAAAGAATGCCCACCAAATTCAGATAAGGGAATGCTTTCCCCAACCATTAAAGTAAGAGTTCGATGAAGGGAGGGAGGTGTGACATGGGAAGGAAAATGCTTTTGGAGATGAAGATTTTTTTTTTCATCGAAAACGAAGAAGGTAGAGGATGGCCGTAGGTGCGTCTTATCTGAAGGGAACACGCTTTTTTGATCGCCGTGGTATGATTGTCGGACCCTCCTCCTTACAGTGTCTTTCAACTCCTCTCCCCGTTTCACCCTTCCTATTGGGATAGCAGCCTTCGGGCTTTGCTTGCCCTTTATAATAAGAAATTCTGGCTCGGCCCGGGAAAGCACTGGCAACAACTGAAAGAAAGGGGTAAGTCGTAAAAGAAGAAAGGGAGCAAAAGGGACTTATCAACACGAAACATGTGAATGCATAATTATTTAAAAGAGTCTGACACAATATTGTGAAACTCAATGGTCACATAATTTTAAAATCTGAAATATTGAATAAAACTTAAAATTAATTTAGCAGTGAAGTAACGAAACATGTGAATGCATAATTATTTAAAAGTGTCTGACACAATATTGTGAAACTCAATGGTCACATAATTTTGAAATCTGAAACATTGAACAAAATAAAAAATTAATTTAGCAGTGAAGTAATGTATATATAGATATATTACTTGTAGTCACTGGAATCTAAAACATAAGCCATTAATTACCGTGATAGAAACCCTTCAAGCATTGAGATTATGAGGGGAAACAAACACTTGAATTTGAAGAAAAGCTTGATCATAGTTATGGAAAAAGGGCAAAAGCCACTCATAAACCTAAAAGATACTCCTAAATTTAGATATAAAATTAGTAGCGAATGACTCCTAAAACGAAAAGAAATTATCATGTTAAAATTGTTAAAACTTTACAATGTAAAATTTCATGGTCAAAATTTCTATAACTTATAAAGTCTTATTCAGATAAAAGTGCTTGAATTAGATTTCTATTGTAGAGTGCGACATTAATTCTCCTTAGCACAGTCTTCTCATATATTTCATATATTTTAATTTTTCTAATACCTTTAATATATATATTTTTTACCATATATTTTAGAAGTCCTTGATAAAAGTGTATAAAGAGTGATATTTCAATCATATGATAATGATGGAAAACATTAACCTATTGCTACTAAAGACTAAAATAGTATCTAGTGCTATACTTGATACAATTGTATTCGCTCATACAAATCAATTGTATTCGTGATACAACCTGATACAATGAATACATCATCCTCTCTCTCATCTCTCGCCTCTCTTCTCTCTCTCTCTCTCTCCCAAATCTCACTTGCCTCTCTTCTCTCTCTCCCAAATCTCACTCGTCTCTCTGCTCCCTCTCCCAATCTCGCTCGCCTCTCTGCTCCCTCTCCCAATCTCGCTCGCCTCTCTGCTCCCTCTCCCAATCTCGCTCGCCTCTCTGCTCCCTCTCCCAATCTTGCTCGCCTCTCTTCTCCTTTTAAAACTATAGATAAAAATATTGAATTAAGCTCAAATTATAGTCATTTTTTTAGAGTTTCTCATAACAACGTATGATTATTTTTTTTTGGCTAGATTAAGCAAATAGATGAGATTCGTAAGATTGAGCTTGACCCTCTGCTTCCTTATTGTTTGATTGTGTTGGTAGGTAACCAAAGAAAAATTATGTAACAAATTCATATTTTTAAGTTAGGATATTGTTTGAGTTAATTACATTAGAGTTAATATGTTAGCAAATATTTCACATCATCAATATATATATATATATATATATATATATAAAGGAAGGTTAGAAATTTGCTTATGTGGCATACTTCTAAGGCCACCATTCTACTTTATTTTTTATTTTATTTTTTGGCAATTTTTTCTACATTTCTATTTATTTATTGTTGTACAAAAATAAATATATTAATTAGTACTCTCTCCATTTATTTCTATTATTTATTGTAAAAACTTAAATGTTTTAAAATTTATTACTCCACTCCTATTCTTTATTAAGAAATTTGAATGGGTGCAAGTCTTTTATTTTTTAATTTAATTGTGCACAGAGGCGAAGCCAGGATTTGAAGTTTGGGGGTTCTAAAATTTAAGACGGAACAACGACCTCAAGCTAATATATAAAAATCGCCAAACTAACGAACGAGTATCGATATTTAATATATTTAAAAAAGAATGAATCATTTAACACTACATAAATATACTAAATATTATCATTACAACTGCACTCGACAACTTGTCATGTTTTGAAAATGATTAATAATCGCATCATTAGGTACACTTTCAAATGCTTCATTCTCTATATGATAAACTAAATAATTATTCAAAAAGTCATCACCGGTTCTATCATCACCAGTTCTATTTTGCAAGTCATTTTTAATAAACTTCATAGAGGACCATTACTATTGTTTGTGTCTATTTTTAATTGTCAACGCATATAAAGATTGCAAATTATATTTTTAAAAATTACATTATAAAAAAAAAATCAGAAATATGAAAGGAACGACATACTTGTCGGCTTGCTGTGAGTTCTGGGTTGAAACTTAAGGAAGCAAAATAATAAAAAATAATAAATATAGAAGTAATATGGGACCACTCTAGAATAAAAAAATAAAAATCATTATTGAATATATATATATATATATATATATATTATTACTCATTATAATAGGTAAACAAATTGAAACTAAAAAGTAGGAAGAGAGGAGAAAGATTGAAAGAGTCTGCTGATCGTATCAGTCACGAGATTTGGACTCTAAGAAAGGGGTGGGTGATGGGTAGACAAAGAATTTTGTATCTTTTGAAGAAGAAAAAGAAGAAGACCAAATAGATTGTCGGTCTTTTGTAGAAATTCGATTTTGAGTTTAAAGTTTTTTTAAAAAAATGGAGTATCTTTTGTTTTAGAGTGGAACGCTGTTTTTATAAAAACTTTTTTTAATTGTTAATCTTACATTTTTATTTTTTAAAATAAAGTTTTTTGGATTTTTAAGAACTGCATATAAAACTTATACATGGAATGAGGAAAAACCATTTTTAGTAATGTATATTTTTAAAGAAATCTGCACAATATTTCCCTAGGGAAAAAGAAAACGAGTTAACAAAGCTGGGTTCGAACCCACAACGCCGCGCGCATGGAAAGCCTTAACGCCTTCCGCCTCACCACTGCGCCATTGGTCCAGCTTTGTTATGGGTTCATAGGTTAATCTTATATACTATTTACTAGATTTTCTAATACAAATACAGGGTCTACACAAAAGTTACTGGGTTCGTCCGATGTAATGACCCATTTTGTCGTTACTAAATTATCCATTCCTCAATATTAACTTGAGTCCAAAATAGCCATCATTTTGTTCATTGTGTCACCTCAAGCTTTTCGACGAAAATTTTAGTCTTTCGATGTGTCTAGATAGACTCAAGTCGGATGAATTTAATTATTCATGAGTACTAATATCAATCCTTTAATTTGGAAGTTCTTTATATATGAATTAAGGTCATACAATATCCCTAGCACAAAGTTAAGTTGAAAACATTTTTTACCGATAGAGTTTCGATATGGGTTTCTATTAGGGCCAACTTCAAACGATCATATCTCCTAAAATATAAGGGGTTATGGGGCACAATACCCACCAAATCAAATATCTCTGAGTCTTTTTTCCAACGCAATAAACCGTTCGTCAATCCGATTTTTGAATAAAAAGTTATGACCGTTTTACTGAACACTGTCTGGGCTGAAACAGGAATTTCGCTGTAGCGAATATTTTGGTGGTATTTAAATCAGATTTAGCCGATTTTCAGGTCCAAAACCCCAAAGCTTCATTCCCCAACCCTAGAGAGGTGATGTCCCAAGGTTTAGAGTAAAATTTCTTCATTGAGGTAAGTTTTTCCATCATCTTCTTCGTCTTTTAATCCTTTAACATCCTAGAATTATTAGAAAGACCTTCAATGATGAAATTTTGGGTTAGAACCTTTAATGGTGGATTTTTGGGAAAAACTTATGGGTGTTCTTAATATCACCTAGAACTAATTCTAGATTAGAAATTAATGATTTCTAGCATGAACTTGGTAAAGTAGATTATGTATTTTGTTGGTTGAAAATCTTGAATTCCATAAAGATGAGACCTTTAGTATAAAAACTCCATTAATGGAGATGGGTCAAGCTTGAAAGAACTAGTTAATGGTTAATTGACCTTGGAGAATGATATAGACCTTGAATTAGGGTAGAATTAGTGGGTTTGAATTTCCAAAGATATTTATTTGAAGAGTAATTGATTAATTACTCTTATGATTGCTTGATATTTAGATGATTGATCATTCCGAAGCATGAAGAAAGGGAATGAGCATCCTTGATATGACTTGTTGCTTCAAAAAGCTTGGCGTCCAGGTAGGCTAGGTTAATGAGTAGAAGACTGTGTTATTTCATATTTTCATAATTTATAATTGATGGGAGAAAGCATGTTTAGGCCTGTAGACATGGAGTTGAGGTGGATAAAGACATAAGAACTTTACTTTAATCCCGAAAACTATGTTATTGATTGATTATGTGATATTATGTGTTATGTGCCCGAAAGGGGATTGTTGTGAATGAAGTATGTGGACATGATGTTTCTTAGTTGTTCTAGTGATGAACCTAATTGAGTTATAAAGGTATAAGTTGCATATTGTGTCATGATAATGGTGAGGCCTAAGGGATAGATGACTTGAATCATCGTGTGCATTGTATTATGCGGAGAGAGGTAGAGAATAATGATAAGGTTGAAGGTGCTAGTTATGGGGGGTGATGTTAGAACCCAAGTTGTGGTATTTAAGTAGGTTATGGTTTAGTTGGAGTTTAGACTCAATTTAATTGTGTGTATGCTCCTAAATTGGATTCTTGTTGATTGGTCTTCGGACATACTTGAATTGATGATATTTGGATTGTTGATACTTGTATGAATAATTATGAAAAATCGAACTTGATCGAATTGCCTTATGATTATAAGTGTACTTGTAAATTTAGTACGCCGTGTTGTATCCTGAGAGATAGTATGAAGTTGATAAAATATACATAATATGGTTATGGAGGTTCAGGTACCACGCCGGTACAGATATGGATGTTGATATTACTTATTTATGGAGGATCGGGTACCACGCCGGTACGACACATGGACTTAGATTGTCCCCTGCAGTTCATGACTAGTTTGGTTGGGTAATAAGGGTTCTCCTAGCTACTTAGAATAGCGTAGGTGCCCGCACGGTCCGTTAGTTTGGGTCGTGAAATCCGAACCCCCGTAATACACTGTAGCTCCGCCCCTGATTGTGCATTGGTTATCAATCAATCAATATATATATATATAAATCAATCAATCATCAATATATATATATATATAAAGGAGGGTTATAGATATGCCTATGTGGCACCTCTCTATGACCTCCATTTGTATTTACAATTATTTTTCTCCTCTTTTTGAGTTCTTATTGTCTAAATATATTTGTTAATCCCTTTTCCTTTCCTATAATGAATGTAATTAATTTGTGTTAAAATTTAATAGGAAAAACGATGAACCATTTATCTTCTTCATTTGCTGTAATTATCGTAGGATTGAATACCACAAATCCACAATAATCACCATATATTATTAATCCACCGTTTCATATTTCCTATATTATTAATCCTCCTTTTCATATTCCCTAATCTATATATTCTATATCTAATGATAACAATAAAAGAGAATATAGAAAAGGTGATGTGACACTTTTCAATGACCGTTATTCCTATTTATTTTTTTCTCCTTTTTTAACCATTTCTTCTTCATTTATCTACTTATTTTAGTTTTCATAATTCAAAAATTATTTATTCAATTCATCAACTTTTCACCTCCCACTATAATTGTCTTCTTTATTAGAGATCTTTATAATTCTTAATTAATTTTATTCATTTAAAATGTTTGTACAAAAATATAAATTTACATTCCAATATATAATAAAATGTGCGGTACATATTAAATGCAAAATGTAATACGATTGTTTTGATTTGAAAAATTCACAAATATATTTCTAAAATGATTGCCATAATGGTGATCTATTAAGTTTAGAATTACTTTCATCTTCCACCTTCTATTGTAAATGTACAATTAATGTCTATATTTACAATGATACATTCAATGTATATTTCTTTCACCTTCCAATAGTAATTACAAATTTATGTACTGTATGTCAGTTTTTCCATCCCTATATTTACTCATTCCCTACACCTCCAACATACCATCTACAACTTGGCTTTGACAATGAACTTTTGGCTCAAGCATTCGGTAACTAATTTGCTCTTTACCTTTTCAGCTTTCTCAATTTCTTTTGGGATTGCTTCATTTAGCACATATATTTTATGTTGTATTTTATAGATGATAAATATATGGGATATATATATATATATATATTGACATGACATGCATCTATTGTTGCAATGACTGAATAATCTAGGTATATGGACCTTGCAGATGACTATGTGTATGCTTCAAAATGATTAGAAACATGTGAAGCTTTCTAATGTTCATTTTCTTTGATAATATTTCTAAGTTTCATGCTTTAACTTATTTCATGTTGAGTATCCTAATTTCTTGCTCTATAATCTTCCTTTTAACTTCTTTCTGTTGGACATCTTTGTAGGTAATGTTGGTTAAAAAGATAGCTCACAAAAAATTAAGATCAAGGCAATAGTCTTCACGATGTACGGTGCATGTGACCGTAAGTATTCTAATAATTGCTTGAATATTTGAAAGGTATAATTAATATAATACATCTATCCAATTGTCGTTGTACGTTTGTTTTGAATAGATGTACATATTAATTTACCTATTTATTTGAAAGAGAATTACACTCTACTCCTATTAATTGTTTGATTAATTATTTAATAAATAATATGGTCTAATGCATATTTGATAATGTAATGTTTATAAATATACCTTCAATTATAACTACTAATAAGTCCTTTGATATATATATATATATATATAGTATATCTTTTTTTTTTCTCATTTATGTTCTATATAAAAAAAAAACTCAAAAAGCACTCACGTGATTCTCTTAATTATTTTAAATGTGCTTATATAAAATGTTACAACAGTTAGTAAAAATGATTATGGACAATTGAAACTTCCCCCAACTGTACGTGGCTAATGAAAAGACCACAAGAATCATGCATAATATTTCATTTAATTATAATCTCATTCCCATTGAATTGTCTTTATGATTAATATTTACTCATATGAAAAATTTCTCAATTATTGGTATTCCCCACTAAAATACACTGTTTAACATTATTTTCCTATATATATATATGCTTAAATTTCCACAGTGCCACCCAATAGTATTTAAAGTTACAGAATAGCTTCTCTAGCCTTACTTCCTCTACAAAATACATAATCGAATCCAAATTTAATTAAACAAAATCACTGAAAACAAATCTAACAATTTGTTTAGATAACCACATATATAAATCTACCATACATATTCAACGAGAGAAAATAAGAGATTACAATTTAATTTTTAGACATTTAAATGAAAACTGTAACAAATTTGAGGGAAATAACAAATATAGAAGAAAATAAAAGACATTGACATTAGTATGTAATAATTGTTCCATTTTAATTAGAAATTAAAATGATTGTTGAAATGAACGGTAAAAATGAGCAAATTAAGAAGACGAAAAGCATAGTCATTAAAATATATTAATTGTCATGTTTAATAAAAATGATTATGGAGGTTTTTGCTGTAACTTGAAAAATATTAGTAGTTTCAATCAAGTTATGAGCTTGATTTCTTTCAATAAATTTTGTCACAACCTATTATGCTTCTATAAAAAAAAAATCGTCAAAATTTTTATTAGGACATGATAATAACTGAGTGGGTTTAATTGGTCATAATTTTACAATATTTGAACACCGAAAAGTTTCACAATATACTATAAAATTGAAAAATTATTATTGTATATATTGATATGATACTACATATGTGTTTGATATCATTGTAAACAGTTAAAATATTTTACAATTGAATTTCACAATTAAGGTTCTTTGATTAATGTAATGTATTAAAAATAAATTAAACTATATATTTAATAATGTATTTCATGACCGCGCGAAGCGCGGCTAACTTTACTAGTCTTATGTAAAAGGTATCCAATTGTCGGTTAGTGGGTATAGGGGTAAAATATAAATCAACTTTATGGCAATAAAGCATAAAACCAACCTATTTTCTGTAGTCCTGTGTGATGAGTTTTTTTTCTTCAAAGATTCGCAAGGTGCACCGTAGTTGTTTCGTGTGCAACTTCAAATCCTTTGCCAAGTCTTCTTCCCTCACCCATTGCCGCCTGAAATTTATGATTTTTAATGAATACAAACATATATTGCTCATGCTGGAAAAACAAAACAAAAATCAATTAGATTTGACCGACACAAGAATTGAAATCCATAAATATTCTAGCATGAATAACAATCTCATTATTTATAGATGAAAACTATCTTGGTCCTAAAGTAACTAACCACTTTTCTCCAAACAAAGTAAACATTTACTATAATGAAAAAAACTTCTAAATTCGAAAAAGAACATAAAATTAATTTAAAAATATTTAAAGAATATTACACAATTTCCTTTTGAAATATCAAAGTGTCGTGTGTGCAGATTTCTCTTTATAACTTGACATTAATGATTAATAATTTGAAATAGTTTTTTCTTTAAAAAAATGTTGGCATCTTTAGTTAAAAATTTATTTAGGTAAATTTAATTATGTTTGTTTTTTTTTGGTGGAAAATGGAATTTTTTTCCAAACCTTTTTTGGACCAAACCTTATTCTAGTTGGACCAAACTTTTTTGAACTTTCCTTATTCTAATTGGAACTCTATTTAATTTTTAATATGTTTATTATAGTCAATATTTAATTTCATAAAAATAAAAAAGAAAAAGGTGAAAAGACGATTTTGTCTATTATAGAGATTTTTAATGAATGACGAAAAGTTCAAACAACATTTTTAAAGCCCTTCACACTTTTAATATAACTAGTTTAGGGTACGCGCCGCACACGTGTACCTCATTCAATGAGTTAGGTTTTATAAAATCACTTCGATATTATAAAAGAAAATATGTCTTGATTAATAAATAAATTGATGATTTTATGCGCAAAAATATCTATTATCTATTATTAATATATAAGCGACAATAAGCAGACACCTCATGATCGACGTGCGACTGCTTCGCTTCAATTGGTACCCTCATAGTCGACATGCCTATTATACTATAAATATTCATTGGATTACAATTCTACTTTCACCTCTTTTAATTTTATTTTCGGATGAAATTATTTGCTGTCATTAGAATTCAATTCAGTTAGTATTATTCTAGAAGTTAGATTGTTAATTTAACTAAATCTCCTATTATTTTATATGGGAAAAAGGAAAAAAGAACTATCGATATTTTCCTTGTTTCCTCTCACCATATATTTTAGGATTCCTTTTTTCTCATAGACAAGAAAAAAGAAAACCTACCAATAATAATTTTTCATATATTTTTCTCTTAAATAATAATACAAAAATTCAAAAAAACGAAAGTAAATGAGTCTATTGCGGATATGAAAGAGCAAAATTATTAGAAAGTAACAGTATATTGATGTTAAAATAAAGTCAATTTCTATTTAAATGATATAACTTGTACCACGAAAGAAACAAACTATTAAAGCTTATTATTAAAAATAAAGAAAATATGCTAAATTTCATAGTTTATTCCCAATTGAAACAATTGCATATAATTAAATCTTAAAAGAGAATTAATATAGAATTAGAGTGACTAACTAATTTCTTATGACGAAACATAATCCAAAGAATCTGGTCAAAATTGTAAATAAGTCAATTTCAAATTATTAATTGTATATAAGTCATTATAAAAAAATCACAAAAAACATTTCAATTAGCAATTACCTATCAAGATACATGATAATTTATTATTTAAACTTCAAAAACATACTAAAATCATAAAAGAAAACTTCTCAATTAGTAACTGTCTATCAAAAATACATGATAATTTATTTTTATAACATTAAAAACATACTAAAATTTTAGAAAACTTACCTCAAATCACAAGAAAATTTGTGTCTACAATCATAGATACCATCAATAGTTCACTAAAAACTTCTCAATTAACAATTGTTTATCACGAACACATGATGATTTATTATTATAAATTTCAAGAACATACTAAAATTTTAGAAAACTTACCTTAAATCACAAGCAAATTTATTTCTTTAATCATAGATATTATCAAGATTGTAAACATCAAAAACTAAAATTTTAGAAAACATACCTTAAATCACAATCAAGTTTGTGAACGACGATAATAAAGAAAAAAATCTGTTTGAGAACTACATTGTGGACGTATTATTGTAGAAAGGAAGAATTCTCAATTTATAAGAAATTTTAGGTTTAGTTTACTTTCTTTCTTTGTTAGCTCAAATTTTTATTTATTTAATTTAATAAATTAGCCTTTGTGGTCTTTTTTTTTTTTTTTTAGGTTTAGTTTTCTTTTTCTTTTTTCTTTCTTCTTTTTTCCTCCACACGTTTTATTTTTGGTCCTTTTCAATTCAAATTAATTTTCTTTCCATTTATATAATTTATTACTTTTTTCCTTTTTTCTTTGTTCCCTTTTTTTCTCCATACATTTTTTGTGTCCTTTTAATGTCAAATTAGTATTCTTTTTATTTATTTAATTTATTAACAAATTAAATATTAGGTAAGATTTGAATTGATTTAAAACTGTTAAATGTTATAATTTTTTCCTAACTCAAATAAGGACTTTAATTAATTTCAAAGTCCTAATATTAATAATAATTAAATAATAATAATTTGAGAAAAATAGCGAAAAGACGATTTTGTATAAAGAGAAACTTTTAATGAAGGACAAAAAGTTCAAACAACATCATTAAGGACCTTCACACTTTTAATATAGTAGAGATAGAGATATAGATTAAGAACTCGTATTTAGTTTCTATATATAAGGAACCAAGTTGTTGTTTTTTATGTGTGTGATAAACCGTGTAAAAATATTTTATCTTTTTCTATTTTTTTTTCTTTCTCTTTTGTTGTTCTTTTTCAAAGCTAAAAATAAAAAATGCAAAGATTAAATAGGGTAATAATTCTTGTTTATAATCGATGTGTTTACTTTTCAAACAAAATTCAAATAATTTATTTTATAATCTAAATATATTTTACTGAAATTATCTTATTGTTTTATTAGTTTAGAATGCATAAAAGATTTATGTATAAATTCGAATTTAAAAAGGATTTTATCTTTCAATTCATGTTTAAAATAAAATGGATAAGTTTATGAAATAGTAAGAGTTCATTTAGAACTCTTCAATCTTAGATTCCTAGCTAGCTTTAAGCTAATGATATATATATTTTTTTTTTAAATGTTTATTATTTTCAAATTCAAATATTTCTAAATCTTTTATTACAATACTATTAAACTTTGTCCTAAAACTGCCACGTGGCTTCTCAATAACTTGCTACTTGGCTAATTACGGTGCTCGTCCTCTGCTTTATAATATATATAGATATAGATATATTATTATTATTATTATTATTATTATTATTATTATTATTATTATTGTTATTATTATTATTATTATCATCCTACTTCTACATACTACGTACTACTACGGCTGCTTCTACCACTACTACTAATGATTATTATTATTTTAATAATATTTTTACCTTTCATTAATATGTAAATAAATTATATTTAAATATATTTTATAGCATTAATTTTAAAAGAGATATGTTTGAAATAGTAAATGTCTATTAGAACTCTTCAATTATGGGTTTCTATTCTTAAGATAATGAAAATCTTTTTTTTAAAGGATAATGTATTTCAAAGTCAAAATACTTAATCTTCCAATTCAAAACTTTTATTACAATATTTTTTTAACTTTGTCTTAAAATTGCCACTTGGCTTATTCTTATGCAGCCACTTGGCTTATTCTGATGCTTCTACTTTTACTTTTATGTATGAGAAAATACATAAATTTCCCCCTAAACTTATCCACAAAACTTAAGTTAGCACTTTAACTTTACGGGTGTTTATTTACCCCCTTATTCTAATTTAAAGTGAATTTAACACCCTCTTCTCGAAACAAACCCACATCAGTGTAAATGAGTGTTATACACGCGCTTGACGTGTATAACACCATTTTAAAATTAGTTTTTATTTTTGTTCATTTATTTAATGTTATTTATTTTATTTTTGCTACTTCATCTTTCTTTCCCAACCTTTTCCAACAAAACCCATTTTTTTGTTGCCTTTGAATCTCCATTAACGACCTCTTATATAAATTTCTATTTTTCTGATATCTCTGTTAAATTCCACAAGAGGTCTCCATTCCCTTTACTTCATCCATGGCCAAAGAATCAAAATCTGCATCTGAACCCTGCCCTAACACCACCGCCACAACAAAACCCACCTTTACCAACACCATTAATTTACCTCTCCAAGCTCATCCACCACCCACCAAACTTTCTTCTTGACCCAGAAAAATTAGCACGCTTTTCAACACTGATGCCTCCTTACCCAGAACTCATAGTTCCAGCAGCATTATATTAAGAACTGTTTGTTGTTTACTTTTGGATCTTGAATTTCAATTAATAAGATGTAAGATCTGAGGAAGTTGATTAAATAGTGTTTTAGAAAGAAAACATATACATAATCCACTCTATTGAAGAAAAAAGTCACCGGCGAATAATTTTGTCGGTCAATTAAATTTACATCTAATTTGTCTAAAAACAAATTTGCTCTTTCTTTTATGATGTATAATATTAAATCCATTGATTAAATTTATTTATAAAAGAAAAGGAGAATGATGCAGTTGAGGAAAAGACTAATAAGGGAGATGATCGGCGTAGCTAGAAAGACAACGAGGAAGATGGTCGGAAAAATGGGTAGTAAAGAAAGAGAAGAGAGAGAAAAGAATAAGAAAGAAGAAAGAAAGAACAGGAAAAAGAAAAAGTAGACCTAAAATGAAAAATAAAATATTAAAAGTATATAATTAACTATAACTATATACCATCCAATAAAAAAATGACATGGACATTTTAGAGTATTTTGAGTGTTATTTTTGCCCTTTCACGCGCTTTCTCGAAGTTTTGTGTCATGTCAGTTATTAAGGGGCAACCAATTTCACTTCAAACTACAATAAGAGGGAAAAGAAACACTCGTAAAGTTGAAGTGCTAGCTTAAGTTTTGTGTACAAGTTTAAGAGGGAATTTATGTATTTTCTCTTTATATATATATAAATTTACTTTGGTACAAGCGTTAAATTATAAGTTACGAAAAAAAAAGTTCTTTAAGCACGTTATGTTTGTTAAGCTTGTTGTTTAGTATGAGGATATCCTTTTTGACTTGACCTTATTAAAAGAAATTACTCTATCGGGAAAAAAAGTTTAATAACTCAATATTTTTTGAATTAGGTAAGTTTATCTAGCACATATAAAAGTGATATATACACTTGTATATCAGTGTATGTACTTCTATCTCATGTGTACAATATAATCACACTAAATATTTGCAAAACATACACCAACATATATACAGTGAGATACACTATACTCATTTGATCGGTAAGATTTGATAGTAACAATGTCTATCGTCCTGCAAGTCACTTTCATGTGCTTTAGAAGGCGAAAATTAACAATTTACTTTGATACAACATAAGAACAAAAGGGGGGGGGGGGGGGGAATGATGTTACGAGGATGCATGAAGTTAATATAAGATAGATAATAGATTTGACTATTATGACAACTAGTTTAGTGTCTGCGTGATTTGCGAACGTTATTAAATTAAATTAGATTGTGATTTTATTTGCTTGAACGCATTAGGACATACATATTGAGTTAACAAATATCTAATTATCTTAGCTATCTTATTGCGCTCATCGAAATGCTAGTGTATTTTCAACATTAATTGGCGGCTAGAGTGCTTGCAAGATAAATATTAGAATTAACAGATAGGAAAAAGATCAAAATCAAGCAATATCTATAGTTTCTTTAGTTACTATGTTTTGAAAAATATGATTATGTTGAATATTAATTAAAAGTATCTTTAAAACTGTTAATTAGAGGGGTCATATTTCCTCACATAATATGAAATTCTCTCATTGAAACGTGCTGCTCAATTAGAATGTCCACAACTGATTATGAAAATGTTTTAACTAATATTCGATCTTTTCTATGGAAAATACAAACAGAGAATTGGCAAAAATTACAACCACACATACAAGCAGATGCAATATGGATGCATGACTTCACTTGAACCTAAGAGGTTTTTTTTGGTAACCTTAAAAAAGAAGAAAGAATTAGGGCTCAAATTTAAAAAAAATTAGGGTTAATAATTAAAAGTATTTTTAAAGTCCAAATATATATTTTGTGTAATGATTTTAGTGATAAAAAACACAAAAATAAAGTTATAAAGTGGAAATACTGAACCACTTTGTCGTTTTAATCTTCTATAATTTGAACAGTGGAAATAGTTTTTCTTTGTCCAACCTTCTAAAAGCTAAGGTTAAAAAAATACTTATTTTGTTTGAAAAAATACGTAGTTTAAATAATGAAAGTGTTTGGTGAAAGATAAGTAGTATTGAGCAGCTCCAATATTTTTTTCTTTCAAATTTTAGCATAAGTTGAAAAAAGTAGTTAGATCTAAAAGAATATTTGTTCTTTATTTTTCCGGACAAGATTATCCATATAAAAGTTCATATATGTTTACCAAATTAATTATGGAGTAGTAACTTTCTATTTTTTCAAAATTACAAAATTAATTTTTCATTTTATTACTTTATCTATATTATACTGACAGTAAGCGAGAGAAACGGTTAAAATAATACTAATATATTTAAAAATAGATGGTTATGTGCGTTATTGGAAGTAGCTCAGATTGAATTTTATTTTTTTTAAATAAGGGTTTATTCCCATCCAGTTATAATATTCATAATTGCAGGTTCATTTATCTATTTAAATGAGAGTAATTTTTTAAATGATATATACTCTTATTTTATTAGGTATAACATTAATTTATTAACAAATATAAGTGATTAACCAATTTTAGGAACCACAATTTTAATTGTAAGAGTCAATAGGTGATATGTAATATTTTTTCCCATCAAATTTTTTAAAATATTGACCAAACATAAACTACTAATAATAAAAGCACTAACTCAAATAATTTTGCCAAATACAATCGATATTCTCCTAAATCATTTTTTCAACAAACACTAACAGTTAAAAAAAAAAAAAAAACTTCACAAAGTATGCTAATTTCAACAGCTTAACCGAACAGGCTTTAAAAAAGTTGGCTGTTACACTAACAATTTAATTTTATGTACTTAAGTTAAAGTACCTTTATAATATTTAAATACTTAATTACTAGTTTTTAAAAAATATAAAAAAATAAAACAAGTATCCGAATTCACCAATTTAGGACGGATGAGGATTCTCTTTGCAGATAGACCCCGTAATTTGGGTTAACATATAATTATATGGTATATAGTATATAAAAATAAAACGTCAATTGTTAATAATTATTACTCACAGTTTTGTTATCCTAAATCTATAGCCTGACCAAGCTTATTTTTTCCTAAAAGTGTTTATTTTTTTTCCACTTGTTTTGAAAATATGAGGTGTTTGACCAACCTTATGAAAGAAATAAGTGTTTATGAGGAGAAAAAAAAAATAATTTTTCATAAGTTAAAAAATGTAATTTTTACTAAAGCACTTTTGAGAAAAAATAAACTTGAAATCAATTTTAAAAGCTTGATCAAACACTTATTGCTGCTCAAAAGTGTTTTTTAAGTTTATTGGTCAAACACAAACTGCTTCTCACCAAAAATATTTTTTTAAAAGCAATTTTAAAAAAAACATTTCTTAAAATAAGCTGATTTTAGAAGCTTGACCAAACAAGTGTTGGTATTTGCCATGATTTTCTTACCATAATTGGGTTTTCCTTTTAGGAAAAGGAAAAAATGAATTCTCCATTTTTGGCTAATCCTTGTTCTTATAGGAAAAGTTTATAGACTCTATAAATAGAGACTCCTTTCTTCTAGCTTGGTAGCATCCACAATGTAGTCATAAGGGCTTTGCAAGTATTGTTTGGGGGGAGACTTTGTGAGACACAAGTGTTGCGGTGTCACTTGTGTGAACCTCTTTTTATTCTGAGTGAATTGTGTGAGGTTGTCTCTCTTGACATTTTGTATTCTCGTTTATATAGTGGATTGCTCATCTCCTTTTGTGGACGTAGGTCGATTGACCGAACCATGTTAAATTATTGTGTCTCTTTGGATGTATTTCTCGTATGTCTTCTTATTTGACGTCTTTCGAGGTTTGCTTTGCTAGCTTCCGCATGACACCTGATTATTTCGATCCTAACAAGTGGTATCAAAGCGAGGTTAAAATGGGTGTTCATCTTGGCGGGTTCAGATCTAGTCGCAACCTATTTGGCGATAATGAAGATTTTGATTTGAGAAATTTTATTAGAGTGTTACTCTATGTAGAGACAAAGATTTAATGGAGGAGATTTTGGAGATGGAGATTGAACTTGTTGAAGACTACGTGAAGAAGGTGGAGCAAATTTATTTTGTCAGAAATTCAGGCCAAGGGGGAGAATTGTTGGTATTTGCCCTGATTTTTTTACTATAATTGGGTTTTCCTTTTAGAAAAAGGAAAACATGAATTCTCCATATTTGGCTAATCCTTGTTCTTATAGGAAAAGTTTATAGACTCTATAAATAGAGGCTCCTTTCTTCTAGCTTGGTAGCATCCACAATGTAGTCATAAGGGCTTTGAGAGTATTGTTTGGGGGAAGACTTTGTGAGACACAAGTGTTGCGGTGTCACTTGTGTGAACCTCTTTTTATTCTGAGTGAATTGTTTGAGGTTGTCTCTCTTGACATTTTGTATTCTCGTTTATATAGTGGATTGCTCATCTCCTTTTGTGGACGTAGGTGGATTGACCGAACCACGTTAAATTATTGTGTCTCTTGGATGTATTTCTCGTATGTCTTCTTATTTGACGTCTTTCGAGGTTTGCTTTGCTAGCTTCCGCATGACACCTGATTATTTCGATCCTAACAACAAGTTACTAATCTAATACGGAATAATAATCGGCCTCTTTCTTTAATCTGTAATCCTATATCTAATCTAATCAGTAATAATAATCAGTTTATTTCCTTAACCTGTAAATCCTAAATTTAATCTAATACGGACTAATGATCAGTTTATTTCTTTAATTTGTAATTCCTATATCTAATCTTATAATATGGAATAATACTCTGGTTAATTACTCTCCTCTAAATAGCATCCCTCTCTCATTAGTTCCTTAATCCTAGAATTCTACTTAATTAACACGACAGATTTTTCAGCTTTCTGTTTTATTGTGACATTCAACTGCTGATACTTTATGTTTTATGGTAAAGTAATTATTATTTTGAATTGTTAGTCATTTGGTACGTGGGATAAGGTGGAATATTCGAGATCAATTCCAAACAATATCACACCTTATCTCATCCAACTTAGAATAAAATCAACGTATTTTGAAACGTGTTTTTCTGGACTTGTTGTGTCGATAACATTATGGTATTGGACGAGTTAGTGCTATTGGGGGCGTTATCAGGTTCAGATGATCAAGTGGTTGTAACTTGTAAATTTAACAATCTTTGTGGCACTTCTCTGTGCATGCATTGTGATTGGCCATCTTCTTGAAGAAAACAAATGGATTAATGCGTCCATCACTTCTCTTCTTATTGTAAGATTTCTTCTTCTTAATTTACGTATTTAACTTATATATACTGACAGCGTAAATTGAATTTATCTCTTGTTCACAAGATTTTTGATCGCGTTGTAATATTTTGTTTTGGATGCAGGGCTTATGTACTGGAGTCATCATTCTATTAACTACTAAAGGAAAAAGCTCTCTGAAACAAATAACTATTCCCACCACACGTATTAGGAACCTGGTTCCAAGAATCGCAGTAAACAACAAACAGTAAAGTAAAGTGCAACACAAATTTTACCGTGGAAAACCCCTTGCTCAAGGGAGTAAAAAACCACGACCTACACTGTGTAGGATTTTACCACCAATATCCACTAACTTCAAAAGAGCTTTGTTCAAGATTACAACCCCGCAATCCTAGAACCTAGCTCTTAACCCACAACTCAACAATTTACTACAATTGTTCAACCCACTACACGAGCACTCCAAGAAGCCAAACCCGCTTCTTGTTACAACACCTCACAAACAAGAAGTCAAACCCGCTTCTTGTTTCTCACACTCACAACTAAACAAGGTTCAATAATAGAAAAGATTACAACTCAGAATCTATCCTATTACAAACTTCAAACTCATCAATTTACTCCAACTGATGAACTCAACAAAGACTAATAACTCTAGCCTTCAATTGCCTAAACTTCAACTTTCAGCATTACAAACTTGAACACAAACTGTGAACCAGGTTTCTGTTTTGCTGTGGCAGAGTCCTGCAACAGTAAACTAGGTTTCTGTTTTGCTGTGACAAAGTCCTGCAGTTTTTGCTCCATTTGCTATTGCTCTCAAGATGATAAATTTCGTGAATATGCAATAGGTGCGGCTCTCAATGGTCTTCATGCCATATATATACTAGAGATTCACCATGCCCTAGAATATCACGGACTAGGGCTTTTGCTCCAACTAGAACTTGGTTTCCCATAGGAATTATATGATTCCTTTCCTTATAAGGAGATTGCATCATATAAAGAAACTTTGACTCCTTCTTTGCTCTTTATTTCTTTCCTTCTTTGCTACTTTATTTCCTTCCTTTTTTGCTACTTTATTTCTTTCCTTCTTTGCTCCTTTATTTGTTTCCTTCTTTGTTCTATTCTTCTTTGCACTTTTATTTCGTGGCTTCAATCTTCCATATTTGTACCTGATGTCCTTGTGCATTCACATCAACTATTCTGGGACCTGGTTCACCTGATACAGCATACAAAAGATAACAAGCAGTGAACCAGGTTCTTGTTTGTCAATCATCAAAACTACAAATATGTTCTCTTACTTTCCAACAATTTGCCCCTTTTTGATGATGATAAACAATGCATCATATATTCCCTGTCCACGCCATATAACTTCCCCCTTTTGGCATCATTGAAAATCAACCACTAAAGAACGTAATGAACATACAATGAGTGCAATATCATTTTAACTCATGGCCACTCGGGCAACACTATTCAGTACACACTTGCTGACAATAAGGTAAGTCAATCTGAGGATACTAGCCATCTTATACACACAACAAAGAAATGCAGAGAAGGAACACAATGAAGTAGACATGTACCAATTTAAGCCCTTAAGACCCCAATCAAAAGCATATCATATCATGAGTATGAGAAAAATACAAGCACAACAAAGAAGTCGGTCAAAGGAGCTAAAGGACATATACTGGAAAAAGGATTACTAAGGCTGAGAAAGAGGAGGTGGAATGTTTTTTTTTTTCATACCATTGTGCACTTGCAAGATGTAGGTTCAACAATTGAGTAATGAAACCTAATTTTTTTTTTTTTTTGGAACCTGCTTCAGATACATTTCGTCAAATAACTTCTTCTTGATGACTTTAAAACCCAATTAATGAAGAATAGATATGGTTAAAGGACTCATCAAACTTAGTGCAACAATGATAGATTTCGTAACAATATGGGAACTGATAGTAGTTTGTTCCTAAGAAAGTTCTTCCCCTCAAGAAATGGTTAGTTGTACTTGGAAAGGTGAGGTTACAATTTCGGATTTGTGAACCTGGTTCAGATGTTGAAGGTGGTTAAGACAATGGAGACACTGAAAAAGTGGGGCTAGGTTCCCCCTGAATTGGAGCTTGGGTGATTTTAATACTGAGGCCCTCTTTATCAACGTAACTTGGGATTGAAGGATGGTCAATAAAAATAATGGAATCTTGGTTCTTTTCTTGGAAGAATTTTTTTTTTTTTTTTTTTTTAAAACGATGGATCAGGTTCACCAGTGCTTGAGTTTTACACATACCCAGGAAATACATGCATTGAAAGGGATGGTGCATACCTGATTGCAAATAAGGAACCAAGTTCCCCTTTTGTGAGTTCTTCCTCGATTTCTTGATGCAGTTAATAAGAAAGTAGAGGTGATATCCGCAGACCTTTTAGCCATTGTCAGAGATGTGTCTGAGGTGTGTACCCTTTTTTTATTATTATTATTATGTTCACCATGCATATTCTTAGCAGTTGTTCCCCCTATCTCATGTACCTCCTCACTGGTATGAGGATCATCACTGATACTATGAGTTTGATCATTTTCGAGAACTGCTTGGGAACCAGGTTCTACAAGTGTTGCACATTCGTAATCCTTATCATCATCTCTAGCAATATCAAATCCTTCCTTGTCAACCTGCTCTTCAAGATCAGGATTATCAAGATTTTCATCCACAAGACCAATCTTTTCATCAATTTTCTACAGATCCTTCAAGTTTGTATTTCAGTTCTATTTCAATCAAGTACCACATTGGATGAACCAGGTTCCTGCTTCATAGTTTCTTGGTTGCTGTGAGTGGACCTTCAATATTGAAGCTTTAACTTTCTGACATTCTCGCTATTTTTGATCACTTTGAGCATTGCTTTGCTGAATTTAGTGTTGGGCAACTCATGAGCCAGGTCATTCATAGCTTTTTCTTTAAGAACCAGGTTTTCAAAATGATTTTATTTCAAGACATTCAGCCAATGTAAACAACATATTGTTTCCTTTGTCATGTATTTGAAAGACGCTCAGCAAATTATGTGTCAACCTTTTGTGTCTCTTTCCAAAGGCTACATAGCCACCTTGGAAATATGTGAGTGAGAGGAAATTTTCTAGCATTTCTATCATTTGTCTGGAGCATGCATTATTCAGATACCATGATTTTTGTCTTCCTCTCACCTTCGCCTGAAACACTTGTCAAAGATTAGCTTTGGGCACCCAGATTAACTTGGGCCCCTTCTTGTGAGTAAAAGGATGAATGAGATCTCTTCTAGCCCAAAAAGGCAAATAAGATGACTGCCCTTTTTGAGCATTTGTATGGTAAGGACCTGATCTCTTCTTAACAAAAATAGAATGATTCATCTGATGAGAACCAGGTCTCTTTTTGACAAAATTGTTGTTTTTATGATTTGTCCAGATTTGACCTTGACATTGTTTTCTAAGATGATCTTCCTTTCCACAGTGAGTATACAATTTTAATCCAGCAGGATTACCTTGTAAGGACTTGTGTTCTTCAAGTTTAAAATCAATCCCATGTTTAGTGGTGGTTTGACTATCTTGAATTTGAGTTAACAGTATTGAGGACCTGGTCCACTTTCTGTTGTGTTCTAACTCATCTTTAGTCCTTGCAAGATTTTCTTGCAGCAACCTATTCTTTTCAGTAATCTCTTGAAGATTTACAGTCAATTTCTTGATGTCATCTTCCAAGGATTGTTGAAGAGTGGTCGCTTGACTTTTTCCTTTAGAAGAAAATTCCTTTAAAGAGTTTTTCAAAGAACAGTTTTCTTCATCAAGAGTTTGAAAGTCCATTCTTAAAAATGCATAATCACTCATAAGTTGATTCTTGTCCGAACAAGCAGAATAATAGGCATCAATAAGAATAGAAGACAAATTTTCAAGTTTTTTCTTAGAAAAGCTTTTGAGTTCAGGTTTAAGATCAAGAAAACATACCTTAGATTCTCCTTGTTTAGAATCATTGTCTGAGTCTGAACTTGCAATGTGTGAAGGTATGGCCTCATTGGAATTTTCTTCCTGCTGTTCATTATCTGAATCAGTAATTGCAACAAGTGCCAGAGTGTCCTCATCATCAGATTCCACCATAGCCAATAATGACCGATTTTGTGGTTCCTCATCATCAAATCTATCAGAGGAGTTTTCCATTTTAGCACAGGCCCTTTTTACAGCACGATCAGCTTCATGTGGAGTCATCATCCTGTGCGAAAGGAGAACGAGGTCCTTCTTTTGTTCCTTATATT
Source organism: Capsicum rhomboideum (assembly GCA_031232105.1). Classification (NCBI taxonomy): domain Eukaryota; kingdom Viridiplantae; phylum Streptophyta; class Magnoliopsida; order Solanales; family Solanaceae; genus Capsicum; species Capsicum rhomboideum. Next base: position 15,215,824 of record CP124711.1, read on the forward strand.
TTTCTGGATTATTTTTCTTGTGCTCCACAGTCCATAAAGGACAAAATTTGATGAAGTGGTCAAGACTGCCACACTTGTGACACACTTGATCATCGTTTTCCCTATCATAGTTTTTTGGAACCTGGTTCCTGTTTTGTGAATTCTGGAGCTTCCTCATCATCTTCTGAAATTTTCTAGTCACGAGTGCCAAATTTTCAGCTTCAAAGTCTGCCTTTTCAGTAACTTTCAGAACCAGATTATTTTCCTTTTCGACACTAGTAATTTCACGCTCCTGATTTTTCTTAAGCTCATAAGTTGTCAGGTTTCCACTAAGCTCATCCATGGTTAAGGTGTCCAAGTTACGAGCCTCAGATATAGCTTCGACCTTACTTTCCCATGATTTTGGTAACACACTGAGAAGCTTTCGGATTGCCTTCCCGCTGGAAACAACTTCACCAAGTGAGTAAATCTCATTTAGAATTGCTGTGAACCTGGTATGCATCTGCTGAATGGTCTCTCCCTCCTTCATTCTGAATAATTCATATTTCCTGTTTAGTACATCAATCTTGGACTTCTTCACTTGACTGGTACCTTCATGAGCTATTTGCAAAGTGTCCCAAATTTCCTTCGCAGTGGAACAAGAAGATATCCTATTGTACTCATCGGGACCAATGCCACAGATTAGGATTTTTTTGGCCTTTGCATTATTTTGAACATTGATCTTGTCCTTATCCTCTAGTTCTAATCTCCCTTTAGGGACCCGTGTCTTTCCATCTTCACCAAGTTTGGTAGGGATTGTTGGTCCATCCAATACAATGTTCCAGAGATCATGATTCTTTCCAATGATGAAATCCATCATCCTGTTCTTCCACCACCCATAATATTATCCGTTGAAGAGGGGTGGTCGAATTTGCGAAGCACCTTCCTGAGATGATGGTGGGGCAGCCATCTGATCCTTTTCAAGGTGTTAACCTTTAATTGAAAAGACCCGCTTTGATATCAATTGAAACAAATAACTATTCCCACCACACGTATTAGGAACCTGGTTCCAAGAATCGCAGTAAACAACAAACAGTAAAGTAAAGTGCAACACAAATTTTACCGTGGAAAACCCCTTGCTCAAGGGAGTAAAAAACCACGACCTACACTGTGTAGGATTTCACCACCAATATCCACTAACTTCAAAAGAGCTTTGTTCAAGATTACAACCCCGCAATCCTAGAACCTAGCTCTTAACCCACAACTCAACAATTTACTACAATTGTTCAACCCACTACACGAGCACTCCAAGAAGCCAAACCCGCTTCTTGTTACAACACCTCACAAACAAGAAGTCAAACCCGCTTCTTGTTTCTCACACTCACAACTAAACAAGGTTCAATAATAGAAAATATTACAACTCAGAATCTATCCTATTACAAACTTCAAACTCATCAATTTACTCCAACTGATGAACTCAACAAAGACTAATAACTCTAGCCTTCAATTGCCTAAACTTCAACATTCAGCATTACAAACTCAAACACAAACTGTGAACCAGGTTTCTGTTTTGCTGTGGCAGAGTCCTGCAACAGTAAACTAGGTTTCTGTTTTGCTGTGACAAAGTCCTGCAGTTTTTGCTCCAATTGCTATTGCTCTCAAGATGATAAATTTCGTGAATATGCAATAGGTGCGGCTCTCAATGGTCTTCATGCCATATATATACTAGAGATTCACCATGCCCTAGAATATCACGGACTAGGGCTTTTGCTCCAACTAGAACTTGGTTTCCCATAGGAATTATATGATTCCTTTCCTTATAAGGAGATTGCATCATATAAAGAAACTTTGACTCCTTCTTTGCTCTTTATTTCTTTCCTTCTTTGCTACTTTATTTCCTTCCTTTTTTGCTACTTTATTTCTTTCCTTCTTTGCTCCTTTATTTGTTTCCTTCTTTGTTCTATTCTTCTTTGCACTTTTATTTCGTGGCTTTAATCTTCCATATTTGTACCTGATGTCCTTGTGCATTCACATCAACTATTCTGGGACCTGGTTCACCTGATACAGCATACAAAAGATAACAAGCAGTGAACCAGGTTCTTGTTTGTCAATCATCAAAACTACAAATATGTTCTCCTACTTTCCAACACTCTCATCTTTTAGAATTCGATGAACAACTATTGTTTATTTATATTATACCACCCATTATATTCAATACGGGGTAAGTTATTTACTCTACGATAACATAATCGTTTTGTTAGGTGTCAAATATAATCTATTGAGACTGATAGATTTTTTATTTTTGATATTACCAGTTTCCTGGTGAAAAAGAAGCATTTTTTCAGGAATTTAGGGACCATTTTGATGTTTGGTGTCGTAGGCACATTGATATCTTTCTCCATCATATATATCATTTGGTACAGTAGAGTTACTCGGGAAGATGGATATCGGTTCACTGGAGTTGAGGGATTATCTTGCAATCGGAGCTATATTTTTAGCAACGGACTCTGTTTGCACGTTACAGGTGCTTAATCAGGACGAGACGCCTCTTCTCTACAGTCTTGTATTTGGAGAAGGTGTGGTAAATGATGCTACATCAGTGGTGCTTTTTAATGCAATCCAAAAATTCGACCTTTCAAACATCGCCTTATCGTTCACTAAAAATTTTCTATACCTATTTACTGCAAGCACTGTGCTGGGAGTGCTTGTCGGATTGCTAAGTGCTTATATAATGAAAAAGATATACAGTGATCGTTAAATTGCTCTCATGATTCTCATGGCTTACCTTTCGTATGTTATGGCAGAACTGTTTGATTTAAGCGGAATTCTAACAGTATTTCTCTGTGGGATTGTCATGTCACACTATACCTGACATAATGTGACCGATGATTCTGATCAAGTGACAACAAGGCATGCTTTTGCAACAATTTTGTTTATTGCGGAGACTTTTATTTTCCTTTACGCGGGAATGGATGCTTTAGATATCTAGAAATGGAGATTCGTTAGCCACAGTCCTGGAAAATCTGTTTCTGCGAGTTCTGTGGTGCTTGCCTTGGTTTTGGTTGGACGAGCGTGCTTTGTGATTCCTTTATCTACGTTATCCAATTTTTGGACATCTGAGAACGACAAGATTGGCTTCAAGCACATGGTTTGTGTTTATTGACTTTTGTCCAAGTTTCGTTCTGCTACTCATGAATCACTATGTTAACTTAATAATTCATCTTCACAAGTTACAATGTGGTGGTATGGTCTAATGCGAGACGCTGTCTCCATGGCTTTGGCTTATTACCAGGTACATACTTGGAACTTTTCTCATTCTTCTAAGTGGAAACATGTCATGAAATGACCGTTAATCAACTGTTTTGCTCAGGATTTCAGAATAATTTCTTTATGTCATTATAGTCCTTCAAGTTTTTTAGTATTATTTCTAAGTAATTACTATTTAGTCCTTTGTAATTTCCTTATTATCAGCTAGACACGTGTCATCTAGTAGTACTCTTTATTGGCTTTATTAGCTATTGTACTGGATTATCAGAGGCAATGAAAAATTATCACTCCATTATTCCTATTTCTCTTTCTCTCTCTTTCTCTCTTCTTTTCTTCTTCTTGCAATTCTGTTCTTCACTATTAGGGTGTGCAGCTGTTGTAATCGTGACATTGGTATCAAAGCCGTTCAATTCTCACGGCTTTTTCATGGCAGATAAATTTAAAGGTCTCTAAGAGGGCATGAAAAAGCTCAAAACACAACTTCATTTTATGGCTACGAAAAATACAAAGAGGTTTAAAGCCTTAGAGTCCTCTCAAAACCAGTTCTCTGTTCAGCTTAAGGAGTCTGTAGAAACGAACCAGAGACTGGAAATGATTATCTCACAACTCGATACTCTTAATCGAGCCGAGGCTGCAGCTCAGATTCCTCACTCCCCAAGTCCGATTGCTTCGAGACTTCAAGGTCCGTTACAAATTCATGAATCGGGCCAGTCTTCAAACTCTCAAGCTCTGGTAACCCCTCAATCGACTCCTAGTAGCTACCCGGTGGGGAGAGGTTTCACTTTTCCTCCCATGTTTTCTTCTCAGGGCAGTCCCTTGCTTCAGGATCCCATTTTTTCTTCTTTCTTGATCACTTCCACTGTTCCAGTACTCAAAACACTACCCATTCCTACTACTATTCCCGTGTCCGTTAACAACCAAATGCCTGTTAACCCTTAATTACTTCCTTTACCAAACAATAACCTTCCAGAAGTGCCGAACAAACCTTTTAGAGCTAAAATTAATTTTCCAAAATTCACGGGCTCTAACCCCAGGGGTTGGATTCGCAAATACGAGCAATTTTTTGAAATATACCAAATCTCGGAGGCGAAAAAGATGAGTTATATTGCGGTACATATGAAGGATCAGGCGGATGTTTGGTTTGATAGTCATGTTTTAGAGAACTGGGGAACCAACTGGTTGTTTTTCTGTAATGAAGTTTGTAGGCGATTTGGGAATGTGAGACCACTGGATATTGTAGATAAGTTTAATAACCATAAGCAAACTGGTAGTGTTGATAGTTATCACGAGAAGTTTGAGGAGCTGAAAACTTATATGTTGTTGGTGAACCCATTTTTGAATGAGACTCACTTCATTGCTAGTTATGTGAGCGGGTTGAACCCAGAGTTGAAACCTTTGGTGGGGTTAGGTAATCCTACTACTAGCATGGCTGCATATGAGTCAGCCAAATCTTATGAAACTTCTTTCAATGCCCTTCAAAAAGCCATTAACCCCAGAACTTCCCAAAATTTCCACCACCAAATCAATCCTTCCAAGACCCTTGTTCCTTTCCAAGGAACTTCTAATCAATCCCCAAACCATAAAACTTTTGTCCCCAACCAATACCAAAACAACATAACCCTGACTCAGAAAACCAGAGTTCCCTTCAAACCAAACTCCACCATTGAGAATCTAAAGGAAAGAAATTTGTGTTTCAGGTGTCATGACCCTTATTTTCCTGGTCATGTTTGTAAACCTAAAACTCTTCATGCCATTACTTGGGAGGGTAATGAGATAGGAATTGAGGCACAAAATATGGTGCTAGATGAAGGAGAAACTAGTGGTGAGAAGGTCAAACCTTCTACTGAAGAGTTACCAGTGGTGGAGGAAAAAGGGGAATTGTCCATGTGTGTGGCTGTTGGATTAACTAGTTCAGCCTCTACTATCAAGATTTTAGGGTATGCTAAGAAAGTACCTCTCATGATCTTGATTGATAGTTGATCAACCCATAGTTTTGTAAGTCCACAGGTTGTCAAAATTCTAAAATTACCCATACAACCTTGTTATGCTAAGCTGAAAGTGACAGTAGCTAATGGGCAAGTCATGTACACTGATAGCTACTGCTCTAATTTCAAGTGGCAAATGTAAGAGGAGCCCTTCCAAGGTGACATAAGACTTATGAAGGTTGGTAGTTTTGATATGGTATTAGGGATGGATTGGGTGGATTCTTTTGCACCAGTGGTGATCAATACTAGGCCCTATAATTTATCATTTTTCAAGGAAGAAATGTTGGTCACATTGTTTGGGTTTCAAGAGGAACACAACTTATTACCTACTGAGGGGGAGAAATTACTTAAACTATTGAACAAGCAGAAATTTGGTGGTGTGGCAGCTGTGTGCACTTTGGAGTCCAGTCAAGAAAGAAAAAGGCACAAGGATTGCCCAGAGGAACTTAATTTACTACTTCAGTCATTTCAGAAGGTGTTTGAGGAACCTCAGGAGTTACCACCCCACAGAACTTGTGATCACTCAATTCAATTACAAACTGGAGCTCAACCTTTTAGCTTAAGACCATATAGGTACTCTTTTGACCAAAAGAATACAATTGAGAAAATAATTAATGATATGTTGATTTCTCAAACTGTGGTGCCAAGTCATTCTTGTTTTGCATCCCCTGCATTACTAGTGAAGAAGAAAGATTGTACTTGGAGATTGTGTGTAGATTATAGGAGATTGAATTCATTAACCATAAAAAACAAGTATCCAATTCCCATGGTAGAGGATCTGTTAGATGAGTTAAAAGGATCTAAGGTGTTTTCTAAGGTAGACCTTAGGTCAGGATATCATCAAGTGAGGATGAAGGAGGAGGATGAACACAAGACAACATTTAGAACACATCATGGTCTATGACAATTCAGGGTCATGCCCTTTGGTCTTACAAATGCTCCTGCTACTTTTCAATCTTTAATGTGTCAAGTCTTTGAGCCACACCTCAGGAAGTTCATATTAGTCTTTTTTGATGACATTTTTATTTATAGTGCATCATTAAAGGATAACTTGAAGCATTTGCAGGTTGTCTTACAGTTACTGAAAGAGCACCAATTGTTTGCTAAAAGATCAAAGTATGAATTTGCCCAAAAATAAGTAGAATACTTGGGGCATATTATCTCTGGTGAGGAGGTAAGAACTGATCCAAACAAGATTTTAGCAATGGTTGAGTGGCCTGAACCTAGAAATCTCAAGGAACTTAGAGGCTTTCTAGGACTTACTGGGTATTACAGGAAGTTTGTTAAAGGTTATGCACTGATCAGCAAACCTTTAACATCCTTACTCAAGAAGGGAGCCTTTGCTTGGAGTGAAGAAGCTTCTAAATCATTTCAGGACCTGAAGACTGCCATGACCACTGTTCCTGTTTTGGCCTTACCAGACTTTGAGAAACCCTTTATTGTGGACATGGATGCATGTGGTACTGGAATAGAGGTTGTCCTTATGCAAGGAAAGCAACCAATTGTTTATCTCAGCCAAGTACTTAGCAAAAAGAACCAAGGCCTATCAACTTATGAAAAAGAGTTGATTGCCTTGCTCTGGGCAGTAGAGAGATGGAGGCACTACCTCCACCCTCACTATTTTATTTTAAAACTGACCATTTCAGTCTTAAGTTTTTGCAGGACGAAAAAATTTCAACTTCATTGTAGCACAAAGGTCTAACTAAGCTAATGGGATTAAGTTATGAAATACACTATAAAAAAGGGATAGAGAATACTGCTGCTGATGCACTGTCCAGAGCTTATACTAAAGCGGAATGCAATACTTTGAGCCAAGTGCAACCCTAGTGGATGGAGGAGATCTTGAGCAGCTATGAAGGTGACCAAGAAGTTGCTCAACTACTAGTCCAAACCCATGTGGATCCTACTGCTGTGAACAACATTACCATACATAATGGCTTGCTGAGGTTCAAAGGAAAAATTTGGGTAGGAACTAGCAATGGATTGAGACAACAACTAGCTCAACAAGTACATGACTCTGGGTTAGGGGGGCACTCGGGTGTTTCAACTTCTCTTCAGAGGATGAAACTTATTTTTTACTGGCCTTCTATGATAAAGGATGTGCAGAAGGTTGTATTAGAATGTGACATATGTCAAAGAAGTAAGGATGAACAAGTTGCATACCCAGGTTTACTACAACCTCTTGCCATACCAGCAAGACCCTGGGAGCACATCACTATGGATTTTATTGAGGGATTGCCAAGGTCAGAAGGAAAGGACACAATCTTTGTCATTGTGGATAGATTTAGTAAATATGCACATTTTTTGTCACTAACTCATCCTTTTAATGTTGTACAAGTAGCCAAACTATTCATGACAAATGTGTACAAATTGCATGGATTGCCTATTACGATAGTGAGTGACAGAGATAAGGTTTTCCTTAGTTTGTTTTGGAAGGAATTGTTCAAAGGCCTTGGTACTGAACTCAAGTTTAGCTCAGCATACCACCCTCAGACTGATGGACAGACTGAGAGGGTCAACAAGTGCCTGGAAAACTATCTAAGGTGTATGTGTGGTCATAAGCCAAGGGAATGGAGTAAGTGGTTAGCACTAGCTGAGTATTGGTATAATTCCAATTACCATACTGTCATAAAAATGTCTCTATTCAAGATTCTGTATGGGTATGATCCTCCCCAACTTTCATTTGAGTTAATATCTCAATCTAAAGTAGCTGCAGTAGACGAATGGCTACAAGGAATACAAGTGATGGCTAAGGTTTTGAAAGAAAATCTAGAAAAGGCTCAGCAGAGAATGAAATTCTATGCAGACAGGAAAAGAACAAAAAGGGAGCTAGAAGTTGGAGATTGGGTCTATATTAAGCTATAACCTTATAGGCAAGTATCAGTGGCCTTAAGGAGCAACTTGAAGCTTACTTCCAAATAGTATGGCCCCTACAATGTGATCAAGAAACTCAGCCCTGTGGCCTATGAATTGCAACTACCTACTACAGCAAAAATTCATCCAGTTTTTCACATTTCCCAGTTAAAGAATAAGATAGGAGCTCTTGTGGTCCCAGTGATTGAACCACTAGTCTGTTCCAGTGATGGAAAGCCTTTGGCTGAACCTATTGCTATTTTGGAGCGCAGAATCATCAAGAGAAACAATGCAGCTGTTGTTCAAGTTTTGGTACAATGGGCAAATTTGCTCCCAGAAGAGGCTACCTGGGAAGATTACAATTTTCTGAAGTCTCAATTTCCCAACTTTGATATATGAAGGACAAGGTCTTTCTTAAGAGGGATGGAATGTCATGAAATGACCGTTAATCAACTGTTTTGCTTAGGATTTCAGAATAATTTCTTTATGTCATTATAGTCCTTCAAGTTTTTTAGTATTGTTTCTAAGTAATTACTGTTTAGTCCCTTATAATTTCCTTATTATCAGCTAGACACGTGTCATCTAGTAGTACTCTTTATTGGCTTTATTAGCTGTTGTACTGGATTATCAGAGGCAATGAAAAATTATCACTCCATTATTCCTATCTCTCTTTCTCTTTTTTTTTCTTCTTCTTGCAATTTTGTTCTTCACTATTAGGGTGTGCAGCTGCTGTAATCGTGACAAAACACTGAGGGGTGACTTATCTGAAGCTGAAATGTTGTTGTTACCATGATAACGATAACGTTACTGATAAACCTGTTAACCGGGTCGGGCCGGATCAACCCGGCTCCGGTTCGGTATTTTTTATCGGGCTCGGTCCGGGTCTGGTAGCGACTCGTACTGGGCCGGGCCGGGTCCAACAATAATAAACCCCCAAACGGCCCAGCACCGGCCCATTTAAAATGCATTACCGGTTTAATGGGCCGGGTCGGGTCCCGACTAAAAATAAATAAATTTTGAACTTGATTGTTTTTTAATATACATTCAATAAATACTACTTAAAATACGACTTTAAAGAATATACATATGTATTTACATTCAATATATACTACTTTAAAGAACATATATATGTATTTACATTCAATATATACTACTTTAAAGAACATACATATGTATTTACATTCAATATATACTACTTTAAAGAACATACATATGTATGTACATTCAATATATACTAATTTAAAGAATATACATATGTATATACATTCAATATATACTACTTTAAAGAACATACATACATATATACATTCAATATATACTACTTTAAAGAATATACACATGTATTTACATTCAATATATACTACTTTAAAATATATACATATGTATTTACATTCAATATATACTACTTTAAAGAACATACATATGTATTTACATTCAATATATACTACTTTAAAGAACATACATATGTATTTACATTCAATATATACTACTTTAAAGAATATACATACATATATACATTCAATATATACTACTTTAAAGAACATACATATGTATTTACATTCAATATATACTAATTTAAAGAGCATAGATATGTATTTACATTCAATATATACTACTTTAAAGAATATACATACATATATACATTCAATATATACTACTTTAAAGAACATACATATGTATTTACATTCAATATATACTACTTTAAAGAATATACATACATATATACATTCAATATATACTACTTTAAAGAATATACATACATATATACATTCAATATATACTACTTTAAAGAATATACATATGTATTTACATTCAATATATACTACTTTAAAGAACATACATATGTATTTACATTCAATATATACTACTTTAAAGAATATACATACATATATACATTCAATATATACTACTTTAAAGAACATACATATGTATTTACATTCAATATATACTACTTTAAAGAATATACATATGTATTTACATTCAATATATACTACTTTAAAGAACATACATATGTATTTACATTTAATATATACTATTTTAAAGAATATACATACATATATACATTCAATATATACTACTTTAAAGAACATACATATGTATTTACATTCAATATATACTACTTTAAAGAATATACATACATATATACATTCAATATATACTACTTTAAAGAACATACATATGTATTTACATTCAATATATACTACTTTAAAGAATATACATACATATATACATTCAATATATACTACTTTAAAGAATATACATACATATACATTCAACAACATATACTAAAGTATTACTTAATATAATATAATGAAATATATTCAACAACATAAACTACTATTTAAAAGAATATGCATACAATATTCAACAACATATACTTCTTAAAAGAATAATACTTCAATATATTTAAGTATTGACATATACTATTTAAAAGTTAAACTTATATAGAATTTTTATATGTCAATACTTGTTTAAGTATTATTTGCTAATATTATTTTTCAATATATATTTTTTTAAGTTTAAGTAAACTTTTATACTATTATATTAAAATTATTGAATTCATACAAGATATTCAATTTAAATTTTAAATGGAAAAAATATGTAAAGAGTAAATGAACTTAATATTTGATTGATTGCAAAATGTTTGAAAACTTACAAGTTACAAGGTTGCAATTACATTTCACTAATTTCACAAAGTTAAATTAAAAAATGAAAATTCAATTGATTAATTGTAAATTCTACAAAATTTTCATCATTTTTTCCAATTCACCTGTTAACATTAATGGGAATCGACTGTGGATTGTCAAAATCAATGGCACTAAAGCCATGCATTGGACTTGATTGTGCTGAATTCTCTCTTGAAGTCATTATTTCTTCAAGATCTTCTTCGTCTTCCGGCTCCACGAACATTCCTTGATTTCTCCGTTCTGCTCTAATCCAGTCTCTAAGGCAAACTAAAACATTCATGACATTGCCTCCCAATGAGTGTCAGTTGACTCCAATTTGCTGCCGTCCTTGACTAAAAGCGCTCTCTGATGCAACGGTTGACATTGGAACATTCAATATATCTCTAGCTAATCTTGAAAGTACAGGATACTGTCTTTCATTATTCTTCCACCATTCCAGCGTATTGACTCTACCTCTAGGATCCTTTGTAGGCTGCATAAGATAATACTTAAGCTCTTCCCGACTTACGGTTCTTTGCGATGAAGGCTGCAATCTATTCCAAACAGATAGATCAGAAACACAATAAGCAGGCATATTATGTGCCTGTCTTTTAGAAGATGATGGTTCCTCAGAAGGATTGGGAGCGGGGGTCGGTGTAATGTGTGACGGTAAAGCATTGTCAAGTAAATCAATATAATGATTGTATAATGTGTTCATGTAACTATTCGCATCAGACATAGCCGTAAACAAAGAAGGTTCTTCATTAGCTTTTACTTCTAAAGCAGAATAAATAAGAGAAGTAAATTCGGACATAGTATTATATTTCATACATGGATTTATTATAGCACCAACTAAGAAAATAGGGGGAAGCGGAAAAAAATATTTTTTAAATTTATCAATCATTGCATCAATAGCATATTTGTAACATGGTTTAGACTTATATTCGTTAAGCAATAAAGAAATGTCGTCTAAATAAGCTAAAATATTACAAACAGTAGGATAATAAGCACCAGAAAATTCAACCGTAGCTAGATAAAATTTTTGCAAAAAATTAACAATATCATCAATTTTAGCCCAATCTGAATTTTGTAACATACTATCGGGAAAAACACTAGCAAATTGGTTAAAAGTCATAGTAATAGGAACTTTATAAATATTGCAAGTATTTAAGAAATCATACGTAGAATTCCATCTAATATCTATTTCTTCAGGCATTAATCTCGGTCTAAGTCCATTTTCCTTACATTTTCTTTTAAATTCGGTAAGTCTAATTTTTCTATTATTTCCTTGAATAAAGCCAACTGCAAGTCTAACTTTTTCAATAGCAGGATCAAAAAAAGCAAGACCATCTTTTACAATTAAATTATATATATGGCAAGCACACTTAACATGAAATATTTCGGATAACGGTGGAGAAGTCAATAACAGCGTTGTTGTTAAATGCATTATCAAAAGATATACATAAAACTTTACGGTCAATACCATAATATCTTGCAACTTTTGTAATAGATTCAGAAATAAATTTCCCAGTGTGTCTACGGTCTTCATCATACAAAAATGCTAAAATACGTTTTTGCATAACAAAATTACTATCTACCCAATGACAAGTAATTGGTAAATAATCATTTTTATTAATAGCACGACCAAGATCAGAAGTTAAAGCAACTCTACATGAAAGATTTTTTAATAATGCAGATAAATAGTAAATATATTGTGCATGGAGTCTAAAAATATCGGACCGACAAGTACTTCTAGGAATACCCTCAAACATAGGATTATAAATTGCCTGAATATAATGAATAAAAGCTTCAGAAGAAGCAAAAGAGAAAGGCAAACAACCCACAGCTATCATTTTGGCTAATTCTTCACGATCCTTCATTTTATTATAATCCTTAACTAATTTATCAATTTTTGGGTTCAATCTAGTTTGACTTGGGCCCCCAACTGTCCCACCACCATTTAACTGAGCTAGCTCTATTGGGTGTTTCTCCTTCAAATGTCTCGACAACTGACCCATACCTCCTTTATTACCCCAGGTCTTATGCTCATATTTTGACTGACAAAGATCGCATTCAACCTGAGTGGTTCCTTTTATTCTTGTAAAAAAATTCCACACAATACTAGTTTTTTTACGAGATCTTACAGGGGGCCGGGGAGGAAGATTAACCGATTCAGATTGAACATTAACATTACCAGATTCGAGTGTAACATCAACATCATCATCATTTTCATCTACATCAACAGAGTCTAGTTCATTCTCTTCTTCTATACCATAATTTTCTTGGGCCTCTAAATAATTCATATTGTGAGCACCTACACGTATTTCATTCTCAAATGGTTCGTTAATTGGTACCGAAGGTACACGAGTATATCAAGTATTTGAACTACCTCTACCAGAACCAATTTGTTTCTTACTACCACTACCACTACCACTTCCGGGACAAAAATTTCTAACACTTTTACCGACTTTTCTTAATTTATCCATATTACAAATTAAACTAACAATTATTCAAAAAACACAAAAACAATCCAAATAAATATTCAACAAATAATACACTAATTAAAAATTAAAAGTAAGAGATGGAACGATAATACCAAATTTCTGAAGTATTCGAAAGTTGGTCAATTGAGTACTTTTGGAAACTTCCACGTAGTATTTGTAATTGCAAAATAATAAAATATAATAGAACACTTTATGAGATAATTTTAGCAAATTTGAGAGAGAATGAGATTATAGGAATTTTTTTTTGAAATGACATGTATTTATAGGAAAAAAAAAATTTGAATTAAATTTTTTTCTTTTTAAATAATAGCCTCAAAAGGCTGTTTGGCCGTTGGGCCTCAACGGTCCAAAGCAGCCTTTGCAGGCTTGGGGCCAAACGACCTTTTAATTTAATTTTTTTTTTTGTAACCGGGCCGGGCCGGTCCGGTGCACCGGTGGACCCGGTCTGATTTCCTAACTGGGTCGGTCTACCGATCTCGATACCTTGACCGGCCCAGCCCCCTAAAAACCCCCCTAGCCCACTACCTATACCGGGTCCGATCCGATCGCTAAATGGGCCGATTTAACTGCGCCGGAACCGGGTCAACCGGGCCCAGTTGACGGGTTTAGTTACTGATTGAAGCCTGATTCTTGACTGCAGTTTACGAGATCCGGCCACACATATTTACCAGGAAATGCACTCATGATCACCAACACCATAGTAATTGTCCTCTTCAGTACAATGGTAATTAAACTGTTGGGTTCTAAGTGTATTGTGAATGAAAAATGGAGGAAAAGTGAAAGAATTAAAAAATTCACTTTAAGAAAGTTAAGTTTTCCCATATTGGTGGGAGAAAGAAACTTCTTAGTATTTATATTGGAACACTCTCCTTCATGTGGATAGTGAGGCAAGAATAAGACAAGTCTCGCGCCGTCGTCGTCGCTCGCTCGGCTCGGCATTGGATTTGGCAAATGATTAAGAGATTATTTTTTTGGACAAAGTTCATTTAAAGCATGAAAAATAGTGATATGTTAATCCAAAAATTCGATAAGAAATTCTTCTTCTCCATTTGCGGATGCACATGACATGTGTGGACGCATGTCACAACGCACCTCGAAGGGACGCTACCCTTTGAGGAAGAAGCACACTGTTTCACGCGAAAAAGGGTGACCTGCGTGCGCAGGTCGTCACCTGCGAACGCAGGTGACCTTCGCAAATGGCAGGACAATTTTTGGAATTCGTCAAATGACGACCTGTGGGCGTATGTCGCCACCTGCGGGGCAGGTAGGGTCCGCAGGTCAAGTGACGTTTCAAAAAAATTGTCTCTTTTCATGAACCATTGTTTTTTTTAGGAAGCAACTCTTTATGGCTATAAATACCTGATTTTTCCTCAGGTATTGACACAAAATTTGTGAAAGAAAAAACACTCTCTTCTTCTTGAAAAACTCAAGTGTGATCAATAAATCATTGAGTGAGTTCGAAGTTCGGTAGAATTTGAGGTACCACTATTCTACTGAAGTGAATCATTTTATCCTGGGAGGAAAGATTCCATAACCTCGAGTACTTGAGGGGAATAAATTCCTTAAGGACACACCGTGAATTCGGTGGACTTGATTCTAAATTTTCTGTTTCATCTTCTTTCTTACGGTTTCGCTATTTTTCAGAAAATAGTAGAAACTTCATTTTGATAGTTCATTATTATTGAACTTGTATTTGAAGTTGTTTAACTTATTCATTGTTCTTGAACTTATTCTTGAACTTAAAGTTGAAGTTCTTGTTGATTAAAATACAGATATTTGTACCCACAAACAACAATCTTAAGGAATTTATATAATCTGTATTTTTAGTTTCTGGAGATTAAAACCTTTTGCTTTTCTACTCTGTCTGAACTTGCTAGTGATTTGAAGATATAAAAACTTCATCACTAGTCAAAGATCATTCGGTTGACGATTTGAAGAATATAAAATTTTCGTCGTTAAACTAGAAACAAGTTGTTTAAAGTTTAAAAACTTGGTTGTTAGTATTTAAAATACTAAAGTGGTTGTCTCTTTGTGACAGCAAAATGAATAGTGAAATTCAAGTCAATGATGGAACGACGAATGTTGCAGCAATAAACATTGCTACTTCAAATAGTACGAATGCTGCTCATGCCATGGCACCGGCGAAAAAATTAGGAAAATTTTCTAGTGTTGATTTCAAACGTTGACAACAGAAGATATTCTTTTATCTGACTACTTTGAGTCTGCTAAAGTTCATCACAGAAAGTGTTCCTGTAATGCCGGAGGATACTCCAAAAAATGATCGCTCTGTAGTAACTGAAGCTTGGAAACACTCAAATTTTTTATGTAAGAATTACATATTAAGTGGTCAAAGGATTTCTGGGATGCTTTAGAAAAGAAGTACAAAACAGAGGTGCCAGAATGAAGAAATTCATTGTTGCTAAATTCTTGGACTTTAAGATGGTAGAAAGTAAAGCTGTAGTTACCCAAGTCCAAGAATTGCAAGTCATTATTCATGACCTTCTTGCAGAAGGTATAATTTTAAATAATGCCTTTGTTAAACATTTTAAGAATGTTATTAATGTTCACTTAACCTTTTTTGTAGGTTTGATTGTGAACGATGTTTTTCAAGTAGCTGCTATAATCGAAAAGTTACCACCTTTGTAGAAGGACTTTAAAAACTACTTAAAGCATAAACGAAAGGAGATGTCAGTTGAAGACCTCATTGTGAGGTTGAGGATTGAAGAAGACAATAAGGCAGCTGAGAAAAGGTCTCGTGGGAACTCTACAATAAATGGAGAAAATATTGTGGAAGAATATCCCAACAAATCAAAGAAGAGAAAGAAAGCACAAGCACAACAAAACAATCCTCCTAAGAAAAAATTCAAAGGAAATTGCTTTAACTGTGGCAAAGCTGGCCACAAGTCGGTTGATTGTCAGGCTCCGAAGGAGGGCAAGAAAAAAGACCAAGCAAACATGGCTGAATCCAAAGAAAAAATGGACAATCTGTGTGCTATGCTCTCGGAATGCAATCTTGTTGGAAATCCTAGAGAGTGGTGGATTGATTCAGGTGCCACCCGCTACGTGTGTGCCAACAAAGAACTATTTGCGTCATATTCTCTGGCT
Source organism: Capsicum rhomboideum (assembly GCA_031232105.1). Classification (NCBI taxonomy): domain Eukaryota; kingdom Viridiplantae; phylum Streptophyta; class Magnoliopsida; order Solanales; family Solanaceae; genus Capsicum; species Capsicum rhomboideum. The sequence goes on from CP124711.1 coordinate 15,232,162, forward strand.
CAAGATGATGAGAAGATATTTATAGCTAACTCCGCTACGGCAAAGATTGAAGGAACAGGCAAGGTTTGCTTGAAGATGACATCAGACAAGGTGGTGACACTAAACAATGTCCTTCATGTTCTGGAGTTGCGAAAAAACTTGCTTTCTACTTCACTTCTGACTAAGAATGGTTTCAAATGTGTATTTGTTTCAGACAAAGTTGTAATTAGTAAGAATGAAGTGTATGTAGGCAAAGGTTACCTCACCGAGGGCCTTTTTAAGATCAATGTAATGACTATTGATATGAATAAAAGTTCTGGTTCTTCTTACTTACTTGAGTCAAACGATTTATGGCATGAACGTTTAGGACATGTCAATTATAAAACCTTGCGAAAACTGATTAACTTGGAAGTTTTGCCTAACTTTGAGTGCAGTAAATCAAAGTGTCAAACATGTGTTGAATCTAAGTATGCTAAGCATCCGTATAAGTCTGTTGAAAGGAATTCCAATCTCTTAGACTTAATTCACACAGACATTTGTGATATGAAGTTGACACCATCTCGTGGTGGGAAAAAGTATTTCATAACTTTTATCGACGATTGCACTAGATTTTGTTATGTCTATTTGCTGAATAGTAAGGAAGAGGCAATAGATGCATTTAGGCAATACAAAACTGAAGTTGAAAATCAGTTGGATAAAAAGATCAAAATGATAAGAAGTGATAGGGGTAGAGAATATGAATCTCCTTTTGCGGAGATATGTTTGAAAAATGGAATTATCCATCAAACTACGGCCCCGTATTCACCTCAATCAAATGGGATTGCAGAAAGAAAAGATCGAACATTGAAGGAAACGATGAATGCCTTACTAATAAGTTTAGGTTTACCGCAAAACTTGTGGGGGGAAGCTATACTTACAGCAAACCGAATACTCAATCGAGTGCCCCATAGAAAGACACAATCTATTCCATATGAGAAATGGAAAAGAAGGAAGTCCAACTTGAAATATTTCAAAGTGTGGGGGTGTTTAGCCAAAGTCCAAGTTCCTATACCTAAAAGGTTGAAAATAGGACCAAAAACTGTGGACTGTGTTTTCATCGGATATGCTACAAATAGTAAAGCATGTCGATTTTTGATTCATAAATTCGAACATCCGGATATCCATGAGAATACTGTAATGGAATCAGATAATGTTGAGTTCTTTGAACACATTTATCCGTATAAGACAAGACAAGAGCTGTCTAGTGAAGGGTCTAAATGACCTAGGGATGAACCAATGGAGAATGAACATAATGAAGAGAACCCAAGGAGTAGTACAAGTCAAAGAACGTCGACTTCCTTTGGATCAGATTTTGTTACATTTCTTTTTGAAAATGATCCTCTAACGTTTAAAGAAGCGATGTCGTCTGCGGACTCTTTCTTTTGGAAAGATGTTGTCAATAGTGAGATTGATTCAATCTTGAGCAACCATACTTGGGAGTTGGTTGATCTTCCTCCATGCAATAAACCTTTAGGTTCTAAATGGATCTTCAAAAGGAAAATAAAAGCTGATGGTACTATTGACAAATACAAGGCAAGACTTGTAGTGAAAGGTTTTAGACAAAAAGAAGGCCTTGACTATTTTGACACATACTCGCCAGTAACAAGGATAACGTCTATTCGGATGTTAGTTGCACTAGCCGCGGTATATGGTCTTGAAATCCATCAAATGGATGTGAAAACAACATTCTTAAATGGAGAATTGGAGGAAGAAATTTACATAGAACAACCTGAGGGTTTTGTGGTTTCTGGTAAAGAAAGGAAAGTGTGCAAACTTGTTAAGTCACTTTATGGACTAAAACAAACACCCAAACAGTGGCATGCAAAGTTTGACCAAACCATGTTGGCAAATGGATTCAAAATAAATGAATGTGATAAATGTGTTTATATTAAAAACACTCCAAATCACAAAGTCATTGTTTGTTTATATGTGGATGACATGTTGATCATCAGTAGAGACATTTCTGACATAAATGCTACGAAACGAATGCTTGAGAGCAAGTTTGATATGAAAGACCTTGGAGTTGCGGATGTGATCTTAGGAATAAGAATTCATAGAACTCTACAAGGGTTGGCATTGTCACAGTCTCATTATATTGAAAAGGTACTTGACAAGTTCAAGTATTTGGATTTCAATATTTCCAAGACTCCATTAGATGTGAGCTTTGCACTTCAAAAGAATGAAGGTGAAAGTGATTCACAATTGGATTATGCAAGAGTGTTGGGAAGTTTGACGTATATCATGAATTGTACACGACCGGATATAACATGCGCTATTAGTAAATTAAGTCGGTACACAAGTAATTCCAATCAAACTCATTGGATGAAAATGAAAAGAGTTTTGGGGTATCTAAAACATACTCAAGACTTTGCTTTGCATTACAACAAATATCCAACGGTAATTGAAGGATATAGTGATGTAAATTAGATCACCGGATCAAATGAAGTAAAATCCACAAGTGGATATGTGTTTACTTTAGGTGGAGGATCAGTCTCTTGGAAATCATCCAAACAGACTTGTATTTCTCGCTCTACTATGGAATTTGAATTTATCGCATTAGATAAAGCCGGTGAAGAAGTTGAATGGCTCCAGAATTTCTTGGAAGATATTCCTTATTGGTCCAAACCATTGGCACCAATATGCATACACTGTGATAGTCAAGCGGCAATAGGTAGGACAGGGAGCATGATGTATAACAATAAATCTCGTCATATAAGACGGAGACATAATACCGCTAGAGAACTTCTCTCTAGTGGAATTATCACGATTGACTATGTAAAGTCAAAGGATAATGTTTCGGATCCACTTACAAAAGGCCTATCTAGAGAGGGAGTTGAGAAATCATCGAAGGGAATGGGTTTATAGCCTAGGACAAGTCGTCACAGCGGTAACTCTACCTAGCGGACTGGAGATCCCAAGAGCTAGGTTCAAGGAGATCAAACAAAGTTGTGATTTATGGTTCAACATTGTCAATAAACTCAACCCGTTCTAATGATGAAGACAGTGTTCAGGAAACACGGATAAGACTTATGGTTGGTAGTCTTTTAATGGTTTTTAAGTTTGGCAGATTTGACCAAATAGTTTGATCTATAAGATTGAAACGTTTAGGAATCACCTATGTGAGGGTGAAGTAGAAGCCGCTTCAATGAGAATGGTAGTAAAAGCCAATTTGTTGGGAAAGGCAAGGGCACTAACAATAGTGCACGACAGGGTAGTAGCGGAAGAATACCCAAGTCTAAACTTTCTCTTTCAATTTGAACCAAGAGAAGACAAACAGACCCAAGCACAATGATAATAAGGCAGCAAATATATCAACCAAAATAGATAAGCAAGGATAAAATAAATCAATCACACGAGACACCAGATTTACGTGGAAAACCCTTCAGTGTGAAGAGTAAAAAACCACGGGACCAAAAACCTCCACTATAATCACCAAGAGTTACAATAATGTTCTCCAAAATGGCCACCAAATAAGTGCCAAACAACAAGCAACACTACATAAAGCACAACACCAAAAACTAGAGAATTAAAGGAGCAAAATACCAAAATGCAGCTACTGTTTATAGATGAAAAACTGAAGCTGCGGGGCACCAAATTCAAATCTATTGGTTCCTAATCAAAGATTGATATGAGAGGAACAAGCTGTCCAAAAATCAGCTCAATTGGATTAGAAACGAAGCGGGAATCACAATTTGAAGTTGGCAATTTAGAGCTGAAATTGGGTGCGAAAATCTGCACTTTCTCTCTATGTGTGGCTGCTGATTTCTCTCTTTTGTGATGAGAAAATAAGACCTAAAAAGGTCTATATATATTCCCCATAGAGTTGGGCCTATGGGCAAAGTAGGTTGGTCCAATTTTGGGCTTTTATTTATCCACATAGGAAGGAAAAAAGACCCATAACCCAATAATTCTCCCCCTCACAACTATGTGGAGGAGACCGCCATCTCGGCGATCATGCAACAATCTTCAAAATTCTCTCTTGGCAAAGCTTTAGTCATCATGTCGGAACCATTATCATCTGTATGAACCTTCTCAAGTTCAAGCAACTTAGAATTCAACACATCCCGAATCCAATGGTATCTCACATCAATGTGTTTAGATCGACCATGAAATGTAGAATTCTTGCCAAGATGTATAGCACTTTGACTGTCGCAATAAAGCACATACCTCTCTTGAGCACAACCAAGTTCCCCTAAGAACCTCTTCATCCATAGCAACTCTTTACAAGCTTCAACGGCAGCAATAAGCTCAGCTTCTGTAGTAGATAGAGCAACATATTTTTGCAACCTAGATTGCCAAGACACAGCTCCCCCTGCAAAATTAACCAAATACCTTGAAGTAGACTTGCGAGTATCAACATCACCAGCCATGTCTGAATCAGTATAACCACAAAGAATAGGCTTCTCTGTACCAAAACACAAACTCAGACTAGAAGTGCCACAAAGATATCTCATAATCCACTTCACAACATTCCAATGCTCTCTTCCCGAATTAGAAAGAAAACGGATAACAATACCAACAGCATGAGCAATATATGGTCTTGTACAAACCATTGCATACATCAAACTACCAACAGTTGAAGCATAAGGAACTTTTTTCATGTCTTCCTTCTCATCATCACTAGAAGGACACTGCTTCGTGCTCAATTTGAAGTGCATAGCTAAAGGTGTACTGACAACCTTAGCCTTGTCCATGTTGAACCTGCGAAGTACTTTCTGAATGTACTTCTCTTGTGATAGCCACAACTTCCTGACCTTTCTGTCACGGACAATCTGCATGCCAAGAATCTGTCTTGCTGGTCCTAAGTCTTTCATAGAAAAAGACTTACTCAACTCTTGCTTCAACTTCTGAATCCTGCAAGCACTATGACCAACAACAAGCATGCCATCAACATAAAGCAACACAATAATAAAGTCACCATCAAAGAATTTTTGCACAAAAACACAATGGTCTGAAGAAGTCTTTTTGAAGCCCTGCTGACTTATAAAAGAACCAAACTTCCTGTACCACTGCCTGGGAGCTTGTTTCAAACCATACAAGCTCTTCTTCAATTTGCAAACATAATTCTCTTTTCCCTTGACTTCAAAACCTTCCGGCTGCTCCATGTAAATTTCTTCATCTAAGTCACCATGGAGAAAAGCAGTTTTAACATCCATTTGCTCAACCTCTAAATCTAGACTTGCAGCCAAGCCTAGAACTACACGAATGGATGACATCTTCACAACTGGAGAGAATATCTCATCAAAATCAACTCCCTTTTTCTGGTTAAAACCTTTCACAACTAATCTAGCTTTGTACCGTGGAGCTGGATTACCATCTTCATGTTTCACCCTAAAAACCCACCTGTTTTTCAAAGCTTTTCTGTCTTTAGGTAGCTTAACCAAATCAAAGGTATGATTATCATGCAAAGATTTAATTTCATCTTCCATAGCATCAAACCACCTTTCTTTTTCTTCACTTTCCATGGCCTCATCAAGACTCTCAGGTTCTCCCCCGTCAGTCAAGAGTACATACTCATTGAGAGAATAACGAGATGAAGGTATTCTCTCTCTAGTAAATCGTCTGAGAGAACTCTCTGGAGCATCAATAACATTTGGTTGCTGATCAACCACATCAACTTGCACTGGAGCATCAACACCATCATTCTGAACATGATCACCATCTTCATTATCAACTTGATTTTCATCATTATGAAGATTTTCTTCATGTGCAATAGTCAAAGGAACTGAATCAACATCAACTAGGCTCTCACTACTCCGAGAATCAACCTTCTCAGCTTTGTCAAAATCTTCAATTATTTGGTCTTCAAAGAACACAACATCACGACTTCTAACAAGTTTCTTCTCAACTGGATCATAGAAACGATAACCAAATTCATCTTGACCATAACCAATGAAGATACACTGCCTAGTTTTAACATCCAACTTTGACCTTTCATCCTTACGAACATGCACAAAGGCTTTACACCCAAAGACTCTAAGATGATCATAAGAAACATTCTTACGAAACCAAACTCTGTAAGGGACATCACCATTCAAAGCAACAGTAGGAGATAAATTGATAATATAAGCAGCAGTATTAAGTGCTTCTGCCCAAAAGGAATCTGGCAGCTTAACATCTGAAAACATACATCTAACTCTCTCAACTAGAGTTCTGTTCATCCTCTCTGCTAAGCCATTTAACTAAGGAGTCTTTGGAGGAGTTTTCTGATGACGAATACCCTGCTCTCTGCAATATCTATCAAAAGGACCAATATACTCACCACCATTATCTGAGCGGATGCATTTCAATTTCTTCCCTGTCTGTCTCTCAACCAAAGCCTGAAAACCCTTGAACACATCAAGTACTTGATCCTTGGACTTCAAAGGAAATACCCAGAGCTTGCGAGAATGATCATCAATAAAAGTCACAAAGTAAAGTGCACCACCATGAGACCTTACCTTAAAAGGACCACACAAATCAGAATGTACCAACTCCAGTAAATCAAGCTTTCTTGAAGGCGGATGACTTTGAAAAGAAACTCTTTTCTGTTTACCGGCTAAGCAATGAACACATCTCTTCAACTTTGCTTGTTTCACTCCAGAAAGCAAATTTTTCTTAGCCAAACTATCAATCCCCTTCTCACTCATATGACTCAGCCTTCTATGCCGTAACTCTGATGAAGTATCATTTTCCACCAAGTTTACTGAGTCTCTAGAAGTGGAGCCCTGAAATACATACAAGTTAGACAACTTGTCACCATGAGCCACAACCATTGAACCTCTAGTAAGCTTTCACTGGCCAGCACAAAGGGTATTACTATAACCCTCATCATCAAGGTTCCCTACAGAAATCAAATTCAGGCGAACATCTGGAGCATGCTTGACATTATTGAGAACAAGTTTGGAACCATTATTACTTTCCAAACAAACTGTGCCAATGCCAAGTACTTCAACCTCATCATTATTGCCCATTTTCAACATTCCAAAATTACCTGGAGTATAAGAAGAAAATAATTCCTTCTTGGGCGTGATATGAGAAGTAGCACCAGAATCCACAAACCAGCTAGACTCATCACGAACAAGATTAATGGCATTTTCACCACAAGCAACAGGAAGATCACCATTAGTAACAACAACAACACGATTCTCATTATCGTCTTCTTTATTTTGTCGTCTCATATCTCTTTTATGCTTGTAACAATATTTCATGATATGCCCATTCTTGTGGCAATAGTCACATGTGATATTCTTGTATTTGGACTTGGATTTGCTTCTACTTGTACTTCTGTCATTCGGACCTCTGGACTTGTTTCTCCCCCTATCTTCAGTAACCAAAATATCGGAGTGTGAAGATGAGGCCTGAGATCTTCTTCTCATCTCTTCATTTAAGACACCACTCTTAGCATATTCCATAGTTACAATACCACTAGGAGTAGAATTAGTCAAAGAAACTCAAAGAGTTTCCCAAGAGTCTGGCAGAGTATTAAGAAGCCAAAGTCCCTGAATTTCTTCATCGAATTTTACACCTATTCCGGACAGCTGATCAAGGACACCCTGAAAATCATTAATATGATCAGAAATAGGACTGCCCTCTTTGTACCTGATATTTATCAACTGTTTCAACAGGAACAACTTGTTATTGCCAGTCTTCGAAGCATACAGTGTCTCGAGCTTGTCCCATAAACTTCTGGCATATGTCTCATTCACAACATGGTTTCTAACATTATCTTCAACCCATTGTCTAATATAGCCACAAACTTACAAGTGCTCAAATTCCCAATCCTCATCTGTCATGGACTGAGGTTTATTAGAAGCAAAGACAGACAAATGCATTTTCTTGACAAATATGAGATCTTTCATCTTGCCTTTCCAAGTATGATAGTTACTACCATTCAAACACACTAATTTGCTCATATTTGCCTCCATCATTCAAATCGATAATCAACAACAACCTACGCTCTGATACCACTTTGTTGGGAAAGGCAAGGGCACTAACAATAGTGCACGACAGGGTAGCAGCGAAAGAATACCCAAGTCTAAACTGTCCCTTTCAATTTGAACCAAGAGAAGACAAACAGACCCAAGCACAATGATAATAAGGCAGCAAATATATCAACCAAAATAAATAAGCAAGGATAAAATAAACCAATCACAAGAGACACCAGATTTACGTGGAAAACCCTTCAGTGTGAAGAGTAAAAAACCACGGGACCAAAAACCTCCACTATAATCACCAAGAGTTACAATAATTTTCTCCAAAATGGCCACCAAATAAGTGCCAAACAACGAGCAACACTACATAAAGCACAACACCAAAAACTAGAGAATTAAAGGAGCAAAATATCAAAATGCAGCTACTGTTTATGGATGAAAAACTGGAGCTGCGGGGCACCAAATTCAACTCTGTCAGTTCCTAATCAAAGATTGATATGAGAGGAACAAGCTGTCCAAAAATTAGCTCAATCGGATAAGAAACGAAGCGGGAATCGCAATTTGAAGTTGGCAATTTAGAGCTGAAATTGGGTGCGAAAATCTGCACTTTCTCTCTATGTGTAGCTGCTGATTTCTCTCTTTTGTGATGAGAAAATATGACCTAAAAAGGTCTATATATATGCCCCATAGAGTTGGGCCTATGGGCAAAGTGGGTTGGTCCAATTTTGGGCTTTTATTTATCCACATAGGAAGGGAAAAAGACCCATAACCCAACACTATTCTCTAAGCTGTCATGTGTAAAGAACAAAATTGTGAGAACCATAAATGGTAAAAGGTTGGTTGTGTGACTTGTGTTGTCTAGGTGTACATTAAAGTTCGACGGTTCAAAGATATCACGTCTACCGATTGACCGAGTGCATCCGATGTAAGTTCACTACGGAAAGTTCAAAGAAAAATCTACTTATCCAGATGCAATTAGTCTTTGCTTGTTGATCACACACTTGTCCGTATATTCTTTGTTGAAATAACCATTTCCCATTCATGTGGGGGATTATTGGGTTCTAAGTGTATTGTGAATGAAAATTGGAGGGAAGAAAAATGGAGGGAAAGTGAAAGAATTAAAAAATTCACTTTAAGAAAGTTAAGTTCTCCTACATTGGTGGGAGAAAGAAACTTCTTAGTATTTATATTGGAACACTCTCCTTCATGTGGATAGTGAGGCAAGAACAAGACAAGCCTCGCGCCGTCGTCGTCGTCGCTTGCTCGTTCGGCTCGGCATCGGCTTCGAATTAGGATTTGGATTTGGCAAATGATCTATCGAGAGATTATTTTTTTTGGACAAAGTTCATTTAAAGCTTGAAAAATAGTGATATGTTAAATCAAAAATCCAATAAGAAATGATTCTTCTCCATTTGCGGACGCACATGGCATGTGCGGACGCATGTCACAATGCACCTCAAAGGGACGCGACCCTTCGAGGAAGCGACACATTGTTTCACGCAAAAAAAGGTGACCTGCGCGCGCAGGTCGTCACCTGCGGACGTAGGTGACCTTTGCAAATGGCGGGACAGTTTCTGGAATTAGTCAAATGACGACCTGTGGGAGCATGTCGCCACCTACGGGCGCAGGTGGGGTCCGCAGGTCAAGTGACGTTTCAAAAAAATCATCTCTTTTCATAAACCATTGTTTCTTTAGGAAGCAACTCTTTATGGCTATAAATACTTGATTTTTCCTCAGGTATTGGCACAAAATTTGTGAAAGAAAAACAATCCCTTCTTCTTGAAAAACTCAAGTGTGATCAATAAATCATTGAATGCGTTCGAAGTTCGATAGAATTTGAGGTACCATTAGTCTACTGAAGTGAATCATTTTATCCTGGGAGAAAAGATTCCATAACCTTGGGTACTTGAGGGAATAAATTCCTTAAGGACACACCGTGAATTCGGTGGACTTGATTCTAAATTTTCTGTTTCATCTTCTTTCTTACGGTTTTGCTATTTTTCAGAAAATAGTAGAAACTTCATTTTGATAGTTCATTATTATTGAACTTGTGTTTGAAGTTGTTGAACTTCTTTATTGTTCTTGGAACTTAAAGTTGAAGTTCTTGTTGATTAAAATACAGATATTTGTACCCACAAATAACATAAACAACATCACTCCTTTGCTACCTATGTAATTTAAATTGTGTATCGGTTGTGAACCAATCGAGTCCCTCATTGATTGCAACAAGCTATCAGTAATGAGTTTATAGGTTGACTGAGCTCTCACGCCTGATAGACTAGTATATTTGGTTGGACTCTCCTGTTCTGTCTAATATATAACACAATATCAAAACGTTTACTAATGCGTTACAACGTTTGTTCATGACTAAATATTGAATTGTTCGCTGAATCTGCCAATTTTTTTCGTACCCCTATAGGTGTTTGGGTTGCTAACAAAGCCTCTAATAAGGTACTTGCTACCTCCATCACAACATTTCAACAGTGTGAGTTCTTTCGAATACTCCTTCATAATCCCACTTCTCAATGGGATAGAAGACGATGAAGGTTTTATTCCTCAAAAAAGCAGCTTGACAATGTTTCTGAGAAAACCTGCATAAGCCATTCAATATTTTTGGAGAAAGTTTGATGATGCTTTTATACGCCAAGTTTTTGGAGGGAGGGAATCTGTAACGGGACCTGTCGTGTGTAAGTGCTGCATGACAAACCATGGATATGGCACCTTTGATGAAATTTTCACCTAAGGACATCTCGAGAGAGACACCGTACGAAGGAGACATCTCCGTTCGAAGTGCAAGGATGACGTGGAAGAAAAGGATAGGGGACAAAGGCGCCAGGACTGTCAAGGTGCGCGGACGCACAATGCACCCGTCTGACCTATGCAGAGGATAATGGTTAGCACCTGCAACGGGACAAGATAGCTGGTGTTGTATTATTGGCTATAGTACTATGAGATTTCTCTAGGAAACTCTTTTCGTAGGGTCACTAATCATTGATTGTAGCGTGTAAATAGATATTTCTATTCACTTGTAAACGATCGGCAATTAAACCTAAAGCAATACAATACTCTCTCAGCTTATTCTGCAAGCATTACTTTCTTTCTTTACTTTCTAGCTCATTATTATAGCTCTCGTGAAAAGGATCCTAGTAGCCGAAGGACATCGTTTCACAATCTATTTATCACCGTTGATTTACTTTATTTTCCTTACATTTATGCATTGTCTTTCGTTACATAAATAATCAATCTGCTGGAAAGCGAAACATAAACAAAGTTAGATTTAACATGCGTGCTCTTGACCTCATATACAAATTCAACTGTACCGTTTTCGGAAAAAAACAGAATCATGCCAGATACACCAGTTCACGTAGAAAGTAGGTTTCTAGGATTGCCAATTTTGCAATCAAGTATCAACCTTAACCCATCCACTATTTGCTAGGATGCTTTCTGTATATATTCTTAAAACATACTAAGATTAACTGCTTCTAAATTTTTCAGTAAATTAATGAATCTGTCATTATTGTTGATTTTGCTAGGCTTGTACATCTATCTCTAGTTTGGACTTGTGACAGGCCTCAATTTGTTTTCTTTATAAGTACTTTTTTTCTTTTACCCCCACACAATTCAGGAGGATCAATAGTAGTGTATTGTTTATTTTGGATGACTCGAACCTTCAACCTCAAAGTTGGTGGTGAAGGTGATCAACCGCTAAAGCAAAAATAAATCGTCAGACTATCTATAAGACATGATATACTCCCTCCGTTTCAAAAGAATGACTTAGTTTGACTTGACACGGAGTTTAAGAAAATAAAGAAGACTTTTGAATCTTGTGGTCCTAAATTAAAGTTATGACAAATGTACCAAAATGCCCTTTAATCTTGTGATCTTAAATATGTCATGTGGAAAGTTGGAATTAAAGTGTTGTCAAAAAAAGAAAGAATCATTCTTTTTGAAACGGACTAAAAAGGAAAATAAGTCATTTTTTTTAAACGGAGGGAGTAGTATATTTTTCTTCTATCGGATTGTGCTCCTCTTTGGGCTTTATGATAGATTATAATGATTAAATTGTTGTTTTGGAACTTATATACCTTTCAACTAACACATACTAAAATAGAATAGTAAATATATCTCATGCTTGACTATCTATAACACACTAGTATATTGACAAGCTATATATTAAGAATTTGTTTTTAGTTTTTTTTTTCCCCACATAAATTGAAACGCACGGAGTAGTATTTTTTATTGACGACAAATTAAATGTCTAATTCAAGTAATCTTTCTGTGCTAGTTTATGTGGCATAGTTTGAATTTTAAGAGTCAAACATTTAATTTTGACCATGAATTCAGACATGAAATCTTTAAGTTTTTTCTTTAAAAATAAAATTTACATATTTGAAAACTATGTAAAAAGTACTATGAATCACAATATTTCATAATTCAAGATATTTAAAAGATACATGAGAAAATTACGATCAAAGAAAGACTTGTTTGAATTTCAAAATCTAAATGTGATGCATAAATTGATAGGGAGAGAGTACTAAAAACACTTTATATCTGAATCGAGGTGGGTCCCAGTAGGAAACATGTTTGTGATGTGATGCTTTACATCTGATTATTATTCAAAAATAATTCCCACTCTGCATCACTATATAAGGAAAAAAATTGACAAAGATTTCACACATTACTGGTATTACACAAATTTCGACCGTTATATATACACTTTTTTTTTCTATATCAGCCGTACGTAGACGCTCCCCCAGTGTACTACAAATCCGGGCCCACGAGGCCCATTTACTGGGCATTGGTACACGAGCAACACGTGGCAATCTGCAACTGGACAGGAGATAAGAGAAAGTACAGAACTCGAGGCCGTTGAGTTACGGCACATTTAAATTTTCTACTACACCAATCTCTCCACTTTGTTACTTTGTTCAAACCAAAGTAGGGTAGGTGAGAGAGAGAGAGAGAGAGAGAGAGTGAGTTTACAGGGAGTTTCATTCAAACTTTGGCTTGGCTTGTTTGAAGATACATTTGTCAGGAGAGTTGTACTTTCTAATTATATTATATAGATCTAGATTTGCTTCACTTCACTTGACTAGAGGGTCTCTCGAAAATAGTCTCTCTACCTTCGGGAGCTAGTGGTAAGATTTGTGTAGGTACTCTACGTTCCCCAGACCACACACACCTCACTTATGTGAGTTCACTGGGTAAGTTGTTGTCTGTTGTTGTTGTAGATTTTAAAATGAGTGAATATAGTGCGTGACTTAAATGTAATTTTAATCCTTTTGAGTTTTGACTATATATGTATATAGTTTGATTTCGACACGACGATAGATTTGTTGAGGTGAGTGAAGCTCTTTTCAGGTTCAGTTGTTGAACGTTTTGTTGTGGTTTTAGTTTGAGTTGTTTTTTTAGTGTAGATTGGTCTAAGACTTCTGTGTGGAAAAGTCAAAGCTTTTGCCAAATGGCTGATGATCTTTTTGTTGTTATGTTTGTGGCCTGACTTAAATGATTGTATATCCAAGGATTAGGATTTTTCGCAGCCTATATAAACTTGAGTTTATTAGAAATAATAAGAGTTGGTGACTGGCCGAGAGCTTTTTCCCTTGCGATCTTTACATGTAAAATTGTGTGTTATTTCTTTTCGTTATTATTGCTTTCGTTAATGTTGTCTCGTAACTCTTTTTTTCTAGCTTAAATTGTGTGCTTGATTTGTAAGTTTTGTTGTGAAGATAGAAGAAAATGGTTGAGGCTAAGGATAAGCTATCGTCACACTGGTGGTGGTTGGACAGCCAGAAGAAGGGAACTCCAAATCGCTCACCATGGCTTCAATCAACTCTAGCTGGTGAGTAACTACTCATTTATTTTTTGGGCTTTCTTCTATCTGGAAAGCATTAGGAACTCAAAAATTTCAAACTTTTGATGACCAATTCAAATTTTTAACTGTGTTCTTGCTTTAAGTCCCTACATGACAGTTAGAGACCTTTTTAAAGTTTTGATTTTTCAACTGGGTTTTCTTTAGTTAGATCTTAGATGTGTTTTACTTGCTTCTTTAATCGTTTTATGCATGTTCGAAGGTTTAAAAACATATTCGTTTACCAAAAAAGAGTATCTTTTCGTGTTTATTTTCAACAAATTAAATTAAAAAAAAAGTTTCTTATTGTGTTGATACTGATTCACCTTGAGTGACTTATATCGCACTTTGCTTCTGATACACAAAATTCTTCAATTTTCGGAAACAACCTCTCAACCCCTACAAAGGTAGGAATAAGGTCTGGTACGTTGTACCTTCTTCAGACCTCACTAGTGTGGAGTGTAGACTCCACTTGTGGAATTACACGGGGTATGTTGTTGTAAAAAGTATTCATCAATTTGTTAGTTGATGTTTGAAAACACAGGGCTAGTTTTCTTGTCATGGTATATAGCCCGACTTGTTTGAAATGGTGCACACTGGTATGCGTGGTTAGCTCTAGGACCCTTTCCAAATGCTTATTGAGTGGAGAGGACCAACCATAATCTTTCACTTTCTCTAGATTCCTGAAAGCACATCTTCAACCTCCAATAGTATGTTCATCCACGGCTTTGCGGACTTGACTTGAACTCTACAGTGGTTGCAGGAGTTTGTGCTGGAGGGATCTGCGACATCCTGAATATGTGAGCTAGGATGACATATATAGGATGCCATATATAGGATGCCATATATTTCCTAGAGCTCACAGGAAACCTGTAACTCTAGTCCTACTTGCTAATTGTTGCAACTAGTTGTTGAATATTGGACATGTAATTTCCTCAGTATTTTTCCTAGTGTATTTAGACAACTAACTGTGCATATTCTTTTAGCTTTAGTTATCACATCATTTTGATGTTGTTACTATTTCTTTTTCTGAATGCTATGTAATGATTTCGTTATTATTTGTTATGTCTGCTTTGCAACTAATGTTTTTTTTAAACAAAATTGTTTTGTTATGAGTTACTTGAGTCGAGTGTTTTCGAAAACAGCCTCTCTACCTCCATGAGGTAGCGATAAGATTTACATATACTCTACTCTCTCTAGATCCCACTTGGTGGGATTATACTGGGTATGTTGTGTTGTTGTAACTATGCATATTTAGTACTTGCAACTGTGGCATGGCTTATAACTACTTTATATATATGCCATGTGACATTGGCTATCAATTGTGGTCCAATTGATGGTGTGGTAACTTTGAAGCAGATCCAAAAGCTTCCAATGTGGTTTTGATTATCCTGTTTTTCTAAGCTTTAATCATCACTTGCTTACCAAATTATATGGTGGACCAATTAATAGTCCCATTTGACAAAAAGTCTACCACTTTAAGAGCAGTTGTGACTTGTGAGTAATTTTACATAGAAGTCAGTATCTTTTCTTCGTTGGGCTTTAGTTCTCTTCATCATAGCATGTTGAAAGTGAGTCATTATTAACTTTTGGCCCTACCTTAGCATTATGCAAAAACCCCTCTCTTAAATTTTTAATTAAATTTAATGATGTTTAAGTATCCTAGACTAGCAATGTTTCTGGATCTGCTCATGATAGTTTTGTTTAATTGGATATTGTTGCAGAACTAGATGAGAAGACCGAGGCCATGCTGAGGATAGTTGAACAGGATGCAGATTCCTTCGCCCAAAGAGCAGAGATGTATTACAAGAGGCGACCACAGCTCATTAATATGGTTGAGGATTTCTATAGGACTCATCGTTTGTTAGCTGAGAAGTATGATCAAATCAAGTGTGAATCTGGTACTCGTCTTGTGACACCGTGGATGTCTCCATTGTCTTTAACCAAGTATGCACAAAAAAAATTAATGAACGCCACTGAAATATCATATGATAGCTATTCAGAAACCTTTGGCCCTGAGTCTGAGTTATCAGATAATATGTCTGAGGTCGAGGATCCTGACTTAGAAGAAGAGGAAATACAAACACCCCGAGCAGAAAAGGAAACAATTGAAGTATCAAGTGGCTTTCGCGTGAACAATGATGAAGTAGTGAAGCTGAGGGAAGAAATTGAGAGGCTGAAAGAAGAGAGCAGAGTTCAGCAGGAGCATCTAGTGCAGAAAGATGAAGAGAAAAGAGAGGTCATCAGGCAGCTCAGTTTAGCCATTGATTTGCTGAGGGATGAAAACATTATGCTGAGGGATGAAAATATTATGCGGAGGAAGAGTGCTACTAAGGCATCGTCTCCAAAGAAGGAAAACATCATTGAGCTCAAGACATTAAAAGAGGGGTTCGGGAAAACATCATCTCCAAATAAGGAAAACAACAACATCGAGCTCAAGACATTCAAGGAGGGGTTCTGGAAGAGGCTCTTCAATTGATCATTCTATAGTCTAGTTGTTGTGCAATATTGCTTCATTCCTTATAGTCTTCCTGTTGTTGTCTAGAAGCAGTAATATATGTAGTTATTTATGTAGGATTCATAAGTACTCTATTTCATTTGCTATTCTAGTACTCCTATGTCATTCTTGATGTTATTATTGGTCTGACCAATTTGTTGTAGTATATTATTAATATATAAAGTAGTATTAAATTTCAGTTCTACATTCATTTCTTGGATACTTCCGCTCCACAATCGCATCAGTCATCAGCCTTGTATGCCTACACAATGCGGGCGTATACACAGTGGTGGAAATAGGCTTTTAAACGAGGAGTGTCGAAATATTAACAGAGAAATCAAGAGGATTCAATTACACAATTTTCTTTCTTTTTACCTGCACTGTAATTTTCCTTTGAAAGGGGTCAATTGACTTAGACGCCCCTTGAATACATGTGGCTCCGCCATTGGCTATATGTCCTTAATGAACTACATTATACTCATTCAACAAAAGAACCAGAATACAGATCTTGAGACAAACTAAACAAAATTGTGCTGATTTCCTTCTTATTTGACAATGAAAATGTAATACAGAACAGAAATGAAGCCTAACAAATTATACACTACCGAAAGAAGATGAGAAAAAGTATAGTAGATAAATAAATCATAACAGAGGAAAAAAAAGTGTGAAACTTCATCAAAAGTACCTCACAAGATCCCACAACTAAACATCTTTGAACCTTCACACACCAGGAAGCTGCGTAAACCAAGACGATATCAAACACAAGACCAGCATTGTACACAGAGATGACAACAAAGGAACAGCAGAGGAAACTGGCAAAGACTCAGTAGGCGAAAACGGCATATAAATAGGTCCAGGAGCAATCATAGCATCAGGATTAGGAGGGCTGGGACTAGAAGGAATTAAAGGTAGTGAAGAATCAGTAGGAGCAAGCTCAGAGCCACCTGGTGAAGGGAAAAGAGGACTTATATCAGGAGAAAGAGTAGGTGAAGATGAAGGTGGATTTGGTAACAATGCAGGTGCAGCTGAAATAGCAGAAGCTGGTACATTTAATAAAGATGCTTTGTGCAAGCTGGCCAGTGATAAAGTAAATAAATCTTGGCATGCCAAGAAAATAACAACCCAAATCAAGAAAAGTCTAGTAGGAACTGAAGTGGAAGCCATTAATGTTAACAGTTTTGGAATGGAGGAGTACTAGGGAGTTGGTATTATGATTGAAGGATAATTGGAGACTGAAGGGGGTGGGGATGAGAATGATAGGTGGCAAAAATTAGTTGGGAAATGGTCTGAAGAGACAGCTTAACTAGGTAGGGCCAAGGAGTCCCGAAAAATTACATTGTATATATAGTTTGAAATTATTTTTTTATGTATATATAGTAGAGGTTGAATTCCATTTGCTTATATAAAAAAAAAGAAAAAGAAAAATTTCGTTGGCTTTTTCGTTTGTTTACTTCTTCATATTTTTGTAATTCCTTAACTTCTTCATGTATTTATGAATCCCCAGTGGGCATGTGGGGTTATAGAAAGGACAAGGATTGCTGAATGGATTTATGTGTATAGAAACACATGAGGTTGTATAGGTTGCTTGTGTCCTTTTCTTGTGTCTTTTTCCAGCCTGCTATTGTTCGTCCGTGAGATTCTTGTATCTGACATGTGAACCGGACCCCCCCCCCCCCACCCCATTCTTCTTCCATCTATTTCAATTATTTTAGTTTCAATTAAGATTTTGAACACCATATATAGTCTATACGGTAGAGGGGGGAAGTTGACTAACTCCGTACTAGCAGGAAAGGTTAGCGTATCGGATGGTTCAGTTTGGGTTTGAATTTTGGAAGTTACCGATTTGACTTATCGGTTATCGCTTTGCATGCTAAATCATTACAGAACCGTTAAGATATTGATCAAACGGTTATTGATCCTTATCGATTTAACTATTAAGATTTCACACAAAAAATTCATTGAGAATAAACGAGAAGTCCGACAACAACATCAACAAAGACTACAGAATATATTCAATCAACCCGAAGAAATAATATTGAACAAATATATATGCATGAACAAATAGAAAGATCGATGGAGATATTGAGTGATAGGCAATACAGTAAAAAAGGAACAAATTAGTAGAATAGAAACCATTTCCTATATGTATATAGACAATAACAAGGTACATACCACTTTTCTCAAATGAGACAGAGAAATCGTGAAGTGGAATTTTGATTGACAAATGAACCAAATTAAACCCTAACTCAGTTTATAAATCGTCAGTATCTGTCTTTCTATATGGAATTTCGCTTGAAGTGGTTATGATTTATTCTATAGAAGATATATAATTAATTAAATTAAAGTGCAATTTTTTCAACATTTTAAGTTTTTGGTGAAGCAATTACACAATTTGATATAACACATCCATTATCAGTAAAAACTTTCACATGTTTTCATGAAAAAGAAAAATAGATTCGTACGTGATGAGTCATGTTGAAGACATAATTAATTTTAAAAAGTTATTCTTTCTAATAATCTAAAATTTTAAAGGACATAATCGCCTAATTCAACAATCAACAGAGTTAGATGTATCAAAAATCACAATTACGATATAAATTGGAAATAAATTCACATATTAATCTTTCTCATTCAGTCGAAAAAAACATCTTCTCTATGACTAAATAAGTAGTGATATTCAACGCCTACTCACATAAAATTATGTTACAGAATTTTAACCTCAACATTATTGCAATCATTTTATAAACATATGACTATTCTTGTATCCGTGATTGGTGCTTGTTAGGACAGAATCCTTGGAATGCGTGCCATGTAACATCCAGAAATTTTCTGAGTCCTTTTTATGGGGTTTGGCACACTAGAACAATCTTTTCCTGAAAATTCCAGACCAACAATTTTGGATAGCTCACCTATAAGTTTCATTTGCAGCTTCTCTATCCACATAAGGGCTTTGGTTAGGGAAAGGGTTATCCAAGGCCGGCTTTTGGGTAAAGCCGGTGAAACTTAGGTTTTAGGCCCCCTCATTTTATACTAAAATAATTATTCTAGATGTTTTTGTTAAAAAAAAAATACTATATCTATCCACTAGAAAGAAAAGATACTTTTTGGACTCTGATTTGATAAAAAAGTAAGCCTTGAAAGAAGCATTATAACATGTATAAACAAAAATGAAATTATGGAAGTAAAGATAAAAAGTAATTATTATTCTTGTTTTTATCTTTTCAATTAAAATAAAACTTTTCATTTCCTTTCTTGAGTCATGCAATACTCATTAATCCCTTTTATATATTAATGTACTAGTTCATCCTTCTCTATTATTTTCTTTTCAATTTTTATTCCTTCAAGACTTGAGCACATCTCTTTATAACAATATTATTATAATCTACTTTTTTCTTGGATATCAAGCATTGCTGGTAGTTTATGAAGCGAGAGTTCTTATTTTCAGATCGAATATTGAATCAAGTTTTGTTATTAAATTTTTAGTATTACCTTTTTCAATTAAAGTCTATTTTTCTTAATATTTTTATCACATAGGCATATATTGTTCTTTTACTATTTTTTTCAAAATTAAAATTGATAAAATCATACTTAACGATCAACAATGTCTAAAGAGAAATTGAGTAGATTAGGTATATTATCAATTGAAAAGGAATTAATAGAACAAATCGATTATAAGACGATTATTTATAATTTTGCATTCCAAAAATCTAGAAAAATAGATTTTAAATTAAAAAATATATATTATATCTTTTTTTGAAAAGAAAATATATCAAGGCCTCTCATCGAACATTCGCTTTGGGCCACCAATAGTATTGAGCCGCCCTTGGAGTTATCTGGGGATAACTTTGTGATCATATAAATTTTAATTATATTAGTCCAAATAAATATTCTGGATTAATATAGTTGGATTAATAATTTAAGTTCAATAAATATGGATTTAATTAAAGTCCAAATTCTATTGGGCTAGTCTATTGATTTGGGCTACAAATGATGAGCCCACTTTGCCGAGCCCAAAATGTCATATTATCTAAAGACCCAATTTGGTGGCACGCCAAGTTAAGTGAAGGAGCCAATAGGATCATGCCACATGTCAAATTGATGCAGCATCCCAAATCAGTCCAAGGCCAATGGGAATGCGCCACATGTACAAGTTGACATGTTTCAACCAATCAAATATGTTCATGTCACTTCAATCTGATTGGCTGGAAAGAGTTTGTACTTATCATGACTCTTTCCTTTCCACAACTATAAATAGGGGTCTCATAATTCAGAAAAGGGACCAACAATTCTAACAAGAAGCAAGAGAGAGCTCGTGGATCAAACGCCACAGATTTCTCTACAGCTACAATTCAGGCATTCAAATATTCAAGTTCATACACCACTCAAGATCAAGACCACCAAATTCAAGATCAAGCTCAAAAACCCTTGGATTTAAGTACAAGTCAAGATCAAGACCACCTGATTCAAGATTAAGCTCAAAAACCTTTGAATTCAAGTTCACAAATCAAGTTCAAATTCATCAAATTCAAGATCAAGCTAGAAGACCCTTGAATTTGTATTTGAAAAGGCGAATCAGAGGATTCATAGAGATTGTAACACTCACTTATTGAAATCAATAAAACGATTGTTGCGATATTTTCTTGTCTCGATTAATTATTTTCACGACTCAAATTTTATTGTCTATAAATTCTGGCACGCCCAGTGAGACAATCTCTACCTCTCATCTCAACTTTTCTAATTTTAAAGCTCAAGAATACCGAAATGGCTTTCAAGAATGTGAACTCCCAATCCACTGCCTCTAAGGCTGCTGATTCCAAGTTCTCCGCCGAGATATAAAGCATTACTGGTGTTACTTTTGGAAGCTTCAGAGCTGTCACAAGGAGCAAGGCCAGCATGATGGGGCAATAAACACACCAAGTGTCGTCCGCATCAACTTCAGTTTTTGGATCTTCAACCCTAAAAAGAACAAGGTCCCCTACAAGTACTTTAGAAAAAGAAAGCAGTGTGGTAGAGAAAATCAAGAAGACTCTGGCTCTACTTGATCTCTTTGGTTCAAAAAACTCTAGTACAAAAAACGATAGTTATTCAACCAATATGTCATCTCCACTTACTCCGTGCAAACCGAGGACTTCAAAGATCAACTTATATGACAATTAGTGCTACTCTCCGACGTCTCCAATAATTATGCAAGCAATGGTAATTGATGTCTCATCCATGGAGCAGCAGCTTGCAAATATGGCGAAGACGATTGAAGGTTTGACCAAGTATGTGCAAACTCAAGACTCTAGGATCGATAAGTTGGTGGATCGAATGGAAGGCTTAATAGATGGAGATTCTAGCCATGCACCTGGAAAGGCTCTAGAAGTTCAAGAGATAAATCCTCCTACCAAACAGACACAACCTACTAAGGAGGTGCCAGTCTCTTCTGACGGAAAGATCCCAACTGATCAATTGAAAGAGTTCATTGAAGGGACCCTCAAGGACAAGTACGACGTTGCTACCAAGTCTTCCCTGACGTACGCCAAGCCTTACAATGCTAGGATTGATAACTTCAAGATGCCTCTCGGTTATCAACCCTCCAAATTTCAATAATTTGAGGGCAAAAAGAATCCAAAGCAACATGCCACCCACTTTGTTGAGACATGTAACAACACCGGAACATACGGTGACTATCTCGTCAAGCAATTTGTCCGCTTCCTAAAGGGAAATGCCTTCGATTGGTACACGGACCTGGAGCCCACTTTCACTGATAGTTGGGAGCAACTGGAGAATGAGTTCCTGAATTGCTTCTATAGCACGAGACGTACAGTGAGCATGGTAGAGCTCACAAATACTCATCAAAGAAAGGATGAGCCAGTTAGTGACTTTATCAATCGATGGAGAAATGGAGCCTAAACTGCAAAGATAGGCTCAGTGAAACTTCCGCAATAGAAATATGTATCCAAGGAACTGGGAGCTTTTCTATAGTTTACAAGGAATCAAAAATCCTTTGAAGAGTTAGCTACCCGTGCTCACGACATGTAGTTGAGCATGTCTTCTACCGAAAAAGGAGTAGGGCCCATCCATGACCCTCGCAAGGGAAAGGAAACGCAAGAACTCAGGAGATGGAACAAGTTTGTCCCCAAAAGTGACAACAAAGAATCTATGAATGTCAACGTGTCTCTTGTGAAGCTCACCACAAAGGTAAGCAAGAAGCAAAACGTGAAGATAACTTCTCAAGCGCGTCTAAACCAGAAGTTAACTTTCAAGGAGGTGCATGAAAAATAATACCCCTTCCTTGATTCTAACGTTTCCAAAATTTTTGATAAATTTCTTGAGCTGAAGCTCATTGATCTACCAGAGATGAAGAGGCTCGACGAAGCTAGAAAAACTGATGACCCAAACTATTGCAAGTATCACAGGCTTGTGGGTCACCCTCTAGAGAAATGTTTCATCTTCAAGGATTAAATCATGCAACTAGATAATGAGAAGAAGATCGTGCTTAATGATGAGAAGGCCAGTTCTCATCAAATTTCTATCACTTTTGGCTCACTCTATTCGGTCCAAATATGTAACTTCAAAGAGCGTAATAAGGAGCCATTAGAGCATTACAAGTCTCTAATTGATGAAGGTGATGATAAGGGTTGGACTTTGGTGACTAGACAGAGACGCAACAAGAGGATGAGTCTATGAAAAGAGTCATCCGAGCAGCCAACTAGAAGGAGAATGGTGAAGAAACTAAGAAAATAGGGGTTGGTTGAGCTTTCGAAGAGGGAGAGGGTAGTGGAGCATCACCTCCAAAAACTACGGCGTCCTGTGACCTTGGAAGAATTCTTGCCAAGTTGATTCTGTGCAAAGACTACTCAAGACAACATTGAGTCATCTTGTTTCAATACTGACAAAGAAGAAGCGAAGGGAGAAATCCTATTAATGGAACCTCCTTCTCCTGAAAAGCCTACTAAATCTCTTCACCAAGTAGCACATGTATGTGATACAAAAATCACATTTACTGATGAGGATATCCTGTTTGGTGAAACGTTGCACAATCGTTCCTTGTATATAGTGGGTCATGCTCTAGAGAAGAAGATAAATAGAATAGTGATAGACGAAGGGTCTGGAATCAACATCCTACCTATTCTCATAATGAGGGAACTTGGCATCACAACTGAGAAACTTACCAAAAGCCATTTGATGATCCAACGGTTCAATCAAGGGGGTCAGAGGGCCATAGGATCCATCAAATTAGATATCCATATGGATGATTTGCGATCTAATGTATTGATGCATGTGATCGATGCCAAGACTTTGTACAACATATTGCTTGGTAGGCCTTAGGTACACGAGAACAAAATTGTCTCCTCCTCCTCCTATCAATGCTTGAAATATCTCAAATACGGAGTGGAAAGAAAATAGTTGCCGATGATAAGCCATTTACTGAAGCTGAGTTACACTTCGCCGATGCAAGATTCTGTTTGAAGAATTATGCTGTGAAGAAGAAAAAGGTTTATGACGTCACAATAACCAACTGTGATGATCTGGCAGCTAAAAAGGTTGAGGTGGCTGTCAAAAAAATCATCGTTAAGAAACCTCCCTCCACTTCAAATAAAGGGAACGTCGCGTCCTTGAAGAAAAAGGTAACTCTTGTGCTTCGCAATGTACCAAAGGTGGGAAAAGAGGGATGGCACTCCTTCGATGTCCAAGATAATGTTCTAGGGGGGCTAAGTCTTCCGATAAAGCGAATCGATGCAATATATGATGGGTCATGCTCTAGAGAAGAAGATAAATAGAATCGTGATAGACGAAGGGTCTGGAATCAACATCCTACCTATTCTCGTAATGAGGGAACTTGGCATCACAACTGAGAAACTTACCAAAAGCCATTTAATGATCCAAGGGTTCAATCAAGGGGGTCAGAGGGCCATAGGATCTATCAAATTAGATATCCATATGGATGATTTGCGATCTAATATATTGATGCATGTGATCGATGCCAAGACTTTGTACAATATATTGCTTGGCAGGCCTTAGGTACACGAGAAAAAAATTATCTCCTTCTCCTCCTATCAATGCTTGAAGTATCTCGAATACGGAGTGGAAAGAAAATAATTGCCGATGATAAGCCATTTACTGAAGCTGAGTCACACTTCGCCGATGCAATATTCTATTTGAAGAATTATGCTGTGAAGAAGAAAAAGATTGATGACGTCACGATAACCAACTGTGATGATCTGGCAGCTAAAAAGGTTGAGGTGGCTGTCAAAAAAGTCATCGTTAAGAAACCTCCCTCCACTTCAAATAAAGGGAACGTCGCGTCCTTGAAGAAAAAGGTAACTCTTGTGCTTCGCAATGTACCAAAGGTGGGAAAAGAGGGATGACACTCCTCCGATGTCCAAGATAATGTTCTAGGGGGGCTAAGTCTTTCGATAAAGCGAATCGATGCAATAAATTTGTCCTCAAATCTACTTGGGGAGTTTGTGGCTCAAAATTTGTCGCGAGATATGACACTCCCTACAAAGCGTACAAAAGAAGGTTTTGATCCAAAAGCTTACAAGTTATTTTTAAAGGCTGGATACAACCCTAATTAGCCATTAAATTTGGGAAAAATCCCATCATAAGCCACTACTAGGCAAGCGCATAAAGGCTTAGGGTATACGCCGCCACCTCCGGTTTGCATCTCCATAAGAAAGGTGGTTAGCAACTACATCATTATGGAAGACGAGTCTACTACTTCTAAAAAAAGGCCTTCCGTCTTTGATAGACTTGGATAATCAACCACAAGAACTTCTGTGTTTGAAAGGTTGGGTCCACTGAAGAAAAAAAAGAGTAACAAACCTTGGAAAAGTTATCAAGGAACTATAACATACTCTTCCCCTAGAATCTAGAAGAATTTCAAAGTTTGATTCCTTCTAAAATGAGGCGACATACGAAACTTGTGGTTTCGTGTAAGGAGGTGTTAAAGGCAAGGATTTATACTGTGGTTTATACCAAGGAGCATGAGGAAGACAAAGAAAGTGTAGGCTCTTCATATCATATTACAACTCATAGTGAGTACAATACCTCATATCAAATGAAGGTTGACGAAGAGTTGGAAGATATTTCCTGGTGTTACCATATTTCTGTCAACGATGATGATTCTCAAGAGGAGGAAGATGCTGGATATGCTCTGTCAGAACTTGAAGAAGGAGTAAAGACCACAATAGATCCCTTAAAGGAAGTAAATCTTGGTACTACTGAAGACCTAAGGCCAACTTACCTGAGCGCTTTTCTCAAAACAGATAAAGAAATTGCTTATATGAACATACTCAAAAAATATAGGGATGTCTTCCCTTGGAGTTATAAGGAGATGCCTGTCTTAGATCCAAAAGTAGCTATTCATCAGTTGGCAGTCAAGAATGGTGCTCATCCCGTTAAGCAAGCCCAAAGGCGTTTTAGGCCAGACTTGGTTTCATTGATTGAAAATGAGGTTAAAAAACTCATTGAAGCTGGATTTATTCATGAAGTTAAATACCCACATGGATTTCAAGTATCATTCCAGTGCGAAAGAAGAATGGACAAATTTGAGTTTGTGTCGACTTTAGGGATCTCAATAACGCATGTCCTAAGGATGAGTTTCCAATCCCTATTCCAGAGTTGATGTTTGATACTACTACTAGTTTTGAGGTGATGTCTTTCATGGATGGATCATCCGTCTATAACTGAATCCACATAGCACCAAAGGACGAAGAGCTCACTGCATTTCGTACACCCAAAGGTATTTATTGCTACATGGTGATGCCTTTTGGTTTGAAGAACGATGGTGCCACTTAACAAAGGGCTATGCAAAACATCTTTGATGACCTACTCCATAAAAATATTGAATGCTATGTGGATGACTTTGTGGTGAAGTCAAGAAAGAAGAACGACCACTTAAAAGACTTGAGAATGGTATATGAGTTGCTCCGAAGATATCAGCTTAGTATGAATCCTTTGAAATGCGCCTTTGGAGTTATTTTCGGAAAGTTCCTTGGCTTTATTGTACAACATAGAGGAATGAAATTGATCAAGACAACGTTGATGCAATATTGAAGATGACTGAGCCTGGAAACATTCATGACTTAAAAAGTCTTCAAGGGAAGCTAGCATATTTAAGGAGGTTCATCTCAAATTTGGCAGGAAAATGTGAACCATTTAACCATCTCATGAAGAAGGGTGTCCCTTTTGAATGGGAACAAGCTTGTAGTAAGGCCTTTGAAAATATCAGATCTTACTTGATGAAGCCTCCAATTTTTGCGGTACCTATACCTGGAAAATCGTTGATTCTCTACATTGCGGCACAAGAAAGGTCAATTGGAGCACTATTGGCTTAAGAAAATAGTGAAGGTAAAGAGAATTCTCTTTATTACCTGAGCAGAATGATGACACCAAATGAGCTGAATTATTCACCTATTAAAAAGTTGTGTTTGGCGTTGGTATTCTTAATCCAAAAGATGAAGCACTACTTTCAAGCTTATGTTGTTCATCTGGTGTCTAGAAAAAATCCCATCAAGTTTGTAATGTCGAAACCA
Organism: Capsicum rhomboideum; assembly: GCA_031232105.1. Taxonomy (NCBI): domain Eukaryota; kingdom Viridiplantae; phylum Streptophyta; class Magnoliopsida; order Solanales; family Solanaceae; genus Capsicum; species Capsicum rhomboideum. The sequence goes on from CP124711.1 coordinate 15,258,964, forward strand.
GTCCTCAGTGATCGACTTGCAAGGTGGTACCTTCAGTTTCAACAATTTGAGATCGTATACATCCCTCAAAAGGCAGTAAATGGACAAACATTAGCAGACTTTTTGGCAGACCACCCGATATCTGATAATTGGGAGCTAACTGATGAACTTTCAGATGAGGATGCAATGGTTATTGAAGTTCGACCTCCATGAAAGATGTACTTTGATGGTGCGGCACGTCGTGGTGGAGCTGGTGCTAGTGTAGTGTTTGTCACTCCGCAGGAAGAGGTTATCCTATACTCTTTTACTTTGACACAATGTTGCTCCACTAATGTCGCTGAATACCAAGCATTGATACTTGGACTTGAAATGGCCATCGACATGAAACAACTACAATTGCAAGTCTTTGGTGACTCCCAATTAGTGATCAAGTAGCTCTTGGGATACTATGAAGTCAAAAAGCCCTAGCTACGCCCATATCATAGTTATGCTCAGAAGTTGATAGGATGGCTTGGAGAAGTTACCCTCTAACAAGTGCCAAGAAAGAAAAATAAGCAGGCCGATACATTGGCTGCTTTAGCTTCAACCCTAACTCTTCCAAACCAAATGCGAGTTATTATTCGCCAATAATGGGTAGTACCTCTGCCGGATGAGGATGAATATACAGAAAACAAGATTGAGTATCTCGTTGCTGTGTCAGAATCCATAAAGGAAGATTGGAGACAACCAATTATTGACTACTTGTGTTATGGGATACTTCCAGAGGATCCAAGAAGAAGGACTGACATCCGTCGTTGTGTACCTCACTTCCTTTACTATAGGGACACATTATACCGAAGATCATTTGAGGGGGTACTCTTCTGATGCTTGGGAGAGGAAGAAGCAATGCAAGCTTTGCAGGAAGTGCACTCAGGAGTTTGTGGATCTCATCAGTCTAGACTGAAGCTCCACTTTCACATAAAAAGGATGGGCTATTATTGGTCAACGATGGTGAAAGATTGCTTAGACTAAGTTAAAAGGTACAAGGCTTGTCAATTTTATGCAAATTTCATACATCAGTCTCTTGAAGTGTTACACTCAACCATCGCATGTTGGCCATTCAACGCTTGGGGATTGGATGTCATTGGACCACTACCAAAATCTTCTGGTGGTCACTTGTACGACAGATTACTTCTCAAAATGGGCCGAAGCTGTTGTTGTTAAAGAAGTAAAGAAGGAAAATATTGTGAATTTCATCCGAGTGAATATCATCTATTGCTTCAAAATTCCTCAGTACATAATAACCGACAACAACAAGCCATTTGATAACAAGCTGATGAAAAAGATTTATGATCTTTTTCGTTTCAAGCAGCGTAAATCTTCTATGTACCATGTTGCCGCCAATGGTCTAGCTGAGGCATTCAATAAGACTTTATGCAACCTGTTGAAAGTCGTCTCCAAATCCAAACGAGACTTGCATGAACGAATGGAAGAAGCTCTATGGGCTTATATGAAGATTCAACGCACGTCGACGCAAGCAACCCCATACTCACTTGCTTTTGGAATTGAAGCAGTCCTACCACTTGAGCGTCAAATACCTTCTTTAAGACTTGTTATTCAAGAAGGGCTCACCGAAGAAGAAAATGCTAGGTTGCGTCTTGCGGAGTTAGAAGCTCTTTATGAGAAGAGGCTAGTGGCTCAACAAAATCTTGAATGTTATCAAGCCCGTCTATCTCGTTCTTTCAACAAAATGGTTTGCTTGAGGTGCTTCCAAGTTGTAGATCAAGTCCTAGCAGTAAGGGCCCATTATCACTTCTCATAAAGCTGGGGGAAAATTCACCTCTAAGTGGGATGGACCATACGGCATACAAGAGGCATATTCAAATGGTGCTTACAAGCTTGTCAATACAAATGACATTAAAATTGGTCCTATCAATGCCAAGCTCTTGAGGAAGTACTATCCTTGAAGGAAGATGATGCTCCTTAAGGCGTAAGCTTAAACTGCATGTCACTCTTGGCCCCCAAAAGTATAAACTGTGTACAGCACAAAAGAAAAAAATAATATCCGCTAGGTTGAAAATATCGAAAGAGGCGGCCCAGGCAGAAGTTAGGACAACAACAATAAAAAAAAACTCTCTCAGAACTACGTTGTGAGTTAATCCTCTTCACCGAGGTACGTAGGCGCTTAGAGTTTCAAATTCTAAGTTCAGTTACATAAGTGTCAAAAAATACATGTTCCCTCTTGATCCATTATATGAAAGATAAGTCACCAAGTATTATCACTAAATTTTGGACTTATATCAAATATTCATGGCTCGATGGGGACAACACTTCAAAAAAAGAGTTTATTCAATAAGAATTGGAATACTCATGTTCTCCGAACCAACAACTGAGGGTGCAAGTCTACCAAGCTTGCAGTTATCAAGTTTGTAAGTTATAGGCCTCAATTCTTAAGGCCTTCGAATCGAAGCTTCAAATCCAGCACGGTTGTAAGATAAAGACATGAAGCTAATGATCAAAAAAATTGAAGAGAAAGTCAAGAACATCAATACATCAAAATAAGCAAACAATTCTTGAAGCTGAAGCGTAAGAGGAATATTGAAAATAATACGATATATAAAGCAAAAGGAGTTTTTTTATTGCTACTAATAATGTCAACTAACCAATTAAATGCTAAAAAAAAAGTAAGCAGAAAGTTTGAAGAAAAAGAAGCATCTCCTAAGGGTAATCTAAGCATAACTTATAATTAACTAACTCTTGGAGTGTAGTCTCTAAGTCTTGCTTCTTCTTTTCTACGGCATTTGAGGCATTCGTTGTCGCTGTGGCAACGTTTCTCAGCAGCTGAAAGCTTGGCAGCATCTTAGCGAGCTTTTAGCTTCTTCACCTTCTTTCTCTCTTTCTTAAGAGATTGGCAGGCAACAGATAGTTCTTCAGATTTCTCATCCCTTTCGCTCAACACAAGCTCAAGATGCTCCTTGGTTTTCAAATATAGCTCTTACTTCTCAATTTCTGTGGCTTTATCAACCAAGGTGGATCGCGCTTGGTCATAAGAAGCGGCAAGCTTGAAGAAAGATTCCAGCAGATTCTGCAAAAGAGAAATATCCACACCTACTCTACTCATGTCATTAACTACGACTTGGACCTCATTTTTGATAAAGAAGCGCGGTCCGTAGTAAGACTTGTAAGTTTGGTACGGATGCTATCCTAAGCTTTCATGATGAAATCCCTTTTAAACTCTGAGACAACCTTTTTTCCATAAAAAACGGACATAACTACTGCTGGTCGTTGGTGGGAATTTGATTCTAAATTTGCCTTAACTTTACCGCAAGGAGTAGAAGTAACCTCTTTAGATAGCGAAGGTAGCTCTCTCGAGTCTGGCCCTACTATGGACTCACTACTATCTTGTGGTTTACTTTGATAAGAATCCTCCAAAATTTTAACTTTGCTTGGCTGCACACACACACAAAAAAAAGGCATGATAAGGGAGACGTATAAAGTTAATTTGTATGCTATGAAATAATGGAGAATTTAAGTCATTACCTCTTCAATGGATGGTAGGGTCCTCGAGGGACTATCATCATTGTCAAAAATCTTCACCACATGCGAGTTAGTATCTCCTGTTTTGTCTAAAGATGGTTTCACCTTCTTCCAACAACAATCTCCATGACTACTACTACTCTCATCTTGAGGTGGTCGTTTGTTGGAAGCTTGTTGGGTCTGAGCGGGCGACTCTTCTTTTTGAGTTTCTGCACATAGAGGTCCCTTGACTTTGTATGGAATGACTACTTTAGATTTCAAAACAGAAGGCTTAACCACAATTGGGACCTCCTCGCCATCTTCTTGAGGAGTGTCGGTAATAGGACCTACAACATTCACCAATGATTGCAAGTTAACTTCAAGAAAGTTTCCATGAGCTTTGTCCCACCAAGATTTATACGCAGTGGAAAAGTACTTTCGTACATTGGATGTAGCTTTAGGGAAAGTTTCTTTCGACATAGATACATGCGACACACAAATTAGATAAAATCTAAGACCTTCGTCTAATGAAGCACTGCGAATATCACTTTCCAAGCTGCCAGGGATGTTCTGATAAAATTCAAGTTGACGGCTAAATCGATGCGGACTATATGGCTCAAGGATGAATGAATCTCCATATCTCAAAGGGAGGAAGTTAAAACAAAGGCTCATGAAGTAACTTATCTCCAACTCTGCATTCTTATCATTGTCCACAAAATAGCAAAGAGTGGACTCGATCGGCATAGTAGGAGTCCAAACAACACTGTCTCCCTGATGAATACGTTTTCTGGTGAGCTCACCATCAAAATACCTTGCTTTACCTTCATTGGAGTATGTTGTCATCAACAGAATGGATGGTCCTTTAGGAAGAGGATAATGCGTCTTAAAGTAATAAGTAAGCCAACCATACATGAAATGAATGGGAAAGGATATTTTGAGGTGCTCAACCTATGAAGATTTATAGATCCTGTTTAAACCATTATAAATGCTCGATAAGATCGGAACCGCAAGACTGAATGATTGTTTATCTATCATCATGGCTTCAATCTTAAAAGTTCCTGGATGAGTAAGATCATCCTTAGAGGGAAACACAAAGGTGCATAACCAGCATGATAAAAAAACCGCCAAATATGTATTTGTCTTCTGTTCGTACTCCACTTCGAGTTTAGAAAATATCGCATCATCTACACTTGACCATTTTGCTGCTTTAGGAATAGCCCCGGTTGGGTTATGTGTTGACTTCAAGCGAACATATTTTATCTCCTTCCTCAATGGAGCTGACTCGTACCTCAAGACCCTTTTGTACCAAAACTTTATCCACTTGCTTATAGGAACTTTCAGATTAGAAGTCTCTCCTTCTTGAAAATGTTGGAAGGCTACAAATAAGAATTCACAAGAACGGGGGATAAATTTCTCATTCTTTTCATCAACACATGTGAGCTCCATAGCTTCGGGCACTACTTCTTCATAGGGAAGACCTCCAATGGATAGACCCCCAATTTTGTGTAAATTCCAAAGGGATATGGATAGCTCCCCAACTGATGTAAGCAATATGTTGGTATTTGGACACCAAGCTTTAAAAAATGCCTGCAATACATTCAAATTTTGATCATAAGTAAACAGAGAAGAATAAACGGCATCATATATTTTTGCTGCCTTCAAGATTTGTTAGATTCAACCCAATATATCTTCAGCCCATTCCCAGTATCCTTGAGTGTGATAATATTAACCGGTTATCTTCATGGTACCCTCCCAGCGTATATCTCCCTGGAGTACTCGACGTCTTAAGCAAGGAAGGGTGCTCGTAATGTTCAGTTGGCGTTGGTTAGGAGTCCGAAGATACCATACTTTAATCGGCCGATTAGAACCAATGTCGTTTTCTGAAGTCCATTCTATCATATGAAGAGAATTTCGCAAGGGTGGCCACGGATCCGCATACCTACCGACTATTAGAGTATCAGTCAATAACTTAGATAAAACTGTTTCGTCATCAGCCTCGATTAGGAGATACTTGTTTTTGGAAGATAAAGATGTACAGTCTCTGAAGCGAACCATCTCTGCAAGCTGCATAAACAAAAGAATCTTGGTCAAATACAAAATGGAGATTCAGGAAAAAAATACCTACAGGAATGCCAACTGACAAAAAGGTCCTCCAGGTTTTGGCTTTATTAGAATATAGTCACGTATACCAGAGCCAACGAGTTCACCAAACTTGAAGCCGAACTTGTCAAGTCTCAAGGTGATGGGGGCGAAGTTAAACTCTCACACCTTAAGCTGACCACTGCATAATTACATCGGTGAAAGGGGGCAAACTTGAAGTCAAACTTGTCAGGTCTCAAGGTGACGGAGGTGAAGTTAAACTCTCGTACCTTAAGCTGACCGCTGCATAAGTACATCGGTGAAAGGGGCCAAACTTGATGTCAAACTTGTCAGGTCTCAAGGTGACGGAGGCGAAGTTAAACTCTCGCACCTTAAGCTGACCATTGCATAAGTATATCGGTGAAAGAGACCAAACTTGAAGCCAAACTTGTTAGGTCTCAAGGTGATGGAGACGAAATCAAACTCTCGCACCTTAAGATGACCATTGTATAAGTACATCGGTAAATGAGCCAAACTTGTCAGGTCTCAAGGTGACGGAGGCGAAGTTAAACTCTCGCACCTTAAGCTGACCCTTTATAAATATTATTTGTTCCAAGCCTACAAAAAGGGGAGGAAACACATACCAAAAAAAAAATTAAAACGAAACAAAACACGGAAAAAAAAAATACCTCGAACTTGAGTGGCTACGCGGCTAATACGAAAGTGTCTAAAGGGAGAAGCTCTAAGATCTGTAATAAGAAAAAAAAGGAGAACAAGTGTCTATTTATAGACTTCGAAGAGGCGGCTAATGAGAACTTCTAATTGAACTTCACTTGTTTGAGGAGGTGACTATGTTTGTTACCAACAATTATCAAGTCTTTCAATTGGCTTCAAATTATCCCATGTTGCTGGAGGTTTAGTGTCAGCCAAAAGAATGAAAGAAAAAAAAATCCAATGCCAAATGATATACTCCCAATCAATTCGTGGAATATGACAACCAAGCAAATTCCATTCAATAGCATTTTATCATGTACAAGTTCATTCCACATGTCATATTATATGGCTTCTTTCTCAAAAGAAAATTCATTTTTTTTTCTTTTAATAATAAGATGGAAAAATATTTTGGTAATTATAACTCTCCATCAAGGATACAATAATTCAAAATTCTTCTACAAATTAGAAGATATCTTCACTAGTACTTCAAGCCTAATCTTCAAAAGATTAAACATTTCGATAAGTCTTGAAGTGACGGCATTTGTGATCGTATAAAATTTAATTATATTAGTCCAAATAGATATTCTGGATTAATATAGTTGGATTAATAATCTAAGTCCAACAAATATGGATTTAATTAAAGTCTAAATTCTATTGGGCTAGTCCATTGATTTGGACTACAAATGATGAGCCCACTTTATTGAGCCAAAGATGTCATCTTATCTAAAGGCCCAATTTGGTGCCACGCCAAGTTAAGTGAAGGAGCCAATATGATCATGTCACGTGTCAAATTGATGCAGCATCCCAAATCAGTCCAAGGCCAATGGGAACGCGCCACATGTACAAGTTGGCATATTCCAACCACTCACATATGGTCATGTCACTTCAATCTGATTGGCCGAAAAGGGTTTGTACTTACCATGACTCTTCCCTTTCCACAACTATAAATAGAGGTCTCATAATTCAGAAAAGGGACCAACAATTCTAATAAAAAGTAAGAGAGAGCTCGTGGATCAAACGCTATAGATTTCTCTCTACAAGCTACAAATTCAGGCATTCAAATATTCAAGTTCATACACCACTCAAGATCAAGACCACCAGATTCAAGATCAAGCTCAAAAGCCCTTGGATTTAAGTACAAGTCAAGATCAAGACCACCTGATTCAAGATCAAGCTCAAAGGCCTTTGAATTCAAGTTTACAAATCAAGTTCAAATTCATCAAATTCAAGATCAAGCTCGAAGGCCCTTGAATTTGTATTTGAAAAGGTGAATCAGAGGATTCATAGAGATTGTAACACTCACATATTGAAATCAATAAAATGATTATTGCGATATTTTCTTATCCCGATTAATTATTTTCTCGACTCGAATTTTATTGTCTACAAACTTATTCTGGTATTGTTATATGACCCTCAATGTGGAATAAAAATAACACTACAATTCATAGATAACTAATTCTGGAATAAGTTGTTCTGTGATTTTATCCCAAGTTCCTAACTAAACATGTGATAAACTCATCCTAAAATTAATTCCAAAATTATTTATCCCTTATTCCTCGTATCAAACGAGCCCGGAGTGTTTTTTCCACCGGTTTAGGCCTGGACGACCAATCATACTTGTTGGAGGCACCTTGTATTGTCTTCTCAAATTTTGCTTCTGCATAAATTTTTTAAAATAATCACTTTTCAGATTTATAATTGAAAAATAGTCACATATTCCAAAGTTGCTAAACCATAGCTATTTTTTGAAATTCATAAGTCTGTCATAGTTAGAACTTAGCGTGAAACTCCGTCATACTATCATGGAGTTTCACTTTTTTTTGAATCTGAAATTCATGACCTAAGTATAATGGTCTCAAAATTCATGACAATATCCTAAATTTTTCACTTGTTTTAAGTTCTAAATCCATAACATTTTCATATTGTTTTCATATCAACAGTGACTACTTCTTAATGAATTTTAAACATGACAAGTTTTCAAAAATCGATCTGAAAAGTGACTAGCCTGTACAATCCTTAGCTTAAAAATTACTACATAGATATCTTGCATTTAGAAAATATTTATCATTTATAACAATAGTTTTATTTTTTCCAGATATGACAATTATAATATGATATATTACATGCATAATTCACTTTTAATACATATTGCAAATTTCTTACCTAACAAGCATAATACATTTTAAAACACTTATAATACATCTATATTACATACATAATTCACTTTTAATACATAATGCAGTTGCTATAAATAGTAATAAACAAAAAGTATTGCTATGAATAGTACTCCCTCCGTCCCATTTTATGTGGCCTAATTTGACTGGGCATGGAGTTTAAGAAATAAGTTTTGACTTGATAATATTTATCATATTGTCCTTTAAAAAATAAAAGGTAATGCATTCATTTTTTAATTAAGTGAGACCAATAAGGAGAAAAGAGTAATTGTGCCTTCAAAAAGTTACCAAATAAGAAAATGTGACATTCTTTTTGGGACGGACCAAAAAGGAAAACAGGTCACATAAAATGGGATGAAGGAAGTAATTAAGTATTTTCTAAATATAGAATATCGATGTAATTTTTCCATCTTTAGCGAATGGCTCAGAAGGCCTCTGAAATTTGTAGCCCTTAATCAACTCTCAATCAATATTGACATTTTTTTAATCAAAAAATATATGAAGATGCCGAAGTTCAAAAAAGTTGGCATTCAATAGCCATATCCAGCAAAAACCAATTAGATAATAGAAGGTTCTGAAGATTTTCTTCTTAATTCTACGCTTGAAATATATGTATATTCCCTTGAAAAATCAACATAATTGTTTTCATCCAAGATAAGAGAAGTCCAGAAACAAAAATCAAGATAAAAAAGAATTCCAACTTTATTCTTCTTTTGTTGGATTAAACATATTTATACTATTTATGTAAATACCCCTTGGATGGATGCGAGTGGCCGGTAGTGTGCTTGAAAATGGTTGGAAACACCTTGATAAGGTTATATACAAAATTTGAGGAATATTAGAAGTGATTTGGACTTGTTTCAAGTACGAAATCAAATCTAAGAAATGCCATTGTGACAAGGGTATATCGATTGTATATTATATATATCAACACACATCACACACATCTAATTCTCATGAACGCCAATTACGCCATTAAAACATGTGTATATCTTACCGTATCACACATAGATTTTATTAATATAGATATCATACATGACATACGTGAGGGAAAGACGGATATACAATGTAATATATATTGATATACATGAGATACAATGTTGGATACACAGACGGAATCGTCTTCAACCTCGAGTTTTCAATTTGAATTCAACTCAAACCCCCTCAAATTGTTTCCTAATACCTGCAAAATTAATATTCAAACATCTTAAGATGTTCCTAACGAAATCCAATATAACTTAGTCGAGATAAATCACAAATACACATGTCAAAAAAGGGGGGGGGGGTTATGAAAAACTAAATCTATTTTTCATCGAATGAAGTATTTGATGTATAAAATGCCAACCTTTTAATATGAAATATGTATGTGAGCTATCAGATGCCAATTCAACAACTTAACTTGTTTTATGCTAATTAACGGCCCAAGTTGATATGTGACGCCAATTTCTCTAGGATCATTCACACAAATGACCCTATTTTAGGGTGCACTTTAATTTCCGTTCTCAAATTTGATGGTTTTTAAGTTTTGTTCTCTAACACTTGAAGTAAAAAATAAGTGATCAAAAATATCTATGGGATCAAAATCATAAATAATTTTTGCTCGGCATAAGTTTATATTTTCGTATCATAATATAACACAAGTTATGCCTTAAAAAGCATAATAAGTTATAACGCTTAATTTCTACCGAACTTATCTGATAGAGATAAATTTTCAGTTCATAACCAATAAGTTATGCAGTAAAAGACATAATTTAGTTCTTATAGAAATAGAACTTATGCCGATAGAGGCAAAACTTCAGTTTCAGAATTCACAAGCATAACTTAATTCCTATGGAACTTATGTTGATCAAGACAAAGGTCTCGGGTTCGAGCCTTGGGAATGGAGAAAATCCTGTTGGGAGTGCCACCCCCAGAATGGGCTCTGCAGTGCGCCATCCGGATTAGTCGGGGTTCCAATGCGGGTACCGGACACCGGATGGGAAGCAAAAAAAAAAAAAAAAAAAGAATGAAAAAAGTCTCTAAACTTATGCCTAGTAAAAGTTAGGCCATAGAAATACTAAACAACTTATGCCGCATAACTTAATTCATATATAACTTATGCCGATAGAGACACAAAACTTCAGTTTCAGAACCCACAAGTACAAAACTTTGTGAATTAGTCATAAAAATACTACACAACATATGCCACATAATTTAATTCTTATAGAACTTTATGTCGAGCGAAACAAAAATTCTCTGAGCCGTCCTTGTTCTCAACCACCACCAAACAACTTTAGCTTTATCCCAAATATATTTTCAAAGATAAACGGGTTTATGTTATATTGTATTTTAAATTTTAAACATATTTTATTTATGAATATACATGTACTTCTTATTTCAAGGATATATTAATAAAGTTATTTGAAATAATTATGCAAGATTATTTGGTAATTTGGAAGGATTCAATCGTTAGTTCATCTATATATCAAATTGTATAGGAAATTATGATTGTATTTCATAATATATTAGCTAATTAAGAATTATACCTAGTTAGATTTCGTTAGAAAAAGTTTCAACCTAGACACAAATATGCGATATACGATATTTATTTATCAAATTAGCTATTGCAAAGTGATTTTTTTTTTTGGTTTTCCACCAAGCGTCCGATACCCTCATTGGAGCCCGACTAAATCCGGATTCGTGCCGGGAAGTCCCACATTGGGGGGTAAAACGCTCCCTAACAAAGGTGACTCTGTACCCAGAGGGACTCGAACCCGAGACCTCTGGTTAAGGATAAAGGATTACTTACTACTCCACCTCAACCCTCGTTGGTTATTGCAAAATGATATTGGCAAAGAAGTCTAGCTATTTCTTGCTGGTGATTTTGCAAGGAAAACATTCAATTTTTTTAGAAAAAAAACTAGGATAATGTTTATAAGATCATCAAGGAATATTCCTAGCTAATTTCAATGAAGTCAGTATTAATCAAATAATTTTTCCGGCCCTAGATCTCATTTCCTATATTCTTAATAGCATATTTGCTAGATCATTTTTATTTCACTGCGTATCGTGTCGTAACATGTGTCATCTGCCTGCATTGCAAATTGTGTTTACAAAGGACTTCTTTCAAGTTGAAGGAATAAAATATGTACATATAATATTTTTGTTAGTATCCTGTGTTTAAAATAGTAAACCAGAAAAATAAATAGAAAAACAAAGAATTTAATTAAAATATCCGAGTCCACAATTTTCTTGTGTGTACTTAAGGAATTTAATCCCGTCACTGTACCCGAGGTTTTGGATTACTTCCTCCCAGCATAAAACGGATATACCTATCGATGGAGTAGCGGTACCTCAAACTCCAACGACTTCATCGAACGCAAAGAACGGCAACAAATCACACATGACTCTATATTTGTTTGTTAGAAAATATGTAGAAGATGTTCAGAAATTTGATACTTAAAACTTAGGCTAGTCCTCTGAATTTATAGCCAACGAAAAGGTAGTATGAAGAGGTGCTTATTGTGCCTTATGGAAAAAGTCACAACTTATCGGAAAGGTCACAACCTATCAGAAATGTCACAACCATTCAAAGTGAAAAGGTGCCTATTCAAATTGCATCCTTTCTCTTGGTGTCTTTTCATAGAAAACACCTATTCATTTCCCATTCACACCTCTTAAAAACCCAACAATCCCCCACATGAATGGGGAATGGCTATATGATAAAAACATGCATGAAAAACTGTGTGATTCGTAAGTAAGGATTAATCGCATCTAGATAAGTAGGTTTCCCTTTGAACTTTCCGTAGTGAACATATATCGGATATACTCGGTCAATCGGTAGATTTGATATCTTTGAACCGTCGATCTTTGGTGTATACCTAGACAACTATATGTCACATAATCAACCCTTGAACCGTCTTTGGTTCTCATTGTTTTGATCGTTTCAGCCATGAACACTGCCGGTTCATAAGTGCGTAGAGAATTGGCCTTACAGAATTCTCCTTGAAGCGGCTTACACTTTACACTTACATAGGTGATTCCTAAATGTGTCATCCCGTAGATACACTATTTGATATACCCCGTATCAAACTTAGAAACCATTAAAAAGTCTTAACACTTTATCCTTGATACTGAACATTGTCTCATCACGAGAATGGACCAAAAAATTATTTTTGACAATGTTGAACCATCAATCACAACTTTGTTTTATCTCTTTGAACCTAGCTCTTGGGATCTCCAGTCTGCTAGGTAGAGTTACCGCCGTGATGACTTGTCCTAGGCCTTAAACCCATTCCCTTTGATGATTTATCAACTGCCTCTCTAGTTAGGCCTTTTTGTTAGCGGATCCGACACATTATCTTTTGACTTGACATAGTCAATTGTGATAATTCCACTAGAGAGTAATTGTCTAACGGTGTTGTGTCTTCGTCGCATATGACGAGATTTCCCATTATACATAACATTTCCAGCTCGTCCTATTGCCGATTGACTGTCACAATGTATACATATAGGAGCAACTGGATTTGGCCATAAAGGAATATCTTCTAGAAAATTCCGTAGCCATTTTACTTCTTCACCGGCCTTATCCAGAGCTATAAACTCGGATTTCATTGTAGAGCGAGCTATACATGTATGTTTGGAATATTTTCAAGACATTTCTCCTCCACCAATAATGAACGCATATCCACCTGTGGATTTTATTTCAGATGATCCGGTGATCCAATTTGCATCACTATATCCTTCAACCACCGCAGGATATTTATTGTAGTGCAATGCATATTCTTGAGTGTATTTTAAATAACCCAACACTCGCTTCATCGCCATCCAATGAGTTTAATCGGGATTACTCGTGTACCGACTCAGTTTACTTATGGCGCAAGCTATATCAGGTCTGGTACAATTCATTATGTACATCAAACTTCCTAACACTCGAGCATAGTCCAATTGGGACTTGCTTTGACTTTTGTTCTTTGTAAGAGCAAGATTTACATCAATTGGAGTCTTTGCGACTTTGAAGTCCAGATACTTGAATTTCTCCAATACCATGTTGATGTAGTGAGTCTGAGACAAAGCTAGACCTTGAAGAATTCTGTGAATTTTAATTCCTAAAATCAGATCTGCAACTCCTAAGTCTTTCATATCAAATTTGCTAGCAAGCATACGCTTAGTAGCATTTATGTCGGAAGTGTCTTTACTCATTATCAACATATCATCAACGTACAAGCAAACAATGACAACGTGATTTGGAGTGTTCTTTATGTAAACACATTTATCACACTCATTGATTTTAAATCCATTTGCCAACATTGTTTGGTCAAATTTCGCATGCCATTGTTTGAGCGCTTGTTTTAGTCCATAAAGTGACTTAACAAGTCGACATACCTTCTTTTCTTTTCTTGGAACTACAAACCCTTCTGGTTGATCCATGTAGATCGGCGGCTAACGCTATCAATACTCGAATTGACGTAATTCTTGTTACCGGCGAGTACGTGTTGAAATAATCAAGACCTTCTCGTTGTCTGAACCCTTTGACAACTAGTCTTGCCTTATATTTATCAATAGTGCCATCATCTTTCATTTTTTCTTTTGAAGATCCATTTAGAACCCAATGGTTTGTTTCCTGGAGTAAGATCAACTAATTTCCACGTATGATTATTCAATATGGATTCTATTTCACTATTGATTGCCTTTTTCCAATATTGTGCTTCCGAAGAAGACATAGCTTCCTTAAAGGTTTGAGGCTCATTCTCTACTAAGAATGTCAAGAAATCGGGACCAAAGGAAGTTGATGCCTTTTGACGTCTGCTGCGTCTTACACTTTTCTCATTAGGCGTACTCTCCTTTGCTTCTTCCCGAGGTCGTTTAGATTTTTCACTAGACGACTCACATTCATTCTTATACGGGTAAATATTTTTTTTAAAAAAAAAATAAAATTCAGCATTGTCTTATTCGATTACCGTATTTACATGAATGTCAGGATTGTCTGATTTGTGAACCAGAAATCAATACGCCTTGCTATTGGTTGCATATCCAATAAATACACAGTCAATTGTTTTCGGTCCTATTTTAACCCTCTTGGGTTTAGGAATTTGGACTTTTGCCAAACACCCCCACACTTTGAAGTATTTCAAGGTGGGTTTCCTTTCTTTCCATTTCTCATATGGAATGGACTTTGTTTTGCTATGGGGTATTCAATTGAGTATTCGATTAGCCGTTAAAATGGCTTCCCCCCACAAGTTCTGCGTAAACAAGAACTTATCAACAAATTCTATCATTACTAATGATTAATTGATCGTTATTTTGTTGATCAACAAAGGCGAGTAGCCTTTTACCAATGTTCATGTCTATACAAATAATTGTATTTTAACAGACGCCTTTTTTCATGCAAAGTCACGACATTTCAAGTGGTACCCTATCATGAAAGAACAAATATAATTATTTTGAACAAGTATATGTTCAATTATCAATTTGGTGGCTTCATACTCTAGTCATATACTAGTAAACTCAACGACCACCATATCAAATATACTCTAGGGATTTTTGTGGGTTTGACATAATAAATGTCATTGGATTTCATAGACACTGAGTCTAATTTTGACTTTATCATAAGCCACAAACCCCCACATTTTAAATTCATACATAAAATACTGAATTTTACAGAGAAATCACGAGTTCACGTACCCGACCCCCTAATTTAGTATATAAATTAGCCCCTTAGTCATAAGACTAACTCATCTTACATTTCCACATGAACTAATGTGGAACTTGTATGGTAGTAGGTACCATCTTAAAGTAGGCTGTCCAAGCATATCCTTATCCTTGGATTTCTTATACATTATTTTGGACCATTTATTAATCACTTGGACTTTTGCCTTACTAGAGCAGAGTGCCTCTCCTTATTGAATTAGGATTTAACTATCGTGCATCACTAATCACTCTTTGCAAGAAATATTCTAGCAAATTATATTCTCAATAACCCAAAAGACAATGACTTTTAGGAATCAAAGACGATGTGTCTTTCTTCTTTATCTTATCTTAATGAAGTAGTACTTGAGAGATTTCAAAATTCCTTCACAACTCACCACACCAACATATGCAGTATTTGTGATAGCCGAGAAAAACAACAGTTTAACCCAATTGCTTTCATCGTCTTATTCAATAATTATCAAATAGTCGTGTAATAAATTGTGATTCATCGGACATACCGTTTCACACAAAATACACCCTTTCACATAAAATATTGCTTTTCATGATCTCAAGAATAATTTTTTCAAGTAATAATGTGGGACTAAGTCATGCCTTACTACCTTGAAATTAATGTTGCACATATTTGTCCATGCTAACATATTGTACATCAACTAATCAATTTCATATATAGTATACAAATAAATTTTGAGATCATCACATTTGGGAGATAGAGAAGTCCCGACTCAATTGGTAAACGGTTTCACGAATTGTGTCTTTTTGGGTTAGCCAAAAACCAAATCACTCCCAGTTATATAATCCATAAGAGAAAGTTGTGATCTTTCTGTTTCTTTAAAAGAACTTCCTCCTCCTTTCTCGTATCTCAACAAGAAATATATCACGTCGATCATTTTAATCTTCGATCAAAATCGAACATTGGTGCACCCTCCACTCTGCTATTGGCCGAACTCGTGTTCATATGGCCACTTCAATCTAGTTTACTAGATAGAGGAGAATCTTCCCCAATGTTATGGGGTTATGAAACTACAACAGGAGGATGGTCCCGTCTCTATAGATGGGCCGATAAAGTCAAGCCACGACCAGGATTTCTTTGGATTGGAGTCGATTCGAGAAATATGATGCACGACATAGTGTCATCAAAGATATCCACGCTTAAAAACCATAAATTAAAATACAGTGAATAAGGCAACCTTCCACACAAAGTCGTGCCTTTTGGCATTACTATATTTTATTTTTTTTCCTATCACGTGACATAGTTATTCCAAGTACATAAGATTGTTATAGATTAATATGCTATGGAATAACAACAATTTACTAAAAGCATGTTATGAAATAAGTTATTTCGAAACTAATTAACAAGCATTTCAAGATAATCACAAAGTGGTATATCTCAACATTTATGAAACTCTCTTTTCACGATCACAAAGACTAGAGATAAATACCAAATGGAGTTGAGAAAATAGAACCAATTTGTTGTTATCTTAGCAGTTAGCGTGACACACCAGAGTCCTTTGCCAAATTGTGTTGGGTGGAAAACATTTTTTTTTTTTCCGTTCCACCTCTCCAAAAAGTGGTGTGTCTTTCCCTCCAAGTAAACTCGACATTTCCGTGAATAATAGAGAGCCTATCTCTATACACCATTGCTGATCTTTCTAAGAAGCTTATCGGACTCAATGAGCATTTCACTATGCTCTCCATTTTCATATATTTGTATGGTCATTTATTCAACTATTTCCACTGAATTCCAATCATTTACCCATAACGCATTGGTCTTGCACCTTTTCTTTGCTTCATTGATGTCATCAATGTCATTATGTGTTGGGTGCATTCTCTTTATTTTCTATTTTTCTTCGTTTGGTCTCAAACAGAACACAGAAAAATATAAAAAAATTAAATTCCTTAAGATTGTTAGTATCCTGTGTTCAAAATAGTAAACCAGAAAAATAAACAGAAAAACAAAGAACTTAATTAAAATATCCGAGTCCACAATTTTATTGTGTGTACTTAAGGAATTTAATCCCCTCACTGTACCCGAGGTTTTGGATTACTTCCTCCCAGCATAAAATGGATATACCTATCGATGGAGTAGCGGTACCTCAAACTCCAATGACTTCATCGAACGCAAAGAACGGCAACAAATCACACATGACTCTATATTTGTTTGTTAGAAAATATGTAGAAGATGTTCAAAAATTTGATACTTAAAACTTAGGCTAGTCCTCTGAATTTATAGCCAACGAAAAGGTAGTATGAAGAGGTGCTTATTGTGCCTTATGGGAAAAGTCACAACTTATCGGAAAGGTCACAACCTATCAGAAATGTCACAACCATTCAAAGTGAAAAAGTGCCTATTCAAATTGCATCCTTTCTCTTGGTGTCTTTTCATAGAAAACACCTATTCATTTCCCATTCACACCTCTTAAAAACCCAACAATTTTGTGATCATAATAGTAATTAGTATAAGAACATCCTTCTTTTTTTTTCTTTTTTCTTTTTTCTTTTTAAATCTTTGGATAGATATATACTTCGATTTCTTTGGTGCCATAATGCCATGATTTAGTTTCTACTTGATTTGACTGTAAATGTAGAGTGACATCGAATATTTGGTTCTAAGTTCTTATATGCGCAAGCAATGACAGCCAACTACATGCAATTGCATAAATTTACTCATACAAATACATTTGAATTGTGAAAATGCACTGATACAAATATATAAATGTATAATTCAGATTATATGATTTGAAATGCATACAAATTCACTGATACAATCAAAAGGAATTTTATACATGGATACAAATTCACTTTATATTGGATACAAATGTCAAATAAAACTAAACAATCAGATACAAATTTACAAAGATGAAAAGTATAAAGTATATACATTGATACAAATATACTATGAAGAAGAACAAATTGAAATTGAATGAAGAGTGAAGAAAATATAACGAAATAAATACAAAGAAAGGAGAGAACGAGAAAGGGCAGAAAGATTGAGATAAAAAGAGGGGGGAGGATAAGGAGAGAGGCGAGCGAGAAGGAGAGAGCGAGAGGAGAGAGGGGTTATAAAGCCTAAATATAGTTGTGGTAGGTAATTTTTTTAGATGTTATCTAAACCCTGAATAGGGAATCTTAGTAAAAACGTTATGCTGACATTAGTTATGCTAAGATTATTTTTATGCATTGTTTGGTGATGTATTAAGAATAACATGCATTGCATAATTTTTTTAAAAAAATTATTTGCTTACAAAAATACCCTCAACAATTACGGTGGAAATAAAGGACGCAAAAAAGATTTTAAGGGGAAATTATGTCTTTAGCCACACTATTGCATACATTAAAAACCTTTGCATTATTGATATACTGTGAACTTACAACACTTTCGACTCTTAAAACTGTGAATATTTGCAAGTACGAGGGTATTTCTATTTGAATATGATGTATTTTTGGGTATTTGCAGGTTAAACAGGTTCGGAAAAGGAAAGTGCTGAACTTTGGACAAAAAGGACATCAGACGAACCAATTCCACGACTGTGGGATTTGACCACGGTCGTACCAAATGATCGTGGCATGAACCAGAGAATGAGCTCCCAGGTAGTAGCAGACGAAAGTTCCCACGATCGTACAACCTGATCGAGGGAAGAGGACCTAGAAACAAGGTTGCAGATGAAAAGTGAAGGAGATCAGACGAGTACCTCCCACGACCGTAACTCAAAGGCACGATCGTACCAAGGTGTTGTGGGAGGAAGGTTTAGATTTGAAGTTTGCAGAAGTTGAAGTACAAGAGGATCAGACAACTACATTGTACGGTCGTACCTACAAGGCACGAGCTCGTACTGAGCATCGTACCAGACTACCATCCATGATGTGGAGATGACAAAGTCTAGTACCAACCTACGAGCACCAAGGATGATTGTGGTATCTAAACACGATCGTACCTTCCTTTCGTCAGAAGTGACCGACTCAGCAAATCCTGTTATGTTTAGGATAGGTTTTATTTTATCTATAAATACTCTTATTCGGTCTTTTGTATCAGTTTACAATTTATTACATTATTATGAGGTTCTAAGACATATTCTTGGTATTGGAACTACATACATTGGTATGATCGAAGGTACGATCATAACTTCATGGCACGATCATAGGAAGGCTTGTCTGAGCAAATTCCTGCACCTGTCTTTTGCTTCAAAATTGAGACTAACAATTTCTTGTACAGGTACTATGGCACCCAAGACCCTCAAGCAAATGTAAAAAGAGGTCTAAAACAAATAGGCACCCCGAGACACACCTCCAACCTCAAAAAGTGAGTCTCAAGAGTCAAGCGGGTTCGAAGTAGAGTATTTTGAAAGTGTGTCCGATAATCAACATACACCTCGAACCACTAGGGCCAAGGCATAGGAAATTGAGAAGGACAAGGCGACTACATCTACTGCCTTGGTGCCAGTATCTACCCCCATGGAACTTTCCTAGTCTGAAGAGGGAGGTCACCACTCAAACCCAGACGGGGGTGAGCATGGAGATGATGCTGAGGAGATAGGTTCCTCAAAAGAGAAGAAAGAGTCCAACCCTGAATCCTCTGAGGGCATTGCTGTATATGTGCATCAAAGGGATGTACACCCGAGGCGGTGGAGTGTGCCAAACTCCCAGGACTACTACATAGATGGGGTTTACTTTAACAATAGAGAAAACAAGAAAAAGAGCATTCAGAAGGAGCCCCGAATCTTGTCGGAATCATTACAGAAAGTCTTAGAGCTGAGCAGGGTACTTTACAGATATGAGTTGGGGTGGATGACAAGATCACTCTAAAACTATAGTCCAGAGATGGTAAAGGAGTTCTATGCCAATTATGTGGCAATGATTAAGAACATGACTCCCTTCGACAAAGACAAAGACATAAGGAAGCAACCCTATTTGAACATGGTATTAGTGCGGGGTAAAGAGATCGATATTTTCATTAAGGCTATCTCTAAATCCTTGTTTGGGAACACTTTTGAGCCGATGGAAGAGACTTCACAGTATAATTTTCGTATGACAGATCTGAGAAGGGTTAAGAAATTGGCCACTTATGATAAGCTGATGCACTACAAGTGGTTGGCGGACGACATTGCAAAAACTGGAGATCGAGCAGTTTGGGTCAACGGGTCAACCATCTACAAGCACACTCTAAAGTTCACATCCAAGGCCTGGTGGTCTATCGTAAGGCAAAGCATTACACCAACAACGAATGATAATACTCTTGGTGCAACCAATACGGGCCTAGTGGCAACATTTATGTCTGAGTTGGAGCTGAACATTTTATGAATCACTGCGGAAGAGATTCAAGACAGAGTATTACAGTTTAGCACCACATTGGTATTTCCTTGTATGATCACTCAATTGATGTAAGATTCACAGGAGCCGGCTATCCCGATGGTTGACAAATTTATCCGGTTGATAAATAGAACGGATATTGCTTTGATAAAGGATTTGAGGAACTTGATGGATCTAGCCTGGGGTTCATTGCATGATGTCCCTATACAGGATGTGGAAGGAGGTGTTCTGGCTAGTGAGATACCAGCTTCTGAGGCCAATGCTACCTCTTCCTCTACTCCCTATCTAGAGCAGCCTCGGTGTCTATTCAGTTAGTGCCCGTAGTAGACACATTGATTGCGACCACTCTCCTGGAGTAGCTCATGAGAAAACTGTCACGCCCCAAATTCCATCGGAACGGATTGACACTCGTAGCCGACAAAGCCCGAGAGAACCAAGCTTTGCTTCTATTCAATCATATGCATGCCATAAGAAACCATGATCACATAAGAGCTTAACAATACTAACAATGGAATTTGAGGAACATATGATATATATACATATGCGAAACTTGGTCGTTGAGGCCTTCAAGTCAAAATGTCATGTACCATCTTACATCCATACACCCACATACGTCTACAAAAGCCTCTAACGGATGCATTGACCAAAACAAATTAAAAGTCAGGACAAGTCCCCGCTTTATACAATATGTACAACACTAAAACATATGTACAATTGTGACTCGGAGAAGCCTTGAACTAACTGGAGCTCACCAAAAGCTGTGAATGTCCTGCAACCTACTGTGGAGGTCTACTAGAACCTGCGCCCGCAACAAGTAAGGTAAATCCCCCAAGAGGGGTCAGTACGAAGAATGTACTTAGCATGTAAGGCCCAAATGAAACTTGTGTGATAAGTAACTATGTCAATGAACTCAAATACAATAAATGATCAAGATGGATAAGTCACTATACTGAACTTTGGAAACCATGTATTTTGCTTTCATTACTTTCTTTGCATCTTTGCTTCTATGATTATTCATCTTTGCCTGTGACCTGTAATACCCGGGCCCCGACTGAACAGTGGGTTTTAACATAACATCATATTATGTTGGGATCGGCTCGAGCTAGGCTTATGCCCCTAGAGCTGCCACCCTATGAATCAATATATATATATCGAGATCGGCTCGAGCTAGGTTATTACCTCTAGAGCTGCCACCCATACCAACATATCAGGTTCGGCTCGAGCTAGGTTATTACCTCTAGAGCTTCCCCCTGTCAGGATCGGTCCGAACTAGGCTTATGCCTCTAGGACTGCCCCCTGATCCAACAATCTCGGGATCGGCTTGAGCTAGGCATTTTGCCCCCAAAGCTACCACCCATATTTGATCATTAACCACATATGTATTACTTTATTCATTACTTGGAGATTGATACAATGATAGTCATAACTTGACTTGAAAATTTGGATCATTAACCAATGAGTTAGAGACATGTGAATAAACATTGTGAGAAACATAACATTATTAGAACCATAACACCATTGAACAATAATCCATGAACAAGAGACATGAGTGTAATCACTATTGGAACATTGGAACATAACCTTATTGGGCTTTTGGAACATTATTCATGAATATAAGACATGAGATTCACAATTGATCAATGAGTAGAAAATATATGATAATGACCATTGATAACCGGATATAGGATACCTTAGCACATTTCGGGATGGAACAAGCGTAATGTCAATGTGAATACTATTTGCCGCAGAAAGATACGGACAGAGTAACCTTACATACCTTGTATTCTCAATACGAATATACAAGCTTAGATGTGCATACAATAGTCCCGCTCCTTGTTTATGTGTCACTCTACAACACAAATACATAACGAAATTCACATTAACCACCAACTACCTTACAAATGCATATAACGATAATGAGTTACATGTTTACCGTAAAAATGTCATTTCCCCCTTGACAAAACCATTGATGAAATTCTCATTCCAATAATCCCCCAATATTCCATACATTGACCAATACATGATAATCAATACATTTCACCACAAAACTTCTCCTTTACACTTTCTTATCCATACCACATCACAAATAATCCATCAAATCACCTTAATACACCTCATAGCACATATTGGCCAAAATCCCATAATTTACACTTCTATAAAAATAAAAAGTTTAATAACAAAATCATACCATACATGTTCATTTTTTATTCATACCATGCTCTTTCATCAAGACATCAAGTCTCTTTTCAAGTTCAAATCACAAAGATGACACATCTTTCACCAAAAGCAAAAATACACTATTCACCACCTTGCCAACATAACCATCATGATATACATACCATCTTAAGCATATAAGATATTAATCCATGAGAGTAGGCACTTACCAAGGCTTGCAAAGTGATGATCTTTACCAAAGAGTCCAAAGGAAATAGTTGTCTTAGGGTTTAGGAGAATAGAGAAATGTTTGAGAATATCCAAAAAGGTATGAGAGTCTTTGTGAATAAAATCTAATTTTGGGGCCTTTATATAGACCTAAAGTCATCCTTAGCCATATTTGGCATTAAATGATATGTTTACTTGGTTAAATATTGGAAGAATGGGTCATTTTGCCTCTAGGCCTTTCATTTTGGCTCATTTTGGGTCTCAAATTGGGCCCAATAACTTATCTCAACTTAGCCCACCAAATCCCATGTATAATCAACCATATATCTCATATTTAAATAATTCCATAATGTCACAACAATATTCACTTACAAGAGTTATGTTTGTCGCCTCAATCGCAAAAATAGGAATTCTATCCACCCATGTACTTGAACTCAATTTGATAAATCCTTGTGTTTCATAATTTGATTACGTAGGAGTATGTAGAAGTGTATTGAAGTATTTGAAGCTTTAACAATGCTCAAAGAACTCCAAAGAACCAAAAGAAACCATAGAAGAATCGACGTAGAAATGCGTCGCAAAACGAGCACGGGAAGGGCCAAAATGTTGTGCCTTGCGCCACTGCTGCAAAGCAAGGCAGTGGTACGAGATTTCCTTGCCATCTGAACCTGAAGTCTTGCGTCACACACCCTAAAACAGGGAGTGGCGCAAGTTTTGTTGGTTCTCTATTTTTTTCAGCTTTTGCAAATACTAGCCTACCATCCAATACCATCCAAGATACGTACTTTTTGTCCTCAATACTAAGGTAAACATAGATCAAAGTCGTCAAGTAAGGTCAAAAATGTATGGGGTATTACAAAAACAGGCAAAACATGACACCCGAATCAAGACGACTATATGGGGAGTTCAGACTTGTTTGGACAAATTTGAGAGTCGAATATTGGCCAGAATAGCAGAGGTTCAGGCTTCCGACTTGACCGCAGTCACAAAGAATTTGGCCGACTTGAAAAAAGTGGTTAAGGATCTGATAGAGCAGACTGTGCTACCTCCTCCTCCTCCGGTCCTGTCTTTGGCAGACTTTGTTATAGGCGTGGATATATTGGTACTGGATTTTTACACCCAGGATTTGGTGGTTGGGGGTAATGACACAAATGTGGAGGAGACGAGCGATGGTTTGCAGCCCCGTAGAAAGAGAAAGAGAAAATTCAAGGAAGAAATAAAGAAAGAAAAATAAGGGAGAAAGATGAAGGAGACAGTGAGTGAGCAGACCTCCGAGGAACGCATTCCGGAGGGTGTTGAAGTCCCACCTACTGCTGAGGTAGTTATTCAGACTGGATGGGGATTAGCGGTTGCCCCCATGACATCATTTAGTGCACCAACCGCCATGGATGCCCACTTATCTGAGAGTGTTTCGACCACAGTCGAGGCCATGAGAGCTAAGGAGATTGGAGGGGTCCCATCTGCGACCCCAGCTGATCAGAGTACTTCTGGCATCTAGTGCTCCATAGGTATGTCCCTAACCCTAGTTATTACATTTTCTATGTTTTCGTGCAATAGGGACATTTCATGATTTCCAAGTTGGGGGTGGGGGTGTACCTTAGCCGAGGATTTTCGTTGCCGTATTTCTTTTTTCTTGGCTATGCTATCTAGTTAGAACCGATATGTTTAGGTATTTTTATTATTGTTTTTGTGTTGTTTTGTGTTATGTGTGTAATCAAGAGAAAAATAAGAGAGCTTGGTGCAGTCGAAATGGAAAGAGCATGCAAAATTATTTTGAATGATTTAAATGATACCTTTCCAAAAAAAATTCTGTTTTGTGTTGTGTTGTGTGCTTATCTGAAACTGTGACCAATGCTTGGATCTCATAATGGCATTAGAATTTATGAACTTGATAACCATGGCCTAACTGGCATGAACCGAATAGGTAGTGAATGAATACATAGCCCTGAGCCAAGTGAGAGTGTGGTTTTACCTAGTCGGTGTGTGTGTGTGATTTAGAACTTTCTCGATTAGTCTCGCTAAGGTCATTGAATAGGAGGTTAGAAAAGAATCACAGGCCGTTCTTCAAATAGTCCATTGAAAGCCTAAAAAGCTTATAAAATAAAAGCGATATCCCATAATCCCTATGCTTGAGCCTAAGTAGACCTTTTTCTTTGAACTAGCCTATTCACCTTCCTAACATTTACAATAAACCTGTGTTGGCCCATGGTCCCTTCTTGGACACTATGCACTCAACTCAAGCAAATTGCCTAAGTTAAGGGTGACTATTGTAGGGGTGCATGACAAGGTTTGGGTATGTAGAAAAAGTTAGTACAATGAAAAAGAGACTCAGGTGTGGTATTGTGTGAAAAAGCAGAAAAAAAAAAAAAAAGAGAAGAAAAGAAAAAGTTGTGAAAATAAGACCACACCAAGGGGTACGAAAAATTAAAAAAGGGAGAAAAATAAAGAAGGTATAAAAGTGGAGTAAAAGTAGTGAGGTGCCAAGGAGGGTTAGTCACTTTATCCATATGTACCATACCCATCCCAAAGCTTACATTACAAGCCAATAAAAGTCCTAGAGTAATCCTAAGCCGACTGTCTGAAAACCAAAGCATAGAAAATAAGGGCAAGCCTATTGTATCAAACGTACACTGCCTGACTTCTTTGTGAGAGTGAGTGATCTGTTTCACTCCAGTCTTAAAATTTGTTGCATATGATGAGGGTTATGAACTTCTTCGTTGTGAGGGTGTAGGGGTAGTCTTGTAGTTACTGCTTGTTTGGGTAATGCCAGTAGTTTAAGTGTTGGTTGTCTGTTGATAATGTGATGTTATTTCTTGATCCCATTGCGTTATGGTAAGTGGTTGGTGTACACACAACGTTTATTGAAGTTTTGATGGTATTGGAGGGCGTTGAACATAAGTTTTTGGCTAATGCATGCTTGAAATGGTTTTGTGAAAATCTGACTACCGTAGTACTCTTGGTTTTTCTCTTGGTTAAGCATAGTGGTAGTTAATTGGTTTTGTTTACCCAAGGCTGTACACACGATTTAAGTTGAGGGTATTGATGTGTCGTGAATTTACGACACTTTCTAGGCTTAAAACTATGAATTTTTGCAAGTACGAGGGTATTTCTATTTGGATATGATGTGTTTTTGGGTATTTACAGGTTAAACAAGTCCAGAGAAGGAAAGTACTGAACTTTGGACAAAAAAGACATTAGACGAACCAGTTCCACGATCGTGGAATTTGACCACGGTCGTACCAAATGATCGTGGCATGAACCAGAAAATTAGCTCCCAGGTGGTAAATAGATGGAAGTTCCCATGATTGTACATTAATCTTATGATCATACAACCTGATCATGGGAGGAGGATGTGGAAATAAGGCTGCATATGAAAAGTGAAGGAGATTAGGCGAGTACCTCCCACGACCGTAACTAAAAGACACGATCATACCAAGGTGTCGTGGGAGGAAGGTTCAGATTTGAAGTTTGCAGAAGTTGAAGTACAAGAGGATCAGACGAATACGTTATATGGTCATACCTAAAAGCCACGAGCTCGTACTAAGCATCGTACCTTCCATGATCTAGAAATTACAAAGTCTAGTACCAACCTACGAGTACTAAGGACAATCGTGGTATCTAACCATAATCGTATCTTTGTTTTGTCCGAAGTGACCGACTCAGCAAATACTCTTATTTGTTTTATCTATAAATACTCTTATTCGGTATTTTGTATCAGTTTATGATTTATTACATTATTGTGAGGTTCTAAGGCATATTCTTGGTATTAAAATTACATACATTGGTTTTTAGGGTTTTAATTTAAAGTGAGATTTTGAAGTTTTTCAGATTCTTGTTGTAAGTTCATGATTATGCCTTCTTATCAGAATTCTTTTTGTGTTCTTGCAATTATGAGCAGCTAAACACCACAACTAGGGTTGTGAAAACCATGGTGAATTAACAAAGCAGGCTAAGTGCGTGGTAATTTTGAACCAGTTTGCATGCATGTATTGGTAGTTTCTTCGTTATGATTGTCTTTTAATGGGTGTGCAACGTTAGAACTCTCCTGAATTCTAGACTTGCTTGAGAGAGAAGTAGAGATTAGGAAAAGAAAATAACAACAGAGATTTGGAACTATCAACCTTTCATCTAATAACTTGAGCCTTAACAGGGAGAGTTAATATGAAAACAAGTACAAGGGTTAGAAGTGGAATACTCGGAGATCGAGAGGAGTAGAGTGATATTTATCTAATCAAGGTTGAGAGACGTTTATATAAACCTATCTTGTTAGATTTTGCATGCAACACATCAGAATAGATTGCTAGCATGAATAGCCTGTGTAGTTATGAAGTCGTGGGGAACACAATCCTAGTGCATCTCATACTTTGATTACAAATCCAAAGGAATCACCAACTGTTATTACTACTTTACTAAAAACCCCCTCTTTTACTGGAAATTGTTATTGATTGCCTAGATATACACATTGATTGATATTTCGACCTATTCTATGTGAAATCGACCCCAGCCTAGTTGGGTTCTATTTTTGATCAACGATCGCTCTATACTTTATTTAGAGATGTAATTGAGCTACATCAATTGTTAATACCATGATTTTTCATGTCTTAGTTATACATAATATAATATCAAATAGAATATATAACTAATGCTTAGATTAGTTATACATAAATTGAAAGAAAAAGTGTACCAAATTAACAAGGTATTAGTAATACATGCATTATTTTTTCTAATGCATCCTACCAGAAGACCCCTTATAATGTTTTTCATTTATACGCCTCTTAAGAAAATATTAATTAGAAGTTGCATTGTTTGACTATTTTATTCTTATTTAAATCGTAAGATATAATGTGTGTGTATATATCTGCCATAATTGAGGTATTTGTCGTCTCAAGAACAATTAATATCAAGTGTCAAGTGAAAAAAATTATTAATTTTATCTTAATCTTCTAAAATGATAATTATTTTGAGATAAATATATTTAATAAGGACGCTAAATATTTTAAGACGAAGGGAGTATATTAGTATTTAGTTTAAAGTATCACATCAACTTACTAGAGAGATGTGGCAAAAAATCCACCTTTACAAACTCAATTGTAAAAAGGTCACTTATTTTCTTTTTGGTTTATTTTGTTGGATGAAAAATCGGATGGTCAATAATGTGTGGGGTCTATGTGGGGTCAGGGGGTAGTTTATATTTTTTAAAGAGTTAGGGGTGTGGCTTTTTAAGTCTTTTAAAATACACATTGGTATCATCTACTCCATTACATTAAAGGCCCTGGTTTTCATGGTTTCGCCTCTTTTTTGAACCGATTAATCTCTTCCAAAAGGTTTATCTTCTTTCTCAGATGTTGTTGTTCGATTTTGTCATTTTCAGGCAAGTTTTCATCTTTTCCCAAACATTTTTAGTTCCATATTGATAATTTCGTGAGAAATTCATGATTTTCTTAATTCTAGACTTGCTAAATTTGTGTTTTTCTGGAAAAGAAATTTCGATTTTATTTTATTTTTTTGTTAAAGTCTTGTGTTATTTTTAGTTATTTACTTTTTTCAATGGCTTCTTTTGCTGGTTATGTTCATTCGTGTTCATAGCTATTTCGAATTTTACTGTTATTGTTCATCGAACTTTGTGGTCTATTAATACACTTGTCTTCGATTACTCTAGCTTTTATATCATGTTTGGTCAATATTAGGGGTATGGCTTGTCTTGATTTTATTATTTGCATGTAGATCTTAAAAAATGATAAGAAGTAAAGAAAAAAGATGCTCCTAAACTAGCTGATCAGGTTGAAGGGGTTCCTAAACAGATGAGGTAGATGTAGTTGAATGTAAACCAGATAATCTGGTTGAGGAGGCAAATGAAGAAGTCCTTGAGCAAGTTGATTAGAATGAGACAGCAACTCATGAAGTGCTGCCGGAATCAGTTGTCAAAAAGGCAGTAGATGTTCCTGAACAAGATCTCCCAAAAAATATTATCCAAGAAGCAAAGGTTGATATATTGTCTATTGTTGTAGAGTTCAATGTTGGAAAGTCAAGTAATTCTGAAAACAATTAAATTGATGGTATATGATGATTTTAAGCTTGTTCACTTACTGCTAAATATGCTAAGGTTGGGTCATTAAGACCTTTATTATCTATTGAAATGATAATACCAGTTGTTGATAATAGACTAATAGTAAATGCTGATTAGTACATATTATAAATAACAGATCAAATCTTGGATGTGATAGATGCATAAATACTTTTGCATATATTGTTCAAAATACATCACTAGCACTACTTGCCGACTACAAATCTCCAAGTAGCAATCAGTACTAATAAATCATACACTATCGTCTCCAGTCGATTCATTTTTTCTTCAGCAATAATCAACTTCTGCTTAAGTTGGTCCCTCTTGATATCTGTTTCTTTCACCAACCCTTTCAGGTGATCCCTTCTCTCTTCTAACTCTCAGCCCTAAGTATAGACATATTCTCTTCAGATTTCATTAGCCTTTCTTGTATTTTACATTTTGATAAGGTGAAGTGACAAAATATCGATGAGTTAGACGATCCCGAGGCATGGATGTGCCTTAAAAAAAGCAATTAAAAAAAAATTAGAATAGAAAACTTGCCCCCAATTAAACATCATGGAACACTTAGTTACATCATGTGGGAGTCCTCGTCAAATGGTGACATGATCCAAAGAGTTTAAGGACAAGTAATGGTCCCTAAATCAAGAATTTTTAGCTAAAAAGATGATTAAAAAATAAATAAAATTAAAACAAGAGGCTTTGGCCCAATTAAACATCATGACACAACTTAGTTACATCATATGAGAGTCCCCATCAAGTGGTGACATGGATCAAAGAGTTCAAAAACAACTAATGGTTGTATAAAGCGCACTCATAGATCAGGGTTGTGCTTTGAGAACCATTACTTATCTTCATACTTTGGATATTATTGCTTTAAAAACTACTAATTGTCCCCAACCATCCTTTGGATCATGTCATCACTTGATGGGGACTCTCATATAATGTAACTAAGTTGTGTCATGATGTTTAATTGGGGGAAAGTCTTCGGTTTTAATTTTATTTATTTATTTATCATCTTTTTAGCTAATTATTGTTGATCCATGAACCATTACTTATCCTTAAACTCTTTTGATCATGTCACCACTTGATGGGGACTCTCATATGATGTAACTAAGTGATTGCATGATGTTTAATTGGGGAAAAATCTCTTGTTTTAATTTTATTTATTTTTTATCATATTTTTAGCTAATTATTCTTGATCTAGGGACCATTACTTGTCCTTAAACTCCTTTGATCATGTCACCATAAAATGGGGACTCTCCATATGATATAACTAAGTGGTTCCATGATGTTTAATTGGGAGAAAGTTCCATATTTTAATTTTATTTATTTTTAATTACTTTTTTAAAGCCACATCCATGCCTCGGTCTATATATATATTTGTAAGTGAGTATCGATGGTAAAATATGTCTATGATAGACTACACATGTTATGATAAACCATGTCAGTGTATGATATACCATATTTTGAATTGAAATTTATCGGATTTGTAAATTTAACTCATGCTTCCCATTAATGAATAATCTAGTCATACTATATCAAATACTTAATACAAAATGGCTTTTTCACCGAAGCTTTCTTTAATAATAATCTCAGTCGTCGCTTGCTTTCAAAGTTTTGTCCAATATGAAAATTAGTTCCATCACTGAAGCTGTGGTTGGATTGTGATCTACTAAGCTACCCAACACAATCACCATGATCTTCATCATCACTTGAAGGTTAATCCATATCCATTTGATCATGATCACTAGTGTCGTCCTTCTGAAATATATCCCCATCGATTGCCGGTTAAGTACTGTTTGTGGGTGCGAGTGGATCAAATGGTGTTGTTGAATCATCATCATCATCATCATCATCTTCTTTTTCTTTTTCTTCTTCTTCTTCTTCTTCTTCTCATAATTTTTATCCTCAAAACTAGACTAGAACCATCAGGGGAAACATCAAGCATGCATGTCATTTGTTATGAAAGATGGATGAATTTTTTCTTTAGCATTCATCAAATAACTGATGCTCAAGTTGTTAGGCTCATAATTTAATTTCCCGTTTTCAATTATGCTCTGAATCATATCGTCATATGTGTCATTGCAACGCAACGCAATAAGTACTGTCACCTTATTCAGAGACTTCCATTTCCAACACTTTGAAGTCTCCTC